>CM022299.1:92064432-93375393 GCA_011799875.1 Thinopyrum elongatum
GTAAAATGATCGAGTGCGAGGGTGATACCTCGTAACGCACTCCTGATGAATACTCTGCGCGATAGCTGTACGGTCGTGGTCATCGAGGGGATTCCTCCTTCTCCATGTCCGATACGACTCTGTCGTGCAACCCCTCAGTGTGAACCTCGAGGGTGATAACTCTTAAGTTCACCTGATGATTATGACCACACGGTTACTGACCTTTTTCACAGCGGGTCCACCCTGGTGGGTACCCGCTGGGGATCTATGATTTCGGGTGTGCCGGAAGGGCACTCGAGTGTGACATTGTGGCGGAGCATCAGAGGACTCTTTGTCTCCGCTTGATACTAATTGAGCCTATTGGATTGGGTGTGTGATCTGAGTGGGTCGACGGGCCCTATACGCACTGCCACCACGCGGGATAATGGTTAGGGGGCCCTCTGCGATGTACGTTTCGCCGAAAGCTTATCAGACGTCCCGATTCACACGTGCGGGCTGATCGTGGGATTGGGCTGGATACTTCACTGGCGAGTTCAGTGTGCGCCCTGCACCCCGGCCAGCCACGCAACGCGCAGGGTGCCCAGGGCGATGGCCCGAGACCCCTGGGTGCATAGTTAGTCCGGCGTGCTGACCTCTCTGCTGAGCCTAGGGAGAGCGCTGCTTCGTGTTGATCTTCCGAGGACGGGCATTAACAGCAAGTATGTCCGGCCAGAGTTGATCGAGCGTGTTGGGTAACAGTAGTGCACCCCTGCAGGATGAATCTTCTATCGATAGCCGGTCCTACGGTAAAGGACGCTCAGTTTGTGTATCCCGATCTACTACTTAAACTGGATACTGTTACTAATGAAGCTTCGGGATTACTTTCTCGCTGGGAGTCGAGGAAGGATCTTTGAGCTGTATTTCAACATGTTGTTAAATAAAAATGTATTCTACTCCTTCTACTGTTGCAAGATGATGGCTTTGAGAAGATGTTGAAGATGCTAGTCTTCGATAGGACTAGGCCTTTCTCTCTATTCTGGCATTTCTGCAGCCCAGTCCACATATACAGCCTTTTCTCCATTGATAATGTTGCATATGTAGTATAGATCCTTGCTGCATGAGTACTCACGGTTGCTTTATTTTCTCTTTTTCCCCATATACCCCACCTTGATGATACACCAGACGATGGAGTCCAGGAGCCAGACGCCACCACCGGAGCCTACTACCAGGCGGGTCCAGAGGGCACGTACTACTGGATCGAGCCAGCTGACCAGGAGTAGGATCGGAGGCTCCCAGGCAGGAGGCCAACGCCTTTCGATCTAGTGTCGCTGTTTGTGCTAGCCTTCTTAAGGCAAAACTTGTCTAACTATGTCTGTACCCAGATATTATTTGTATGACTGACTTATGTATTCGGATCTTCGGATCCCTGGTCTGTAATATTGTGGACCTCCGTTTATTTGTGTTTAGAGTTGTGTTGTGATATCTTCCCGTGAGTCCCTGGGTTTGATCGTACACGTTTGCGTGTATGATTAGTGTACGATTGAACCGGGGGCGTCACATATGAAGACGCATTTGTCCACTTTGGGTTTGAGCTTTTCTGGCTGAAGCCTTTTGACATAAGCATCACAGCCCCAAACCTTAAGAAACAACAACTTAGGTTTCTTGCCAAACCATAGTTCATACGGTGTCACATCTACGGACTTAGATGGTGCCCTATTTAAAGTGAATGCAGCTGTCTCTAATGCATAACCCCAAAACGATAGTGGCAGATCAACAAGAGACATCATAGAACGCACCATATCCAATAAGGTACGATTACGATGTTCGGACACACCATTGCGCTGTGGTGTTCCAGGTGGCGTCAATTGTGAAATAATTCCACATTGTCTTAAGTGTTTGCCAAACTCATAACTCAGATACTCTCCCCTCAATCAGATCATAGGAATTTAATCTTCTTGTTACGATGATTCTCAATTTCACTCTGAAATTGCTTGAACTTTTCAGACGTTTCAGACTTATGCTTCATTAAGTAAATATACCCATATCTACTCAAGTCATCGGTGAAGGTGAGAAAGTAACGATATCCACCGCGCGTGTCAACACTCATCGGACCGCACACATCAGTATGTATGATTTCCAACAAGTCACTTGCCCGCTCCATTGTTCCGGAAAACGGGGTTTTGGTCATCTTGCCCATGAGGCATGGTTCGCATATGTCAAGTGATTCAAAATCTAGTGACTCCAAAAGTCCATCAACATGGAGTTTCTTCATGCACTTTACACCAATATGACCTAAGCGGCTGTGCCACAAGAAAGTGGTACTATCATTATCAACTCTACATCTTTTGGCATCAATGTTATGAACATGTGTATCATCACTATCGAGATTCAATAAGAATAAACCCCTCACAATGGGTGCATGACCATAAAAGATATTACCCATATAAATAGAACAACCATTATTCTCTTATTTAAATGAGTAACCGTCTCTCACATTAAACAAGATCCAGATATAATGTTCATGCTCAACACATGCACTAAATAACAATTATTCAGGTTTATCACTAATCCCGATGGTAATCGAAGAGCGAGCGTGCCGACGGCGATCACATCAACCTTGGAACCATTTCCCACGCGCATCGTCACTTCGTCCTTCGCCATCCTTCGTCTATTCCGTAGTTCATGTTTAGAGTTGCAAATGTGAGCAACCGCACCGGTATCAAATACCCAGGCACTACAATGTAACTCCCTGGATTTTGCCCATTTTTTTCCTTTTGATTTTGGTCTGGATTTGCCTTTCTGTGGCTTAGTGGTCTTGCAACCTGGAGGGATCACCCTTGATTCATCTTCCCTAGTGGCTTGTCAACTTCAAAACCATCCCAAGACCTTGCCATTTCCATCTTGGACCCACCCCAATATTCTTTTTCTTGGGAATATTCCTTTTTTCTATTAAAGGAATAACCCTGTTGTCCTGGGTTGTGAAGCAACCCACATTTCCATCACTCCCAAAATTTCCAAATAATTCTCATAAATTGTTTGGGTCATATCTTCCACAAATATGTCAAACCCTTCCTTGACATGTTCAAAAATATTTCACAAATATTCCTTTTCTGATTCTGCCCCAGCTGTCAAGTTGAGAAGCAAGTACCCTTTATATTTGCTTGCTTGGTCTCAAACATTTTGGGCATTCTTTCCTATCCATATCATTGCCACATGCCAAAATTCAACTCAATTTGGCTAGTAAATGTCCTTTGGCTAATTTCTAAAGTTTCTGGTCAACTGTAAGATTTGTGAAGCAAGTGCCACCTAGGAGTATCCAAATGTGTTGACATTTTGAAAGCATATTCATATGATCAAATCATGACTCTACACCAAGTTTCAACCCTATCCAATCATCTATGTGAGCACAGCCTCAAATCTTGGTTTCTGGTCATTATTTTGGATTGTGAAGCAACTATATTTTATGTTGCTCCATAATTTCTAAAATTTTACCAAGACATTATCCTACCCATATAACCTATCTACACCAAATTTGGGCTCATTTCATCTTCCCAATAATTCCCTAGAATTTTCCTAAGATTCTGGTCAGAGAGGTTCCTTGTGAAGGAAGTACCATTTTGGCTTGTCCAAATGGCATGAAATTTTTATGGCACTCTCATATGACCAAATCATCATGATATACCAAATTTTAGCCCAATTAGCTACTCCATGTGAGTGGCACATCAAGATTGAGCTTCTGGACCAGATTGGTCAGTTGCAAAGCAACTATATTAAATCTTGGTCCATTTCTCTCCAAACTTCACACGATTGTAGTCCTTCCTACTCTAAACCTTCCAGACATCTTATTTGGTTCTTATCATCTTCCTGTGGATCACAGTGGTGTGGCCAAGTTTGCTACAACAAACTTCAGGTGACCCCTCCCATCCAACCACAGTTCCCCTCATCAATCCATCACCTCCCTGAGACTGTGCCTTGGAGGGACTACCCACTGGACATGATGTGGCCGGTCAGGGTGCACCGCGTGCGCCAGTTCATGTAGTGACCACGCGGCTGGCATACCAGCCAGCGCGCTCCAGTGATGAAACCTCTCGGGTTCGTCGCGTTCCTCCTCTTCCTCGCCACCTAACCATGTCCAGCAGCTTCCCCTTGGCCTCGTCTTTGCTCTAGAACCATCTTCCCCTCCGGATTCTTCCCCGGCGAGCCGTCCCCATCGAGGAATAGTGAGCGCACATGACACCGTCGTCGTTTTCCTCTGTCCCTATCTCCCGCGAGCTCTCCCGAAGCCCCTACCTGCTTCTCCACCCTCCCGGAGCTCTTGCCGACATCGCCAACGCCCTCCGCGTGTCCCCGAGCACCAGTGTGGTGATAAGGCCGCCACGGCGGCCGTCCTGATCGCCTCGGCCGCCCTGGCTATATAAATCCGAGCCCCAAGCTCCTCCCCGAGCACCACACCCACCGCAGCAACTCCCTCTCCCTCCCTGAAGCCTCCCCGACCCCTCCGTTTGCCTCTGGAGCCGCTCCTCGCCACCCATGGCCGCCATGGCCACTGGCCTCCTCTCCTAAATTCACTCAACGCCGAGCTTTTCCCCTCCCCATTCCACCTCCAGTAGCTCCCTAGGGCTCCGACGGATCCCCCCAACTCCTCTCCTCGGCTGCCAGAGGCCCGCAGCGCCATGCCTGATTCTGGCAGAAGCCACCGTCCGCTGTGGTCGCGGCCCTACTCGCTCCTGTGCTCCCCGACGGGCGCGCTGCCTCCGGTCGGATGCGCCGCTCCGCGCCGGTCGTTTCGGTGGCCGGAGCTCCGCCTGGGATGGACCGAGCCGCCGGGATGGGCGCCGGCGTCGATCTCCCTTCCCTGCCCCGCGGGCGAGCGAAGGGGAAGTAGACGACCGGGGCCACGCGGGCCCCGCATCGCCCCGACCGCACCCGTCAGCCGCAGGAAGAAGAAAACGCCCGGGCCCGCGGGATTCTAAGTGGAGTTGCCTTTTCACCGAATACGTTTTCGGTTTTAGAAAACGTACTCTGGAGCTTCTTCGGGTGAAAGTGCGTTTCCTCTGTTAAAAAGTGCATTCTCAGAAATACGCTTTCTGCTTTAGCCAGCCAGGGACCTCTTTGTGAATACTTCTTTTATAGACTGGTCCCTGATATTCAACTGATTATAACTCTTCAACCGAGACTCCGATCGAGGTGATTCCAACGCCCACTTCTTCGTCTCGTCGAGCCCGTCAAGTTGGCATCATTTTCACTATGTGGTCCCATAGTGGAAATGGCCATTTTGCCCTTGACCGTAAATAGCCCCACCGAGAGAGAACTGTTTCCGGCAAACACCTCCGCGACCATTCTGCACTTCTCCCCGATGGTTTCTTCATCCCCAGGCAAGCCACAACTCTCATATGCATAATTGCATTGCAATATCATAGTTTAACTATTTACTTTAATAGCAAGTATGATTATTTGTAAAATGAATTGGATTATACAATGCTTGAGTAGATTCTTGGATAGGTGACTACCATGTTGAGTACCAGATTATTAGTGACTAGTAGTTTACCCACTCGTTGATGCCATGATGTTGAGATTACCGTCTATGATTATTCTGGATTTCATTCGGCAGTTCGTGGAGATGAGTTAGTAGCAGTGGCTTAAGCATACTGGTTACCGTATTTCTAGCCAGATATCATTTTGACTTGGATTGCTATGATATCAGAGTGTCAGCCATGACAGAGATTGTTCGGAGATTAGATACTTCATGGTTGATCCAGAGTCACCTGTCCGGACTTATCCGTGCAGCCACATTTGCTGGTATGGGACGGCCTTGACATGGTCTGATCGCGTGCTCTTTCACCCGTACCGCCCGACAGGGAAGGTTATGCGTGTGCGCTACCCTGGCCCGGTAGGTGGCGATAGCCTTGTGAGCCCAGTTGAGTTATATGGTACCAGGTCCCCGTTTGGGACAGTTTGTTAGCCACGACGGTGGCAGGTGTCACGCGGTGACACAGGGGCCACCCAGGGCAGGACTCCGGGGGAGGATGATTGCCAGTGGTACGATGGGAGAGTCACGGGTCAGGCGGGTTTCGTTGGAGCAACACTGGTCCACCCGAATGGGATCACGAGGTTAGGTGCTCCATGGTGTGGGTAAAGTGCGCAACCTCTGCAGAGTGTAAAATCTATTCGAATAGCCGTGTCTACGGTATTGGACAGTCCATCCAGACCTCTTTAGGTGGTCAACCACAATATAGATAATGATGGAAGAACTCGTTATAAGTTTGGAAGTACTCGGTGGATCGTGAGTATTCCGAGGGTTGTGAGGCAACCCGGGAGAGAGTAAGTTTGTCAGTCTTGCAGTGCAGATGGTATCAAGAATATGATATGTCAGCCATGTTATGGCTATGAGATGAGTGGTCGGATGACCACATGATTGGGATTGGACTTGGAGCAGGTTCGGATTGGATCCTGAGATTATTTGGAGTATGGAGTTAACATGCTTTACCTTACTGCAGTTATTTCAGTAGCTACCTTGCTATGATGTTGTCCTGCCTTAATGCTGATGTTTGCTGTGAGTGTCGGATTTCGGCTCCCGCAAACCCTTGAGAGGTTTGAACTCTGGGGTGCGTGCGAAGAACTCGTCCTCCCCAGTCTGCCTACTCGCTAATCTCACAACCTAGCTCGACGAACTGTAAGGAAAAGAGACACAGCAGTTTACCCAGGTTTGGGCCACCTTGTCGTGTAAAACCCTACTCCTGCTTTGTGGTGGATTGGCCTCGAGGGGCTGAGGATGAACTAGTACAGTGGCGAACAGCCTCAGGAGTAGAGGTGTTCTTGAGCTCGAGTGAGCTGGTGAGTGTGTGGGTGATCTGGATGATCCGTCGATTTGATCCCCCCTCTACGGTGGTGGCTAAGTCCTATTTATAGTGGCCTTGGTCCTCTTCCCAAATGAAAGGCGGGAAGGGATCCCACAACAGCCAAATTCGAAGGGAGACAGCTAGTACATGCTATCCTGACAAAAGTAGTCTTCGCCTGCAAAAGCCTCTGGTCGTGACGCCGTGGTGGGCTCGGTGATGACCTCCGTCCTGCCGTCCTGGCGGTCTTGGTCTTGTTGCACGGGAATGGACAGCTTTGGCTGATTCCTCGGGACTCCGTGCCTCCGCTTGCCTCTTTAGCACCGAAGAGGAAACTGGTACACTGGGCCCGCTGGTGCCCGCCTGGCCTTGGTCGTCATGGCTCACGTCATCCGGACCTCACGAGGTGAGGCCTGCTTAGAGATCTCCGCTCCTCGGGAGCCAGCCTGAGGAGGCCGCTCCTCGTGGAGGTCTTGGTGTCGTCCGCCTAGCGAGGCTTGGCCCCTCACGAGGGTCTTGAGTTGTTGTCGCTGAAGCTGGGCCGCACTAGGCCGTCGATGGTGCCACGCCGTGGGCCGCAGGCAGGCAAGTCTAGGTACCCCCATTCCCAGAAGCCCCCGGGCCCAAGGCGCGCTCGGACTTGGCTTCGAGGCGAAGCCAAGGGGCAAGTGCGGAGTGTCGCGGGCCCTAATCACCTGCGGCCTTGGTTGACGCATGGCGTTTGATGGGACGTGGGCGTCTCCGCTTCCCCACACTGCCTCGGCAACTGTTTGACTTGACAAGACTCCACTGCATGCAGGGAAGAACCATCATTGCATGGGATCATGGAGGTCGGCAGTTGGCCTCCCTCCGGCTATAAATGAGGGGAGGGGCAGATCCCACCTCACTCATCTCCATCTTCTCGCTGCTTGCTACTCCTTCTTCTTCACCTCCCCGTCTTGCCGTAGCATCTATGGCGCCGACGAGGAGGTTCTCTGCCGCCGAGAAGGGGAAGGCCCCCAAGGAGGGGTCGGGTTCGCCGCCACCCAAGAGAGGGCGAGGCCGCCCCCGCAAGCATGCTGCGACCCCGACGGTAGCTCCTCGGTGGCGCGGGCGTACTCCTTCGGGGGCCAGCATCGCTTTGGGCGGCCGTGGTGGCGCTTCTTCTCAAGGCAGGGGCCGCCAAGGGCGAGGCAGCCCCTGTGACGAGGGGCAGCGTGCCGTGGTTGCCCGGCCTCCTCGGCCGTGCTTCCACTCGGCGGATGTGCTCCCGGAGTTCGTTGTGTGGTCGGAGAGGCCCGCCGGCACCTAGCTCCCACTCCCGCGCTTCTTCGTGAGTGAGCTTCCGGTCGCGGGGCTTAACGGCCTCTGGCTGTAGGCTGACAGCTGTTGCAGCAAGGCTTCCTGGGCTGGGGTCGAAGTCGCCGAGACGGGCAGCGTGTCCTTAACCCGCGGTTGGCAGGTGTTTGCCCGCGCGCGAGGCCTGAGCGGGAGGTGCACCCTTCATTTCAGGTACGACAGCCTCGCGACCCTCTACGTGAGGGTGTTCGGGGAGGACGGCCGTCGTGCGGGGTGCTGCCCAGAAGACGGCAGCGGCGATGATGAGCTTGGCCTTGACGACGACCGCGCTTCCTTCAGCAGCGGCGGCTCCTCCTCCGGTGAGAGCACCAGCAGCGGCGGCTACGACCAACCACCACGCCACCGGGCTCGCATAGGGGAAGGTGATGGGTCGTCTCGTCGCCGCGCTCCGGTGAAGCGGGAGGAAGACTCGGGGTGAGCCCGGGGGCCTCCGGAGCCTGGCCCCAGGAGCTGTTGCGGTCGTGCGGGCCACTTTTGTTTAACCTTTCCTTTCTCCTACACTTGAAAAAAGCAGAGGGCCCCGCTGGGGCATGTAATGAACCAAGGCCCTCGTGCCATTATGCTATGTTTGTTATCTTGATATTGTGCCGGGATACCGATATTCCGATTAGGTGCGGTTAGAATAACTTAGCTTGATATGCTTGCTGTAGTTTTCCGCCTCACGAGGGTGCGCCTCTCCAGCAACATCTGGCAAAGCTTGCTTCTTAATGACTCAGGAGCCGTCGGGCCTTAGGAGGCATTGTACAGCTGCAGAATTATTAGAAAACTTCACAGGGTGTCATGCCCTTCCTTGCGCGAGCCCCCGAGTGTGGGCTGGTTGTGGCTGGTGCACCGCGTCGCAATGCCCAGAGGCACGGACTTGAGAAGGTACGCGTGCCCACGAGCTCGTTTGACAGCGTCTCACAAGGATTTAAGGACCGAAGCTCTGGGGCGACAGGGCTTCGGGGAGGTGTGGTCGTGGAGAGCGCCAGGCACACACACCTACCTAGCCCCCACGCGCGGGACGCGCGAGGAGGAGCGACGGGCAACTGCCGCTCTTCCTGGGACAAGGCTGGAGAGGCGAACGAGTAGAGGAAAAGAAAGTTCCAGCTTTGGCAAACGAGAAACGCGAAAATTCCAAATTCCATTAAGAAGTTGCAAACCAACTACAGAAAGCAAGCAAATGAATAGCCATGTCCGGCACCTAGTCTAGTCTTCTCACCAGCGTGGAGCTAAGTGCTGCCACTAGGACGTGGGAGGGAGCCCCCATGAGGTCCGCGGGCGACACTCGGGAGACTCCGGGGCGTGTACAGCCCCACTCATTATTACGTGAGAGTGTCACGAGCGGAGACCTTCACAGGCACGGGGCCTTGCTTCATGGGTAGAACTTCTGGAGGTGCTGGATGTTCCAGGCGTTCTGGATGGGGATCCCGTCCTGCGTCTCCAGGCGCGTGGCGCCAGGCCTGGAGACACGGGCGATCCTGAACGGGCCATCCCACATGGGTGAGAGCTTATGCAGCCCCTCCCTGGAGAGCACCCGCCTCAGGACGAGATCACCCACCTCGAGCATCCTGGAGTGGACGCTGTGGCAGTGGTACCGCCGCAGTGCCTGCTGGTACGTTGCCGCTCGGAGCGAGGCTTGATGGCGGCGTTCCTCCCCCAGCACGAGGTCCATCCCCCTCCTGGCGTCCTAGCATGCCTCATCAAATGCCAAGACCCCGTGAGGGAGAACTGCTTCGGCTCCGTAGACGAGGAAGAACGGAGTCTCGCACGTCGGCTTGGTTGCGGTGGTGCGGATGGACCACAGCATGGACTGGAGCTCGTCGAGCCAGCCCCTGCCACAGGCCTCGAGCTTCTTCTTGAAGGTCCTTGCCTTGAGGCCTCTCAGGACTTCTGCGTTGGCGCGCTTGGCCTGGCCATTGCTCCTAGGGTGTGCCACCGAAGCATAGCATATCTGCGTTCCAAGGTTAGCACAGTATGTTTTGAAAAGGTTGCTGGTGAACTGTGAGCCATTATCGGTGATGATGCGGTTAGGAACCCCGAACCGGCTCACGAGGCCTTTGATGAACTTGACGGCCGAGCCGGCCGGGATGGTGCGGATGGCTTCCACCTCCGCCCACTTGGTGAACTTGTCGATGGCGACGTAGAGGTAGCGGTAGCCCCTGGGCACCCGTGGGAATGGCCCCAAGATGTCCAGCCCCCAGACCGTGAATGGCCATGTGAGCGGGATGGTCTGGAGGCCCTGAGCGGGCTGGTGGATCTGCTTGGCATGGAACTGGCAGGCTTCACAGGACTTCACCAGCTCGGTAGCATCGTTGAGCGCTGTGGGCCAGTAGAACCCGCTGCGGAATGCCTTGCCCACGAGTGTGCATGATGAAAAGTGATGCCCACAGTCCCCACCATGTATATCGGCCAGCAGCTCACATCCCTGCTCCCTGGAGATGCACCGTCAAGAAACGTCATTTGGACGCCTCCGATAGAGCTCACCGTCCTAGATGTAGTATGCTGTGGCCTGGCGGGCCACACGTTCCCCGTCTTCCTCCTTCTCCGGCAGGGTGCCACGAAGTAGGTACGCCTTGAACTCCTCGGTCCAGCACCCCTCCTGAGGTTGCATCGCGAGAAGGAGATGGGCTCCTGAGGTCGGGCCACAAGCTGGGGCGCCCGACGGAGGAGCCTGGGGGAGATCCTCATGAGGCGGTGCTGGTTCTGCGGTGGGTGGAGCTGCCGATGGCTTGAAGAGCCGCTCTTCGAAGACACCAGGCTCCTGAGGCAGACACCGGGACGCCCTCTTGGCGATGTCGTCCGCCTCCTTGTTTGTGCCTCGCGGCACGTGCTGCAATTCCAGACCCAAGAATCGTTTCTCAATTTTGCGTACCTCCTCAAGGTATGCTTCCATGTGCTCGTCCTTCGAGGTGTACTCCTTGTTGGAGAAGTTGACGAGGAGCTGCGAGTCGCCCTTGATGGTGAGACGCCTGACCCCCAATGCTGCGGCGGCCTTGAGTCCCGTGATCAGGCCTTCGTACTCCGCAATGTTGGAGACCTTCTCGCCGTGTTGGAAGCAGAGTTGCACGGCATAGTAGAGCTTGTCTGTGGTGGGCGAAATAAGCACAACTCCAGCCCCCGCGCCCTGGCGTGGGAACGCGCCGTCGAAGTACATGATCCAACCATCTGGTACCTCATCGCCGAGTATGAGGGAGCAGTCCTCGCACACTTCACGGTCAAGGACGTCAGTCCATTCCACCACAAAGTCAGCGAGGGCCGCACCTTTGATGATCGTGGTGGTACTGAACTCCAACTGGAATGCTTGCAGCTCAATGTTCCATTCGGCGACCCTTCCTGTAGCGTTGGGGCTCCGGAGCACCCTCTCCAGAGGGTAAGCTGAGACAACCTTGATGGGGTGGCCTTGGAAGTAGTGGTGCAGCTTTCGGGAGGCAATGAGGAGTGCGAGCAACAGCTTCTGTGGCATGGGGTAGCGTGCCCGCACGTCTCGCAGCACCGTGCGGACGAAGTATACCGGGTGATCGACGAGGGAGGAAGCATTGGTGAGGTCTTGCAACTCCTGAGTCTGCAGGTCCTCAGGAGCCTTGTCATTCGCCATGGCAGCCGTGCCCTCAGGAGCATCGTCCTTAGGAGACCCACTGCCAGGGGGGTTGGCTGAGGTCTCAGGAGCGTTGTTGGCCGGTGGTGGTGTCGGAGCCTCATGAGCGCCTTCTTGAGTCCGCGGCGCCCCATCTGGTGATGGAGCACCCCGTCGTGAGCCCCTGACCAGGCGCTCCTCCCTCACTGCCACCAGTGCTGCGCTGGCTGAGTGAGGCGTGGCGGCCAAGTAGAGCACCAGGGGCTCAAGGGGACGTGGCGCCACCATCACCGGTGGGCTGGTGAGGTACTTCTTGAGGTCTTGGAAGGCTGCGTCGGCCTCCGGAGTCCACTCGAATGGTCCTTTTCTTTTCATCAGCTTGAAGAATGGGAGGGCGCGTTCTCCCAACTTGGAGATGAAACGCCCCAGCGAGGTCACGCAACCTGCCAGCTTCTGCATCTCCTTGAGGGTCTGCGGCGGGCTCATCCTTTCTATGGCCTTGATCTTCTCTGGGTTGGCCTCGATCCCTCTGTGCGATACCAAGAAACCCAGCAGCTTGCCGGATGGGACGCCGAACATACATTTCTCCGGGTTGAGCCGCAGATCCACCTTGCGCAGGCTGGCAAATGTTTCCTCCAGGTCTTCAATAAGGGTTCTTGCCCCCGAGACTTCACCACTATGTCGTCGACATATGCCTCTGCGTTCCTCCCGAGCTGCTAGCCCAGAGCGATGTGCATCAGCCGCTGGAAGGTTGCTCCGGCGTTACATAGCCCAAATGGCATGCAGGTGTAGCAATACACCCCGCATGGGGTCAAGAAGGCCGTCTTCTCAACATCTTACACCGCCATCTTGATTTGGTGATAGCCTGAGAAGGCGTCCAGGAAGCACAGCAGGTCGCACTCGGCGGTGGAGTCGATGATCTGATCGATACGCGGAAGCGGAAAGGGGTCTTGAGGGCAAGCCTTGTTGAGGTTAGTGAAGTCGATGCACATACGCTCCTTTCCGCCCTTCTTGGGGATGATGACCGGGTTCGCCAACCATTCTGGGTACTGCACCTCCCGAATGACACCGGCCTCTTGCAGCTTGCGGGTCTTTTGGATGATGAACGACTGCTTCTCTGTGGACTGCCGCCGTGCCTTCTGCTTCACCAGTCATGCGTTAGGGCACACCCTCAGGTGATGCTCGATTATCCCCCTCGGGATCCCAACCAGGTCCTTGGGCTCCCATGCGAACACTTCCTTGTTCGCGCGTAAGAAGTCGACCAATGCCTTTTCTTGATCTGGAGGGAGGCTGGCACCTATGGTGAAGGTGGCCCCCGATGCCCCGTCTTCGTCGACCGGCACCTGCTTCATCTCGGCCCGATCTTGAGAGAACAACTGCTTCTTCTTCGCTGGCGCAGCCCCCGGAGCCTCTGGGGCCCCTTCCCCAGTCGGCCGCGCGGCCGCCGTGGCCCTGAAGGCGAGCTTGAGGGCCAATAGTGCGTCCTTGGTGTCTCCTGCCACGGTGAGGACGCCGCTGCTTCCCGGCATCTTCATGAGGTTGTAGGCAGGGTGAGTCGCTGCCATGAACTTGGCCAGGGCCGGGTACCCGAGGATGGCGTTGTACGGGAGGCTGATGCGGGCGATGTCGAAGTCGATAAGCTCGGTGCGGTAGTTGTCGCGGGTGCCGAAGGTGATGGGGAGGCGGATCTGCCCGATGGGGTTGGTGGAGATGTTGACGACTCCAGAAAAGGGCTTCGTGGGGCGGAGTCGGCCATGGGGCACATGAAGCAAGCCGAATGCTTCCACCGAGAGCACATTGAGGCCGGCTCCTCCGTCGATGAGGGTCTTGGTGATCGCCACGTTGCAAATGGTGGTGGTGCAGAGCATCGGGAGAGCGCTGGCGCCGGCCATGACCGCGGGGTGGTCCTCGGAGCCAAAGGTGAGGTCGGCCTTGGGCGCCGCCCAACCCGGCGGCGCCGTCCGCTGCACGTGGGCGTCGCTCGCTTGGCGAAAGAACTGCTTGATGTTGCGATCCGAGGGCGGCGCCTGCGAGCCGCCGAGGATGGCTGCGACGATGTGAGGTGCCGGCACCGCAAATTGCATGACGAAGAGGCCGCGCAGCTCCTCCTAGGAGGCCACCGAAGATCCTGGCAGGCCCAGGAGCCAAGCGCGTGGCGCGCCTGTGAGGGCCATGGGGAGCCAATTCGCCATGACCTTGTCGTCGCCGCTGGCCGCCAGGACCGCCCCCTCATACGCCTGGAGAAACCCCACCGGGTCTACCGCGCCGTCGTAGCGAGGCGGCATCTTCGCCTGAACTTGGGCGGCCACTGCACTCGCCATAAGGCGGGGGTGAAGGCCCGGAGACCCACGGCGGCTCCGTGCGCGTCCGTCGATCCAGTCGGAGAGGAGGCGCCCGCCATGAGAGCTGAACAGCGAGGGCAGAGTGCGGTGGACAGAGAGGCGAAGCTTCGACGCACCCCTACCTGGCACGCCAAATGTCGGATTTTGGGTTCCACAAACCCTTGAGAGGTTCGAACTCTGGGTTGCGTGCGAACAACTCATCCTTCCTAGTCTGCCTACTCGCTAATCTCACAGCCTAGATCGACGAACTGTAAGGAAAAGAGACACAGCAGTTTACCCAGGTTCGGGCCACCTTGCCGTGTAAAACCCTACTCCTGCTTTGTGGTGGATTGGCCTCGAGGGGCTGAGGATGAACTAGTACAGTGGTGAACAGCCTCAGGAGGAGAGGTGTTCTTGAGCTCGAGTGAGCTGGTGAGTGTGTGGGTGATCTGGATGATCCGTCGATTCGATCCCCCCTCTACGGTGGTGGCTAAGTCCTATTTATAGTGGCCTTGGTCCTCTTCCCAAATGAAAGGCGGGAAGGGATCCCACAACGGCCAAATTCGAAGGGAGACAGCTAGTACATGCTATCCTGACAAAAGTAGTCTTCGCCTGCAAAAGCCTCTGGTCGTGACGCCGTGGTGGGCTCGGTGATGACCTCCGTCCTGCCGTCCTGGCGGTCTTGGTCTTGTTGCACGGGAATGGAAACCTTTGGATGATTCCTCGGGACTCCGCGCCTACGCTTGCCTCTTTAGCACCGAAGAGGAAACTGGTACACTGCGCCCGCTGGCGCCCGCCTGGCCTTGGTCGTCATGGCTCATGTTATCCGGACCTCACGAGGTGAGGCTTGCATAGAGATCTTCGCTCCTCAGGAGCCAGCCTGAGGAGGCCGCTCCTCGTGGAGGTCTTGGTGTCGTCCGCCTCGCGAGGGTCTTGAGTTGTTGTCGCTGAAGCTGGGCCGCACCAGGCCGTCGATGGAGCCACACCATGGGCCGCGGGCAGGCAAGTCTGGGTACCCCTGTTCCCAGAACGCCGACAGTGAGCTTGCGAGTACATTCAAAGTACTCACCTGGCGTGTCATGCCATTTTGCAGGTCATGCCATGATTGCTTGCTTGTCGAGGATCCCGAGTTTGCGACCTAGGATACGCGTTCTAGCAAGAGTCCCTGCGGAGTGGAGTCCATCACCGCCGTCATTGTTCCGCTGCCAAGAGAGTTACTTCGCTGTTAGCATAGAGCTAACCTGGGCAGGCGTAGTGTCGCCGTGCCGATGTAATCCTTGTACCCTTTGTAACCATATCCATTGTAATAAAGAGCTGATTTGTTCTATGCCAACAGTGCCGTATTCTAGAGGACTTGTTCCTGGGCTAGAATACGGGGCGTTCCGGTCTTCTCTGAGCCGGGGTGCCACATACAACGAGAGCTGGTAAGGTACACATCAATAACATGTATATCATATATACCTTTGTTGACGTTGGCCCCTTCTTGTCTGCCAGATACTTGGGGCAATTCTGCTTCCAGTTGCCAGTTCCCTTGCAATAGAAGCACTCAGTTTCTGGCTTGGGTCCAGCCTTGGGTTTCTTCACGGGAGGAGCAACTGCTTTGCCACCCTTCTTGAAGTTTCCCTTCTTTCCCTTGCCCTGCTTGAAACTAGTGGTTTTATTGACCATCAACACTTAATGCTCCTTCTGGATGTCTAACTCAGCGACTTTTAGCATCGTGAACAACTCAGAGACTGACTTGTTCATCCCTTGCATGTTATAGTTCAACACAAAGCTCTTGTAGCTAGGTGGTAGCGGTCGAAGAACTCTGTAGTGACCGCCTCAGGCGGGAGCTCAACTCCCAACTCAGCCAAATGGTTATAATACCCAGACATTCTGAGTATGTTCTCATTGGCAGACCTGTTCTCCTCCATTTTGTAGGCATAGAATTTATCGGAGGTCTCATACCTCTCGATCCGGGCATTCTTCTCAAAAATAAACTTCAACTCCTGGAACATCTCATATGCTCCATGACGTTCAAAACGCCTTTGAAGTCCCGGTTCTAAGCCATACAACATGGCGCACTGAACTATTGAGTAGTCATCAACACGCGACTGCCAGGCGTTCACAACGTCCACAGTTGCTGGACGGGGTGGTGCACCAAGTGGTGCATCAAGGACATAAGACTTTTGGGCAGCCGTGAGGATAATCCTCAGATTACGGGCTCAGTCCACAAAGTTACTTCCATCATCTTTCAGCTTAGCTTTCTCTAGGAATGCATTGAAATTCAGGGGAGCTACTGCGCGAGCCATTGATCTACAACATAATTTGCAAAGATAACTTAGACTATTGTTCAAGATAAAGAGTTCAATTATTCATATTACCTAAGAACTCCCACTCAAATCGACATCCCTCCGGTCGTCCGAGTGTAACATGACCCAAATCCACCAACCCAAGTCCGATCATCACGTGAGATGATGTGGTTTCAATGGTGAACATCTCCATGTTGACCATATCTACTATATGACTCATGTTCGACCTTTCGGTCTCTTGTGTTTCGAGGCCATGTCTGTACATGCTATGCTCGTCAAGTTTAACCCAAGTGTTCCGCATGTGCAAAACTGGCTTGCACCCGTTGTATGTGAACATAGAGTCTATCACACCCGATCATCACGTGGTGCTTCGAAATGACGAACTTTCGCAATGGTGCACACTTGGGGAGAACACAATTTTATCTTGAAATTTTAGTGAGGGATCACCTTATAATGCTACCGTCGTCCTAAGCAAAATAAGATGCATAAAAGGATTAACATCAGATGCAAATCATAAGTGACATGATATGGCCATCATCTTGTGCTTTTGATCTCCATCTTCAAAGCACCAGCATGATCTCCATCGTCACCGGCAAGACACCCTGAACTCCATAATCGTGTCGCCATCGGGGTTGTCACGCCAACCATGCTTCTACAACTATTTCTACCGCTTAGCGATAAAGTAAAGCATCACATAGTGATGGTTCGTATCCGCGTCAGTATTTCCCCGAAGAGAAAGGGATGATGTAGCACAGCTACGGTAGGTATTTCCCTCAGTGATGAAACCAAGGTTATCGAACCAGTAGGAGAACCAAGCAACACTATGTAAACGGCACCTGCACACAAAGAACAAATACTTGCAACCCGACGCGTAAGAGGGTTGTCAATCCCTCTTGGGTAAAAGATAGATTGGTTTGTATGATTTTGGATAAATAGATCTCGTAATAGAACAAAATAAAATAAATAAAGAAAAAGTGCAGCACGGTATTTTTGGGTTTTTAGAATAATAGATCTGAAAACAAAAGCAAATAAAAATAGATCTCAAGGCAAATATGATAAAGAATAGACCCGGGGGCCGTAGATTTCACTAGTGGCTTCTCGAGAAAATAGCATACGGTGGATAAACAAATTACTGTTGGGCAATTGATAGAACTTCAAATAATTATGATGATATCCAGGCAATGATCATTATATAGGCATCACGTCGAAGATTAGTAGACCGACTCCTGCCTGCATCTACTACTATTACTCCACACATCGACCGCTATCCAGCATGCATCTAGTGTATTAAGTTCATGGAAAAACAGAGTAATGCAATAAGAACGATGACATGATGTAGACAAGATCTATTCATGTAGGAATAGACCCCATCTTGTTATCCTTAATAGCAACGATCAATACGTGTCTTGCTGCCCCTTCTATCAGTGGGAAAGAACACCGCACGACCGAACCCATCACAAAGCACCTCTTCCCATGGCAAGAAAAATCGATCTAGTTGGCCTAACTAAACCAAAGATTCGAAGAAGAAATACGAGGCTATAAGTAATAATGCATATAAGAGATCAAAGAAACTCAAATAACTTTCATGGATAAATAGATCTGATCATAAGCTCAAAGTTCATCGGATCCCAACAAACACACCGCAAAAAGAGTTACATCAAATAGATCTCTCAGAGACCATTGTATTGAGAATCAAAAGAGAGAGAGGAAGTCATCTAGCTACTAACTACGGACCTGTAGGTCTACAATGAACTACTCACGCATCATTGGAGAGGCACCAATGAGGATGATGAACCCCTCCGTGATGGTGTCTAGATTGGATCTGATGGTTCTGGAACTTGCGGCGGCTTGAATTGTGTTTCGTCGACTCCCATAGGGTTTTTTGATTTTCAGGGTATTTATAGAGCAAAGAGGCGGTGCGGGAGGCGGCCGAGGTGGGCACAACCCACCAGGGCACGCCTAGGCCCCTAGGTGCGCCCAGGTGGGTTGTGCTCCCCTCGGAGCGCCCCTCTGGTACTTCTTTGGCCCAACAGGTGTCTTCTGGTCCAGAAAAAAATCTCCAAAAAGTTTCGCTGCATTTGGACTCTGTTTGGTATTGATTTTCTGCAAGTAAAAAAAAGCAAAAAACAACAACTGGCACTGGGCACTATGTCAATAGGTTAGTCCCAAAAAATGATATATAGTTGCTATAAAATGATTGTAAAACATCCAAGAATGATAATATAATAGCATGGAACAAGCAAAAAATTTAGATACATTGGATACGTATCAGCATCCCCAAGCTTAATTCCTACTCATCCTCGAGTAGGTAAATGATTAAAACATGATTTTTGATGTGGAATGCTGCCTAACATGTTCATCACATATTCTTTTCTTTTGTAGCATGGACATTTGGACTTTTATATGGTTCAAAGCAATAGTCTAGTTTTGACATGAAGATTTCAATACTCAAGCATATCAACAAGCAACCATGACTTTCAAAATATCAACACTAAAGCAAGTTATCCCTAGCCCATCATGCTCAATCCTTGATCCATTCATGAAACACACTCGCATATTAGCTACATCCAATGCTCAAGTACGATCATAGTGCCCCTTAGTTGGTGCTTTATAAGAGAAGATGGAGACTCAAATAAAAATTGCATAAAGTAAATAGAAAGGCCCTTCGCAGAGGGAAGTAGGGATTTATAGATGTGCCAGAGCTCAAAGCAAAAAAAAATAGAGATAAAACATTTTGGGTGGCATGCTTTTCCTGTCAATGAAAACGACCGAGTAGTTCCCAATACTTTCCATGCTAGATATATCATAGGCGGTTCCCAAACAGAAAATAAAGTTTATTCCTTTTTTAACCATACTTTCACATTCCACGGCTAGTCGTATCCACGGGTGCTGTCCATACCAACACTTTCCAAGGAATTTATTATTTGACAGCATAAAGTAAGTTCATTTTTCATTTTAGGACTGGGCATCCCTAATACCTTTGCCGTACTCTCGTGCAATGACAAGTGAATAAACATTCATCTTGAGAATAACACATCTAGCATGAAAAAATATCAGCCACCCCCTACCGTTTCATGAGCGGTACGAGCACACAAAAAGGAAATTTATTTTGAAAATTAGAGATGGCACATACAAATTTGCTTAGAACGGCACGGGAATACCGCATATAGGTAGGTATGGTGGACTCATATGGCAAAATTGGGTTTAAGGATTTTGGATGCACAAGTAGTATTCCTACTTAGTACAAGTGAAGGCTAGCAAAAAGATTGAGAAGCATCCAACCAAGAAATGAAAAATCACATAAGCGAGCATTGAGCATAACTAACACCGAATAATGCACCACAAATAAGATGTAATTTCATTGCATAACTATTGACTTTCGTGCTTGCATAGGGAATCACAAACCTTAACACCAATATTCTTACTAAAGCACAATTACTCACCAACATGACTCACATATCACTATCATCATATCTCAAAACTATTACAAAGAATCAAGTTTATTTTGTCCAATGATCTTCATGAAAGTTTTTATTATAACCCTCTTGAATATCTATCACTTTGGGACTAATTTCATATATTGCAATTTCTTTTGGCAAGCTCAAACAAATTTAAGTGAAGAACATGAGCATAAAAATTTTCATCTCTCAAAATAATATAATTGAAGCATGAGAGAATTTCTTCAAAATTACTAACTCTCAAATAAATCTAAGTGAAGCATGAGAGCATTTCTTCAAAAATATTAAAGCACACCGTGCTAAAAAAGATATAAGTGAAGCACTAGAGCAATTCCATAGCTCAAAAAATTTAAGTGAAGCATAAAGAGCAATTCTAACAAATCATAGCATAATTTTGGCTCTCTCAAATAGGTGTATCCAGCAAGGATACTTGTGGCAAACTAAAAAGCAAAACAAGCAAAGACTCATATAATACAAGACGCTCCAAGCAAAACTCATGATATGTGACGAATAAAAATATAGCTCCATGTAAAATTACCGATGGTCGTTAGAAGAAAGAGGGGATGCCTTCCAGGGCATCCCCAAGATTAGTTGCTTAGTTCCCCTTGAATATTATCTTGGGGTGCCATGGGGCATTCCCAAGCTTAGGCTCTTACTCCTTATTCCTTCATCCATCGTGATCTCACCCAAAACTTGAAAACTTCAATCACACAAAACTTAACAAAACCTTTGTGAGATCCGTTAGTATAAGAAACCAATCTTTACATTAAGTACTGTATAAAACTCATTCAAATTTTGTTATTGCATTATATCTACTGTATTCTAACTTTGCCATGGCTTATACCCCCCGATACAATCCATAGAATCATCAAAATAAGCACACAATGCAAAGAAAACAGAATCTGTCAAAAACAGAACAGTCTGTAGAGACTCAAATTTTACTCATACTTATGTTACTCCAAAAATTCTGAAACATTAGGAAAACAGAGGTAATTTGTATATCAATCTTGTTTAAAAAATTCAGAATTTTTTGTCGCTTCTGTGAATTTATACAATTATTTTACTGGACACAAAAGTTTCTGTTTTCCAACAGGATCAAATCAACTATTACCAAAGCTATCCCAAAGGCTTTACTTGGCAAAAACACTAATTAAAACATAAAAAACACAATCATAACAGAGGCATAATTGTGCAAACACTCAAGAACAGAAATAAAAAGGCAAAAATAAATTTATTCATTGGGTTGCCTCCCAACAAGCGGTATCATTTTACGCCCCTAGCTAGGCATAAAGCATAGATTCAAGTATTGTCATCTTTCTTCTCATTTTCCGTAGATGTGTTCTTGTCAGGAGGTTTTGCAAAAATAACTTGAAACACATTATCCATAGAAATTTTGGTATTATCAAGTTGCCCATCTACGTATCACCTTTGATTTCTGGCAACAATCCAAGAATATTTTTGATTAACATCATTGAAAACTTGTTGGATTATATCTAAAACAGGGATTTCCTTTTTGAGATTCTCATGAAAAATTTGGTTATTACCAAGCAAATGTCTCAACATGTAATCACTATTGTAAAGGATCTCATCTATTACCAGTTTTTCACGGCTCATGCCATAAAAATAAAAAATTTCCCAAGCTTCCCGCACTAAGTGATCAAACTCATTCACAAGAACTTGGGTAGCTATCTTTTTAGCTTTAGGATCTTTTATAGATGGTAGCTCATAAAACAATCTTTGAAAGGTAGGGTGAGTACGGATAAATCTATTTTCAAGTTTTAAAACTAGTGCTGAAATAGCTTCCGCATAAGATTTAGTTCTTTTAAGTATAGGAGCATCATCAAGAGTCAAATTTCCAACACAATTGAAAAATTCTTGGGTATGTTCTTTTCCCATAACGTTCCCTTACCCCAAAACAAAGGTTTTAGCATCCAGATTGCCAGATAACCCAATTTTAGGAGTAAGGCCATCATCTGTTTCTGCCATACCAAAGTCACTCATGGTGACAAGTTCAAGCAAATAAGAGATCTGACTAGAAAACGGCGAACAAAAAAGAGGGCGAATAAAACGACAAATTTTTGTGAAGTGGGGGAGATGAAAATGAGAGGTAAATGGCAAATAATGTAAATTGCAAGGAGATGAGATTTGTGATTAGGAACCTGATAGATGTTGATGATGTCTCCCCGGCAACGGCGCCAGAAATCCTTTCTTGATGGCTCGTGTCCGCGTCAGTATTTCCCCGAAGAGGAAGGGATGATGCAGCACAGCTACGGTAGGTACTTCCCTCAGTGATGAAACCAAAGTTTTCGAACCAGTAGGAGAACCAAGCAACATTATGTAAACGGTACCTGCACACAAAGAACAATTACTTGCAACCCGACGCGTAAGAGGGGTTGTCAATCCCTCTTGGGTAAAAGATAGATTGGTTTGTATGTGTAGAAAGGTATTGGATGCAACTCAATTGTATTCATTGGAGTTGGTTACAATATATACAGGTGATGTCTTGCGTGACAAGCCAACTAACCCTACCATATCTCTAGGAGTCAAGCTATACAAGGCTAGAGATCATAGGAAGATCATTTGGAGATAATTACAGATATGTCATGCTCAACACCCCCCCGCAGTCGAAGCATCGATGTCGGCAATGCAAAGACTGGAACGGAACTCCTGGAATGCAGCGGTTGGCAACCCCTTGGTCATAATGTCGGCAAACTGTTGGGTAGTCGGGACGTGAAGTACACATAGCTGACCCAACTGGACCTTCTCACGGACGAAGTGCACATCTAGTTCGATGTGTTTGGTGCGCTTATGCTGCACCAGATTGGCCGCAAGATACGTGGCCGAAACATTATCACAGAAAACCACCGTAGCCTTCGGGATAGGAACCCGAAGTTCACCAAGTAGGTGACGCAGCCAACAAGTCTCAGCGACGACGTTGGCAACAACGCGGTACTCGGCCTCGGCACTTGAGCGGGAGACGGTGGGCTGCCGCTTAGAGGACCATGAAACAAGCGAGTCACCGAAGAAGACACAGTAGCCCGACGTGGATCGTCGAGTGTCAGGACAGCCAGCCCAGTCCGCATCCGTATAGGCTAGAAGCTCGGTGGAGGCGAAAGCACGCACACAAAGACCATAAGTCGGCGTGCCATGTATATACCGAAGAATACGCTTAACCAGAGACCAGTGAACATCATGAGGCGAGTGCATATGCAAGCAAACTTTCTGCACTACAAACTGAATGTCTGGTCTGGTGAGCATAAGGTACTGAAGTGCGCCAACGATACTGCGGTAGAGAGCGGCATCGGTGGAGGCTGTCCAGCTGTGGCAGAAAGCTTCGGTTTGGCCTCGGCGGGTGTAGCAGCCGGCTTGCAGTCAGTCATGCCGGCATGATCCAACAGGTCAAGAGCATACTGCCCTTGATGAAGGAAGAACCCGGAAGCATCACGTCGCACATTAATACCGAGGAAGAAGTGCAACGTGCCCAGGTCCTTCAAGCGAAACTCGAAGCCAAGACGACCAATGATGTCACGAAGCATGTCCTCTCATGATGCAGTGATGACAATATCATCAACATACAGAAGGAGCATGGCGACATGATCGGCTCGATGTAGCATGAATAACAACGTGTCGGAGGTGGTGCTGCGAAAACCGAGAGCATTGAGAAACACCGCGATGCGTTGGTACCATGCACAAGGGGCCTGTTTCAGGCCGTAGAGAGTCCGGGAGAATAGGCAGACGTCATCCGGTCGTTGTGGGTCAACGAAGCCAGCGGGCTGCTGATAGAGAACATGCTCCTGGAGATGACCGTACAAAAAAGCATTGTTGATGTCGAGCTGATGTACATGCCATCGTCGAGAAGCAGCCAGCTGGAGGACGACGCGGATCATGGCGGGTTTGACGACAGGAGAAAAGGTCTCTGAGAAGTCAACACCGGCACGCTGAGCAAACCCGCGAACAACGCAACGAGCCTTGTACCTATCGAGGGAGCCATCCGGGAGGAGTTTATGCCAAAAAACCCACTTGCCGGAGATGACGTTGGCGCCGGGAGGACGAGGGACCAAAGTCCAAGTCCGGTTGGCGACAAGGGCGTCATACTCGGCGTGCATGGCAGCGAGACAGTGCGGATTACTCAACGCAGAGCGCACCGAGCGCGGTACCGGAGAGATCGTCGTGACGTTGAGGTTGTGGTAGGCTGTCGGATCCCATCCTTGACACGCGTCACCATAGAATGATGAGGCGGCGGAGGAGGCGGACGGGGACCACGACGGCGAGGAACCACGACATCGGGCGCAACCGGTGAGGGCGGCAACTCGGGCGAGGCCACGGGAGGCGGCAATGGAGAGACCATGGGGCCGGTCGAAGAAGCCTCCGAAGAGCCGTCCAAGGACTCGGCCGAAGAGGAGGCCGAAGGAGCTGAGGACCCGGTCGAGCAGCCCACCGAGGCAGCCGGGTGGGGCGACGAGGGCCCGGTCGAGTGGCCCACCGAGGCGGCCGAGTGGGGCGATGAGGGCGCCGAGAGACCGGCAGAGGCCAGCTCCTCCTGAGCCGGCGAAGAGGAGGCTGGCGCCTCCCAAGCTGATGAAGGCGAGGCCGGCACCTCCTGAGCCAACGAAGATGAAGCCGGCTCCTCCTGAGCCGGTGAGAAGACGTGGGAGGGCACCGGCGTCGAGGTCCCAGCCTAGGGCGAGGAGGCTGAGCGAGCAGCCGGGCGGGCCGCATGCAGAGGTGGCGGGTGGAGCTCAAGGGCACCATGAGGTCATCGAGAGGGTGCATCCAAAGACGGCGGTGCGATCGAAGATGCCTGCTGAAAGGGAAAGTGAACCTCATCAAAGTAAACGTGCCGCGAGACGAACACACGATGGGACACCGGGTCGTAGCAGTGAAAACCTTTGGTGTTAGGTTGATACCCAAGGAAAACACAGGCAAGACATCGAGGCGCGAGTTTATGTGGTGTGGTGGCGGTGATATTGGGATAACACAAGCATCCGAAGACATGAAGATCGTCATAGGATGGAGGAGACCCAAAGAGGAGGTGATGAGGTGTATAGTGCCACCGCGGTTTGCACGACCGAATGTTGAGAAGAAGTGTGGCGGTAGCAAGAGCATCTGACCAAAATCATGCAGGCATGTGTGCATGGAAAAGCAAAGCACGAACACTCTCATTAAGTGTGCGAAGAACACGTTCGACACGACCGTTTTGCTGTGATGTGTAAGGACAGGTGAGATGAAAAATAGTGCCGTGGGTGGATAAAAGGTTGCGAATGGCGAGATTACCAAATTATTTTCCATTGTCCTTTTGGAGGTGAGCAATGGTGCGATGAAAGTGTGTAGCAACGTAAGCATAAAAAGAATGGAGAGTCAAAGCTACATCTGATTTGCGGCGTAACGGAAAAGTCCAAGTGAAATGAGAGAAATCATCTAAAATCACGAGATAATATGATAAACCCGAATTGCTAGGCACCGAAGAGGTCCAAACATCATAGTGAATAACATCAAAGGGAAAAGTGGCAATTGAGGAGGATGATGTAAATGGCAAACGAACATGTTTTCCTATGCGGCAGGCATGACAAGTATGAGCCTCCGATTTATTACAAGAAAAGGGAAAAGTGCGCAAAATTTTGTGAAGAGCATCGGCACCGGGGTGACCAAGATGAGCGTGCCAGAGAGAGACACCAGCGTGGAGAGCAACCGGGCCGCCGCTTGTGGATGGACCACACGGGTAGAGGTCGCCGGGGGAATCACATCGGTGCAGAACCTTCCGGGAGTGGGCATCCTTAACAGAGAAACCAAGAGCATCAAACTCAACAGTGACTAGATGTTCATGAGTAAGAGTACAAACAGAACATAAGTTTTTGATTAAGGATGGAGAAACAAGCACATTATGAAGAGGTAATGATGAACAAGAAAGAGGGAGGGAAGATGCGCCGTGGTGAGTGATGGGAAGAGTGGTGCCATCACCAATGACGATGCGAGAAAAGAAAGGATAGGGAGAGGCACGGGAGAAGATACCAGGATTTGAAGCCATGTGAGAGCTAGCACCGGTGTCCATGTACCAGTCGCCGCCGCCATTGTAGTTGCTCGGAGAAGGGGCGGCATGTAGGGCGGCGAGGAGTGCGTGGTCCCACGTGCCAACAGCACCACCAGATGAAGAGGGGCCGCCGTAGGGAGCGCCATATGCCGGAGCACCCCCATATGCGAGGGGACAGGGGCGGGTGCGGTCAGAAGCGCCTAGTGAGGCGCCAGCCGGGGACCAAGCAGACCCAGAGCAAGAGGACGCGGGACGGGCATGGAGTATGCATGCACCACACTCATCCAGGGGTTATACCCCGACAGCCAGGGTGGCGTGGGCATCATGGCAGGGTTGGCAGGGGTGCGCGACGCGGTGTTGTTGGAGTGGGCCGGCCATTGTGACCCCCCGACCCTTCTGCGTCCGTCCGCCAGTAGGCGGGGGAGCGGGCGCGGGTGGCGGGACCGGGACAGGGGCCCGGAGAGCTGGTGGAGCCGTGCTGGAGCCGTCGGCGTGGCCGACATGCAGCGCCGTATGGGTCGCCTGCCGCGCGGAGTGGCGGAGGCGCTTCTCCTCCATCCGAAGGTAGGTGACAACCTTGGCGTACATCGGCATGATGAGGGAGAGGTTGGTGGCGGACTAGCCAAGGTCGGGGTGGAGGCCGCGAAGGAGGTTGGTGAGGAGGACGGAGTCGTCGATGGTCATGCCGATGTCACGAAGCTCATCGGCAAGCACCTTCGGCCGCGTATAGTAGTCATCGATCGAGAGATCGTTCTATTGCAGCGTGAAGAACTCGCTTTGGAGGAAGACGCGACGCTGGAGTTGGTTGTCGAGGAAGAGGTCGCACACCCGCGTCCAGATGGCGTGCGCCGAGGGGTCACGGGTGTTGACCATGTCGAAGATGCCCCGCGAGACCGTGAGGAAGATCCACTTGACGATGCAAGCATCAACGGCCAGCCACTCGTCATCGTCCTTCATATCGTGGATGTCAACGCTCCCGTCAACGTGCTCAACGAGACGGTAGGAGCGAATCGGGAGCGCGGAGTAGGTGCGCCAGGCGTTGTAGGACGGTGAGTCAAGGTCGAGGATGATGGGCACGTGATCTTTGATGATGAGATCATTGAGACGATCGGTGGTGAAGGCAGGGGCGGCAAGGAAGCTGGTGTCGGAGAGGTTATCCTTGGAGCGAGACATGACGGCGGTGTGTGGCAGCGGCGGCTTGAGGGAAAAGCAGCGGCGGCGGTGGTAGGGTTGGGGAAGGGAGGCGGCGGCTGCGGAGAAGAGCAGCGGCGGCTAGGGTTTTGGGTGTGGATGGCGGCGGCGGCTTCAGGGAGGAGCGACGGCAGCCTTAGGGTTGGAGTGGTAGCAGCGGCGGCCTAGAGGGGGCAGCGCCTGCGGATAGCGGAAGTGGTGGAGATCGCTAGGGTAACTGATACCATGTAGAAAGGTATTGGATGCAACTCAATTGTATTCATCGGAGTTGGTTACAATATATACAGGTGATGTCTTGCGTGACAAGCCAACTAACCCTACCATATCTCTAGGAGTCAAGCTATACAACGCTAGAGATCATAGGAAGATCAATTGGAGATAATTACTTAAATGTCACACTCAACAGTATGATTTTGGATAAATAGATCTCACAATAGAACAAAATAAAATAAATAAAGAAAAAGTGCAGCAAGGTATTTTTGGATTTTTAGAATAATAGATCTGAAAACAAAAGCAAATAAAAGGAGATCTTAAGGCAAATATGATAAAGAATAGACCCGGGGGCTGTAGATTTCACTAGTGGCTTCTCTCGAGAAAATAGCATACAGTGGGTAAACAAATTACTGTTGGGCAATTGATAGAACTTCGAATAATTATGACGATATCCAGGCAATGATCATTATATAGTTATCACACCCAAGATTAGTAGACCGACTCCTGCCTGCATCTACTACTATTACTCCACACATCGACCGCTATCCAGCATGCATCTAGTGTATTAAGTTCATGGAAAAATGGAGTAATGCAATAAGAACGATGACATGATGTAGACAAGATCTATTCATGTAGGAATAGACCCCATCTTGTTATCCTTAATAGCAACGATCAATATGTGTCTTGCTGCTCCTTCTATCACTGGGAAAGAACACCACGCGACTGAACCCATCACAAAGCACCTCTTCCCATGGCAAGAAAAATCGATCTAGTTGGCCTAACTAAACCAAAGATTCGAAGAAGAAATACGAGGCTATAAGTAATCATGCATATAAGAGATCAAAGAAACTCAAATAACTTTCATGGATAAATAGATCTGATCATAAACTCAAAGTTCATCGGATCCCAACAAACACACCACAAAAAGAGTTGCATCAAATAGATCTCCAAGAGACCATTGTATTGAGAATCAAAAGAGAGAGAGGAAGCCATCTAGCTACTAACTACGGACCCGTAGGTCTATAATGAACTACTCACGCATCATCGGAGAGGCACCAATGAGGATGATGACCCCCTCCGTGATGGTGTCTAGATTGGATCTGGTGGTTCTGGAACTTGCGGCGGCTGGAATTGTGTTTCGTCAACTCCCCTAGGGTTTTTGGATTTTCAGGGTATTTATTGAGCAAAGAGGTGGTACGGGAGGTGGCCGAGGTGGGCACAACCCATCGGAGCGTGCCTGGGCCCCCAGGCGCGCCCAGGTGGGTTGTGCTCCCCTCGGAGCCCCCCTCTGGTACTTCTTTGGCCCAACAGGCGTCTTTTGGTCCAGAAAAAATCTCCAAAAAGTTTCGCTGCATTTGGACTCCGTTTGGTATTGATTTTATGCGAAGTAAAAAAAAAAGCAAAAAACAGCAACTGGCACTGGGCACTATGTCGATAGGTTAGTCCCAAAAAATGATATAAAGTTGCTATAAAATGATTGTAAAACATCCAAGAATGATAATATAACAGCATGGAACAAGCAAAAATTATAGATACGTTGGAGACGTATCACATAGTGCTTAATGATTGACACGCAGGTCATACAGTTATTAAAGACAACCCTATGGCTCCTGCCGGTTGCCGTATTCATCAACATGCAAGTCGTGATAATCTATAAAAAACATGATCATCTCATACATCAAATATATCTCATCATGTCTTTGGCCATATCATATCACAACATACCCTGCAAAAACAAGTTAGACGTCCTCTACTTTGTTGTTGCATGTTTTACGTGGCTGCTATAGGTAACTACTAAGAACCGTACTCACCTACGCAAAGCCACAACGGTGATATGCAAGTTGCTATTTAACCTTCTACAAGGACCGCCTTTGTCGAATCCAATTCAACTAAGGTGGGAGAGACAGACACCCGCCATCCATCTTTATGCAACAAGTTGCATGTCAGTCGATGGAACCGGTCTCATGTACGTTGACATGTAAAGTTGATTCGGGCCGCTTCATCCCACAATACTGCTAAATCAAGAAAATACCAAGGAAGGAAGTAATCTAAATATCAACACCCACAAACTCCTTTGCGTTCTACTCGTGATGTCATCTACACATAGACCTAGCTCATGATGCCACTGTTGGGGAACGTTGCATGGGAAACAAAAATTTTCCTACGCTCACCAAGATCAATCTAGGAGATGATCATCTACGAGAGGAGAAATTGGATCTACATACCCTTGTAGATCGCTAAGCGGAAGCGTTAAGAAACGCGGTTGATGTAGTCGAACGTCTTCGCGATCCAATCACGATCCGTCCATGAACTCCCGCTCAAGTGCCGAACGGACGACACCTCCGCGTTCAACACACGTACGGCTTGATGACGCCTTCACCTCCTCGATCCAGCTAGCGATGGTGAAGTCTCCACTGTCCAAGAAGAGACTAATATTTTGCAGGAGTCTATGGAAGAAGAAATTGATGAAACTGTGAGCTCATTGGATGAAAAAGATGATGAGGAGAGCGAAGAACAAGCGGAGGAAGAGCGGATTGATCATCCGTGCCCACCTTCTAATGAGAGTAACTCTTCAACTCATACATTGTTTAATGCCCCTTTGTTCTTACCGAAGGATGAATGCTATGATAATTGCTATGATCCCGTTGATTCGTTTGAAATATCCCTTTTTGATGAACTTGATGATTGCTATGCTTGTGGCCTTGATGCCAATATGAATTATGCTTATGGAGATGAACTTGCTATTATCCCTTATGTTAAAAATGAAATTGTTGCTATTGCACCCACACATGATAGTCCTATTATATTTTTTGAATTCTCCAAACTAAACTATATTGGAGAAGTTTGCTCTTATTAAGAATTATATTGATGGGTTGCATTCTACCACTACACATGATGATTTTGATGAATATAATTTGCATGTGCTTGCTGCTCCTACTTGCAATTATTATGAGAGAGGAACTATATCTCCACCTTTCTATGTTTCCAACACGATAAAATTGCAAGAAACTGCTTATGCTATGTATTGGCCTTTACTTGATGTGCATGAATTGTTCTTGTATGACATGCCGATGCATAGGAAGAGAGTTAGACCTCGTCATTGCATGATATATGTTGCTTTGTGCTCACTACTAAATGCCAAATCATTGCTAATTAAAATTGGCTTTGATATACCTTGGGATCCGGGTGGATCCATTACTTGAGCACTTTATGCCTAGCTTAATGGCTTTAAAGAAAGCGCTGCCAGGGAGACAACCCAGAAGTTTTAAAGAGTCATTTATTTCTGTTGAGTGCTTTTATAAAGTTTAAAAACAAAAAATATAGAGGGGAACCTTAAAACTTCACAAAAAGAGAAGCGATTGAAAGGTGATGCATTGGAGAAGTGAGGGTCGACCTTGAACACTTGTGTTCATGCTCATGGAAACAATGTAAATTTTTAATGGAAGTTTCTCACAAAAATAATTATCCCCTTGTACAAATCCATTGTATTATAAAAATAATGTGCCAAGATTTGCCTTTAGGATGATTAGATTGCTTGTTGGTATGTGCGGTGCAATACAGAAACTTTGGCTGTAGTGCGCAATTTTACATTTTTTACTGGAACGTTGAAAGGTTCTGAAACTTTTTGCACAGTATTTCTATAATTTTTTTTTATTTTGTCCTAATTTTTCAGAATTTTTAGAGTTACATAAGTATGGTTAATGTTCAGATTACTACAGACTGTCCTGTTTAAGATAGATTCTGTTTTTGATGCATTGTTTTGCTTGTTTTGATGAAACTATCGATTTTTATCGGGGGTATAAGCCATGGAAAAGTTATATTACAGTAGATACAATGCAAAAACAAAATATGAATTGTTTTTCAACAGTACTTAGAGCAGTGATTTGCATTATTATACTAACGGATCATACCGAGGTTTCTGTTGAGTTTTGTGTGGATGAAGTGATCAAAGATCGAGGAGGTCCCGATATGAGAAGAAGGAGGAGAGGCAAGAGCTCAAGCTTGGGGATGCCCAAGGCACCCCAAGTAAATATTCAAGGAGACTCAAGTGTCTAAGCTTGGGGATGTCCCAGAAGGCATCCCATCTTTCTTCAACAAGTATCGGTATGTTTTCGTCTTCGTTTCGTTCATGTGATATGTGTAAATCTTGGAGCATCTTTTGTGTTTAGTTTTCATTTTTCTTTTATGCACCGTGCTGGTATGAGGTATTCCATGGTTGATTTGTAGAATGCTAATTGCACTTCACTTATATCTTTTGAGTATGGCTTTATAGAATGCTTCATGTGCTTCACTTATATCATTTGAAGTTTGGATTGCCTGTTTCTCTTCACTTAGAAAACCGTTATTTGTAGAATGCTCTTTTGCTTCACTTATACTTATTAGAGCATGGTCTTTTGTAGAAAGAATTAAACTCTCTTGCTTCACTTATACCTATTTAGAGAGTCAACAGGAATTGGTCAATTGCATGGTTAGTCATAAAATCCTACATAAAACTTATGGATCACTGAATATGATATGTTTGATTCCTTGCAATAGTTTTGCGATATAGAGATGGTAATATGTGGGAGGTACTAGTAAACGGTTGTGGTTAGTAAGAATATTGGTGTTAAGGTTTGTGATTCCCAAAGCATGCATGTATAGTCTCTCGTTATGCTATGAAGTTGGAGCATGATTTATTATTGATTGTCTTCCTTATGAGTGGCGGTCGGGGACGAGCGATGGTCTTTTCCTACCAATCTATCGCCCTAGGGGCATGTGTAGTAGTACTTTGCTTCGAGGGCTAATAAACTTTTGTACTAAGTATACGAGTTCTTTATGAATAATGTGAGTCCATGGATTATACACACTCTTACCTTTTTGCAATCTGCTAGCCTCTACGGTACCATGCATTGCCCTTTCTCACCTCGAGATGTGGTGCAAATTTCGCAGGTGCATCCAAACCCCATGTATGATACGCTCTATCACACATAAGCCTTATTATATTTTCCTCAAAACAGCCACCATACCTACCTATTATGGCCTTTCCATAGCCATTATGAGATATATTGCCATGCAACTTCCATCGCTTCTGTTTTGATGACTTGAGCATTCATTGTCATATTGCTTTGCATGATCATATAGCTGACATAGTAGTTGTGGCTCAGCCACCGTTCATCATTTTTCATACATGTTACGCTAGATCATTGCACATCCTGGTACACTGCCAGAGGCATTCATATAGAGTCATACTTTATTATAGGTATCGGGTTATAATTTTTATTTCTTTTGAGTTATAAGTAAATAGAAGTGTGATGATCATCATTATTCATTTTTAGAGCATTACCCCAGTGAGGAAAGGATGATGGAGACTATGATTCCCCCACAAGTCAGGATGAGACTCCGGACAATGAGAGAAAAAAAAGAAAAAAAAGAAAAAGAAAAAGAAAAAGAAAAAGAAAACAAACAAAGATAGAAGGGGCATGCTAGTTCCACACTTGTGCTTAAAAGTAGCACCATGTTTTTCATATAGAGAGTCTCCTATGTTGTCACTTTCATATACTAGTGGGAATTTTTCATTATAGGATTAGATGCACACCCACTTAGTTTTCATATTGAGCTTTCATACACTTATAGTTCTTAGTGCATTCGTTGCATGGCAATCCCTACTCCTTGCATTGATATCGATTGATGGGTATCTCCATAGCCCGTTGGTTAGCCGCGTCGATGTGAGACTTTCTTACTTTTTTGTCTTCTCTATATTTACCCCTATCATCATACTCTATTCCACCCGTAGTGCTATATCCATGGCTTGCGCTCATGTATTGCGTGAGGGTTGAAAAAGCTGAAGCGCGTTAAAAAGTATGAACCAATTGCTCGGCTTGTCATCGGGGTTGTGCATGATAAATACTTTGTGTTAAGAAGACAGAGCATGACAAGACTATATGATTTTGTAGGGATAGCTTTCTTTAGCGTTGATATTTTGAAAGACATGATTGTTTGTTGGGATGCCTGAGTATTGATGTCTTTATGTCAAATTATAGACTATTGCTTTGAATCGCTTATGTCTTAATATTCATGCCATGATTAGATATATGATCAAGTTTATGCTATGTAGCATTCCACATCAAAAATTATCTTTTTTTTACCATTTACCTACTCGAGGACGAGCAGGAATTAAGCTTGGGGATGCTGATACATCTCCGTCGTATCTATAATTTTTGATTATTTCATGCCAATATTATACAACTTTCACATATTTTTGGCAACATTTTATATGATTTATTGGACTAACCTATTGATCCAGTGCCCAATGCCACTTCCTATTTTTTGCATGTTTTTTGTTTAGCAGAATATCCATATCAAACAAAGTCCAAATGCAATAAAATTTTACGGAGAATTATTTTGGAATATATGTGATTTTTGGGACTTGGAATCAATGCAAACAGGGGCCCACAGTGCCCACAAGACACCAAGGCGCGCCCCAGGCCCTTGGCGCGTGGTGGTGGGTTGTGCCCTCCTCGGACGTCGGTTGGAGCTCTACTTCAGGTGCAAGGAAGCTTATATCCGGAAAAAAATCGTGTTAAAATCTCAGCGCAATCGGAGTTACAGATCTCCGGGAATATAAGAAATGGTTTTCGGCCAGATCTGTGGAATGCGAAACAGAAGAGAACAGAGAGGTAGATCCAATCTCGGAGGAGCTCCTGCCCCTCCGCCACCATGGAGGCCATGGACCAGAGGGGGAACTCTCCTCCCATCTAGGGGGGAGGCCAAGGAAGAAGAAGAAGGAGGGGGCCCTCTCCCCTCTCTCCCGGTGGCGCCGGAGTGCCGCCGAGGCTAGGATAGTGACGGCGATCTACATGAACAATCTTGCTATCGTCTACACCAGCTTTCTCTTCCTCTATGCAGCAGTGTAACACCTCTTCTCCCTGCTGTAATCTCTACTTAAATATGGTGCTCAACTCCATATATTATTTCCCAATGATATTTGGCTATCCTATGATGTTTGAGTAGATTTGTTTTGTCCTGTGGGTTAATCGTGATCTTGGTTGGTATGATTGTATATTTTATTTATGGTGCTGTCCTACGGTGTCCTCCGTGTCATGCAAACGGAGGGGCCCCCACTGTAGGGTTTTGCAATATGTTCATGGTTTGCTTATTGTCGGTGTTGCGGGGGTGACAATAGCCTAAACGCGGATACGTGGGTTATGGCGTATGGGAGTAAAGAGGACTTGATACTTAATGCTATGGTTGGGTTTCATGACCTTAATGATATTTAGTAGTTACAGATGCTTGCTAGGGGTCCAATCATAAGTGCATATGATCCAAGTAGAGAAAGTATGTTAGCTCATGCCTCTCCCTCATGTAAAATTGCAAGAATGATTACCGGTACTTGTTATCGATTGCCTAGGGACAAATGACTTTCTTATTGACAAAAGCTATCTACTTTTATTACCTTGCAATTTATTCATAGTTTTATTCTCGCAAAGTACTCACAATTTTGTTCTTGCAAAATAGTTTCATACTTGTTTTAGGTAAAGCAAACGTTAAGTGTGTGTAGAGTTGTATCGGTGGTCGATAGAACTTGAGGGAATATTTGTTCTGCCTTTAGCTCCTCGTTGGGTTCGACACTCTTATTTATCGAAGAAGGCTACAAACGACCCCCTATACTTGTGGGTTATCACCCAGCCCCTTGTGGGCTGGTGTGCCCCCTTCCCTTGGCCCATGAGGCCCCCCAACACTTGCCGGGGCCTCCTGAAACTCCTTTTGGTGTTCCGGCAATAATCCGGTACCCCCCGGAACACTTCCGGACTCCGATTCCCTCCGTCCTATATATCAATCTTCACCTTCGGACCATTCCGGAGTTCCTCGTCATGTCCGGGATCTCATCCGGGACTCCGAACAACCTTCGGTCACCAACACAACAACTCAACTATACTTATATCATCACCAAACATTAAGTGTGTAGACCCTGCGGGTTCGAGAACTATGCAGACATGACCGAGACACCTCTACGGTCAATAACCAATAGCGGGACCTGGATGTCCATATTGGTTCCTACATATTCTACAAAGATCTTTATCGGTCGAACCTCGATGTCAAGGATTCAGCTAATCCCGTATGCAGTTCCCTTTGTCCATCGATATGTTACTTGCCCGAGATTCGATCGTCGGTATCTCCATACCTAGTTCAATATTGTTACCGGCAAGTCTCTTTACTTGTTCCATAATACAAGATCCTATGGCTAACTCCTTAGTCACATTGCTTGCAAGCTCATTGTGATGTTGTATTACCGAGTGGGCCCTGAGATACCTCTCCATCATACGGAGTGACAAATCGCAGTTTTGATCCATGCCAACTCAACAGACACCCTCGGAGATACCTGTAGAGCATCTTTATAGTCACCCAGTTACATGATGATGTTTGATACACACAAGGTACTCCTCCAGTGTCAGTGAGTTGCATGATCTCATGGTCATAGGAATAGATACTTGACATGTAGAAAACGATAGCAATAAAGTTGATACGATCATATGTTATGCTTATAGTTTGGGTCTTGGCCATCACATCATTCTCCTAATGATGTGATACCATTATCAAATGACAACTCATGTCTATGACTAGGAAACCATAGCCATCTTTGATCAACGAGCTAGTCCGGTAGAGGCTCACTAGGGACATGTTGTTGTCTATGTATCCACACATGTATTTGAGTTTCCAATCAATACAATTATAGCATGGATAATAAACGATTATCTTGAACAAGGAAATATAATAATAACCTCTTTATTATTGCCTCTAGGGCATATTTCCAACACCCTGGCTAGGCTTCGGTGCCTATCTTATGCTATATGAAGGGTTTTGACCTAGGAAAAAAATGATAAGAAGGCTTTTGGGATGAAGCGCCACCGTCTCGAGGAAGAACCTGGGTAGAAGCAATTTAGGGCTCCGGCAGAGCTATTCTACTGGGGAAACTTCCCTCCGAGAGGGGGAAATCGAAGCCATTGTCATCACCAATGATCCTCTCATCATGGGAGGACCAATATTCATCAACATCTTGAACAGCACCATCTCCTCTCAAACCCTAGTTCATCTCTTGTATTCAATCTTTGCCTCAAAACCTTAGATCGGTACCTGTGGGTTGCTAGTAGTGTTGATTACTCCTTGTAGTTGATGCTAGTTGGTTTATTTGGTGGAAGATCATATGTTCAGATCCTTAATGATACTTATTACCCCTCTGATCTTGATCATGAACATGCTTTGTGAGTAGTTACTTTTGTTCCTGAGGACATGGGAGAAGTCTTGTTATAAGTAATCATGTGAATTTGGTATTCGTTCGATATTTTGATGAGATGTATGTTGTCTTTCCTCTAGTGGTGTTATGTGAACGTCGACTACATGACACTTCACCATGATTTGAGCCTAGGGGAAGGCATTGGGAATTAGCAAGTAGATGATAGGTTGCTAGAGTGACAGAAGCTTAAACCCTAGTTTATGCCTTGTTTCGTAAGGGGCTGATTTGGATCCACATGTTTCATGCTATGGTTAGATTTATCTTAATTCTTCTTTTGTAGTTGCAGATGCTTGCGAGAGGGGTTAATCACAAGTGGGAGGCTTGTCCAAGTAAGGACAGTGATGTCTACTACACAACTTGTTCTTGCAGACTCGTGTTGGGCCTCCAAGCGCAGAGTTTTGTAGGACAGTAGCAAATTTCCCTCAAGTGGATGACCTAAGGTTTATCAATCCGTGGGAGGTGTAGGATGAAGATGGTCTCTCTCAAACAACCCTGCAACCAAATAATAAAAAGTCTCTTGTGGCCCCAACACACCAATACAATGGTAATTTGTATAGGTGCACTAGTTCGGCGAAGAGATGGTGATACAAGCGTAGTAATGGTAGTAGATATTGATTTTTGTAATAGGAACAATAAAAAGCAGCAAGGTAGCAATTGATAAAACGGAGCACAAACGGTAGTGTAATGCTTGAAAATGAGGCCTAGGGTCCGTACTTTCACTAGTGCAATCTCTCAACAATGCTAATATAATTGGATCATATAACCATCCCTCAAGGTGCAATGAAGAATCACTCCAAAGTTCCTATCTAGCGAAGAACATAAGAAGTAATTGTTTGTAGGGTACTAAACCACCTCAAAGCTATTCTTTCTGATCAATCTATCCTAGAGTTCATACTAAAATAACACCAAGCTATTCTTTCCGATCGATCTAACCAAGAGTTCGTACTAAAATAACACCATATGATACACATCAACCAACTCTAATGTCACCTAGATACTCCAATGTCACCGCGAGTATCCGTGAGTTGATTATACGATATGCATCAAACAATTTCAGATTCATAATACTCAATCCAACACAAAGAACCTCAAAGAGTGCCCCAAGATTTCTACCGGAGAAACTAGGACGAAAACGTGCATCAACCCCTATGCATAGATTACCCCAATGTCACCTCGGGAATCCGTGAGTCGAGTGCCAAGACATATATCAAGTGCTCTCAAATCCATAAAAGTATTCAATCCGATAAAATGAAATCTTAAAGGGAAAACTCAATTCACAACAAGATAGAGAGGGGAAAACACCATGTGATCCAACTATATTAACAAAGCCCACGATACATCAAGATCGTGCCATCTCAAGAACACAAGAGAGAGAGAGAGATTAAACACATAGCTACTGGTACAAACCCTCAGCCCTGAGGGTGGACTACTCCCTCCTCATCATGGTGGCCGTCGGGATGATGAAGATGGCCACCGGTGATGATTTCCCCCTCCGGTAGGGTGCCAGAACAGGGTCTAGATTGGTTTTTTCGTGGCTACAGAGGCTTGCGGCGGCGGAACTTCTGATCTAGGGTTACCCCGAGGGTTTTTGGAATATTTGGCAATTTATAGGGCGAAGAGGCGGTGCAGGAGGTCATCGAGGGGGCACAACCCTCCTGGGCGCGCTTGGGCTCCTGGGCGCGCCCAGGTGGGTTGTGCCCACCTCGGGCCTCCCCTCTGGTACTTTTTTAGCCCATCCTGGGTCTTCTGGTCCAAAAAAATGCTCCAAATTTTTTCTCTACGTTTGGACTCCGTTTGATATTGATTTTCTGTGATGTAAAAAACAAGCAAAAAACAACAACTGGCACTGGGCACTATGTCAATAGGTTAGTCCCAAAAAAGATATAAAGTTGCTATAAAATGATTGTAAAATATTCAAGAATGATAATATAACAGCATGAATACTTCATAAATTATAGATACATTGGAGACTTCTCAGCATCCCCAAGCTTAATTCCTACTCGTCCTCGAGTATGTAAATGATAAAAGAAATAATTTATGAAGTGTGAATGCTAGCAAAGTGCATATGTTTGGTCAATGATAATTTCAATCACTTTTCCTAGCATCATAACAGCAATTCTTTCTCGTAAAACTTCTCATGTTAAAGTAGCAACCAATTCACATGTTAAGGTTCAAACAAGGAATTCTCTTGAAACTCAACAACCTATGTTCTCAGTCACCAAACAATTGCAATTCAACTTATTCAACAAAATCTAAGTAAGAGCTCCACATACACAATCATCATATAGTCTTCTATGATTGCTAGTACTCAAAGCATATTCTTAGAACAAATGGCATCCATCGAACACAGAGAAAGATAGGGGCTTAATATTTTGCCTCCCAACTCATTTATCATAGAGATAATTGTCAACAATAATAAATCATGATCAAATATATTTGACTGGTCATATGTGCCTAGATCTTTCCCCACCACTTGGTGCTTGCCAACTAGAGAATAGTTGAGGTTGAAATGAGATTTCATACTATTGACTCTTTGCATAAAAATAAATACTGAAAAGTAAAAGATATGCCCTTCGCAGAGGGAAGCAGAGGTTGTCATGCGCTTTTTATTTGGATGCCCAAGCTCTTAATGCAAAGGAACGTCATGTTATATTGCCCCTTATGATAGCAACCTTTATTATGCAGTCCATCGCTTTTATAACTTTGCCATCACAAGTTCGTACAATGCTCAATTTTCCCTTACAATAAAAGATCAAACATATTTAGGAGCAATTTTTATTGCTTTATGCACCGATGACAACTTACTTGATGGATATTATTCAATCCATAGGTAGGTATGGTGGACACTCATGGCAAGAAACTGGGTTTAAGGGATTTTGGATGCACAAGTAGTATCTCTACTTAGTTCGAATTTTTGGCTAGCAAAAGATCCTAGGCAAACACCACATGTTGGAGGATCCATAACAATATAACTTCTATGCAAATATACACAACCATAACTCATTACATTGTCTTACTTGTCCAACTTCAACTAATTTGCTCAAGTTTGAAAACAATTAATGGGTATTCACAATCATAGAATATGTCCAAGATAATATATTTGTATGTGAAAGTTCTCTTCCTTATACTAATCATTCATGAATTGCTTGTATGACCAATATTGTGATTTTCAAGCTTCAAAAGATTTCACTTCCTAAAACCAATGTGAAGCTACCACTAGGCATGATATGAACATATGATTTAAACTTCATGAAATTCAATTCATTCAACAATTTACTAATAGGATATATAAGTGAAGCACAAGAGTAAATGACAAGCTACTCCAAAAAGATAAAAGTGAAGATCAAGCGAGTAGTTAAGTAAATGGGTAGCTATTTGAGGACTCTCTCTTATTTAAAAACTTCCAGATATAAGCATTTTATTAAAACAGCAAGCAAAACAAAAATTAAATGACATTCAAAGAATAGCACAACTCATGTGAAGAAGCAAAAACTTAGGCTCAACCAATACTAACCGATAATTGTTGATGAAGAAAGGTGGGATGCCTACCGGTGCATCCCCAAGCTTAGATGCTTGAGACTTCTTGAAATATTATCTTGGGATGCCTTGGGCATCCCCAAGCTTGAGATTTTGTGTCTCCTTACTTCCTTCTATATCACGGTTTCCCTAAATCTTAAAAACTTCATCCACACAAAACTCAACAAGAACTCGTGAGATACGTTAGTATAAATCAATGCTTAACCTTATCATTATCTACTGTAGCAAATCACTAAAATTATTATTTAACATTGCATACTAAATGCCTCTGCATATTTAATGTTCCTATCCTCAAATAGAATCATTAAACAAGCAAACATATGCAAACATAACAGCAATCTGCCAAAACAGGACAGTCTGTAAAGGATGCAAGAGTATTCATACTTCTATAACTCCAAAAATTCTGAAAATTTATAACACTGTAGAAAATTTATCATAGCTTGTTGTGCAAAAAATTTCAACATTTTATCACATTCTTACTTTTCTCGGGAATTTTTACAACAGCGCTAAACTTTCTATTTTGAAACAGCAACAAATAGACTTGCAAAATAAGCATGGTAAAGGCTATCCTTGACATTTTTATTGAAATGAAAGATGCAAAACATTATTATAAATATAATAAAGAAAATACAAATAAAATAAAATGACTCTCCAAGCAGAACTCATATCATGTGACGAAGGAAAATGTAGCTCCAAGTGAGGTTACCGATAATGTTGAAGACGAAAGAGGGGATGCCTTCCGGGGCATCCCCAAGCTTAGTTGCTTGAATCTTCCTTGAATATTACCTTGCATTGCCTTGGGAATCCCCAAGCTTAGGGTATTGTCACTCCTTATTCTCCTCATATCGATATCTCACCCAAAACTTGAAAACTTCAATCACACAAAACTTAACGGAACTTCGTGAGATTGGTTAGTATGATAAAGACAAATCATTCACTTTGGTACTATAGAGATAAGATTCATAATTGTTCTCACACAATGCCTACTGTACTCTACAATTTCCACAATTTATATTAAGCAATATAAGTCATACAAACCATAAAACAAGCAAACTATGCATTGCAAACAGAATCTGTCAAAAACAGAACAGTACGTAAATATCTGAATTAAGGTCATACTTATGTAACTCTAAAAATACTGAAAAATTAGGAAAATGTAGAAAATTTGTATACCCATCAACTGTAAAAAATTCCGAATTTTTTCACGTTCCAGTAAAATATAGGAATTTCTGTACTGGTCAAAAAAGTTTCTGGTTTTGCACAGAATCAAGTCAACTATTATCCACACTATCCCAAAGGCTTTACTTGGCACTTTATTGAAACAAAAGCTATAAAAAATGATTACTAAAGTAGCCTAATCATGTGAACATACAAAAACAGTTGGGGTAAATGTTGGGTTGTTGTGACGCCCCCGGCCCGATCGTGCACTAATCATACACGCAAATGCACACGATTAAGCCTAAGGACTCACGGGAAGATATCACAACACAACTCTAAAACATAAATAAAGTCATACAAGCTTTATATTACAAGCCAGGGGCCTCGAGGGCTCGAATACATAAGCTTGCGAACAAGCGTCAGCGGAAGCATCAGATATCTGAGTACAGATATGAAACAGAAACAGAAAGGCCTTTAGAAAGGCGGGGCAAAATAAAACACTACGATCGAAAGGCGTAGGCCTCCTGCCTGGGACCCTCCGATCCTACTCCTGGTTGTCAGTCAACTCGTAGTAGTATCCATCCTCTGGGTAGTAGTAGTAGTCGATCGACGGGGCATCTGTCTCAGGGGCTCCGTCTTCTGGTCACGTCAAAATGATATGGGGAGAAAAGGAAAACAAAGCAACCGTGAGTACTCAGAAGTACTCAGCAAGCAAGGATCTACACTACATATGCAACATTTTCAAAGGGAGGCTGTATATGTGGACTGGGCTGCAGAAATGCCAGAATAGAGAGAAGGCCTAGTCCTATCGAAGACTAGCATCTTCAGCGGTCTTGCAGAAATAGAAGAGGGTAGAACAGTTCAATATAATGTAGCAGTATCATTAAGTCTTATCCTCACCCAGAGATCCTTTCTCGACTCCCTGCGAGAAAGCAATCCCAGAGCCATACAGTCATCAACCTCGTCCTGAGATCCCTTCTCGACTCCCTGCGAGAAGCAATCCCAGAGCCATAGTATCCAAGTATCCAGTTCTAAATTGTATCAATCAGGATACAACTCCGAGTGTCTGTTACCGTAGGACAGGCTATCGATAGAAGTTTTCTTCCCTGCAGGGGTGCACCAACTTACCCAACACGCTCGATTAACTCCGGCCGGACACACTTTCCTGGGTCATGCCCGGCCTCGGCCAAACGACACATCGCAACCCTACCTACAGCTCAGCAGAGAGGTCCCCGCCGGTCTACATCCTAAGCGCAAGGGGGTCTTGGCCATCGCCCCTCGCCCTCCGGGTCGTTGCGCACATGGCTCAGATCCAAGCACCACCGAAATGGCGCCAATCACTCCATGCCGCACTGCTGAACTGGACGTCTGACAGAGCTTTCGGCTGATGCATACGATGCAGAACGCCCATACTATGCCCACGTGATGGTTAGTGCTATCAGACCAGAGGCCTGCTCGGATCAAATATCCAAATCGTTAGGACTAGGGGCTTGCGGTAACGAGCAGAGACTCACGAAAGATGTGACCCCGTCGCCCCGTCTCGAGGACTTGCTGCAAGGGTTAAGAATGCCCGGCCGCGCCTCGTATTCACCACTCGGGCACCACACTGGCACCCGTCTTCACAACACTCGCCACTTAGGCGCACGCGGGTACCCCTCAGGGTTGACCCGCCTTTCCAAGTAATCAACAGTACAATCCAAGTATCCGTGTGTCCAAAACATCAGGGGAATCTGAGGTATCACCCTCGTTTGATTTCCCACTCGATGTATCCGTCAAGGTGAACTCGGAGGAATCACCCTCGCTGGGTTCACACTTGAGGTGTTGTACGACAGCGTCGTTACCGGAAGTGGTGAAGGAGGAATCACCCTCGATGACCACGACCGAATAGCTACTCTACAGAGTTAACATCAGAAGTGCTACAAGAGGTTTCACCCTCGGCACTCGATAGTAACGCTGCAGTGTCGTTACAACTAAAGGGGGTGATGTGCGGTGTCGGGGTCTGGTCTTCAATCCCGTTGATCGGGTCTTCTGACGATCCAGCGCGGCAGTCGGGATAAGTGGGGTCACTGATAGGTCTCTACCCAGCCTATACTAAGCAGTTTAGGATATGCAGGTAATTATCAACAGCAGGTTACAATAAACAGGCTATGCATCAGAATAGGTAAAGCAGCAGCAGCAGCAATTCTAATGCAAGCATGAGAAATAGAATGGGCGATATCGGGATGATGAAAGGGGGGGGGAATCAAAAGGGACATAATGCCTTTTTGCTCGGAACAAACTGCAAGTGCAAGGTCGTCAATGGTGTCTCCGGTCTCCGGAGCTGCGTCGGTCTCGGGGACGACGTCGGTCTCGGGGGCTACCGAGAGAGAAGAGGGGGAGGAAACATTATAAATATAGAGCAAACATGAGCATGACAAATACGATACACGGTGCTAGGGGTAGTCTAACGCAGCATTACACGTATCAGACGGAGCGGGAGAATATCTGACGATATTTCCCGGGTCTTTGTAATTATCAGACAGACGATAAGAGGGGAACGGTTGCACGTTCGGATAGTTAGGGACATGTGACGGACGAACAGACCGCGTATTCGGATTCGTCTCGTTGTCCTGAGCAATTTTCATGTATAAAGTTTTTCCATCGGAGTTACGGATTATTTTATATGATTTTCTAAGGTTTTAAAATGGATTTATGAATTATTATTAATTCAGTCAACAGTCAACAGTCAGTCAACAGGGTTGACTGGTCAATTTGACCAGTGGGTCCCACTGTCATAGTCTAATTACACTAACTAATAGATTAACCCTAATTAGCAACTAAACCTAATTAGTTAATTTAAACAATATTAACTAACTAATTAATTAAATTAATTAATTACTCTAATTAGCATTTTATTATTTATTATTATTATTTTATTACATTTTCTTTTAATTCATTTCTGGGGCGTGGGCCCCTCTGGTCAGTGGCCCAAGGCCTTGCGGGGCGGGGCGGGTCAACGGGCGGGCGCCCGTCGGGGCCGAAGCCCGTTCAGGCGCGGGGCGCCGGCAGCCGCGGCAGCGAAGCAGCAGCGCCAGCCGGGGCGGCGAGGGCGAGGCCCTGGCCTGCAGGCGGGCGGGCGTAGAGGCAGGTGCAGGGGCGGCGCGCTGCATAGGCGGCGAGCGGCGCAGGCAGCGGCCAGGGGCAGGGGCGGGAGGCTGGGCGGCCGCTGGGCGCGCGGCGCAGGGCAGAAGCGACAGCGGCGGCAGCAGCAGGTTGCAGCACGGGGGAGCAGGGCGCCGGCGAGGTCAGTTGGCGGCGGGCGCGGCGTCGAGGAGTCGAGGCCGCGCAGGCGCTGAGCGGCGGTGCGGCGAACAGGGCCACGGCGGTGCGGGCGATGCGCAGCGAGCGCACGCGTAGGGGAAGGCATGGCGCGGTCGGGGCGCGTGCTGGTCGCGGCGAGCGCGCGGGAGCGCGATGGGGAGGCTGGGACGTCGTCAGCGCGGGCGCGGGCCGGATCCGGCGTCGGGGAGAAGGGGAAGATTGGGAGGTGCTCACACGGAGCTGTAGGGAGCGCGGCAGTGGGCTTGGGGAAGGTCGAGGTGGTCGGCGACGGCGCGCGCCGGCGGACGGGACGTGCGATGCTGCGACGTCCAGGCTCGGGGAGGAAGTAGCGCGAGGGAGTGGCGGGGACGGCGCGGTCCGGTGCGACGGGGGGGGGGGGGCGGTTCTGGGGCAAGGTGGCGGCGGGGTCGGGGACGGGATCAGGCCCTCCCGATCCAGATCCAGCGAGAGTGGGGGGGGAGGCTAGAGGAGCGTGGGGGGGGGGGGGGGGGGGGGTTAGGGTTTCGGGTGAGAGGGGGGCAGGCCATATAGGCCAGGGAGGGGGAATCTGACGGCTGGGTGATGTGGGGCCGGGCTGGGCAAAGGCCCAGTTGGCCAGGGGGGGGGGGGGTTTCTTTTATTTATTTATTTGTTTTAGCTTTTCTGTCTTCCCTTTTCCTTTTTCTGTTTTATTTACTTTTCACACTTTGCAAAATGTGTAGCCACCAATATAGTTTTTTATAAATATGTAGTGTTGTCCAACAATTATAGGGCAACATCTAGCACTGACAGAAAATGGTTTTGGGGCCAAATGTTTTTAATTGGATTTTATTTAACTAAAAAGGTATTAACCAACCCTGTTTTTCTACTGTTAGTGTCATTTAGGTAATTTATTAACTGCTGGTTACAATTTTATAATTGCCTTTGGAATATTTGTTATTTATTAAACATTTTAGTTTTTATGTTGGATAACTTTTATGTTCCACTTTCATTTAAATTTGAATTTGAGTTAGGAGTTGAAAAGCAATATGATGCGAATGATGTTTAGGCACTAATAATCATGATGACATGGCATAATCAAAAGGGTGATTACTGTAGTTAACCACTGGGGGTGTTACAGTTGTCTCCCAACAAGCGCTTTTTCTTTAATGCCTTTTTAGCTATGCATGATGATTTCAATAATGCTCACGTAAAAGATAAGAATTGAAACAAAAAAAGAGCATAATGAAGCATATGACTAGCACATTTAAGTCTAACCCACTTCCTATGCATAGGGATTTTGTGAGCAAACCACTTATGGGAACAAGAATCAACTAGCATAGGAAGGCAAAACAAGCAAAACATCAAGATTTTCAACACATAGAGAGGAAACTTGATATTATTGCAATATGTAGAAGCACATGTTCCTCTCTCATAATAATTTTCAGTAGCATCATGAATGAATTCAACAATATAACTATCACATAAAGCATTCTTTTCATGATCCACATGCATAAAAAAATTATTACTCTCCACAAAAGCAAATTTATTCTCATGAATAATAGTGGGAGCAAATTCAACAAAATAACTATCATGTGATTGAAAATTAAAATCATGATGACAAGTTTCATGGTTATCATTATTCTTTATAGCATACATGTCATCATCATAATCATCGATAGCAACTTTTTTATCATAGTCAATTGAAACCTCTTCCAAAATAGTGGACTCATCACTAAATAAAGTCATGACCTCTCCAAATCCAATTTCATAATTATTACAATAAGATTTAACACCCTCCAAAATAGTGGGATCATCATTACATAAAGTTGACACTCTTCCAAACCCACTTTCATCAATAAAATCATTATAAATAGGAGGCATGCAATCATCATAATAAATTTTCTCTTCAAAACTTGGGGGACTAAAAATATCATCTTCATCAAATATAGCCTCTCCAAGCTTATGGCTTTGCATATCATTAGCATCATGGATATTCAAAGATTTCATACTAACAGCATTGCAATCATGCTCATCATTCAAAGATATTGTGTCAAACATTTTATAGAATTCTTCCTCTATCAGTTGAGCACAATTTTCCTTTCCATCATTTCTAAGAAAGACATTATAAAGATGAATAATATGAGGCCACCTCAATTCCTCCATTTTTATAGTTTTCTTTTATAAACCAAACTAGTGATAAAACAAGAAACTAAAAGATTCAATTGCAAGATCTAAAGATATACCTTCAAGTACTCACCTCCCCGGCAACGGCGCCAGAAAAGAACTTGATGTCTACTACACAACTTGTTCTTGTAGACTCGTGTTGGGCCTCCAAGCGCAGAGTTTTGTAGGACAGTAGCAAATTTCCCTCAAGTGGATGACCTAAGATTTATCAATCCGTGGGAGGTGTAGGATGAAGATGGTCTCTCTCAAACAACCCTGCAACCAAATAATAAAAAGTCTCTTGTGTCCCCAACACACCAAATACAATGATAATTTGTATAGGTGCACTAGTTCGGCGAAGAGATGGTGATACAAGCGTAGTAATGATAGTAGATATTGATTTTTATAATAGGAGCAATAAAAAACAGCAAGGTAACAAGTAACAAAAGTGAGCACAAACGGTATTGCAATGCTTGAAAATGAGGCCTAGGGTCTGTACTTTCACTAGTGCAATCTCTCAACAATGCTAATATAATTGGATCATATAACCATCCCTCAACGTGCGATGAAGAATCACTCCAAAGTTCCTATCTAGCGGAGAACATAAGAAGAAATTGTTTGTAGGGTACGAAACCACCTCAAAGCTATTCTTTCCGATCAATCTATCCTAGAGTTAGTACTAAAATAACACCAAGCTGTTCTTTCCGATCAATCCAACCAAGAGTTCGTACTAAAATAACACCATATGATACACATCAACCAACTCTAATGTCACCTAGATACTCCAATGTCACCGCGAGTATCCATGAGTTGATTATACGATATGCATCAAACAATTTCATATTCATAATACTCAATCCAACACAAAGAACCTCAAAGAGTGCCCCAAGATTTCTACCGGAGAATAAAGGACGAAAACGTTCATCAACCCCTATGCATAGATTACCCCAATGTCACCTCAGGAATCCGTGAGTTGAGTGCCAAGACATATATCAAGTGCTCTCAAATCCATAAAAGTATTCAATCCGATAAAACAAAATCTCAAAGGGAAAACTCAATTCACAACAAGATAGAGAGGGGAAAACACCTTGTGATCTGATAACCCACAAGTATAGGGGATCGCAAAAGTTTTCGAAGGTAGAGTATTCAACCCAAATTTATTGATTCGACACAAGGGGAGCCAAAGAATATTCTCAAGTATTAGCAGCTGAGTTGTCAATTCAACCACACCTGAAAGACTTGATATCTGCAGCAAAGTATTTAGTAGAAAAGTAGTATGGAAGTAACGGTAACGGTAGCAAAAGTAACAGTAGCGGTTTTGTAGCAATCGTAATAGTGGCAATGGAAAAGTAACAAAGCAAAGATCAATATGTGAAAAGCTCGTAGGCAATGGATCAATGATGGATAATTATGTCGGATGGCATTCATCATGCAACAGTTATAACATAGGGTGACACAGAACTAGCTCCAATTCATCAATATAATGTAGGCATGTATTCCGAATATAGTCATATGTGCTTATGGAAAAGAACTTGCATGACATCTTTTGTCCTACCCTCCCGTGGCAGCGGGGTCCTATTGGAAACTAAGGGATATTAAGGCCTCCTTTTAATAGAGAACTGGACCAAAGCATTAGCACATAGTGAATACATGAACTCCTCAAACTACGGTCATCACCGGGAGTGGTCCCGACTATTGTCACTCCGGGGTTGCCAGATCATAACACGTAGTAGGTGACTATAACTTGCAAGATAGGATCAAGAACACAAATATATTCATGAAAACATAATAGGTTCAGATCTGAAATCATGGCACTCGGGCCCTAGTGACAAGCATTAGGCATAGCAAAGTCATAGCAACATCAATCTTAGAACATAGTGGATACTAGGGATCAAACCCTAACAAAACTAACTCGATTACATGGTAAATCTCATCCAACCCATCACCGTCCAGCAAGCCTACGATGGAATTACTCACATACGGCGGTGAGCATCATGAAATTGGTGATGGAGGATGGTTGATGATGACGACGGCGACGATTTCCCCTCTTCGGAGCCCTGAACGGACTCCAGATCTGCCCTCCTGAGGAAGAACAGGAGGTGGCGGCGGCTTCGTATCGTAAAACGCGATGAATCCTTCTCTCTGATTTTTTTCTCCCCGAACGTGAATATATGGAGTTGGAGTTGAGGTCGGTGGAGGTCCAGGAGGCCCACAAGGTCGGATGGCGCGCCCTAGGGGGGTGGGCGTGCCTCCCACCCTTATGGACAGGGTGTGGGCCCCCTTCAGTTGATTCTTTCGCCAATATTTTTTATTAATTCCAAAAATGATCTTTGTGAAGTTTCAGGTCATTTCAAGAACTTTTATTTCTGCACAAAAATAACACCATGGCAATTCTGCTAAAAACAGCGTCAGTCCGGGTTAGTTCCATTCAAATCATGCAAATTAGAGTCCAAAACAAGGGCAAAAGAGTTTGGAAAAGTAGATACGATGGAGACGTATCAACTCCCCCAAGCTTAACCCATTGCTTGTCCTCAAGCAATTCAGTTGACAAACTGAAAGTGATAAAGAAAAACTTTTACAAAGTCTGTTTGATCTTGTTGTTGCAAATATGTAAAGCCAACATTCAAGTTTTCAGCAAAGATTATGAACTAACCACACTCATAATAACATTTAGGTCTCACATTTACTCATATCAATAGCACAATCAACTAGCGAGCAATAATAATAAATCTCGGATGACAACACTTTATCAAAACAATCATGATATGATATAACAAGATGGCATCTCGCTAGCCCTTTCTGAGACCGTAAAACATAAATGCAGAGCACCTCTGAAGATCAAGGACTGACTAGACATTGTAATTCATGGTAAAAGAGATCCAGTCACAGTCATACTCAATATCAATTAATAACAAAGCATACAAATGACAGTGGTGCTCTCTAACTAGTGCTTTTTATAAGAGAATGACGACTCAACATAAAAGTAAATAGATAGGCCCTTCGTAGAGGGAAGCAGGGATTTGCAGAGGTGCTAGAGCTCGAGTTTTTAAAACAGAGATGAATATAATTTTGAGCGGTATGCTTTCATTGTCAACGCAACAACCAAGAGATCTCAATATCTTCCATGCTACATACATTATAGGCGGTCCCCAAACAGAATGGTAAAGTTTTTACCCCCCCTCCACCAACAATCACACTCCACGGCTGGTCCGAAACAACAGGTACCGTCCAACTAACAACAATCTTGGGGGAGTTTTGTTTGCAATTATTTTGATTTGATTTGAGCATGGGACTGGGCATCCCGATTACCGGCCATTTTCTCGTGAATGATGAGCGGAGTCCACTCATCGTGAGAATAACCCACCTAGCATGGAAGATACTGACAGCCCTAGTTGGTACATGAGCGATTCGGGCATACAAAACAGATTATCATTTGAAGGTTTAGAGTTTGGCACATGCAAATTTACTTGGAACGGCAGGTAAATACCGCGTATAGGAAGGTATGGTGGACTCATATGGAAAAACTTTGGGTTTATGGAAGTGGATGCACAAGCAGTATTCCCGCTTAGTAGAGAGCGACAACAGTCATAAACATGCATCGTGATTAACCAACATTGAATGCAAGCATGAGTAGGATATAAATCACCATGAACATAAATATCGTGGAGGCTATGTTGATTTTGTTTCAACTACATGCGTGAACATGTGCCAAGTCAAGCCACTCGAATCATTCAAAGGAGGATACCATCCTATCATACTACATCACAACCATTTTAAAAGCATGTTGGCACGCAAGGTAAACCATTATAAACTCCTAGCTAATTAAGCATGGCATGAATAACTATAATCTCTAATTGTTATTGCAAACATGTTTCATTCATAATAGGCTGAATCAAGAACGATGAACTAATCATATTTACAAAAACAAGATAGGTCGAGTTCATACCAGCTTCTCCTCATCTCAATCATTTCATCATATATCGTCATTATTGCCTTTCACTTGCACGATCGAACGATGTGAATAATAATAATAGTGCACGTGCATTGGACTAAGCTGGAATCTACAAACATTTATTCAAAGGAGAAGACAATATAATATGGGCTCTTTGTTAGATCAACAATAATGCATATGAGAGCCACTCAACATTTTCATCCTGGTCTTCTCTCCTCGACCCCCAAAGAAAAGAAAAGAATTTCAAAGAAACACACTGAAATGTTTTTGGAGTTTTTGTTTTTCTGAAGAAAGTAAAATAAGAATGAGAAAAACTATCTACATGGGAAAGCTCCCAACAAGTAAAAGAAGAACGAGAAATCTTTTTGGGTTTTCTTTTATACTACAACTAAGCATGGAAAGTAAACTAAGCTACAACTAATTTGTTTTTGTTTTTCTCAAAGGTTTTCAAACACTCAAGAAGAAAGCAGGAAAAGGAAATAGTCTAACATGGATAATACAATGAAAAAGTATGAACACCGACAACTAGAATGAGTGTGTGAACATGAATGTAATGTCGGTGAGAAATACATACTCCCCCAAGCTTAGGGTTTTAGCCTAAGTTGGTCTAGGGCCACCACTGGCCCAGATGATATCCAAAGTCATAGTTGGGGTCGTATTGTGCTGCGGCAGCCGCTGCTTGGCGGGCTGCCTCCTGGAGGTGAGCAGCCTCCGCTGTCCTCTCATACTCGTTCGCCTCCTCTCTAGTTATAAAATATCTCCCATTTACCTGAAAGTTAAAGAAGGCAGGAGCAGGAAGGGTAGTATGGACGGCACACCATCTGTTAAAGATTAGTCGGTACTGGAGGGACTGTTGGTTCCTCTCAAGAAATTGATAGCGTACTAAAGCATTATAATCAAGAAAAGCAGGTAGCAACTCTATGTCTTTCCCCCTTATGGGTACTCCAAGATAATTAGCTAAGCGAGTTGCATAAATCCCACCAAATAAATCTCCCTCTTTAGCATTATGATGTAACCTCCTCGCAATAATAGCCCCCAAGTTATAACGCTTATCACCTAACACCGCACACTTGAGGACACTAAGATCTGGAACGCAAAGGTGGCTATGCTCATGCTTACCGTTAATGCATCTACCTATAAAGCAATGTTGAGGATATCGCTTATCATTATCGTCTCGGTCAGCTAGGGATTAGAGATTAATCAGAAATTGGATGATTAATTGATTTTATCGGTCGACTATTAATCCGATTTTTTTTTTGCAAATCTCAGGTTCCCAACACTAAAATACGCTATATTCAACACCAAAACAATATTTGACAGAAGTGTTACCTTGATTTCTAGCCTTTGAATCCTCGTATAATGACAAACAAAATAGGACAATAGTACATATTCCGTAACAAGGTCCACAAAACATAAATAAACATAGTTTTTGCAAACATAGTGCTATGAATAGGTTTGATTTATCGGTAGATACCCGATAAATCGCTTGTCAGAACGATAAATCGGTCCAAAAGATAAATGACAAAGATAAGGCATAATCTTATCGGTCACCCCCCGATTAGCGATAAATTGGAAGATTAATCAGTGAATTGAAAGATTTCTTGAACAGTGCTATAAAGAGAGCAAAATAATGTATGGCAGGAAAGTGAATGCTCCCTATGGTAGCTTGTGTGATATTTCTAGTTTCTCCCACGGTGATGCTAGCAAGGAAATCATTATATTCAGATTTGTGAGGCTCACTAAGAAGGCCCCACTGTGGGATTTTGCAAGCAGTATTAAAATCTTCAAGGTCCATGGTATATGATTCATCATAAAGATCAAATAAAACAGTATGGGTATTGCGCTTAGATGAAAATTCAAACCTCCGCACAAAGGAAATGGTGAGATAATAGTGTTGTTGGCACTTTTCTGACATGAAGTTCTCAAGTCCGGCATTTTGTACGTATGCATCAAACTCATCCTTGAAACCTGCACGAACCATGAATTCATCCGATGGCCATTCGCAAGGCCGCACTTGAGCTTCCCTTGGTGGTTCAAGGTCCGGCTCACGTATTGCGAGTCTTGGTGCTTGCTTCCTTGAAGAACCACCTTGGTACATTTTCCTAGACATTTTTCTTCCTCTGAAAATTTTCTGAAATTTTTAGTGACTCAAAATAAAAGTGAACCAAACCCAATAAAATTGATAGCAACTACTCCTACAAGTGCCTAGAGGCTAAATCATGCATCAACACTACTTTGGACCATATAAATTTGGCATGCAAGCTCAAGAACAGGGTCACCACAGCAGCAAAAATTTGTAATATATAAAGCACTAGAATAAAAACTAATTGGACCACTGGAGGAGTCACATACCGAAGAACAATCCCCCAAAGCAGTTTTGCAAATGGAGCTTTACACAAGGAGATCGAAAATGGCAGCAAAATGAACAAGAACACGAGTTTGAGCTATAGGATGATTTTTTTTGGGGGAAGACAAAGTGGATGGGTGCTGGAATAAGTGAAGGGGGCCACATGGGACCCACAAGGTCGGGGGGCGCGCCCAGGGGGGTAGGGCACGCCCTCCACCCTTGTGGACAGGTGGTGGGTCCCCCTGGTGTGTTCTCAGTGCCAGAAATTCTCAAATATTCTATAAAAAATCATACTAAATTTTCTGGGCATTTGGAGAAATTTTATTTTTGTGTCATTTTTTATTTCACGGATAATTCAGAAAACATACAGAAAATACTAATTTTGCTTTATTTAATCTAAATAACAGAAATAAACAGTAGGTACAGAAAGTTGTGCCTTCTAGATTCATCCATCTCATGCTCATCAAAAGGAATCCGTTAACAAGGTTGATCAAGTCTTATTAACAAACTTCTTCCGAATGACATGAAACCGGAGAATTTTTGCATAACACTAGGTTACCTCAACGGGGATATGCATGTCCCCAACAATAAGAATATCATATTTCCTTTTGATAGTAGGAAGAGGGAATTCAAAACCTCCGATAGTAATAGTTGAAAATTTTCCAATAGAGTTGATACTATGAACTTGAGGTTGTTTCTTCGGAAAGTGTACCGTATGCTCATTACCATTAACATGAAAAGTGACATTGCCTTTATTGCAATCAATAACAGCCCCTGCAGTATTCAAAAAGGGTCTACCAAGGATGATCGACATACTCTACTACCTGTGTCGGGTTATCAAGACCATGTATTTCTTCAATAGGCGGTAAATTCTTAACATCTTCAGCTTTAATACCTTTTTCCTTCATAGATTTCTTTGCCTCTTGCATATCTTCAGGACTGAGAAATAGAATACCTCTTTTCTTCGGAGTTGGCTTAGGAGTTGGTTCAGGAAGTGTCCAATCATTATCATTACTCAATATATTATTCAATAGCAATTCAGCTTGCTCAATAGTTTGTTCCCTGAAAATACAACCAGCACAACTATCTAGGTGGTCCCTAGAAGCATCGATTAGTCCATTATAAAAGATATCAAGTATTTCATTTTTCTTGAGAGGATGATCAGGCAAAGCATTAAGTAACTGGAGAAGCCTCCCCCAAGCTTGTGGAAGACTCTCTTCTTCAATTTGCACAAAGTTAAATATTTCTTTTAGAGCAGCTTGTTTCTTATGAGCAGGTAAATATTTTTGAGAGAAGTAATATATCATATCCTGGGGACTACGCACACAACCAGGAGCAAGAGAACTAAACCATATCTTAGCATCACCATTTAATGAGAAAGGAAACAACTTAAGAATATAATAATAGCGAATTTTTTCCTCATGAGCAAATAGGGTGGCTATATCATTCAATTTAGTAAGATATGCCACAGCTGTTTCAGATTCATAACCATAGAAAGGATCAGATTCAACCAAATTAATTAACTCAGGATCGACAGAGAATTCATAATCCTTATCAGTAACAAAAATAGGTGAAGTAGCAAAATTGGGATCATATTTCATTCTAGCATTCAAGGATTTTTCTTTCAGCTTAGCTAATAGTTTCTTAAGATCTTCTCTATCATTGCAAGCAAGAAAGTCTCTAGCAATTTCTTCATCCATAATATAACCCTCAGGTACAACAGTCAATTCATATCTAGGGGGAGAATCATAATCTTCAGTTTCAATAATATTTTCTCTAACCCTAGCAAGTTGTTCATCAAGAAATTCACCTAGTGGCACAGTATTATCAAGCAAAGAAGTAGTATCATCATTAGCATCATGCATAGTAGAAGTGGCATCATCAATTACTTGCGACATATCAGAATTACTAGCTGGTGTAGGTGTCGCAAGCTTACTCAAAACAGAAGGTGAATCAAGTGCAGAGCTAGATGGCAGTTCCTTACCTCCCCTCGTAGTAGAGGGAAACATCTTGGTTCTAGTATCTTTCAAATTCTTCATAGTGATCAACAGATATAAATCCCAAGTGACTCAGAGAATAGAGCTATGCTCCCCGGCAACGGCGCCAGAAAAAGGTCTTGATAACCCACAAGTATAGGGGATCGCAACAGTTTTCGAGGGTAGAGTATTCAACCCAAATTTATTGATTCGACACAAGGGGAGCCAAAGAATATTCTCAAGTATTAGCAGCTGAGTTGTCAATTCAACCACACCTGAAAGACTTAATATCTGTAGCAAAGTATTTAGTAGCAAAGTAGTATGGAAGTAACGGTAACGGTAGCAAAAGTAACAGTAGCAGTTTTGTAGCAATCGTAACAGTGGCAATGGAAAAGTAACAAAGCAAAGATCAATATGTGAAAAGCTTGTAGGCAATGGATCAATGATGGATAATTATGTCGGATGGCATTCATCATGCAATAGTTATAACACAGGGTGACACAGAACTAGCTCCAATTCATCAATATAATGTAGGCATGTATTCCGAATATAATCATACGTGCTTATGGAAAAGAACTTGCATGACATCTTTTGTCCTACCCTCCCGTGGCAGCGGGGTCCTATTGGAAACTAAGGGATATTAAGGCCTCCTTTTAATAGAGAACCGGACCAAAGCATTAGCACTTAATGAATACATGAACTCCTCAAACTACGGTCATCACCGGGAGTGGTCCCGACTATTGTCACTCCGGGGTTGCCGGATCATAACACGTAGTAGGTGACTATAACTTGCAAGATAGGATCAAGAACACAAATATATTCATGAAAACATAATAGGTTCAGATCTGAAATCATGGCACTCGGGCCCTAGTGACAAGCATTAGGCATAGCAAAGTCATAGCAACATCAATCTTAGAACATAGTGGATACTAGGGATCAAACCCTAACAAAACTAACTCGATTACATGGTAAATCTCATCCAACCCATCACCGTCCAGCAAGCCTACGATGGAATTACTCACACACGGCGGTGAGCATCATGAAATTGGTGATGGAGGATGGTTGATGATGACGACGGCGACGATTTCCCCTCTCCGGAGCCCTGACCGGACTCCAGATCTGCCCTCCCGAGGAAGAACAGGAGGTGGCGGTGATACGTCTCCAACGTATCTATAATTTATGAAGTATTCATGCTCTTATATTATCATTCTTGGATGTTTTACAATCATTTTATAGCAACTTTATATCATTTTTTGGGACTAACCCATTGACCCAATGCCCAGTGCCAGTTGCTGTTTTTTGCTTGTTTTTTACATCGCAGGAAATCAATATCAAACGGAGTCCAAACACCGCGAAACTTTTTGTGGATTTTTTATGGACCAGAAGACATCCAATGGGCCAGAGCAGCACCTGGGGGGTGCCCCGAGGAGGGCACAACCCACCAGGTGGGTTGTGCCCACCTCGGTGGCCTCCCATACCCCTTCTTCGCCCTATAAATTGCCAAATATTCCAAAAACCTCGGGGGTAACCCTAGATCAGAAGTTCCGCCGCCGCATGGCCTCTGTATCCATGAGATCCAATCTAGACCCCGTTCTGGCACCCTGCCGGTGGGGGAGATCATCACCGGTGGCCATCTTCATCATCCCGGCGGCCACCACGATGATGAGGGAGTAGTCCACCCTAGGGGCTGAGGGTTTGTACCAGTAGCTATGTGTTTAATCTCTCTCTCTCTCTCTCTCTCTCTCTCTCTCTCGTGTTCTTGAGATGCACAATCTTGATGTATCGCGGGCTTTGTTAATATAGTCGGATCATATGGTGTTTTCCCCTCTCTATCTTGGTGTGATGAATTGAGTTTTCCCTTTGAGATTTCGTTTTATCGGATTGAATACTTTTATGGATTTGAGAGCACTTGATATATGTCTTGCATACGAATACCCATGGTGACAATGGGGTATTATATTGATTCACTTGATATATGTTTTGGCACTCAACTCGCGGATTCCCGAGGTGACATTGGGGTAATCTACGCATAGGGGTTGATGCATGTTCTTGTCTTTGTTTATCTGGTAGAAATCTTGGGGCACTCTTTGAGGTTCTTTGTGTTGGATTGAGCATTACGAATCTGAATTTGCTTTGGTGTTATTTTGGTACGAACTCTTGGATAGATCGATCGAAAAGAATAGCTTTGAGGTGGTTTTGTACCCTACGAACAATTTATTCTTATGTTCTCCGCTAGATAGGAACTTTGGGGTGATTCTTCATCGCACATTGAGGGATGGTTATATGATCCAATTATATTAGTATTGTTGAGAGATTGTACTAGCGAAAGTACGGACCCTAGGCCTTGTTTTCAAGCATTGCAATACCGTTTGTGCTCACTTTTGTCACTTGCTACCTTGCTGTTTTTATTTATTCAGATTATAAAAATATATTTCTACCATCCATATTACACTTTTATCACCATCTCTTCGCCGAACTAGTGCACCTATACAATTTGCCATTGTATTGGGTGTGTTGGGGACACAAGAGATTTCGTGTATTTGGTTGTAGGGTTGTTTTAGAGAGACCATCTTCATCCTACGCCTCCCACGGATTGATAAACCTTAGGTCATCCACTTGAGGGAAAATTGCTACTGTCCTACAAAACTCTGCGCTTGGAGGCCCAACACGAATCTACAAGAAGAAAGTTGCGTAGTAGACATCAAGCTCTTTTCTGGCGCCGTTGCTGGGGAGGGTAGGTAAGCGGCACTCACATCCCATCAACGAAGCTCTTTCTGGCGCCGTTGCTGGGGAGGTGAGTGCTTGAAGGTATATCTATAGATCTTGCAATTGAATCTTTTAGTTTCTTGTTTTATCACTAGTTTGGTTTATAAAATAAAACTACATAAAAAATGGAATTGAGGTTGCATCATATTATTGATCATCTTTACAATATCTTTCTTGAAAATGATGGATCGAAAAATTGTGCTCAATTGTTAGAAGAAGAAGTCAATAAAATGTTTGGCACAAAATATTTGAATGATGAGCATGATTGCAATGTTGTTAGTATGAATTCCTTGAATATCCAAAATGGTAATGATTATTGCACTAGTCATGAGAAAAATGTCTCCTATAAGAATGTCAATTTTTGCACAGTGATTGGGAGTGCAATTGCACACCAAAAAGGGAAGATAGATTTTGTAAGAGGCATAAATATTTAGAAACAAAAAATTGCAAGAGAGGCTAGATGATTGTGCTGAAAGATTTAATTTTTTTTGCCATCCTAGTGAACTTTGCAATGAACATGGTCATTTAAATCTCCAATGCAAATTCTTTCATGATCAAACCGTGTCCAAAAATTGTGATAACTTGATTACCCTTGAGCATCATAGAGAGCTTAGTCTTCTTTTGGGGTATGAAGAAATGAAACGTATAACTAAGAGTATTCCAAAATTTAATCTCAAGAGATTTCTTGATTTTGATCTAGAGGAAATTTATATGTTTTGTGCAGTAAATTGCATTGAGAATCCTTATATTGCCAACTATCTAAAGACAAGAAAACAAATAGAATATGAAGAGAGTACTAATGAAAGGGAAAATATTTCCCAATACCCTCCTAGTGTTTATTATGATGAATCAGGTAACGAGGAGGAGCTCCCTATTCAATCAATCTCATCAATAAGAAGCTTGAAAAGATTTATTAAACCCCCACATGATGTGGTGAAGAAGAAGAAAAGAAGAAAGAATAAAGGTAAAAAGGTATCTCTCCCAAACGATGTTGCCTCTATTATTGTTGTGCCTCATGAAAATGAATCAAAATTAATTATGGAAGATGACGCACTTGATGATGATTTTGTTATGCCTATTGCTTGTTGTGATGATTATGATTGGGAAGATAATGATACTTCTTATAATCTTGGAAATCTTTTTGGCACCAACTTGGGAAATTATGATGATAACAATTGTTATACCGTTGGTGCTATTCATACTATTAATGATGAGGGTGATTATGCTTATGATATGCCAAGCCACAAGCTTGGGGATGCTATGTTTGATGAGAATGACATGTTTGAGAATTTGTTTGCTGCAATTAATGTTTTTCCCAAGCTTGGGGATGCTATGCTTAATGAAGATGATCTTTTTAGTCCCCCTACTTTGAATGATCAAATTTGCTATGATGATTGCATGCCTCCTTTCTATGATGAGAACAAAGTTGCTACTTATGATGATTATTGTGATGATACTTATGTTATAAAAAGTAGTGATTATATTTATAAAACTTTTCATAGTTATGATTACCCTTTTCCTGAACATTACTCTTTTAATGTGGGAACAATTTATAGTATTCGAGTTTCATATGATACTCCCACCATTGTGAATGAGGAGAAATTTTCTTATGTGGAGAGTAATAAAATTTCTATGCTTGTGGATCATGAAAAGAATACTTTATTTGATGGTTGTATTGATGAATCTATTCATGATGCTACTGAAAATTATTATGAGAGAGGAACTTATGATTCGTGATGCTCTTGTTATGTTTCAATCCTTATCTTTTATGCGAGCATCATTGAACTTATCTTGCCTAGCTAAAAGGCATTAAAGAAAAGCGCTTGTTGGGAGACAACCCAACACTTTTACCTACTGTTTTTGTGTGTTCACATGGTTAGGCTACTGCAATGATCTTGTTTTATAGCTTTTGTTTCAATAAAGTGCCAAGTAAAGCCTTTGGGATAGTGTGGATGATAGTTGACTTGATTCTGTGCAAAAACAGAAACTTTTGCGTCAGGTGCAGAAATTCCTGTATTTTAATATTACATGGAAATATTATGAAATTTTTACAGTTTATAGATATAAAAATTATCTATGTTTTGGTAAGTTTTCAGAATTTTTGGAGTAGCAGAATTATGGTTGGAGTACAGATTACTACAGACTGTTCTGTTTTTGACAGATTCTGTTTTCAATGCATAGTTTGCTTGTTTTCTAGTTTCTATGGCTTATATTGCTCAATATAAATTGTGGAAATGATATGCTACAGTAGGAATTGTGTGGAAACAATTATTAATCTTGTCTTTGACAGTACCAAAGTGAAATGATTTGCTCTTTATCATACTAACCTATCTCACGAAGTTCCGTTAAGTTTTGTGTGATTGAAGTTTTCAAGTTTTGGGTGAGATGTCGATATGAGGAGAATAAGGAGTAACAAGACCCTAAGTTTGGGGATGCCCAAGGCACCCCAAGTTAATATCCAAGGAATATCCAAGCAACTAAGCTTGGGGATGCCCCGGAAGGCATCCCCTCTTTCGTCTCCAACATTATCGGTAACCTCACTTGGAGCTACATTTTTATTCGTCACATGATATGTGTTTTGCTTGGAGCGTCATTTTATTTTGATAGGATTTTATTGCTGTTATTTGTAATAATGTTTTGCATCTTTATTTTCAATAAAAATGTCAAGGATAGCCTTTACCATGCTTATTTTTCAAGTCTAGATGTTGCTGTTTCAAAACAGAAAGTTTATCGCTGTTGCAAAAATTCCCTAGAAAAGTCAGAATGTGATAAAATGTTGAATTTTTTTTCACAATAAGGTCTGGTTAATTTTATACCGTGTGTTAAATTTTCATAATTTTTTGAGTTAGGGAAGTATTGATACTCTTGCACTCTTTACAGACTATACTGTTTTGGCAGATTGCTGTTATGTTTGCATTGTTTGCATATGTTTGCTTGTTTAATGATTCTATTTGAGGATAGAAGTATTAAATATGCAGAGGCATTTAGTATGCAATGTTGAATAATAATTTTTGTGATTTGCTACAGTAGAGAATGAAAACGTTTTTGCATTGGTTTATACTAACTTATCTCACGAGTTCTTGTTGAGTTTCTTGCGTATGAAGTTTTTAAGATTTAGGGAAACCATGATATAAAAGGAATTAAGGAGGCGTAAAGGCTCAAGCTTGGGGATGCCCAAGGCATCCCAACATAGTATTTCAAGAAGTCTCAAGCATCTAAGCTTGGGGATGCCCTGGTAGGCATCCCACCTTTCTTCATCAACAATTATCTGTTAGTATCGGTTGAGCCTAAGTTTTTGCTTCTTCACATGAGATGTGCTATTCTTGAAATGTCATTTTATTTTTTTTCCTTGCTGTTTGAATAAAATACTTAGATCTGAAAGTTTTTAAATAAAATAGAGTCTTCACATAGCTACCTATTTACATAACTACTCACTTGATCTTCACTTATATCTTTTTGGAGTAGTTTGTCATTTGCTCTAGTGCTTCACTTATATCTTTTGAGTAAATTGTTGAATGAATTGAATATCATGAAGTTGAAATTATATGTTCATATCATGCCTAGTGGTAGCTTCACATTGGGTTTAGAAAGTGAAATCTTTTGAAGGTTGACAATCACAATATTGGTCATACAAGAAATTCATGAATGATTAGTAGAAGGAAGAGAACTTTCACATGCAAATATATTATCTTGGACATCTTCTATGATTGTGAATACACATTAATTATTTTCAAACTTGAGCAAATTAGTTGAAGTTGGACAAGGAAGACAACGTAATGAGTTATGTTTGGTTATATTTGCGTAGAAGTTATATTGTCATGGATCCTCCAACATGTGGTGTTTGCCTAGGATCTTTTGCTAGCCAAAAATTCGTACTAAGTAGAGATACTACTTGTGCATCCAAAAACCCTTAAACCCAGTTTCTTGCCATGAGTGTCCATCATACCTACCTATATGCGGTATTTCCATGCCATTCTAAGCAAATTTGTATGTGCCATATCTAATTTTCAAAATAAATTTCCTTTTTGTGTGCTCGTACCGCTCATGAAGCGGCAGGGGGTGGCCAATATTTTCCATGCTAGATGTGTTATTCTCAAGATGAGTGTTTATTCACTTGTCATTGCACGAGAGTACGGCAAAGGTATTAGGGATTCCCAGTCCCGAAATGAAAAAGAAATTTACTTTATGTTGTTAAATAATAAATTCCATGGAAAGTGTTGGTATGGAGGGCACCCGTGGATACGGCTAGCCATGGAAAGTGAAAGAAATGGTGGAAAAAGGAATAAACTTTATTTTCTGTTTGGGAACCGCCTATGATATATCTAGCATGGAAAGTGTTGGGAATTACTCAGTCATTTTCGTTGACGGGAAAAGTATGCCTCTCAAAAATTTTATCTCTCAATTTAAGCTTTGAGCTCTGGCACCTCTACAAATCCCTACTTCCCTATGCGAAGGGCCTATCTTTTACTTTTTAGTATTTACTTTTATGCAAAGAGTCAAAAGTATAAATTCTCATTTCAACCTCAATTATTTTCTAGTTGGCAAGCATCATGTGGTGGGGAAAGATCTAGGCACATATGACCAGTCAAATATATTTGATCATGAATTATTATTGTTGACAATTATCTCTATGATAAATGAGTTAGGAGGCAAAATATTAAGCCCCTATCTTTCTCTGTGTTCGATGGATGCATTTGTTTTAAGAATATGCTTTGAGAAGTAGCAATCAAGGAAGACTTTATGATGATTGAGTATGTGGAGCTCTTACTTAGACTCTGTTGAATAAGTTGAATTGCAATTGCTTGGTGACTGAGAACATAGGTTGTTGAGTTTCAAGAGAATTCATTGTTTGAACCTTAACATGTGAATTGGTTGCTACTTTAACATGAGAAGTTTTATAAGAAAGAATTGTTGATATGATGCTAGGAAAAGTGATTGAAATTATCGTTGATCAAACTTATGCACTTTGCTAGCATTCACACTTCATAAATTATTTCTTTTATGATTCACCTGCTCGAGGACGAGTAGGAATTAAGCTTGGGGATGCTGATACGTCTCCAACGTATCTATAATATATGAAGTATTCATGCTCTTATATTATCATTCTTGGATGTTTTACAATCATTTTATAGCAACTTTATATCAGTTTTTGGGACTAACCTATTGACCCAGTGCCCAGTGCCAGTTGCTATTTTTTGCTTGTTTTTTACATCGTAGGAAATCAATATCAAACGGAGTCCAAACACCGCGAAACTTTTTGTGGATTTTTTATGGACCAGAAGACATCCAATGGGCCAGAGCAGCACCTGGGGGGGGGTGCCCCGAGGGGGGCACAACCCACCAGGGCGTGCCTGGGGGCCCAGGCGCGCCCAGGTGGGTTGTGCCCACCTCGGTGGCCTCCCGTACCCCTTCTTCGCCCTATAAATTGCCAAATATTCCAAAACCCTCAGGGGTAACCCTAGATCAGAAGTTTCGCCGCGGCATGGCCTCTGTATCCACGAGATCCAATCTAGACCCCGTTCCGGCACCCTGCCGGAGAGGGAGATCATCACCGGTGGCCATCTTCATCATCCCGGTGGCCACCACGATGAGGAGGGTGTAGTCCACCCTGGGGGCTGAGGGTTTGTACCAGTAGCTATGTGTTTGATCTCTCTCTCTCTCGTGTTCTTGAGATGCACAATCTTGATGTATCACGGGCTTTGTTAATATAATCAGATCATATGGTGTTTTCCCCTCTCTATCTTGTTGTGATGAATTGAGTTTTCCCTTTGAGATTTCATTTTATCGGATTGAATACTTTTATGGATTTGAGAGCACTTGATATATGTCTTGCATACGAATACCCTGGTGACAATGGGGTACTATATTGATTCACTTGATATATGTTTTGGCATTAAACTCACGGATTCCCGAGGTGACATTTGGGTAATCTATGCATAGGGGTTGACGCACGTTCTTGTCTTTGTTTCTCCGGTAGAAATCTTGGGGCACTCTTTGAGGTTCTTTGTGTTGGATTGAGCATTATGAATCTGAATTTGCTTTGGTGCTATTTTGGTACGAACACTTGGATAGATCGATCGGAAACAATAGCTTTGAGGTGGTTTCGTACCCTCCAAACAATTTATTCTTATGTTCTCCGCTAGATAGGAACTTTGGAGTGATTCTTCATTGCAGATTGAGGGATGGTTATATGATCCAATTATATTAGTATTGTTGAGAGATTGCACTAACGAAAGAACGGACCCTAGGCCTTGTTTTCAAGCATTGCAATACCGTTTGTGCTCACTTTTGTCACTTGCTACCTTGCTGTTTTTATTTATTCAGATTATAAAAATATATTTCTACCATCCATATTACACTTTTATCACCATCTCTTCGCCGAACTAGTGGACCTATACAATTTGCCATTGTATTGGGTGTGTTGGGGACACAAGAGATTTCTTGTATTTGGTTGCAGGGTTGTTTGACAGAGACCATCTTCATCCTACGCCTCCCACGGATTGATAAACCTTAGGTCATCCACTTGAGGGAAAATTGCTACTGTCCTACAAAACTGTGTGTTTGGAGGCCCAACACGAGTCTACAAGAATAAAGTTGCGTAGTAGACATCAAGCTCTTTTCTGGTGCCGTTGTCGGGGAGGCTAGGTAAGCACCACTCACATCCCATCAACGAAGCTCTTTTCTGGCGCCGTTGCCCGGGAGGTGAGTGCTTGAAGGTATATCTTTAGATCTTGCAATTGAATCTTTTAGTTTCTTGTTTTATCACTAGTTTGGTTTATAAAAGAAAACTACATAAAAAAATGGAATTGAGGTTGCATCATATTATTGATCATCTTTACAATATCTTTCTTGAAAATGATGGATCGGAAAATTGTGCTCAATTGTTAGAAGAAGAAGTCAATAAAATGTTTGGCACAAAATATTTGAATGATGAGCATGATTGCAATGTTGTTAGTATGAATTCCTTGAATATCCAAAATGCTAATGATTATTGCACTAGTCATGAGAAAAATGTCTCCTATAAGAGTGTCAATTTTTGCGGAGTGAATTGGGAGTGCAATTGCACACCCAAAAGGGAAGATAGATTTTGTAAGAGGCATAAATATTTAGAAAAAAAAAATTGCAAGAGAGGCTAGATGATTGTGCTGAAAGATTTAATTTTTTTCGCCATCCTTGTGAACTTTGCAATGAACATGGTCATTTAAATCTCCAATGCAAATTCTTTCATGATCAAATCATGTCCAAAAATTGTGATAACTTGATTACCCTTGAGCATCATAAAGAGCTTAGTCTTCTTTTGGGGTATGAAGAAATGAAACATATAACTAAGGGTATTCCAAAATTTAATCTCAAGAGATTTCTTGACTTTGATCTAGAGGAAATTTATATGTTTTGTGCGGTAAATTGCATTGAGAATCCTTATATTGCCAACTATCTAAAGACAAGAAAAGAAATAGAATATGAAGAGAGTACTAATGAAAGGGAAAATATTTCCCAATACCCTCCTAGTGTTTATTATGATGAATCAGGTAACGAGGAGGAGCTCCCTATTCAACCAATCTCATCAATAAGAAGCTTGAAAAGATTTATTAAACCCCCACATGATGTGGTGAAGAAGAAGAAAAGAAGAAAGAATAAAGGTAAAAAGGTATCTCTCCCAAACGATGTTGCCTCTATTATTGTTGTGCCTCATGAAAATGAATCAAAATTATTTATGGAAGATGATGCACTTGATGATGATTTTGTTATGCCTATTGCTTGTTGTGATGATTATGACTGGGAAGATAATGATACTTCTTATAATCTTGGAAATCTTTTTGGCACCAACTTGGGAAATTATGATGATAACAATTGTTATACCGTTGGTGCTATTCATACTATTAATGATGAGGGTGATTATGCTTATGATATGCCAAGCCACAAGCTTGGGGATGCTATGTTTGATGAGAATGACATGTTTGAGAATTTATTTGCTGAAATTAATGTTTGTCCCAAGCTTGGGGATGCTATGCTTAATGAAGGTGATCTTTTTAGTCCCCTTACTTTGAATGATCAAATTTGCTATGATGATTGCATGCCTCCTATCTATGATGAGAACAAAGTTGCTACTTATGATGATTATTGTGATGATACTTATGTTATAAAAAGTAGTGATGATTATATTTATAAAACTTGTCATAGTTATGATTACCCTTTTCCTGAACATTACTCTTTTAGTGTGGGAACAATTTATAGTATTCGAGTTTCATATGATACTCCCACCATTGTGAATGAGGAGAAATTTTCTTATGTGGAGAGTAATAAAATTTCTATGCTTGTGGATCATGAAAAGAATGCTTTATGTGATGGTTTTATTGATGAATCTATTCATGATGGTACTGAAAATTATTATGAGAGAGGAACTTATGATTCGTGATGCTCTTGTTATGTTTCAATCCTTATCTTTTATGCGACCATCATTGAACTTATTTTGCCTAGCTGAAAGGCATTAAAGAAAAGCGCTTGTTGGGAGACAACCCAACACTTTTACCTACTGTTTTTGTGTGTTCACATGGTTAGGCTACTGCAAGGATCTTGTTTTATAGCTTTTTTTTCAATAAAGTGCCAAGTAAAGCCTTTGGGATAGTGTGGATGATAGTTGACTTGATTCTGTGCAAAAACAGAAACTTTTGCGTCCAGTGCAGAAATTCCTGTCTTTTACTCTTATATGGAAAAATTCTGAAATTTTTACAGTTGATAGATATACAAATTATCTACGCTTTCCTAAGTTTTCAGAAATTTTGGAGTAGCATAAGTATGGTTGGAGTACAGATTACTACAGACTGTTCTGTTTTTGACAGATTCTGTTTTCAATGCATAGTTTGCTTGTTTTCTAGTTTCTATGGCTTATATTGCTCAATATAAATTCTGGAAATGATATGATACAGTAGGAATTGTGTGGAAACAATTATGAATCTTGTGTTTGATAATACCTAAGTGAAATGGTTTGCTCTTTATCATACTAACCTATCTCACGAAGTTCCGTTAAGTTTTGTGTGATTGAAGTTTTCAAGTTTTGGGTGAGATGTCGATATGAGGAGAATAAGGAGTGACAAGACCCTAAGCTTGGGGATGCCCAAGGCACCCCAAGTTAATATCCAAGGAAGATCCAAGCAACTAAGCTTGGGGATGCCCCGGAAGGCATCCCCTCTTTCGTCTCCAACATTATCGGTAACCTCACTTGGAGCTACATTTTTATTCGTCACATGATATGTGTTTTGCTTGGAGCGTCATTTTCTTTTGATAGGATTTGCTTGATGTTATTTATAATAATGTTTTGCATCTTTATTTTCAATAAAAATGTCAAGGATAGCCTTTACCATGCTTATTTTTCAAGTCTAGATGTTGCTGTTTCAAAACAGAAAGTTTATCGCTGTTGCAAAAATTCCCTAGAAAAGTCAGAATGTGATAAAATGTTGAAACTTTTTTCACAATAAGATCTGATTAATTTTCTAGTGTGTTAAATTTTTGTAATTTTTCGAGTGAGGGAAGTATTGACACTCTTGCACTCTTTACAGACTGTACTGTTTTGGCAGATTGCTGTTATGTTTGCATTGTTTGCATATGTTTGCTTGTTTAATGATTCTATTTGAGGATAGGAGTATTAAATATGCAGAGGCATTTAGTATGCAATGTTGAATAATAATTTTTGTGATTTTCTACAGTACAGAATGATAAGGTTTTTGCATTGGTTTATGCTAACTTATCTCACGAATTCTTGTTGAGTTTCGTGTGTATGAAGTTTTTAAGATTTAGGGAAACCGTGATATAAAAGGAATTAAGGAGACGCAAAAGCTCAAGCTTGGGGATGCCCAAGGCATCCCAACATAGTATTTCAAGAAGTCTCAAGCATCTAAGCTTGGGGATGCCCCGGTAGGCATCCCACCTTTCTTCATCAACAATTATCGGTTAGTATCGGTTGAGCCTAAGTTTTTGCTTCTTCACATGAGATGTGCTATTCTTGAAATGTCATTTTATTTTGTTTTCCTAGCTGTTTGAATAAAATACTTAGATCTGAAAGTTTTTAAATAAAATAGAGTCTTCACATAGCTACCTATTTACATAACTACTCACTTGATCTTCACTTATATCTTTTTGGAGTAGTTTGTCATTTGCTCTAGTGCTTCACTTATATCCTTTGAGTAAATTGTTGAATGAATTGAATATCATGAAGTTGAAATTATATGTTCATATCATGCCTAGTGGTAGCTTCACATTGGGTTTAGAAAGTGAAATCTTTTGAAGGATGACAATCACAATATTGGTCATACAAGAAATTCATGAATGATTAGTAGAAGGAAGAGAACTTTCACATGCAAATATATTATCTTGGACATCTTCTATGATTGTGAATACCCATTAATTATTTTCAAACATGAGAAAATTAGTTGAAGTTGGACAAGGAAGACAACGTAATGAGTTATGTTTGGGTATATTTGCGTAGAAGTTATATTGTCATGGATCATCCAACATGTGGTGTTTGCCTAGGATCTTTTGCTAGCCAAAAATTCGTACTAAGTAGAGATACTACTTGTGCATCCAAAAACCCTTAAACCCAGTTTCTTGTCATGAGTGTCCACCATACCTACCTATATGCGGTATTTCCATGCCGTTCTAAGCAAATTTGTATGTGCCATATCTAATTTTCAAAATAAATTTCCTTTTTGTGTGCTCGTACCGCTCATGAAGCGGCAGGGGGTGGCCAATATTTTCCATGCTAGATGTGTTATTCTCAAGGTGAGTGTTTATTCACTTGTCATTGCACGAGAGTACGGCAAAGGTATTAGGGATGCCCAGTCCCGAAATGCAAAAGAAATTTACTTTATGTTGTCAAATAATAAATTCCTTGGAAAGTGTTGGTATGGAGGGCACCCGTGGATATGGCTAACCATGGAAAGTGAAAGAAATGGTGGAAAAAGGAATAAACTTTATTTTCTGTTTGGGAACCGCCTATGATATATCTAGCATGGAAAGTGTTGGGAATTACTCAGTCGTTTTTGTTGACGGGAAAAGTGTGCCTCTCAAAAATTTTATCTCTCAATTTCAGCTTTGAGCTCTGGCACCTCTACAAATCCCTACTTCCCTCTGCGAAGGGCCTATCTTTTACTTTTTAGTATTTACTTTTATGCGAAGAGTCAATAGTATAAATTCTCATTTCAACCTCAATTATTCTCTAGTTGGCAAGCATCATGTGGTGGGGAAAGATCTAGGCACATATGACCAGTCAAATATATTTGATCATGATTTATTATTGTTGACAATTATCTCTATGATAAATGAGTTGGGAGGCGAAATATTAAGCCCCGATCTTTCTCTGTGTTCGATGGATGCATTTGTTTTAAGAATATGCGTTGAGTAGTAGCAATCGAGGAAGACTTTATGATGATTGAGTATGTGGAGCTCTTACTTAGACTCTGTTGAATAAGTTGAATTGCAATTGTTTCGTGACTAAGAACATAGGTTGTTGAGTTTCAAGAGAATTCATTGTTTGAACCTTAACATGTGAATTGGTTGCTACTTTAACATTTGAAGTTTTATAAGAAAGAATTGTTGATATGATGCTAGGAAAAGTGATTGAAATTATCACTGATCAAACTTATGCACTTTGCTAGCATTCACACTTCATAAATTATTTCTTTTATGATTCACCTACTCGAGGACGAGTAGGAATTAAGCTTGGGGATGCTGATACGTCTCCAATGTATCTATAATTTATGAAGTATTCATGCTGTTATATTATTATTCTTGGATGTTTTGCAATCATTTTATAGCACCTTTATATCATTTTTTGGGAATAACCTATTGACCCAGTGCCCAGTGACAGTTGCTATTTTTTGCTTATTTTTTACATCGCAGGAAATCAATATCAAACGGAGTCCAAACATCACGAAACTTTTTGTGGATTTTTTATGGACCAGAAGACATCCAATGGGCCAGAGCAGCACCTGGGGGGTGCCCTGAGGGGGGCACAACCCACCTGGGCGTGCCTGGCCCCCCAGGCGCGCCCAGGTGGGTTGTGCCCACCTCGGTGGCCTCCCGTACCCCTTCTTCACCCTATAAATTGCCAAATATTCCAAAACCCTCGGGGGTAACCCTAGATCAGAAGTTCCGCCGCCGCATGGCCTCTGTATCCATGAGATCCAATCTAGACCCCGTTCCGGCACCCTGCCGGAGGGGGATATCATCACCGGTGGCCATCTTCATCATCCCGGCGGCCACCACGATGAGGAGGGTGTAGTCCACCCTGGGGGCTGAGGGTTCTTACCAGTAGCTATGTGTTTAATCTCTCTCTCTCGTGTTCTTGAGATGCATAATCTTGATGTATCACGGGCTTTGTTAATATAGTCGGATCATATGGTGTTTTCCCCTCTCTATCTTGTTGTGATGAATTGAGTTTTCCCTTTGAGATTTCATTTTATCGGATTGAATACTTTTATGGATTTGAGAGCACTTGATATATGTCTTGCATACGAATACCCTGGTGACAATGGGGTATTATATTGATTCACTTGATATATGTTTTGGCATTAAACTCACGGATTCCCGAGGTGACATTGGGGTAATCTATGCATAGGGGTTGATGCACGTTCTTGTCTTTGTTTCTCCGGTAGAAATCTTGTGGCACTCTTTGAGGTTCTTTGTGTTGGATTGAGCATTACGAATCTGAATTTGCTTTGGTGTTATTTTAGTATGAACTTGTAACACCCCCGGTGATTAGCAACAGTAATCACTTTTGATAATGACATGTCAGCGAGGTTAACACTGCATAATCATCATTAGCATCATATTGCATTTCAACTCCTAAGTCAAATTCAAATTTGAATGAAAGTGAAATATAAAAGTTCAACATAGAAACTAAAATGTTCGATAAATAACAAATATTGCAGAGGCTAGTCTAAAATTGAAAGTAACAAATAATAAAATAATTGGGTGGCTCTAACATAATTAAAACAGTGAGGATTAATGCATATTATTTATTATAAAAATTAGGTGAACTCAAGTTGACTCCAAACCAATTTTTGGTAGTGCTAGGTAATACCTAGTATTTGTTGGAGCAATTGTTATGTTTTACAAAAACCATTAGGAGGCCTGACTATTTACTAAACTGAGAAAAGAGAATAAAGAAAAAGAAAAAAGAAAAACGAAACAGAAAAAAAAAAGAAAAAAAAGAAAAGAGAAAAGCCCCTCCCCCCGGCCCAACTGGGCCCCAGCCCAGCCGGCCGGCCCAGCTCCCGGCCCACACCCGCGCCTACTTGGCCTTCCCCTGGGAGACCCCCAAACCCTAATCCCCTCCCCACCCTCTCGCTCACACTCCCCCCCACCCGATCCAGAACCGGATCGGGCCAGCCCCTCGCTCCCCCGCGCGCTTGTCCCCGACCGCGCGCACGCCGCGCCGACGCCGCACGTCCCCCTCGCCGACGACCGCGCCCGCGCGCTCGCCCCGCTCTCGCCGGACACGCCGCCTCGCCCCCGACCCCGACCCCGTCGCCGCTCGACGCCGTCGCCTCTCCACCACCGTCGCCGCCGTCGTCCCCGGCTCCTCTCCGCGCCCACTGCCCGTGCCCTACGCGCCGCGGTGAGGAAACCCCCCGGCCTCCTCTTCCCTCTGGCCGCGCTCCCGCTCGCCCTCCCTCCGAGCCCCTGCTGCTCTGCTTGTCGCCTCGCTCGCCGCTGCTTGCCCGTTGCTGCTCGCCCGCAGCGACCGAGCCCGCGCCCCGCACCGCCCACTCGCGCCCCGCATCACCTGTCGCGCGCTCGCCCGACCCCGCGCCGCGCCCGCGCGCGGCCTTGGCCGCTTGTCCCTCGCACGCGCTCGCCGCGGTCGCCGCGCTCCGGCCCCCGCCTCGCCTCCGCGCGCCCTGCACCGCGCGCCGCCGCCCGCTGCCGCTCCGGCCACCGCGCCGCGCCGCGCGCCTCCGGCCGCCGCCCCGCCTCCGGCCCCGCTTGCGCTCGCCTGCGCCCGGCGCCCAGCGCCCCTCGGGCGCCTGCCCGTCGCCCGCACGCCCGCGCCCGTTTGGCCTTAGGGCCACTGACGAATGGGCCAGTGCCCCCCTGGCCAATGACATGTGGGGCCCCGCCCGAAAACGTTTTAATAAAAAAAATGTAATAAAAATAAAAATAAAAATAATTAAATTAATTAATTAGTTAATTAATCCTGATTAGGTTAATCTAATTAACTAATTAGTGTTAATTAAACAGTAATTAGTAATTAACTTAATTAACCTTACTGACATCAGCATGATGTCATGCTGATGTCATCATCAGCACTGTTTCGGATAATGTTGAATTAAATAATTAAATAAATTCCAGAAATTAATAAAAACTTTAGAAAATCATATTAAATAAACCGTAACTCCGATGAAAATATTTTATACATGAAACTTGCTCAGAACGACGATACGAATCTGAATACTCCCTCCGTATTCCCGTCAGATGCCCGCAGCTATGAGAACATTGAACTTTTAGACCGTTTTTAGTAAATGAATAGGGCCCAACTTTAATTAAATAAATCCGAATAAATTCGTAAATTAACTAAATCATTTAATTAGGCAGTAGAACACCCTGGCATATCATTTAGGCATGTCATACATATTGTTTGCATTATTGCCGTGAATTTATTGTTTCTCTCCCCCTCCTTCTCTCTCTCGATAGACGCTGAGACCGACGGCGCTGCACCTGAATACGACTACTCTACCGACGAGCAGCCCGTTGACGACCTTCCCCTCTTGCCAGAGCAACCAGGCAAGCCCACCCCCTTGAGCATTCCAGATATCGCCCATTCTATTCTCCTGCTTGCATTAGATTTTGCTACTGTTAATGTATGCTCCTATTCTGATGCATAGCCTGCTGTTGTAACCTATTCATTGCTACCTTACCTGCCTATGATAAACTGTTTAGTATAGGTTGGTGATGAACCATCAGTGACCCCACCACCTTATCCTTGATGCCCCTGCTTGATCATCGACGACTCGATCAATGTGATCGTCGACCAAAGACCGACACCTCACTTCACACCCCCCTTAGTTGTATGACTCTGCGTAGTAACTATCGAGTGCCGAGGGTGATACCTCGTAATGCACTCCTAATGAATTCTCTGCAGTGTAGCTGTTCGGTCGTGGTCATCGAGGGTGATTCCTCCTTCTCCACTTCCGACACGACTCTGTCGTGCAACCCTCAGTGTGAACCTCGAGGGTGATACCTCATACGTTCGCCCTGATGATTTCGTAGAGTGGAATCCGCCGAGGGTGATTCCTCGGGTTTCTCCCTTGATGTTATGACCACACGATTACTTGACCTCTGTTACAGGCGGGTCCACCCTGGTGGGTACCCGCTGGGGATCTATGATTTTCGGGTGTGTCGGAAGGGCACTCGAGTGTGACATTGTGGCGGAGCATCAGAGACTCTAATTGTCTCCGCGTGATACTAATTGAGCCTATTGGATTTGGGTGTGTGATCTGAGTGGGTCGACGTGCCCTATACGCACTACCACCACACGGGATAATGGTTATGGGACCCTCTGCGAAGTACGTTTCTCCGAAAGCTCGTCTGACGTCACGATTCACCGTGCGGGCTGATTGTCGGGATTGGGCTGGATACTTCACTGACGAGTTCAGTGTCGCGCCTGCACCCCGGCCAGTCTCGCAATGCGCAGGGTGCCCAGGGCGATGGCTCGAGACCTCTGGGTGCATAGGTTAGTCCGGTGTGCTGACCTCTCTGCCGAGCCTAGGTAGGGCGCTGCTTTGTGTTGATCTTCCGAGGACGGGCATTACCCAGCAAGTGTGTCCGGCCAGAGTTGATCGAGCGTGTTGGGTAACAGTAGTGCACCCCTGCAGGGATGAATTTTCTATCGATAGCCGGTCCTACGGTAAAGGACGCTCAGTTTGTGTATCCCGATCTACTACTTAAACTGGATACTTGTTACTTAATTGAAGCTTCGGGATCGCTTCTCGCTTGGGAGTCGAGGAAGGATCTTTAAGCTGTACTTCAACATGTTTGCTAAATAAAATGTTATTCTACTCTCTTCTACTGCTGCAAGATGATGTCCTTGTGAAGTTGTTTGAAGATGCTAGTCTTCGATAGGACTAGGCCTTCTCCCTATTCTGGCATTTCTGCAGCCCAGTCCACATATACAGCCTTTCTCCATTGATAATGTTGCATATGTGGTATAGATCCTTGCTTGCTGAGTACTTCGGATGAGTACTCACGGTTGCTTTATTTTCTCTTTTCCCCATATACCCCACATTGATGATACAAACAGACGATGGAGTCCTGGAGCCAGATGCCACCACCGGAGCCTACTACCAGGAGGGTCCAGAGGGTACTTACTACTGGATCGAGCCAGATGACCAGGAGTAGGATCGGAGGCTCCCAGGCAGGAGGCCAACGCCTTTCGATCTAGTGTTGCTGTTTGTGCTAGCCTTCTTAAGGCAAAACTTGTCTAACTATGTCTGTACTCAGATTATATTTGTATGACTGACTTATGTATTCGGATCTTCAGATCCCTGGTCTGTAATATTGTGGACCTCTGTTTAAATTGTGTTAGAGTTGTGTTGTGATATCTTCCCGTGAGTCCCTGTGCTTGATCGTACACGTTTGCGTGTATGATTAGTGTACGATTGAGTAGGGGGCGCCACAGAACTCTTGGATAGATCGATCGGAAAAAATAGCTTTGAGGTGGTTTTGTACCCTACAAACAATTTATTCTTATGTTCTCCGCTAGATAGGAATTTGGAGTGATTCTTCATCGCACGTTGAGGGATGGTTATATGATCCAATTATATTAGTATTACTGAGAGATTGCACTAGCAAAAGTACGGACCCTAGGCCTTGTTTTCAAGCATTGCAATACCGTTTGTGCTCACTTTGTCACTTTCTACCTTGCTGTTTTTATTTATTCAGATTATAAAAATATATTTCTACCATCCATATTACACTTTTATCACCATCTCTTCACCGAACTGGTGCACCTATACAATTTGCCATTGTATTGGGTGTGTTGGGGACACAAGAGATTTCTTGTATTTGGTTGCAGGGTTGTTTGAGAGAGACCATCTTCATCCTACGCCTCCCACGGATTGATAAACCTTAGGTCATCCACTTGAGGGAAAATTGCTACTGTCCTACAAAACTCTGCGCTTGGAGGCCCAACACGAGTCTACAAGAATAAAGTTGCGTAGTAGACATCAGGCGGCGGCTCCGTATCGTAAAACATGATGAATCCTTCTCTCTGATTTTTTTCTCCCCGAACATGAATATATGGAGTTGGAGTTGAGGTCGGCGGAGGTCCAGGGGGCCCACAAGGTCGGATGGCGCGCCTTGGGGGGTGGGCGCACCTCCCACCCTTGTGGACAGGGTGTGGGCCCCCTTTAGTTGATTCTTTTGCCAATATTTTTTATTAATTCCAAAAATGATCTCCGTGAAGTTTCAGGTCATTCCGAGAATTTTTATTTCTGCACAAAAATAACACCATGGCAATTCTGCTGAAAACAACGTCAGTCCGGGTTAGTTCCATTCAAATCATGCAAATTAGAGTCCAAAACAAGGGCAAAAGAGTTTGGAAAAGTAGATACGGTGGAGACGTATCATGATCCAACTATATTAACAAAGCCTATGATACATCAAGATCGTGCCATCTCAAGAACACGAGAGAGGGAGATTAAACACATAGCTACTAGTACAAACCCTTAGCCCCGAGGGTGGACTACTCCCTCCTCATCATGGTGGCCGTCGGGATGATGAAGATGGCCACCGGTGATGATTTCCCCCTCCGGCAGGGTGCCAGAACGGGGTCTAGATTGGTTTTTCATGGCTACAGAGGCTTGCGGCGGCGGAACTTCTGATCTAGGGTTACCCCGAGGGTTTTTGGAATATTTGGCAATTTATAGGGCGAAGAGGCGGTGCGGGAGGTCACCAAGGGGGGCACAACCCCCCTGGGCGCGCCCAGGTGGGTTGTGCCCACCTCGGGCCTCCCCTCTGGTACTTTTTTAGCCCATCCTGGGTCTTCTGGTCCAAAAAAATTCTCCAATTTTTTTTGCTGCGTTTGGGCTCCGTTTGATATTGATTTTCTGCGATGTAAAAAACAAGAAAAAAACAGCAACTGGCACTGGGCACTATGTCAATAGGTTTGTCCCAAAAAAATGATATAAAGTTGCTATAAAATGATTGTAAAACATCCAAGAATGATAGTATAACAACATGAATACTTCATAAATTATAGATACGTTGGAGACGTATCAGACAACACCCAAGCGCCGGTGCACCCACATACCAAATTATCAAAGTAGCGAACGTGAATCATATGAGCATGATGAAAACTAACTTGATGATAATTCACATGTGTCCTCGGGAGCACTTTGCTTTATATAAGAGTTCGTCCAGGCTTGTCCTTTGCTATAAAAAGGATTGGCCCACCTTGCTGCACCTTTGTTACACTTGTTACTCTTTATGCAATACCTTGCCACCAAACTATCTGTTACCGATAATTTCAGTGCTTGCAGAAAATACCTTGCTGAAAACTGCTTGTCATTTCCTTCTGCTCCTCATTGGGTTCAACACTCTTACTTATCAAAAGGACTACGATTGATCCCCTATACTTTTGGGTCATCAAGACTCTTTTCTGGCATCGTTGCCGGGGAGTAAACCGCCTTTGGTGAGTGGGATTTGGTAAGGAAACATTTATATTATGTGCTGAAATTTAATGTCACTTGTCACTATGGAAAACAATCCTTTAAGGGGCTTGTCCCTCAACCTATTGCACCTACTGAAAATATTTATTATGAAATTCCTTCAGGTATGATATAGAAACTGCTAGCTAATCCTTATGCAGGAGATGGAACATTACATCCTGATATGCATCTAATCTATGTGGATGAAATTTGTGGATTATTTAAGCTTGCAGGTTTACCCAGAGATGAAGTTAAGAAGAAGGTTTTCCCTTTATCTTTGAAGGGAAAAGCATTGACATGGTATAGGCTATGTGATGATATTAGAGCTTGGGACTGGAACCGATTGAAATTGGAATTTCATCAGAAGTTTTATCCTATGCATCTGGTTCATCGTGATCGGAATTATATATATAATTTTTGGGCTCATGAAGGAGAAAGTATTTCTCAAGCTTGGGGGAGGTTTAAGTCAATGTTATATTCATGCCCCAATCATGAGCTCTCAAGATAAATTATTATCCAGAATTTTTATGCCCGGCTTTCTCGTAATGATCAATCCATGCTCGATACTTCTTGTACTGGTTCTTTTATGAAGAAGACTATTGAATTCAGATGGGATCTTTTGGAAAGAATTAAATGCAACTCTGAAGATTGGGAGCTCGATGAAGGTAAGGAGTCAGGTATAAAGCTTGAGTTTATTGTGTTAAAACTTTTATGGATACCGATGCTTTTCATAATTTTAGCACTAAGTATGGACTTGACTCTGAGATAGTAGCTTCTTTCTGTGAATCATTTGCTACTCGTGTTGATCTCCCTAAGGAGAAGTGGTTTAAATATCATCCTCCCATTGAAGTAAAAGTAGTAGAACCCATTGAAGCTAGAGAAGAAACTATTACTTATTATGTTAATCCAGTTGTTCCTACTTATATAGAGAAACCCCCTTTTCCCGTATGGATAAAAGAACATGCTAAAGTTTCAACTGTGGTTCGCAAAAGTTATACAAGAAAACCTACACCCTATGAACAAATTAAAGTTGAACCTAATGTTGCTATGGTTAAAGACCTCTTGGTTGATAATATTGATGGGCATGTTATTTATTTCTATGATGAAGCCACTAGAATTGCTAAATCCGATGAAAAATATAAAAATAGACCTGTTGTTGGCATGCTTGTTGTCTCTGTTAAAATAGGAGATCCAGGGGCGGAGCCAGGAATTGGGCATGAGGGGGGCGAGCAAGATAATTATTGTTCTAGAGGCACCATACAAAATATAGTTTCGAAACAGTACCGTGATTTCTCTTATATTTTGTGCTTCCAGTTCTAGTTTGTCCTGAAATTTCTAGTGATCCCACAATATGTTTATCATTTGTTTGGCGTATCAATTGGATTCGGGTTATAAATATCATATGCGATAGGTTGCTCCTCAAGTTGAATTGCATTTCAGTAATATTTGAGCCGCTTGAAAAAATGAATCTATTTTTTGTTTTTATTCCTCCTCCTCATCCGTCAAATATTGAAACATTAAACAATGAGTCAAATTAGATTTCTAAATCGCAATCTTACTTCATCTAATTAGTAAACATTGCTTCAAACAAAGTGTACTAATTCACAAAGATTTAACAGCGCCGTACCTAGATTCCTTGAAGTTAACATGTTGATGTATGATGCCGGTGAAGTGAATATAATATCTCTCGTGGATTTAATTACCGCTGGAGTGGACTATTGGAGTGTCCTCTGTGGCTCATCCCTGATTGCTTGTATCTGTGTTGGTATTCCTCGAAGAGGAGAGGATGAAGCAGCATAACAACGGTAAGTATTTCCCTCGGTTATGAAACCAATGTTATCAATCCAGTAGGAGAACCAAGAAACACTATGTAAACGGTACATGCACACAAATAACAAATACTTGCAACCCAACGCGTAAGAGGGGTTGTCAATCCCTCCTCGGTAAAAAGATAGATAAAATTGTATGAGATTGGATAAATAGATCTAGCGAAAACACAAAATAAAATAAATAAAGAAAAAGTGCAGCAAGGTATTTTTGGGTTTTTGGAATAATAGATCTGAAAACAATATGACAAAAGATAGACCCGGGGGCCGTAGATTTCACCAGTGGCTTCTCTTCATAAAATAGCATACAGTGGGTAAACAAATTACTGTTGGGCAATTGATAGAAGAGCAAATAATTATGATGATATCCAAGGCAATGATCATGTATGTAGGCATCACGTCCAAGATTAGTAGACCAACTCCTGCCTGCATCTACTACTATTACTCCACACATCGATCGCTATCCAGCATGCATCTAGTGTATTAAGTTCATGGAGAAAGGGAGTAATGCAATAAGAATGATGGACCCCATCATTTTATCCTTAATAGCAACGATACATGCGTGCCTCGCTACCCCTTCTATCACTGGGTGAGGACACCGCAAGATCGAACCCATCACAAAGCACCTCTTCCCATTGCAAGAAAAATCAATCTAGTTGGCCAAACCAAACCAAAGTTTCAAAGAAGAAATACGAGGCTATAACAATCATGCATATAAGAGATCAAAGATGACTCAAATAATATTCATAGATAGATCTGATCATAAACTCGCACTTCATCGGATCCCAACAAACACACCGCAAAATGTCATTACATCAAATACATCTCCAAGAAGAATCAAAAAGAGAGAAGAAGCCAGCTAGCTACTGCCAACGGACCCGTAGGTCTATGGTAAACTACTCACGCATCATCGGAGGAGCACCAATGAGGATGATGAACCCCTCCGTGATTGTGTTCCCCTCCGGCAGGGTGCCGGAATAGGGCTCTAGATTGGATCTCGTGGTTCTGGAACTTGCAGCGGCTAGAATTGTGTTTCGTTGACTCCCCTAGTGTTTCTGGAATATTTGGGTATTTATAGAGCTGAGAGGCAGTGGAAAGGACCTCCGTGCGCCCCACCACCCATTAGGGCGCGCCAGGGGCCTCTAGCACGCCCAGGTGGGTGGTGGGCCCCATGGGCCTTCCCTCGTTCACTTCCTTGGCTCCCAAGTTGTCTTCTGGGCTAAAATAAATCTCCAAAAAGTTTTTTTGCATTTGGACTCTGTTTGATATGGATATTCTGTGAAGTAAAAAACAAGCAAAAAACAGCAACTGGCACTGGGCACTATGTCAATAGGTTAGTCCCAAAAAATGATATAAAGTTGCTATGAAATGAATATAAAACATCCAAGAATGATAATATAACAGCATGGAACAATAAAAAATTATAGATACGTTGGAGACGTATCAACATCCCCAAGCTTAATTCCTGCTCATCCCCGAGTAGGTAAATGATAAAAACAGATTTTTTGATGTGGAATGCTGCCTAACATGTTCATCACATATTCTTTTCTTTTGTAGCATGGAAATTTGGACTTTTAGATGGTTCGAAGCAATAGTCTATATTTGATATGAAGACTTCAATACTCAAGCATATCAACAAGCAAACATGTCTTTCAAAATATCAACACTAAAGAAAGCTATCCCTAGCCCATCATGCTCAATCATTGATCCATTCATGAAACACATTCGAATATTAGCTACACCCAATGCACAAGTATGATCATAGTGCTCCCTAGTTGGTGCTTTATAAGAGAAGACGGAGACTCAAATAATAATAAAAATTTCATAAAGTAAATAGATAGGCCCTTCGCAGATGGAAGCAGAGATTTGTAGAGGTGCCAGAGCTCAAAGCTTAAATTGAGAGATAAAATATTTTGAGAGGCATGCTGTTCCCGTCAACAAAAACAACCAAGTAATTCCTAATACTTTCCATGCTAGATACATCATAGGCGGTTCCCAAACATAAAATAAAGTTTATTCCTTTTTCCACCATCCTTTCATAATCCATGGCTAGCCGTATCCACGGGTGCCTTCCATACCAACACTTTCCAAGGAATTTATTATCTGACAACATAAAGTAAATTTCTTTTTCATTTCAGGACTGGGCATCCCTATTACCGCCACACTCTCATGCAATGACAAGTGAATAAACACTCATCTTGAGAATAACACATCTAGCATGGAAAAATATTGGCCACCCTCTGCCGCTTCATGAGCTATACGGGCACACAAAAAGGAAATTCATTTTGAAAATTAGAGTTGGCACATACAAATTTACTTAGAACGACATGAAAATACCGCATATAGGTAGGTATGGTGGACCCATATGGCATAACTGGGTTTAAGGATTTTGGATGCACAAGTGGTATTCTCACTTAGTACAAGGAAATGCTAGCAAATAGATTGAGAATCAACCAACCAAGAAACAAAAATTCTCATAAACTAGCATTAAGCCTAACTAACACCGAATAATTCACCGCAAGTAGGATGTAATTTCGTTGCATAACTATTGACTTTCGTGCTTGCATAGGGAATCACAAACCTTAACACCAATATTCTTACTAAAGCATATTTACTCACCAACATGACTCTATTATTACTATCTGTTGGAAATATGCCCTAGAGGCAATAATAAAATGGTTATTATTATATTTCCTTGTTCATGATAATTGTCTGTTATTCATGCTATAATTGTGTTATCCGGAAATCGTAATACATGTGTGAATACATAGACCACAACATGTCCCTAGTAAGCCTCTAGTTGACTAGCTCGTTGATCAATAGATGGTTACGGTTTCCTGACCATGGACATTGGATGTCATTGATAACGGGATCACATCATTAGGAGAATGATGTGATGGACAAGACCCAATCCTAAGCCTAGCACTAGATCGTGTAGTTCGTTTGCTAAAGCTTTTCCAATGTCAAGTAACTTTTCCTTAGACCATGAGATTGTGCAACTCCCGGATACCGTAGGAGTGCTTTGGGTGCACCAAACGTCACAACGTAACTGGGTGGCTATAAAGGTGCACTACGGGTATCTCCGAAAGTATCTGTTGGGTTGGCACGAATCGAGACTGAGATTTGTCACTCCATGTAACGGAGAGGTACCTCTGGGCCCACTCGGTAGGACATCATCATAATGAGCTCAATGTGATCAAGGAGTTGTTCACGGGATGATGTGTTACGGAAACGAGTAAAGAGACTTGCCGGTAACGAGATTGAACAAGGTATCGAGATACCGACGATCGAATCTCGGGCAAGTATCGTACCGATAGACAAAGGGAATTGCGTACGGGATTGATTGAATCCTCGACATCGTGGTTCATCCGATGAGATCATCGAGGAGCATGTGGGAGCCAACATGGGTATCCAGATCCCGCTGTTGGTTATTGACCGGAGAGTCGTCTCGGTCATGTCTGCGTGTCTCCCGAACCCGTAGGGTCTACACACTTAAGGTTCGGTGACGCTAGGGTTATAGAGATATTAGTATGCGGTAACCCGAAGGTTGTTCGGAGTCTCGGATGAGATCCTGGACGTCACGAGGAGTTCCAGAATGGTCCGGAGGTAAAGATTTATATATGGGAAGTCCTATTTTGGCCACCGGAAAATGTTCGGGATTTTTCGGTATTGTACCGAGAAGGTTCTAGAAGGTTCCGGAGTGGGGCCCACCTGCATGGGGGGACCCACATGAACGTGGGTAGTGGGGGCAAGGCCCCACACCCCTAGTCATGGCGCACCAAGATTCCCCCTTAGAAGGAATAAGATCATATCCCGAAGGGATAAGATCAAGATCCCTAAAAAAGGGGGATAACAATCGGTGGGGAAGGGAAAGGATGGGATTTCTTTCCTTCCACCTTTGCCAACGCCCCAATGGACTTGGAGGGCAAGAAACCAGCCCCCTCCACCCCTATATATAGTGGGGAGGTGCATGGGAGAAACCGCTCAGCCCCTGGCGCCTCCCTCTCCCTCCCGTGACACCTCTTCCTCCTCCAGTAGCGCTTGGCGAAGCCCTGCTGAAATCCCGCTGCTTCCACCACCACACCGTCGTGCTGCTGGATCTCCATCAACCTCTCCTCCCCCCTTGCTGGATCAAGAAGGAGGAGACGTCTCTGCTCCGTACGTGTGTTGAACGCGGAGGTGCCGTCCGTTCGGCGCTCGGTCATCGGTGATTTGGATCACGACGAGTACGACTCCATCAACCCCGTTCTCTTGAACGCTTCCGCTCGCGATCTACAAGGGTATGTAGATACACTCCCCTCTCACTCGTTGCTAGATGACTCCATAGATTGATCTTGGTGATGCGTAGAAAATTTTAAAATTCTGCTACGTTCCCCAACAGTGGCATCATGAGCCAGGCTTATGCGTAGTATCTTGCACGAGTAGAACACAAAGTAGTTGTCGGCGTCGATTTGTCAATCTTCTTGCCGTTACTAGTCTTATCTTGATTCGGCGGCACTGTGGGATGAAGCGGCCCGGACCGACCTTACACGTACGCTTACGTGAGACAGGTTCCACCGACTGACATGCACTAGTTGCATAAGGTGGCTAGCGGGTGTCTGTCTCTCCCACTTTAGTCGGATCGGATAAGATGAACAGGGTCCTTATGAAGGGTAAATAGAAATTGGCATATCACGTTGTGGTTTTGGCGTAGGTAAGAAACGTTCTTGCTAGAAACCTATAGCAGCCACGTAAAAACTTGCAACAACAATTAGAGGACGTCTAACTTGTTTTTGCAGCAAGTGCTTTGTGATGTGATATGGCCAAAGGATGTGATGAATGATATATGTGATGTATGAGATGATCATGTTCTTGTAATAGGAATCACGACTTGCATGTCGATGAGTATGACAACCGGCAGGAGCCATAGGAGTTGTCTTAATTTATTATATGACCTGCGTGTCATTGAAATTCGCCATGTAATTACTTTACTTTATTGCTAACCGTTAGCCGTAGTAGTAGAAGTAATAGTTGGCGAGACAACTTCATGAAGACACGATGATGGAGGTCATGATGATGGAGATCATGGTGTCATGCCGATGACGATGATGATCATGGAGCCCCGAAGATGGAGATCAAAAGGAGCAAAGTGATAATGGCCATATCATGTCACTATTTTGATTGCATGAGATGTTTATCATGTTTTTGCATCTTATTTGCTTAGAACGACGGTAGCATATATAAGATGATCCCTTACTAAAATTTCAAGAAAGTGTTCCCCCTAACTGTGCACCGTTGCGAAGGTTCGTTGTTTCGAAGCACTACGTGTTGATCGGGTGTGATAGATTCTAACGTTCGAATACAACGGGTGTAAGCCAGATTTACACAGCAATACACTTAGGTTGACTTGACGAGCCTAGCATGTACAGACATGGCCTCGGAACACAAGAGACCGAAAGGTCGAGCATGAGTCGTATAGAAGATACGATCAACATGGGGATGTTCACCGTTGATGACTAGTCCGTCTCACGTGATGATCGGACACGGCCTAGTCGATTCGGATCATGTAATCACTTAGATGACGAGAGGGATGTCTATATGAGTGGGAGTTCATTACATAATTTGATTAGATGAACTTAATTGTCATGAACTTAGTCTAAATGTTACATATCTATCTTGTAGATCAAATGGCCAACGCTAATGTTACCCTCAACTTCAACGCGTTCCTAGAGAAAAACAAGCTGAAAGACGATGGTAGCAACTATGCGGACTGGGTCCGTAACCTGAGGATTATCCTCATAGCTGCCAATAAATCATATGTCCTTGAAGCACCGTTAGGTGACCCACCTGCTCTCCCAGCACTGCCAGACGATTTGAACGTTTGGCAGACACGCACCGATGATTACTCCTTCGTTCAGTGCGGCATGCTCTTCAGCTTAGAACCGGGGCTCCAAAAGCGTTTTGAGCATCACGGAGCATATGAGATGTTCGAAGAGCTGAAAATGGTTTTCCAAGCTCATGCCCGGATCGAGAGATATGAAGTCTCCGATAAGTTCTACAGCTGTAAGATGGAGGAAAATAGTTCTGTCAGCGAGCACATACTCAAAATGTCTGGGTTGCACAGCCGCTTGTCTCAGCTGGGAGTTAATCTCCCGGATGACGCGGTCGTTGACAGAATCCTTCAGTCGCTTCCACCTAGCTACAAGAGCTTCGTGATGAACTTCAACATGCAGGGGATGGAAAAGACCATTCCTGAGGTATATGCAATGCTGAAGTCAGCGGAGGCAGAGATCAGAAAGGAACATCAAGTGTTGATGGTGAATAAAACCACTAAGTTCAAGAAGGGCAAGGGTAAGAAGAACTTCAAGAAAGACGGCAAGGGAGTTGCCGCGCCCGGTAAGCCAGCTGCCGGGAAGAAGTCGAAGAATGGACCCAAGCCTGAGACTGAGTGCTTTTATTGCAAGGGAAACGGTCACTGGAAGCGAAACTGCCCCAAGTACTTGGCGGACAAGAAGGCCGGCAATACCAAAGGTATATATGATATACATGTAATTGATGTGTACCTTACCAGCACTCGTAGTAGTTCCTGGGTATTTGATACCGGTGCGGTTGCTCATATTTGTAACTCAAAGCAGGAACTGCGGAATCAGCGTAGACTGGCAAAGGACGAGGTGACGATGCGCGTCGGGAATGGTTCCAAGGTCGATGTGATCGCCGTCGGCACGCTACCTCTGCATCTACCTACGGGATTAGTTTTAAACCTCAATAATTGTTATTTAGTACCAGCTTTGAGCATGAACATTGTATCTGGATCTCGCTTAATGCGAGATGGCTACTCATTTAAATCTGAGAATAATGGTTGTTCTATTTATATGAGAGATATGTTTTATGGTCATGCCCCGCTAGTGAATGGTTTATTTTTATTGAATCTCGAACGTGATGTTACACATGTTTATAATGTGAATGCCAAGAAATGCAAGGTTGATAACGATAGTCCCACATACTTGTGGCATTGCCGCCTTAGTCATATCGGTGTTAAACGCATGAAGAAACTCCATGCAGATGGACTTTTGGAGTCTCTTGATTATGAATCATTTGACAGATGCGAACCATGCCTCTTGGGCAAGATGACCAAGACTCCGTTCTCCGGAACAATGGAGCGAGCAACCAACTTATTGGAGATCATACATACTGATGTGTGTGGTCCAATGAGTGTTGAGGCTCGCGGTGGTTATCGTTATGTTCTCACCCTCACCGATGATTTGAGTAGATATGGGTATGTCTACTTGATGAAGCACAAGTCTGAGACCTTTGAAAAGTTCAAGGAATTTCAGAGTGAGGTTGAGAATCAACGTGACAAGAAAATAAAGTTCTTACGATCAGATCGTGGAGGAGAATATTTGAGTCATGAATTTGGCACGCACTTAAGGAAATGTGGAATTGTTTCACAACTCACGCCGCCTGGAACACCTCAGCGTAATGTTGTGTCCGAACGTCGTAATCGCACTCTATTGGATATGGTGCGATCTATGATGTCTCTTACCGATTTACCGCTATCCTTTTGGGGTTATGCTTTAGAGACTGCCGCATTCACTTTAAATAGGGCACCGTCAAAATCCGTTGAGACGACACCGTATGAATTATGGTTTGGGAAGAAACCTAAGCTGTCGTTTCTGAAAGTTTGGGGATGCGATGCTTATGTGAAGAAACTTCAACCAGAGAAGCTCGAACCCAAGTCGGAAAAATGCGTATTCATAGGATACCCTAAGGAAACTATTGGGTATACCTTCTACCTAAGATCCGAGGGCAAGATCTTTGTTGCCAGGAATGGATCCTTTCTAGAGAAAGAGTTTCTCTCGAAAGAAGTAAGTGGGAGGAAAGTGGAGCTTGATGAGATGACCCTTGAACCGGAGAGTAGCGTAGCACAGGAAAATGTTTCTGTGGAGCCTACACCGGCTAGAGAGGAAGTTATTGATAATGATCATGATCAAGCTACCACTGAACTTCGAAGGTCCACGAGGACACGTTCCGCACCAGAGTGGTATGGCAATCCTGTCCTGGAAATCATGTTGTTAGACAACAGTGAACCTTCGAACTATGAAGAAGCGATGGCGGGCCCGGATTCCGACAAATGGCTTGAAGCCATGAAATCCGAGATAGGATCCATGTATGAAAACGAAGTATGGACTTTGACTGACTTGCCCGATGATCGGCAAGCCATAGAAAATAAATGGATCTTTAAGAAGAAGACTGACGCGGATGGTAATGTGACCATCTATAAGGCTCGGCTTGTCGCTAAGGGTTATCAACAAGTTCAAGGGGTTGACTACGATGAGACTTTCTCACCCGTAGCGAAGCTGAAATCTGTCAGAATCATGTTAGCAATTGCCGCATACTATGATTATGAGATATGGCAAATGGACGTCAAAACGGCATTCCTTAATGGTTTTCTTAAGGAAGAGTTGTATATGATACAACCGGAAGGTTTTGTCGACCCTGAGAATGCTGACAAGGTATGCAAGCTCCAGCGCTCAATCTATGGGCTGGTGCAAGCATCTCGGAGTTGGAACATTCGCTTTGACGAGATGATCAAAGCGTTTGGGTTCACACAGACTTATGGAGAAGCCTGTGTTTACAAGAAAGTGAGTGGGAGCTCTGTAGCATTTCTCATATTATATGTGGATGACATACTGCTGATGGGAAATGATATAGAATTCTTGGAAAGTATGAAGGCCTACTTGAATAAGTGTTTTTCAATGAAGGACCTTGGAGAAGCTGCTTATATATTAGGCATCAAGATCTATAGAGATAGATCGAGACGCCTCATAGGTCTTTCGCAAAGCACATACCTTGATGAGATATTGAAGAAGTTCAATATGGATCAGTCCAAGAAGGGGTTCTTGCCTGTATTGCAAGGTGTGAAATTGAGCTCGGCTCAATGCCCGACCACGGCAAAAGATATAGAAGAGATGAGTGTCATCCCCTATGCCTCAGCCATAGGGTCTATTATGTATGCCATGCTGTGTACCAGACCTGATGTAAACCTTGCTGTAAGTTTGGTAGGTAGGTACCAAAGTAATCCCGGCAAGGAACACTGGACAGCGGTCAAGAACATCCTGAAGTACCTGAAAAGGACTAAGGATATGTTTCTCGTATATGGAGGTGACGAAGAGCTCGTCGTAAAGGGTTACGTCGACGCTAGCTTCGACACAGATCCGGATGACTCCAAGTCACAAACCGGATACGTGTATATTTTGAATGGTGGAGCGGTAAGCTGGTGCAGTTGCAAGCAAATCGTCGTGGCGGGTTCTACATGCGAAGCGGAGTACATAGCAGCCTCGGAGGCAGCACACGAAGCAGTATGGATGAAGGAGTTCATCACCGACCTAGGAGTCATTCCAAATGCGTCGGGTCCAATGGCTCTCTTCTGTGACAACACTGGAGCTATTGCCCTTGCCAAGGAGCCCAGGTTTCACAAAAGGACCAGGCATATCAAGCGTCGCTTCAACTCCATACGTGAACATGTTCAAGATGGAGACATAGATATTTGTAAAGTGCACACGGATTTGAATGTAGCAGATCCGTTGACTAAACCTCTTTCACGAGCAAAACATGATCAACACCAGTACTCTATGGGTGTTCGATTCATCACAATGTAACTAGATTATTGACTCTAGTGCAAGTGGGAGACTGTTGGAAATATGCCCTAGAGGCAATAATAAAATGGTTATTATTATATTTCCTTGTTCATGATAATTGTCTGTTATTCATGCTATAATTGTGTTATCCGGAAATCGTAATACATGTGTGAATACATAGACCACAACATGTCCCTAGTAAAGCCTCTAGTTGACTAGCTCGTTGATCAATAGATGGTTACGGTTTCCTGACCATGGACATTGGATGTCATTGATAACGGGATCACATCATTAGGAGAATGATGTGATGGACAAGACCCAATCCTAAGCCTAGCACTAGATCGTGTAGTTCGTTTGCTAAAGCTTTTCCAATGTCAAGTAACTTTTCCTTAGACCATGAGATTGTGCAACTCCCGGATACCGTAGGAGTGCTTTGGGTGCACCAAACGTCACAACGTAACTGGGTGGCTATAAAGGTGCACTACGGGTATCTCCGAAAGTATCTGTTGGGTTGGCACGAATCGAGACTGGGATTTGTCCCTCCATGTAACGGAGAGGTACCTCTGGGCCCACTCGGTAGGACATCATCATAATGAGCTCAATGTGATCAAGGAGTTGTTCACGGGATGATGTGTTACGGAAACGAGTAAAGAGACTTGCCGGTAACGAGATTGAACAAGGTATCGAGATACCGACGATCGAATCTCGGGCAAGTATCGTACCGATAGACAAAGGGAATTGCGTACGGGATTGATTGAATCCTCGACATCGTGGTTCATCCGATGAGATCATCGAGGAGCATGTGGGAGCCAACATGGGTATCCAGATCCCGCTGTTGGTTATTGACCGGAGAGTCGTCTCGGTCATGTCTGCGTGTCTCCCGAACCCGTAGGGTTTACACACTTAAGGTTCGGTGACGCTAGGGTTATAGAGATATTAGTATGCGGTAACCCGAAGGTTGTTCGGAGTCTCGGATGAGATCCTGGACGTCACGAGTAGTTCCGGAATGGTCCGGAGGTAAAGATTTATATATGGGAAGTCCTATTTTGGCCACCGGAAAATGTTCGGGATTTTTCGGTATTGTACCGAGAAGGTTCTAGAAGGTTCCGGAGTGGGGCCCACCTGCATGGGGGGACCCACATGAACGTGGGTAGTGGGGGCAAGGCCCCACACCCCTAGTCAAGGCGCACCAAGATTCCCCCTTAGAAGGAATAAGATCATATCCCGAAGGGATAAGATCAAGATCCCTAAAAAAGGGGGATAACAATCGGTGGGGAAGGGAAAGGATGGGATTTCTTTCCTTCCACCTTTGCCAACGCCCCAATGGACTTGGAGGGCAAGAAACCAGCCCCCTCCACCCCTATATATAGTGGGGAGGTGCATGGGAGAAACCGCTCAGCCCCTGGCGCCTCCCTCTCCCTCCCGTGACACCTCTTCCTCCTCCAGTAGCGCTTGGCGAAGCCCTGCTGAAATCCCGCTGCTTCCACCACCACACCGTCGTGCTGCTGGATCTCCATCAACCTCTCCTCCCCCCTTGCTGGATCAAGAAGGAGGAGACGTCTCTGCTCCGTACGTGTGTTGAACGCGGAGGTGCCGTCCGTTCGGCGCTCGGTCATCGGTGATTTGGATCACGACGAGTACGACTCCATCAACCCCGTTCTCTTGAACGCTTCCGCTCGCGATCTACAAGGGTATGTAGATACACTCCCCTCTCACTCGTTGCTAGATGACTCCATAGATTGATCTTGGTGATGCGTAGAAAATTTTAAAATTCTGCTACGTTCCCCAACACTATCATCATATCTCAAAACTCTTACAAAGAATCAAGTTTATTTTTTCCAATGATCTTCATGAAAGTTTTTATTATATCCCTCTTGAATATCTATCACTTTGGGACTAGTTTCATATATTACAGTTGCTTATAACAAGCTCTCAAATAAATTTAAGTGAAGAACATGAGCATAATTTTTTTTATCTCTCAAAATAATATAAGTGAAGCATGAGAGAATTTCTTCAATTTTTTTACTAACTCCCAAATAATCTAAGAGAAGCATGAGAGCATATTTCCTCAAAATATAAAGCACCACCGTGCTCAAAAAGATATAAGTGAAGCACTAGAGCAATTCCATAGCTCAATTTTTTTTAAGTGAAGCACATAGAGCAATTCTAACGAATCATAGAATAATTATGGCACTCTCAAATAGGTGTGTCCAGCAAGGATGATTGCGACAAACTAAAAAAGCAAAACAAGCAAAAACTCATATAATACAAGATGCTCCAAGCAAAACTCATGATATGTGACGAATAAAAATATAGCTCCAAGTAAAATTACCGATGGTTGTTAGAAGAAAGAGGGGATGCCTTCCGGGGCATCCCCAAGCTAAGTTGTTTGGTTCTCCTTGAATATTATCTTGGGTTGCCATGGGCATCTCCAAACTTAGGCTCTTTTCACTCCTTATTCCTTAATCCATTGAGATCTCACCCAAAACATGAAAACTTCAATCACACAAAACTTAACAAAACCTTCGTGAGATCCGTTAGTATAAGAAAACCAATCTTTGCTTTAAGTACTGTTTCAAACCCATTCATATTTTGTTATTGCATTATACCTACTATATTCTAACTTTACCATGGCTTATACCCTCCAATACAATCCATAGATTCATCAAAATAAGCACACAATGCAACGAAAATAGAAATTGTCAAAACAGAACAGTCTGTAAAGACTCAAATTTTACTCATACTTCTATAACTCCAAAAAATTTGAAAAAAAAACAGGATTTTTTGTCGCTTCTGTAAATTTTAACAATTCTTCTACTTGACGCAAAAGTTTCTGTTTTTCAACAGGATCAAATCAACTATCACCCAAAGCTATCCCAAAGGCTTAACTTGGCACAAACACTAATTAAAACACAAAACACAATCATAACGGAGGCAGAATTGTGTTAACACACAAAAAGAGAAACAAAAAGGAAAAAATTATTTTATTAATTGGGTTGCCTCCCAACAAGCGCTATCGTTTTATGCCCCTAGCTAGGCATTGCTAATTTTAATGATGCTCACATGAAAGAGAAGAATTGAAACATGAAGTAAGCATCATAAAGCATGTGAAAATCACTTTTAAGTATAGCATACTTCCTATGCATAGGAATTTTATAGGCAAACAAATTATCAAGACAAGAAATATCTAGCATATGCAAGGAAGAAGAAAGAAACAGTAGCAATCTCAACATAACAAGAGGTAATTTAGTAACATGAAAATCTCTACAACCATATTTTCCTCTCTCATAATAATTACATGTAGGATCATAATCAAATTCAACAATATAACTATCACATAAAATATTTTCTACATGATCCACATGAATTCAAAGTTGACACTCTTCCAAAATAGTGGGATTATCATCAAATAAAGTCATGTCCTTTCCGAACCCACTTTTATCAAAAATTTCATAAGATTGAACACTCTCCAAATGTGTGGGAGTATTTTTACTTAAAGTTGACACTCTTCCAAACCCACTTTCAGTATTATTGCAAACATTATATTCATCATGAGGCTTAAATAAATTTTCAAGATCATAAGAAACATTATCACCCCAATCATGATCATTGCAATAAGTAGTAGACATAACAAAATTATCATCCCCAAGCTTGTGGTTTTGCACATTATTAGCACAATCGACATTAATAGAATTTATAATAACATCATTGCAATCATGCTTTTCATTGGAGGAGCTATCATGAATCACTTTATAAAAAAAATTGTTTAACACTTCATCACAATTTTCAGATTCATGATCTTAAACAAAACTTCATAAAGATAATCTAGTGCATTCAAATCACTAGCAATTGGTTCATCATAATTTGGTCTCTTGAAAAGATTAGCAAGTGGATGAGGATCCATATCAATAGATTTTTAGCAAGTGAAGATGCAAGTAAATAGAAGGCACATGGTAACACAGGCAAAGATAGCAAACAAGCAAAATGGCAAACGAAAAGAAGGCAAATATTTTTGTGATTTTCGCAAAAACGCTTTAGAAGTGGGGGAGATACAAATAAGAGGCAAATGGAAAATAATGTAAATTGCAACGAGATGAGATTTGTGATTAGGAACCTGATAGATGTTGATGATGTCTCCCCGACAACGGCGCCAGAAATTCTTTTCTGATTGCTTGTATCTGCATTGGTATTTCCTCGAAGAGGAGAGGATGATGCAACACAACAACAGTAAGTATTTCCCTTAGTTATGAAACCAAGATTATCAATCCAGTAGGAGAACCAAGCAACACTATGTAAACGGTACCTGCACACAAATAAAAAAAATACTTGCAACCCAACACGTAAGAGGGGTTGTCAATCCCTCCTCGGTAAAAAGATAGATAAAATTGTATGAGATTGGATAAATAGATCTACCAAAAACACAAAATAAAATAAATAAATAAAACATACAACAAGGTATTTTTGGGTTTTTGGAATAATAGATCTGAAAACAATATGATAAAAAATAGACCCCGGGGCCGTAGATTTCACTAGTGGCTTCTGCCGAGAAAATAGCATACGGTGGGTAAACAAATTACCGTTGGGCAATTGATAGAAGAGAAAATAATTATGATGATATCCAAGGCAATGATCATGTATATAGGCATCACGTCCAAGATTAGTAGATCGACTCCTGCCTGCATCTACTACTATTACTCCACACATCGACCGCTATCCAACATGCATCTAGTGTATTAAGTTCATGGAGAAACGGAGTAATGCAATAAGAACGATGACATGATGTAGACAAGATCTATTCATGTAGGAATAGACCCCATCATTTTATCCTTAATAGCAATGATACATGCGTGCCTCGCTACCCCTTTTGTCACCGGGTGAGTACACCGCAAGATCGAACCCATCACAAAGCACCTCTTCCCATTGCAAGAAAAATCAATCTAGTTGGCCAAACCAAACCAAAGTTTCGGAGAAGAAATACGAGGCTATAACAATCATGCATATAAGAGATCAAAGAAGACTCAAATAATATTCATAGATAGATCTGATCATAAACTCGCACCTCATCGGATCCCAACAAACACACCGCAAAATGTCATTACATCAAGTAGATCTCTAAGAACATCGAGGAGAACATTCTATTGAGAATCAAAACGAGAGGTGAAGCCATCTAGCTACTGCCTACAGACCCGTAGGTCTATGGTAAACTACTCACGCATCATCGGAGGAGCACCAATGAGGATGATGAACCCCTCCGTGATCGTGTTCCCCTCTGGCAGGGTGCCGGAATAGGGCTCTAGATTGGACCTCGTGGTTCTGGAACTTGCGGCGGCTAGAATTGTGTTTCGTTGACTCCCCTAGGGTTTCTAGAATACTTGGGTATTTATAGAGCTGAGAGGCGGTGGAAAGGACCTTCATGGGCCCCACCACCCATCAGGGCGCGCCAGGGGCCTCTAGCGCACCCAGGTGTGTGGTGGGCCCCACGGGCCTTCCTTCGTGCACTTCCTTGGCTCCCAAGTTGTCTTCTGGGCTGAAAAAAATATCCAAAAAGTTTCACTGTGTTTGGACTCTGTTTGATATGGCTATTCTGTGAAGTAAAAAACAAGCAAAAAACAGCAACTGGCACCGGGCACTATGTCAATAGGTTTGTCCCAAAAATGATATAAAGCTGCTATAAAATGAATATAAAACATCCAAGAATGATAATATAACAACATGGAATAATAAAAAATTATAGATACGTTGGAGACGTATCAATCCCCATGACGGCGGTAGCAGCGAGAGGCGATGGGCGACGGCGCAGGACGTTCGGATCCACTAGACCTAGAAGCCACAAACATAATTACGGGGAGGACAGGAACTTTCCTACTTGATCTAACGGCTGCACATGATCCTTTTATTTCTGAATGCGTACATACAACTAGCGGTTAATCTAGGGTTCCTCTGATTTGGGCTTTTGGGCTGGAAAGTGACGTTGCCAATAGCCTATTTAGGCGTAAGCCTACTACTTACTCTTTGGGCTAGAGTAGTACTACTACCAGGCAATGAAACTTTACAGGGGGGTGAGGCGATGGGGGGTGTCTGACCCCTTCTCGCACCCCTGTCTCCACCTTTGAGGAGATCATTGCTATCATGGCTTATGTGATTTGGGTGCTAGTGTGAGTGCTATCCTGTTTACTTTATATCAAGAAATTATGAATGATATTGCACCTGCTGAGATAGAAGACATTGATGTTACTATTAAGCTTGCTAATAGAGATACTATTACACCACTTGGGATTGTTAGAGATGTTGAAGTCTTGTGTGGGAAAATAAGATACCCTACTGATCTTCTAGTTCTTGGTTCCCCACAAGATGATTTTTGTCCCATTATATGTGACAGACCTTTCCTGAATATGGTTAATGCTAAAATTGATTGAACGAAGGAAACTGTTAGTGTAAATTTCGATGATGTGTCTCATGAGCTTAATTTCTCCAAATTCCGTAGACAACCCCATGATAAAGAATTACCTAGTAAAGATGAAATTATTGGTCTTGCTTCTATTGCCGTGCCTCCTACTGATCCTTGCAATATTTGATAGACCATGAAAATGACATGCATATGAATAAAAGAAACAAAATAGATGAGATATTCTTTAAACAAATGCCTATTTTGAAACACAATTTGCCTGTTGAGACTCTCGGAGATCCTCTACCACCCAAGAGTGATCCTCTGTTTGAGCTTAAGAAGTTACCTGATACTTTGAAATATGCTTATCTTGATGAAAGAAAATATATCCTGTTATTAGTGCTAACCTTTCAGAGCATGAAGAAAAGAGATTATTGAAAACTCTGAGGAAGCACTGTGCCGCTATTGGATATACTCTCGATGATCTTAAGGGCATTAGTCCCACTCTATGCCAGCACAAGATTAATATGGAGCCTGATGCTAAGCCAGTTGTTGACCATCAACGACGATTAAATCCTAAGATGAAGGAAGTGATAAGAAATGAAATATTAAGCTTCTGGAAATAGGTATAATCTATCCTATAGTAGATGGGTAAGTCCTGTTCATTGTGTCCCTAAGAAGGGAGGTATTACTGCTGTCCCTAATGATAAAAATGAACTTATCCCACAAAGAATTATAACAAGTTATAGGATGGTAATTGATTTTCGAAAACTAAACAAAGCTACTAGGAAAGATCATTATCCTCTACTATTCATTGATCAAATGCTAGAAAGACTATCAAAACATACACACTTCTATTTTCTAGATGGATACTCTGGTTTTTCCCAAATACCTGTGTCACAAGAGGATCAAGAAAAAACTACTTTTATATGTCCTTTTGGTACTTTTGCTTATAGACGTATGCCTTTTGGTTTATGCAATGCACCTGCTACCTTTCAAAGATGTATGACTACTATATTCTCTGACTTTTATGAAAATATTGTTGAGGTTTTCATGGATGATTTTTCTGTTTACGGAACTTCTTTTGATGATTGCTTAAGCAACCTTGATCGAGTTTTGCAGAGATGTGAAGAAACTAATCTTGTCTTGAATTGGGAGAAGTGCCACTTTATGGTTAATGAAGGTATTGTCTTGGGGCATAAAATCTCCAAAAGAGGTATTGAAGTTGATAAAGCTAAAGTGGTTGCAATTGAGAAAATGCCATGTCCTAAAGATATCAAAGGTGTAAGAAGTTTCCTTGGTCATGCTGGTTTCTATAGGAGATTTATTAAAGACTTCTCTAAAATTTCTAGGCCTCTTACTAATCTCTTGCAAAAAGATGTTCCATTCATTTTTGTTGATGATTGTGTAGAGGCATTTGAAATACTTAAGAAAGCCTTAATCTCTGCACCTATTGTTCAACCACCTGATTGGAACCTACCCTTTGAAATTATGTGTGATGCTAGTGATTATGCTGTTGGTGCTGTTCTAGGGTAAAGAGTTGATAAGAAATTAAATGTCATCCATTATGCTAGTAAAACCTTAGACAATGCTTAAACAAATTACGCTACCACTGAAAAGGAATTCTTAGAAGTTGTGTTTGCTTGTGATAAATTCAGATCTTAAATTGTTGATTCCAAAGTAATTGTTCACACTGATCATGCTGCTATTAAATACCTTATGGAAAAGAAAGATGCTAAACCTAGACTCATTAGGTGGGTTCTTTTGCTACAAGAATTTGATCTACATATCATTGATAGGAAGGGAGCTGAGAATCCAGTAGCTGATAACTTGTCTAGGTTAGAAAATATTCTGGATGACCCACTACCTATTGATGATAGCTTCCCTGATGAACAACTAGCTGTCATAAATGCTTATCGTAGTACTCCTTGGTATGTAGACTATGCTAACTATATTGTTGCCAAATTTATACCACCTAGTTTCACATACCAACAGAAGAAAAAGTTTTTCTTTGATTTAAGACATTACTTTTGGGATGACCCACACCTTTATAAAGAAGGAGTAGATGGTATTATTAGACATTGTATACCTGAGCATGAACAGGAACAAATCCTACGGAAGTGTCACTCCGAGGCTAACGAAGGACACCATACGGGAGACAGAACTGCACACAAGGTATTACACTCCAGTTTTTATTGGCCTACTCTTTTCAAAGATGCACGTAAGTTTGTTCTATCTTGCGATGAATGTCAAAGAATTGGTAACATTAGTAGACGTCAGGAAATGCCTATGAATTATTCACTTGTTATTGAACTATTTGATTTTTAGGGATTTGATTATATGGGATCTTTTCCTTCCTCTAATGGATATACTTATATTTTTAGTTGCTGTTGATTACGTTACTAAGTGGGTAGAAGCTATTCCAACTAGTAGTGTTGATCACAACACTTCTATTAAAACGCTTGAAGAAGTTATTTTCCTGAGGTTTGGAGTCCCTAGATATTTAATGACAGACGGTGGTTCACACTTCATTCATGGTGCTTTCCGTAAACTTCTAGCTAAATATGATGTTAACCCTAAAATTGCATCTCCTTATCACCCTCAGTCTAGTGGTCAAGTAGAATTAAGTAATAGGGAAATAAAATTAATTTTGCAAAAGACTGTCAATAGGTCTTGAAAAAATTGGTCCAAGAAACTTGATGATGCATTATGGGCTTATAGAACTGCTTATGAAATCCTATGGGTATGTCTCCATATAAAATGGCTTATGGAAAAGCATGTCACCTACCTCTTGAATTAGAACATAAAGCTTATTGGGCAATGAAAGAACTCAACTATGATTTTAAACTTGCCGGTGAAAAGAGGTTATTTGACATTAGCTCACTTGATGAATGGAGAACCCAAGCCTATGAAAATGCTAAGTTGTTTAAAGAAAAATTTAAAATATGGCACGATAAAAGAATACAAAAGCGAGAATTTAATGTAGGTGACCAAGTCTTGCTATACAATTCTCGTTTAAATTTTTTTGCAGGAAAACTTCTCTCCAAATGGGAAGGGCCTTACGTTATCGAAGAAGTTTATCGTTCTGGTGCAATCAAGATCAACAACGCCGAAGGCACTAACCCAAAGGTGGTGAATGGGCAAAGAATCAAACATTATATCTCAGGTACGCCTATAAATGTTGAGACTAACATTATTCATTCCATAACACCGGAGGAGTACATAAAGGAAACCTTTCAGAATGCTCCAAAACCCTCAAAATGAATAGGTATGTGATACGGTAAGTAAACCACTCCAAAAGTTCCATAAAAGCAATTTTACTCCGTTTTGGAATATTTAAAAAAATTAGGAAAATAATAAGTAGTCCGAAAAGCGCACAAGCAGGCGTCAAGACTGGGGGGCGCGCCTTACCCCCCTGGGTGCGCCTCCCGAACTTGTGGTGACCTCGTGTGCCCTTCGGACTTTGTTTTCTCCCAGATTACTTGTTTTGCATGGTAAAAATTCATTATATAATCTCCCGGAGGTTTTGACCACCGTATTGCGATAATATCCTCTGTTCCTGTTTCGAGCTATTTTTCTGGCACATATGAAAGTATGTCGTCAGAAGATTTAGATGGAGAGAGCTATGTCTCCCACTATGTTGCAGATCCAAGGATCTTTGGGGACATTTACCCCTATCTATGGTCCACGGACGAGGAGCAAGATTCCAACTCAGAGGGAGCAAAATATGCTAGCTCAGATGAAGACGATGTCCCCCTACCTCAACCAGGGGATATGCATGTGGAGTTCAAGAAGTCAAGCCTTCCAAACAGAGTAAACAAATCTAAGATCGAATTTATCCTATCCCGTTTTCTGCAGGAAAGCAAAGATGCATTATGTAAAAGGATACTAAAGCTTGAGCATGAAAATGTTGATTTGAGGGAGGAAAATTTCATCCTCAAACGCAAGCTGGAGAAGCTTTCCGCTACATCATCAACTTCATCACCACCACCTCCGAAGAAGGAGACTTGAGTACACGGGTATGGGCACTCCCCTTGGCTTGTGCCAAGCTTGGGGGAGGTGCCCCGGTATCATATCACCATCACATCTTTATCTTTATCATTTATCTTAGTTCGATCCTTTTGGTTAAATCTTGATCTAGCAGAATAAAAGTTTTAGTATGATCTAGTCTTTAATTTTTTGTTTCATGATCTATCTATGTAATCGAGTATGAGAGTTATATAATAAAGATTAGTTTTGAGTTGAGGGATTTGCTTTGTTTTTTTGATCTTAGAGATGGAAAAGAATAAAGGAAATAAAAAGATTATATAATAATCTTATGGAGAGTGATGACTTCACATATAAGAAGTATAATGCATGAAATTTGTTGAAGGTTGACAAACATAATATTGGTCATTGTTGCAATTAATGAGGAGTAATAAGGAAAGAGAGGTTTCACATATAAATACACTATCCTAGACATCCTTTATGATTGTGAGCACTCATTAAAATATTATATGCTAATAAGTTGATGTTAGACAAGGAAGACAACATAATGTGTTATGTTTCCTTATACCTGAATAGAAGTTATAATGTCCTGGATCCTCCAACATGTTGAGCTTGCTTTCTATCCTTGCTAGCCAAAAATTCCGCACCAAGTAGAGATACTACTTGTGCATCCAAAAACCATCAACCCAATTTCATGTCATGAGAGTCCACTATATCTACCTATGGATTGAGTAAGATCCTTCAAGTAAGTTGTCATCGGTGCAAGCAATAAAAATTGCTCTCTAAATATGTATGATCTTTTAGTGTGAGGAAAATAAGCTTTATACGAACTTGTGATGGGGAAGAAATAAAAGTGATGAACTGCGTAATAAAAAGTTCCCTATCACAAGCGGCAATATAAAGTGACGTTCCTTTGCGTTAAGACTTCGTGCATCGAAATAAAAAGCGCATGACAACCTCTGCTTCCCTCTGCGAAGGGACTATATTTTATTTTAATATCTACCTTCATACAAGAGTCATGGTGATCTTCACCCTTCATTTTACTTTTCTCTTTCTGGCAAGCACTATGTGTTGGAGAAAGATTCAAACATACATATCCACTCGGATGTAGGTGATCATAAGTTATTATTGTTGACATTACCCTTGAGGTAAATGGTTGGGAGGCAAAATTATAAGCCCCTATCTTTCTATGTGTCTAATTGAAGTTTTGAACTCATATGTATCGCGTGAGTGTCAGCAATTATGAAAGACTAAATGATGGTTGAGTATATGAACTTGCTAAATAAAAGCTCTTACATTGACTCTTTCTGACATTATGACAAATTGCAATCACATCAATGACTGATACCATAGTTTGTTAGTTTTCAATGAAATTTTTGGTTCATACTTTATCTTGTGAACGAATTATCTCTTTGGCATAAGAAGTTACATGACAATATATTGTTGTTCTAAAGATGATCATGACGCCCTCATGTCCGTATTTTGTTTTATCGACACCTCTATCTCTAAGCATGTCGTCATGATTATCTATTTCGGCTTTCGCTTGAGGACAAACGAGGTCTAAGCTTGGGGGAGTTGATACGTCCATTTTGCATATTGTTTTTATGTTGATATTTATTGCATTATGGGCTATTATTACACTTTAGGATACAATTCTTATGCCTTTTCTCTCTTATTTTACAAGATTTACACGAAGAGGGAGAATGTCGGCAGCTGGATTTCTGGACCAAAAAGGAGCAAATATGAAATACCTATTATGTACAACTCCAAATGTCCTAAAATTTTATGGAGAATTATTTTGGAATATATAAAAAATATTGGGCAAAGAAAGAACAGAAGGAGACCCACTAGGTGGCACAGGCCTGGGGGCATGCCCCTTGAGCTTGTGCCCCCCCCGGCCAGGCTTCGGTGCCTATCTTTTGCTATATGAAGGGTTTTGACCTAGAAAAAAGTCATAAGAAGGCTTTCAGGACGAAGCGCCGCCGTCTCGAGGTGGAACCTGAATAGAAGCAATGTAGGGCTCCGGCAGAGCTATTCTGCCGCGGAAACTTCCCTCTGTGAGGGGGAAATCAAAGCCATCGTCATCACCAATGATCCTCTCATCGTGGGAGGACCAATCTTCATCAACATCTTCACCAGCACCATATCCTCTCAAACCCTAGTTCATCTCTTGTATTCAATCTTTGCCACAAAACCTCAGATTGGTACCTGTGGGTTGCTAGTAGTGTTGATTACTCCTTGTAGTTGATGCTAGTTGGTTTATTTGGTGGAAGATCATATGTTTAGGTCCTTAATGATATTTATCACCCCTCTGATCTTGATCATGAACATGCTTTGTGAGTAGTTACTTTTGTTCCTGAGGACATGGGCGAAGTCTTGTTATAAGTAATCATGTGAATTTGGTATTCGTTCGATATTTTGATGAGATGTATGTTGTCTTTCCTCTAGTGGTGTTATGTGAACGTCGACTACATGACACTTCACCATGATTTGGGCCTAGGGGAAGGCATTGGGAAGTAGCAAGTAAATGATGGGTTGCTAGAGTGACAGAAGCTTAAACCCTAGTTTATGCGTTGCTTCGTAAGGGGCTGATTTGGATCCACATGTTTCATGCTATGGTTAGATTTATCTTAATTCTTCTTTCATAGTTGAGGATGCTTGTGAGAGGGGTTAATCATAATTTGGAGGCTTGTCCAAGCAAGGACATCACCCAAGCACCGGTCCACCCACATACCAAATTATCAAAGTAGCGAACACGAATCATATGAACACGAATCATATTTATGATGATTATATTGATGAAAGTGGGTTTGGAAGAGTGTCAACTCTAGGTAATAATGATCCCACTATTTTGGAGGGTGTTGAATCTTATTGTAATAATTATGAAAGTGGATTTGGTGCGATCATGACTTTATTTAATAATGAATCCACTATTTTGGAAGAGGTTTCAATTGACTATGATAACAAAGTTGCTATCTATGATGATTACTGTGACGACACTTATGATATAAAGAATAATGATCACCATGAATCTTGTCATCATCATTTTAATGCCCAAATTGATTATGTCAATCAAGTATCACATGATAGCTATTCTGTTGAGTTTGCTCCCACTACTATTCATGAGAATAAATTTGCTTATGTGGAGAGTAATAAATTTTTTATGCACGTGGATCATGAAAAGAATGCTTTATGTGATAGCTATATTGTTGAATTCATTCATGATGCTACTGAAAATTATTATAAGAGAGGAACATATGCTTTTAAACATCTCAATAATATCAAGTTTCCTCTCTATGTGTTGAAATTTTTGAAGTTATGCTTGTTTTTCCTTCCTAAGCTAGTTATTGTTGTTCCCATGAATTGTTTGCTCACAATATCCCTATGCATAGGAAGTGGGTTAGGCTTAAATGTGCTAGTCATATTCTTCATGATGCTCCCATTACATTTCAATTCTTATCTTTTATGTGAGCATCATTGAAACATGATGCCAAGCAAAAAAGGCATTAAAGAAAAGTGCTTGTTGGGAGACAACCCAACATTTACACCTGCTGTTTTTGTGTGTTCATGATACGTCTCCAACGTATCTATAATTTATGAAGTATTCATGCTGTTATATTATCATTCTTGGATGTTTTACATTCATTTTATAGCAACTTTGTATCATTTTTTGGGACTAACCTATTGACATAGTGCCCAGTGCCAGCTTCATTTAGGGAAACCGTGATGTAAAAGGAATTAAGGAGACACAAAAGCTCAAGTTTGGGGATGCCCAAGGCATCCCAATATAATATTTCAAAAAGTCTCAAGCATCTAAGCTTGGGGATGCCCCGGTAGGCATCCCACCTTTCTTCATCAACAATTATCGGTTAGTATCGGTTGAGCCTAAGTTTTTGCTTCTTCACATGAGATGTGCTATTCTTGAAATGTCATTTTATTTTGTTTTCCTTGCTGTTTGAATAAAATACTTAGATCTGAAAGTTTTTAAATAAAATAGAGTCTTCACATAGCTACCTATTTACATAACTACTCACTTGATCTTCACTTATATCTTTTTGGAGTAGTTTGTCATTTGCTCTAGTGCTTCACTTATATCCTTTGAGTAAATTGTTAAATGAATTGAATATCATGAAGTTGAAATTATATGTTTATATCATGACTAGTAGTAGCTTCACATTGGGTTTAGAAAGTGAAATCTTTTGAAGCTTCACAATCACAATATTGGTCATACAAGCAATTCATCAATGATTAGTATAAGGATGAGAACTTTCACATACAAATATATTATCTTGGACATCTTCTATGATTGTGAATACCCATTAATTATTTTCAAACTTGAGCAAATTAGTTGAAGTTGGACAAGGAAGACAACGTAATGAGTTATGTTTGGGTATATTTGCATAGAAGTTATATTGTCATGGATCCTCCAACATGTGGTGTTTGCCTAGGATCTTTTGCTAGCCAAAAATTCGTACTAAGTAGAGATACAACTTGTGCATCCAAAAACCTTAAACGCAGTTTCTTGCCATGAGTGTCCACCATACCTACCTATGGATTGAATAAGATCCTTCAAGTAAGTTATCATTGGAGCATAAAGCAATAAAAATTGCTCCTAAATATGTTTGATCTTTTATTGCAAGGGAAAATTGAGCGTTGTACGAACTTGTGATGATAAAGTAATAAAAGCGACGGACTGCATAATAAAGGTTGCTATCATAAGGGGCAATATAAAGTGACGTTCCTTTGCATTAAGACCTTGGGCATCCAAATAAAAAGCGCATGCCATCCTCTGCTTCCCTCTGCGAAGGCCTATCTTTTACTTTTCCGTATTTACTTTTATGCAAAGAGTCAATAGTATGAATTCTCATTTCAACCTCAACTATTCTCTAGTTGGCAAGCATCATGTGGTGGGGAAAGATCTAGGCGCACATGGCCAGTCAAATATATTTGATCATGAATTATTATTGTTGACAATTATCTCTGTGATAAATGAGTTGGGAGGCAAAATATTAAGCCCCTATCTTTCTCTGTGTTCGATGGATGCCATTTGTTCTAAGAATATGCTTTGAGTAGTAGCAATCATGGAATACTATATGATGATTGAGTATGTGGAGCTCTTACTTAGACTCTGTTGAATAAGTTGAATCGCAATTGTTTGGTGACTAAGAATATAGGTTGTTGAGTTTCAAGAGAATTCATTGTTTGAACCTTAACATGTGAATTGGTTGCTACTTTAACATGAGAAGTTTTATGAGAAAGAATTGCTGTTATGATGCTAGGAAAAGGGATTGAAATTATCACTGATCAAACTTATGCACTTTGCTAGCATTCACACTTCATAAATTATTTCTTTTATCATTTACCTACTCGAGGACGAGTAGGAATTAAGCTTGGGATGATGATACGTCTCCAACGTATCTATAATTTATGAAGTATTCATGTTGTTATATTATCATTCTTTGATGTTTCACACTCATTTTATAGCAATTTTATATCATTTTTTGGGACTAACCTATTGACATAGTGCCCAGTGCCAGTTGCTGTTTTTTGCTTGTTTTTTACATCGCAGAAAATCAATACCAAACAGAGTCCAAACGCAGCGAAACCTTTTGGAGAATTTTTATGGACTAGAAGACACAACTTGGGCCAAACAAGTACCAGAGGGGTGCCCCGAGGGGGGCACAACCCACCTGGGTGTGCCTGGGGGCCCAGGTGCGCCCTTGTGGGTTGTGCCCACCTCGGTGGCCTCCCGCATCGCCTCTTCGCCCTATAAATTGCCAAATATTCCCAAAACCCTTGGGGGTAACCCTATATCAGAAGTTCCACCGCCGCAAGCCTCTGTAGCCATGAAAAACCAATCTAGACCCCATTCCGGCACCCTGTCGGAGGGGGAAATCATCACCGGTGGCCATCTTCATCGTCCCGGCGGCCACCATGATGAGGAGGGAGTAGTCCACTGTAACACCCCCGGTGGTTAACTACAGTAATCACCCTTTTGATAATGACAAGTCATCATGTTTAACAGTGCATGATCATCATTTGCATCATAATGCATTTCAACTCCTAAGTCAAATCCAAATTTAAATAAAAGTGGAAAATAAAAGTTGTCCAAACCTGAAAACTAAAATGTACATCATGTTGCAAATAATCCAGAGGCTAATATAAAATTAGCAGCAGTGTTAACTAAAATATTTAAGTGGCTCAAACAAATAGAAACAGCAGCAACATAACGCTATTTAATCCTTTTTCAATTTAAATAAAATCCAAACAAAAAGATATGGACCCCAAACCAATTTCTAGCAGTGACAGATAATGCACTGTAAATAATGGAGCAAGTCTCATATTTTACAAAAGTCTTTTGGAATAAAAATAAAAGAGAAAACAGAAAAGGAAAATAAATAATATAAAAAAAAAGTAAAAGTAAAAAAGAGCCCAAAGCCCCCCCGGACCAACTGGCGTGGCCCAGCTGGCCACCAGGCCACCACCCAGGCCGGCCCCAGCGCCCCCCCTTTAACACCCCCCCCCCCCCGATCCACCCCAAACCCTAACCTACCCCACTCCCCCCACCTCTCCCTTCCCGATCAAACTGGATCGGGATCGGGAGCTCTAGCCGCCGCCGCCCTTCGCGCCGGCGGCCCCCCCGCCGGCGGCCGCCCGCCCCGCGTGACGCCTCGCCTCCTCCCCGGAGCCCCCCGCTCGCCACGCCCCCGTCGCCTCACCCCGCCGACCGCCCTGCCGCTCGACGTCGCCGGCACCACCCCGTCGCCGGCGACCGCCCCACCCCCCGACCGGCCTCCTCGAGCCACGCCGCCCCCGTGCCTCTACAGCCGTCGGTGAGGCCCCGGCCTCTGCCGCCCTCTCCCCTTTCCCCCTCGTCCCCGTCCTCGATGCCGTCCGCCGTGCCCGGCCGCGCTCGCCGCGGTCCCCTGCTCCGTTACCCGCGCCGCTCCCGTCCGTGCCCTGCCGCTCGCCTCCCCTCGCTGCGCGCTGCAGTTGCTCGCGCCGCCTCTGGCTGCCGTGTCGCCCGCTCCGCCTGAGCGCGCGCTGGCCGCGCGCTGCCTCAGTCGCCGCCCGCCCCCTTCCCCGCTCGCCTCTGCCGCACGCGCGCGCGCCCCCACCGCGCCCGGGCCCTCCTCCCCGCTCGCCACCAAGGCGCCCGCGCCCACGCCTCGCTTGCCGCCCGCTCGCCCGCGCGCGCGCTCCGGCCTCCGCTCGCCCGCGCCCGGCCCGCTCCGCGCCGTGCCTCCGCCTCCCCGCGCCCGCACATCGCCGCTCGCCCTACACCGCTCCCGGCCGCGTCTCCCCTCCGGCCGCAGCCGCGCCCCGCCGGTGCGCCCGTTCGGGCGGCGCTGCGCCCGTCGGGCGTCCACGCCCGCACCCGCGCCCGTTCGCCCGCTTGGCCTCTGTGCCACCGACAGCAGGGGCCCACAGCCCCCAAAACGTTAAAAAAAAATAGGATTATGATTTAATAAAAATAAAAATATTTAAACTAATTAATTAATTAATTAGTTAATTAATCCTGATTAGGTTAATTTAATTAAGTAGTTAGTGTTAATTAAACAGTAATTTAATTAGTTAATCACTAATTAACCTAACAGCCTATGACAGGTGGGACCCACTGGTCCTGACGTCATGCTGACGTCAGCAAGACACTGTTCTGGATAATGTTGATTTAATAAAATAAATAAATTCCAGAAATTAATAAAAGCTTTAGAAAATCATATCTTTTAATCCGTAACTCCGATCGAACAACTTTGTACATGAAAGTCGCTCAGAACGACGAGACGAATCCGAATACACGGTCCGTTCGTCCGTCACACGTCCCTAACTATCAGAACATGCAACCGTCCCTCTCCGGTCATCTGTCTGACAAATGTCCGGAACCGGGAAAACATTCCCGGATGGATTCCTCCTTCCTCGGTGACGTGCAACCATACGTTAGGATACACCCGGCACTGCGTATTATCATGTCGTACCTTGTGTTGCTCAAGTTTGCTCTATATTTATACTGTTTCCTCCCCCTCTTCTCTCTTGGTAGACCCTGACACCGACGTCGTCCCCGAGACCGACGCAACTCAGGAGCCCGACGCCACCGTTGACGATCCCTCTCTCTTGCCAGAGCAACCAGGCAAGCCCCTCCCTTGAGCATACCGATATCGCCCATTCTAATTTCTCATGCTTGCATTAGAATTACTGCTGCTACTGCTTTACCTATTCTGATGCATAGCCTGTTTATTGTAACCTGCTGTTGATAATTACCTACATATCCTAAACTGTTTAGTCTAGGCTGGGTAGAGACCTATCAGTGACCCCACTTATCCCGACTGCCGCGCTGGATCGTCAGAAGACCCGATCAATGGGATTGAAGACCAGGACCCGACACCGCACATCACCCCCCTTAGTTGTAACGACACTGCAGCGTTACTATCGAGTGCCGAGGGTGAAACCTCTTTGTAGCACTTCTGATGTTAACTCTGTAGAGTAGCTATTCGGTCGTGGTCATCGAGGGTGATTCCTCCTTCACCGCTTCCGATAACGACGCTGTCGTACAACACCTCAAGTGTGGACCCAGTGAGGGTGATTCCTCCGAGTTCACCTTGACGGATACATCGAGTGGGAATTCAATGAGGGTGATACCTCGGATTCCCTGATGTTATGGACACACGGATACTTGGACTTTACAATGTTACTTGGAAAGGCGGGTCGACCCTGAGGGGTACCCGCGTGTGATGTGAAGGCGGGTTGCCAGTGTGGTGCCCGAGTGGTGAATACGAGGCGCGGCCGGGCATTCTTAACCCTTGCCGCAAGTCCTCGAGACGGGGCGACGGGGTCACATCTTTCGTGAGTCTCTGCTCGTTTCCGCAAGCCCCTAGTCCTAACGATTTGGATATTTGATCCGAGCAGGCCTCTGGTCTGATAGCACTAACCATCACGTGGGCATAGTATGGGCGTTTTGCATCGTAGCATCAGCCGAAAGCTCTGTCAGACGTCCAGTTCAGCATGGCGGCACGGACGGACCGGCGCCCTCCTGGTGCCAGGCTTCTCCCTGCGCGCAACGACTCGGAGTGCACAGGGCGATGGCCCAAGACCTCTGAGCGCTTAGGATGTAGACCGACGGGGACCTCTCTGCTGAGCTGTAGGTAGGGTTGCGATGTGTCGTTTGGCCGAGGCCGGGCATGACCCAGGAAAGTGTGTCCGGCCAGAGTTAATCGAGCGTGTTGGGTAAGTTGGTGCACCCCTGCAGGGAAGAACACTTCTATCGATAGTCGGTCCTACGGTAAAGGACACTCGGAGTTGTATCCTGATTGATACAATTTAGAACTGGATACCTGTGATGAGACCTGTATATATGGCTCTGGGATTGCTTCTCGCAGGGAGTCGAGAAGGGATCTCAGGACGAGGTTTGATGACTTTATGGCTCTGGGATTGCTTTCTCGCAGGGAGTCGAGAAAGGATCTCTGGGTGAGGTTGATATTATTACTGCTACATTATATGGTATTGTTCTACTCTCTTCTACTGCTGCAAGACCGCTGAAGATGCTAGTCTTCGATAGGACTAGGCCTTCTCTCTATTCTGGCATTTCTGCAGCCCAGTCCATATATACAGCCTCCCCTTGAAAATGTTGCATATGTAGTGTAGATCCTTGCTTGCTGAGTACTTCTGAGTACTCACGGTTGCTTTGTTTTCCTTTTTCTCCCCATATCAGTTTGACGTGACCAGAGGACGGAGCCCCCTGAGACAGATGCCCCGACGATCGCTACTACTACTACCCAGAGGATGGATACTACTATGAGTTGACTGACGACCAGGAGTAGGATCGGAGGGTCCCAGGCAGGAGGCCTTCGCCTTTCGATCGTAGTGTTTTATTTTGCCCCGCCTTTCTAAAGGCCTTTCTGTACTTTCTTTTATATCTGTACTCAGATATCTGATGCTTCCGCTGACGCTTGTTCGCAAGCTTATGTATTCGAGCCCTCGAGGCCCTGGCTTGTAATAGAAAGCTTGTATGACTTTATTTATGTTTTAGAGTTGTGTTGTGATATCTTCCCGTGAGTCCTTAGGCTTGATCGTGTGCATTTGCGTGTATGATTAGTGCACGATCGGGCCGGGGGCGTCACATCCACCCTCTGGGCTGAGGGTTTGTACTAGTAGCTATGTGTTTAATCTCTCTCTCTCTCTCTCGTGTTCTTGAGATGGCATGATCTTGATGTATCGCGGTCTTTGTTAATATAGTTGGATCATATGGTGTTTTCCCCTCTCTAGCTTGTTGTGATGAATTGAGTTTTCCCTTTGAGATTTTGTTTTTATCGGATTGAATACTTTTATGGATTTGAGAACACTTGATGTATGTCTTGCTATGAATACCTATGGTGACAATGGGGTATCATATTGATTCACTTGATATGTGTTTTGGCACTCAACTCGTGGATTCCCGAGGTGACATTGGGGTAATCTATGCATGGGGGTTGATGCACATTCTCGTCTTTGTTTCTCCGGTAGAAATCTTGGGGCACTCTTTGAGGTTCTTTGTGTTGGATTGAGTGTTATGAATCTGGAATTGTTTGATGCATATCATATAATCAACTCATGGATACTCGCGGTGACATTGGAGTATCTAGGTGACATTAGAGTTGGTTGACGTTTATCATATGGTGTTATTTTAGTACAAACTCTGGGTTAGATTGATCAGAAAGAATAGCTTGGAGTTATTTTAGTACGAACTCTAGGATAGATTGATCGGAAAGAATAGCTTTGAGGTGGTTTTGTACCCTACAAATAATTTCCTCTTATGTTCTCCGCTAGATAGGAACTTTGGAGTGATTCTTCATCGCACGTTGAGGGATGGTTATATGATCCAATTATATTAGCATTGTTGAGAGATTGCACTAGTGAAAGTACGGACCCTAGGCCTAATTTTCAAGCATTGCAATACCATTTGTGCTCACTTTTGTTACTTGTTACCTTGCTGTTTTTTATTGCTCCTATTATAAAAATCAATATCTACTATCATTACTACGCTTGTATCACCATCTCTTCGCCGAACTAGTGCACCTATACAAATTACCATTGTATTTGGTGTGTTGGGGACACAAGAGACTTTTTATTATTTGGTTGCAGGGTTGTTTGAGAGAGACCATCTTCATCCTACGCCTCCCACGGATTGATAAACCTTAGGTCATCCACTTGAGGGAAAATTGCTACTGTCCTACAAAACTCTGCGCTTGGAGGCCCAACACGAGTCTACAAGAACAAGTTGTGTAGTAGACATCAAGCTCTTTTCTGGCGCCGTTGCCGGGGAGGTGAGTGCATGAAGGTATATCTTTAGATCTTGCAATTGAATCTTTTAGTTTCTTGTTTTATCACTAGTTTGGTTCATAAAAGAAAATTACAAAAAAATGGAATTGAGGTAGTCTCATATTGTTCATCTTTATCATGTCTTTCTTGAAAATGATGGAAAGGAAAATTATGCTCAATTGATAGAAGAAGAATTCAATAAAATGTTTGGCATAAATGATGAGCATGATTGCAATGTTGTTAGTATGAATTCTTTGAATGTCCATGATGCTAATGATATGCAAATCCATAAGCTTGGGGATGCTATGTTTGATGAAGATGATATTTTTAATCCCCCAAGTTTTGATGAGAATATTTACTGTGATGAAAGCATGCCTCCTATTTATGATGATTATGGTGATGATATGTATGCTATAAAGATTGATGATATCCATGAAACTTGTCATCATGATTTTAATGCTCAATATGATTATGCCAATCAAGAATCACATGATAGTTATTTTGTTGAGTTTGCTCCCACTACTATTCATGAGAATAAATTTGCATATGTGGAGATTAATAAAATTTCTATGCTTATGGATCATGAAAAGAATGCTTTATGTGATAGTTATATTTTTTAATTCATTCATGATGCCACTAAAAATTATTATGAGAGAGGAACATATGCTTTTACATATTTCAATAATATCAAGTTTTCTCTCTATGTGTTGAAAGTTTTGAAGTTGCACTTGTTTTGCCTTCCTACGCTAGTTGATTGTTGTTCCATTAAATTATTTTCTCACAAAATCCCTATGAATAGGAAGTGGGTTAGACTTAAATGTGCTAGTCATATGCTTCATGATGCTCTCTTTGTGTTTCAATTCTTATCTTTTATGTGAGCATCATTGAAATCATCATGCCTAGCTAAAAGGCATTAAAGAAAAGCGCTTGTTAGGAGACAACCCAACATTTACCCCTGCTATTTTTTTTGTGTTAACATGATTAGGATACTGTACTAATCATGTTTTATAGCTTTTGTTTCAATAAAGTCCCAAGTAAAGCCTTTGGTATAGTGTGGATAATAGTTGACTTGATTCTGTGAAAAACAGAAAATTTTGCGTCCAGTACAAAATTCCTATATTTTACTTGACATGGAAAAATTCTGAATTTTTTAAAGTTGATGGGTATACGAAGTGTCTACGTTGTCCTAAATATTCAGAATTTTTGAAGTTATAGAAGTATGACCTTAATTCAGATCTTTACAGACTGTTCTGTTTTTGACAGATTCTGTTTTCAATGCATAGTTTGCTTGTTTTATGGTTTCTATGGCTTATATTGCTTAATATAAATTATGGAAATGGTAGAGTACAGTAGTCATTGTGTGAGAACAATTATGAATCTTATATTTACAGTACCAAAGTGAATGATTTGTCTTTATCATACTAACCCATCTCACGAAGTTCCGTTAAGTTTTGTGTGATTAAAGTTTTCAAGTTTTGGGTGAGAAATCGATATGAGGAGAATAAGGAGTGACAAGACCCTAAGATTGGGTATTCCGAAGGCACCACCAAGGTAATATTCAAGGAAGATCCAAGCAACTAAGCTTGGGGATGCCCCGGAAGGCATCCCCTCTTTCGTCTCCGACATTATCGGTAACCTCACTTGGAGCTATAATTTTATTCATCACATGATATGTGTTTTGCTTGGAGCATCATTTTATTTTATTAGGATTTGCTTGCTGCTATTTGGAATAATGTTTTATATCTTTCATTTCAATAAAAATGTCAAGGATAGCCTTTACCATGCTTATTTTGCAAGTCTATTTGTTGCTGTTTCAAAACAGAAAGTTTAGCGCTGTTGTAAAAATTCCTGAGAAAAGCCAGAATGTGATAAAAATGTTGAAACTTTTTGCACAATAAGCTCTGATAAATTTTCTACAGTGTGCTAAATTTTCAGAATTTTTGGAATTAGAGAATTATGAATACTCTTGCATCCTTTACAGACTGTCCTGTTTTGGCAGATTGCTGTTAAGTTTGCATTGTTTGCATATGTTTGCTTGTTTAATGATTCTATTTGAGGATAGGACTATTAAATATGCAGAGGCATTTAGTACGCAATGTTAAATAATAATTTTAGAGATTTGTTACAGTAGAGAATGATAAGGTGTTGCATTGATTTATACTAACTTATCTCACGAGTTCTTGTTGAGTTTTGTGTGGATGAAGTTTTTAAGATTTAGGGAAACCGTGATATAAAAGGAATTAAGGAGACACAAAAGCTCAAGTTTGGGGATGCCCAAGGCATCCCAATATAATATTTCAAAAAGTCTCAAGCATCTAAGCTTGGGGATGCCCCGGTAGGCATCCCACCTTTCTTCATCAACAATTATCGGTTAGTATCGGTTGAGCCTAAGTTTTTGCTTCTTCACATGAGATGTGCTATTCTTGAAATGTCATTTTATTTTGTTTTCCTTGCTGTTTGAATAAAATACTTAGATCTGAAAGTTTTTAAATAAAATAGAGTCTTCACATAGCTACCTATTTACATAACTACTCACTTGATCTTCACTTATATCTTTTTGGAGTAGTTTGTCATTTGCTCTAGTGCTTCACTTATATCCTTTGAGTAAATTGTTAAATGAATTGAATATCATGAAGTTGAAATTATATGTTTATATCATGACTAGTAGTAGCTTCACATTGGGTTTAGAAAGTGAAATCTTTTGAAGCTTCACAATCACAATATTGGTCATACAAGCAATTCATCAATGATTAGTATAAGGAAGAGAACTTTCACATACAAATATATTATCTTGGACATCTTCTATGATTGTGAATACCCATTAATTATTTTCAAACTTGAGCAAATTAGTTGAAGTTGGACAAGGAAGACAACGTAATGAGTTATGTTTGGGTATATTTGCATAGAAGTTATATTGTCATGGATCCTCCAACATGTGGTGTTTGCCTAGGATCTTTTGCTAGCCAAAAATTCGTACTAAGTAGAGATACAACTTGTGCATCCAAAAACCTTAAACGCAGTTTCTTGCCATGAGTGTCCACCATACCTACCTATGGATTGAATAAGATCCTTCAAGTAAGTTATCATTGGAGCATAAAGCAATAAAAATTGCTCCTAAATATGTTTGATCTTTTATTGCAAGGGAAAATTGAGCGTTGTACGAACTTGTGATGGCAAAGTAATAAAAGCGACGGACTGCATAATAAAGGTTGCTATCATAAGGGGCAATATAAAGTGACGTTCCTTTGCATTAAGACCTTGGGCATCCAAATAAAAAGCGCATGCCATCCTCTGCTTCCCTCTGCGAAGGCCTATCTTTTACTTTTCCGTATTTACTTTTATGCAAAGAGTCAATAGTATGAATTCTCATTTCAACCTCAACTATTCTCTAGTTGGCAAGCATCATGTGGTGGGGAAAGATCTAGGCGCACATGGCCAGTCAAATATATTTGATCATGAATTATTATTGTTGACAATTATCTCTGTGATAAATGAGTTGGGAGGCAAAATATTAAGCCCCTATCTTTCTCTGTGTTCGATGGATGCCATTTGTTCTAAGAATATGCTTTGAGTAGTAGCAATCATGGAATACTATATGATGATTGAGTATGTGGAGCTCTTACATAGACTCTGTTGAATAAGTTGAATCGCAATTGTTTGGTGACCAAGAATATAGGTTGTCGAGTTTCAAGAGAATTCATTGTTTGAACCTTAACATGTGAATTGGTTGCTACTTTAACATGAGAAGTTTTATGAGAAAGAATTGCTGTTATGATGCTAGGAAAAGGGATTGAAATTATCACTGATCAAACTTATGCACTTTGCTAGCATTCACACTTCATAAATTATTTCTTTTATCATTTACCTACTCGAGGACGAGTAGGAATTAAGCTTGGGATGATGATACGTCTCCAACGTATCTATAATTTATGAAGTATTCATGTTGTTATATTATCATTCTTTGATGTTTCACACTCATTTTATAGCAATTTTATATCATTTTTTGGGACTAACCTATTGACATAGTGCCCAGTGCCAGTTGCTGTTTTTTGCTTGTTTTTTACATCACAGAAAATCAATACCAAACAGAGTCCAAATGTAGTGAAACTTTTTGGAGAATTTTTATGGACTAGAAGACACAACTTGGGCCAAAGAAGTACCAGAGGGGTGCCCCGAGGGGGGCACAACCCACCTGGGCGCGCCTGGGGGCCCAGGCGTGCCCTGGTGGGTTGTGCCCACCTTGTGGCCTCCCGCACCGCCTCTTCGCCCTATAAATTGCCAAATATTCCAAAAACCCTCGGGGGTAACCCTAGATCAGAAGTTCCGTCGCCGCAAGCCTCTGTAGCTACGAAAAACCAATCTAGACCCCGTTCCGGCACCTTGCCAGAGGGGGAAATCATCACCGGTGGCCATCTTCATCATCTCGGCGGCCACCATGATGAGGAGGGAGTAGTCCACCCTCAGGGCTGATGGTTTGTACCAGTATCTATGTGTTTAATCTCTCTCTATCTCGTGTTCTTGAGATGGCATGATCTTGATGTATCGCGGGCTTTGTTAATATAGTTGGATCATATGGTGTTTCCCCCTCTCTATCTTGTTGTGATGAATTGAGTTTTCCCTTTGAGATTTCGTTTTTATCGGAGTGAATACTTTTATGGATTTGAGAACACTTGATGTATGTCTTGCTATGAATACCCATGGTGACAATGGGGTATCATATTGATTCACTTGATATGTGTTTTGGCACTCAACTCGCGGATCCAAAGGTGACATTGGGGTAATCTATGCATAGGGGTTGATGCACGTTCTCGTCTTTGTTTCTCTGGTAGAAATCTTGGGGCACTCTTTGAGGTTCTTTGTGTTGGATTGAGTATTATGAATCTGAAATTGTTTGATGCATATCGTATAATCAACTCACGGATATTCGCAGTGACATTGGAGTATCTAGGTGACATTAGAGTTGGTTGATGTGTATCATATGGTGTTATTTTAGTATGAACTCTTGGTTAGATCGATCGGAAAGAATAGCTTGGTGTTATTTTAGTACGAACTCTAGGATAGAGTGATCGAAAAGAATAGCTTTGAGGTGGTTTCATACCCTACAAAAAATTTCTTCTTATGTTCTTCGCTAGATAGGAACTTTGGAGTTATTCTTCGTCGCACGTTGAGGGATGGTTATATGATCCAATTATATTAGCATTGTTGAGAGATTGCACTAGCGAAAGTACGGACCCTAGGCCTCATTTTCAAGCATTGCAATACCGTTTGTGCTCACTTTTGTTACTTGTTACCTTGCTGTTTTTATTGCTCCTATTATAAAAATCAATATCTACTAGCATTACTACGCTTGTATCACCATCTCTTCGCCGAACTAGTGCACCTATTCAAATTACCATTGTATTTGGTGTGTTGGGGACACAAGAGACTTTTTGTTCTTTGGTTGCAGGGTTGTTTGAGAGAGACCATCTTCATCCTACGCCTCCCACGGATTGATAAACCTTAGGTCATCCACTTGAGGGAAAATTTCTACTGTCCTACAAAACTATGCGCTTGGAGGCCCAACACGAGTCTACAAGAACAAGTTGTGTAGTAGACATCAGTTCACATGATTAAGCTATTGTATTAATCATGTTTTAGAGCTTTTGTTTCAATAAAGTGGCAAGTAAAGCCTTTGGGATAGTGTGGATGATAGTTGACTTGATTCTGTGAAAAATAGAAACTTTTGCGCCCAGTAATAGAATTACTAAAAATCACTTGAGCTTCGAAAATTCTGAAATTTTTACACATTTGTCCTAATTTTTAAGAATGTTTGGAATGACAGAAGTATAGTCATTATTCAGATCTTTATAGATTGTTCTGTTTTTGACAGATTCTGTTTGCAATGCATAGTTTGCTTGTTTTCTGGTTTCTATGGCTTATATTGCTTAATATAAATTGTGGAAATTATAGAGTACAGTAGGAATATATGTTGAAACAATTATTAATCTTGTATTTTACAGTACCCAAGTGAATGATTTGTTTTACTATGCTAACCCATCTCCCGAAGTTCTGTTATGTTTTATTTGATTGAAGTTTTCAAGTTTTGGGTGAGATATCGATATGAGAAGAATGAAGAGTGGCAAGAACCTAAGCTTGGGGATTCCCAAGGCACCCCAAGGTAATATTCAAGGAATACCCAAGCAACTAAGCTTGGGGATGCCCCGGAAGGCATCGCCTCTTTCTTCTCCAACATTATTGATAACCTCACTTGTAGCTATATTTTTATTCGTCACATGATATGAGTTTTGCTTGGAGCGTCATTTTATTTTATTAGGATTTGTGTTTTTTTATTTAGAATAATATTTTTTTATCTTTTATTTCAATAAAATTGTCAATTATAGCCTTTACCATGCTTATTTTGCAAGTCTATATGTTGTTATTTGAAAACAGAAAGTTTGTTGTTATGTTTTGAATATTTGTGAATAGTCAGAACATGATAAAATCTTGAAATTTTTACACAGTGAGCTATAATTATTTTCTACAGTGTGTTACAGAATTTTTGGAGTTAGGGAAGTATGAATATTATTGCACTCTTTACAGACTGTCCTATTTAGACAGATTGCTGTTATGTTTGCATTGTGTGCATATGTTTGCTTGTTTAATGATTATATTTGAGGACAGGAGTATTAAATATGTAGATGCATTAAGTATTCAATGTTAAATTATAATTTTAGTGATTTGCTACAGTAGAGAATGATAAGGCTTTACATTGATTTATACTAACGTATCTTACGAGTTCTTGTTGTGTTTTGTGTGGATGAAGTTTTTAAGAATTAGGGAGACCGTGTTATGAGAGGAATGAAGAAGACACATGAGCTCAAGCTTGGGGATTCCCAAGGCATCCCAAGTTAATATTCCAAGAAGTCTCAAGTATCAAAGCTTGGGGATGCCCCGGTAGGCATCCCACCTTTCTTCATCAACAATTATTGGTTAGTTTCGGTTGAGCCTAAGTTTTTGCTTATTCACATGAGTTGTGCTATCCATGATGTGTTATTTTATTTTCATTTTGTTTTCTGTTTTAATAAAATACTTGTATCTGAGATCTTTATTTGGAGAGAGTCTTCACATAGCTACTTAATTGTTTGACTACTCATTGATCCTCACTTATATCTTTTTGGAGTAGTTTGTCATTCATTCTCGTGCTTCACTTATATCCTATGAGTAAATGGTTGAATGAATTGAATATCATAAATCTGAAATTATATATGTTTCATATGCTTAGCCCATGGGGAGTAATGAATTTACATATAAGAAGTATAGGTGATAAAATTCATTGAAAGATAGCAAACACAGCATTGGTCACTTGAAAAATTCATGAAAGAATATTGAAGGAAGAGAGATTTCACATATAAATATAATATCTTGAACATATTCTATGATTGTGAGCCCCATTAATTATTTTCAAACTTGAGCAAATTAGTTGAAATTGGACAAGGAAGACAATGTAATGAGTTATGTTTGGGTATATTTGTATAGAAGTTATATTGTTATGGATCCTCCAACATGTGGTGCTTCCTTAGGATCTTTTGCTAGCCAAAAATCCGTACTAAGTAGAGATATTAATTGTGCATCCAAAAACCCTTAAACCCAGTTTCTTGCCATGAGAGTCCACTATATCTACCTATGGATTGAATAAGATCCTTCAAGTAAGTTGTGATCGGTGCAAAAAGCAATACAAATTGCTCCTAAATATGTATGATCTTTTATTGTAAGGGAAAATAAGCGTTGTACGAACTTGTGATGGTAAAGAAATAAAAGCGATGGACTACGTAATAAAGGTTGCTATCATAAAGGGCAATATAACATGACGTTCCTTTGCATTAAGGGCTTGCACATCCAAAAATAAAAAGCGCATGCCAACCTCTGCTTCCCTCTATGAAGGGCCTATCTTTTACTTTTATGTATTTACATTTATGCAAGACTCAACAGTATTCCTTCTCATTTCAACCTCAATTATTCCCTAGTTGGCAAGTATCATGTGGTGGGGAAAGATCCAAGCATATATGGCCATTCAAATATATTTGATCATGAATTATTATTGTTGACAATTATCTATATGATAAATAAGTTGGGAGGTGAAACATTAATCCCCTATCTTTCTTTGTGTTTGATGGATGCTATTTGTTCTAAAAATATGCTTTGAGTGTTAGCAATCATGGAAGACTATATGATAGTCGAGTATGTGGAATTTGCTAAATCAAAGCTCTTACATAGACCCTTCCTAAAAATAAGATGAATTGCAATTGTTTGATGACTGAGAACATTGTTTGTTAGTTTTCAAGAAAGTTTATGGTCTATACTTTAACATGTGAATAGCTTGCTACTTGATCATGAGAAGTTTTATGAGATGAGCTACTGTTTATGATTTATATTGATGAAAGAAAAAGTATTTGGAATTATCATTGATCAAACTTATGCACTATGCTAGCATTCACACTTCATAAATTATTTCTTTTATCATTTACCTACTCGAGGACGAGTAGGAATTAAGCTTGGGGATGCTGATACGTCTCCAACATATCTATAATTTATGAAGTATTCATGCCATGTTTACAAAAAATTTATATGATTTTGGTATGATTTGATTAGAACTAACCCGGACTGACGCTGTTTTCAGCAGAACTACCGTCGTGTCGTTTTTTGTGCAGAAATAAAAGTTCTCGGAATGGGCTAAAAATTTACGGTGATTTTTTATGGACCAAAAGAGACTCCCGATGCACTGGAGCTGGGCCAGGAAGTGGCCGAGGGAGCCACAAGCCTGGGGGTGCGCCCACCCCCCTAGGGCGCGCCCCGAGCTTATGGGCCCCTCGGGCACCCCCCCGGCATGAGACCGACGCCAAAAAAACCTATAAATACCCCAAACATAAAAAATAACCCTAGATGAGAAGTTCCGCCGCCACAAGCCTCTGTATCCACGAAAACTCTATCAGGACCCCGTTCGGCACCCTGCCAGAGGGGGAAATCATCGTCGGAGACCATCTTCATCATCCCTGCGGCCACCATGATGAGGAGGGAGTAGTTCACCCTCGGGGTTGAGGGTATGTACTAGTAGCTATGTGTTTGATCTGTCTCTCTCGTGTTCTTGATTTAGCACGATCTTGATGTACCACGAGCTTTGTTAATATAGTTGGATCTTATGGTGTTCTTCCCTCTCTACCTTCTTGTGATGAGTTGAGTTTTACCTTTGAGATTTCGTTATTATCAGATTGAATACTTTTATGGATTTGAGAACACTTGATGTACGTCTTGCGTATGAATACCCATGGTGACAATGGGGTATCATATTGATTCACTTGATGTATGTTTTGGCACTCAACTCGCGGATTCACGAGGTGACATTGGGGTAATCTATGCATTGGGGTTGATGCACATTTTCGTCCTTGTTTCTCCGGTAGAAATCTTGGGGCACTCTTTGAAGTTGTTTGTGTTGGATTGAATATTATGAATCTAAAGTTGTTTGATGCATATCGTATAATTGACCCACGGATACTTGTGGTGACATTGGAGTATCTATGTGACATTAAGGTTGATTGATGTGTTTTCATATGGTGTTATTTTAGTACAAACTCTAGGGCTGTTTGTGACACTTATAGGGATGGCTCAATAGATTGATCGAAAAGGATAACTTTGAGGTGGTTTGCTACCCACAACAATTTCTTCTTATGTTCTCCGCGATAGGAACTTTGGAGTGATTCTTTGTTGCATCTTGAGGGATTGTTATATGATCCAATTATGTTTTCATTGTTGAGGGATTTTGCACTAGTGAAAGTATGAACCCTAGGCCTTGTTTTCATGCATTGCAATACCGTTTTGCTCACTTTTACTACTTGCTACCTTGCTGTTTTTATATTTTCATATTACAAAAACCTATATCTACTAGATATCCATATTACACTTGTATCACCATCTCTTCGCCAAATTAGTTTACCTATACAATTTACCATTTTATTGGGTGTGTTGGGGACACAAGATACTCTTTGTTATTTGGTTGCAGGGTTGTTTGAGAGAGACCATCTTCATCCTATGCCTCCCACAGATTGATAAACCTTAGGTCATCCACTTGAGGGAAATTTTCTACTGTCCTACAAAACTCTGCACTTGGAGGCCCAACATGAGTCTACAAGAACAAGTTGTGTAGTAGACATCATCCATCTTGGACGACAAGACTTCGGTCTATGATCAGATCGGACTTAAAGATAACAATCAAGAAATTTACATTCCACCCACCACCCACCTAGTCGCCATGATCGATGACTTAACCGACGTATTAGACTATGACGAAGCCACAGACATGGATGAAGATGCCGATGGCCCTACAGAAGACACCTCACCCGTGGTAAACACCGGCAGGTGGACTGCCACATCTACTTACGATGTCTACAGGGTGGACACCCCCAATACCCCTCCAAGACGCCGGTGAAGACGTAGAAGAGGCAACAATGCGGAACCTAGCGGCAATAATGCAACCGTCGATAATAGCGACGCAGATGCCGACAACCCAGAGGGAGACCATCAGTCCTCCCCAGGGCGTAATGGCACACCCGATGGACATCTCGGGGATTTAGATCCCGATGACCGCTTTGAAGGAGCGGATGATAATTACATGCTGAAATTTGAGGATGAAGAAAGCCTTGGTACCGAGGACTTTGTTGTCCCCGAAGACCCTTTTGAACAAGAGCGCTTCCGGCGGCGCCTCATTGCAATGGCTCAAAGCATGAAGCACAAGCAGCGCCAGCTGCAGGCCAATACCGACGCACTGAATGAAAAGTGGGTCGAAGTGCTCTTCGCCGAGCAAGACATGGAAGACCAGTGTCGTAACACGCCGAAATCATACCCACGTCGGCGTCTCCTACCGGAGTTTGATGAGGAGCTCGCCGACGACCAGGACCGACCCCCTAGAGGGTGGGATAGGCCAATGCGGGAACACCTCAGCAAGCTGCCACCTCCACGCCGTTATGGCAAGGACCCCGTGGATTACCTAGATCCTCACGATGTTCGACATCCCATCGAGGCAAACAGGGCACCTCCTCGGCCCATCTACGGATCAAGAGGGCGCGCCCCAGCCGGGCCCAAAGGCTACGATGCCTGGATGGACAGGAACGGCCGTGCCCAAGATCAAGCCTATTCACGGCTCTCCCCCAACCTCCGACGAGATGCTCCTTGGTTCCAAGGTCTGGCTCACCTAATCTGCTTCACAGATAGGGTAATGGAACATCAATTCCCTGAAGGATTCAAGCCCATCAATATTGGATCATACAATGGCACCACCGATCCAATAGTATGGATCGAAGATTTCCTCCTCCACATACACATGGCCAATGGAGATGACCTCCATGCCATTAAATATTTGCCGCTCAAACTAAAGGGACTGGCCAGGAATTGGCTTAATAGCCTGGCTCCTCAATCTATTGGCAGCTGGGACGCCCTTGAAGACGCTTTTCAAGGAAACTTCCATGGCACATACGTCCGACCTCCAGACGCTGATGACCTCAGTCGTGTCACCCAGCAGCCAAGCAAATGAGCCCAGAAATTTTGGAATAGGTTCCTCACCAAGAAGAACCAGATCATAGACTGCTCCGAAGCCGAGGCCAGTGCCGCATTCAAGAATAATATGCGAGACGAATGGTTGGCCCGTCAGCTCGGCCAAGATAAGCCAAGGACCATGGCTGTCCTCACCTTGTTGATGACCTGTTTCTATGTGGGAGAGGATAGTTGGCTCACCCGCAGTTCTCACAATGGTGAGGCGGGCACCTCGGAAACACGCGACGCCAATGGAAAGCCCAAGCGCAATAAAAACAAGCGCATGTATAAGAACGGTGGAAGCGACACAGAGGACGCTGTGGTCAACGCAGGGTTCACCGGACCTAAATCTGGACACAAAAAGAAGCCCTTCAAAGGGAATAGGGATGGACCTAGCCAGCTTGATAGATTCCTGGACCACCCATGCGGAATCCATGGCACTCAGGATAAGCCAGCAAGCAACAGTAATATGAATTGCTGGGTCTTTAAACAAGCCGGCAAAGTCGCGGCAGAAGGTCCAAGTAAAACCCAAAACCGCAGTGAAGACGAGGATGAACCTCGGCGGCCCAATAATGGAGGCCAAAAGAAGTTTACTAACGAGGTAACATAGGTCAACATGATCTATGTCACCCACATTGATGGAAATATGCCCTAGAGGCAATAATAAAGTTGTTATTATTATATTTCCTTATTCATGATAAAGGTTTATTATTCATGCTAGAATTGTATTGATCAGAAACTTAAATACATGTGTGGATACATAAACAAATATCGTGTCCCTAGTAAGCCTCTACTAGACTAGCTCGTTGATCAAAGATGGTTAAGGTTTCCTAACCATAGACATGTGTTGTCACTTGATAACGGGATCACATCATTAGGAGAATGATGTGATGGACAAGACCCATCTGTTAGCTTAGCATATGATCATTCAGTTTATTGCTATTTCTTTCTTAATGTCAAATACATATTCCTTCGACTATGAGATCATGCAACTCCCGGATACCGGAGGAATACCTTGTGTGCTATCAAACATCACGATGTAACCGGGTGATCATAAAGATGCCCTATAGGTATCTCTGAAGGTGTTTGTTGAGTTGGCATAGATCGAGATTAGGATTTGTCACTCCATGTATCGAAGAGGTATCTCTGGGCCCTCTCGATAATACACATCACAAGAAGCTTGCAAGCAAAGTGACTAAGGAGTTAGTTACGAGATGATGTATTACGGAACGAGTAAAGAGACTTGCCGGTAACGAGATTGAACTAGGTATGAAGATACCGATGATCGAATCTCGGGCAAGTAACATACCGATAGACTAAGGGAATTACGTATGTTGTCATAAGGTTCGACCGATAAAGATCTTTGTAGAATATGTAGGAACCAATATGGGCATCCAGGTTCCGCTATTGGTTATTGACTGGAGAGGTGTCTCGGTCATGTCTACATAGTTCTCGAACCCGTAGGGTCCGCACGCTTAACGTTCGTTGAAGATATAGTGTTATATGAGTTATGTGATTTGGTGACCAAATGTGGTTTGGAGTCCCGGATGAGATCACGGACATGACGAGGAGCTCCGGAATGGTCCGGAGGTAAAGATTGATATATAGGACAATGCTATTTGGACACCGAAAAGGTTTTGGGTTGTACCGGCTAACCATCGTATCACCAGAAGGGGTTTTGGGAGGCCACGGGAGGTCTATGGGCCTAATGGGCCAAGGGGAGGCACACACCATCCCACAAGGGGGCTGGCCCGTCCTCTCCCTGGCCACCGGCCCTAGGGGAAGGAAAGGGGGAGGGTTGACCCCTCCTGCCTTTCCCTCCTCATGAGAGAAAGGAAAGGGGGGCGCCACCTCCCCCTGCTTTCCTCTCGTGCGCCAACAAGGAAAGGGGGGGCGGCCAGGGCAGGAGCCCAAGGGGGATTCGGCCACCCTTGGGGCGCCTCTTGGCTTCCTCCCCTCCCCCACCTATATATATGAGGGAGGGGGCGCCACACAAAGCCACGACAATCTCTTAGCCGTGTGCAGCGCCGCTCTCCACAGTTTCATCCCTCGGTCATATTTTCGGAGTGCTTAGGCGAAGCCCTATGGAGATAGCATCACCACCACCATCACCATGCCATCGTGCTGTCGGAACTCATCTACTACTTCGCCTGTCTTGCTGGATCAAGAAGGCGAGGACGTCACCGAGCTGAACGTGTGCTGAACGCGGAGGTGCCGTACGTTCGGTACTTGATCGGTTGGATCACGAAGAAGTTCGACTACATCAACCGCGTTAATAAACGCTTCCTCTTACGGTCTACGAGGGTATGTAGACACACTCTCCCCTCTCGTTGCTATGCATCTCCATGGATAGATCTTGCGTGTGCGTAGAATTTTTTTGTTTTTCATGCAATGTTTCCCAACTGTGTGGCATCTGAGCCAGGTCTATGAGTAGATGATATGCATGAGTAGAACACAAAGGAGTTGTGGGCAGTGATGGTCATACTGCTTACCACCAACGTCTTATTTTGATTTGGCGGTATTGTGGGATGAAGCGGCCCGGACCAACCTTACATGTCCACGCACATGAGACTGGTTCCACTGACTGACATGCAACTTGTTTTGCATAAAGGTGGCTGGCGGGTGTCAGTTTCTCCTGCTTTAGTTGAATCAAATTTGACTACGGGCAGTCCTTGAAGAAGGTTAAAATAGCAAACTTGATAATCACCATTGTGGTTTTTGCGTAGTTAAGAACGGTTCTTGCTAGAAGCCCATAGCAGCCACGTAAAACTTGCAACAATAAAGTAGAGGACGTCTAACTTGTTTTGCAGGGCATGTTGTGATGTGATATGGTCAAGATATGATGTGATATATGTTGATGTATGAGATGTTCATGTTTTGTAACATCGACAACCTGCAGGAGACTTAGGGTTGTCTCTTAATTATTGTACGAAATACAAGCGCCATGTAATTGCTTCACTTTATCGCTATGCGTTAGCAATAGTTGGAGAGACGACCCCGACACAACGATGGAGATCAAGGTGTTAAGCCGGTGACGATGGTGATCATGATGATGCTTTGGAGATGGAGATCAAAAGCACAAGATGATGATGGCCATATCATGTCACATATTTTGATTGCATGTGATGTTTATCCTTTATGCATCTTATTTTGCTTAGAACGGCGGTAGCATTATAAGATGATCCCTTCACTAAATTTCAAGATAAAAGTGTTCTCCCCGAGTATTCACCATTGCCAAAGTTCTTCGTTTCGAAGCACCTCGTGATGATCGGGTGTGATAGACTCTACGTTCACATACAACGGGTGTAAGACAGTTTTACACATGTAGAATACTTGGGTTAAACTTGACGAGCCTAGCATGTACAGACATGGTCTCGGAGCACTGGAGACCGAAAGGTCGAACGTGAGTTATATAGTAGATATGATCAACATAGAGATGTTCACCATTGATGACTACCCCATCTCACATGATGATCGGACATGGGTTAGTTGATTTGGATCATGTATCACTTAGATAACTTGAGGGATGTTTATTTAAGTGGGAGTTCATTAGTAATTTGATTAAATTGAACTTAATTTATCATGAACTTAGTCTTAATAGTTTTTGCATATTTATGTTGTAGATCAATGGCCCGTGCTACCGTTCCCCTGAATTTTAATGCGTTCCTAGAGAAAGCTAAGTTGAAAGATGATGGTAGCAACTACACGGACTGGGTCCGTAACTTGAGGATTATCCTCATTGCTGCACAGAAGAATTATGTCCTTGATGCACTGCTAGGTGACAGACCTGTTGCAGGAGCTATTGCAGATGTTATGAACGTCTGGCAGACTCGATCTCATGACTACTTGATAGTTCAGTCTGCCATGCTTTGCGTCCTAGAACCAGGACTTCAAAGACGTTTTGAACGTCATGGAGCATATGAGATGTTCCAAGAGCTGAAATTGATATTTCAAGCTAATGCCCGGGTTCAGAGATATGATGTCTCCAACAAGTTCTATAGCTGCAAGATGGAGGAGAATAGTTCTGCCAGTGAACACATACTCAAAATGTCTGGGTTTCATAACCACTCGACTCAGCTGGGAATTGATCTTCCAGTTGAGAGTGTTATTGACAGAGTTCTTCAGTCACTGCCACCAAGCTACAAAGGCTTCATGATGAACTATAATATGCAAGAGATGACGAAAAAGATTCCCGAGCTCTTCGCAATGCTTAAGGCCGCGGAGGTAGAAATCAAGAAGGAGCATCAAGTGTTGATGGTTAATAAGACCACTAGTTTCAAGAAAAAGGGCAAGTGAAAGAAAGGGAACTTTAAGAAGAATGGCAAGCAAGTTGCCACTCCCATGAAGAAGCCCAAAGCTGGACCCAAGCCTGAAACTGAGTGCTTCTACTTCAAAGGGAATGGTCACTGGAAGCGGAACTGCCCCAAATACTTGTCGGATAAGAAGGATGGCAAAGTGAACAAAGGTATATTTGATATACATGTTATTGATGTGTACCTTACTAATGCTCGTAGTAGTGCCTGGGTATTTGATACTGGTTCGGTTGCTCATATTTGTAACTCGAAACAGGAGCTACGGAATAAACGAAGATTGGCTAAGGATGAGGTGACGGTGCACGTCGGGAATGGTTCCATGGTCGATGTGATCGCCGTGGGCACGCTACCTCTACATCTACCTTCGGGATTAGTTTTAGACCTCAATAATTGTTATTTGGTGCAAGCATTGAGCATGAACATTATATCTGGATCTTGTTTATTGCTAGACGGTTATTCATTTAAATCGGAGAATAACGGTTCTTCTATTTATATGAGTAATATCTTTTATGGTCATGCACCCTTGATGAATGGTCTATTCTTGTTGAATCTTGATCGTAGTGATACACATATTCATAATATTGATGCCAAAAGATGCAAAGTTGATAATGATAGTGCAACATACTTGTGGCACTGCCGTTTAGGTCATATTGGCGTAAAGCGCATGAAGAAACTCCATGCGGATGGACTTTTGGAATCACTTGATTATGAATCATTTGATACTTGCGAACCATGCCTTATGGGAAAGATGACTAAAACTCCGTTCTCTGGAACAATGGAGCGAGCTAATGACTTATTGGAAATAATACATACCGATGTATGCGGTCCGATTATCGTTATTTTCTGACCTTCACAGATGATTTGAGTAGATATGGATATATCTACTTAATGAAACCCAAATCTGAAACATTTGAAATGTTCAAAGAATTTCAGAGTGAAGTAGAGAATCATCGTAACAAGAAATAAAGTTTCTACGATCTGATCGTGGAGGTGAATATTTGAGTTATGAGTTTGGCCTTCATTTAAAACAATGTGGAATTGTTTCACAACTCACGCCACCTGGAACACCACAGCGTAATGGTGTGTCCGAACGTCGTAACCGTACTTTATTAGATATGGTGCATTCTATGATGTCTCTTACCGATTTACCACTATCATTTTGGGGTTATGCATTAGAGACAGCCGCATTCACATTAAATAGGGCACCGTCTAAATCCATTGAGACGACATCGTATGAACTATGGTTTGGCAAGAAACCTAAGCTGTCGTTTCTTAAAGTTTGTTGATGCGACACTTATGTCAAAAGGCTTCAGCCTGATAAGCTCGAACCCAAATTGGAGAAGTGCGTCTTCATAGGATACCCTAAGGAAACTATTGGGTACACCTTCTACCACAGATTCGAAGGCAAGATCTTTGTTGCCAAGAATGGGTCCTTTATGGAGAAGGAGTTTCTCTTGAAAGAAGTGAGTGGGAGGAAAGTAGAACTTGATGAGGTAATTGTACCTTCTCTTGAATTGGAAAGTAGCACATCAGAGAAAACCGTTCCCGTGATGCCTACACCAACTTGAGAGGAAGCTAATGATGATGATCATGAAACTTCAGATCGAGTTACTACTGGACCTCGTAGGTCGACCAGAGCATGTTTCGCACCAGAGTGGTACGGTAATCCTGTCCTAGAAGTTATGTTATTGGACCATGACGAACCTACGAACTATGAAGAAGCTATGATGAGCCCAGATTCTGATAAATGGCTTGAGGCCATGAAATCTGAGATAGGATCCATGTATGAGAACAAAGTATGGACTTTGGTGGACTTGCCTGATGATCGGCAAGCCATTGAGAATAAATGGATCTTCAAGAAGAAGACAGACGCTGATGGTAAAGTCACTATCTACAAAGCTCGACTTGTCACGAAAGGTTTTTGACAAGTTTAAGGAGTTGACTACGATGAGACTTTCTCACCCGTAGCAATGCTTAAGTCTGTCCAAATCATGTTAGCAATTGCCGCATTTTATAATTATGAAATCTGGCAAATGGACGTCAAAACTGCATTCCTTAATGGATTTCTTAAAGAAGAGTTGTATATGATGCAACCAGAAGGTTTTGTCGATCCTAAAGGTGCTAACAAAGTGTGCAAGCTCCAGCGATCCATCTATGGACTGGTGCAAGCATCTCGGAGTTGGAATATACGCTTTGATGAGGTGATCAAAGCATATGGTTTTATACAGACTTACAGTGAAGCTTGTATTTACAAGAAAGTGAGTGGGAGCTCTGTAGCATTTCTCATATTATATATGGATGACATATTGTTGATTGGAAATGATATAGAATTTCTGGATAGCAAAAAAGGATACTTGAATAAGAATTTTTCAATGAAAGACCTCGGTGAAGCTGCTTATATATTGGGCATCAAGATCTATAGGGATAGATCGAGACGCTTAATAGGACTTTCACAAAGCACATACCTTGACAAAGTTTTGAAAAAGTTCAAAATGGATCAGTCAAAGAAAGGGTTCTTGACTGTGTTACAAGGTGTGAAATTGAGTCAGACTCAAAGCCCGACCACTGCAGAAGATAGAGAGAAAATGAAAGTCATTCCCTATGCCTCAGCCATAGGTTCTATCATGTATGCTATGCTGTGTACCAGACCTGATGTGTGCCTTGCCATAAGTTTGGCAGGGAGGTACCAAAGTAATCCAGGAGTGGATCACTGGACAGCGGTCAAGAACATCCTAAAGTACCTGAAAAGGACCAAGGATATGTTTCTCGTTTATGGAGGTGACGAAGAGCTCGTGGTAAATGGTTACGTCGATGCTAGCTTCGACACTGATCTGAATGACTCTAAGTCACAAACCGGATACGTATTTATATTGAATGGTGGAGCTGTCAGTTGGTGCAGTTCCAAGCAGAGCGTCGTGGTGGGATCTACGTGTGAAGCAGAGTACATAGCTGCTTCAAAAGTAGCGCATGAAGGAGTCTGGATGAAGGAGTTCATATCTGATCTGGGTGTAATACCCAGTGCATCGGGTCCAATGAAAATCTTTTGTGACAACACTGGAGCAATTGCCTTAGTGAAGGAATCCAGGTTTCACAAGAGAACCAAACACATCAAGAGACACTTCAACTCCATTCATGAAAAGGTCAAGGATGGAGACATAGAGATTTGCAAAATACATATGGATCTGAATGTAGCAGACCCATTGACTAAGCCTCTTCCGCGAGCAAAACATAATCAGTACCAAGACTCCATGGGTGTTAGATTCATTACAATGTAATCTAGATTATTGACTCAAGTGAAAGTGGGAGACTGATGGAAATATGCCCTAGAGGCAATAATAAAGATGTTATTATTATATTTCCTTATTCATGATAAAGGTTTATTATTCATGCTAGAATTGTATTGATCGAAACTTAAATACATGTGTGGATACATAAACAAATACCGTGTCCCTAGTAAGCCTCTACTAGACTAGCTCGTTGATCAAACATGGTTAAGGTTTCCTAACCATAGACATGTGTTGTCACTTGATAACGGGATCACATTATTAGGAGAATGATGTGATGGACAAGACCCATCCGTTAGCTTAGCATATGATCGTTCAGTTTATTGCTATTGCTTTCTTAATGTCAAATACATATTCCTTCGACTATGAGATCATGCAACTCCCGGATACCGGAGGAATACCTTGTGTTCTATCAAACATCACAACATAACTGGGTGATCATAAAGATGCTCTACAGGTATCTCCGAAGGTGTCTGTTGAGTTGGCATAGATCGAGATTAGGATTTATCACTCCGTGTATCGGAGAGGTATCTCTGGGCCCTCTCGGTAATACACATCACAACAAGCTTGCAAGCAAAGTGACTAAGGAGTTAGTTACGATATGATGTATTATGGAACAAGTATAGAGACTTGCCGGTAATGAGATTGAACTAGGTATGAAGATACCGACGATCGAATCTCGGGCAAGTAACATACCGATAGACAAAGGGAATTACGTATGTTGTCATAAGGTTCGATCGATAAAGATATTTGTAGAATATGTAGGAACCAATATGGGCATCCAGGTTCTGCTATTGGTTATTGACCAAAGAGGTGTCTCGGTCATGTTTACATAGTTCTAGAACCCGTAGGGTCTGCACGCTTAACGTTCGTTGACGATATAGTGTTATATGAGTTATGTGATTTGGTGACCGAATGTTGTTTGGAGTCCCGGATGAGATCACAGACATGAAGAGGATCTCCGGAATGGTCTAGAGGTAAAGATTGATATATAGGATGATGCTATTTGGACACCGGAAAGGTTTAGGGTTGTACCAGGTAACCATCGGATCACCGGAAGGGGTTTCGGGAGGCCCCGGGAGGTCTACGGGCCTAATGGGCCAAGTGGAGGCACACACCAGCCCACAAGGGGGATGGCGCGCCCTCTCCGTGGCCGCCGTCCTAGGGGAAGGAAAGGGGGAGGGTTGGCCCCTCCTGCCTTTCCCTCCTCATGAGAGAAAGGAAGGGGGGCGCCACCTCCCCCTGCCTTCCTCCCGTGCGCCAACAAGGAAAGGGGGCGCGGCCAGGGCAGGAGCCCAAGGGGGATTTGGCCACCCTTGGGGCGCCTCCTAGCTGCCTCCCCTCTCCCCCACCTATATATATGAGGGAGGGGGCACCTCACAAAGCCACGACAATCTCTTAGCCGTGTGCGGTGCCCCTCTCCACAGTTTCGTCTCTCGGTCATATTTTCGGAGTGCTTAGGCGAAGCCCTGCAGAGATAGCATCACCACCACGGTCACCACGCTGTTGTGCTATTGGAACTCATCTACTACTTTGCCCATCTTGCTGGATCAAGAAGGCGAGGACGTCACCGAGCTGAACATGGAGTTGCCGTACGTTCGCTACTTGATTGGTTGTATCACGAAGAAGTTCGACTACATCAACCGCGCTAATAAATGCTTCCGCTTATGATCTACGAGGGTACGTAGACACACTCTCCCCTCTCGTTGCTCTGCATCTCCATGGATAGATCTTGCGTGTGCATAGAATTTTTTTTGTTTTCCATGCAACATTTCCCAACACACACCCCTAAGAGGGAGAGGAAGCGAGTGCTTCGGGATGTCTACGGGATGGAGTCAGTTGCTCCGAAGTTCAACCCCTGGTCGGCTTGTCTTATCCTTTAATAAGCACGACCATCCGACCAGCATTAGGCATGGCAGATCAGCGACACTCGTCCTGGACCCAATTGTCGATGGTTACCACCTGACATGAGTCCTCATGGACGGAGGCAGTAGCCTCAACGTCATCTATGAGGATACGGTTAAGAAGATGGGCATCGACTCATCTCGGATCAAACCAAGCACTACCACCTTCAAAGGTGTCATTCCAGGCATTGAGGGCCGCTGCATGGGCACGGTCACCTTGGAAGTAGTCTTTGGCTCACCCGAAAACTTTCGAAGCGAAGAATTAATCTTCGACATCGTCCCTTCCGGAGTGGTTATCACGCACTTTTAGGGCGCACAACTTTTGCACGCTTCAACGTTGTCCCGCATTATGCTTATCTGATGCTTAAAATGCCAGGACCCAACGGTGTTATAATAATCAATGGCAACATCGAGCGCTCACTTCGGACTGAAGAGCAGATCTTGGCTTTCGCAGCCGATGTGCAAGCATCTGAGGAGGTGGCCCACAGCAACAAACGCACCACTAGCTCTTCAAAGCGCACCCGGGCTGCACAAATCGACCTTGGCCACATACCCCCGCACCCTAAATAGGGATACGGGCCCCTTGCGTGCCCTCTCTGGATGGGGGACTATGTCTCCAAGGTACATAATTTCACACTTAAGATTCCCTGGGCCGCCGAGGAGCCAAAACACCACCAACACGTCGGAACGGTTTAACCAAGAACCGACGTGGCTTCGAGCCCTCTCACCAGCAGGCCTCTGTCAAAGAGCCAGCAACCATGACCTCATCAGTGTGGCTTAAACCACGCAAATAGACTCCTGCAAGACCTCCTTCAAGGGGCTCGGCCAATAAATGCCTGTGGCACATAGAGGACCAAGATTGCACGAGTCTTACTTAAAACATCACTGTCGATGCCCACAAGCCGGTCAACAGCCCGGAAGCACAGACGTGCGGTAGGATGCGGCCCGGGTTCTTAAAAGCCCGATGTCAATACCCGCCCTGTATTTCTCCTTCCTCCTTTCCCCCTTTACATTGTACTCTCTATTTTTTCTTATCGCAGTTGGGCATGTAAAGGCTTGAAATTATGAAATAAAGAAACTATGCCCTTTAAAGGTCTTTACAGTATTTCTTTATAGGCACGACCCTTCAGTGCAAAGAAATCCTTCAAAAGAAAGAGATACAATCGTATTACAAGTCCGAAATACTCAGCGTGTCGGATTTCAGCTTTATATGCACCAGTTTCAAACCTAGATTTCGGTCAATAGTTGGGTTGCCTGGCTCCTATGTGAACCCCTTACATTACCGATGAATTCGGCTAAGGGTGTAATGGGAGAACCACTGCGACAGCGCCGCGAGGTTAATTGGCAGAGCGCCTCAGTGGAGAAAGCCGAAAACTGACTATCTAGGTAGGCACAAACTGGTCAGCCATCCGTATACCTCGTTAAGCGATGTGACGATAGAGATCACCTGTGTTAAATGAAGGGATCTACTTTCGGGCCGAAGTGAATTACGGCCTCGACCCCGGCCTACCAGGCCAACCACTTCCCACACCGGGGGCTGGTCATCAACCCCGCTGTCAAACTCCTAGGACTACTTGAAAGCTCTCAAGCCACCATAGTCTGATTGCCTTGTTCCTATATGCAGAAGACCGCCTTCGGGCATCGAGACATCGACTAAGGGTCAAATCTGCATCTTGGAACACCCCTTGTAATAAACTACATGGGGGCTGAAGCTGACGACTGGCCACTTTCAGGTTAAAAAAGTCACCGAGGAGGAAAAAATAATTAAAAGACATGCATAAGGAATTTAAAGCCATTCAAGCAAAAGATAAAGTCTTATACATATCATCAATTCGGCATTCCAAAATCTTATCTAATAATACAGTGTGTTCTTTGGACACGCGGTCTCAGTCAGCCGAGCTCCCTCCTCCACCTCTTGATAGAACTGCTCTGCGGTGCATGGTTTGTCCGTAGCTGGGCCCACGGCCACAATCATAGCATCAACCTTGCGCCAATGCGGCTTAACGCGGGCTTACACCCTCCATGCTCCTTCAAAGCACGCAGACCTCTTCCAGATATCAGCCTGCATGACAGCCCCATGTAGGCGCACCACGAGGCCAAAGAGGCTGCCCGGAAGGACGTCGGCAGGACAGAGCGCGATGCAGAGGTCTTGAAGTGCCGACCTCGCCATGAGAAGCAGCTCGGCTAGCTGCTTCATTCGATTGTGTAGCAGCTGCGCCGCCAGAGACCCCGTGAACTGCCCCCAGAAGGCCTTCTCCACTTGATGACCCGCCACTGCAATAATTATTGCTTACCCGAGGTGATTTGCTCCAACTGCTGGAGCACCTCGTGGTCCGCCCGGGCCACGGTCTTGAGGTCTGCATGGGAAAGCTTGAGCTTTTCAAGCTCCTCCTTCGTTTGCTGCCTTTCCACCTGAAGCTGGTCGGGTGCCTCAAACTCGCCCTTCAGGGTTTCCTCGACCTCAGCCACCCGCGCCAGGTCCTTTCCCTCAGCTACCTTCTTGGCGGCTCGGGCCTTCCCACCTTCGCGGCGGCTGCTTCATGCTGCTTCGACTCTTGCCGAACTCTTTTGAGCTCGGCCTTGAGCTTCTCAAGCTCAGCTAGCACCGCTGTCATTAAAACAGCTCAGCCTTAGTATTTGATCCAGTAAAATATATTATTCCTTGAAAAAATATCACGCAAGATTTGACTTGCTTACTTTGAGACTGCTCAAATCTCTGGTTCGCTAGGTCGAGGTCCTTATGGGACCTCTTAAGCTTCCGGTTCATCTCCGCTATCTCCTCGGAGACGGAGCTTGGAACCGAGGTTGAAACCGATCAACAGAAATCCTTAATACTATGCCCGCAGTCAAAATAATTCTCTAGGGCGACTGCCTTAATCAAATGACCCAGGGGCTACATGACAAGCTCCTCTTAAATCATACAACCCCAAGGCTGGTTTCTTGAAACCAACTTTGGGCTTGGGGGCTAATCACTCACTAAGCTGTTTAGAAGGCTGTAATGACATGTCTTCGGACAATTACATGAATCTTTAATAGTACCCAAATAAAGGGATAGAAGCATACCTCGAAGCTCGGCACAAGGCTTTTGAAAGCCTCATGCAGGCAAGCCCCCGTGGACCAGAAATCCTGCAGCGCGGCGCCTATTAAGGCATGGTGCTCTTCCTTAAGGGAGAAACCGTTAAGAGTCTCCTCCATCTCCTTGGTCCACCCTACGCTAGCCCGTTCTGGGGCAGTTGGCGGGAGTTGAGGAATGACCTCAGACCCAGGCACTGACGCACCGGCCCGAGTAGGCTCCACCTGTGGTGGCGGAGCTGAAGCAGATATCGGCTGGGCCAGCGTCTGGGCAAGCCCCTCCTCGATGACCTCGGGGAGTTGCTCCCCCGGGTCTTGTTGAGTCGAGGTGTCAGCCTCGGCCATGATGGCCACCTTATCAGCCCCTGCCACGTTGACGTCGGGGGCCAGGGTGGATGTTGCCTCCCCTAGCCCGTCATGCGTCGGGGGAGGAGCGGCGGGCCCTGGAGTCCCGCTGGCGGATGGCGACCCGCTTGAAGAGCCACTAGGGTTCACCTTTGGCGGACTGCGAAAAGACAGGGCGCTCTATGAGTCTCCCTTGTTAAAAGGGCTTATCAAATAAAAAGACAGGGCAAGAAAGACGACGGCATACCCTCGAGGCGCCGGGTTTTTCCTCCCCATCGCGAGGAGGTCTTCTTCCGAGTCGCCGGAGAGCTCGACTCTCTTCGGTAACTTGCTGGCGGCTCTAGCCGAGGTCCTCCTCGGCCTCTTTGAGCCCTTGGGCTGCATGCTGGTTCCGGCGTCCTCCGAAGCCACTCTCTTCATTTCGGGTGGAGGGAGCTCCTCCACGTCATTCACCTCCATGACGTCGCTGTGGGCGGCGGAGGTGTGGGTCTCCTCGGACCTAGTGACCGAAGTCTCCCGTGTCCGGGCACTTAGCTTCCCCTTCTGGGACCTCGTCCCTTTAGGAGCCACCACGTGTGGCTCCAATGTAAGGAGCGCTACCAGTAGGGGAGATTGTTGTTCCTCTAGCAGTGGAGCGGGGCATCGCACGCCCTCTACCCAGGACAGCCACTTCTACAAGAGCGTCAAGCATCATGATTGCTACTTCTTGAGCTTGCGTTGGGTTTTCCCTTGAAGAGGAAAGGGTGATGCAGCAAAGTAGAGATAAGTATTTCCCTCAGTTAAGAACCAAGTATCAATCCAGTAGGAGGAACACACAAGTGTCCAATAATTTCACCTACACAAATAAACAAATACTTGCACCCAACATGATAAAGGGGCTGTCAATGCCTTCACAGTTACTTGCAAGGATGAGATCTGATAGTGATAGATATAAAAGATAAATAAAAGTGCTAAATAAAATAAAAGTAAATAAATTGCAGCAAGGTGTTTTTGTGTTTTTGGTTTTATAGATCTGAAAATAATATGATAAAAGATAGACCCTGGGGCCATAGTTTTCACTAGAGGCTTCTCTCTTGAAAGAAAGCATACAGTGGGTAAACAAATTACTGCTGAGCAATTGATAGTAAAAGCGCAAAGTTATGACAATATTTAAGGCAATGATCATGTATAATCACGTCCGTGACAAGTAGACCGACTCCTGCCTGCATCTACTACTATTACTCCACACATCGACCGCTATCCAGCATGCATCTATTGTATTAAGTTAACAAGAACATAGTAACGCCTTAAGCAAGATGACATGATGTAGAGGGATAGATCCAATCAATATGAACAAACCCTTATAAACGTTCCTTTGATTAAGGACACATCCTAGCTCAATTCTTTGTAAGGAAAGGTTCTTATTTTGTTCAAAAATTTTATCAACCAAAATAGATGGGGGGATCCTTTTTTTAAAATTTTCATTATAAGAAGCATAATCTGGAGATTGCAATCTCCTTATCTCTTCTTCATTAAAAAGGACCTCCTCTATAGGAGGGAACCACAATTTATGTTGTAATGGGCAAATATTTCACTAGCTTCTTTCATAATATGCCAAAATTCATAAGCTAGAAATATAGTGGTAACACGCTTAACGGAATGATCATGAATATTAGAAAATTCTGGAAGGATCCTTTGTATGGAAGGATGCATGTGAACAAATTGTCTTTCAAGTTCAACTATAAGCAAAGATATTGCATCCACAAGACTAGAAGTTTTATTAAGAATAGCCCCTCCTAGCATAGGTAACATACCGCACAAGTAAAGAAATCTTGAATAACACCTTTTTCAATAATATTACTGCTACCTACACAGAGTTTTTTAGTGTGCATGATAGTAGTTTCTTTCTCATGAGGATCATCATCAACAAAATCATCAAATTTTTCCTCAAGATTATTACTAGTTTTTTCAACAATAACCTTCCCAGATTTAGACATGATGACAAAGTAAGCAATCTAGCACACAAGCAAACAAAAAGCAAACGAAAAAGCGAATCGAAAGAAGGCAAATATTTTTGTGTTTTTCCGAAAACGTTTTAGAAATGGGGAGAGGAAAACGAGAGGCAAATGGTGATATGTCTCCAATGTATCTATAATTTCTGATTGTTCCATGCTGTTATATTATCATTCTTGGATGTTTTATATTCATTTTATAGAAACTTTAAATCATTTTTTTGGACTAACCTATTGACATAGTGCCCAGTTCCAATCGGTGTTTTTTGCTTGTTTTTTACTTCGCAGAATATCAGTACCAAACAAAGTACAAATGCCATAAAACTTTTTGGAGCTTTTTTCTGCCCAGAAGACAACTTGGGAGCCAATTAAGTACCGAAGGGGAGGCCCGTGGGGCCCACAAGGCACCAGGGCGCGCCAGAGGCCCCTGGCGCGCCTTGGTGGTAATGAGGCCCACATGCCCCTACTCCACCACCTCTCAGTTCTATAAATAATCAAATATTCCAGAAACCCTAGGGGAGTCAATGAAAAACAATTCCAGCCGCTGCAAGTTCCAGAACCACGAGATCCAATCTAGAGCCCTATTCCGGCACCATGCCATAGGGGAACATGATCACGGAGGGGTTCATCATCCCCATTGGTGCTCCTCCGATGATGCGTGAGTAGTTTACCAATGACCTTTGGGTCCGTAGGCAGTAGCTAGATGGCTTCTTCTCTCTTTTTGATTCTCAATACAATGTTCTCCTCGATGTTCTTGGAGATCTATTTGATGTAACTCTTTTTTGCGGTGTGTTTGTTGGGATCCGATGAATTGTGAGTTTATGATTAGATCTATCTATGAATATTATTTGAGTCATCTTTGATCTCTTATATGCATGATTATTATAGCATCGTATTTCTTCTCCGAAACTTTGGTTTGGTTTGGCCAACTAGTTGATTTTTCTTGCAATGGGAAGAGGTGCTTTGTGATGGGTTCGATCTTGCGGTGCTCAGTCGCAGTGACAGAAGGAGAAGTGACACGCATGTATCATTGCCATTGAGTACAAAAATATGGGGTCTATTCCTACATGAATAGATCTTGTCTACATCATGTCATCGTTCTTATTGCATTACTCCATTTCTCCATGAACTTAATATACTAGATGCATGCTGGGTAGCTGTCGATGTGTGGAGTAATAGTAGTAGATGCAGGCAGGAGTCGGTCTACTAATCTTGGACGTGATGCCTATATACATGATCATTGCCTTGGATATCGTCATAATTATTTGCTCTTCTATCAATTGCCCAACAGTAATTTGTTTACCCACTGTATGCTATTTTCTCGAGAGAAGCCACTGGTGAAATCTACGGCCCCCGGGTCTATCTTTTATCATATTGTTTTCAGATCTATTATTCCAAAAACCCAAAAATACCTTGCTGCACTTTTTCTTTATTTATTTTATTTTGTGTTTTCGCTAGATCTATTTGTCCAATCTCATACAATTTTATCTATCTTTTTACCGGGGAGGGATTGACAACCCCTCTTACGTGTTGGGTTGCAAGTATTTGTTATTTGTGTGCAGGTGTTGTTTACATAATGTTGCTTGGTTCTCGTACTAGATTGATAGCCTTGGTTTCATAACTGAGGGAAATACTTACCGTTGTTGTGCTGCATCATCCTCTCCTCTTCGGGGAAATACCAACGCAGATACAATTAATCAGGAAGAATTTCTGGCGCCGTTGCCGGGGAGACATCATCAACATCTATCAGGTTCCTAATCACAAATCTCATATCCTTGCAATTTACATTATTTGCCATTTACCTCTCATTTTCATCTCCCCCACTTCTAAAACATTTTTGCGAAAAGCACAAAAAGATTTGCCTTTTTCTCGTTCGATCTTTTGTTTGCGTGTGATCTTGCTTGCCTACCTTATTTCTATGGCTAGTTCTTCACCTACTACGTGTACCCCTGAGAATGAGGTTCTCGATTTTAAGCAAAGGGGAGGAGATAATTTAAAGGATCCTTGGTACAGAATTTGTGATGCTCATAATAGTTCTATTCGAAAGCAGTCCACTACTATTCTCCTTCGTAATTTTTATGTGGGCATTACTACTTAGTATAGATTTGTTCTTGATACTATCACCGGAGGGAATTTCTTGATGTGCCCCCTTTGGATGCTTTTAATGCTATGGGAAATTTATTGGGATCACCTCCTATCATTATCAATGAAACGGTTTTAACTCTTGAGCACGTTATGCAAAGGCTCGATGCTATTGAAAAGAAAATGCTCACCGAAGAACACATTGAAAATTTGGATAAAAGTATTCATAATCGTGCTAATAAAATTGGGTCAAAGGTAGGGGATACACTTAAATTATTAAGGGAAAAGGAACACGTAGTTAACGAGAGGGTAGTAGAGAGCCCCGCTAGAATTGATAAGTTGGAAGAAATTTTTAGTAACTTGAGCTCATCTTTTTCTTCCATTAAAACTATTGAAAAGACTCCTATTAGCAAGAATTGCAAATCTACACATGCTCCTAGGAATAAGGGTGCCACTTCTAGTAGCAACAATGAAGATCTTAAGATGATTAGTGTTCACCCAAATTTTGTAGATTTAATAAAGGGACCAATCTATAAAAATACTCCTCTTACCTTGTTCCTATGAGTTGGATTATCAAATTTTTTGGAACTTCTACAGAGAATGGTTGTGTGATTGAGGATTTGAAAACTAAAGATGACAATACTTGAATCTAAGCATTATGCCTAGCTAGGGGCATGAAACGATAGCGCTTGTTGGGAGACAACCCAATGAATAAAATATATTTTCTCTTTTTATTTCCGTTTTAGTGCATTCACACAATTATGCTAGTGTTATGATTGTGTTTTTATGATTTAATTAGTGTTTGTGCCAAGTAATGCCTTTAGGATGGCTTTGGGTGTTAGTTGATTTGATATTGTTGAAAAACAGAAACTTTTACGGCCAGTAGCTGAATTGTTAAAAATCACTATAGCGACGAAAAACTCTGAATGTTTTACACAAGATTGATATATGAATTGCCTATGTTGTCCTAATTTTCTGAATATTTGGAGTTACAGAAGTATGAGTAAAATTCGAGTCTTTACAAACTGTTCTGTTTTTGACAGATTCTGTTTTCGTTGCATTGTGTGCTTATTTTGATGAATCTATGGACTGTATCGGGGGGGGGGGTATAAGCCATGGTAAAGTTAAAATACAGTAGGTATAATGCAATAAAAAAATATGAATGGGTTTGCAACAATACTTAGAGTAAAGATTGTTTTTTCTTATACTAACGGATCTCACAAAGGTTTTTGTTGAGTTTTGTGTGATTGAAGTTTTCAAGTTTTGTGTGATTGAAGTTTTCAAGTTTTGGGTGAGATCACGATGGATGAAGGAATAAGGAGTAAGAAGAGCCTAAGCTTGGGGATGCCCATGGCACCCCAAGGTAATATTCAAGGAGAACCAAGCAACTAAGCTTGGGGATGCCCCGGAAGGCATCCCCTCTTTCTTCTAACAACCATCAGCAATTTTACTTGAAGCTATATTTTTATTCGTCACATATCATGAGTTTTACTTGGAGCATCTTGTATTATATGAGTCTTTGCTTGTTTTTCTTTTTAGTTTGTCACAATCATCCTTGCTGGACACACCTATTTGAGAAAGCCATAACGAGGCTATGATTTGTTAGAATTGCTCTATGTGCTTCACTTAAAATTTTTGAGCTATGGAATTTCTCTAGTGCTTCACTTATATCTTTTTGAGCACGGTGGTGCTTTAATTTTTTTTGAAGAAATACTCTCATGCTTCGCTTAGATTAATTTGAGAGTTAGTAAATTTTTGAAGAAATTCTCTCATACTTCACTTATATTATTTTGAGAGATGGAAAAATTATTTATGCTCATGTTCTTCACTTAAAGTCGTTTGAAAGCTTGTCATAAGCAATGGTAATATATGAAATTAGTCCCAAAGTTATAGATACCCAAGGGGGATATAATAAAAACTTTCATGAAGATCATTGGATATTATAAACTTGATTCTTTGTAATAGTTTTGAGATATGATGATAGCAATATGTGAGTCATGTTGGTGAGTAATTATGCTTTAGTAAGAATATTGGTGTTAAGGTTTGTGATTCCCTATGCAAGCACGAAAGTCAATAGTTATGCAATGAAATTACATCCTACTTGTGGTGCATTATTCGGTGTTAGTTATGCTTAATGCTCGTTTATGAGAATTTTCGTTTCTTGGTTGGTAGCTTCTCAATCTATTTGCTAGCCTTTCCTTGTACTAAGTAGGAATATTACTTGTGCATCCAAAATCCTTAAACCAAGTTGTGCCATATGAGTCCACCATACCTACCTATATGCGGTATTTTTGTGTCGTTCCAAGTAAATTTGTATGTGCGAACTCTAATTTTCAAAATGAATTTCCTTTTTGTGTGCCTGTACCGCTCATGAAGCGACAGGGGGTAGCCAATATTTTTCCATGCTAGATGTGTTATTCTCAAGATGAGTGTTTATTCACTTGTCATTGCACGAGAGTGTGGCGGTGATAGGGATGCCCAGTCCTGAAATGAGAAAGAAATTTACTTTATGTTGTCAAATAATAAATTCCTTGGGAATTGTTTGTATGGAAGGCACCCGTTGATATGGTTAGCCATGGATTGTGAAAGAACGGTGGAAAAAGGAATAAACTTTATTTTATGTTTGGGAACCGCCTATGATGTATCTAGCATGGAAAGTATTGGGAACTACTCAGTCGTTTTCATTGACGGGAAAAGCATGCCTCTAAAAAAAATTATCTCTCAATTTAAGTTTTGAGCTCTGGCACCTCTACAAATCTCTGCTTCACTCTGCGAAGGGCCTATCTATTTACTTTTACTCATTTTTTTTATTTGAGTCTCCATGTTCTCTTATAAAGCACCAACTAGGGAGCACTATGATCATACTTGTGCATTGGATGTAGCTAATATTCGAGTGTGTTTCATGAATGGATCAATGATTGAGCATGATGGGCTAGGATAACTTTCTTTAGTGTTGATATTTTGAAAGACATGGTTGCTTGTTGATATGCTTGAGTATTGAAATCTTCATGTCAAATATAGACTATTGTTTTGAATCATCTAAAAGTCCAAATGTCCATGCTATAAAAGAAAAGAATATGTGATGAGCATGTCAAGCAGCATTCCACATCAAAAAATTCTGCTTTTATCATTTACCTACTCGAGGACGAGCAAAAATTAAGCTTGGGGATGCTGATACGTCTCCAACGTAACTATAATTTTGATTGTTCTATGCTGTTATATTATCATTCTTGGATGTTTTATATTCATTTTATAGCAACTTTATATCATTTTTTGGGACTAACCTATTAACATAGTGCCCAGTGCCAATGATGTTTTTTGCTTGTTTTTTACTTCGCAGAATATCAGTACCAAACGAAGTCCAAATGCCACGAAAACTTTTGGAGATTTTTTTCTGCCTAGAAGACAACTTGGGCGGGCCGTGGGGCCCACAAGGCACCAGGGCACGCCTTGGTGGGTAGTGGGGCCCACAGGCCCCCTCTCCACTGCCTCTCAGCTCTATAAATACCCAAATATTCCAGAAACCCTAGGGGAGTCAACGAAAAACAATTCCAGCCACCGCAAGTTCCAGAACCACGAGATCCAATCTAGAGCCCTATTCCGGCACCTTGCCGGAGGGGAACACAATCACGGAGGGGTTCATCATCCTCATTGGTGCTCCTCCGATGATGCGTGGGTAGTTTACCAGAGACCTACGGGTCCGTAGGCAGTAGCTAGATCGCTTCTTCTCTCTTTTTGATTCTCAATACAATGTTCTCCTCGATGTTCTTGGAGATCTATTTGATGTAACTCTTTTGTGTGGTGTGTTTGTTGGGATCCGATGAATTGTGAGTTTATGATTAGATCTATCTATGAATATTATTTGAGTCTTCTTTGATCTCTTATATGCATGATTATTATAGCATCGTATTTCTTCTCCGAAACTTTGGTTTGGTTTGGCCAACTAGATTGATTTTTCTTACAATGGGAAGAGTTGCTTTGTGATGGGTTCGATCTTGCGGTGCTCAATCTCAGTGACAGAAGGAGAGGTGACGCGCATGTATCATTGCCATTAAGGATAAAAAGATGGGGTCTATTCCTACATGAATAGATCTTGTCTACATCATGTCATCGTTCTTATTGCATTACTCCGTTTCTCCATGAACTTAATACACTAGATGCATGCTGGATAGCGGTCGATGTGTGGAGTAATAGTAGTAGATGCAGAATCGTTTCGGTCTACTAATCTTGGACGTGATGCCTATATACATGATCACTGCCTTGGATATCGTCATAATTATTTGCTCTTCTATCAATTGCCCAACAGTAATTTATTTACCCACTGTATGCTATTTTCTCGTAGTGAAATCTACGCCCCCCAGGTCTATTTCCTATCATATTGTTTTCAGATCTATTATTCCAAAAACCCAAAAATACCTTACTGCACTTTTTCTTTCTTTATTTTACTAGCAAAAATGCCCGTGCGTTGCGCCGGGAGAATACAAGGTGCGAGAATCAGGCTAGTGGCATAGATATTTTATTGGTTCAATACTTATCATGTATTTTTTTACCATTAAATCACTCTTCTTTCTTAGTTACAATATACCATGAATAATATTTGCTCTCCTCCATAGCTCAAAAATAAATGGTTCAAAAAGCTTTAGCGATTTAGTTTGGGAAATCAATCAAAAAAGTTAATAGTACTCCCTCTGTATCCTTACGTTTTGGTGGTTCAAATTAAACTACCAAAACGTTATATATTTAGGAATGGAGTGAGTACTTCTGAAATTATGTATAGAAAAATTGCGCCCTTGTTAACATGTTTGCTATCACAAATTATTTTACAAAGTAAGATTACACAAACAACAATATATGTCCCAGCCTTTTCTCAACGCACGACAGAGTAGAGGCCATGTACACATTGTTAAAGAATGAGAATATCAGTCTTATGTATGGCTGGATGGTTTGTACCTGCAAAAATTCCCTACAAATAAACATATCTTCTTTGTTGAATGTAGCTTCACCAATCAAACCTGAAGAATCATAGAAAAAATCAATCATAGACTTCACATGGAAGTTTATGCAGATGAATTTTTGCCTAAAACTGCTAGAAAAAACATGTTCAACTGAATTGTTTTCAGCACTGGATCAACTCATAATATTACTTATACATTAAAATGTATGATGCTTATAAACTGAGATAATGTTTTAGAGCAGGTAAAAAAGAATGTACAGGGAATGCCAGTAGCATAATTGATGGTTACATGAAACATCTAAAATTTTAAGAATAAAAAATGATCTAAGGAAGTGACACACATCTGCAAGTATCTAATAATAAAATCCGTATGAAAGATAAGCTCCATTGATTAAAAAATTGCAAGTTCCACTCCTTTGCTTCAATAGCATCGGCCACTTGGTCCAGCACATCCCCTTTGTCATAGATCAGTAGAAGGCAAAAATGGATACACATCTATTTGGGCCTACTCCTATCATAGTTTATACATAGCAACAAATTGAGATTACATATGGCTACATAATAAGATTCCTTTGCATCATTGTGTTCTTACTTTGAAATATGGTAGCAGCAAATTGAAAGATTCTAATGTGTTAGTTTTGGCACAACGGGCTTCGGCCTCCTTGACGCCGCCTATCTGCAAGCAATTTTTGAATCATCTTGGTACACACCATGCGCATAGTTAGTGTGATATAGCATTGTAGGCAACAAAAATGAATCCATATGTAATCTGAATCTTCACTGAACTTTTTAGGTTTGACGGTCCAGGACCTCGGTCACACAAAATTTGATAGCTCAAACTTTTACCCTTACCAGTCTTCCATCATCCATGGCAAATCCACCACATACTTGGCTTCACATTGAGATGGTTCACCGCCTTCATCTCACACGACTTGTCACACTGCATATCGACGAACCAATCCAGTTAATGTTTGATGACTGAAAAAATTCAGAGTAAATCAGCAGATGCATGAATAAATAAATCGACGCGTTGCAACGGGAGAAAAAAACATCACAAACACGCCACCAAGCTCTAGCACCTTTGCATATGACATGGCAATCAAGCATACTTGGCACCCATGCAATGGGCCCCACGATGATCTTGCACCCTTGCGGCTCAACCGGCGATGTCGTCGGCGGGTCAAGGCAGCGGCAGAGCAGGCGCGACACAGATGCCACGAGCTGCTCGGCCACCTTTCCTCAAAATACAACACAACAACAAAGGCAACTTGGCTAGAGATTGCACTTGAACACTTAGCTGTAATAGAGATGATTAAAACTTTCAAGAATACAAATTTGGCTGTCCGTTATAGTGGGATATGCAGTGTATATGACAGCAAAAATGGGTAAGGAAAAAAATAGGAAATGATTAAGTGTGTTTTTACCTTCTGACAACATCCTTTTGCCCTGCATCACAAATAGTAATGATGTCACAAGCATGCTCTTGACGAGAATGATTCACATGTGCTAGCGACCTGCAGAGGATGGAGAAAAGATGGGCAGAAGAGGGAGGCTTGTATCTATCAAGACACCAGCATATACTTCAAGCTTTGTCAAGATACCAATAAGAGTAAAATCACTCGAAGCTAATACGCAACCTTATAGCAATATACTGCACTGCGTATATCCACTATCATCTGGTCCAGCCGTTCAGGTAAAGTGAGTGCCAGTAGAACAATGACCTGCAGACCACAAGAGTTCCAAAGCACCATTAATCAGAACATGTACAAAGAAACAAAGGAGTAATCAACAGCCAAAAATAGGCTAAATTACAAACCTTAGAATCACGTCATGGAGTTCAAGAGGAAACTCCTCCACACCCCCCTGGCAGGAGTTGAGCCCGACCGCGGACTCATCGGGGTCGTCGATGCTGCAGAACCTGCTACTGCTGCTGCTCGACTTTGAGCTGCTGTCACATGCAAAGTATTATTCTGAACACGCTCGGAACGCCCATCTGAATTTCCACGACGACACCAAACTAAATGCAAGTAATATTGCTGTAGAAAATATAGGAGTACTCCAAGAGTGCTCTATTCATCTGATGGATTGTGTGTGTGCCAAGAGCCATGCCAAGCTGCACATTTAGTATGCATAGTACCCTGATTTCTATGCCACCCGGTCGCAAACACTGCAAGCTGCATATAAAATAAATTACATTGTCCTGTACTGAGATTGGAGTCAAGATCTGGATCAAAATTACATTGTTATATTTTTCTATAACTGAAGCTAATATTTTTCTATAACTGAAGCTAGATTAAGTACACTGCCTGCTACCGCGGGCTATAAAGAAAATTTCCCAATGTCACATATCATACGAAGATTAGTTCAATAATGTAGGACCGGCCCAATGTCGGTGTATCATAGGAATCATGTGGTGCCTTGGGGCTCATGCAGGGGTGTTGAGAGTTAATCCTTTAGCAAAACAGAGAAGATGGTGATAGGAAGAGAATAGTTGGCAAATTCTGCCTCCTTTCCTGAACCCGATGGCTACATGGAAGGTAATTTCCTTTTCTAGCAGCTGGTTGTATAGCTGTACTGAAACCATTTGAATTGGCTTCCGTGCAAGTTTAACGTGTTAGTTGAGCAACAAAGATTAAAATAGCCTATTGTTTAAGGTTCTAAAGAAGGTTGAACAGCAACGATGCAACATAAACCCAACTATTTCATGAGCATAATTAGTCTATGTAAGTTAAGCCACACATCCTGATACATTAACAGGTAGTGGAAACAGGCAAAAGTATCCAAAGTTGTTGTCTACTTCGAGCTACCTGCTGTAACACCCTGGATTTTGCCCATTTCTTTTGTCTTTTGAATTTGGTTTGGATTTGCTTGTTTGTGGCTTAGTAGTCTTAAAACCTGTAGGGATCACCCTTGAATCCTCTTCCCAAGTGGCTTGCCAACTTCAAAACCATCCCAAGACCATGCCATTTCCATCTTGGACCAACCCCAATATTCTTTTCTTGGGAATATTCCTTTTTCTATTAACGGAATAACCCTGTTGTCCTGGGTTGTGAAGCAACCCACATTTCCATCATTCCAAAGATTCCCAAATAATTCTCATAAATTGTTTGGGTCAGATCTTCCACAAATATGTCAAACCCTTCCTTGCCATGTTCAAAAATATTTCACAAATATTCTTTTTCTGATTTTTCCCTAGCTGCCAAGTTGAGAAGCAAGTACCCTTTATATTTGCTTGCTTGGTCTCAAACTTTTTGGGCATTCTTTCCTATCCATATAATTGCCACATGCCAAAATTCAACTTCATTTGGATATTAAATCTCCCTTGGCTAATTTCCAAAGTTTCTGGTCAACTGGGAGCTTTGTGAAGCAAGTGCTAGCTAGGAGTATCCAAATGATTTGAAATTTTGCAAGCATCTTCCTACTCAAATAATGACTCTCCACCAAGTTTCAACCCTATCCAATCATTTATGTGAGCACAGCCTCAAATCTTGGTTTCTGGTCAGATTTTCACATTGTGGAGCAACTATATTTTATATTGCCCCATAATTGCTGAAAATTTACCAGAGCATTCTCCTACCCATATAACCTGTCTCCACAAAATTTGGGCTCATTTCATATTCCCAATAATTCCCTAGAAGTTTCCTAAGATTCTGGTCAGAGAGGTTCCTTGTGAAGGAAGTACCATTTTGGCCTGTCCAAATGCCATGAGATTTTAGTGGAACTCTCATCTGACCAAATCATCATGCTATACTAAATTTCAGCTCAATATCATTTGATGTGTGAGTGGCACATCAAGATTGAGTTTCTGAACCAGATTGGTCAATTCCAAAGCAACTATATTAAATCTTGGTCCATTTCTCTCCAAACTCCACAGGATTGTAGTCCTTCCTACCTTAAACCTCCCAGACATCACACTTGGCTCTTATCCCTTTACTGTTGATCACAGTCTCAGGCAATAGTTGGATGCAGTAAACTTTAGAGGATCATTCACATCCAACCACAGTGTGTTTCTTTGAGCCATCACCTCTCTGGAACTATTACTTGGAAGGACAACACTCTGGACATGATTTGGCCGGTCAGGGTGCACCGCATGTGCCATTCCACGCGGTAACCACGCGTCTGGCATGCCAGCCAGCGCGCTCTGGTGATAGACCTCCTCGGCTCTGTCCATTCCTTCTCTCCCTCGCCATTTAGCTATGTCTAGGGGCTTCCTCTCGTCACCGCCTTCGCTCTGGAAGCCTCTTCCCCTCCTATTTCCTTCCCCTTGCGACAGGCGATCGCCGCCACTGTTCGGCCCGTGACCACCGTCGTCGTTTTCTCCTGTCCTCTTTCGTTCTGAGCCCTCCCGAAGCCGCTACCTCCTTCTCCACCTCCCTAGAAACCCTGCCGACATCGCCAATGCCCTCCGCGTGTCCCCTAGCACCAGTGCGGCGATAAGGCCACCACGGCGTCCGTCCCTATCGTCTCGGCCGCCCTGGCTATATATAGCCGCGGCCCCCGAGTCCTCTCGTCCACACCAGCAGCTCAGTCACCCACCACTACCCCATGGCTACTCAGTTGATCCCGGAGCTCCCCTTCACTCGCCACGGACGCCACTGCCTCCGTCGGCTACCGCTCAAATTGGAGCAACGGCGATCTCCTTTCCTCCTCCTAGCCACTCCAGAGCTCCCCCTCGACCTCCACGAGCCGCCCCATAGTTCATTCCCTTCTCTCCACGGCCGTTGCTGCGAGCCCGCCATCTCCATCACCGTCATCCGCCATGGGAAGCGCCCCGCTCTGACTCGAGGTCCCCGGCAGCCGTGCCCTACTCCTTCGGGACCGCCTCGGTCTCCCGCATCCAGCAGTGTGCCGGGCGCCCCGAACGGTGGTCGGAGCCGGCCGGACGAGCGCCAGCGCCGCGCGCCCTGCCTCTGCCTCGCGGGCGAGAGAGAGGTTGATGACGACCCTGGCCAGGTGTGCCTTGGCCCCACCCGTCAGCCGCAGAGGCGAAGTCAACGCAGGCCCGCACAGGAGTAAGTGGAGACGCATTTCTCTGAATGCGCTTTTAGAACACTAAAAGCGTATTTTCTTCTACTGCGGCCAAGTTTACGTTTTCTTTTTCAGAAAACGTACTATGCCCGAAGGTGCTTCTGGTTCAGCCCCAGGGGCCTGTCTGTGAATTTTAATTTTATAGATTGGTCCCTAGACTTAAACTCTCACAACTTTTTCTCCGCAACTCCGATCGAGGTGATTCCAAAGCCCACGTCTTCGTCTCTTCGAGCCCATCATGTTGATATCATTTTCACTATGTGGTCCCACAGTGAAAATGACCATTTTTCCCTTTCCCGTAAACAGCCCTCTCCGAGAAAGAACTGTTTCCGGCAATCACTTCCACGGACTCTCCGCACTCCTTCCCGATGGTTCCTTCATCCCCAGGCAAGCCACAACTCTCATCTGCATAATCGCATTGCAATGTCATAGTTTAACTATTTACTTTAATAGCAAGTTTGATTATTTGTAAAAATGGATTGGATTACACAATGCTCGAGTAAATTCTTGGATAGGTGACTACCATGTTGAGATTACCGTCTATGATTATTTTGGATTTCATCCGGCAGTTCGTGGAGATGAGTTAGTAGCAGTGGCTTAAGCATACTGGTTACCGGATTTCTAGCCAGATATCGTTTTGACTGGAATTGCTATAATATCGGAGTGTTAGCCATGACAGAGATTGTTCGGGGATTAGATACTTCATGGTTGATCCAGAGTCACCTGTCCGGACTTATCCGTGCAGCCACATTTGCCGGTATGGGACGGCCTTGACTTGGTCTGATCGCGTGCTCTTTCACCGGTACCGCCCGACAGGGAAGGTTATGCGTGCGCGCTACCCTGGCCTGGTAGGCGGCGATAACCTTGTGAGCCAAGTTGAGTTATATGGTACCAGGTCCCTGTTTGGGACAGTTTGTTAGACACGACGGTGGCAGGTGTCATGAGGTGACACAGGGGCCACCCTGGGCAGGACTCCGGGGGAGGATGATCGCCGGTGGTACGATGAGAGAGTCACGGGTCAGGCGGGTTTCGTTGGAGCAACGCTGGTCCACCCGAATGGAATCACGAGGTCAGGTGCTCCATGGTGTGGGTAAAGTGCGCAACCTCTGCAGAGTGTAAAATCTATTCGAATAGCCGTGTCCACGGTATTGGACAGTCCGTCCAGACCTCTTTAGGTCGTCAACCATAGTAGTGATAAGGATGGAAGAACTCGTCTTAAGATCGGAAGTACTCGGTGGATCGTGAGTATTCTGAGGGTTGTGAGACAACCCGAAAGAGAGTAAGTTTGTCAGACTTACAGTGCAGATGGTATCGGGAATATGACATGTTAGCCATGGGATGGCTATGAGATGAGTGGTCGGATGACCACATGATTTGGATTGGACTTGGCACGGGTTCGGATTGGATCCTAAGATTATTCAGAGTATGGATTAAATATGCTCTACCTTACTGCATCTATTTGAGTAGTTATTTGCTATGATGTTGTCTTGCCTTAATGCTGATGTTTGTTGTGAGCTTGCGAGTACATTCAAAGTACTCACCTGGCGTGTCATGCCAGTTTGCAGGTCATGCCATGATTGCTTGCTTGTCGAGGATCCCGAGTTTGCGACCTAGGATACATGTTCTATCCAGAGTCCCTGCGGAGTGGAGTCCATCACCGCCATCGCTGTTCCGCTGCCGAGAGAGTTACTCCGCTGTTAGCATAGAGCTACCCGGGCAGGCGTAGTATCGCCGTGCCGATGTAAACCTTGTACCCTTTGTAACCATATCCATTGTAATAAAGAGCTGATTTGTTCTATGTCAACAGTGCCGTATTCCAGAGGACTTGTCCCTGGGCTGGAATACGGGGTGTTCCGGTCTTCTCTGAGCCGAGGTGCGACAGGCGTTGGTATCAGAGAAGGTCTGGCTATACTACACGCGGTCTAGGCGCGAGCGTTAGTTACTGGTATTATAGGATCCAGTTGGTTTGCTGCACTTGTCTGTTGCATTTGTTTGTGCATAGCATGCATATAGACTAGATATCTTATCACTAACAATGGATATGGTGAGTGTAGGTGGCATCGGTTTTGATTCCCTGCCTGTGCTCTCCAGTTTGCATATTTGTTCCTTGGTGTGGTGTTATCTCCGTCCCAGCAGAGTGATGCCAAGGTGCTTAGGGGTGTCGATCACTAGCAAGATTGATGCACCGGTACCATGCCAATATATTCTCTTCAGCTACCCCTATCGTTTCGGTGATAGACAAGTTCTATCCCGGATCGTGCCATTCCACTAGCCACTTCGGCAACCCTTACTGATCCTTGTTATCAGAAAAGGGCAATGCCTGCAAACCTTTCTCTCCACCACTATCTCATTTTCCCACCTATTCTTTGGATGTGTACGGTTTTATTCCGTACACTTGATGATGATGTGGTCATAACTTCTGTGTTCCGACCCCCGATCACCAAGTTCGTCCTTGCCACCGTGTCCGTCCAGATGGAACCGGTGTTAAGCCCGTATTTGGTGTAGCCTAGTTTACACCAATTTTCTTCCACACATGATTCACTTTCATGCACATCGCCACAGCATGTTAGACCGTAGTACCGGAGTTCTTGCAAGACTTGTGTGCTTAAGTAGGAATGCATATTATTGCTGTGTATAGCTGTAGAATGTGATATTGCTTGTGTGTGTGATCTTGCTGCTTTGTGTGCTTTTGTTTAGTCGTTTTTTTGGGCCCTTGGTGTTACCTTATTTTCCCCTTATGGAAGTTGCTCACCGACCCTGAACCCAAAGAGTCAGTGAAGAGACAGTCACTTGGAAGCTCAGCTCAGCAATATGGAATTTTCAGCAGACTGTGTTATCAAGAATATCGGGCCTGAATACAAATGATATCCTGGCCGGATTGGTTATCAACATCAAGTATACATCAGTGCAACTTTCACAGCAGTAATGATCGCATCAGCAAGAAGGCAAAGATGCGTTCATGATCAACAGTACATTTCGAGTCAAAGGTATGATTCATATATACAAGGTTTGAGTCTGCTATGAGTATGATTTGAACCCTGCTATGTGTTGGAAGCAAGCCAGCATGTGCTATGAACTTAGTGTTCAGCAAGAAGGATAGCCGAATACCCTGTATTCATAATAGTGAGCTGTATGGGACGCGGATGAACCCTTGCCTGTCTTTCTTTGGTGACGGCACCACGCCTGTGTTCTGAGCTGTTTCCGGCTGTCCGGGCTGGATGCCGACTTTTATTTCTCTTGTCAGCAACTGGCCCATGTTTTGAGCTGCTTTTCGGCCGTCTCGGGCAGCTGTTGAATTTCTCTCCGTAGCAGTGACCCTATGCTCTGAGATGTTCTTCGGCCATCTTAGGGAACTGCTACTTTCTTTTTATCGACACCGTCTCATGCTCTGAGCTGCTTTTCAGCCGTCTTGAGTCGGGGTTGAGTTACTCCAGTAATGTCCCAGATCTGAGTTGTAAAGACCGTTCTGGTGGCTACTGGTTTATTTGCCGGTTTTATCCAAGGGTTCAGACAGCCGTTACCCTATAGCTACAACTTGTAAAGTAATATGCCTGCCGGAATATTGCACCTGACAACACCTATGGTCACACGGAGAATCAAGAACACATAAGGCCAAGTTCTTTCAGCAAAGGGTCCAGGCAAAGAGAATTATAATGAAAAAAAGCAAGGTTGTCCATACAGGTATGGTAATGGTACAAATACTCCGGACAGTCTGGCTCGGTACCAGTCACCATGGATACACACCCACGGGGTCTATTCCATTTGCAAGGAACCCATATAGAGACAACTTGCCCAGCCAACCAGATATACTTAGAATTGTCAGAAGAGGGCAACCAAGCTGGCCAGGTCAGCCGAAAGATTAACTCCGAAAGATTAACTCAACAGTTCAAATTCAGCAACCATGTTAAAGCATTACACGGCCTACCATCCATATAAAGGTATCGACAGACTAAGTAATTAGAAGGATGAACAACAGTCTCGAAGCATGTGTCCTCACAGATGGGAATCAATTAAAGACTAACCTGCCGTGAACAAGATTCTACTGCCAGGACCACTGTCAGCCAAGTCTATGGATAATATCACCGTACACCTTTATGCTGGTCACGACAGGTGACAGTCAAATATTTGATAGGAGCCTTATACCCAAGATAGTGAAGATACCCAAGATGACCCAGCTATCCGTGCGAGAAGTCAGATTCTGCCAGGAGAACGGTACGATTCACAGTACTGTTTTGAACCAGGAGGACACACAACCATTTGAAGTCACCCAATGCAATGAGTAAAAGATTTCATGTCCACCAAGAGAATCTGTTCACAACTTAGTGAACGGTCGATCGTATTGGACCTCATCACGACACGTCCATGAGGAACCACCCTCGGACTTACGAGCAGGGCACATAGTTTGGCCAAGATAATTTATTGCCCCAGATAGGTCAGCAGACATAAAAGGATTGGAGTTAGAGTAACATATGAGGTAAGATTTGCCAGAAAAAGGGTCCAGTGAAGCAAACCACCCCGAAGCAAGGCAGTCAGTCATATGAAACTCAGTGGGAGCATTATACAAAGGTAAAAAGGAAACCAGAGTTGGAAACGGTTTCCTCAAGTGGAAATATTCATGTTTGGTCCCTGAGCAACCAAATCTCGAGGACGAGATTTCTTTAAGGGGGGTAGGTTCGTAACACCCTGGATTTTGCCCATTTCTTTTGTCTTTTGAATTTGGTTTGGATTTGCTTATTTGTGGCTTAGTAGTATTGAAACCTGGAGGGATCACCCTTGAATCCTCTTCCCAAGTGGCTTGCCAACTTCAAAACCATCCCAAGACCATGCCATTTCCATCTTGGACCAACCCCAATATTCTTTTCTTGGGAATATTCCTTTTTCTATTAACGGAATAACCCTGTTGTCCTGGGTTGTGAAGCAACCCACATTTCCATCATTCCAAAGATTCCCAAATAATTCTCATAAATTGTTTGGGTCAGATATTCCACAAATATGTCAAACCCTTCCTTGCCATGTTCAAAAATATTTCACAAATATTCTTTTTCTGATTTTTCCCTAGCTGCCAAGTTGAGAAGCAAGTAACCTTTATATTTGCTTGTTTGGTCTCAAACTTTTTGGGCATTCTTTCCTATCCATATAATTGCCACATGCCAAAATTCAACTTCATTTGGATATTAAATCTCCCTTGGCTAATTTCCAAAGTTTCTGGTCAATTGGGAGCTTTGTGAAGCAAGTGCTAGCTAGCAGTATCCAAATGATTTGAAATTTTGCAAGCATCTTCCTATACTAAAATAATGACTCTCCACCAAGTTTCAACCCTATCCAATCATTTATGTGAGCACAGCCTCAAATCTTGGTTTCTGGTCAGATTTTCACATTGTGAAGCAACTATATTTTATATTGCCCCATAATTGCTAAAAATTTACCAGAGCATTCTCCTACCCATATAACCAATCTCCACAAAATTTGGGCTCATTTCATCTTCCCAATAATTCCCTAGAATTTTCCTAAAATTCTGGTCAGAGAGGTTCCTTGTGAAGGAAGTACCATTTTGGCTTGTCCAAATGGCATGAAATTTTTATGGAACTCTCATCTGACCAAATCATCATGCTATACTAAATTTCAGCTCAATATCATTTGATGTGTGAGTGGCACATCAAGATTGAGTTTCGGAACCAGATTGGTCAGTTGCAAAGCAACTATATTAAATCTTGGTCCATTTCTCTCCAAACTCCACAGGATTGTAGTCCTTCCTACCTTAAACCTCTCAGACATCACACTTGGCTCTTATCCCTTTACTGTTGATCACAGTCTCAGGCAATAGTTGGATGTAGTAAACTTTAGAGGATCATTCACATCCAACCACAGTGTGTTTCTTTGAGCCATCAGCTCTCTGGAACTATTACATGGAAGGACAACACTCTGGACATGATTTGGCCGGTCAAGGTGCACCGCGTGTGCCAGTCCACGCGGTGACCACGCGTCTGGCATGCCAGCCAGCGCGCTCTGGCGATAGACCTCCTCGGTTCTGTCCATTCCTTCTCTCCCTCGCCATTTAGCTATGTCTAGGGGCTTGCCCTCATCACCGCCTTTGCTCTGGAAGCCTCTCCCCCTCCTATTTCCTTCCCCTTGCACCATGGCGATCGCCGCCACTGTTCGGCCCGTGACCACTGTCGTCGTTTTCTCCTATCCTCTTCCGTTTCGAGCCCTCCCGAAGCCGCTACCTCCTTCTCCACCTCCCTGGAAACCCTGCCGACATCGCCAACGCCCTCCGTGTGTCCCCGAGAGCCAGTGCGGTGATAAGGCCGCCATGGCGGCCGTCCCTATCATCTCGGCCGCCCTGGATATATATAGCCGCGTCCCCCGAGTCCTCTCATCCACACCAGCAGCTCAGTCACCCACCACTACCCCCCTGGCTACTCAGTTGATCCCCGGAGCTCACCACGGCCGCCACTGCCTCCGCCGGCTGCCACTCAAATTGGAGCAACGGCGATCTCCTTTCCTCCTCCTAGCCACTCCAGAGCTCCCCCTCGACCTCCACGAGCCGCCCCGTAGTTCATCCCCTTCTCTCCATGGCCGTCGCTGCGAGCCCACCATCGCCATCGCCGTCATCCACTGCGGGAAGTGCCCCGCTCTGACTCAAGGTCCCCGGCGACCGTGCCCTGCTCCTTCGGGACTGCCTCGGTCTCCCGCATCCAGCGGTGTGCCGGGCGCCCCGAACGGTGGCCGGAGCCGGCCGGACGAGCGCCGTCGCCGCGCGCCCCGCCTCTGCCTCGCGGGCGAGAGGGAGGTTGACGACGACCCTGGCCAGGTGTGCCTTGGCCCCACCCGTCAGCCGCAGAGGCGAAGCCAACGCGGGCCCGCACAGGAGTAAGTGGAGACGCATTTCTTTGAATGCGCTTTCAGAACACTGAAAGCATATTTTCTTCTACTGCGGCCAAGTTTACGTTTTCTTTTTTAGAAAACGTACTATGCCCGAAGGCGCTTCCGGTTCAGCCCCAGGGGCCTGTCTGTGAATTTAAATTTTACAGATTGGTCCCTAGACTTCAAACTCTCACAACTTTTTCTCCGCAACTCCGATCGAGGTGATTCCAAAGCCCACGTCTTCGTCTCTTCGAGCCCGTCATGTTGATATCATTTTCAGTATGTAGTCCCACAGTGAAAATGACCATTTTGCCCTTGCCCGTAAACAGCCCTCTCTGGGAGAGAACTGTTTCCGGCAATCACTTCCGCGGACTCTCCGCACTCCTTCCCGATGGTTCCTTCATCCCCAAGCAAGCCACAACTCTCATCTGCATAATCGCATTGCAATGTCATTGTTTAACTATTTACTTTAATAGCAAGTTTGATTATTTGTAAAAATGGATTGGATTACACAATGCTCGAGTAAATTCTTGGATAGGTGACTACCATGTTGAGATTACCGTCTATGATTATTTTGGATTTCATCCGGCAGTTTGTGGAGATGAGTTAGTAGCAGTGGCTTAAGCATACTGGTTACCGGATTTCTAGCCAGATATCGTTTTGACTGGAATTGCTATGATATCGGAGTGTCAGCCATGACAGAGATTGTTCGGGGATTATATACTTCATGGTTGATCCAGAGTCACCTATCCGAACTTATCCGTGCAGCCACATTTGCCGGTATGGGACGGCCTTGACTTGGTCTGATCGCATGCTCTTTCACCGATACTGCCCAACAGGGAAGGTTATGCGTGCGCGCTACCCTGGCCCGGTAGGCGGTGATAACCTTGTGAGCCCAGTTGAGTTATATGGTACCAGGTCCCCGTTTGGGACAGTTTGTTAGCCACGATGGTGGCAGGTGTCATGAGGTGACACAGGGGCCACCCTGGGCAGGACTCCGGGGGAGGATGATCGCCGGTGGTACGATGAGAGAGTCACGGGTCAGGCAGATTTCGTTGGAGCAACGCTGGTCCACCCAAATGGGATCACGAGGTCAGGTGCTCCATGGTGTGGGTAAAGTGCGCAACCTCTGCAGAGTGTAAAATCTATTCGAATAGCCGTGTCCACGGTATTGGACAGTCTGTCCAGACCTCTTTAGGTCGTCAACCATAGTAGTGATAAGGATGGAAGAACTCGTCTTAAGATCGGAAGTACTCGGTGGATCGTGAGTATTCTGAGGGTTGTGAGACAACCCGGAAGAGAGTAAGTTTGTCAGACTTACAGTGCAGATGGTATCGGGAATATGACATGTTAGCCATGGGATGGCTATGAGATGAGTGGTCGGATGACCACATGATTTGGATTGGACTTGGCACGGGTTCGAATTGGATCCTAAGATTATTCGGAGTATGGATTAAATATGCTCTACCTTACTGCATCTATTTGAGTAGTTATTTGCTATGATGTTGTCTTGCCTTAATGCTGATGTTTGTTGTGAGCTTGCGAGTACATTCAAAGTACTCACCTGGCGTGTCATGCCAGTTTGCAGGTCATGCCATGATTGCTTGCTTGTCGAGGATCCCGAGTTTGCGACCTAGGATACGTGTTCTAGCCAGAGTCCCTGCGGAGTGGAGTCCATCACCGCTGTCGCTGTTCCGCTGCCGTGAGAGTTATTCCGCTGTTAGCATAGAGCTACCCGGGCAGGCGTAGTATCGCCTTGCCGATGTAAACCTTGTACCCTTTGTAACCATATCCATTGTAATAAAGAGCTGATTTGTTCTATGCCAACAGTGCCGTATTCCAGAGGACTTGTCCCTGGGCTGGAATACGGGCGTTCCGGTCTTCTCTGAGCCGGGGTGCCACACCTGCTACCCACCATTGATTGATGAATACATCATTTTCTTACCGCGTGCAAGATGGTCCAGTTGTTTCATCATCTTTGCTTGCAACGTAGAAGATGCTCCTGGTCCAAGCCGATGATCGAGGCAAAGGCGGATGGAGTCAACTCATGGACATGGGCTGGGGAGGCCAATCAGCCCGCCGAAGGCTCCCATGAACATCCTGGCTGCACAAGAACACAGATATACACACGTCAATGTGCAGAACATCAGATTAAAATCTGTACAAAAGAACAACCAAAATTGCACAAACATCACGCACCAAGTTTGGACACACGCTGCACAGGACTTTGGGCTCAAGCATTGAAACCAAACTTTATTATTGCAATTCAAGAAAAGGGAAACTGTGAGCAGATAAAGGAGCATGTACCAGCTCTTCCTATGGATGGGAATTGACTAAGAGTTCAGGAAAAGGCGAGATGTGTGAAGAAAATAAGTATGCCGATGATGCATCTGGAGCCCCTAATTAAGGTGAGGTTAGTTACACACCTCCACTCCAATTTTACCCAATGCCGCTCGTCCGTAGCCACCGGACGCGGATCCCCCTAGAATTCATTTTTTGCTTTTTGTGTGGTGTATACAGTCAAACTAACTAACATATGCGTTCAATAGTGATTAGAAGGTACTTTCAGCTAGTTAGATGGATAAAGATCAAGCTTGGCACCATAAAAATTGAGAGGAGAACTGAATATGCATGTTATACTTCATTAATCATTCATATGATCGTTAGATCATCAATCCACTAGTTCATGAGACAGGAAAGAAATCTTCCCTTTTCACAGCAAAGATAGCACACTACCCACTTCCTTATTTGTACAACATACTGTATGTAGTAGTACAAAGCCTATACACCTTCATTAATCACTCACACTCTCTCACTCACTTTGTATTGTCCTCATTATTTCTTCTCTGTACCATTCCCTTGCCTGATACATAGCAGCACTAACTAAATTTTGTCGCTGAATCACACAACATATCACACATTTAAACTATCCATGTAAGATTTGGCACACAAGGTCATCAAGAAGAGTCTCCCTCAATTGCATATACATGCACAAAAAAGAAGTGGAATTAAGAAATTAATCAAGTAGATGTTGTACCTGAACCTCTTGTAGGATTTGGGGGAGGTTGTCAGCGAGCCAGGCATCCAAGTCCTCATGCGACGATGGCGCATCGACGGAGAGGATGCAAAGGATCTCGGCGGGCGCCATGGTGGAGGTCATGGCAGGTTGGGCGGCGCCGGATCGGGTAGAGGAGGTGGAGGCACGCGGATCCGGGAGGGAGGCGCCGGATCTGGCCGGTGAAGGTCCCGTGGTGGCGTTCGAAACTCCAAGGTGAGCTCGAGGACTTTGCATCCATGGCGCTGGTGCTGAGCTCCTGAAGAGAAGGAGAGACAAGGAGATTAGAGAGAGAGAGGAAAGAGAGAAGGCAAGGGAGCAGAGAGAGAGAGGAAAGAGAGAAGGAAGGGGAGCGGCGGCGTGACCTGGGTGGTCGCCGGCGGCGGCGCCAGTTGCCGGACGACACGCAAGGGAGGCCAGGGAGCGGGCAACGGGCGAGGGAGGCCAGGGAGGAAGTGCACGGGAGGAGGAGCTCAGGGTTGGGCACTCTGCGGGCACTGGTGGTGGCGGTGGCGGCACTCGGGCCTGGGCGGGCCGGATTTGTCCTCGAAACTTCTCCATGAACTTAATACACTAATACTAGCGGTGGATGTGTGGAGTAATAGTAGTAGATGCAGAATTGTTTCGGTCTACTAATCTTGGACGTGATGTCTATATACATGATCATTGCCTTGGACATCGTCATAATTATTTGCTCTTCTATCAATTGCCCAACAGTAATTTGTTTACCCACCGTATTTACTGAGAGAAGCCACTAGTGAAATCTACGGCCCCCGGGTCTATTTCCTATCATATTGTTTTCAGATCTATTATTCCAAAAACCCAAAAATACCTTGCTGTACCTTTTCTTTCTTTTTTTATTTTGTGTGTTTGCTAGATCTATTTATCCAATCTCATACAATTTTATCTATCTCAATACCGAGGAGGGATTGACAACCCCTCTTACGCATTGGGTTGCAAGTATTTGTTATTTGTGTGCAGGTGTTGTTTACATAGTGTTGCTTGGTTCTCCTACTGGATTGTTAACCTTTGTTCATAACTGAGGGAAATACTTACCATTGCTGTGCTGCATCATCCTCTACTCTTCGGGGAAATACCAACGCAGATACAAGCAATCAAATGGCGATTAATGTAAATGCAAGAGACGATAGTTTATGATGGGTACTTGGTAGGCTTGATGTAGATCCTCTCTGGTAACGGCGCCAAAAATTCTTCTTGCTACTTCTTGAGCTTGCGTTGGTTTTTCCCTTGAAGAGGAAAGGGTGATGCAGCAAAGTAGAGATAAGTATTTCCCTCAGTTAAGAACCAAGGTATCATTCTAGTAGGAGGAACCCACAAGTCTTCAATAATTGTACCTGCACAAACAAACAAATATTTGCACCCAACGCGATAAATGGGTTGTCAATCCCTTCACGGTTACTTTCAAGGATAAGATCTGATGGTGATATATATAAAAGATAAATAAAAGTGCTAAATAAAATAAAAGTAAATAAATTGCAGCAAGGTATTTTTGTGTTTTTTATTTTATAGATCTGAAAATAATATGATAAATGATAGACCCTAGGGCCATAGTTTTCACTAGAGGCTTCTCTCTTGAAAGAAAGCATACAGTGGGTAAACAAATTACTGTTGAGCAATTGATAGAAAAGCGCAAAGTGATGACGATATCTAAGGCAATGATCATGTATATAGGCATCACGTCCGTGACAAGTAGACCGACTCCTGCCTGCATCTACTACTATCACTCCACACATCAACCGCTATCCAACATGCATCTATTGTATTAAGTTAACAAGAATGGAGTAACGCCTTAAGCAAGATGACATGATGTAGAGGGATAGATCCAATCATTATGAACAAACCTCATCTTTTTTATCCTTAGTGGCAACAATACAAATACGTGTCATGTCCCTTTCTGTCACTGGGATTGAGCACCGTAAGATTGAACCCACTACAAAGCACCTCTCCCATTGCAAGAAAAATCAATCTAGTTGGCCAAACCAAATCGATAGATCAGAGAGAAATACAAAGCTATCTTAATCATGCATAAAAGAGTTTATAGAAGACTCAAATAATATTCATAGATAATTTGATCATAAATCCACAATTCATCAGATCTCAACAAACGCACCACAAAAGAAGATTACATTAAATAGATCTCCAAGAACATCGAGGAGAACATTGTATTAAAGATCAAAGAGAGATAAGAAGCCATCTAGCTACTAGCTATGGACCCGTAGGTCTGTGGTAAACTACTCACACATCATCGGAAGGGCAGCAAGGTTGATGTAGAAGCACTCTGTGGTCGATTCCCCCTCCGACAAAGCACCGGAAAAGGTCCCTAGATGGGATCTCATGAAGACAAAAACTTGCGGCGGCGGAAAAGTATTTTTGGTGTGCCCCTGGTCTACGGGGAATATTTGGGTATTTATAGAAGAAGAATTAGGGCTAGAGGAGTCACGGGGGTCCCACAAGCTTGCAGGGTGCCCACACCTAAGGTGGCCCTATGAGCTTGTCATTGACTTGTGGCTCTTCTGGCCTCCTCCCGAAGCTTCTAGGATGTCTTGTGGTCCAAGTAAATTAGTCAAAAAGTTTCATTCCGTTTGGACTCCGTTTGGTATTGATTTTCTGTAAAGACAAAAACAAGGAAAAAATAGCAACTGGCACTGGGCACTAGGTTAATAGGTTAGTCCCAAAAAATGATATAAAATAGCATAATAATGCATATAAAACATCCAAGGTTGATAATATAATAGCATGGAACAATAAAAAATTATAGATACGTTGGAGACGTATCAATGATAAATTAAAATCTACTCTTCGGAAGACAGAGATAATAACTCGTGAGTAAGATCACTTACCGGGGAGGCTTCATGGCCATCCTCGAGGCCGCGGTCCTCAAATTCCTTGGGGATCTTGTCCTTGGCCAGCTTCATGAGCTTGCTCCACATGGCTGTTGGGGCACGTTGCATGGGAAACAAATTTTTTCCTATGCTCACCAAGGTCAATCTAGGAGATGACCATCTACGAGAGGAGAGATTGCATCTACATACCCTTGTAGATCGCTAAGTGGAAGTGTTAAGAAACGGAGTTGATGTAGTCAAACGTCTTCGCGATCCAATCACGATCCGTCCCGCGAACTCCCGATCCAAGTGCCGAACGGACGGCACCTCCGCGTTCAACACACGTACAGCTTGATGAAGCCTTCACCTCCTTGATCCAGCGAGCGATGGTGAAGTAGTAGCTCAGTCCTCCGGCAGCATGACGGCGTGATGGCGGTGGTGGTGGAGAAATCTCAGCAGGGCTTCGCCAAGCCTCACGGAGAAGAAGAAGGACTACGAGGGAGAGGGAGGACAGCGCCGTGGCATAGATGGGGGGTGCGGCTGCCCTCCCTCTACCCCTCTATATATAGGGGGAAGGGAGGGGGAGGGGGCGCCCTAGGGTTTCCCCTAGGGGGGGCGATGGCCAAGCCAGATGGGGGCACCCCCTAGGGAAACCCTAGGGTGGCTTGCCTCCCAAGCCAGGTGGAGGGAACCCTAGAGGGGGCGCCCCACCTCTCCTGGTTACGTGGGATGGGGTGAGGGGGGCGCACAGCCCCTTAGTGGGCTGGTTTGCCCCCTCCCCTTGGCCCATGGGGCCCCCAACACTTGCCGGGACCCCCGAAACTCCTTTCGGTCTTCCTGGTCATAGCCCGGTACCCTTGGAACACTTCCGGACTTCGTTACCCTTCATCCTATATATCGATCTTCACATCCGGACCACTCCGGAGTTACTCGTCATGTCCGGGATCTCACCCGAGACTTTGAACAACCTTCGGTAACCACCATAATGACTCAACATACTTATATCGTCACCAAACGTTAAGTGTGTAGACCCTGCGGGTTCGAGAACTATGCAGACATGACCGAGACACCTCTACGGTCAATAACCAATAGCGGGACCTGGATGCCCATATTGGTTCCTACATATTCTATGAGATCTTATCGGTCGAACCTCGATGTCAAGGATTCAGCTAATCCCGTATGCAGTTCCCTTTGTCTATCGGTATGTTACTTGCCTGAGATTCGATCGTCGGTATCTCCATACCTAGTTCAATCTCGTTACCGACAAGTCTCTTTACTTGTTTCGTAATACAAGATCATGTGGCTAACTCATTAGTCACATTGCTTGCAAGCTCATTGTGATACAGTATTACCGAGTGGGCCCTGAGATACCTCTCCATCATACGGAGTGACAAATCCTAGTCTTGATCCATGCCAACTCAACAGACACCCTCGGAGATACCTGTAGAGCACCTTTATAGTCACCCAGTTACATTGTGACATTTGGTACACAAGGTATTCCTCCGTTGTCAGTGAGTTGCATGATCTCATGGTCATAGGAACATATACTTGACATGCAGAAAATGATAGCAATAAACTTGACACGATCATATGCTACGTTCATAGTTTGGGTCTTGTCCATCACATCATTCTCCTAATAATGTGATCCCGTTATCAAATGACAACTCATGTCTATGACTAGGAAACCATAGCCATCTTTGATCAACGAGCTAGTCCGATAGAGGCTTACGAGGGACATGTTGTTGTCTATGTATCCACAGATGCATTTGAGTTTTTGGCCAATACAATTATAGCATGGATAATAAACGATTATCATGAACAAGGAAATATAATAATAACCACTTTATTATTGCCTCTAGGGCATATTCCCAACAGTCTCCCACTTGCACTAGAGTCAATAATCTAGTATTACATGGTAATGAATCTAACACCCATAGAGTTCTGGTGTTGATCATGTTTTGCCCGTGGAAGAGGTTTATTCAGCGGATCTGCAACATTCAGATCCGTATGTACTTTGCAAATGTTTATGTCCTCCTCCTTGACCCAGTCGCGGATGGAATTGAAGCGTCACTTTATGTGTCTAGTCCTCTTGTGAAACCTTGGTTCCTTGGCTAGAGCAATGGCACCAGTGTTGTCACAGAGTAGAGTCATTGGGTCCAGTGCACTAGGCACAACTCCAAGATCTGTCATGAACTGCTTCATCCAGACACCTTACTTTGCTGCCTCCGAGGTAGCTATGTACTCTGCTTCGCATGTAGAATCAGCTACCACGCTTTGCTTGGAACTGCACCAGCTTACTGCTCCCCCATTTAGAATATATACGTATCCGGTCTGAGACTTAGAGTCATCTGGATCAGTGTCAAAGCTTGCATCGATGTAACCCTTTACGATGAGCTCTTGATCACCTCCATAAACGAGAAACATTTCCTTAGTCCTTTTCTGGTACTTAAGGATATTATTCACCGTTGACTAGTGATCCATTCCTGGATTACTTTGAAACCTTCCGGCCATACTTATGGCAAGGCTAACATCCGGTCTTGTGCACAACATCGCATACATGATAGAGCCTATGGCAGAAGCATAGGGGATGACACTCATCTTTTCTCTATCCTCTGTAGTCGCTGGGCATTGAGTCTGACTCAACTTCACACCTTGCAAAATAGGCAAGAACCCCTTCTTGGACTGATCCATTTTGAACTTCTTCAAAATCTTATCAAGGTATGTGCTTTGTGAAAGTCCTATTAAGCGTCTCGATCTATCTCTATAGATCTTGATGCCTAATATGAAAGCAGCTTCTCCTAGGTCCTTCATTGAAAAACTCTTGTTCAAATATTCCTTCACATTTTCCAAAAGTTCTATATTGTTTCCAATCAGCAATATGTCATCCACATATAATATTAGAAACGCTATAGAGCTCCCACTCACTTTCTTGTAAATACAAGATTCTCCGAAAACTTGTATAAACCCAAACGCTTTGATCACCTCATCAAAGCGAAGATTCCAACTCCGAGATGCTTGCACCAGTCCATAAATGTATCGCTGGAGTTTGCACACTTTGTCAGCATTCTCTAGATCGACAAAATCTTTCGGTTGCATCATATGCAACTCTTCCTTAAGGAAACCGTTAAGGAATGCTGTTTTGACATCCATCTGCCAGATTTCATAATCGAAAAATGCAGCTATCGCTAACATGATTCTGACGGACTTAAGCATCGCTACGGGTGAGAAAGTCTCATCGTAGTCAACTCCTTGAACTTGTGAAAACCCCTTTGCCACAAGTCGAGCTTTATAGACGGTGACATTACCGTCCGTGTCCGTCTTCTTCTTGAAGATCCATTTATTCTGAATGGCCTTTCACCCTTCAGGTAATACTTCCAAAGTCCATACTTTGTTTTCATACATGGATCCCATCTCGGATTTCATGGCCTCTAACCATTTGTCGGAATCTGGGCCCACCATTGCTTCTCCATAGCTCGTAGGTTCACTGTTGTCCAACAACATGACCTCTAAGACAGGGTTATCCGTACCACTCAGGAGCTGTACGTACCCTTATTGACCTACGAGGTTCGATAGTAACTTGATCCGAAGCTTCATGATCATCATCATTAGCTTCCTCTTCAACTGACGTAGGTGCCACAGAAACATCTTTCTGTGCTACGCTACTCTCTGGTTGAAGTAAAGGTTCAACAACCTCATCAAGATCTATCTTCCTCCCACTCAATTCTTTCGAGAGAAACTCTTTCTTGAGAAAGAACCCGTTCTTAGCGACAAACACTTTGCCTTCGGATCTGAGATAGAAGGTATACCCAACCGTCTCTTTTGGGTATCCTATGAAGACGCATTTGTCCCCTTTGGGTTCGAGCTTTTCCGGCTGAAGCCTTTTGACATAAGCATCGCAGCCCCAAACCTTAAGAAACGACAACTTAGGTTTCTTGCCAAACCACAGTTCATACGGTGTCATCTCCACGGACTTAGATGGTTCCCTATTTAAAGTGAATGCAGCTGTCTCTAACGCATAACCCCAAAATGATAGTGGCAATTTGGCAAGAGACATCATAGAGCACACCATATCCAATAAGGTACGATTACGATGTTCGGACACACCATTACATTGTGGTGTTCTAGGTGGCGTCAACTGTGAAACAATTCCACATTGTCTTAAGTGATTGCCAAACTCATAACTCAGATATTCTCACCCTCGATCAGATCATAGGAATTTAATCTTCTTGTTTACGATGATTCTCAACTTCACCCTGAAATTTCTTGAACTTTTCAAACGTTTCAGACTTATGCTTCAATAGGTAAATATACCCATATCTACTCAAGTTATCGGTGAAGGTGAGAAAGTAACGATATCCACCGCGTGCGTCAACGCTCATCGGACCACACACATCAGTATGTATGATTTCCAACAATTCACTTGCCTGTTCCATTGTTCCGAAAAACGGGGTTTTGGTCATCTTGCCCATGAGGCATGGTTCGCATGTGTCAAATGATTCAAAATCAAGTGACTCCAAAAGCCCATCAGCATGGAGTTTCTTCATGCGCTTAACACCAATATGACCTAAGCGGCAGTGCCACAAGAAAGTGGTACTATCATTATCAGTTCTACATCTTTTGGCATCAATGTTATGAACATGTGTATCATCACTATCGAGATTCAATAAGAATAAACCCCTCACAATGTGTGCAAGACCATAAAAGATATTACCCATATAAATAGAACAACCATTATTCTCTGATTTAAATGAGTAACTATCTCGCATTAAACAAGATCCAGATATAATGTTCATGCTCAACGCAGGCACTAAATAACAATTATTCAGGTTCATCACTAATCCCGATGGTAATCGAAGAGCGAGCGTGCCGACGGCGATCACATCAACCTTGGAACCATTTCCCACTCGCATCATCACTTCATTGTTCACCAGCCTCCATCTATTCTGTAGTTCCTGCTTTGAGTTGCAAATGTGAGCAACCGAACCGGTATCAAATACCCAGGCACTACAACAAGAGTTGGTAAGGTACACATCAATAACATGTATATCATATATACCTTTGTTGACGTTGGCCCCCTTCTTGTCTACCAGATACTTGGGGCAGTTCCGCTTCCAGTGGCCAGTTCCCTTGCAATAGAAGCACTCAGTTTTCAGCTTGGGTCCAGCCTTGGGTTTCTTCACGGGAGGAGCAACTGCTTTGCCACCCTTCTTGAAGTTTCCCTTCTTCCCTTGCTCTTCTTGAAACTAGTGGTTTTATTCACCATCTACACTTGATGCTCCTTCTGGATGTCCAACTCAGCAACTTTCAGCATCACGAATAGCTCTGAGACTGACTTGTTCATCCCTTGCATGTTATAGTTCAACACAAAGCTCTTGTAGCTAGGTGGTAGCGATTGAAGAACTCTGTGAGTGACAGCCTCTGGCGGGAGCTCAAATCCCAACTCAGCCAGACAGTTTTAGTACCCAGACATTCTGAGTATGTGCTCACTGATAGACCCGTTCTCCTCCGTCTTGCAAGCATAGAACTTATCGGAGGTCTTATACCTCTCGATCCGGGCATTCTTCTCAAAGATAAACTTCAACTCCTGGAACATCTCATATACTCCATGATGTTCAAAATGCCTTTGAAGTCCTGGCTCTAAGCAATACAACATGGCGCACTGAACTATGGAGTAGTCATCAACACGCGACTGCCAGGCGTTCACAACATCCACAGTCGCTGGAGGGGGTGGTGCACCAAGCGGTGCATCAACAACATAAGACTTTTGGGTAGCCATGAGGATAATCCTCAGATTACGGGCCCAGTTGTGGCACCCCGGCTCAGAGAACCGGATTACCAATGTTTCCAGCCCAGAGACCATGTCTTCTGGAAACACACAACAACTTGATACAGAATAGAACTGAACTTTATTAATAAACCTGAAGTACAAGCTCATATTTTACATCGATAGCAAGGCCAAGAGCACCCTTGGTGATGCGATAGTATCTACATTATTTATGCAACATAGCACGGCCTCGATACTACTCGGTACTTCTACGGCGTAGCGGAACATAGTGGTACTCCTTCCACAGGGACACTGCTGTGGACACAGCCGTGTAGCACGAGTCATTGGGACCTCCGTCCTCGGCTTCTCCTGCATCTGGCATGATACGCCAGGTGAGTACTTTGAATGTACTCGCAAGCTCACAACAACCAAGTAATGCAGCAAACAATAGCCACAAATAACTCAAGTTATTATCCACCAAGTATTTAACTTAATTTGCCATGAATTGTTATATAGCAAATGAACAAAAATAATTGATTCAAATATGCAATGCTATTGATATGCTCATGAAATGGAAGTCATGGCTTGCCTTGCTCTATTGGGTTGCCCAAAAACTCCTGGTCCTCAAAATCACCAAAGTTTCCCTCTGAAAATATTTTCAAACAACAATTTGAAATGTCACATAACACTGTTTTAGTCACCAGAAATTCTGTGAGTGTGAGAAAAATACCAAATTTTACCAGAAATTAGAGGGGTTCAAGACAAACCAAATGCGAAAAGAATCAAGTGATTTGGACTTGTAGCTAAAATGTTGTGGCCAGTCAAAGTTTCTGGTCAAAACAGGAATTGAAATTAAAAACAGAAAATCTCCAGCGGGCCACGTCGAAAGCGTAAAGTGGAAGTACGCTTCCACTTACCGCTTCGGCGCACGCGGCTGAGCCGCTGACGAGCGGGCCCCGCAGCTGGTTTGAACAGGAGGGAGAGAAGGAAACAAAGAGAGACGGGGCTCCGGCGGTCGTCGCCGGCGATGTGGACGGCAGCGAGGTCAGGAGACCGCGGGGATAGACCGAGCGTACGACGGCGAACACGTACGTACCCGCAGATCAGTTAGGGATGGCCGAACGGCGTCGCCCCCTTCTTCTCCGGCGGCAGTGGTGCTCGGGGGTCGTCGAAGACGGCGGTTCTGGCAGCGATTTGCTCAGGCAAGTGGTCGAGCGTGGTCAGGAGGATGAGCTGAGCTCAGTAGTGGAGTCAGAAGAGGTCGAGGAGGAGTGGAGAGGTGGGTCGGCTGAGCTCTGGTGGCGGCGGATCTCCGGCGAGGCTAGAGGCCAGAGGGCCTCTCGGCCGTGGCTCGCTGCTCAGGGAGGCAATTGGGGAATGGTGGAGTGGGTTGTGGAGCTTGGAGAGGCCGGCCATGGCTTTATTTAGGCAGGGGCGAGCGCGGGTGAGTTCTCCCGAAGCGGCGAGGCTCGGGCCACGTCGCTGGTGCAAGGACGCCGCGTTGGCTGGCCGCTTGCGGGGTGAGGTGATGGAGGAGGGCAGAGGCAGTAATGGTGGTCGGTGGCGGCTAGCGGGGAAGACGACGAGCACAGGGTTGCGGCGCCGCCATGGGCGACACAGTGCCCGAGTGCATGGCGGCCGTCGGGGAGGTTTCAGGTGAGGGGAAGCTATGGAAGAGAGTTAGGTGGACGGCATCGACGATGTCGACACTCTAGGACACCGCCTGGTAATGCGAGGGCTCAAGAATGGCCTTGACAGACGCCGGTGGGATACAGAGCACGCGAACTGGCATGCCAGTGCCGCGCTCACCACGACGCCCCGCGCGTGGAGGCCGACCCAGGCCAGCGCAGCGTGTGTGGGGCCTTCTCCTTTGGTTGTTTAGTCCACCTACACTCTTGGTTTGGCTAGATACAAGCTGACTCGAAGGGTAGCATCAACTGAAGTTTCTGACTGAGATATTGAGAGGGATCTGGAGAAATGATGAGTGGTGCTTGGAGCCAAAGGAGATGTCTAGGGTGAACTAGGATGGAAGGACTACAAACTGACCAAATTTGAAAGCATTTGGAGAAGTTTTGAATAGGGTTCATGTGCAACCTGCCATACTAGTCCAGAAACTTAATCTTCTTGGTTCACTCATATGGTTGATCTGGTGAGGCTGAATTTTGGTGTGTGGGATTCATTTAGTGTGTAGGAGATGCCATAAAAAATTTAGCTCAAGAGGAAACCTCTAGATGGTACTTCCTTCACAGAGATTCAAAATGAGCAGAAACTTGGCAGAATTTTGCTGCTAAAAAGTTGTATTGGTCAGGATGATATTTTTGGGTATTGTGGCTAGATAGGTTCTCTAGTACCTCAGAGAATTTATTTGGGGAGTTTCTGAGTTAAGAAAATAAGGGCTGCTTCACAAATGAACACTTCTGACCAGAAAGAAAATAATTATTCTGGCCATTATTTATTATTGGGCAATGGAATATTTTTGAATATTGTGAGGTTATATGATGATGAGAAGATGTGGCAAAAATTTGGAACTCTTTTGATCATCAAAACTATAGGTTGCTTCACAACCCATAGTGATGCCATAGTCTCCCAAGGAATAAAATGATTTATTTGGAAAAAGATCAAATATTGAAATTTGATCCAGGAGGGATATGACAGAGCTTTGGCAGGTTGGTGATGGTTTTGGTTCAAGAGGTTCAAGGATTCAAAAGTCCAAAGCCACTTGAAAGATTCAAAATCATCCAAAATTCAATTAAAACCAAAAAGATTTAGAAAGAAAAAAAGTTGTCAAAATCAGGGTGTCACAAACCTACCCCCCTTAGGATGAATCTCGTCCTCGAGATTCAGTTGCTCAGGGAACAAGTACGGGTATGCGGATCTTAGAAAGTCTTCCCTTTCCCAAGTAGCCTCTTCCTTAGTGTGGTGTTCCCACAGTACCTTGTAAAACCTGATTACCTTACTTCGGGTAGTTCTTTCCATCTTATCCAAGATTCTGACAGGTTTCTCCTCATAAGTTAGATCTGTAGCCAGTTCTAACTCACTCATATCTGCTTGCTTGATTGGTGGTGCAATGCACTTTCTCAGCTGTGATATGTGGAACACATTGTGAACATCAGCCAACTTTGGTGGTAGTTCCAACTGATATGCTACCCTGCCCTTCCTTGCTACGATTGGAAAAGGACCGATGTATCTTGGTGCAAGTTTTCCCCGGGTATGAAACCTCTTTATTCCTTTCATAGGGGTTACTCGTAGGTAAGCATATTCTCCGGGCTCAAAGGTCACTTCTCGATGCTTTGGGTCGTAGTAACTCTTTTGACGGGACTTGGCTACCCGAAGACGCTCCTGAATATCCTTAACTTGTCTCTCGGCCTCGAGCATCAAGTCTGTGCCAAAGATATGGCTGTCTCCTGTCTGAGACCAGTTTAATGTGGTGCGGCACTTCCGTCCATACAGTGCTTCAAATGGTGACATCTTAAGACTTGACTGATAGCTATTGTTATAGGAAAATTCTGCATAGGGTAGACTATCTTCCCATTTGGGTCCATGTGTAAGGGCACATGACCGAAGCATATCCTCTAGTATCTGATTTACTCGTTCGGTCTGTCCATCTATCTGTGGATGATACGCTGTGCTATGCTTCAGTACAGTTCCCAAGCCTTGGTGCAATCGTAACCAGAATGCGGAGGTAAATAAGGAGCCTCTATCCGAGGTGATAGACTTGGGTACTCCATGAAGGCTGACTATCCGGGACATGTAGAGTTGCGCAAGCTGGTTTGCATTAAAAGTGGTCTTTACCGGAATAAAGTGAGCCACTTTTGTAAGTATATCCACAATGATCCAGATAGCATCATGACCTCTTGTTGATTTGGGTAGTCCAACAATGAAGTCCATGCATACGTCGTCCCACTTCCACTGGGGAACTGCTAAAGGTTGCAGTAGCCCAGCGGGTTTCTGGTGTTCTGCCTTGATTTTATTGCAAACATCACAGCAGGCGACATAGTATGCTATATCTCTGCGCATTCCTGGCCACCAGAAGGTCTCTTTTAGGTCTTGATACATCTTCGTGCCTCCTGGGTGGATGGAGTAAGCGGACTCATGGGCTTCCCTGAGTATTTGCTGTCTTAGGTTGTCCTGATCGGGTACGCATATCCGCTTCTCAAACCATAAGGTGCCTTGGTCATCCACACAAAAAGGCTTAGCCTTCCCTTGCTGTGTCAACTTCTTAATTTCTTGTATCTCCATATCTGGTTCTTGCGCTTTCTTAATTTCTTCCATAAGGGTTGGGGTAATCTCTAAGGTATCCGGATTAACTGGGCCACATAACACCATATTGAGTTTGGCAAACTCCTCTTGCCACCTGGGGCGAATACTTGCGGTCAGTAAGTTCATGGTACTTGGTTTTCTACTGAGAGCATCAGCAACCACGTTGGCCTTTCCTGGATGATAATTTATCCCCAGATCATAATCTTTGACCAATTCTAACCATCTTCACTGTCTAAGGTTTAGGTCAGGCTGAGTGAAAATATACTTGAGACTCTTATGGTCCGTGTATATTTCACAGCGCTGCCCTATGAGGTAATGCCTCTAGATTTTTAAGGCATGAACCACTGCTGCTAATTCTAGATCATGCGTAGGATAGTTCTCTTCATGAGGTTGTAGTTTTCGGGATGCATATGCTACAACCTTGCCTTCCTGCATTAACACACAGCCGATTCTACACCTGGATGCGTCGCAGTATATATCAAAGCTCTTGTGGATGTCTGGGAGAACTAAGATAGGGGCCGTGGTTAGCCTTGTATTTAGCTCCAAGAAGCTGCTCTCGCATTCTGCTGTCCAGACAAACCGTTGATTTTTCTTCAACAGTTCTGTCAGTGGTTTGGCTATCTTAGAGATGCCTTCTATGAAGCGACGGTAATAACCTGCCAAACCCAGGAAACTGCGGACTTCAGTAACTGAGGCTGGTGTCTTCCAGTTCAAAACCGTAGTTACTTTGCTGGGGTCGACGGTACTCCTTGTTTTGACAGAACGTGCCCCAGAAATCCCACCTCTTTGAGCCAAAATTCGCATTTGCTGAATTTGGCATACAGACGATGGGTCCTTAATCTTTCCAAGACAGCACGGAGGTGGTGTTTGTGCTCTTCTTCATCGTTGGAATATATCAGGATGTCATCAATGAACACCACTACAAATTTGTCCAGGAAGTCCATGAAAACCTTGTTCATCATGCTCATGAAATATGCTGGATCGTTCGTTAGTCCAAATGCCATGACCGTGAATTCATACAGACCATACCGGGTAGTGAAAGCCGTTTTGGTGATATCCTCTTTTCTGATTTTTAGCTGTTGATATCCTGTTCGGAGGTCAATCTTGGAGAATACCTGTGCTCCATTTAGTTGGTCAAACAAATCGTCAATACGAGGGAGTGGGTACTTGTTCCTGATAGTGACCTCATTCAGCTGGCGAGAAATGTGACTGTCTGTCCTGCCGGGTTAACCAGTGTCACTGTCCTGGTAGCGCAATTAATGCACACCTGATGTGGTGTCAACCAGTCCATTACCAATATTATATCCAATCCAGGGGATTCAATGGCAACAAGTGTAGCTGGAAATTTTACCCCATGTATAGAGATTTCCAAGCCTTTATAAATCAGATTTGTCCTGAGCAGGGAGCCTGGGGATTGTACCACCATGATTTTATCCAAGAGCGAAGGGGAAAATTTGTGCAAGGTGGCAAAACTCCACGAAATAAACGAATGGGAAGCTCCAGAATCGAATAAAATTACTGCGGGTATGTTGTTAACAGAAAACATACCGATGACTATGTCTGGGGCTTCAAATGCTTCCTCGGCGGAGATATGGTGAACGTGTCCGTAGTTGACATTATGGTTGGGGCGGCGTCCAATGGTGTTGACCTGTGGCTTGAAGTCGGTTGGGGGCTTCCCGTTCCCGGCGGGGCATTGCTTGGAGTAGTGTCCGCCTTGGCCACAATTGAAACAAGTGTTGTTGCGGCGGCAGTCCTCCAACACAGGCTGTTTGCCAAAAGTCTTGTCCTCACTGATCGTTTTATTGTTGTTGTTGCCATTGTTCCATGCGGGCTTGTATTCAGATGGGCCCGTCTGCCAAATACGTGGTTTCTACGCAAATTGCTCCCGATTGTCCTTCTTTGGCTCAAACTTCCGCTTGCGATCCTCATAGCCGGACTTGTGTTCCCGCTCTGCTATGAAAGCCTTGTTTACCAAAGTCTGGAAGTCCGGAAAGTCCAACATACAAAGCTGACAGTGAAGGGCATGATTCAGTCCTCCAAGGAATCGGTCTATTTTCCTTTCTTCGGTGGATACGTCATGGGCGGAGTACCGTGCCAGATTATTGAACTTGTGTAGATACTCTCCCACGGACATATTACCTTGCGTGAGAGCAAGAAATTCCCTTTGCTTCACCTTCATTATGCCTGTAGGGATATGATACTTGCGGAATGCCTCCTTGAACTTCTCCCAGGAAATATCTTCTCCGAAAGGCCATGCCATCTTAGTATTATCCCACCATATAGCTGCTGGCCCTTCAAGGTAATGAGTGACAAAAGGAACCTTGTCTGCCTCTTCACAGCGAGCTATATCCAGTTTCTTTTCCATGGTCCTTAGCCAATCATCAGCCTCCATTGGGTCCACAGCTTGACCAAAACTGGGTGGCTTAGTACGCTGAAAGTCAGATAACTTGGAATGGGTCATGTTGTTGTTATACTGGCCCACCATAGTCTGCATACTCTTTAAGAACTCCATAAGATCCTGGTTTCTTTTCTCCTCAAGCATCCTCATGATCTGTTCAGAAGTCGGTGCCTGAGGTGGTGGTGGTGGTAAATCTGCCGGTGGTTGTCCTGCTTGTCTGGCGGATCGACAAATGGGGGTTCCATCGCCGCCTTGGCTACTACTTCTCTTCATCCTAAATTTTTTCCCATTGCAAAATACCGAATCGATGAGCAACATCCATAGGGGGAAAAACACAGTAATATGACACCAAAAGAGAGATTACGAAAAAAGAGTCGACTAAAGCAAACAACATAATTATACAAGATAACCCAACATCATACATGGCAAGCTAGTAGGGGGTAGTATCATGGCTAAACTGCTCATATGGCAGTTGACATATGCAAAGATGCATGCATTAAACTTAAGCCTCCACTCTAGTTATGCAGGTGGCACGATCACTGCCAAACTATAGACTCCTCATCTTCTGATCCTGTGTCGGAATCAAAACTGGTAATGTGGATTGCATCCTCCGGATTAAAGGAAACACGACGACGCTGCTGAGAGGGTTCTCCTTCCGGGGAGGTAGGAGCACGATGTCTCAGCATCGGAGCAGCTGGGGTGGCTAGGAGCAAGGCCCACTCTGCCGGGGTCTCTCGTCAGCTACCAGATGAAAAGCCTGTTGATATAGTGGAACTGGAGGGAGCATCAAATGTACGAGGAGGTGGAACTGGCGGTGGATGCACAGGTGGAAACATAGGATGAGGCAGAGATGATGCGATAGACACCGCGACGAGTGCCCCTTGGACACGAGGCAGCTCCTCGGCCAAGGAAACGATCATGCGGTAACTGGCGTTCAGATAATGAGATAGAACACTAGTGGCACGATCACTCACCGGGTCAACAGGTGCAAAGAGGACTCGCCCTGTCGTAGGCGACAGGGTGGGGTAGTGAAAGAAACCTGGATGAGTCTGCATCTCGACCTCATGGATGCGCAAGTAAGTGAGATCCTCCATCGCGGCAAACTGGATTGCCAACTCCGGAGTTGAAGCCGTTCCGCCCTTAGAAGAGCGAGAAGAGCTACCAATGTCCGAGCTCGCGGTCATAAAAGCCTCCGCATGATACTCATATACCGACTCCGCAAGCTGCTCTTGAAACACCTGGTATACTGGATCTTCGCCATGGGGATACAGCCGAAGCCAGACGCTACGGAGCAGTACAGGAAAGGTGAATGGTGCTGGCTCATGATAGTAGTGGTATGGAACTGGTGCCATCTACACTCACAATGCCAACGGTTAGTAAAACAATGAATCATGATGCATGCCATGCAGCAATCAAATGCAGCAAGCAATGCGCATACTCAAACCCTACCCTAATCGCAGTTTCTAGCGTAGGCTAACTAGGGCGTCCTACAGTCAGCACGGCTCTGATACCAAGTGTTGTGGCACCCCGGCTCAGAGAACCGAATTACCAATGTTTCCATCCCAGAGACCATGTCTTCTGGAAACACACAACAACTTGATACAGAACTGAACTGAACTTTATTAATAAACCCAAAGTACAAGCTCATATTTTACATCGATAGCGAGGCCAAGAGCACCCTTGGTGCTGCGATAGTATCTACACTATTTATGCAACATAGAAGGGCCTCGATACTACTCGGTACTTCTATGACGTAGCGGAACATAGCGGTACTCCTTCCACAGGGACATTGCTGTGGACACAGCCTAGTAGCATGAGTCATTGGGACCTTCATCCTCGGCTTCTCCTGCATGTGGCATGATATGCCAGGTGAGTACTTTGAATGTACTCGCAAGCTCACAACAACCAAGTAATGTAGCAAACAATAGCCACAAATAACTCAAGTTATTATCCACCAAGTATTTAACTTAATTTGCCATGAATTGTTATATAGCAAATGAACGGAAATAATTGATTCAAATATGCAATGCTATTGATATGCTCATGAAATGGAAGTCATGGCTTGCCTTGCTCTGTTGGGTTGCCCAAAAACTCCTGGTCTTCAAAATCACCAAAGTTTCCCTCTGAAAATATTTTCAAACAACAATTTGAAATGTCACATAACACTGTTTTAGTCACCAGAAATTCTGTGAGTGTGAGAAAAATACCAAATTTTACCAGAAATTAGAGGGGTTCAAGACAAACCAAATGCAAAAAGAATCAAGTGATTTGGACTTGTAGCTAAAAAGTTGTGGCCAGTCAAAGTTTCTGGTCAAAACAGGAATTGAAATTAAAAACAGAAAATCTCCAGCGGGCCACGTCGAAAGCGTAAAGTGGAAGTACGCTTCCACTTACCGCTTCGGCGCGCGCGGCTGAGCCGCTGATGAGCGGGCCCCGCAGCTGGTTTGAACAGGAGGGAGAGAAGGAAACAAAGAGAGACGGGGCTCCGGCGGTCGTCGCCGGCGATGTGGACGGCGGTGAGGTCGGGAGACCGCGGGGATAGACCGAGCGTACGACGACGAACACGTACGTACCCGCAGATCAGTTAGGGATGGCCGAACGGCGTCGCCCCCTTCTTCTCCGGCGGCAGTGGTGCTCGGGGGTCGTCGAAGACGGCGGTTCTGGCAGCGATTTGCTCGGGCAAGTGGTCGCGCGTGGTCAGGAGGATGAGCTGAGCTCAGTAGTGGAGTCAGAAGAGGTCGAGGAGGAGTGGAGAGGTGGGTCGGCTGAGCTCTGGTGGCGGCGGATCTTCAGCGAGGCTAGAGGCCAGAGGGCCTCTCGGCCGTGGCTCGCTGCTCAGGGAGGCAATTGGGGAATGGTGGAGTGGGTTGAGGAGCTTGGAGAGGCCGGCCATGGCTTTATATAGGCAGGGGCGAGCGTGGGCGAGTTCTCCCGAAGCGGCGAGGCTCGGGCCACGTCGCCAGTGCAAGGACGCCGCGTTGGCTGGCCGCTTGCGGGGTGAGGTGATGCAGGAGGGCAGAGGCAGTAATGGTGGTCGGTGGCGGCTAGCGGGGAAGACGACGAGCACAGGGTTGCGGCGCCGCCACGGGCGACAGAGTGCCCGAGTGCGTGGCGGCTGTCGGGGAGGTTTCCGGCGAGGGGAAGCTACGGAAGAGAGTTAGGTGGACGGCATCAATGATGTCGGCACTCCAGGACACCGCCTGGCAACGCGACGGCTCGAGAATGGCCTTGACAGACGCCGGCGGGATACAGAGCACGCGAACTAGCATGCCAGTGCCGCGCTCACCACGACGCCCGACGCGTGGAGGCCGACCCAGGCCAGCGCAGTGTGTGTGGGGCCTTCTCCTTTGGTCGTTTAGTCCGCCTACACTCTTGGTTTGGCTAGATACAAGCTGACTCGAAGGGTAGCATCAACTGAAGTTTCTGACAGAGATATTGAGAGGGATCTGGAGAAACGATGAGTGGTGCTTGGAGCCAAAGGAGATGTCTAGGGTGAACTAGGATGGAAGGACTACAAACTACCAAATTTGAAAGCATTTGGAAAAGTTTTGAATAGTGTTCATGTGCAACCTGCCAGACTAGTCCAGAAACTTAATCTGCTTGGTTCACTCATATGGTTGATCTGGTGAGGCTGAATTTTGGTGTGTGGGATTCATTTAGTGAGTAGGAGATGCCATAAAAATTTTGGCTCAAGAGGAAACCTCTAGATGATACTTCCTTCACAGAGATTCAAAATGAGTAGAAACTTGGCAGAATTTTGCTGCTAAAAAGTTGTATTGGTCAGGATGATATTTTTGGGTATTGTGGCTAGATAGGTTCTCTAGTACCTCAGAGAATTTATTTGGGGAGTTTCTGAGTTAAGAAAATAAGGGCTGCTTCACAAATGAACACTTCTGACCAGAAAGAAAATAATTATTCTGGCCATTATTATTATTGGGCAATGGAATATTTTTGAATATTATGAGGTTATATGATGATGAGAAGATGTGGCAAAAATTTGGAACTCTTTTGATCATCAAAACTATAGGTTGCTTCACAACCCATAGTGATGCCATAGTCTCCCAAGGAATAAAATGATTTATTTGGAAAAAGATCAAATATTGAAATTTGATCCAGGAGGGATATGACAGAGCTTTGGTAGGTTGGTGATGGTTTTGGTTCAAGAGGTTCAAGGATTCAAAAGTCCAAAGCCACTTGAAAGATTCAAAATCATCCAAAATTCAATTAAAACCAAAAAGATTTAGAAAGAAAAAAAGTTGTCAAATCAGGGTGTCACACCAGTCCACAAAGTTACTTCCATCATCTTTTAGCTCAGCTTTCTCTAGGAACGCATTGAAATTCAGGGGAGCTACTGCGCAAGCCATTGATCTACAACATAAATTTGCAAAGATAACTTAGACTACTGTTGTAACACCCCCGGTGATTAGCAACAGTAATCACTTTTGATAATGACATGTCAGCAAGCTTAATAGTGCCTAATCATCATTAGCATCATATTGCATTTCAGCTCCTAAGTCAAATTCAAATTTAACCGAAAGTGGAATATGAAAGTTGTCCAACATAGAAACTAAAATGTCAGATAAATAACAAATATTCCAGAGGCTATTCTAAAATTGAAACCAACATCATTGGAATTGGATAAGTGACTCGAACAACCTCAAACAGTGGATAAAGATAATATTTAATAACCATTTATTAAATCTGAAATAAATATGGAATTATATTTTGTCCAAACTAATTTTAGGTGTTAGGGAATAATGCCTTGGTATTTATGATCTAGGTCTCATGTTTTACAAAAACCATTTTGAGGCCTAGCTATTTAGCACAGAGTAAAGGGAATAAATAAAGAAAGAAAAAAGGAAAAGAAATAGAAAACAGAGAAGAGAAAAAGAGAGCAACCCCCCCCCGGCCCAACTGGGCCGAAGCCAGCCGGCCGGCCCACCTGCGCCCCCTGGCCTATACCTACCCCCCAGCCGGCCGAACCCTAGCGCGACCCCCCCCCACTCGCCTCGTTCCCCCTCCTCACTGGATCTGGATGGGATCCCCGATCCCGTCCGACCGACGCCGCTCGTCCCCCCCCCCCGCACTCGACGACGCGCCTCGCCGCTCGCGCCGACCCGCGCCCCCGACGCCGCTCTCCGTCACCGCCGTCTTTCCGCCTCCACCCCGAGCCCCTCCTCGCCATCGACGCCCGGCGCCCGAGCCCGCACGCTCGCTCGGCCCCGCGCCCACGACGCGCCGACACCGACGCCGGCCTGCTTCTCCTCCGTCGCCGTCCCCCTCAAGCTCGAGCCCGCTGCCCCGCTCCCTACGAACCCCGGTGAGGCCCCCGGCCTCTCCTCTCCCCTCCCCTCGTCGCGCCGCTCGACACGCTCCGCCCCGGCTCGCCCGCGCTCGGCCCGCACGCGCCCGCGCGCCGCGCACACGCCAGCGCACCGAGGAGCCCGCCTCGCGCCCCGACCCCTCTCGCCCCGCTCGGCGCCCTGCGCCGCTACGCCGCGCCCTCCCCGCACTCGCCCGCTCCGCGCTGCGCCGCCGCTCGCCGCCGCCCGCGCTCGCCCGCGCGGCCGTGTGCTCCGGCGACCACCGCCCGAGCCCCCCCCTCGCCGTGGCCCGACTGGCCGCGTCCAGTTCGGGCGCCCCAGCGCCCGCGCGCACCGCGCGCCCGTCGCCCACGCCTGTGGCCCCTGGGCCACTGCCCAGTGGGGCCCGAACCCCCCCCTGTGACGCTGACGAATGGGGCCCACCCCCCCTAAAAACGATTTAAAAGAAAGAAATAAAAATAAATAATTAAAATAATTAAAATAAATAAATAATTAATTAGTTAATTAATTAGTTAATTAATCCTGATTAGGTTAATCTAATGAACTAATTAGTGTTAATTAAACAGTAATTAGTAATTAACTTAATTAACCGCTGACATCAGCATGAGGTCATGCTGATGTCATCATCAGCACTGTTTCGGATAATGTTGAATTAAATAATTAATTAAATTTCAGAAATTAATAAAAACTTTAGAAAATCATATTAAATAAACCGTAACTCCGATGAAAATATTTTATACATGAAACTTGCTCAGAACGACGATACGAACCCGAATACGTCCTTCGTATTCCCGTCAGACGCCCGCAGCTATAAGAACATTGAACTTTTAGACCGATTTCAGTAAATGAATAGTGCCCAACTTTAATTAAATAAATCCAAATAAATTCCTAAATTAACTAAATCGTTTAGTTAGGCAGTAGAACACCCCGGCATATCATTTAGGCATGTCATACATATTGTTTGCAATATTGCCGTGAATTTATTGTTTCTCTCCCCCTCCTTCTCTCTCTCGATAGACGCTGAGACCGACGGCGCTGCACCAGGATACGACTACACTACCGACGAGCAGCCCGTTGACGACCTTCCCCTCTTGCCAGAGCAACCAGGCAAGCCCCCCCTTGAGCATTCCAGATATCGCCCATTCTATTCTCCTGCTTGCATTAGATTTCGCTACTGTTAATGTATGCTCCTATTCTGATGCATAGCCTGCTGTTGTAACCTGTTCATTGCTACCTTACCTGCCTATGATAAACTGATTAGTATAGGTTGGTAGTGAACCATCAGTGACCCCACCACCTTACCCTTGTTGCCCCTGCTTGATCATCGACGACTCGATCAACGTGATCGTCGACCAGAGACCGACACCTCACTTCACACCCCCTAAGTTGTACGACTCTGCGTAGTAACTATCGAGTGCCGAGGGTGATACCTCGTAACGCACTCGCGATGAATACTCTGCAGTATAGCTGTTCGGTCGTGGTCATCGAGGGTGATTCCTCCTTCTCCACTTCCGATACGACTCTGTCGTGCGACCCCTCAGTGTGAACCTCGAGGGTGATACCTCATACGTTCACCCTGATGATTTGACCACACGGCTACTTGACCTTTGTTACAGGCGGGTCCACCCTGGTGGGTACCCGCTGGGGATCTATGATTTCGGGTGTGCCGGAAGGGCACTCGAGTGTGACATTGTGGCGGAGCATCAGAGACTCTGATTGTCTCCGCTTGATACTAATTGAGCCTATTGGATTTGGGTGTGTGATCTGAGTGGGTCGACGTGCCCTATACGCACTACCACCACGCGGGATTATGGTTATGGGGCCCTCTGCGATGTACGTTTCTCCGAAAGCTTATCAGACGTCACGATTCACCGTGCGGGCTGATCGTCGGGATTGGGCTGGATACTTCACTGACGAGTTCAGTGTCGCGCCTGCACCCCGGCCAGCCACGCAACACGCAGGGTGCCCAGGGCGATGGCCCGAGACCCCTGGGTGCATAGGTTAGTCCGACGTGCTGACCTCTCTGCTGAGCCTAGGTAGAGCGCTGCTTTGTGTTGATCTTCCGAGGACGGGCATTACCCAGCAAGTGTGTCCGGCCAGAGTTGATCGAGCGTGTTGGGTAACAGTAGTGCACCCCTGCAGGGATGAATCTTCTATCGATAGCCGGTCCTACGGTAAAGGACGCTCAGTTTGTGTATCCCGATCTACTACTTAAACTGGATACTTGTTACTTAATTGAAGCTTCGGGATTACTTTCTCGCTGGGAGTCGAGGAAGGATCTTTGAGCTGTACTTCAACATGTTTGCTAAATAAAATGCTATTCTACTCTCTTCTACTGCTGCAAGATGATGGCTTTGAGAAGATGTTTGAAGATGCTAGTCTTCGATAGGACTAGGCCTTCTCTCTATTCTGGCATTTCTGCAGCCCAGTCCACATATACAGCCTTTTCTCCATTGATAATGTTGCATATGTAGTATAGATCCTTGCTTGCTGAGTACTTCGGATGAGTACTCACGGTTGCTTTATTTTCTCTTTTCCCCCATATACCCCACCTTGATGATACACCAGACGATGGAGTCCAAGAGCCAGACGCCACCACCGGAGCCTACTACCAGGCGGGTCCAGAGGGCACGTACTACTGGATCGAGCCAGCTGACCAGGAGTAGGATCGGAGGCTCCCAGGCAGGAGGCTAACGCCTTTCGATCTAGTGTCGCTGTTTGTGCTAGCCTTCTTAAGGCGAAACTTGTCTAACTATGTCTGTACCCAGATATTATTTGTATGACTGACTTATGTATTCGGATCTTCGGATCCCTGGTCTGTAATATTGTGGACCTCAGTTTATTTGTGTTTAGAGTTGTGTTGTGATATCTTCCCGTGAGTCCCTGGGCTTGATCGTACACGTTTGCGTGTATGATTAGTGTACGATTGAACCGGGGGCGTCACAACTGTTCATGATAAATGAGTTCAATTGATCATATTACCTAAGAACTCCCACAAAAATCAACATCCCTCCGGTTGTCCGAGTGTAACACGATCCAAATTCACCAACCCAAGTCCGATCATCACGTGAGATGAGGTGGTTTCAATGGTGAACATCTCTATGTTGTTCATATCTACTATATGACTCGTGTTCGACCTTTCGGTCTCTTGTGTTTCGAGGCCATGTCTGTACATGCTAGGCTCGTCAAGTTTAACCCAAGTGTTCCACATGTGCAAAACTGGCTTGCACCCATTGTATGTGAACATAGAGTCTATCACACCCGATCATCACGTGGAGCTTTGAAACGACGAACTTTCGCAACGGTGCACACTTGGAGAGAACACAATTTTATCTTGAAATTTTATTGAGGGATCCCCTTATAATGCTACCATCATCCTAAGCAAAATAAGATGCATAAAAGGATTAACATCACATGCAAATCATAAGTGACATGATATGGCCATCAACTTGTGCTTTTGATCTCCATCTCCAAAGCACCGGCATGATCTCCATCGTCACCGGCATGACACCATGATCTCCATCATCGTGTCACCATCGGGGTTGTGACGCCATCCATGCTTCTACTACTATTGCTACCGCTTAGCGATAAAGTAACGCATTACATAGCGTTTAATGATTGACACACAGGTCATACAATAATTAAAGCCAACCCTATGGCTCCTGCCGGTTGCCGTATGCATCGACATGCAAGTCGATATAAACTATTACAAACATGATCATATCATACATCAAATATATTTCATCATGTCTTTGGCCATATCATATCACAACATACCCTGCAAAAACAAGTTAGACGTCCTCTAATTATTGTTGCATGTTTTACGTGGCTGCTATGGGTATCTAGCAAGAACAATTCTTACCTATGCAAAGCCACAACTGTGATATGCAAGTTGCTATTTAACCTTCTACAAGGACAGCTGAAAGTGCAACTAATCCCCGGGTGGTTTTGGTAATTCATAACAACATATAGCTCATTGAACTAATATCCATTCAAGTTAAATATTTCAGAAAGTTCAATGATTGGCATGGCATGGACTAGAGATGTGGACCCCTCAAAATGCTAAGGACAAAGATTGGCAAAAGCTAAGACTCTTCATTTCTATTTTAGTGATCCAAGATCACATTGAGTCCATAGGAAAGCCAATACTATTAAAAGGGGATGAGGTGTTGCTTAATGGTCTACTTGCTCAAAATGCTTAGTGATATTGCTCCAGAACCCTCAGCCACTTTCTCATTTCCACATATGTCCAAAACCTAAAGTCAAACTCGGCCCCACCGATTTGATCTATTTGGCGCCACCGAATTCAGTTGACATAGCCACTGCCAGAAACTCTAGACAATTTGGTCACACTGATAGGATCTCGGTCTCACCGAGATGGCCCTGCAAACTCTCTGTTTCCCATTGCAACATTTCGGTCTCAACGAAATGAGCAATCGGTCCCACCGAGTTTGCTTGACCAACTCTATGTTTGCTCATTGCTGAAATCGGTCTCACCGAGTTCAAGCAATCGGTCACACCGAGATGAGGTTTTGCCCTAGCCCTTGCACATCGGTCCCACGGAGTTGTTCCAGTCGGTCCCACCAAGATTCCTAATGTTCACATCTTGAACTAAATTGGTCTCACCGAGTTCCTCTATTCGGCCTGACCGAGTTGGGTCAAATGTGTGTAACGGTTGGATTTTGTGTGGAGGCTATATATACCCCTCCACCCCCATCTCCATTAAAGAGAGAGTCATCAGAACGTGCCTACACTTCCACTACACATTTTTTGAGAGAGAACCACCTACTCATGTGTTGAGACCAAGATATTCCAATCCTACCACAAGAATATTGATCTCTAGCCTTCCCCAAGTTGCTTTCCACTCAAATCATCTTTCCACCATAGCCAAATCTGTGAGAGAGAGTTGAGTATTGGGGAGACTATCATTGGAAGCACAAGAGCAAGGAGTTCATCATCAACACACCGTCTATTACCTTTTGGAGAGTGGTGTCTCCTAGATTGGTTAGGTGTCACTTGGGAGCCTCCGACAAGATTGTGGAGTTGAACCAAGAAGTTTGTAAGGGCAAGGAGATCGCCTACTTCGTGAAGATCTACCCGAGTGAGGCAAGTCCTTTGTGGGCAATGGCCATGGTGGGATAGACAAGGTTGCTTCTTCATGGACCCTTCGTGGGTGGAGCCCTCCGTGGACTTGCACAACCGTTACCCTTCGTGGGTTGAAGTCTCCATCAACGTGGATGTACGATAGAACCACCTATCGGAACCACGCCAAAAATCTCTGTGTCTACATTGTGTTTGCCTTCTCCAAACCTTTCCCTTTACCTTCATGTGCAATGTTTTACTTTCCGCTGCTACACTCTTAGAATTGCATGTGTAGGTTGATTGCTTGACTTGTGTTAAGTTGCTAAAATCTGCCAACACTTAAAATTGGGAAAAGTTTAGGTTTTTATTTGGTCAAGTAGTCTAATCACCCCCCTCTAGACCTACTTTTGATCCTACAAGTGGTATCAGAGCTTTGGTCTCCATTTGCCTTGATTTCCATAGCTTTGGTGATCATAGCCTTGGTTTCACAACCTAGGAGAGTATGGCGTCTAGCGAGGGAAATTACCACCGTAGAGGTGCTTACTTTGATGGTACTAATTTTGCTAGTTGGAAGCATAAGATGAAAATGCATATTCTTGGTCATAACCCCGCCGTTTGGGCTATTGTGCGTATTGGCTTGCAAGGTGAATACTTCGAGGATGGACGAGAACCGGATCGTGAAGTGACCGCGAAAGAATTGAAGATGTTACAATACAATGCTCAAGCTTGTGATATTCTCTTCAACGGATTGTGCCCCGAAGAATTCAACAAAATCGGCTGTCTTGAGAATGCAAAGGAAATTTGGAATACTTTGGTTGATATGCACGAAGGTACCGAGCCAGTCAAGGAATCCAAATTGAATGTGCTTCAAAGTCAACTTGACAAGTTCAAAATGAAGGATGGTGCAGGAGTCGCTGAAATGTACTCTAGGCTTGCTCTCATCACAAATGAGATTGCCGGCTTAGGAAGTGAAGACATGACCAACAGATTCATCATCAAGAAAATCCTAAGAGCCTTGGATGGAAAATATGATACCGTGTGCACCTTGATCCAAATGATGCCCAGTTACAAAGATCTCAAGCCAACGGAAGTCATTGGTAGAATTGTTGCTCATGAGATGTCACTCAAGGATAAGGAAGAGCTCCACAACAAGTCAAGTGGTGCTTACAAAGCCTCATGTGATGCTCCTACAACATCAAGTGAGAAACAAGTCTTCAATGAAGAATTGAGTTTAATGGTGAAGAACTTCAACCAATTCTACAAGAAGAGAAGCAAAGAGAGAAGATCCAAGTCAAGGTCCTACAATGACAAAAGATCTTCTAGTCGTGATCGCAATTGCTATAATTGTGGAAGACCCAGACACTACTCCAATGAGTGTACGGCTCCCTGCAAGAGAAGAGAAGATTCACCTAAAAGGAGAAGTAAAAGAGATGAATCACCACCAAGAGAGAGAAGGAGTAGAGATGATCGTTATGAACGAAGACCCTCTCGTAGAAGCAAGGATTCTGAAAGGAAGGACAAGTCATCAAAGAGCTACACAAGACGAAGACATCAAGCTCATGTTGGTGAATGGGTATCCGGTTCCGGCTCCGACAACTACTCCGAGAGAAGTTATCACTCCGACTCCTAATATACTCAAGATGAAGGTGTTGCCGGTCTTGCACTTGTTTCATCCAACTCCTACGACATATTTGACTCACCAAATGAAGGAATTGGAAGATGCTTCATGGCTAAAGGCCCTAAGGTATCACACCCCGAGTATGTTGATTTCAATAGTGATGAAGATGATTTGCTAGGTGATGATGATTTACTTGTTGACAACACTAGTGATGAAAACTATGATGAAATTGCTATTAATCATGCTAATCAAGATGAAACGAATGACAATGATAAGAAGGAGATTGAGCGTCTAACTAAAGAACTAAACACTCTTAAGTTAGCTCATGAAACTACTTTAGAGGATCATCGAGAGCTTTTAAAGACTCATGAGAAGTTACGCTTCGAGAAGCTCAATTTAGAGCAAGAGCATGGGTTCTTAAAAAAATCAATGATGATCTTCGAAAGAAGAGTTTATTACATTGCCAAGCATTTACTCTTGTCTACTTATATGCCACAAGTAAAATCTAGTAACAAGAGCAAGAAAGATTCTTCTTCTAGTAGTAGCAATAACAATGTTAAATCCAATATTGTTACTTCTAGTAGTTCTCTTGATTCTACTAATGATTCTCTTAGCCAAGTTACACTTGAGCAAGAAAATAGCTTATTGAAGGGAATTATAGAGAAAGGTGTTTACAAGAGCCTTGCTAGAAGTAAGCAATTTGAGGAAATTGTATGCAAGCAAGGAAGGCACCGGAAGAATCAAGGTGTTGGTTTTGAACGAAAGTTCAATGCCAATGGAGTTGAGTGGGAAGAAGATCAATACCCCAAGACGAAGTTTGTTCCTCAACAAGAGAAGTATGACCCCACTTCTTTTAAGGGAACACAAGCTCAAGATGATCTTCCACCACAAGACCACAAGCTAAAAGGCAAGGACAAGCTTTAAGAAGAGATTGATGCATTTGAAGAAGCTCCTAAGGCCTTGGTCAAGTGGGTTCCCAAGACTACATCAAGTTCTACTTCATCAAGTACGACTACAACTCCAAGGATTCCCATCAAGTTGATGTGGGTCCCAAAGAAGAAGAACTAGAGAGTTTTTGAGGGTGACTCCGCCAACATACTTCACTCATATTCATTTTGTCAAGGACAAGTGCAATCAACTTCCATATCTTGCACTAGTTCAAGGAGTCACAAACCGTCTTGTTGGTAAGACAAGGGACAAGGTAACCTAATGCTTTCATGGACATCATCATATGTGTATTTCACTCTATGTCTATGGATATCCTTGTGTGTTCCTTGTGGGACTAACCCATGTAGGTATTGAAAGTGCAACTCACTCCAATGGATTGCTCCAAATGATCTACATCAACATTGAGCATCCACATCTTCAACACCTACATGAAGTCATCATCAACAAAACCCAAGGTTAGTTCATCCCTCTAAGGGGGGATATCACATCTAGGGGGAGCTTTGCTCTAAGAATTGGGCTAAAGCAACTCAAATGGTGTGAACACAACAATGCTTTATGTAAAAGTGGTAACCCCACTTGTGCTTAAACGATGAGTATGACCTATGATCAAATGTTCTCATTTGACTCCTAAGTCAGTATACTCATATATAGATGACCTAGTCATCGCAAATTGCTTGATAGATGCTAGAGTGTTTGTGCATGCTTTGCCACATGTTTTATTTGCCATCTTATTGTGTGAGCATGTTGGTTGCACAATTTTTTCTCCATTCGAGGACATCCATTTGTTGCTTTGATTCTTTGGTTTTTCTTTTTGCCAAATGGATGGACAAGAATGCCTAAGTACTCCCTCTAGCTATCTATGCTTTTCTCGTCTCAAACTCTATTCATGCTACATCACAAAGTTTGAACAAGTCGAATTTGGACCCTCCGGGTGAGGAGCACTCGGAGCCACCGATCCGTTAAGGGCTTAACTTCCAAAACCTCTTAATGCATCTCGGTCAGACCAACTCACTCCTACTCGGTCTCACCGAATTCATTTAGTTGATCTAGGTTTTCATCTCGATGCAACCGATTAGAACAATTCGGTCACACCGAGTTGCAGCAACTGCTAGCAGTTTTGCATCTCGGTGCCACCGAGTCGTTCCACTCGGTCACACCGACAGTGACTGGGTATATATAAAGCGGGTTGAATATTTGAAAATTTCTCCAAACACTCGACCGTGCCTCCCAGCTCGGCCGCCCCCTTGGTCTCCCGATCATCTCCTTCGTCGCCAGTGCCCCTCTGCCACTGGTCTCCACCGCCGTCAACGGGATTCTCACGGCCGTTCCCGCCGTAGCAAGTTCGTCGCCAAGTTAGGGTATGGACTTGACCTCTTTGTGCGCTCCATTATTCCGATTCTTGCACAAAGATCTTTGCCATTGTTCTTCCCACGTATGAGATCAATCTATCCACCAAAAGAGTCCACTAGAATAGATTTGATGCAAAAACTTAGGGTTAGGTTTCCGCCGAACTCATCTCGGACCGACCGATCTGATGATCTCGGTCTCTCCGATTTGGCCCTGGCCATTGCACAAGTACAACTTGGTCTGACCGAAGTGTACTAATCGGTGCGACCGAAATCACTTACTCTATGAAACCCTAGCATCTCGGAGTCACCGAACTGCATTTCGGTCTGACCAAAACTGTGTGTTTAGACTCTGTTTATGCTTCGGTGTCACCGAGTTTGTCAAATTGGTAGCTCCGAAATGCTTTCTGCAGAAAACTAAAATTAAGTTTTTGACTCAATATTTTTGCAAAATAGCTGTACTTTGTGATGCTCATCCACTCTATCTATACCCAACTATTCGCAGGGTCAGTTTCAGCTATGTCAGAGGGTAGTGACAGCCAGAACAAGTCAGAAGAGCAGCTCAACCTTAGTGAGGGCACTAGTCCCTCCAATAGCAGTTATGATGAGGGGAGTAGAAGCACTCCCAGCAACTTGCCAAAGGCAGCAACAAGGACAAGGAAGAAGAGAACTTCAGAATCTGAGGATGAGGATTTTCTCATTGAGGAGGAGGTGACCTCCAAGAAGAAGGTACTCAAAAAGGAGTATGCTGCTGCTACTGCAACCAAGTCTGGAATGCAGAAGAAGGCTCCTGCTAAGAGGAATCCTATGTCAAAAGCCAGAGCCTCAACTCAAGAGCAAGCACAACCAGCAAGTGGTGCTGCAGAAGAAAAGGAAGAGGCTGCTGGAGGAAAGAAGAGGAAGAAGAGAGTCAAGAAGACTATTGCCAGAGTCATTGGAAAACCACCTATGATGAGAGATTCTGATGAAGATGATGAGGAGGAAGAGCCTGTTGCACCTCCTGCAAAGACTCAGAAGCTTATGGAGGATGCCATAAGGACTAGGGCTGCTCCATCTAAGCCCAAGTCTGCCCCCAAGCCTTCAGCTCAAGCTCATTGTGTGTGACATGAGATGGGTTGACTGGGATTACATTGATGACAATGAGGACTACTTCCCAGGTGTGCATGAGAGCTTCAGGATGAATGAAGTGGACAAGTTTGTTGGTCAGAAGTTGACCAAGTGGAATGATGAGATGATCATGCAATTCTATTCCACTGCTCACTTCTACCCAGATGGAAAGATTGTCTGGATGACTGAAGGTACAAGGTATCAATCTACAATCTCTGAGTGGGCCAAGTTGATCAATGCCCCAAAGGAAGAGGAGGATGACACAGATGTGTGTGCTAAGCCTAGGAAGGATCACAACTCTATGGCAAATATGTAAAAGGAAATTCCTGATGATGCCCTGGAGACTCACAAGCTTGGATCTATCTACTTCCTACTTGCTGGTCCGACAACAATCAACACTATATTGAGGCACACTCTTTTGCCCAAGTCAGGAGATCATAGGATGATCCGTGGTCACTCCATCAACTTGCTCCATATGTTTGATGTACCTTAGAAGTTCAAGGTGATGAGCTTAATTGTTGAAACAGTGAAGAGAACTGCAGCTAATCAGAAGAGATCATGTGGATATGCCCCTCACATACAGATGTTGATCAATTCCAAGATGGGAACAAGGACATATCTTCTGGACAAAGAGAATCTTCCCCTGAGGCCAGAATTTGAGGACAACGAGGTTGTCATGGATGCATCACATCCTACTTCAGTTGAAGCCCAGGAGAAGAGAGAGAGAGAGAGAGCAAAAGCTGCAAAAGCAGCAAAGGCAGCCAGTGCACCAGATGCTTCTACTGTGATGCTCAAGACCAAGCAGGATCAACTCAGTTATCTACTTGAGGCTACTGTGAGAATTGAGAAGGGCTTGGCCACCCTGACTCAAAATCAAGAGAGTCTTGAGAGGATCATTGAGACTAAAATTCATGATCTAGATGTGAAGGTCACAGAGATACAGACAACTATGGAGAAGCTCCAGGAAGAAGTTGAGGACAGGAATGACATACCTACCATAGATACTTTTCAGAGAGTGCCAAGGGCACAAAGGTCTTCAGCAGTGCCAGTTGTCAGTGACACCAGGACTTCTATTTCAGCACCTGCAGCAACTGCCACGTTTGCACCTCCAGTTTCAACTCCTCCAGCTCCACAGACCTCAGCCGAAGCATTTGCAGATGCTCTTATCTCCACGCCATCTATGCACACCGGAGCGACAAGTCAGAAGACCCCTTCAGAAGCTCCCAGAGATCGTGCCTAGAGAGCCGCATAGCACTATGCATTTTCAAGCTTTTTGGTAACTTGTTGCCAAAGGGGGAGAAAGTGTATAGATCATTAGGCTTCGAGAGAGAGAGAGTGTTTTGCCTTTTATCTGCCTCTCTTGCTACTTTGATCATTTGCTTGTTTGATTCCTATGCTACTATGTTTATTATGCTCTTGAGATACTCTTGTGATCATGTGTTTGATCATACTATACCTTAATGTGTGCTTGCATGATGATATATATGATATTTGTGTATGATCAATCATGTTTACCCTTGGTGATGAGTGCATGTTATTTAACTCTTATCATTTTGAGCGCTTCACTAAGATGTATGTGACACGGAAGAGTGACCCATGATCCTAATCGATTGTACATTTGCATTCAAATGCAAATTTTAAACAGTGCACAAATTTAGGGGGAGCTCTTGCTTATCACATACTTCTCAAAGCGACGATGTATTTCATTCATATTATCATTTGTCGAAGCTTTGATCTATATGTTGTCATCAATTACCAAAAAAGGGGGAGATTGAAAGTGCAACTAATCCCCGGGTGGTTTTGGTAATTCATAACAACATATAGCTCATTGAACTAATATCCATTCAAGTTAAATATTTCAGAAAGTTCAATGATTGGCATGGCATGGACTAGAGATGTGGACCCCTCAAAATGCTAAGGACAAAGATTGGCAAAAGCTAAGACTCTTCATTTCTATTTTAGTGATCCAAGATCACATTGAGTCCATAGGAAAGCCAATACTATTAAAAGGGGATGAGGTGTTGCTTAATGGTCTACTTGCTCAAAATGCTTAGTGATATTGCTCCAAAACCCTCAGCCACTTTCTCATTTCCACATATGTCCAAAACCTAAAGTCAAACTCGGCCCCACCGATTTGATCTATCCGGCGCCACCGAGTTCAGTTGACATAGCCACTGCCAGAAACCCTAGACAATTCGATCACACCGATAGGATCTCGGTCTCACCGAGATGGTCCTGCAAACTCTCTGTTTCCCTTTGTAACATTTCGGTCTCACCGAAATGAGCAATCGGTCCCACCGAGTTTGCTTGACCAACTCTCTATTTGCTCATTGCTGAAATCGGTCTCACCGAGTTCAAGTGATCGGTCACACCGAGATGAGGTTTTGCCCTAGCCCTTGCACATCGGTCCCACCGAGTTGTTCCAGTCTGTCCCACTGAGATTCCTAACGTTCACATCTTGAACTAAATCGGTCTCACCGAGTTCCTCTATTCGGTCTGACCGAGTTGGGTCAAATGTGTCTAATGGTTGGATTTTGTGTGGAGGCTATATATACCCCTCCACCCCCATCTCCATTCAAGAGAGAGCCATCAGAACATGCCTACACTTCCACTACACATTTTCTGAGAGAGAACCACCTACTCATGTGTTGAGACCAAGATATTCCAATCCTACCACAAGAATCTTGATCTCTAGCCTTCCCCAAGTTGCTTTCCACTCAAATCATCTTTCCACCATAGCCAAATCTGTGTGAGAGAGTTGAGTGTTAAGGAGACTATCATTTGAAGCACAAGAGCAAGGAGTTCATCATCAACACATCGTCTATTACCTTTTGGAGAGTGGTGTCTCCTAGATTGGTTAGGTGTCACTTGGGAGCCTCCGACAAGATTGTGGAGTTGAACCAAGAAGTTTGTAAGGGCAAGGAGATCGCCTACTTTGTGAAGATCTACCCGAGTGAGGCAATTCCTTCGTGGGTGATGGCCATGGTGGGATAGACAAGGTTGCTTCTTCGTGGACCCTTCATGGGTGGAGCCCTCCGTGGACTCACACAACCGTTACCTTTCGTGGGTTGAAGTCTCCATCAACATGGATGTACGATAGCACCACCTATCAGAACCATGCCAAAAATCTCCGTGTCTACATTGCGTTTGCCTTCTCCAAACCTTTCCCTTTACCTTCATGTGCAATGTTTTACTTTCCGCTGCTACACTCTTAGAATTGCATGTGTAGGTTGATTGCTTGACTTGTGTTAAGTTGCGAAAATCTGCCAACACTTAAAATTGGGGAAAGGTTAGATTTTTATTTGGTCAAGTAGTCTAATCACCCCCTCTAGACCTACTTTTGATCCTATAACCGCCTTTGCCAATCCGATTCAACTAAGGTGGGAGAGACATACACCCGCCTACCATCTTTATGCAACAAAGTCACATGTCAGTCGATGGAACCGGTCTCATGTACGTGGACATGTAAAGTTGGTCCGAGCCGCTTCATCACACAATACCGCCGAATCAAGAAAAGACCAAGGAACGAAGCAATCTGAATATCAACACCCACAAACTCCTTTGTGTTCTACTCGTGATGTCATCTACGCATAGACCTAGCTCATGATGCCACTGTTGGGGAACGTTGAATGGGAAATAAATTTTTTTCCTACGCTCACCAAGATCAATCTAGGAGATGACCATCTACGAGAGGAGAGATTGCATCTACATACCCTTGTAGATTGCTAAGCAGAAGCGTTAAGAAATACGGTTGATGTAGTCGAACATCTTCGCCATCCAATCATGATCCGTCCCGTGAACTCCCGATCCAAGTGCCGAAAGGATGTCACCTCCGTGTTCAACACATGTACAACTTGATGACGCCTTCACCTCCTCGATCCAGCAAGTGATGGTGAAGTAGTAGCTCGAGTCCTCCGGCATCACGACAGCGTGATGGCGGTGGTGGTGGAGAAATCTCAGCAGGGCTTCGCCAAGCCTCATGGAGAAGAAGAAGGACTACGAGGGAGAGGAAGGGCAGCGCCGTGGCATAGATGGGGGGTGCGGCTGCCCTCCCTCTACCCATCTATATATATAGGGGGAAGGAAGGAGGAGGGGGCGCCCTAGGGTTTCCCCTAGGGGCGGCGGCGGCCAAGGCAGATGGGGGCGCCCCCTAGGGAAACCTTAGGGTGGCTTGCCCCCCAAGCCAGGTGGAGGGAACCCTAGTGGGGGTGCCCCACCTCTCCTGGTTACATGGGATGGGGTGAGGGGGGGGGGCGCACAGCCCCTTAGTGGGCTGGTTTGCCCCTCCCCTTGGCCCATGGGGCCCCCCAACACTTGCCGGGAACCCCCGAAACTCCTTTCGGTCTTCCTGGTCATAGCTCGGTACCCCTGGAACACTTCCGGACTCCGTTACCCTTCGTCCTATATATCGATACTCACCTCTGGACCACTCCGGAGTTACTCGTCATGTCCGGGATCTCATTCGAGACTCCGAACAACCTTCGGTAACTACCATAATGACTCAACTATACTTATATCGTCACCAAACATTAAGTGTGTAGACCCTGCGGGTTCGAGAACTATGCAGACATGACCGAGACACCTCTACGGTCAATAACCAATAGCGGGACCTGGATTCCCATATTGGTTCCTACATATTCTATGAAGATCTTATCGGTCAAACCTTGATGTCAAGGATTCAACTAATCTCATATGCAGTTCCCTTTGTCTATCGGTATGTTACTTGCCCGAGATTCGATCGTCGATATCTCCATACCTAGTTCAATCTCGTTACCGGCAAGTCTCTTTACTCGTTCCATAATACAAGATCCCGTGGCTAACTCATTAGTCACATTGCTTGCAAGCTCATTGTGTTACTGTATTACCGAGTGGGCCCTGAGATACCTCTCCGCCATACGGAGTGACAAATACCAGTCTTGATCCATGCCAACTCAACAGACACCCTCAGAGATACCTGTAGAGCACCTTTATAGTCGCCCAGTTACGTTGCGATGTTTGGTACACACAAGGTACTCCTCCGGTGTCAGTGAGTTGCATGATCTCATGGTCATAGGAACATATACTTGACATGCAGAAAATGATAGCAACGAACTTGGCACGATCATATGCTACGTTCATAGTTTGGGTCTTGTCCATCACATCATTCTCCTAATGATGTGATCCTGTTATCAAATGACAACTCATGTCTATGACTAGGAAACCATAGCCATCTTTGATCGACGAGCTAGTCCGGTAGAGGCTTACTAGGGACATGTTGTCTATGTATCCACACATGCATTTGAGTTTCCGGCCAATACTATTATAGCATGGATAATAAATGATTATCATGACGAAGGAAATATAATAATGACCACTTTATTATTGCCTCTAGGGCATATTTCCAACAATGGCGGCCAAGCCGGAGCGGAAGAAGGCGTTGAGGGGGACCATGTCCTCGGGCTTTTGCACCCACATCGGGGTGGCCCGGAGTTGGAGAGGGAGCATGCGGCGGTTGAGCATGACATTGATGATGCCCGCCAGCTCGACGTTCCCCGTGGTGGACCACCATTTGACCCTTTTGACCAAGGTCACCACCTCCTTCTGGTTCCCCCAGGTGACGCCCTTTTCCTTCCAGGACTTGAACTTCTTGGGAGGGCCAGCCGAGAATGCTGGGACTCCGGCCTGGCTAGGGGCAAGTGGTTCCAAGATGTACCACTCCCGCTGCCATTCCTTCATCGTTTTGATGAAGGTGCCCTTGAACCATTCGGCCCCTTGGTTCTTGCTGATCATGGCCCCTCCACACTCTGGGAGGTCGGAGCCACTGGAATTCGGCTTGATTCCAAAGATCTTCAGCCACAGGCCGAAGTGTAGCTCGCATCGGAGGAAGGCCTCACAGACCGTGATGAAGGCGAAGAGATGGAGGATGGAGTTCAGGGCCAGGTGGTGAAATTCGAGCTCGTAGTTGTACATGATCCCGCGCACAAAGGGGTGCAGCAGGAACCCCAGCCCTCTGATGAGGTGGGGGACAAAGACCTTGTTGGGGAACGTTGCATGGAAAATAAAAAAAATTCTACGCACACGCAAGATCTATCCATGGAGATGCATAGCTACGAGAGGCGGGGGGAGAGCATCTACATACCCTTGTAGATTGCTAAGCAGAAGCGTTTATCAACGCGGTTGATGTAGTCGTACACCTTCACGATCAGTAGCGATCAAGCACTGAATGGACGGCAGCTCCGGGTTCAGCACACGTTCAGCTCGATGACGTCATCACCTTCTCAATCCAGCAAGAGGGGAGAAGTAGTATATGAGTTCCGACAGCACGACAGTGTGGTGACAGTGGTGGTGTAACTTTTCCGCAGGGCTTTGCCAAGCACAACGGATATGGACGGAGGATGAACTAGAGGGAGAGGGGGCGCCACACACGGCTTGGAATCATGGTGTGTGTTGCCCCCTCCCCTCCTCTCATATATATAGGTGGAGGGGAGAGGAGGCAGCCCTAGGCGCGCCCCCATTTCCTTCCTTTAGGTGTGAAGGAGAAGGCAGGAGGGGGGCCGGCGGCTGCCCTGCCTCAGGCGCACCCCCTTTCCATATTTGGTGCATGGGGGGGGGAAGGAAAGGGGGGCCGGCTGCCCTAGGGTGCCCCCTCCTTCTTTTTGGGCTTGGGCAGGGGAGGTGGAGCATGCCTAGCCCCTTGTGGCTGGTGCATCCCCCTCCTTGGCCCGTGAGGCCCACCAAGTCCTACCGGTGGCCTCCTGAAACCCCTTCTGGTACTCTGATGACAATCCGGTGCATTCTGAAACCTTTCCGAAACCCAAATACCTTCATCCTATATATCAATCTTTACCTCCGGACCATTCTGGAGCTCCTCGTCATGTCCGTGATCTCATTCGGGACTCCGAACAACATTCGGTCACCAACATACATAACTCATATAATACTATATCATCAGTGAACGTTAAGCATGCGGACCCTACAGGTTCAAGAATGATATAGACATGAACGAGACGCTTCTCCGGTCAATAACCAATAGCGGGACCTGGATGCCCATATTGGTTCCTACATATTCTATGAAGATCTTTATCGGTCGAACCTTTATGACAACATACGTAGTTCCCTTTCTCTGTCGGTATGTTACTTGCCCGAGATTCGACCATCGGTATCTCCATACCTAGTTCAATCTCATTATCAGCAAGTCTCTTTACTCGTTCCATAATACATCATCTTGTAACTAACTCCTTAGTCACTTTGCTTGCAAGCTTCTTGTGATGCTATGTTACCGAGAGGGCCCAGAGATACCTCTTGTCGAGGCCGGATTTCGGGGACACAACATATCCCAGAAATTTAACCCCTCGTGTTACCACCAACGTAGGATTACTGTTACTGGTGGACACTTCCTTATTACAGTTTACCAAGCTATTACAAGAATTGGATATAAGACCATAAAGGTCTAATGATACAATAGTGATGTCTGGTGGTGGATGACAGAATTAACTCGTGGTTCTCCAACGTCGATGGGCTTCATTCCCACAGGAACAGCTGACCCGGATAATTCCTATCCCGCATGGCTGCTATCCTAGGCTCCGCACGGTCGTTGTTGTAGTACTCCTCGTAGAAATCCTAACCTGGCCAAGTAAATAGCCAGGGACAAGCCTGTGAGTACGTTTGAATGTACTCGCAAACATCATGAACAGATGATATACCGAATGCAGCAAATATTATGTGATCAAGTTGAATTAAAAATCTTATGCGTATGCTCATGGTGGACTTAAAGACATGCTGAGAGTAATTAAATCATGGCATGATAATATATTAGCAAGTACAAATAACTGGATATATGAAAATATTATTGATAAACAAGGAAAGTTAAAGGAAAATAAAATAAAGGAAATGCCGGTCGGATGTCTAAAATGACATCACGGTAGGTCTTGAAGAGAAATGCCAAACGGGTGTCTAAAAGAGAAATCGGACGAGACAGGACCATCCGATAACTCAGGCGACGCCATGAGAGGTCTTGAAAAGAAATGCCAGTCGGGTGTCAAGTGACGCCACGGTCGGACTTGAAGAGAAATGCCAATCGGGTGTCCACAAGAGTAGTGGCGGAATAAACCGCCTGTTAACTCGAGAGACGCCACGAGAGGTCTCGAAAATAAAATTGAGTGCCCGAGGTAGTCTAGCCAGCCCCTGAGACACTCAGGAAAATTCAAAATAAGAGAAACGGGTTAGTCCTCAATATTATGCATAACCATAATAATATTTAACAAGCATAAATATTCATGGAAGCAACAGGGTGTCAATAATTATCTTGCAAAATATTTTAGGCATGTCATAATTGTTTTCCTTCGGAGACCGACACTAAGACCGACACTTGACCAACCCAGACTGTAGTCCTTAACCACGGACACGGCTATTCGAATAGGTTTAAATTCTGCACAGGGTGTGCTCTTTACCAACAAGTAAAGGATTTCTTTAGTCAGTACCGTGACACTGACTAATTCCCATTACGGTCTTTGGGTTGTAAACACACCTGACCAGCACACACCAGATTAACTTTTCGGATGCCAGGAATCATCCAAAGCATCGTTCAAGCAAAACTCTAAGACGGAGAGACCAACGTCCTGCATGGGATCACTATTAATACACGCGCGATTCCAAGGGGGCACCCCCTCTCGGTCACAACCGGTAACACCCATGCCCCCTGACCCAATGACATGATTTAGTCCATGGCCATTGGAAACCCTCATCGTGGCCCTCTGTACGGTGTGTGCATGGAAAGGGGTTAACAACTTACTAAACCATACCCTACCTGTGATAGGGATAAGTGGCAGCATGAATCAAGTATGGGGGTTACCGGAATAAGACTCGATCTACGATCGACTCAGGAGGCTTAAGTTTTCTGCAACGGTTAGCACAACAAACCATTTCTTCAACAACAATACCAACAGGGCCACAACCCTTGCATACTCCAACAAGCATAACAAGCAAGGCATGATCACGCTCCAACGTGATCACCCTTCTGCCGGTAACGGTTTTCTCTTATGCCTGCTCCTGCAGATTAGTTCAGACCAACACAGGCATGTGACATGCAAAAATAACCATACCCATTCATACTCCATGTTTAATAGAGGATAACAAACTAGTCATGGCTCAAACATGCAACTATAGCTATATGCAAATTCTGTTAAAATTTATCCTAACCATGATTCAGATGTTCTAGATAGCAACCACAAAACATTCACCATATCAAGTGTTCAAGATGCTTGCCTTGAGCATGCAGAAGTATTGGGTGCACTTCCAAAATTTTGAAATTTATATCTTCCCTCCATTTCCTATTTTGAAAAATACTAGAATTAACGCACAATTCAAAATCAGTACAAAAATTTGTCTTAAATATTTTTCCAATAAATCCTAAAATAAAGTAGGTGAAATTTTAGAGAGGTAGGAAAAATTATCAAATTCATTGGAGTTTTGGTTTAAAAGTTAAGCCCAGTCAAAGTGTGGTCAAAATTCTGTTTTAAAATAAAAACAGATAAAAGAAAACGCTTCGGGGCTAATACGCGTACCTTAAGCGAAAGCGTACTTTCCGGAGTACGCATTCCCCGAGGAAACACGCAAGCGAGGGGCTGCGCCACTGGGGCGTCTGGCTGGGTCACCGACAGGTGGGGACCACCTGTCGGGTTCGTCTCCCTCCCTACGCGCGCCTGGACAGAGAGCAGAGGGCCGGTCCCGGCGACGATTGCCGGCGCTACAGGCCACCACTTTCGACGCTCAGCGTATCCACGTGATCAGGGGGATCTTCTGCGTCGGTTGGTGGAGGAAGGGGGCGCTGGGGAGCTCGAGGATGAGCGGAGCTTCATCAATGGCGGAAGAGGCTCGGCCATGAGAGGGGGTTTGGCATTCACTGGCTCCCGGGCGAAATTGGAAGAGGAAAAGGGTTTACGTTGCCATGGTGGAGCTAGTGGTGGAGAGTATGGAGAGGGGAAGCTCTGGCTTGGCCGGAATTGATAGAGTGACGGCAGCGGGCGTCTCGGCAGGGGCGAGGGAGACGGCCACTCCTGGTCGATTGGCTGCATGGAGAGGCTCTAAGGGGGAAGGAGAAGTTCTTCCTGGGGTCGTAGGAGTGAGGGGAGGGCCTTTTATAGGCTAGCAACATCGGTGCCGCGGCTTCTCGAATCAGGACACGGCGACGGAGGCCATTAGGGCGGTGGTTGAGGCCGTTGAGGCCGGTGGCCGTGGTCGGTGGGGTCGGCGTCAACCTGCAGTAATGATGGGTCGCGCTGGCTAGCTCGGATAGGGCCAGGTGGCCTAGGCGGCGCCGCAGCCACAATGACAGCGATGGGTGGTGGTGCAGGACGGCGCTGGCCAGTGGAGGGCGGCGCCAGGGGGCGAGCTCTGGTACGGGGGAGGTTGAACCTGGCCCAGGGGGTGGCTTGGGCGTGCAGGGAAGCCGGGGGAGGCGCTGCTGGGGCGGTAGGGCTCGGGTGCCGACGCGGGTGCAGAACGAGCACTCTGGCCATGCTCTGGACATGCGCGCAATGTGCTCGGCCGAATGCCAGGGTGATCTAGGGGATTCTTCTACTAGTGAAAGTTGACAGGTTGATGCTTCTGGACTTGCTAGAGTGTATGGACATGCTGGTTGGTCCATAGGATCAAGTTCTCAATGCAAGTTCAAAAGGGTTGCAAGAATCTGTCATGCACGTAAGGTGTTTGACAGAATGCTAGGACCATCTACAAGGCTTTGTTGGATGTGCAATTTGATAGGATGATGTCTCCCTGGTTGACAGAGATGGTGGTGGTGTTGGTTTGGCAAAAAGAAATACTTGCTAGTGCAAGTTTTGAAGAATTTCAGTTCTGGACAGAAAATTTAGAGGAATATTTGGTGAACTTACAAGATGCAAATGGAGCTGATATTCTGGACTTAAGGGTTTTGTTGGAAGGACTATAAGTGGAAAAATTTTAGGAATTTTGGGGCAAGGAAAATTGGGGTTGTAGTAGAAACTCAAATACTGGACAGAATTGAAAAGAGATTGTTTCACTCAAAACTTTCAAAAGACCAAGTTTGTTTTTTTGCATAAAAGTGATATGTAGGCATCACATGACCTCCCATAATTTTTGTGGAAATTAAAAAGAATTATTTAAATTGGTTGTTGTGCAACAGAGGCATTTAAAGGTTGAAAAAACTATTTAAAGAATTGTTTTGGGTAGAGTTTTATTATGAAAATAATTCCTACTGTTATCCAAATATAGATGAAATGTTTTAATAAAACTAACAAAGCCACAATATTATTTCGAAAAATTTCTATATGGTGGGAAGAATTTTGTAAAACAAAAATAGAAAGAAAAAAAAACTTTGAAAAGGATAAAGGACTTAATAAATTTTCAAAATTTTATTTCTGGCCATATTTTACTTAATAAAATCATGGTTGAATTTTTGGGGTGTTACAAACTCTACCCCCCTTAAGAAAATCTCATCCTCGAGATTTGTTAAGGACGGAAGAATTAAATGCGTATCAAAACAAACAATAATATGCGAAATGCAAACATAGCAATGCACTTATGATATACGCCCTAAAATATCATACAACGGTTGCGTTATGTAAACTAGCAATAGACGCAGCAACAACCAAACTCGTGACCTTCTACGGTTCCGGATGAGACGTTCCAGCTCTGACCCTGGCTGTGTACTCTTCAAACACTCGACGAGAGTAGCCAGAAGAGAGGGATGGGCCATTTTGCTGGTCGTCCCATGGAATTCTTGGATTACTTCCCGGAACTGCTGACAGAATAACTGATGGTTCTGCACTCCCCCTTACTAGTGGGTGTTGAGCAATGGCTCTCCTTGTAATGGAGAGTTCCCTGGCAACTTGGGTGAGCAGTGACTCTTGTGCGGCCACAAAATGCACCAAGTTTTCCAGGGCAGGGTTTTGCTCGTGCTCGGAGTTGGTAAAATGCATCCCTCTATCGTAGCTGGATCTAGATGGATAGTAGAAAAATGAGCGATTGTGAGTTCTTGAATCTTGGTGGCGAAGTTGGGCAATGGCTTCTCTAGCGGCATACTAGATGGCTTGATATTCACCAGCCATTACTCTTCCCGTGAATCGGTGAGAGTGTTCTTTTGCCAAAGCCCTTCCATTAATAGATACTGAAGCCCAAAACTGGGTGAGGCCATTGCGATCCCTTGCTTGGTACACCACATATTGTGGTGATTCTTCCAAACCATGGGCACGTCGGGTGACGTTAGAGAGTATGCGGACGAAGCCATCAAGCTCCGGTGCGGTGGTCTCGTGGTGGATAAGGGAACGAGGCATCTTGGTGGTTTGGATTAAAATGAGAATGAAGGCCGTGCTGTGCTGTGTTGAGGTAGGGCTTCCTTTATAGGCTAGCCGAGTCTTCCATCACACGCTTGCGGATGGAACAACGCAGGTGTCGGCCATAGGCACACGGCCTATGGGCTAGGATGGTAGGTTTGGCACCGACTATCAATAAATATGTCGGCTAGCCACTGTGTGGTTATCGGATAGGATGGGCTTGACTATGGGTAGGAAAAGATGTGGGCGGTGTGGAAACCTAGGGATAGCGACCAGGCTAAGATAGGATTAGCCAATGGTCAGCCTGGCTCTGATGCCAAGGTTGTCGAGGCCGGATTTCGAGGACAAAACATATCCCAGAAATTTAACCCCTTGTGTTACCACCAGCCCAGGATTACTGTTACTGGTGGACACTTCCTTGTTACAGTTTACCAAGCTATTACAAGAATTGGATACAAGACCATAAAGGTCTAATGATACAATAGTGATGTCTGGTGGTGGATGACAGAATTATCTCGTGGTTCTCCAACGTCGATGGGCTTCATTCCCACAGGAACAGCTGACCCGGATAATTCCTATCCCGCATGGCTGCTATCCTAGGCTCCGCACGGTCGTCGCTGTGGTACTCCTCATAGAAATCCTGACCTGGCCAAGTAAATAGCCAGGGACAAGCCTGTGAGTACGTTTGAATGTACTCGCAAACATCATGAACAGATGATATACCGAATGCAGCAGATATTATATGATCAAGTTGAATTAAAACTCTTATGCGTATGCTCATGGTGGACTTAAAGACATGCTGTCAGTAATTAAATCATGGCATGATAATATATTAGCAAGTACAAATAACTGGATATATGAACATATTATTGATAAACAAGGAAAGTTAAAGGAAAATAAAATAAAGGAAATGCCGGTCGGATGTCTAAAATGACATCACAGTAGGTCTTGAAGAGAAATGCCAAACGTGTGTCTAAAAGAGAAATCAGACGAGATAGGACCATCCGAGAACTCAGGCGATGCCACGAGAGGTCTTGAAAAGAAATGCCAGTCAGGTGTCAAGTGACGCCACGGTCAGACTTGAAGAGAAATGCCAATCGGGTGTACACAAGAGTAGTGGACCGCCTGTTAACTCGAGAGACGCCACGAGAGGTCTTGAAAATAAAATTGAGTGCCCGGGGTAGTCTAGCCAGCCCCTGAGACACTCAGGAAAATTCAAAATAAGAGAAATGGGTTTGTCCTCAATATTATGCATAACCATAATAATATTTAACAAGCATAAATATTCATGGAAGCAACATTGTGTCAATAATTATCTTGCAAAATATTTCAGGCATGTCATAATTATTTTCCTTCGGAGACCGACACTAAGACCGACACTTGACCAACCCATACTATAGTCCTTAACCACGGACACGGCTATTCGAATAGGTTTAAACTCTGCAGAGGGTGTGCTCTTTACCCACAAGTAAAGGATTTCTTTAGTCAATACCGTGACACTGACTAATTCCCATTACGGTCTTTGGGCTGTAAACACACCTGACCAGCACACACCAGATTAACTTTCTGGATGCCAGGAATCACACAAAGCATTGTTCAAGAAAAACTCTAAGACGGAGAGACCAACGTCCTGCATGGGATCACTATTAATACGCGCGGATTCTAAGGGGGCACCCCCTCTCGGTCACAACCGGTAACACCCATGCCCCCTAACCCGATGACAGGATTTAGTCCATGGCCATTGGAAACCCTCATCATGGCCCTCTGTACAGTGTGTGCATGGAAAGTGGTTAACAACTTACTAAACCATACCCTACCTGTGGTAGGGACAAGTGGTAGCACGAATCAAGTATGGGGGTTACCGAAACAAAACTCGATCTACGGTCGACTCAGGAGGCTTAAGTTTTCTGCAACGGTTAGCACAACAAAGTATTTCCTCAACAGCAATACCAACAGGGCCACAACCCTTGCATACTCCAACAAGCATAACAAGCAAGGCATGATCACGCTCCAACGTGATCACCCTTCTGCCGGTAACGGTTTTCTCTTATGCCTGCTCCTGCAGATTAGTTCAGACCAACACGGGCATGTGACATGCAAAAATAACCATACCCATTCATACTCCATGTTTAATAGAGGATAACAAACTAGTCATGGCTCAAACATGCAACTATAGCTATATGCAAATTCTGTTAAAATTTATCCTAACCATGATTCAGATGTTCTAGATAGCAACCACAAAACATTCACCATATCAAGTGTTCAAGATGCTTGCCTTGAGCATGCAGAAGTATTGGGTGCACTTCCAAAATTTTGAAATTTATATCTTCCCTCCATTTCCTATTTTGAAAATACTTGAATTAACGCACAATTCAAAATCAGTACAAAAATTTGTCTTAAATATTTTTCCAATAAATCCTAAAATAAACTAGGTGAAATTTTAGAGAGGTAGGAAAAAGAATCAAATTCATTGGAGTTTTGGTTTAAAAGTTAAACCCAGTCAAAGTGTGGTCAAAATTATGTTTTAAAATAAAAACAGATAAAAGAAAACGCTTCGGGGCTAATACGCGTACCTTAAGCGAAAGCGTACTTTCCGGAGTACGCCTTCCCCGAGGAAACACGCAAGTGAGGGGCTGCGCCACTGGGGCGTCCGGCTGGGTCACCTACAGGTGGGGACCACCTGTCGGGTTCGTCTCCCTCCCTACGCGCGCCTAGACAGAGAGCAGAGGGCCGGTCCCGGCAACGATTGCCGGCGCTACAGGCCACCACTTTCGACGCTTAGTGTATCCACGTGATCAGGGGGATCTTCCGCGTCGATTGATGGAGGAAGGGGGCGCTGGGGAGCTCGAGGATGAGCGGAGCTTCATCAATGGCGGAAGAGGCTCGGCCATGAGAGGGGGTTTGGCATTCACTGGCTCCCAGGCGAAATTGGAAGAGGAAAAGGGTTTACGGTGCCATGGTGGAGCTAGTGGTGGAGAGTATGGAGAGGGGGAAGCTCTGGCTTGGCCGGAATTGACAGAGTGACGGCAGCGGGTGTCTCGGCCGGAGGCGAGGGAGACGGCCACTCCTGGTCGATTGGCTTCATGGAGAGGCTCTAAGGGGGAAGGAGAAGTTCTGCCTGGGGTCGTAGGAGCGAGGGGAGGGCCTTTTATAGGCTAGCAACATCGGTGCCGCGGCTTCTCGAATCGGGACACAGCGGCGGAGGCCATTAGGGCGGTGGTTGAGGCCGTTGAGGCCGGTGGCCGTGGTCGGCGGGGTCGGCGTCAACCTGCAGTAATGATGGGTCGCGCTGGCTAGCTCGAATAGGGCTAGGTGGCCTGGGCGGTGCCGCAGCCGCAATGACAGTGACGGGAGGTGGTGCAGGACGGCGCTGGCCGGTGGAGGGCGGCGCCAGGGGGCGAGCTCTGGTACGGGGGAGGTTGAACCTGGCCAGGGAGTGGCTTGGGCATGCAGGGAAGCCGAGGGAGGCGCTGCTGGGGCGGTAGGGCTCGGGTGCCGACGCGGGTGCAGAACGAGCGCTCTGGCCATGCTCTCGACATGCGCGCAACGTGCTCGGCCGAATGCCAGGGTGATCTAGGGGATTCTTCTGCTAGTGAAAGTTGACAGGTTGATGCTTCTGGACTTGCTAGAGTGTATGGACATGCTGGTTGGTCCATAGGATCAAGTTCTCAATGCAAGTTCAAAAGGGTTGCAAGAATCTGTCATGCACGTAAGGTGTTTGACAGAATGCTAGGACCATCTACAAGGCTTTGTTTGATGTGCAATTTGACAGGATGATGTCTCCCTGGTTGACAGAGATGGTGGTGGTGTTGGTTTGGCAAAAAGAAATACTTGCTAGTGCAAGTTTTGAAGAATTTCAGTTCTAGACAGAAAATTTAGAGGAATATTTGGTGAACTTAAAAGATGCAAATGGAGCTGATATTCTGGACTTAAGGGTTTTGTTGGAAGGAATATAAGTGGGAAAAATTTCAGGAATTTTGGGGCAAGGAAAATTGGGGTTGTAGTAGAAACTCAAATACTGGACAGAATTGAAAAGAGATTATTTCACTCAAAACTTTCAAAAGACCAAGTTTGTTTTTTTTTTGCATAAAAGTGATATGTAGGCATCACATGACCTCCCATAATTTTTGTGGAAATTAAAAAGAATTATTTAAATTGGTTGTTGTGCAACAGAGGCATTTAAAGGTTGAAAAAGCTATTTAAAGAATTGTTTTGGGTAGAGTTTTATTATGAAAAGAATTCCTACTATTATCCAAATATAGATGAAATGTTTTAATAAAACTAACAACGCCACAATATTATTTCCAAAAATTTCTATATGGAGGGAACAATTTTGTAAAACAGAAATAGAAAGAAAAAAAAACTTTGAAAATGATAAAGGACTTAATAAATTTTCAAAATTTTATTTCTGGCCATATTTTACTTAATAAAATCATGGTTGAATTTTTGGGGTGTTACACCTCTCTGTCTTACGGAGTGACAAATCCCAATCTTGATTCACGCCAACTCGACAGACACGTTCGGAGATACCTGTAGAGCACCTTTATGATCACCTAGTTACGAAGTGACGTTTGATAGTACACAAGGTATTCCTCTGGTATCCGGGGGTTGCATGATCTCATGGTCGAAGGAATATGTATTTGACATTAAGAAAGCAGTAGCAATAAACTGAATGATCATATGCTAAGCTAACGGATAGGTCTTGTCCATCACATCATTCTCCTAATGATGTGATCCCGTTATCAAATGACAATTCATGCCTATGGTTAGGAAACCTTAACCATCTTTTGATCAATGAGCTAGTCTAGTAGAGGCTTACTAGGGACTTGGTATTCGCTTATGTATTCACACATGTATTTAAGTTTCCAATCAATACAATTATAGCATGAATAATAAACCTTTATCCTGAACAAGGAAATATTATAATAACCACTTTATTATTGCCTCTAGCGCATATTTCCAACAGACCACCCGCTCCCCAGCATTGGGAGTGGGCACTTGCTGGCCGGCGGTAGGAGCGTGGGCGGCGATGTCAGGGGACAGATACCCCGCATTGCGTAGCTCCTGGATGGTCTCATCGGTCATGATGGAGATGCCCCAGTGTCCTTGGAGGGTCTCGGTCAGGGCTGGTTGAGAAGGATGGACTCGCTGGTGGAAAGGATGCAGGAACGGATTTGGGCGCTAGAGCTAGACGATGCAGCGAGATGGGGAGAATGGGAGCATGGTTAGTTGCGCTATCCTCCCCTTCGCTCTTATAGGCTTGATAAAGGCCAAGAGTCCCCCTTGCTGCATCGATAAACTTGCCAACTCCTGTCAAAGATGCCGTTGAAGCATATGGGGGGAAACAAAATCTTGATGATATCCCTGATAAAACGGGCATGATCTCTGCTTCGAAGGGACGTGCTAGTAAAAGTTTTGCCTCGTGCCACGATTTGAGGGAAGAAGTAACTGCTAGACCTATTGTGTGGTGGGTTGGTTCGATAAAGTTGTTAGACTAACATGGAACCGTTCATACCGAGGTGTTCGGCCTTCAAGCATAAGTTTTCTGGCCTCTTCGGGTGAAGGGGACAGGTCCGGTCGGGTTTTTGGCTGGCATCGCTCCGTTGAAGGAGTGGTTTGATAATTGCAAGGAGAAACTCGTCTGTCGAGCCAAGGACTTCGGGTCCGAGGTTTTCTACAAGAAGGATCTTCCTCGGCATAGAAGACTAGTTCGGGGGCTACTGACGGTGTCCTGGATAAGGGGGTACTAACCCGGCCGGCCCATTCTCCTTGGGCTGGGCCGGCAAGCCACCGTTCATGATCAAGATGGAATCTGGAAGCCGTGTGCAGGAGGTGTGATCAAGACTGCCTCCCTCGAAGACTTGATGTATACTCCAAGATCTCTGCCACCGCCTAGCTCATAGTTACTGACCTTGTAACCCTAGATACCCTTCTCGGCGTATATATAAGCCATAGGGTTTAGCCCGTAGAGAGGAAATCAACACAAAATCATTCACCTAGCCCTAGAGTTAGACCACACATAACGATCTCGAGGTAGATCAATTCTCTACTTGATACATCTCCATTGATATAAACAAGAGCAGGACATAGGGTTTTACCTCCATCAAGAGGGCCCGAACCTGGGTAAACATCGTCTCCTTCGTCCTTGTTACCCTCGATCCGAGATCCACAGCTCGGGACCCCCTACCCTGAGGTCTGCCAGTTTTGACACCGACAGTAAGCTATGATAAATTTTCTACAGTGTGGTAATTTTTCAGAATTTTTGGAGTTAAAGAAGTATGAATCTTCTTCTATCCTTTACAGACTATCCTTTTTAGATAGATTGTTGTTATGTTTGCATTGTTTGCATATGTTTTCTTGTGTAATGAGTCCCATTTGAGGATAGGAGTATTAAATACACGGAGGCATTTAGTATGCAATGTTAAATTATAATTTTAGTGATTTTCTATAGTAGAGAATGTTAAGGTTTTGATTTGATTTATACTAACTTATCTCGAGATCCACAGCTCGGGACCCCCTACCCCGAGGTCTACCGGTTTTCACATCGATAGACGGGTTTTGTCGTTAGTTTGCACATTGACATGTGACCTTGTGCTAAATAGACCAGCTGTTTTTTGTGCAGTTCCACTAAAATCAATGAACTTCGCGCGTAGCTTGTTGGATTTTGCCTTTATATTTATATGTTGCAACACACACATCAGCAACTCCTTTCTTGTAGCTAGTTTTGTGGCTCAAGGTGGCAATGAATGATTCGAGAACATTAGATGTATTGTGCATGATGAAGTATTATGGAGGGCACGAACCATCAGAACATTTTGTGAAGTTCCATTGAAATCAAGCTGACCATCCCTGTTTGCATAAAAACAGAAAAAGTGATTAGTATGAAGCAAAACTGTATTTAAATTTAGAGATGACTGGTTATGAATTCACATTATTGGATAGTGTTTTCATTAATATTTCATAACCAACACTTCACACTTTACATTTTAAACATGCACCTACATGATCCATGAAGACCACACATTTAAAAAATGGAACTCACTAGAAAGAATACAACAACATTCTACTTGCCCATCACAACAACAAAGATGGGGATCTCTGAGTCCTTTTGAGCTGAAGTTAGTTTGGTCTTGTGGGCAGTAATGTAACCATCCTTCAACTGCTCCTTCTGATAAGAAGATAGACTGGCCTTCTTTGTGGCATAATCGGAACTAGGCACTTCATGTACTCCATAGTCTTCTACAGAGGAGGAAGATGCTGTTGTGCAAAGACAATAAAACAACTAAATGCTAGCATCCCTGATTGCTCGCAAAAAAGAAAAGGAAATATTTAAAACATGCCATTACATTAACAATGGGACTAACTAATGAAATGTATAGTCACAAAGAGATGCATCCTCATTATCCTCATAGGAAATGATATGATACCAAAGACAGTAGCTCAACTTGAACTGTATTATTACTTAATTTTATCAGTGGCTATAACGGTGGCAAACCGGTGCCTCAATTTATTAACAGCCTTAGATTAACATGTGAAACAATAGCACTTTTTCATGATAGTAGCTAAACAGTAGAACAACACCAATAGAGATGACAAAGCTCAATCATATGGATGAAAGCCGTGGGCCGGTACCAACCTCTGTCAGGAGGCTTATTGTGTACAACATATAGATGAAGTACTTGTCCGAAGCCATCCATTAATATCTACTGTGGTTGCCATGCTTACTGTATACTCCTGGATTAGTTTAATGTTTCCAACATCTTCTTGTGCAGTTCCACTAAAATATATGTTATCTTCAAACAAGATCCTTGTTTGCACAAGTGGAGATAATTGCATTTTACATTAAGAGTTGCATCAAATCACAGTGGCAAAACAATGGCTCGTTCTAGCCATAGCAATAAATTAAGATGCAAACTATATCATTACTTGCGTCATCACAATTCTAGTGCTTCATTACAGCACCTGGATTTGATTTTATTTCTTCTTTCGCTTGTTCTTCCTCTTCATCACTTGGTTCAATAACAGATAAGCTTTGCCTTCAATGTAAGATTTGACATGTCAATTAGGGAGCACAAGTATAGCACTAAACAACAACATTAATTTTCTGATGATAGTAGCAAAATAGAGGCCAACAGTTGTGAAATATCATTATCTTACCTCAATGGGATATTACGGTGCACATATAGATTGGAAGTCTGGTCTTCTTTTGTGCAATTCACTAAAATCAAGCAATGTTACCGTATAAGTAGCACAATATGTGAAAGCACACTGCACAATCATGTGGAAGAAGGCCAGTACTGACCTCTCATGAAGCAGAATTCAAACAACTCACACGAAGAAGATCTGAAACAAATTTGCCAATACGGATAGGAAGTCCGATCTCCACTAGTGTAGTTCCACTAAAATCAAGAAATCAAGCAACGTTGTCGGTGTAATATTTTAGTTGAACCGCACAAAATACTCTTAAAACAAAAGTGTTTTGTGCAGTGCAACAAAAGGTCAAAATAGCAACGAGGTGAAGTAGATATCCCTGTTTGCACAAAGGTGCAAAGGAAACAATTATTAGCCAATAACAGTGGATGACACAGAAGCCCACAAAAAGAAGCATCTAACTTATCTAAATGGGAAAGAAAGCAAGACAGTAGCATTTCTCAAATAGTGGCATTGATTCCTATAACAGAGAGATTATATTAACAATAACATTCGTTAAACATGTAATTTTCTTTTAACGGTGGCATTGCTTCAATTTTCCAGCGGCATTATTATATTAACAACAGCTAAATAGTTGTATGGGATAGTGGACGCTCCAGCACCATGTGCATCCACCGATGTATAAACGGGTGATGCATAGTCTGTTGCAACAAACAACCAATGAGCATATCTGTGTTGGTCCCATTTTTTTTCTCTTTAGACACGTTTCCCTATGTTAGGGCAGCAAATCTAGTCCTGATCAAACTCTGCACCCTTGTCCCGGCCCCACCCACAGAAAGACCAGTTCCTTACAGATGTGTGTATTGCGTTTGTCATTGTTTTCCCACGTCCTAGATTCATGCTATCCAACTTTCCTCCCTTCTTTCCTGTTTGATCCAACACCTAGATTCGAGTGCGGAAGCGGAAAAAATCCACATGCAGCTAGAGCAATGCCTTTGGATTAAGTAAGTTATACCTTAGGGTTGTCGAGGTGTGGCTCGGTGGGCGGCCGGTAGGGATGGCAATTTTATCCATGGATCTGGATACCCGTGGATACCTGACCCGGTTGGGCAAGGGTATGGAGCACATTTCTGCCCATGGATCCATGGATCTGGATACTCGCGAATGGCTGGGTTGGGCATGGTTATAATTTCTGCTCCATGGATATCCAGTGGATACCCATATGACACGTGGGCCCATATGTTAGGATGAAAATGAATCCATCATTACTGAAGACTAATTTGGAGCCAAGTGTGCGCATGTGGACATTCGGCTGGGTCTCCAATTACTAGTTCACATACTATTGAAAGTGCATTTGAATTTTAAATACGTTACGTACTTTATTTACGCAACTTTGGTTGTGATGTAATAAGACTTTGCAACTCCGGTTGTGATGTAATAAGATTTTAAGACAAGTGTTCTACTATGAGACTAACTGAGTTGTCATTGTGTGGTTTACTTCAGTTTTTTTGATGTAATAAGATTTAAGACAAGATTTTAACTATCAGACTATTCGAGTTGTCATTGTGTGCATGGACAATGTCTGAACATTGTAATTGCTGCCTAATTATGCTTGTAGCTTATGTTGTCATTTTTGAATGAATGATGAGTTAATTTAACCTGTAAGAAGTCTTCACGCTGATTTTTCTTTGCCCATGGAGCTCCTTGGTTATCTGGGTATCCAGTGGGTTTGGGCATGGGCATAAGTTGTGCCCATGGATACTTTGGTGGATGGGTAGAGGGCAGGAAGATGGGTCATGGGTTGGATTTGAACCAGCTCCACCCACCCCAAACCCGACCCATTGCCATCGCTAGCGGCCGGAGGCCGGTTCTGCCCACACTATGTACGACAACGAGGAAGAAGGGATTGAAGGCCCTCCCGTGCCGGCGCTGGGTGAAAGAGAACAGCACCACTGGCAGTGGATTCCCTTCCTCGCTGATGGCGACAGCGTTAAGCCTCCTCCCCTTCCCCGGCGGATGGGATCCTGCCGGCTCTTTGACCAACAGTGAGGGAAGAGAGAGAGGCCAACGCAGTCTTGTTTAGATCTAGATAGGGTGAGAGGGTGTGAAGAGAGCAATTACAAGCGCTGAGGCTCCAGTGTGTATATATATATAGTGGAGAGAGAGTGTGAAGAGAGCAAACCCTAGAAGGCAAGCGCTGAGGCTGCAGCGTATATATATATAGTTGGAGTGGTTTTCTTTTCTCCATAAAAATCATTTTAAATTGTGCATGAAACGAAACTTTTATTTAATGTACTAGTGAAGAAAAATACTAGGGCAATGCTAATACGGGAAGAAAAATTAACGCTCGAAGGAGTCAACTCGCAATTAAGGCTCCATGCCTCCCGGTCGCACTTTCTATCATTCACGTGTGGTACACGACCCTCCGTTAAGTGAACAACAACTGAACTTAACACGGTCAAAATATAGGAAAGGTGGGCTGCACCATCCTCCAATTTTAATATTTCTGAGAAATTCAATTTTAAATTATTTTGTATGTACACTTTGCCCTCTTCCAATAATTTTGGTCACTTGTATTTGGCCTAAATCAGTGTGCCACCGTATCTTGTACTACTACCTTCGTCCGGGTTTTTACGCCACATCTTATTTTGCTGCCAAAGTTTGACCACATTATTTAACTAGTGATCTAAACGCTCTTAATATTTCTCTATAGAGTATTTTTTTATCAAGATTCAAAACCAACATAATTAATATGGCCAGTGGCCGTATGCATACATTTTTTCTAGCACATTTCTTTATTTCATCAATGACATTTTGATACATGGAAGTACATTCACCAATTCTTTGCTAGGAGAGCAAGACCAAAGAAAACAAGAACCACAATTAGACATTTTAAAAGATATCCAATTTCCATAAATGCTCCCAACTTATTGTCGGGTCTATGTGATTTTACGACTCATTGGCCATTATTACTGAGGTGGTATGACTGCGCTGAGTCTCAGTTGTATTGTACACCTTCCTTTGGGGCATGACACATGCACCTGGATGCTGGATGTCCCACATTTCGGTGAAAGGAGGTAGAATGATTTCGGAGCCAGGTACATGCACTCTTTTACTTTTTTCTATTGTGTGAAAAAAATATAATTTTCTCCACTCTTACACCGGAGGAGTGCGAAAGAAGCGAAAACACGGCAGCTCAGTGTGTACATGGCCCACCTCACACTATCACCATTATTTTTTGGACACCCTGCGACACCTAGCTCTTTAGTACATAGTACTATAATTTCTCAGTGAGATAAAGGTGTGCAATGCTATGAAGCTTTCAGCTATTCTTTCATGTATCTTGCGTCCAAGGCTGCCCCGTTGCAACATTCGATCAAATACAAAGGAGACTAACATGCATGGTATTGCATCTCAATGATTCACAGATCATAGCAAATATGTACTCCCTCTGTTCCAAAATAACTGTCTCAACTTCATACTAACTTTCTTAACTTTAGTACAACTTGTACTAAAGTTGAGACACTTATTTTGGAATAGAGACAACTAAAGAAAAAAATGATTGATGCAGTCCCTAGGCCTTGAATCCTAAACCCTAAACATGCTTTAATTTGTTGGCAAGGTTGATCCTTCCAAAGGAAAGAAGTTTACAACCCTTTGACCATCCGATCATTTTGTGCAGTTTCACTAAAATTGAGCTGAGCATCCTTGTAGACAAAGAAATTGAAGAAGTGTAATTAGAATAAAACTAGTGGCACTAGTTGATGAGACATAAATTCATCACAAATAGAAGACAGTAGAGGTACGTGCGGGGCAAAGAAGTAGAGAAATATCCACATGGAGCGATGTGGGGAGCTGGGGCAGTGGAGCAAGCCGGCCGTAATGGAATTTGTACCTGAGGGATGTCGGGATGTAGCTAGGAGGGCGGCATCTGCCGATGCCACGGCAGTGAGCAAGGGGCGAAGGCAATCGCGCCGGCTTTCTGAGAGAGAATGGCAGGGATCCCTGATCAGGACACGCCGACAGTGGGTTTTCTCCCTCGCTGATGGCGACCGCGTCTACACAAAACATCCTCCCCTTCCCCCAGCGGACGTGATCCGCCCGGATGTCCGACTAGAGATGTGGCCACAGTCGTTTTGTGTGAGAGAGTGTGAAGAGAGCAACCCCAGCAAGCAACCGTGTAGGCTCCTGGCTATGTATAAAATGGAGCGGTTTCTTTTTCTCTCCATATGAACCTATTTATATTGCGTACGTCCCACTGAAGAAAACAACTTTATTTATAAATAACGCGGCACCTATCATGCACGGTTCCTGACCATCCATTAAGTGAGTAACTACTACACGCATCAAATTATCACGTGGGCTGCATCTTAGTACAGAAATGAGCTCCACCGTGTAGCCGCACATGTGTGGTTGGGGAAGACGCAAAGAGTACGTGCATCTTTGCGTGCAACTCTTCTCTTCGAGCATGGTTAAAAGTATAGCCAACTACTCTACACACGGTTATTAAATGGGCAAAGAGTATGCAGTAATAATGAGTAACGAGCGATCGAATCACGAGGCCCACCTTTCCCTAAGCTCGACGGAGGAAGCAGCCATCATTTCACTCCTTTTTGAATATCCATCCGCTGCTACCTCTGCAAAAAAAATCCACTGCTACCTCTACAGCATGGTTTATAATATTGCCATGTCAATCATGACCTAGAAATATCATTCACTGATACAATAGGGCTGGCTATAAGGCTGGTGATTTTTTTTTACTTTGTCTCTTTCTCTTTTTCTCTCATTTACTCATTTTACATAGGAGAACATGTAGAGGATGGCTATTCCTTTTGATGGAACTTCTACATGGGGTTTAAGACTAAGCAGCTTCGAACATTATTCTCGCTACCCACCACTCTGAATCATGCCATCTATGATACATACTTGTATGATACTCCCATTGCAACAATGAGGTCCACTAGGTCTAGCACGTCCTGTAAGAAGAAACTGTCACGCAAAACTTACATTCTTGTTGCCCTCTTCCTCATATAGTACTACTACTGGTACTACTACTCGTTCTCCTATAAACCTCGTGCTTGGCATCTCAAAAATATTAACCTTGCGCTTGGCTCTTCACCTCTTCGGGAAGTCAAACAATGATGGTACTACATTATATGCTTCTGGCTCTCTAACGCCGAATGAATTGTTGCACATCCACCACGTGGGCGAGGGGCGAGGGAGAGTGCGTACTACTACGTCCGTTTCAATATGAACTACATAAGGAGAAAAATGAGTGAATCTACACTCTAAAATACGTCTATATACATCAGTACTTGGAGTATGTAGTTCATATTGAAATATGTTAAAAGACATATATTTCAAACAATATGAAAATCTCTCTAACCAAGGTAGGGACAAGGAGTATACGTCTAACGGAGGGAGTAGTAAAAGATTCTCCTCGTCGTACTAGATGGTGCAAATAGATAGAGAGGGATGGAACTAGGAGGTGGTGATAGAGGCCTACTAGATAGGGGGAGGAGTACTAGATAGGGGGGAGGAGTGTGTGATTGCGAGATTGATGAAAAGAGGGGCGAGAGTTTACACGTGTGTGGGACCGTATGAGAGACATGAGGCATGGACGGAGAGAGGAGGAGATGGAAAGTGTGTGTGTGTGGTAGGCAGACCTGGCTAGAGAGGTTTATGGATCGGTGTGTGTCAGAAAGAAAGATTTGTGGAGACCGTGGGAGAACAACCTAAAGAAAATAAATGAATGTGCGCAATGAGAGAATGTGGGGGAGGGGGAGGGCGAGGAGGACGTGTGCATGCACGAGAGAAAGTTAGTGGTAGCTACAAAGATAAGAGGATTGTGTGGGTGTAAAAGACTAACAAAGATCATAATTCGTTATAAAAGTGGATTCATATATTTGAATAAGAGATCATGGTGTTTTAAACCTATGCATGAATGAATATAGTGGTGATACACGTGGTGTGGTTTTGGACATGTTATACTATAATGTGATAATGCGTGGCATTTGCAACTCACAGCTAAATATCAAACAATATAAACCATACCATATATCGAACAATCTCAGATTTTATTTGAAATTGTGATAATGTGTGGCGTTTGCAGCTCACAGCTAAATACTTGTAGGCAAAGGGGGCGGGGCACCATACATTATGTGATAAACACACTACACATATGAGACATGGTTTAGATTATGAAGATCTAGGTAGAGCTTGAAAAGTACTATGATTTGAAATCAACATAAAGTGGATTCAAAAATTTGAGTTTGAGTTCATATAGTACATATATTTCATATCTAACTCGACAATAATCATGTGGTGTGTTGTGAAGATAATATACAGATGATGGTTTAACTTGACAACAATCATGATTGTAGATCTTATTCAAATAGAGAAATAGATTCAAATTTAGTTCATATTGAAGCGGTAGTATATACATTTGGAATGCACTAAAATGTTCATTTGAGTAGCTGGTTACATGCATTATACACCTAGTGAAATATTTTAATTGAACATAATATGGATTCAAAGTTTTGAATGGCATTTGTAGTAACTCATACAGTAAAACGGGACAAGACTCTCTTGTGTGGTGCGAATTGATTTTTTTGTTTTTTCGCTGAAGGAAGTGCAAATTGATTTGGTACAGTACACGTTAGGCTTGTCCTGAAATTTCAACCCGTTCCTTGTTATCCCAAGATTTTAAGATATCTCTTTGTCTCGTTATGCTCCGAGAACTCCCTCCTTCTCAACCCATGCCTTGCTATCCCGAAATTACAAAATGCGCGAAAACTCCCACCTCATGCGAAATCCCGACATGCAAAATTCCTGTTATACCCCTAAAACAGAAGAACCGCCTAGTTCAAATCTGTGGGGGTACTTTCATAGCTTACCCCACATTTCGGACAAACACGTCCCTAAGCCATGGTTCCCTGCTCCCATCCCCTCTGCCCCCCACTCATACACCGAGGCCACCAAAACCCACGAAGCCCCACAACCTCCTCCGTCCACCACCTAACCGCCGCCCAGCCGGAGCCTCTTCCCCGACGACATCGTCCATCGCAACAGCTCGATGTCCCTCATCCACTTCACCGGATGAGGATCCGTCATTGATCTCGTCGTCCCGCTGGTTCAGCCACCCCGTCCTCCACCTCCACAGAGCTGCCCCGATGCTCACCTCGTCTATCATGCCACCTCCATTCCCATATCGCTGTCTTCACCTGCACCATCGGAAGAGCAGCACCATCACCGATTCCTTGGATGAAGTCGAGGCCTAATCAGCACCACCAAAGAGGTTTTACACTAATCACTGCATTTTCTTCTTGATTCGATCTCTCGGTGCTGCCGGCACTCGATCCCGAGTCGCCATGGCGCGGCTCCATCTACGGCGGTGTCGCCAGCCACTTCCTCCACAACATCTCTCGGCCATGGTGTCGCTCCCTCGATGGTGACGTCCACATCAGTAGGGGCTGCAGCAGCAGTTGCTGCTCCGATTCTCGCTGGCCCTACTGCTGCTGCTTCGGCTCCCGCTCGCGCTGCTGCTCTGCTCGGTCATGTTCCTAGTCTGCTCTTGCTCATGCTGCTGCTCTTGCTCTTCCTTGCGTTGCTGCTCTACACTTGCTCGCGCTGCTGCTGCATGAGCAGCAGCTGTCACTCTCGCTCGCGCTCCTACTCCTGCTACCTGAGATGCTGCTACATGACCAGCTGCCTTGGCTCTTGCACACGCTGCTGCTTCGGGCGCTGTTGCTGCTGCATGACCAGCTGCCCTGGCTGCTCTCTGGTACTACGTTCCCTGCTGGAGTGGCTACCGATTTAGATCACTACTACTCTGCCACTCATGCTAGAGCGGACAAAACTATTAGTGCACTGATTTTTTGCTACTCGTGCGTTCAATTTCGACAGTAAATTCAGTCTCGATCGCAAAATTCTGTTTCGATAGTAAAATTCAGTTTCGACAGTTAAATTCAGTTTTAACTGTTAAGTTTAGAGATGAGCGGCTAATGTATTTTACATCTAGCACTATTTGGTGATGTATTTTACATAGTCTATTGGAGATGCTATTAGAATACCACTTCAGGTTAACATTGTCTCTCTTATCCTAAGCCTCGCCGTTGTACACCTCACCGGAGCTACTCCAATGACGAAACCGTCCATCACAACAGACCAGTACGCTCGGCTCCATCTCCAGACACCTAAGATCTTCTTCCCGGCCTCCGATAGCCACGACAGCCGCAACATCCTCAGGGACCAACCCAATGATGCTGAGATCGACATGGCTTCGCCAAAGAGGTTGTACACTTGTCGCATTGATTTTTTACTCTACATGTTATATATATTGTCCACTGAGCACGCGTAGTAATGAGAAATATGATTAATTTCTCCTATATTACAAGTAGTGAGGTACTAGGCAAGTTAGCTATCCGTGATTGACTCTCTCGAAAGCCATCATTATTTATTTCTGCGCGTTGGAGCTGTGCATGTGTAGATGGGCTTGGGAGTTGGGCTAGTAGGGCACTGCCTTGGGTCAGAAGTAGTAGAAGTAGTACAAAAACATTTTTGCATAGGAATTGGAAAGTTTCCTATGGTACTACTATTCATGCATTTAGCTCAAAGAAATGGAGCAAAGGAAAACTGTAGGATTTTTTCCTTTAGTGTCTCTTTCAATGAAAAACCGTAGGAATTTTAATATCCACTTGGCCCTCCTTTTCAAATTCCTGTTCATGAAGAACAAGACTAAGTGATAGTAGCATAATAGCATTATAGCTGTACATTTTCTTGTGGTTTGACTTAATTTGACCATGCTTATTTGCATTCCCGTGATTAAGGATGGCAATTTTACCCATGGACATGGATACCCATGGATATCCGACCCGAATGGATAGGGTTTGGATATGCTTTTGTGTCCAAGGGCACTGCCCAAACCTGACCCGATTGCTCGTGGGTAGGGCAAGGATATAATATTGTACCTGTGGGTATACCCAAACCCGACCCGATAGTGTGACTTAATGGGCAAAAATCGGCTATCCCTACCCCACAGTCACATGTCCCACTAGAATTTTACACTTTGTTATCTAAAACATGGAAAAGAAATTGCACAATCCCCATTGCAACTTTTATTAGTTGACATTCAGTCCCCTCCGTAACATCCTCCAACACCCCTTCCCTTATTTTTATATCCTTGTTAAATGACTCATCATTCACATCTATTAGAAAAATACTAAATGATCTTAGGTTTTTAGTGGACTTTGATTTACCGTAAGTTGACGTTTACCATAAGTGATGCCTAGCCTGCCATGAGGTGAAGAATGGAAGAGCTTATGTTAACATTGTGGTATGTTTTATTTATATGTCTTGAGAGGACCCAATGGATATCCAATGGGTATGGATATCCATCGGGTTTGGACATGGACATAAATCTTCACCCATGGATTTTTTCATGGGCGGGCAAAGACTGTCTTCATGGATATGGATATGGATTTGATATTGTTCAACCCGACCCATTGCCATCCTTACCCGTGATCTTCCAATTTCTGTGAACCAAATACCCAGATTGACAAAAATCCTGTGTTTACAAATGCTCTGTTTTGCACATGCATTCCTACCCTATTCATGTGTATTTCCTATCCCTGCATTGTTAGAATCCTCCAATTCAAATGAGCCCTTACAGAATTACTTTTGTTACAGATAGGTGTCAAAGAAAACCTTGTGTGGTTTATCCCGCTCCTGCCGCACCATCGTCCACCCCAACTCACTTGCTCCAATGACGGAAGGGTCCACTACAGCAGGGATCCACCTTCTAGACTGTCTTTCACCGCCTCAGATCTTCTTCCCCGCCGCCGGCAGCCACCACAACTGCATTACCATCATCAACTGAGGAGTGACCTTGAGGACTAGATGGGTCCGCAAGAGAGGTTGCACTCTTTCGTGTCTGCTTGCGTTATGCATCGCTTAATATTACCTATTACTTTATCATCATGTTCACCTCTTAAACTCTGAGTTAGGTCCAAACTAATGCTCAAACTTGAGTTTTTAAATGGTTGTGGGGTAAATATCGGGGCAACAACAAATAGTATATGTCTACTATCTGGTTAATCTCGGGTGTCTACTATGTGTTTCATGTTGGGTGGGAAACAAACAGCAAAGGAGCCATTATCTATATTTTTAACTGAAGCTATTATCTGCCTGCTATAATTGGTTTTGGGTCTATCCATAGGTTTCTACCATCACTCTGGATTTCTGCACGCACTCCTTACATAAACTCACTATGTTTTATTCCTATGCATGTCAATTATTGTACACAATGGTACTGAACATGTAGAGCAAAAGAGATGAGCCTTGCGTGGCAATAAAATGTCATGCAGACGTTGCTCCATGGTGGGCGCAAAGGCAGCCCCCTCCCCCAATTCTAGATTGTAATCAAGAGAAAGATAACTGTTCAGAGGGGGATTCAGAGGGAGCAGACCTCTCCTATTTACCCCCTGAGGTCTTTGCTCTAACTTGGCATGCTGATGTTGGTCATATCTTGCATATGGCTCCTTGCATTGCTTACTTTATACATCAAATATATCATCTGCTTAGTTTAGACATGCTTTATGTGAATGCCATCGGTTTAGTTTCTATATCATATATGTGAATCATGCAATTCCATCTTGTTTAGCCAGGCATCGTATATGTGAATTTTGCAACGCCATCCTGCTTAGCCATTCATCTTATATGTGAATTATATCATGCCATCCTTTTTTATTATGTATTACATTTGTCAACAATGTTAGTACATTCAACTACTCTTTCTGTGCATCAGCCATTTAACACAGTGATGGAAAAATCTGGATTGAAAACAAGGTCTTCAGAATAGACAGTGCCATCTGACGAAGTGCATATCTTAATAGTTACGGATAGCTCCTCAGAGGAGGATTCAGAGATAGATGACCAATCCTATTCCCCCCCGAGGTGTATGCTCTAACTTGGCAGGGTTGTATTGCTCATATCGTGCATATATGTGATGTCTTGCATTGCTATGTCATTTGCTGTTTTAGACATGCTTTGTGTGAATGCCACCTATTTTGTGTCTCATCACCATATATGTGAATTATGAAATGCCATCTTGTTGCAAGGCATTATATATGTGAATTATGCAATGTCGTCTTGTTGCAAGGCATTATATGTGTGAATTATGCAATGCCATGTTGTTTATCCAAGCATCATATATGTGAATAATATCATGCCATCCTTTTTTTGTATTACATATTCGATTTGTTGACAATGTTTGTATATTCAACTACTCTTCCTGTGCATCAGCCATTTGAATCGGTGATAAAAAAATCTAGAGAGAAAATAAGGTGTTCAGAGCAGACAATGCTACATGCTGAAGCAGATATCTTGCTGGCTACAGATAGCTCCTCAGAGGAGGATTCATAGACAGATGATTAGTCCTATTTTCCCCCTGAAGTGTATACTGAAGCTTGGCAGGGTTATATTACTCATATCATGCATATGTCGTCTTGCATTGCTTAGTATTTATATCATATACACAATATTGAATGCCATCTGCTTAGTTTAGACATCATATATGCGATTGTCATCTGCTTACTTGCTTAGTATATAATCATATATTTGAAATATATCATGCCATCGTGTTTACATAGACAAGGTGTATCTGAATTATGGCATGCCAACCTATTTAATAAACACATCATATAGTTATATCATCTCATCATGTTTACATAGTTATTATATTTTGAATTATGTCATTCTATCCGTGAAATTATATCATGCCATCATGTTTCGATAGATGGCATGTATGTGAATTATGGCATGCCAACCTATTTAATAAACACATCATATAGTTATATCATGTCATCCTATTTACATAGTCATCATATTTTGAATTATGTCATTCTATCTTGTTTAGTTAGCCATCATATCTGTGAAATCGTGTCATGCTATCCTATTTAGTTAGCCATCATATATGTGAAATTGTGTCATGTTATCCTGTTTGGTCAGACAACATAAATGTGAATTATTTCATGCGCTCTTTTATTCCCCAGTATCCATTGCACCTGTCTATCATACAATGTCTATACTCTATACATTCAATTAATTTTCTTGTTTATCATCCATTTGAATTGGAGGGGGTGATGGAAGTATCTAAGGGAGTAAAAACACGGTCTTAAGAAAAGACAGTGCTACCCGTCGATGCAGATAGAACCACGGTTGTACTTGCCCAAGAACCAGCCCCACCACACATAACCCAGACTTGCATAGATTGTACCCCTACCCAGTTGGACAGAGTAGCAGCTACACCCCTTCTAACCCCAACCCCAGCAGAGACTAACCTGGTTCCAGTTGACACAGCACTATCTCCACCACAGAGCACCCAAACACGAGCAGTTAGTAAGGCAACTGCAGTGCCCAAAGCATGAGGACCACCACTCTGAACCCCAACTCAACGCTTAAAGGAGAAGAAGAATTATTCTCAGGTTAGTTTCCGTAGCTATGGTTCATAATCCTTTGCTCTTGCATCACTGTATTTACTCATACCAACTAATTTCAAATTTGAAGGATCCAATTGAAACTCCAATGGCGCAACAGGTATGTTTTAAACCTGTTTCTTTAACTGGTTTGCTATTGTAACTTGCTCTATGTTGAGTTCAGTTTCAATTGTATAAACAGTTATGTTCTCATGTCATGCATATTACAAGTGTTGTTAGTGTCGTGTAGTTTCCCACACTTATATTCTGTCTATGTTGCTTTCTCTTAAACATATATGATTTGAACTATGTCTCTATCTTGATTTGCAACATAAACTAGAATGATATAGACCATACAGTGACCATAGTACATAGATATATGTTTGTTCCATGCTGTTATCCTGTCCACTTTACTACTGGACTGGTTTACCAAAATGTGTTTGATATACAACATGCTAAACCTGTGATGTGTCTGCTTGTTTCTCTATTAGAATGCCGACAAAATATTGGAGAAGAGTACCCCATTATGCAATGGTAAAGGAAGTAATGCAGATAAGGTTCAAGATAGTGCGACATCCCTGTTGGTCTCCAAGAAAGCTGATAAAAACTATCTTGAAGACAGTGAGACAACCCCAAAGTCCCGTCTTGATGTGGTGTTCGATTACTGGCCACTACTGCTGGCACAAGCTCTTCGAACTCGCTGCCTGGATCAGTTTGGCTTCTTGAGTCTCAACTACAAGTTAAAAGACATCTATTAGCTATGCTACGATAAGAAGCCCAAGGACTCAGGAAGTCCCTGCAGAATTCAGATGCGTACTTTCTGGTGCAACAGCAAGAGTTGGAGGATTTAAGCGCCAAACAAGAGAAAGCTAATAAGCTTGCTAAGCTTCTTTCCAGCATGGTGGGTACCCAGGATATTGTTTCTTGAGCACTTCTGAAGTGGTTTCAGTTCTGGACTTGTTTGCTGTGGCGTTTATTTACACTGGTGGCCAACTTTGATGCCCAGTGTATGTAATATGCTTCTTTGTTCCCTATAATTGCATTGGTGGGGAACTTTGATGCCTAGTGGATGTAATATGTTAATCACCGTAATATCCTAGCATTAGTTGCTTGCTTATTTATTTTCTTATAGTCTTGTTTATTTGTTTGCTTGTAGAACTACAGTTCTTTTTACTCGGTTTCCTAGTGGCCGCAATAACAATGGTCCACATATTGGCCATTGTAACCATGGCCCTCCTACGGGCCGTATGATGCATGGGCCTCCTATGGGACTTATGATCCATGGGCCTCTTAAAGACCGTATGATCCATGGGCCATATTGATCGTGGACCAAAGTTGGAAAGCGATTTGGGCCGTAAACGGGCCAGAATCAGAACTGCCTGTTTATGGGGTCAGACCATAATGGGCCATTAACAAGCTGTAAGAGAGCATGGGCTAAATTCTATCGACAGGTATAACATGTCATTAATGGGCCGTAATGCATGGTGGGATGAATAAGGCCCAAAGGTTTAACGGGCTGTAAGTGCATCAAGTGCCCCCTTAGTGGTTTTGGAGTCACTACAAAAAAAAGACACATCCGTGACATTATGGCCCGAATAATTTTTTTTTCATCATGGTTATGACACTTCTATGACGATAATTGTGACAAAACCATGTATCATCATAGATGTGTTGGGCTCCTACTTATATGACAAAAAATCATGACAGAAAATGGGATTTTTGTCCTGAGCGGGCCAGGAATGCACCTACATGACATTCTTTGGGCCGTCCATGACATAAAAATCATGGTAGAAGTGAGGGCGAGGAAATTTTCGCGGAGTTCCCGGTTACGGTGGGTGCTCGGGGCCAAGCGATGTAGTGTGGTTTGCGCGTTTTTCTCGTACGCGCGTGTGCTGCGACCCGTGTCACTATAACTGAACCCGAGTGAGAGGCGTTCACTTACTAAACACGAGTGATCGCCTGCTGCTATGTAGTGAAGTCGATCGTTCAATCCCTTGGCTGCTAACTGAATCCGACCGACTCCTTCGCTGCAACTAAATCTGATCGATCACTGCTGCTGCTTACTGAAGCCGATCGAACCCCCGTGCGAGACGTAGCTAGCCGGTTGGGTTGCCTCTGGATGAACAGTGCCCCTTGCTGTCGTGCGCGTGATACGTAGAACGAGTCGAGACATGGTGAGTCGAGCTGATTGGGTTTGGGTGTGGATGAATAGTTCTTGGTGGGGGTTGGATGAACAGGCCCCCGGCCGTGTGTAGGCGGTTGCCGCTGGATGAACAGGACCCCGTGGTAGTACGTGGTTGCCGCTGGATGAACAGGACCCCGTGGTAGTACGCGGCTGCCGCTGGATGAATAGGACCCCGAGGAGGCCGCCACACACCCCAGCCGATTGGGGGTGGATGAACAGAACCCCGTGGAGGCTGGTTGAACTGTAGCTGGTGGAGGCTGGATGAACAGTAGCCCATGGATGAACAGTGACTGGTGGAGGCTGACGACGGTGGATGAATAGTAGTAGGTGGAGGCTGGTGGAAGTCGATGGTGGATGAATAGTAGCCCATGGAGTCCCGTTTTGCGGTACGCCACACCCCTCACGATGAACATGACCCTGTTTCGACCGTAGGAGGTCAAAGAGAAGTTCATTTCCTCTATTTTGCGGTACGCCAGACTCCTCCCGATCAAGAGGACCCCGTGTCGACCGTAGGAGCTCAAACAGAAGTCCGTTTCCTCCGTTTTGCAGTACGCCAGACCCTTCCCGATGAACAGGATCCTGTTTCGACCGTAGGCGATCGAACAGAAGGCCGCTTCCGTACTATGGTATGCCAGACCCCGTTTCATCTGTTCCGACCAAGCCGGTTGGCTCCCGTTGAACAGGACGCATTCTGACCCAGCCGGTTGGCTGCCAATGAACAGGACATCGTCGCTGTATGCGTTCGAGACCACGCCCGTGTGTACGTACGTGGCCGTCTTTTTTGCAACGTGGATGTCGTATGTGTATAGGATTTAGACGGGACTGCCTAAACTCTACCGCTCCTTACTCGGCCACGGTTCATCGTGGCAGACAGACCGATCGATCGGTATGTACGTACATGTCTGCGCGCGCACAGACAACAGTACGTACGCTTCGACCTGGTGGGTCCCAGCTATCAGGGAGGATAACAATGGACTTCCTTGCATGTGAAGATAAAGCTGGTGGGTCCCAGCTGTCAGGGGGAGAAATCATTTTTTTGCGTAATAAGAAGGCACTTCCTTCCGTGTGAAGATGTAACTGGTGGGTCCAGCTGTCAGCCTCACCACGTACAGTCCTCTTTCGATGGCTGTCGTTCATTGAGCACGTTGATGATGCCGCGCCAAGAGCACCAACGCGGTCGACGATGGTGAGGCCTAGGAACGGAACAAACCGGAGTCGGGGAAGACAAGGCAGTGGTTTCCCACGTAGAAGGGAGTACGAGGGTTGACTGGTTGGGCTGCAGTGTGCACTACAAAAAAAGACACATCCGTGACATTTTGGGCCGAACAATTTTTTTTTTCTGTCATGCTCATGACACTTCTATGACGATAATTGTGAAAAAAGCACGTATCATCATAGATGTGGTGGGCTCCTACTTCTATGACAAAAAATCATGACAGAAAATGGGCTTTTCATCCTGGGCAGGCCGGGGAGCACTTGCATGACATTCTTTGGGCCGTCCATGACTGAAAAAATCATGGTAGAAGCGAGGGCGAGGAAAATATCGGGGAGTTCTCGGTTACGGTGGGTGGTGAGGGCCGAGCGATGCACTGTGGTTTGCACGTTTCTGTCGTGTACGCGCGTGTGTGCGAGGCGTTGGCTAACTCAGCCCGAGCGATCGCACTAGCTACGTTACTGAACCCGAGCGATCGACCCCTTGGCTATTAACTGAACCCGATCAATTCATTCACTGCTGACTGAACCCGAGCAATTCCTTCGCTGCTGCTGCTAACTGAACCGAGTGATTGATCACTGCTGCAGCTTACTAAAGCCGATCGAGCCCCCGTGCGAGACGTAGCCAGCCGGTGTTGGGTTGCCTCTCGATGAATAGTGACCATTACTACCGTGCACGTGGTACGTAGAACGAGTCGAGACATGGTGAGTAGAGCCGGTTGGTTGGCTGTGGATGAACAGTTCCCGATGGGGGTTGGATGAACAGGACCCCGTGGTAGTAGGCAATTGCCGCTGGATGAACAGGACCCCGAGGAGGCCGCCGCACCCCAGCCGGTTGGGGGTGGATGAACAGAACCGTGTGGAGGCTCTATGAACAGTAGCCGGTGGAGGCTGGATGAACAGTAGCTATGGAGGCTAGAGGAGGTCGACGGTGGATGAACAGTAGCCTGTGGATGCTGGAGCGAGGCAGTAGACGGTGGATGAACAGGACCCCGTTTCGATCGTAGGCGCTCCAACAGAAGTCCGTTTCCTCCCTTTTGAGGTACGGCACACACTTCCCGATCAACAGGACCCCGTTTCAACCATAGGCATTCGAACGGAATTCTGTTTCCTCCGTTTTGCGGTATGCCAGACCCTTCCCGATGAACAGTACCCCGTTTCGACCGTACGCAGTCAAACAGAAGGCCTGTTTCCTCCATTCTGTGGTACGCCAGACCTTGTTTCGGCTGTTCCGTCCAAGCCGGTTGGCTGCAGATGAACATGACGTATTCCGTTGCCTCCCGATGAACACGACGCATTCTGTTGCCTACCGATGAACATGACGCAGTTTCTCCATTTCGACCCAGCCGGTTGGCTTCCGATGAACAGGACACCGTTGCTGCCGTCCGTTGCCTCTCCATGTACACGAGCCCTGGCCGTATGTATGCGCGAGTACGCGTTTGAGACCCCGCCCGTACGTACGTACCTGGCCGTATTTTTTGGCATCTGGCTGTACATACATGTACACGGTTTTGACTGGACTGCCTGAACTGCTACCGCTCCTAACTCGGCCACGGTTCATCGTGGCAGACAGACCGATCGACCGGTATGTATAGAGACAACACTACGTACGCTTCGACCGGGTGGGTCCCAACTGTCAGGGAGGACAAGGAGGTACTTCCTTGCGTGCGAATATATAGCTGGCGGGTCCCAGCGGTCAGTGGCGGAATCATATATTTTTTGCCCGTAATAAGGAGGCACTTCCTTGCGTGCAAAGATGTTGTTGGTGGGTCCCAGCTATCAGGGGCAGGCATAAGGAGGCACTTCCTTCCTTGCGAAGATATACATGGTGGGTCCCAGCTTTCAGGGGGAGGAATAATTTTATTTTCATGTAATAAGGAGGCGGTTCCATGTGTGCGTCCATGGACCTAGTGCGTCCCCACTGTCAGCCTCTCCACGTACTGTCCTCTTCCGATGACTCTCATTTGTTGACCATGTTGAACACGCCGCGCTGAGCGCACCAAGGCGGTGGACGACGGCGAGGCCTCGGACGGCAATGAGCCGGTGATAGTAAGAAGCGGCAGTGGAGTCGCAGACGGAGAGGTGTATGAGGGTTAACTGGTTCTGGTGCGGCGTGGTTCTGCAGTCGGCGGAGAATAACAGGAGGTGTGGAGGGGTGGAGGGATGGCTTGGCCGGCGGTGGGGTAGCGCTTCGTAGTGAAGCGTGCTAAGCAGAGCTGCTAGCAGCCGGAGGCGGGAGTAGGTGGTCCCGGCGGTGCTGGAGCAAGAAGACGAGAGATTGAAGATGAATGCCGGCCGTTGGAATCATTTTTTGACTAAGTTGACAATGCCTTGCGTTGGCTTTGACCTATTGGCCCACATTTCAGCCTCCAAAAATGTCGCACATATTCAACCCATTTTTTTAGAATTTACAGTCCATTCGCTGTGTTGGGTGAACAAATAATGTAGCGTCCATGCGGCCCATTTTTTTCTAAAAGAACTACAACCCATTTGCACTTTCTAGAAACACACAAATTTGTTGGCCTGGGTGAACAAATAATGTAGCGTCCATGCGGCCCATTTATTTTTTTTCTAAAAAAACTACATCCCATTTGCACTTTCTAGAAATACATGAATTTGCTGGCCTGGGTGAACAAATAATGTAGCGTCCATGAGGCCCATTTATTTTTCCTAAAAATCACAGCCCATTTACATGAAATACACGATTTTGCTGGGCTGGTTCTAATTATAATGCTGGGTTGGGCGCAGCAATGTTATCCAAAAATAAACAGGGGCTGAGCATTTTGTTATAAATATATTTAAATAATAAGTGCTTTATTTACATTGGTCCTTAAATCTGAGCAAGCTTTTGTACACACATCTGTATTTTCATTAACCTTAAGTAAAAAAACCCAGGATTTTATTGTTAAACATTTATTTTTATAAGTTCATAATACATGGGATATTTTTTTCTTACATATATAAGTATTTGTTAAATATATGATGATAATAACAATAATATATAATAACATATAAAATAATATAAATATATATAATATAGTTAGAAGGGAAACATAAGTTGGACCTGGCATTCCTAAGTTGGGTTGCGGATGTTTAAGAAAAAATAAAACCTAGGATGGGATGGCCATAGGCCGGTCGATACATGACGGCCCTAAAAAAAAATACAAACCGGCATGTCGTGGGCTGCACATGTTAAAAAAGAAAGCCTAGACTGGGCAGCCCACAACCCAGCTGATACTTGTTGGCCCACTGATAATAAATGATACATGCTAGCTCCCCGATGACTAGCTTCATTGTAAATTTATCTCCTTTAGTAACTACATTGACAAACCCGTCGCCGGCAATGTCAGTATAGCATTAGGAGGAAGTATTTTCTCAATGAGGCACTTGCTTGCGTACAGCCATGGACCTGGTGGATCCCGACTGTTCGCCTCTCCATGTACACTCCTCTCCAGATTCCTCTCGGTTGTTGAGCATGTCCACAACGGTAGATAGCAGCGCGGCGGCGAGTGCACAAAGGCGGAGGATGACGTCCAGGCCCCGTACGAGAATGCACCGGAGCCGGAGAAGACGTGCTACAGTAGTGGTAGATGTTGTGCCTAATTTTGAGCGAAAGTACTGGAGTAGCTCAGTGGCCAAGTTCCCCTCCCCAATCGCTGCTCCGCCCGGGTTTGATTTCACCTGATGCAGTGAAAATATCCACAAATTTTTGCCTCTGCCTCTGACATGTGGGTGCCCATTGTCATCTACGCACACCACCTCCAACACACTCAACATTGTGTGGGCATTTTTAAAATAGCATATCTTTTTGACTGTGCATCATATGAAGATGTTCTATGCATGAATGTTGATCAGCATGATGTTAACTGGCTGGTAGTTCCATTTTCGACCATGAATAAAACTTCCAACATGATGTTATCCCTGTTTGAAAAGGGCGTGTTAATATAAATGCTCTGCCTCAGAAACTTGCAGTTTCTTATCTGAAACTGAAACTTGCAGTTTCTTCTCTGAGAATCACATTGTCTACAATTTTATATGAAACTACATTTTTTAAAGTGCTAAAAATTAATCTCTAGAATTCATAAAATACTTCTTATGCTCAATACTGCAAATCTGAAATTCAAAAGACATTCATATCTGAAAGTACTCTCAAATCTGAAACACAAAACACAATTCACAACCTGCAAATACTGACAACCCTAAGCTCCTCCTCAGACTATTTGGGGGGGGGAGGGGGGAGTCCCCTCCTATTCCTCGGCGGTAGACAGCCGCCCCGTGGGATGAGGTGAACGGCGAGGGAGAGGATGGTGGGGAAGTGTCGTCGTGCCAACTGTTTTTCTCCTCTTGCAGTTGGGTTTGGTCGACGAAGACTCCACCGGCTCGCTCTGCCATGGCACCCTCACAAACGGCACCGTGTAGATGCTCAATCCTTTAACCTTGGGTGGATGCTCCATCTTGGATCGATACTCCCACCACCGCAGCCTCACGATCGGATCCGGTGAATCTGTTTGCTCCATGGCCCACAGGAGCAGGTCTATGTATTCCCGCACGACTCCCTCCCGGTGTATCACCTCCTTTTCGCTCTTTTCCAGATATTTGGCCATCGCTTTTGCCGTCACCGCTAATTGCTCTGGGTTGTCAAACAAAGACTGTATCTCCAACATCCTAGCCAGCTTCACAGGGTCGCCGCCTGCGAGCCACACGTATCGGTTGTACTCCTCCATCGATCTACTTCTCCACAGCACCTTCACTCGCCGGCGGTGGTTTTTGAATGGAAGAGGAGAGGAGCGGTGCTGGTTTTGGATTAGAACAGGAGAGGAGTGGCGGTGGTTTTGAAATGGAAGAGGAGAGGAGCGGCGCTGGTTTTGGATTGGAGGAGGAGAGGAGCGGCGCTGGTTTTGAAATGGAAGAGGAGAGTAGCGGCGCTAGTTTTGGATTAGAACAGGAGAGGAGCGGCGGTGGTTTAAGAGGAGAGGAGCGGCGCTGGTCTTGGAAGTATTTTTTGTTTTGCGTATTTTGGGTCAAAGTTTGACCACATACTGTATTTGACAAGCAAAATGTGAATGCATGTCATCAAAAATTGTATAGTTTGGTTCGTATCTGAATGTACTTTCAAATTATATTATTTTTGCAATGTATAACATATATTTTATTTGTGAAAATCATGGTCAAATATGACCCAGAATACAAGGGATACTAGTTAATGTGGGGTCACTTTCTTAATTGAAGGGTAAATTGATTTTGATTTTGATCCAGTCACAGCGCGCCGGCCCTCTCGTCCAATCCTAAATCACTACCGCACACTCCTGTCCCTCTTCTCCATTGCAAAACCACCCCCTCTCCTCTCCATCATCTCCATTCCAAAACCACTGTCTCGCCTCTCCTCCTTCTCCATTGCAAAACCAGCCCCTCTCCTCCTCATCTTCTCCATTGCAAAACCACCGTCTCGCCTCTCCCTCTTCTACATTGCAAGACCACCATCTCTCCTCCCATCTTCCAAAGATAGCACCAGACCTCTCAGAAGGACATCTATGGAGAGGATGCAGCAGCAAATCGGGCAAATCGCCGGTGGCGACCAGGAGAAGATAGCTAGGTTGAAGGAGATCCTTACTAGGTTTGACAACGGGTGGGAGATTTCGAGGACGGTGAGGGCCATGTGGCAATGTATGCGAAAGAGCGAGACGGCGGCGATGTACTCCCCGGTGGCAGTCACACCACAGTCCTTCGAGTTCATCGAGTATCTCCTCTAGGCGATGGAGTAGACAGATTCTCCTGAGGCGAAAGTCAGGCGGAGGTGGTGGTCATACAGGTCGAAGGTCGAGCATGCAGAGGATAACGAATCGATCGAGTATGATGTGCCGTTTGTGAGGGTGCAGTGCCAGCCGGAGCCACAGGAGGATTCCTTCTCCCACCGCAAGAGGAGGTCGGATGGCACGACGTCGCTTCCCTACCGTTCTCCACGGTTCCGTCGCCGCTTGCCTCGTTTCAATGGCGGCGGTAGGGTTTAAGGTAAGCTTCGCACTAACCTAATCTTCCATCTGCTCATGCTTACAATCAGTGTGACGGCTAATGAAAATCATGCTTACAATCAGTCTCTGAGTACTACACCAATCACCCTAAAATAGCTCTGGACCAAAAACAAAGTTGTGACACTATGTACAAATAAAGAAAAATCGATAGGTGCTTCTTTCAGAAAAGAGTACTCCCTAGAAAAGTGCCAATATAAGATACTAGTATTTGATTAGAGGATTTGCTGCCGAGAAAGATCCGTCCACAGAGAGCGCCACCCATCCCACCGGTGGTGGATACCAATGCTTATATGAAGCATGGTTGGTGTCGGTAATTTTTACTTGGCACCTCGCACTCTGCATATATGCCGGTTACATCCATACATTTGTGCAGTTCCACCAAAATGCAGCTGAATAACCCTGTTTGCACAGATAATGAAAAAGCATGATTACATTATAGTGGCACTAGTTGATGAAACATACACTAATAAATAGAAGAAACTTTATTTTCTTATTGGGAAAACATTGCGATAGTATCACAGTATGCCATGCTGCGAGGGCGAGATGGACCCTGTGATGCCTCATACGGTAGGCCTCATATTGGAAATCGACCCAAATCTCCTCGATACACCTTCTGCCAGTGATGAACATCATTGTACAACGGTAGTACAAGGAGGGGCCTTGAGACATTCCAATCTCTATTTTTGTGCAGATCAACTAAAATTAAGCACCCCAGTTTGTAGAAACATTTAAACATTAACAATGGGACTAGTTGATGAAACATATACTAACAAAGAGAAGCACTTTCTTTATCTACATAGGAAATGAAATGATAGAGAGGACACTCGCTCTATTTTAACTATATTATTACTTCCTTTTATCAGTGGCACTAGGGTCGAGCAGGTGGCAAGCGAGGTGTACCGTGCGTCGCAAGGATGGAGGCCGGGAGTGCTTAGACTGGGATGCTGAAGCTGGCTCTTTTAGTCCCTATCTTCCCCCCTGATGTTTTTGTGGTAGCATTTGGGTTGTAATCCAAACTTGGTCGAGCTGGGGCTGCATCCCCCTACCTGCCTAGCTTATGTGGCGAACTTGTCTCCTGCTAGTACTCAGTCCGTTCTAGTACTAGTTGCATAACTGCCCGTTTACACTGAGATATTGTCGGATAATTGTTCTCTATGGTTGGGTTTCTTTAATGAAATCGGAGGAAACCCCCCCCCCCCCTTTCGATATAAAAAAAACAGTGGCACTAGCGGTGCCAAAGCATTGCCTCAAATTAATAGTGCCACTAGATTAAGGTGCAAAATTATAACATTACTGCTTTATCATGACAGTGCCAAAACAGTAGCACAAGAGCAGAGTCAACATGCAGGATCTTTGGCAAACGGTCCGACCAGAACATACCTCGTGATGGGAACCATATCTGCAGTCAACGCCATCGTAGAAGGGATGACACCAGTCACCAACATGGATGATTCAATTCATGGGACCTTTTTGTGCAGCTCACCTAATATGAAGCAATGTTGGCATCATGCAGTTAGCAAGTACTTGGTCCCATGAGCTAGCAGCTTCTTCTTCATTAGTTGCAATAAAATTGAGCAACATGAAGGTTGGTCGTGAAGCTCGTGGAATGTTCAACTATAATTTGGATATCATTTTGTGCAGTTCAACTAAGATCAAGCGTGAAATGTATATCTCTGTTTGCATAAAAATGTGGAAAGGAGGGTGACTAACAAGTGATGAAACATACATCAAATGAAAAGAAGCATGTTCCTTATCTCAATGGTGATCCTACAAGGACAGTAGCAATTTCTAAAGCAGCAGCATTGCTAGATATTAGTGTGGGCATTAGGATTAACTATGACAACCGTTAAATACGACATTACTTTAATGGTGTCATTACTTCATTTTACCAGCAACATTACATTAACAGCTGCTAAAGAGTTGGTATTTGGGCACGGGAGAGTAGGCGGACCAGGACAGTTGCATTTCTAATGAAAAGAAGCAACTTATCTTAATGGGAAATTTAGAAGGACATGAAAAACAGTGGCATTGATTCATATTACTGGAGGCATTACATTGAAAACAACATTGGTTTAATGTGTCCTTACTTTAACAGTGGGACTGCTACATTTTACCAGTGGCATTACATAAGAGGGGCTCGGGGCAACAAACATCCGAACAGGATATCTGGGTTGGTCCCATTTTTGTTCGGTATAGCCACCTTATACTGTGTGAGGCTGGCAAATCTAGTGTTGGACATGCTCTGTTGACTTGTCCCCCAGTCCCCACTTTCTTTCCTTTTTCAACCAATAGATCGGTTTATATTGAGTTTGTACTGCGTTTCCCTTTATTTCCCAATTAGATCAAGAGACCAGTTGGATACCCAGTCTCTGCTACTTTTCGCCCCCATTATTTCCTCTTTCGACCAAGTCCTAGATTCAGGTAACAAATCTTCCCCCACCCCCACCCCCTTTCTTCCCTGTTTGAACCAAGTAGTACTAGATTCGACTGCATGAAGTAGTTTTACCTCTTAACAGTAAAAATTTAGGTGGCTTTCGAATAGCCGATCGATCCTATCTATTAGGGGCCCTGAGAAATAGTAAAAGATACAAATGCAGTGACGCGAGGAGCTGTGGCAGTAGAGCAAGGCCGGTTTCGAAGGAAGTTATACCTGAGGGTCACCGGGATGTCGCTAGGTGGGCGGCGGGAGGCCGGATCTGCCCACACTATGGCAGCGAGGAAGAAGGGGTCGGAGGCCCTCCCTAGCCGGCGCTGCGTGGGAGAGAACAACTAGGCACGCTGATCGGGACACGCCGGCAGTGGGTAAGAGCCGTCGCCGAGGACGACCACGTGAACATTGCACCTTCTCACCTTCCCCGGTGGAGGGGATCCGGCCGGATCTGTGACCAGCAGTGAGCAGAGAGAGAGTGTGGCCACCACTGTCATGTTTAGATCTGGAGAAGACGAGAGAGTGTGAAGAGAGCAACACTAGCAAGGAAGCACGGAGGCTCCTGCCTATATAGTGGAGTAGTTTTCTTTTATCTACCAGAGCCGCTTGACCTCGTCAATGACTGTGGATAAGTCTTCATGCACGTGCCCCGGAGGCGTAGTTGTCGTCATTTTGATCTGAAGCACCGGATTAACATATAACACGAAAAAATGCCACATGACAAGAAACCATAACCTCACTGCCCCAAGGAGACAACATGAATCCCGACGGACAAACTAGACGAGGATCAAAGCTCAAATTAAAGATAAACTCATAGAAAATGGATCAATCAATAGATGTCCTAATTAACATAGCCGGCTTGACCTAGATGGCAGCCGAGTAGTCTTCGTGCATGTGCCCTCAATGACCAGCGCCTTGGAGGAACGCAGTTGTTGTTGTTTAACCCTTGCAATGATCCGAAGCACATGACACCTAATATTGCGAGATGACAAGAAACCTTTTTTCTAGATTTCTCATCAGAACTACAACCCTATACAACACAGCCTGCACGATATGTGGACGATAGCCAATCCAGCCGTCTGCTGGAGTCTAGTCACATGCATGGACGAACTGATCTCCCGTGTCATGCAGGGATCGTCTAGGCACCGACGTGTTTATAGCACTGCTCCAGTACTATCTCTCGTCTCTCTCTTCTATTAACTCAGCCGACTTGCGGGGACGAGGGAGTGTGCCTATGGTCGGTTCTCAATTGGGGTCCCACATGTGTGTGCAAACGCAATATGACGCGCGTTCCATTCGGAGAGCGGCGTGCCAGACCGACCGACTGTCTGGGGTGCAACGCGAACGTGACGGGTGTGCTGTATACATGTATACCGCCGTTTTCTTCAGGCTTTGCTCCATGGCGCAATCCATGGATACAAAATTATATTTAAAAGTCGAGGGCGGGGTTTTTCCTACGCGGTAGGTGTGGCAGTTCTGCCCAGTCGGTTCGACAGAGAGGCAAGAAGATGAGGGAGTAGGTTGCTGCAAACATAGGGTTGTGTGATTTGACGACTCGTTACTGCTGGACAGATGGGGCCCTGTGATTTGACTTGCCATTATCATTATTACTGCGGTGCTACGACCAGCGTGAGTCTCCCGATTCCTGACCACCTCCATGGTATTCAGGTGCCAAGTACTGCCTAGCTACTTACTCCTTGGCAAATGCAATAAATACTACGAACAGGGCCGGTCCTAAGATTTTAGGGGCCTGGGGCGAAACCAGAACCTGGGGCCCCTTTAAGTTCAAAAACTACTCTCAGTGTAAACTTCGTGCAACTTTAAGTTTTTGCTTGTATGCAACATACTACTAATGAAACATGTAGTCAGAATGATATTCCTTTTCTATAGAAGAATAATTTTTTTGTCACTACCATTCAGTTACTTCATGTGCATTCGTTTGCATATTAGCATTAGCATGTTTCAGTTTTGGGATAATTGTATTTATACCCTTAGTTGTGTCCCCCTCAACCGAATTGCCCCTAGTTTTTGAAAACACGTGGTCTTGCCCAACCCACTTTGTCGTCTTGTGATTTTGCCCTTTGACCGTTTGACCGTCACTTTGGAAACTTCATAACTAATTCATACTAAATCAGAAAAATGCAAATAAGATACCAAAATGTTTGGAAAAACATCACCTGTATGTCAATGTCACTTGCATTCATGACAAAAGTGTTGGTAAGTGCCCATCCGAGTTTTAGCTCTTATCATACCACCATGAACAGGAAAATCTAAAAAAATTCAAGAAAAATTTGGTGGCAAAGTATTGCAAATGTTTTAAGTGCTTGCCAAGTTTCATGAGGGAATGACATTCGTGGAAGTCATGGCAAAAAATACAATCTATTTTCGAGTGTTCATTATTTTTTTGCCACGACTTCCATGAATGTCATTCCCTCATGAAACTTGGCAAGCACTTAAAACATTTGCAATTCTTTGCCACCAAATTTTTCTTGAATTTTTCGAATTTTTTTAGATTTTCCTATTCATGGTGGTATGATAAGAGCTAAAACTCGGATGGGCACTTACCAACACTTTTGTCATGAATGCAAGTGACATTGACATACAGGTGATGTTTTTCCAAACATTTTGGTATCTTATTTGCATTTTTCTGATTTAGTATGAATTAGTTATGAAGTTTTCAAAGTGACGGTCAAATGGTCAAAGGGCAAAAGCAAAAGACGACAAAGTGAGTTGGGCAAGACCACGTGTTTTCAAAAACTAGGGGCAATTCGGTTGAGGGGTACACAACTAAGGGTATAAATACAATTATCCCTTTTGTTTTATTGCAGGTGCGCCAACTAGTCCTAATTAATCCAACAGAATCAGACACTTAGTCATATATTGGGCTGTGTCTGGACATTTCGTTGATGATTTTTCAGAAAGAAAAAAATGAATATAATTTCACATTGCAAGTGCATGCAAACACTACCTTTCATCAAATAGTTTTACTCAGCCAAGATGCAGAAAGCTAAAAGGACAATACTTCCCTTGCATCAAGAGTTTACGAGGTATACATACCTGGATGTGGCAGTCCGGCGATGTACATGTACCACTCATCCTTGTGCAAACCCTTCAAACTGTCTACAGGCTTCCACGCCTGGTTCAGTGGATTGAAGACCATGATCAAGGCGACCATCGCTTTGACCGTGTCGGTCTGCACAAAGCCTTCACCCTGTCAAGCCAAAGAGCTAGGGCATACGTTAGGCAAAATTGTTAAGAAATAGGATGCCTTCTCTGAAATCGTCGGCGATAGGCGTAGGCTGGAGGTGGGGCATCGACGGTGCCATGGTGAGGCGTGGGTATCTCGCGTCTGTTGCCTGGCGGCTGCCACAGCATGCGGGCGATCAGGTTTCCAGATCAGATGAAAAATAGGAGGTGAACAGCCTACAGGTGATTGTCATTGTGCATGATCTAAATTGATGAAATCACTTCCTCAAGACGCGCCTCTCAGGCCGCTCTTGCTCTCGATCGATCTCTCCCAAATATGACAAATGCACGTAACGCAGGCCCAATTACCTCTTTTTAATGAACCACAGCCCAGTCATATTAACAGGGCAGAGCGCAAACCAGGGGGCCCCTCATTTTCGGGGGCCTGGGGCGACCCTCCTGCCCCCCCCCATCAGGGTCGGGCCTAACTACGAAGAAAGAGATAGAGAGAAGTAAAAACAATACTCTTATAGCCAACCTTATAGCTAACCTTGTTGTATGAGTCACTATAAGTGATGACTATGTATGACATGCCAACATCAGATAGCCTAATGCACCTGGACGGAGGAAGTAGTTTCATGCATGCGAAGTAGGGAAAAAAAAGCTCATTTATAGCCATTTGAATCTCCAAGGGCGCGACCGCGCGAGCGAGGCGATGATCATGGTAGGCGCGACCATGATACGGGCTGCTGACAGCCCTTGGATCTGAGATCAAATGGTCGCATGCTAAGTTGCTGAAAATTTACAGAATAACCCTCCAGGATAGGATATTCACCCATAGGTGTAGAATCACGCCATGCAACCATTCGATCTCAGATCCAAGGGCTCTCGGAAGCCCGTATCATGGGAGCATGGAAAGCTTCGTATCACCTGTAATTTTCCTGACGCTTGACGTGTGAACACGCAGATGCATGAAGCCATTTAATTGGGCATCTAGTAGACATGACATCTAATTGGGCCCCCATAGTACTGTGCATGAAGCCATTTATCCACCAGGTAAGCCACTACCTTGCCGTTCGCACGCCCCACTCAGCAATTTTACAATCGGAAAACCGCTAGCAGTTCGCTCCTACTCGTCCCCGACCATCCTTTAACATTACGGCAGTTTGCTCCTAGTCGTCCCATCCTTTCACATTACAGCAGTTCCACTAATCCTAACCCTCCTCCCAAATCCATGGCGTCCCAAATCTCCATCATTGGTGGTGAGTACAAGGTTAGAACCATCACCGACGATGAGTTCGACGTCATCTACACCCGTTCTTCCGTGACGGTGAAAGGATGCCTTGCTCGCTTCAGACGCATGTTCGAAAAGTCAAATGATGATGAGTGGGTCGCTGGGCTAGATGTTGAGTACACCACATTCCTAGACAAAGAGAAGAATCTAAAGGAGGAAGAGAAGAAGAAGCCCGCCGTGATCCAGGTTTGCGTGCATAACTTGTGCTTGGTCTACCACATATGCCATGCCGACGTTGAGTGCGAGGAATTTAAGAACTTCCTCGCGGGCGGCAAAGTCAAATTCGTTACTGTAGACTTTATGAACGACAGAAAAGTCCTGGATCGGATAGGCCGCGTTGTAGGCCATCCCTTTGACCTCCAGAAGAATTGGCTGGTGTCCTCCCATCAGCCTTCAATGCTGACCCTGGCAGGAGCCATGGTTGATCCTTCGTACGGTAAACTGATGAAACCTCCGCCCAAGTTTCATCTTGCATGGCAGTGGAATGTACTAGATAGAGACCAGATCCAGTACACTGCAATGGATGCCTACCTTTGTTTCAATATCTACAAGGGTTGGATGAAGAGCGAGAGCCAAGTGTGCGGTTCAAGCAAAGAAGTATCGGCCAAGAGGAAGAGGGACAAGGACGAAGTCGAGCATGTGGACGAGGAGTCTGAGTAAGGTGGCAGTGTCATTGCTCATGGTGGTTCTAATGTAGTGTCTACCGGATTAGTTGCTTAGTTTAATTTCAGGGTGCTTAGTTTTATTTGAGAGGTGTGTTGTGCCGAGCCCCCAGCAGAACTATGTTATGCTCCTTCTCGTTACTTTAACTCTTCAGTACGTACATACTAGTATTTCTTACAGTTAATCTTGTAGTTGGTAGTACTACCACTCGTTTCTTCACATTATATACGTACTATATATGATATGGCCAACATCATATTGGCTATACTATAACCACGCTCTAAGCATGGCACATACGCAAAACACTTAAATGAGATAAGTAATTAAAAAAAACTTAAATGAGAGAAGTTTACCCAAAGCATGAAGGAGTTTAGTTGTCAAAGAATTAAATACGCATGCTAATTTCTTTAATAGACTTTAGCACCCCATCTAAGCACGTACTAGCTTTTTTAATAGTACTATATGCATAATTTGGCGACGAGCGCTCTCTATATGTACCACCTTTTTTCTTTAATTTCATCTTGTTAGTTTTGCTCCATGGCGCAATCCATCGATACTACTACTATACAAAAGTACATTTAAAAGGCTAGAGGGTGGGGCAGTCTCGCTTGGTCGGTTTCACGAGAGGCGAGGGCCTTTGTGATTTGACGGCTCATTACTGCTGGAAGGTGGGGCCTTGTGATTTGACTGCTCGTATAAATGTTGTCGACGACCTGTGGAGGAGCAAAGAACCGTGCGGTATACTCAAGTTTTCCACTGGAGTAGGACTAGTACGACGGAGGAGCGCGAAACACGGCAGCCCAGTGCGATATGGCGATCCCATGGTGCAGCTCATTGTTAGCATTGTTCTATTCGTGCCTCGCAGAGAACATGACACATGCGGCGAAACACCCGAAGCAAAATAAGAAACACAGGGGCAAAAGAAGAAGGAAGATTGCCCGCCCTGCCCCCCCCCCAAAAAAGAAGGAAGACGCAGACACAAGTCTGGGGCGCTGCTCTCTACTTCATGAAGAGTTGACCACAGAGTCCTAACTGCTTCTTCATTGCCTCCACAACCTTCATCTCCTTGCTCGCCTCCTCCACCATCTTCTTCATTATGTCCATGACGTGGGATTTCTTGCTGCGAGCCTTCATCATCTCTTCCACGGCCGCATTACGTAACTTGACAGCAGCCGGGTGCTCGATGTGGAGCTTCGCCAACTCCTCCTTCTGTTCCATGACGAGGGCATGTAGCATCTTCACCGAGGAACTACTCTTCTCATGCAGCTTCCAGCCGGCGTTCTCCTCCTTCATTAGGCCAAGCTCGTGGCGGAGCTTCGCCTTGTCGTCCTGAAGTTGCAGGATTTCGCCGGTCGCCTTCTTACCCGAGGCAATGCTCTCCTTCAGTAGCATCACCAAGCCGGCGGTCAACTCCCCCCGCTCATTGAGCTCAGCGGGCATGTCGTCGAGGCTCTCCTTCAGCAGGTCCACCAAGACATCGATGAACTCCTTCTGCTTATTGAGCTGATCGGGCATGTCGTCGAGGGATAACGACTCCAGCACCACCAGCTCGGCATGTTCGCCTCCGCGGCTAGGGCGCTCCTGGGAGCCCTCGCCTGCCCGTGAGAGATCTTTCGAGCCCTCCGCGAGGCGGCGAGCCCTCTTTTTTTTTCCGCCACCTTGGTCGCCACACCCTTCTTACTAGCAGTTCTCGACCTAGAGCTCTGCACACCAGCCATGGCAGGGAAGGACGAACAAGAAAGACTTATGAGGAGGAAAGTAGAGTAATTGTCGGCTAGGTAGTTCCCCTTTTTATAACATAGTACTAACACTAGTACTAAAACCTGCATAGTGGGAACACGTTCAGGTTTGATACTACTACTTAGGAATGTGATGGGAACAAGCTAAAGGTTAATTGATGGTTTTGGTTTTGAGGCCCGAAACGGCTCCCGATGAGTTTTCTGGAACACAAATTTCAAGTACTATTGCTCAAATGTGGTCGCACAAGTCAGTGATGCAACTGGTTGTACATGTCAGACCAAGCCGATGTGTGTCCCTTCAGTGAGACGCGGGTCCGACCGACCGTCTGTTGGTGCGACTGACCATAAGTATTACGCGATGGAGACTTGTGGTTGTGGCTTCGGGTGATTGTCACGACCAAGCATTCAAAAACTAGTAATAAATCAATTACCATCTTTTTCCAAGCGACCAAGTATTTTCACAGGAATACAATACATATAGATGGAGTGATTGCCACGGTTGCAAACCGCCAAGGCGATGCAAGTTCACTGCAGCAGCAACCGAGTAGGTCACTGCATCGCTGGCGGGGAAGGAGGGCAGCTCGCCTCACCTATGATGCATGCTCAGCGCCACCACCGCAGCTGGCTCCATGATTTGGTTTCTCCTACCGCCCATTTGAACAGTTTCACCGGCTCCTCATCCCATCCCGCAGGCATGCGCGTTCTTTCCTCCGCAGTCGACTTTGTGAATATGATCTCTGCCATTAGCCCTAGCTCAAAATCAATGCGACGCTGCCAGATGCTGACATCCCTCTGTGTCTCTCCCCTAAGATCGACTTGTGCATCCGCCTTGTGCTTCGCCAGGCGCAGCTCCTTCGAACTTGTCTCCAATCGATGCGACGCTTCCTCGATCTGATTTGCCCTTGCTGCCCACCACCTAAAACGCAGCCCTGGCATGTCCTCCGGCGCCACCGATCTGTGATTCCAGAGCAATGGGTCCCCTCTGAAACACATGTGGGTTTCTCTCAAAGGCGGCAGTGCTGCGGGCCGCAGCGAGAGGGCAGCCCGCGGGATCCTGGGATCTAAGGGATTATCCATGGCGGGATCCAGTGGGCGAGGCGGGGATGCGAGCCTAGGTGCTGGGAGAGCCCTACGAGGCTAAGATAAAGATAGTACTACTCCACTCCATCCATATTTAAATTCAAAGGCCACTAACAGTAGCCCAGGCAAAAATTGATCATGCTGCCTGCGTCCTGGTTTATTGGCCCCCTTTTTATTTTGTGCCAATATTTGACCAAAAATTTAACTAAGAAAATGTTAATGCATGTCACCAAAAATTATATCATTGGAATCGCATTTGAACATAGTTTTCGATGATATTACTTTTTATGACACGCATAAATATTACGTTACTTAAAAATATGGTAAAAAATTGGCACAAAATACGAAGGAGATCAAAGGAAGTTGCAACCCATGATTTAAATACTCACATGCACGCAGTGGATTAGTAATGTCATTCTCAACTACCTCCCTCACGTCCACTCAATTTGCATGCGTTGTATTAATTGACCATCAATTAAGTGAACGACTTTACACGCGTCAAATTATCACATGGGGTGGATCTTCGTACAAAAATGCGTCCCACCGTGTACCCGCATGTGCGTGCTAGGGAATGAGTGTGTGCGTGCACATCTTCGCTTTGTGCACATACTGCCAGTGTGCGTGAGAGAGGACGAGTACATTCTTCTGGAAGCAGCAGCACGACACTGTGATCAATCCACCCAAGGAGGTCGCGACAATGCCTCCACATGTGCCACGTGGCTTCATGGATGCCCCCACATCATTTTAATCATAATATATTAACTGAAAAAGGGAGAGACACTGTGTAGCGTGCCATTGGAATTCTAATTTTACGTGTTTTGCACATATTGGAAGTACTAGTAAGGTACACGTGCATTGTACGCATGAGATTTGGCAACCAAATTATGAATAAACACCACACTATAGCATGTAAGCTGTGAGTCATATATGCATGATGTAGATGTTCATTTAATTCTTATAGTTCATCCCATTCAAAACCAAATAGTTTTTATAAAAAAGTTAATATATTTTAAGATTCATGGAATTGTGCGTTGTAAAGCATAAAGTAAAAACAAATAATGGAAATTCATCTATAAAAAAATTTGGGCAATTATGACACGGAATATTCTAGAACAAAGGAGAAGTGCTTGTGTTTTGAGGTTTGTGCATTATGCTTAAGTTCAACCATGGAGTATTCTAGATTGTACATGTGGCAGAATCTGGTGGAATGTAGATGATATCCAACGGCCGGTAGTACTCGGATTTGCCATCTCTGCACCGTCAGATTGGCTTCATCCAACGACCATCTTTCAAAGTTATTCGCACACTGTATAGGGGTATAGATATAGATATATAGACTAGTGGCACATCGTCTAAAGCCTTTCTACACGCTCATTTTTTTGTACAAATGTGCTCCACCGTGCACCCGTGCGTTTGTATGTGGGAACGAGTGCGTGTGTGCACCTCTTCTATTTCGTACACGTAGTCCGTGTATGTGAGAGATACTGAGATATGGTGAGGGAATACATGTCAATGCAATTTGTGTGAAGGAGAGGCCTATATACGTACATGTATGTGCATGGGCCGGGGTGATATACGAGAAGGGAGGGGAGGGGTCGACCGTGCGAGATATCGATAGAGACAGATAGAGGGAAGAGCTCTACGAGCGTAGAAGCACTGGGATATGGGGGGTGCTGGAAGATGGTGCGAGGGGCCAACTGGAGGGAGACTGGGAAGGAGTGCACAAGTGCGAGATCGATATTTAAAGGGAGGGGGCGAGATCTTGCGCGGTTGCGTGCAGTGGCGGAGCCATGAAAATTAAATGAGCTAGGGGGGCCAGGCATTGCTAATCCTTTATGGGGAGGGCCAATTCATCAACTTAAACCAATTTACCAGCAATTGATATACTGATCACATTCATATTAGCCTCAATACAGTGATGTTAGGGGGGCCAGGGCCCTTGTTGCCCCTGTCTTCGCCACTGTGTGCGCGTCTGAGAGATGAAGCGGAAGGCATGGATGATGAGAGGGAGACGATGGATAGATAATGTGTATGTATTAGCTGTGTAGTCCTATATAGAGAGGTAGATTTGATCGATATGTACGTGGGAAAGAGCAGGGTGAGACCTGACTAGAGATATAGATCGATCGGTTTGTGTGGAAAACTGGGAAAGACCTAACTATATATGTACACACATAGAGGAACATCGATCATTGTGCATGCATGTGAGAGATAAAGAATGGCCGAAGTGATGAAGAGGGTGTGTGTGTGTGTGTGCATGCATGGGAGACCGACCTGAAGAAAGAGATTGCGTGTGTGCGATGGATAATGCCGAGTGGTAGTGTGTGTGCATGCATCCACGACAGAAAGTAAGTGGTACAACTATAAAGAGAAGACAACTGTGTGGGTGTAAAAGACTTGGTCATAATCAATGTAAAGTTGAATTCAAATATTTGAATAAGAGATCATGATGTTTGAAACCCATGCATGCATGAATATAATTGAGATATGTGTGGTGTGGTTTTGAATTTGAACAAGGTCAAATTGATTTGAATTTGAGATACCGATGGCAGGCCTTGTTTGGCAACATTGCATTCATGCATGGACACACTATTCAAATTGGAGATGATGGGTGGCTTTCGCAGCACATATCTAAATGGTGTGTGTGTGTGTTGAACACATTGTACATAGTATCATACATGGTTTAGATTCTGAACATCTAGCTAGAGCATACATGTACTATGATTTGAATTCAACATAAAATGGATACACATATTTGAATTCGAGATTGTATGTACATGCAGTTCATATTTATATGGGAATTTACTACTCTCATATTCATGTCATGTGTTGTGAAGATAATATTTAGATGGTTGTATAACTAACCCGAGTACAATTCCATTCAAATAGGAAAATGTACTCAAATTTAGTCCATATGCTAGACAGTAGGAAATGTTTTTTTATTGTTGAGGGAAATGCAAATTGATTTGGTACTGTACACGTTAAGCTTGTTGTCCCAATTTTTTTAGTTTTTTGTTGTTGTTTTTAAATGGCATTTCTAGTAATAATATAGTAAAACGGGACATGGCTCTCTCTAGCTAGTGGGGTGTGAATTGTATTTTTTTTATACACGTTAAGCTTGTTCTCCCCAAATTTCAAGCCGCGCCTTTTTATGCTGAAATTTCAAGCTAGCATCTCTGTCTATCGTGCTGCGAAACTCCCGCCTCTTCAATCCGCGCCTTGTTATCCCAAAATTTTAAGATATCTCATTGTCTCGTTGTGCTCTGAAAGCTCCCTTCATCTCAACCCGCGCCTTGCTATCCCAAAATTATAATGCGTGCGAAAACTCCCACCTCCTGCGAAATACCGACACACGAAATACCCGTGATACCCTTGAACCGAAAGAACCGCCTAATTCAAATCAGTGGTGGTACTTTCGTAACTTACCCCACATTTCGGACAAGTGTGTCCCTAAGCCATGGTTCCTCCCTCACATCCCCTCCGCCCCCCATTCGTATACCGAGGCCGCGAAAGCCCGCGAAGCCCCACACCCTCCTCCGTCCGCCACCCAGCCGGAGCCTCTTCCCCGACGACATCGTCCACCGTAATAGCTCGACATCCCTCATCCACCACACCGGATGAGGATCCGTCATCGATCTCGTCGTCCCGCTGGTTCAGCCTCCCCATCCTCCACCTCCAAGGAGCTGCCCCGACGTTCGCCTTGTCTATCGCGTCACCTCCATTCCCACACCGCCGTCTTCACCTACACCACCGGAAGAGCAGGACCATCACCGATTCCTCGGATGAAGCTGAGGCCTAATCGGTGCCACCAAAGAGGTTCTACACTAATCGCTGCATTTTCTTCTTGATTCAATCTCACGGTGCTGCCGGCGCTCGGTCCCGAGCCGGCATGGCGCGGCTCCATCTACGGCGGCATCGCTGGCCACTTCCTCCACGGCATCTCTCCCTCGACGGCGACGTCGACATCACTAGGAGCTGCTGCTGCTGCTCCGGCTCTCGCTGGCACTACTCCTGCTGCTTCGGCTCTTGCTCGCGCTGCTGCTCTGCTCTTGCTCTTGGTCCCCTGCCTGGTCTGCTCTTGCTCTTGCTCGTGTTGTTGCTCTTGCTCTTGCTCTTGCTTGCACTGCTGCTCTACTCTTGCTCGCATTGCTACTGCACGAGCAGCAGCTCCGGCTATCGGTCGAGCTCCTGCTGCTGCTATCCGAGATGCTGCTACATGACCAGCTGGACCGGCTCTCGCATGAGCTGCTGCTCTGGGCGCTGCTGCTGCTGCATGACCAGCTGCCCCGGCAGCTCTCTGGTACTACATTCCCTTCCAGAGCGGCTACCGATTTAGATCTCTGCTACTCTGCCACTAGTGCTCGAGGGGGCAAAACTATTAGTGCACTGATTTTCTGCTACTAGTGCGTTCAGTTTCGACAGTAAAATTCAGTTTCGACAGCAAAATCAAGTTTCGACAGTAAAATTCAGTTTCGACAGTTAAATTCAGTTTCGACAGTTAAGTTCGGAGATGAGCGGTTGATGTATTTTACATCTAGCACTTTGTGGTTATGTATTTTACATCATCTATTGGAGATGGGATTAGAATTCCACTCAGGTTTACGTTGTCTCTCTTGTCATGCTTCAGCCTCGTCGTCGTACAACTCACCGGAGCTGCTCCAATGACGAAACCCTCCATCACAGTGGAGCAGCACCCTCGGCTCCATCTCAAGATGCCTAAGATCTTCTTCTCCTCCTCTGACAGCCACATCAGCCGCAGCATCCTCAGCGACCAACCCAATGATGCTGAGATCTACATGGCTTCGCCAAAGAGGTTGTACACTTGTTGCATCGCTTTTTTACTTTACATGTTATTTATATTGTCCACTGAGCTCACGTAGTAACATGAAATACGATTAGTTTCTCCTACTATATGACAAGCAGTGAGGTACCAGGCAATTTAGCTATCCATGATGGACTCTCTCGAAAGCCATCATTATTTATTTCTTCACCTTTGAGTTGTGCATTTGTAGATGGGCCTGGGAGTTCGGCTAGTAGGGCAGTGGCCTGGGTCCAAAGTAGTAGAAGTAGCACAAAAACATTTATGGAGTGTAGGCTTTTACCTGTTCAGGCCTGCCTATAGAATCGCCACTGCTTGAAAGGAAAAGAGAAGGAAAAACATAGCATTTGGAAAGTTTCCTATGGTACTACTATTCATGCATTTGGTTCAAAGGAATGGAGCAAAGGAAAACTGTATGATTTGTTCCTTTAGTGTCTCCTTCAAAGAAAAACCGTAGGAATTTTAATATCCACTTGGCCTCCTTTTCAAATTCCTATTCATGAAGCACAAGACTAAGAGATAGTAGCATAATAGCATTATAACTGTACATTTTCTTGTGGTTTGACTTAATTTCACCATGCTTTGCATTCCTATGATCTTCCAATTCTTGTCAACCAAACACCCAGATTGACAGAAATCCTGTGTTTTTAAATTCTCTATTTTGCACGTGCATTCCTATCCTATTCTTGTGTATTTCCTATCCCTGCATTGTTAGAATCCTCCAATTCAAACAAGCCCTTACAAAATTACTTCTATTACGAATATGTGTCAAAGAAAACCTTGTGTGGTTTGTGCCGCTCCTGCTGCGCTGTCGTCCACCCCAGCTCAGCTGCTCCAACGAAAGAAGGGGTCACCACAGCAGGGATCCACCCTCCAGACTGTCTTTCGCTGCCTCAAATCTTCTTCCCTACCACTGGCAGCCACGACAACTACATTACCATCATCAACTGAGAAGATGACCTTGAGGACTACACGTGTCCACAAGAGAGGTCGCACTCTTTCGTGTCTGCTTATGTTATGCATCGCTTAATATGGCATGCTACTTTATTTTCCTATTCACCGATTAGACTCTGAGTCAGGTCCAAAGTAATGCTCAAACTTGAGTTTTTAAATAGTTGTGGGGTACATATTGGGGCAGCAATCAATAGTATCTGTCTACTATCTGCTTAATCTCGGGTGTCCACTATGAATTTCATATTGGGTGGGAAACAAACATTAAAGGAGCCATTCTCTGTATTTTTTAACTGAAGCTATTATCTGCCTGCTATCATTGGTTTTGGGTCAATCCACAGGTTGCTACCATCAATCTTGATTTGTGCATGCACTCCATACATAATCTCACTATGTTTTATTCCTATGCATGTCAGTTATTGTACACAATGCTACTGAACATGTACAGCAAAAGAGACGAGCCTTGCGTGGCAATAAAATTTCATGCAGACGTCGCTCCATGGTGGGCACAAAAGCAACCCCCCTCCCCCCATTCCAGACTGTAATCAAGAGGAAGATAACTGTTCACAGGGGGATTCAGAGGGAGCAGACCACTCCTATTTACCCCCTGAGGTCTTTTGCTCTAACTTGGCATGCTGATGTTGGTCATATCATGCATATGGTGCCTTGCATTGCTTACTTTATACATAAAATATGTCATCTGCTTACTTTAGACATGCTTTGTGTGAATGCCATCTGTTTACTTTCTATATCATATATGTGAATCATGCAATGCCATCTTGTTTAGCTAGGCATCATATATGTGAATTTTGCAATGCCATCCTAGTTAGCCAGTCATCTTATATGTGAATTATATCATGCCATCCTTTTTTTATTAATTAAATTTGTCCACAATGTTAGTAAATTCAATTACTCTTCCTGTGCATCAGCCATTCGACACGGTCATGGAAAAATCTGGAGTGAAAACAAGGTCTTCAGAGCAGACAATGCTATCTGACGAAGGGCATGTCTTGCTGGTTACGGATAGCTCCTCAGAGGAGGATTCAGAGACAGATGACCAGTCCTATTTTCCCCCCGAGGTGCATGCTCTAACTTGGCAGGGTTATATTGCTCATATCATGCATATGATGTCTTGCATTGCTATGTCATTTGCTTAGTTTAGACATGCTTTGTGTGAATGCCACCTGTAGTGTCTAATTACCATATATGTGAATTATGCAATGCCATCTTGTTGCAAGACGTTATATATGTTAATTATGCAATGCTATCTTGTTGCAATTATATGTGAATTATGCAATGCCATGCTGTTTAGCCAAGCATCATATATGTGAATTATATCATGCCATCCTTTTTTTGTATTACGTATTCCATTTGTCGACAATGTTTGTATATTCAACTACTCTTCCTGTGCATCAGCCATTTGAATTGGTGATGGAAAAATCTGGAGTGAAAACAAGGTCTTCAGAGCAGACAATGCTACTTGCTGAAGCAGATATCTTGCGGGTTACAGATAGCTCCTCAGAGGAGGATTCAGAGACAGATGACCAGTCCTATTTTCCCCCTGAGGTGTATGCTCAAACTTGGAAGGGTTATATTACTCATACCATGCGTATGTTGTCTTGCATTGTTTAGTTTTTACATCATATACAAAATATTGAATGCCATCTGCTTAGTTTAGACATCATATATGCGATTGCCATCTGCTTACTTGCTTAGTACATAAATCATATATCTGAATTATATCATGCCATCATATTTACATAGACAACATGTATCTGAATTATGCCATGCCATCCCATTTAATAAAGACATCATATTAGTTATATCATCTCATCCTGTTTACATAGTCATCATATTTTGAATTTTGTCATTCTATCAGTGAATTATATCATGCCACCTGGTTTCCATAGATGGCATGTATGTGAATTATAGCATGCCAACCACTTTAATAGACACATCAAATAGTTATATCATGTCATCCTGTTTACATAGTCAAAATATTTTGAATTATGTCATTCTATCTTGTTTAGTTAGCCATCATATATGTGAAATTGTGTCATGCTATCCTGTTTAGTTAGCTATCATATATTTGAAATTGTGTCATGCTATGCTATTTGATTAGACAACATAAATGTGAATTATTTCATGCCATCTTTTATTCCCCACTATCCATTGCACCTGTCTATCATACAATGTCTGTACATTCAATTACTTTTCGTGTTTATCAGCCATTTGAATTGGAGGGGGTGATGGCAGTATCTAAGGGAGTAAAAACACGGTCTTCAGAAAAGATAGTGCTACCCGTCGATGCAGATAGTACCACGGTTGTACTTGCCCAAGAACCAGCCCCACCACACTTAACCCGGACTCTTGCAGATTGTACCCCTACCCAGTTCGACAGACAACCAGCTACACCTCTTCTAACCCCAACCCCAGCAGATAGTAACCCAGTTCCAGTTGACACAGCACCGTCTCCACCACAGAGAACCCAAACACGAGCAGTTAGTAAGGGAACTGCAATGCCCAAAGCATGAGGACCACCACTCGGAACCCCAACTCAACACTTAAAGCAAAAGAAGAATTCTTAGGTCAGGTTCCATAGCTATGGTTCATACTCCTTTGCTCTTACATCACTGTATTTACTCATACCAACTAATTTCAAATTTAAAGGATGCAATTGAAACTCCAAAGGCGCAACAGGTATGTTTTAAACCTGTTTCTTTAACTGGTTTGCTATTGTAACTTGCTCTATATTGATTTCAGTTTCAATTGAATAAACAATTATGTTCTCATGTCATGCTGTGTGGTTTCCCACACTTATATTCTTTCTATGATGCTTTGACTTAAACAGATATGATTTGAACTGTCTCTATCTTGATTTGGCAACATACGCTAGAATGATATAGACCATACAGTGACCATAGTGCATAGATATATGTTTGTTTCATGCTGTTATCCTGTCCACCTTTCTACTGAACTGGTTTACCAAAATGAGTTTCATATACAACATGGTAAACCTGTGATGTGTTTGCTTGTTTCTCTTTTAGAATGCGGACAAAATATTGGAGAAGAGTACTTCGTTATGCAATGTTAAAGGAAGTAATGCAGATAAGGTTCAATATAGTGAGACATCCCTATTGGTCTCCAAGAAAGCTGATAAAAACTATCTCGAAGATAGTGAGACCACCGCAAAGTCCTGTCTTGATGTAGTGTTTGAGTTACTGGCCACTACTGCTGGCACAAGCTCTTCGAACTTGCTGCCTGAATCAGTTCGGCTTCTTGAGTCTCAACTTCAAGTTGAAAGACATCGATCAGATGTGCTGCGATAGGAAGCCGAAGGACTGAGGAAGTCCCTGCAGAATTTAGATGCATACTTTCTGGTGCAACAGCAAGCGCTGGAGGATTTAAGCGCCAAACAAGAGAAAGCTAATAAACTTGCCAAGTGTCTTGTCAGCATGGTGGGTATCCAGGATATTGTTTCTTGAGCTCTTCTGAAGTGATTTCAGTTCTGGACTTGTTTTGCTGCCGCGTTTATTTGCACTGGTGGCCAATTTAGACGCCCAGTGTATGTAATATGCTGCTTTGTTCCCTATATTCGCAGTGGTGGCAAACTTTGATGCCCAGTGGATGTAATATGTGTAATAGCCGTAATAGCCTAGCGTAAGTTGCTTGCTTATTTTTTCCTTATTGTCTTGTTTATTTGTTTTGTTGTAGTCACTGCAGTTATTTTTTTTCGCGGTTTGCTAGTGGCCACAATAAACCATGGGTAACATACGGACCATTGTAACCATGGTCCCGCTACCTGATGTGGTGACCATGGGTCGTATGATCCATGGGCCTTCTACGGGCCGTAGGATCCATGGACCTTCTACGGGCCATAGAAATAACAGGCCTTCTATGGGCCGTAGAATCAATTGGCCTGGGCCGATCGATTGGCCAAACATGGGCCATAGTGGACCGCAATATGGGTCGTAAACGGGCTAGAATCATCAGTTTATGGCCCGAGCTTAACGGGCCCTTAATAGGCCGATATGTATAATGGGCTTAATTCTATCGACAGGCATAATGGGTCATTAATGGGCCGTATTTGATGACGCTATGAAACCAGCCTAACAAATTAACGGGCCACAAATGGGCCGACTGTAACCACGGGCTGGATTTGGCCCTCAAGCGGAACAGGCCAGTAACGGACCGTAAGTAATCGAAGGCTGGAAATGAGCAAAAGAACAAATGGGCCCTTAGAAGGCCGAAAGATAATATGGGCTGGAAACGGCCCAATAGAATAATGGGCCGTTAATGGGTGTAAAGCTATACATTGTTCATTATGGGCCAGTTTCACCACGGGCCTTTAATGGGCCCAGAGTTCTAAGGGCCTCATATGGGCCGAAAGAAATCATGGGCCATACATGGGCCGGAAGTTACAACGGGCTGGAATCATATTTGTCGGCCCAGATGACACTACTAGGCCAAATTCGGATAGGCCATAATGGGCCGTGAGTTAGCGGGTTGTAAATGGGCTATATGCGAACAAGCCGTTAACAGGCTTTCCATGCACCGGCCCGCCACCTTTTGACCAAGTCAAACGGGCCGGCCTTTTGACCTGAATGGGCCACTGTTGGGTTGATCCACATGTCAACGTATCATAGGCGCATCTCGTCCAATCAATGGATGACATCTGTCCCAACGCGGAGTTGACACATGTTTCTTTCGGCCAATGAGAATTTTACACATGGAAAATCGCCATTGGTTGTTGCTATTAACGGGTTATCGGATCCAAAACCGGACCCGATAGCTTAACGGCGACCCGTTACGGTGGATGCCATGTGTCGGTTACCCTTGACGAAAGCACTTCCATGACGCGCCATTTATCGTCATGGAAGTGGACACTTCCGTGATGATAATTTTGGTATTGTCATGGAACACTTCTACGACAACACATGTATGACTATCTTGATTCTGTCATAAAATCGTCATGGATGTACATGCATGACAGAAAATATGACCTACTATGACAAACACGTATAATCACGGAAGAGGTCTTTTTTGTAGTGGTGATGCTGCCGTCGCCGAAAAATAACATGGGGTGTGGGTGAGTAAAGGGAAGTCCTGACCAGTGGTGGGAGTAGCGTGGGGTGATGATGCCTGCACGGCAGCACAGCCGTCTATGAGATGCGGGAGCAGGCGGTACGGCCGGAGCTGGTTTGGGCGGTTGGAGCAAGCAGATCAGAGGTTGAAGAAGCAGCATGGCAGTTGGATTAAGATTCAACGGTCACTCCTGCTAGAATAGTTTGTTGACTAAGTTGACAAAGCGATGCGTACGCGTCAACTTAGTAGTCCCACAAGTCAGCGTCCAAATCGGGTGGGTCCCAGCTAGCAGAGGGAGGAATCATTTTTCTTGCGCGTAATAAGGAGGCACTTTCTTGCGTGCGAAGATGTAGCTGGTGCGTCTCAGCTGTCAGGGGGAGGAAACTTTTTTTTCTGTGTAATAAGGAGGCACTAGCTTGCATGCAGAGATGTAGCTGGTTGGTCGAGCCTGTCAGTGGGAGGAATCATTTTTTTTCACTTAATAGGGAGGCACTTGCTTGCGTGCGGCCATTAACCATGTGAGTCCCTACTGTCAGCCGCTCCATGTACATCCCTCTTCCAATGGATGTCGTTTGTTGACTACGTTGACCACGCCACGTTGAGGGCACCAACGCGGTGGAAGACGGCGAGACCTAGGAAGGGAACAACTCGGAGCCAGGGAAGACTCGGCAGTGGTTGCCCATGTAGTGGGGAGTACGAGGGTTTACTGGTTCGGTTCCATCGCCAGAAAATAACAGGAGGTGTGGGTGAGTAGAGGAATGGCCTAGCTAGCAATGGAGTAGGGTGGGGCGGTGCCGCCTGCACGGCAGCACAGCCGACCATGGGAGGCGGGAGCAGACGGTCCCACCGGTTTTGGTTTGGGCAGCTGGAGCCAGAAGATCAGATATTGAAGAAGCAGCACGGCCATTGGATTAACATCCAACGGTCACTGCTGCTAGAATCATTTCTGGACTAAGTTGACAAAGCCTTGCGTGCACGTCAACCTAGTAGACCCACAAGTTAGCCTCTGTCGGCGTTCCGGGAACCAGGGTACCCAGACTTGCCTACCTGCGGCCCACGGCGTGGCTCCGTTGACGGCCTAGTACGGCCCATCTCCAAGACCACTAAGACAAGACCCTTGCGAGGGGCCAGGCCTCGTGAGGAGGACAACACCAAGACCTCCGGAGGGAGCGGCCTCCCCAGGCAGCCTCCCGAGGAGCGGAGATTTCTATGCAGGTACCCCACCTCATGAGGCTGAGGTGACGTGAGCCATGACAACCAAGGCCAGGCGGGCGCCAGCGGGCGCAGAGGAGACAATTTCCTCTTTGGTGCTAAGGAGGCAAGGACAGGCGTGGGTTCCCGAGGAATCTCCCAAAGGTTTCCATTCTGGTGCTACAAGACCAAGACTACAGGCTCGTAAAGGCAGAGGTCATCACCGAGCCCACAGCTGCGTCGCGACCAGAAGCTTTGCAGGCGAAGACCACCTTTTGTTAGGATTAGATGTACTACTTGTCCCATTTCAAATTGGCCGTTGTGGTATTCCTTCCCACCTAAGTTTCGGGGGAAGAGGACCAAGGGCACTATAAATATAGGTTAGCCACCACCATAGAGGAGGTTGACTCATTCTCACCCCCGAGCCCTCGTGAGGCAGCTGATCCACTATACTAGTTCATCCTCAACCTCCTCGTGAGGCCAATCCACCACAAAGTAGGAGTAGGGTTTTACAGCGCAAGGTGGCCCGAACCTGGGTAAACTGCCGTGTTCATCTTCTTCCTTGCTCACGCGAATCCGGCTAGGCTAGGCTGTGGGGTGACGGGCCCTAAGCTTGAGAGGTTGAGATCTTCGCACACGCCCCAGAGTTCGAATCTTCTTGGGTCTGCGGAGCCCTGAATCCGACATTTGGTGCGCTAGGTAGGGGCATGTCGAAGTCCTTCTTCCACCTTCACTTCGCCTCCGCTCCGTCGCTCCCATGGCCGACGCACGCCATGTCCATGCTGAGCACCGGGCCGCTCATGTCGCCCAGACGGCACCCGTGGGCAATGGCGGTCCTCGCCGCTCTGCCTCCCCCGTGGCTAATGCTGCCACTGACCCTGCTGCTCGTGAGTAGCAGGATTCATTGCTGCCACCTTCCGTGTGGCGTGATGGCCGCACTGCAACTCCATCACCCACTCCAGCCACGGCGTCATCCTCCCATGCTCATCGCGGGCCGGGAACGCGCAGGCTGCACTGCTCATGGCGCGCGAGCTCCTGCGTTATCGTCCCGCCAACGTCATCTACGATGACTGGCTTGGCCGCATCGCCGAGCTCGTCAGTGCCGCCGGTGAGGCCCCTGCACCGTCCCGCTCGCCCCTTCCCCCGCCATCTCAGGCGGGCGATGTGGCTCACGGCACGCCTCCTCCTCCTCCTCTATGCGGCGCCAACCCCGAGCCCAGACGTGAGCACCCCAGCGCGACCCACCGCGCGGGGCGCCGACGCGCGACGAAGCAAGCTGCCAGGTGATCCAGTGCCCGCAAGCTGATGCGCACGTGCTCCCAGCGCCACAGCGCCAGCACCAGGACCGCGCGCCGCCAGAGGTCACGGCGTACGGGTGTCAAGACCGAGCTCCACCCATGCGGCCCGCACCTGTGAGTGCGGCGCTGCCGTGCATTCACCACGGAGCTGCGCCGCATCGTCTGGCCCGGCAAGTTCAAGCCGGATCTGCCTCCACGTTACGACGGCACCCCTGACCCCACGGAATTTCTCCAGCTCTACACGCTGAGCATCGAAGCAGCAAACGGTGACAACAAGGTCATGGCGAACTGGTTCCCCATGGCCCTCAAGGACGGCATGCGCTCTTGGCTCCTAAACCTCCCGGTGGGGTCGATCTCCTCCTGGGACGAGCTTCTCGAGCGTTTCATCGCCAACTTTCAGGGTACTCGCGACCGTGCTCCTGCAGTGGGTGACCTACGGCGCGTGAAGTAGCAACTGGGTGAGACCTTGCACAAGTACATACATCACTTCACAAATGTCTGTCTCAGGATCCCGAAGGCATCTGACGAAGCCATCATCTCAGCATTCTCTAAAGGTGTCCGGGATGTCAAGATGAAGGAGGAGCTTGCCATCAACGAGGACCTGTGCTCGGCCCTGGAGATGTTCAACCTGGCGAACAAGTGTGCAAGGGCCGAGGAGGGCCGCCTCTCCCTCCTAGAGCCTCCTAAGGCAGACCCCAAGGACAAGAAGGCCAAGGCTAAGGAGGCAAAGCGCAAGGGTCCTGCCGTGCTCGCAGCTGAACCTGAGATGAAGCGTGGTCGTGACCACGATGAACCCCCTAGGGGCAACCGCCCGTTCTGCATCTTCCACAATGTACATAGCCACAACACCAACGACTGCCAAGAGCTCAGGGCCCTCCGCGATGGGTGCCTTGGTCGCCGCCCCGAGCGTGGTGACCGGGGCTACGGCCGCGGAGGAGGCCGCAACGGAGGCCGCTGGGACAACCGCGACCCTCGTCAGGACTGGCGCGATCAGCCTCGTGAGGACCGCTGGCGCGACGAGCCTCGCGACGGGTTCTGGCGTGATCAGCCTCATGAAGCCCGTCCTCAGGGCAATGCTGGCGTCCCTCTGCTTCCGCCGCCGCCAAGGAGGAACGACGACAACCGGCAGGACGACGGGGCTGGGGGCTTCCAAGAACCTCGTGCTATTGCCTGCATCCTGGGTGGTGCGCAGGCCCCAGCCTCACAACGCATCTTCAAGTAGTTCGCTCGTGAGGTGAACGCAGCCCTCCCGAGACTCAAAGCTGCGTGTCCCCTCAAGTGGTCGCAGTACGCCATCACTTTCGACTCCAAGGATCACCTCAAGTGCTCAGCTGCCGGAGGCGCCCTTCCCATACTCTGCATGCCCACCATCAGCAATGTCCTTGTCACCAAGACCCTCCTCGATGGTGGTGCGGGGCTCAATGTCCTCTCCGTCGAGACGTTCGAGATGCTCCAAATGCCCTATGATCAGCTTCTGCCAATCAAGCCTTTCTCAGGGGTCACCGACGGCTCCACCATCCCCCTGGGGCAGATACGCCTCCCTGTCACCTTCGGCAACCGCAACAACTACCACACCGAGCTCATCAACTTCGATGTCGCTCACATCGGCCTCCTGTACAATGCCATCCTTGGGTATCCGGCCCTTGCCAAGTTCATGGCAACAACTCACCACGTCTACAATGTCCTCAAGATGCCAGGGAATGGCGGCATCATCACGGGTGCCTGCGATGAAAAGGATGCGGTGTTCTCCCTCGAGCGCGCCTACCAAGCTGCAGTGGCTGACAACCCAAATGATGAGGGCGCCGTCCTGCCTCCTGAGACCACACCCAAGAAGAAGAAGCAGCTCCTCCTCAAGAGTCGTCAGGGGGCTGGCGCACCTGCCGACGGTACTTCAGGCCCCACGCCCGCTGCTGGGGCGCCTCTTCCTCCCGCATAGGAAGGTACGCCCGGTACCTCCCTCAAGACGGGCCTAGGGCCTCCTGTCTGGAGAGTCTCTGACCTGACCAGCGCGACAAGGGAGGTGCTCGGGCACCACTTGGAGGCGTGCTTCGAGGCACGCCCCCACGAGCAAGGTGCACGGCGCGAGGCGCCAGGTGCGTGAGAGTTCATCATCAAGGCGATCGAGGAGTTTCAGGAGGCAAGGGCCATGTGCGGTGAGCGTCGCCCCGCACGGCCTCCCAGTGCAGCTGCGGCCCCTGACATGGGCAGCGAGCTGCGTGTCTGCGTCAACATACCAGGCCTCAACAGGGCTGCTTCGCAGGACCTCTTCTGGCCGTCCCGCGGCGGCCGGAGTGGGGGCTACCCCTGCAGCTACGTCCGCATGCCGTTTGTCCTACTGAACATGGCCACCTCGTACCAGCGCTTCACGCAGAGTGCCATGGCGGCTCACGGGGCCAGGCGCCAGGCGGTCCTGTCGGAGGAAGTGCAGGACCCTCGCGGCCCGACGGGCCTCGCGAGCTCCCCGGACCTCAGGAGCCGCCCAACTTGTGAGGAGCAGCTTCTGCGGCACATTTCTTCAGCTACCCTGACGCTCCCGCGACGAAGGTGCCAGGTGACGTTTTGGTTTGTTCAGATTGAGGGCGCCCCCTGGGCTGCATTATCCTCAGGCTGCTAGGGCCTGGTCCCGCAGCTGTATCGTTTTTGCGGATGTATCAGAACTGGCCTCACCTTTATGAATTTCCCAATTGTTTCAACTGCATGTCCGGTGCTTCATCACCATGATGTCGCTGTGCCCTTGCAAACCCGCCCGCGACCGCCTCATGATTAAGGACTAGCATGGCGTCTGTGCTCGAGTCTGTCCCTGTAGCATTGTCAAATACAAGCGACCGAGCTCTGTCCCGTGGGCCAGCTCCCATGCGCGTCACCTCCCGGGGTCATTGGTGCCTTGTTCTCGCATGAGCTAATCGCGTGTGGGCGATTAAGGGAGCGCGGCCCGGTTCGTATGACCGTAGTTCGGCGCTTCGCCATAGCGGGAGCCGTGCGCCGGGTGTTTTTCCGTGGGATCATTGCATGAGAAGACTTGGCACAACATCTGTGCTCGGGTCCGTCCCTGCAGCGTCGATAAAACCAACGGTTGAGCTCTGCCTGGAGGGCCGGCCCCATTCACGTCACCTCCTGGGGTCATTGGTGTCCGGCCTTCTCATGCGATAACCTTCGGAGGGGCATTCGGCACATGACCCCCCCCCCCCCATCGCCCCACAGGTGTCATAAGCGCGCCCGCGCCGCAAAAATCAGGCGCAACCCTCCTTGAGGTAGGGCCTCGTGCGTCCCGCGCTGGCTCACGAGTGCCTAGATACACCTCCTCCAGTTCTACCATGCTAGCCACGCGTACGAATGGGGCTGTACACGCCCCAGAGTCTCCCCCAAGGGAACTCCCACCCATGCACCAGTGGAAGCCCCATGCTCCGCGCTGGCGGACGACACGGCCGAGGAGCGGCTATGCCCACGCCAAAGTGGAAGCACCATGCTCCGCGTTGGTGAATAAACAACTGAGGGCGCCCTAGCGGCCGCACTAACCTCAGGATAGCCTATCGGCTCTTCATACGGTCCTATCGCGCAACTTTCCCCATAGGAGGCACGCGCAAGGGAGCTGGACACGGGGGCTGTGCTCAGGCCAGGGTTGCCTCGGGGCGACAGTGGCTACGCGCGTATGGGGGTCTGAGTTATCCAACCTTCTAACCCTCTCTACGGTCGCCATGGGCCTCCTTTTATAGATTAAGGGGTCACCACAATGGCAAAACAGTGATTTTGCACTGATAAGATAGCAAACAGTGCTATCATACCTAACTCTGCGGGCTGACAGGGCGCATTAAATGCACCACTCAACGTCACATCGTTGGTTGCCCGGCAAGGATTGCCGGGCTATCTCGCCAGCTGCACTCCTGCTCGCTTGACACGTCGTAGGACGGGTGTCATCTGCAGGTGTTTCCTGTAGGGAGGGGCTGCCATGTGGTGAATGGCTGCCACTTAGTCACTCCGCGGTTCGACACCACACTGATTAATGACGTGGGTCATGGTGGAGTAGTTGGTGAGGTGGTTTTGCCTCCGTGTGCCTCGGCAGGCCCTGCCGGGACATCTTGGACGTCGTCTTTCGGGGGTGGCCTCGCCCCTTGCCGAGCTCGCCTGCCCGGCAAAGGAGGCCCTTCTCCTGATGGTGCCTTGCTTCTTTGGCTTGATCTTGGTCCCTCTGATCTGCATGTTAGTCCTTTGAACCTCTTAGTCCCTTGTATTCTAACTTGGGTTGGTGCTTCAATCTCATCCCCGTGCCTGTGCACAGTCTGGGCAACAGACCCAGGGTTTGTTGCACCGACAGAAGCCCCCGGGCCTGCCCCGAATGCGCTGTCGAGCATCGTCGGGGTAGGGCCTAATAAGTGCACAGGCGGGGTCATTGAAGAGGCTGGTCTCTTGAGGTCTTCTTCGCTTCTTTATTAGCATTGATTCCGGGCCAGTTTCCGGTTTCTCCGCGCGGCGCGTAAGGCCAATGGTGTGGAAGAACTTTGATCGTGACCTGCGGGTTCTCCTCACCCCACGATCACGGGGCAGAAACTGCCATTCCACTTGCCTCCCATTTCGCACGCACCTGCCACGTGTTCCACATACATTGGGTGTGGTAGGTGGTGGACGTGGAGGGCACGGGGAGGAGTGCCATGGCCGAAAACAGAGCGCTGATGGTTGGCGCAGAGGGTCGGCCTTGATCCTCAGAGCTCCAGAGGGTGCAGCGAGGCCGTATTGGGGGAGCGGGGCGGCCATTTCCCGTATGAGGAGCCGGCCCTCTGCCTCGTCCCCCTATAAAAAGGGGTAGGGGCGGTGCCTCTCTGCACACACTTCTTCTTCTCCACAACTTTCCCCTTCTAGACATGGTGAGGGGGCGAGGGCGCAACGGTGCCCCAGCGGCGGCGACGAGGGCTTCTACTCGACAGCGCATCCCTCCTCCTCCGGATCCTGTGGTGACGGAACCTGCTGCGAGGGGAGGAGGGAGGGGACGAGGTCGAGGTCGCCGTGGTGCTCGAGGAGGAGGAGGGCGGGGCGGCGCCTTGGCTGCGCCCCCGCCGGCGGCTCCTCCCCCGATGGAAGGCCACATGGTGGACCAACCTCGAGAGTTCATCATCAGGCTGTACAAGCCCCTGTGTGGTCATCTTCGCCTTCCAACTCCCTTTGCGTGGGAGATGGAGCTCAAGGAACCACGCGCTCTGAGGTTGCACATGAGGGGCTGTGGGAACGGCAGCATGTGGGTTGATGTCGACTTCCCTGCCCCTCACGTCATGTACCTTCGCCGTGGCTGGAAGACTTTCGCCCATGCCAACGGCTTCTCGGAGGGGCACGTTCTCCAGTTCAAATTAATGGAGAGCGGCCTGCTCTCCGTCAAGATCTTTGGGCGCTCGGGAGGTCATTTAGGGTGCTGCGCGGAGAGCTCGACTGATGACGAAAGCTCCTCCTTGAGCGGAAGTGACGAGGAGGAGCGTGATGATGATGACGACGGTAGCGGGCGGGGGAGCGACGACTCTTACTCCGGCTGATCACCGCCCGCACCATCTTCATCAGGCGGCAGCACCGTCATCTGCATCCGCATCTCCTTCCCGGCAGTGCACTTTGCCGGGGAGTTGGATGTAGAGGTGGGGATGGTGCTCCCGGGCTCCTCCAGTAGTCCTCCAGCTGGACCCCAGCAGGCTTCCTCTCGAGCTGCAGCTCCATTAGCGCTACCGTGTCCTGCTGGCCCTAGTGGCGGCGGTCGATGGGTCGCCTCCGCCGTGCTCTCCATCGACGCGTTCCCCGGTGCTCCGGTTCCCGTCAAGCTACCTCTCCCGGAGCCCGAGGAGGGCGAGCTGGGCTCCCGCCCAGGTAGTCCTCTTGCCCTCCTCGCCTTTGATGGCCGTGCCTAGGAGGAGAGGGACAAGAAAGGGCATTACGGGGCACTTATCTTTTTTCAATCTTAAATCTGCAGGCACTTGCCAAATTTTAATTCAAATAATGTAATCTCTCGAGTCCATGTTTGTGTTCTGCAATGCTTGTACTTGTACCAGCATATTAATGAAAAATATGAACCTTGCCGGGAACCCGTGCATGTGTATGTCCATGCAGAGGCAAGGTGCCTCTTTAGTGTAAATAAACGAGTTTTCCCCGGCAGACTATCCTACCGACACCTTTTCTGTTTGCCGGAGAGCTGTGTCTACCAGGCAATAGGCAAAGGGGCCAGCCCCCCACCAACTTCTTTTTACCAAAGGCCACTACGACCATCCTGTCCGAAGCAACGTTCGAGTCAGGGATGGGAGCACCTAACTCTCAAAAGAGTGTCGGGGTTTTCTTATGCACAAGTTATAACTTACAGAACACTAATGGACAGGAGGTAGAACTTATCTATTTGGCTTGCCGGGGATCGCAGTGCCGGGCAATCTTCTCAACTCCTTGTCAAAGCCAAGTTCACGGCAGGAACCTGCAGCTTCGTGCGGATGAGAATGAATGCAGGATGCGATCCTATCTATATGCATATGCAAATGCTCATGAAATGCTTATGCAGTGATTTTGGAATGCTCATGCATGCATGCAATCTTGGTCGGGGGCCCCCCACAGCGCTTCTTTATTTTCTCTTGCACAGGGTCATCGCCCTAGCTTTGTACAAGGGGTTACATGCAGCTGAGGCAAGGCCTGTACAAAAGGGTGGCTGCTGGGCAGGGCCGGACAGCCGCGCCTTACTGGTAGAACTTGCGGAGATGCTCAATATTCCATGAGTTTTGCAACTGAATGCCATCTCTGGTCTCCAGACAGACTGCGCCAGGTCTGGTGACTCGTACTACCCGGTAAGGGCCTTCCCACTTCGGTGATAACTTGTACCCTTGGCGGACTGAACGCGCCTAAGGACAAGGTCACCTTCCTCAAAACACCAGGCATGAACCCTGCGGCTATGATAGCGACGCATGGCTTGCTGATAGCGTGCAGCACGCGTAGCAGCCCGGAGACGGTTCTCCTCGAGTAGCACAGTGTCGTCATGCCGGTGCTGATCTTGCGCTACTTCAGCGTACGCAAGCACTCGAGGCGACCCGTAAATGAGTTCCGTGGGGATAACTGCTTCTGCCCCGTAGACCAGGGAGAAGGGAGTCTGCTCGGTAGCTCGGTTTGGTGTAATTCTGAGTGACCAGAGAACTATCGGCAGCTCCTCAATCCACCGGCTGCCATGCTTCTGCAGCGTATCAAAGGTTCTCGTCTTGAGTCCACGCAGCACTTCAGCATTCGCCCTCTCAGCTTGCCATTGCTCAGGGGGTGTGCCACAGAGGCAAATGAGATTTTGCATCCGAGGGCATAACATAGTGCATGAAGGAGCGGCTCGTGAACTGGGTGCCGTTGTCGGTAATGATCCTTGCCGGAACTCCAAAATGACACACCAATTCTTTCAAGAACTTGATAGCTGACTGAGCAGTCACCTTTCTCACGACAGTCAATTCCGGTCACTTTGTAAACTTGTCGATAGCAACGAACAAGAATTCAAAGCCCCCGATTGCTCGAGGGAAGGGGCCGAGGATATCGAGCCCCCAGACCAAAAATGGCCATGATAGAGGGATTGTTTGAAGGGCTTGGGCAGGCAGGTGGGTTTTCTTGGAATGGAACTGGCAGGCTTCACATTTGGTGACTAGCTCGACCGCATCTTGGAGGGCTGTGGGCCAATAGAATCCTTGCCGGAATGCTTTCCCAACTAATGCCCTTGATCCAATGTGGGAGCCGCATATGCCTTTGTGTATCTCAGCCAGTAGTTCCTTTCCTTCTTCCCGGCAGACACACTTTAATTTCACACCGTTGGGCCTCCTTCTGTACAGAGTGTCATCGACGAACTGGTACATACTGACCCTCCTGGCTACTTTTTCAGCTTCATCTTGGTTGCCGGGAAGCTCTCCGGTTTGGAGGAAGTGGAAAATGTGCCTTGCCCAAGTTGGAGCCTGGGACTCGGCAACGAGGACTAGCGGCACCTCCTCTACTGCGAGAGCACATGCCTCGTTTGTGGGGTCCATGGGCCCGGCTAGAGGGTGTGGTCTAGCAGACTGCGAGGAGTTGTTTCTGGCAGGGTCTCTGCCAGGAGCGGACGGCTCTACCGGGAGAGGCTTACTGGAGTCCAACTTTCTCCTTTTTCGGGCCATTGTTGCTGGGGATATGGAGGGCTCAGTGAGATGGAGAACAAAAGTCCCTGGTTCCACATGGAGCTTCTGCGTAGCACACTTTGACAGATGATCAGCTATGCTGTTTTCCGCACGGGGTATGTGCTCTGTTTGCAATCCGTCAAAGTGCTCCTCCAATCTCCTCACTTCCTTGACGTATGCCTCCATCAATGGACTTTGGTAATCCTTGTTAACTTGTCTCACCACAAGCTGTGAATCTCCTCGAATGATCATCTTCTTAATTCCCAATTCAGCTGCAATCCTGAGCCCGGCAAGGAGCCCTTCATATTCTGCAGTATTGTTGGTTGCTTCTTCCCGGGCAAAATGCATTTGGACGACGTACCTCAAGTGCTCCCCGGAGGGGGCAACAAGAAGCACGCTAGCTCCCGCACCTTGTAGGGAAAAAGCACCATCAAAATACATAATCCATTCTTGGGGCGATTCCTTGCCGGGGATAGCTGTCTCCGTCACTTCCTCATCAGGGGTTGGCATCCATTCTGGAATAAACTCTGCCAATGCCATGCTCCGAATAGTTGATGTGCTTTCAAACTTTAAACCAAAACTGGATAACTCCAAAGCCCACTCCACTATTCTGCCAGTAGCCTTAGGGTTTCGGAGTATCCGTTGCAACGAGAAACGAGTGACAACCGTGATCTCATGGGCTTGGAAGTAGTGGCGCAGTTTCCTTGAGGCCATGACGAGACCAAAAATCAACTTTTGCATGCTAGAGTACCTCGATCTAGCCCCCTGTAATAAGGAGTTGACGAAGTACACTGGGCACTGCACCACTTTCTTCCTTGCCGCGTCCTCGGGGTTGCTCTTGTTGCCGTGCTCATTGCTGTCCTGATCCTTCCCTGACTCTGCCGGTCTCTGCTCACTCTCTGCCTCATCCACTTCTCGCTGCGCTACCAAAGCTGCATTGACTACTTGCTTGGTTGCCGCTAGGTACAACAGCAACGGCTCCTGGGGTTTGGGAGCGACCAAGGTAGGCATGGAGGACAAGTAGGCCTTCAACTCTTGCAAAGCTGCATCTGCTTCCGGTGTCCACTTCATGGGTCCTGCCTTCTTCAAAATTTTGAAGAATGGCAGGGCGCGCTTGGCAGACTTGGAGATGAATCTGCTTAGCGTGGCAACGCATCCTGTCGGACGCCTCACATCCTTAACTGTCCTTGGTGCTTGGATCTACTCGATAGCCTTGATCTTGTCGGGATTGGCTTCGATCCCGTGATGGGATACAAAGAACCCAAGCAACTTGTCGGAGTGAACACCAAACACACACTTCTCGGGGTTGAGCTTCAAATTGATTTTGCGCAGATTAGCAAACGTCTCCTCCAAATCTTGAATAAGGGCATCCCTATCCTTGGTCTTGACCACAATATCATCCATATAGGCTTCTATGTTTCTGTGTAACTGTGGCTCAAAACCAATCTGGACTGCCCTTGCAAAAATGGACCCGGCACTCTTTAATCCGAATGGCATGCGGACAAACAGTAAGCATCCAGAAAAGAGAGCAAATCACAACCTGAAGTGGAATCCACAATCTGATCGATACGCGGCAAGGGAAATGGGTCCTTCGGGCAAGCCTTGTTGAGATCTATGAAATCTATGCAAAGCCTCCACTTCCCGTTAGCCTTCCGGACTACCACTGGGTTTGCCAACCACGTGGGATGCGGTACTCCTCTAGTCTCTTGATCTCTTCTGCAATGAATTGCTGCCTCTCCAAGGCCTGCTTCCGGACTTTCTGCTTGATAGGTCGGGCATGTGGGTAGACAGCAAGGTGGTATTCGATTACCTCCCTGGGAACACCGGGGATATCAGATGGTTGCCAGGGAAACACATTGATATTTGCCAGCAGGGAGGCAACGAGCGTGCTTTCCTATTTGTCATCGAGGGTGGCGCTAATAGTGAAAGTACCATCAACGCCAGCCAGCCCTGCCGGGACCTTCTTCATTTGGGTGCAGCGACCTTGGATCTCTTGCCATTAGAACACTCCGGCATGTCGTCAACGTGTGACGTGCACTCGGTGGGGGCATGCTTCCCGGACTCTTTGCTGGAGTCCCTGCAATCCCTCTTCTTTCCTTTGCTTTCCTTAGCGGGAGCTGCTGCTGCCGCTGCCTCTGCTGCGACCGCATCCTGGTACATCTTGTCCACACAAATGATTGCATCCTTCTCATCTGATGGGATGGTGATGACTCCTAGTGGCCCAGGCATCTTCAAGGTGTTGTAGGCGTAGTGAGATGCTGCCATGAACTTAGCCAGGGCCGGGCGTCCAAGAATCCCATTGTATGGTAGGGGGAGATCAACCACATCAAACACAGTCCTCTTAGTCCGGTAGTTCAGTTCTCCCCCAAACGTTACCAGCAACGTGATCTTTCCCTCAGGACGGCTCCTGCCGGGATTAACTCCCTGAAACGTGCCGGTAACCTCCAGCTCTTTCTCTGCTATCTGAAGCTTGCTGATAACTGGTGGGGAAATCAGATTCAACCCGGCCCCGCCGTCCACCAACATCTTCGTGACCTTGAGGTTGTGGATTGTTGGGGAGACCATCAATGGAAAACACCCCACCGTAGTAGTATGGCTAGGATGATCCACCTCGTCAAAGATGATGGGCGTACGGGACCACTTGAGCAGCTTCCAGGCCTCGGGCGCTGGCTCCATGGCATTGACTTCTTGCACCCACCGCTTGAGTTGGCGGTGAGAGGTGTGCAGAGATGCACCCCCGTCAATGCACCGGGCGTCGGTGACCTTCTGAAACTCTTGCTCTCTGGTTTCCTCTTCATCCCCTCCATCACTCTCATCACCACAGGCTTCCTTCTCTCGACCTCTGGCGGGTTTTCCTTGGTTCCTGACCCTTTTCCTTATCATGCTTCTCATACTTTGCTTTCTGTCTTTTGACAAGCTGCTCAACCTGATAACACTCTTGAAGGTCGTGGCCCTTGGTCCGATGAATCTTGCAATACTGCCCATCACCTTTCCCGGCTTTCTCGGTAGCAGCGGCTTCCCGGCAGTCAGCGCACACGGCGGCTTCCTTGTCGGGGGCATCAGCTTTGGTCTTCTTGCCGGTACTAGGCGTACCCGATCCTTCAACAGTCATTACTGCCTTATCCCTTCGCTTCTTATTGCGCTTCATGCTCTTCTTCTGACTGGTTGATTCATCCTCATCCTTTGAATCAATATTGGTGCAATCTTCCTCTCCGGGCAACTTTCTTCCCTCCTCCATCCGAGCACACTTATCCACCAATGTGTAGAGCTCCTTCACAGTCTTGGGCAACCGTATGTTCATCTTGGAACGAATCCGGTGGTTGCGCACATTGGACTGGAAGGCGGCTATCACGGCTGCCGGATGGATATTTGGGATATTTCTATGAACTTTGCTGAATCTCTGTAAATACTTACGGAGGGTCTCTCCTTCCTTTTGTTGGAGAAGCTGCAAGTCGCTGGGTCGGCTCGGCTCTTGGTGGCCACCAGTGAAGGCACCGATGAACTCATGGCATAGGTCTGCCCATGACGAAATGGAGTTCTCTGGCAGGTGCATCAGCCAAGACCTCACATTGGACTTGAGGGCCAAAGGAAAGTAGTTGGAGAACACCATCTCATCTCTTCCCCTAGCAGCCTGAACAGCGCTGGTGTAGATGCTCAGGAACTCTGCCGGGTTCAGCCTCCCATCGTACTTCTCAGGTATCTCTGGCTTGAACGTGCGACCGGATGGCCAATGGACTTGCCGCAGCTCACGGGTAAAGGTAGGGCAGCCAACCTCGAAAGGTAGGCACCCGCCAATACCGAGCGCGGGCTCGTCGATGCCGGGGCCGTCGCACCCATCGGTCTGGCGGAGGTCGTCACGGCGTTGCTCGACAACGGCGCGCGTGTCTCCTCTCCGCCTATCCTCCGGTGCTCGTCGTTGGCCTGGACGTGCTTGAGGGTCAGAAGAGGCCATCGAGACGTCATCGGGGTCTTAATTCTGTTGCGCTCGCGCTGGCTGCCGTGGCGGGGACTGCATCGTGGGGACAACCCCTTCAGTACGGTCAGCAGCATGAGCCGTTGCTATCGCTTGGGGCGGCCGTGGTAGGCCAGCTCACTGTGAGCCCCCAGCTTTGGCGAAATCGAGCATACTTTGGATGGTGGCACGCCATTTGTCCATTTGCTCAGCCGCTGGCGGAAACCTCAGCAGCAGCTTAGCCCACGCCATGGCCTCCGAGGCTGTACTTGGCATGGGTGATGATGAAGTCGATCGCACCATTGCTTGGCTTCTGACGGTGTTAGCGGCGGCAGCACTGCGCCCCCGCTGCTGTGGGGTGACCATCTGGATGGCAGGGTGGTGCGGCGAAGGTGCTCGAGGGCCAGTGGCTCTGTCGGGCACAGCGGCTTGGTCGACCCGTCCCGGGGGCGGTGTACGCGCTGCGACCGCACCCGTGGTGGGAGCGGTCAGAGGGCAACGATTTGCCCCGGCCCGAGCGCCATTGCTGCGACGGTGCCCGTCGGCGGGCGGAAGGGGCGCAGATGGAGTAACCCCTTCACTCGGACCTCGTGGAGCGTGGCCGTCGGGATGTTGCTGATGCTGCTCTCCTCCGATGTCTCCTGCTCCTACGTCGGCCGCGGGGGAAGTGGTGACAGCGCCGCCTGCTCCGACCACATCCCCACCAGCGTCCGCGTCCTCGTGTGTCTCCGCACCCCCCGCAGCGTTAGAAGCCGCGGGCGGTGGAGCCTTCGAGGTGGAAGGATAAGCCGAAGAACCGGGTTTCTTCTTGGGCGCCATGGTCAATGGCATCGTCGATGATGCAGATGGTGATGAAGGTGACGCGCTACACACGCCTTCAGGTTCGCGCAAGCGATCTCCCCCTACCTGGCGCACCAAAGATGTCACGGGAAACCATGGCCACCTATGGGACCAGGAGGCCCCTTGCTGGTTCGGCAAGGGGGCGTCGCGTTGCACAAAGAGCAGACGAGCGTGTGGCAGCATGACAAAGATCACACAGGCATTTTTACCTAGGTTCGGGCCGCCGTGGGGCATAAAACTCTACTCTTGCTTTGGTGGATTGATGGTGGAAAGGTGGTGGTGGAGCGTAGTACACTTGCCCGGCAAGGGTTGCCTCAGGGCGACAGTGGCTACGCGCGTATGGGGGTCTGAGTTATCCAACCTTCTAACCCTCTCTACGGTCGCCATGGGCCTCCTTTTATAGATAAAGGGGTCACCACAATGGCAAAACAGTAATTATGCACTGATAAGATAGCAAACAATGCTATCATACCTAACTCTGTGGGCTGACAGGGCGCATTAAATGCACTGCTCAACGTCACATCATTGGTTGCCCGACAAGGCTTGCCGGGCTATCTCACCAGCTCCACGCCTGCTCGCTTCACACGTCATAGGACGGGTGTCATCTGCAGGTGTTTCCTGTAGGGAGTTGCTGCCATGTGGTGAATGGCTGCCACTTAGTCACTCCGCGGTTCGACACCGCACTGATTAACGACGTGGGTCGTGGTGGATTAGTTGGTAAGGTGGTTTTGCCTCCGTGTGCCCCGGCAGGCCCTGCCGGGACGTCTTGGACGTCGTCTTCCGGGGGTGGCCTCGCCCCTTGCCGAGCTCGCTTGCCCGGCAAAGGAGGCCCTTCTCCTGATGGTGCCTTGCTTCTTTGGCTTGATCTTGGTCCCTCTGATCTACATGTTAGTCCTTTGAACCTCTTAGTCCCTTGTATTCTGACTTGGGTTGGTGCTTCAATCTCGTCCCCGTGCCTGTGCATAGTCTGGGCAACAGACCCAGGGTTTGTTGCACCGACACACGGCGGATGCAGCGTTGGCCAATGCTGTGTCGCGAGCCTCCTTGGCTTCGGCGGCTTCCTTCCAGCCTTCCGTGGTGGCGGCCTCGGCCCAGCCGCAGGCTGTCTTGGTGGACGTGTCGGCCTGGAGCCACCCCGAGATAAGCCGCAGGCGCTCCCTCACAAGGCACCTGTCTGCATCTTGGAGGTCGGCTCGGAGCTGACCGAGCGCGGCGTAGGCTTCGTCCAGGGCACCTGGCCTGATGAGGGGGCCGCAGTCCGCCAGCGCAAGGGCTTGGGGAGGAGGCGACACCGGCGCGTTGGCTGGCGCCATCACCAGGGAAGCGGTGGCGAGGACGGCTTGGGGCACCGGAGGCTCCGAGCCCCCCTCGGGCATGGCAGGGGTGGACAGCTCTGCGACCTGTTGGCCCGTGGGGGCCGGCTCCTCCCGAGGCCGCACCACCACATCCTGGGGGGCCTGCTCCGTCGCGAGGGGACGAGAGACGGCCTCTTCCACCTGTGCCGGAGTCGTTACGGCTGCGGCGAGAGGTGGCGCCTCCTGAGTCCCGGCTCCCTCCTTCCTCTTCTTCACCACGACACCCATCCTGGTCATCAGGAGGGGAGCACTATGGGCATGGTGCCAATCTATGCTAAACAGAAGCAAGGTAAGGTACTTACTCGTCGGGAGCGATCCACGTCTTCTTCTTCTCCTTCTTGGCCGGGGCTGGGACACCCCCGCTTTTCCTTGGCGTGGCCTTGGTCGGCCTTGGGGAGTTGGCGGGGTGCTCTTCGGCCAGCCCCGGCGTGGCGCTGCCGCCTGGCAAGGCGGAGGTGTCACCCTGAGGGGACACGACCTACAAGACCGCGCCCGCTCCGGCGGCCAGTGGGGTGCCCCTCGGAGGAGGTGCCACCCCGCTCTTCTTCGGGGTCACCTGGCCTGAACTTCGCAGGGTCCAGGGAGTGGCTCCGGATCTTGGGAGGACCCCGGTGCAGCGTGGGGATTCCACGGCCGGGGGCTCATTGGCGTCGTTGTCGTCTGCAAAGCTGCGAAGGAGCTCGCTCTGGGACGGGGGGAGATCTCCCACACATCATCCTCGGTCGCCTCCAATTCCTCCTCGCCCTCTTCGCTGGCACTGACGCCGGAGGACACCGGCACCGGGGAGTTGGGGCGCTCAGGCGACGCGAGCCCCAGCTCGTTGAAGACGAGCATGGCGGCGATCAGCGCTTCGTTGTCAGCACGGCGGTATAGCGGGACGTAGGCCTCCGGAAGGTCCCCAGGCTCACCCTCGAGTAGGGTGTTCATGGCCTTGTCCAGCTCCTCGCCTGTCAAGCTCTCTGGGCGCAGCCTAATGTCATCCGCCATGCCCCGGAACTCCCACATGGGGCGCATGTGCGACTGGAGTGGAGCCAGGCGCTGCGTCAGGAACTCCTTCACCAGCATGCCCCCCGTCAGCGCCAAGGCATCCATGTCTGAGGTCATCTTCCTTAGGACAGGTGCCGCCCGGGGGTCGGAGAACTTCTCGTGGCTCCACCTCTCGAGCCGTTCAGGCAGCGCAGTCAGCAGCTCCAGCCGCTCGTTGAGGCCCTTGGTGTCCATGAAGACCCAGCGGTGCCGGAAGCTTTCCACCTTCTTCCCGGCCCTCATGAGCACGTTGTTCTTGTGGACCACGATAAAGGACACGCAGCCGGAGCGCTGGGTCAAATCGTGCATCCGCAGAGAGAAGAAGTGCCGGAGGAGTGGCATGGAGGGCCTCACGCCCATGAATGCCTCGTAGTAGAAGGCAAAAATTGACAGGAGGAGGATGGAGTTGGGTTGAAAATGCAGGGGTAGTGGTCGAGGATGGCGTTGAAGAACTCGGAAAGAGGGGGGACGAGCCCCGCGAAGATGCTGTGGAGGAAGAAGGGGTAAACCGTCCGTGCCAGAGTCCGCTGCTTGACGGAGCCGGCCGGGATCACGGTCTCCTTCCACTCGTTCTCGTCGCTCGCCATGTGCGGGAGCACGAGGGCGAGGTGCCCCTCCTCGGTGATGGAGGATGGGTTGAGTGCCGACGCAGGAGAGGGGGAAGAGCTTACGGCTTGCGCCGCGGGCTTCGACTTCTTGGGAGCCATCTGCGAAGTCACCGGTGCCGGAGTTGGAGAAGGAAAGGGGAAGCCGAGCTCGATTGGATCTGGAGAGGTCCTTGGAGGAGGAAAGGGGATCTGAGGCAAGGCAAGGAGGAGTAATGATGGCCTGGCGGTGTGAGCTAGCCTTTTGTCAGTCCGGACAATTGCCGAGGCGACGTGGGGGAGCAGAGGCGTCCGTGTCACGTCAAGCGCCACGCGTCAGCCTGGCCCGCGGCGCTTCACCCTTGCCCCTTGGCTTCGCCTCAAAACCAGCCCGAGTGTGCCTTGGGCCCGGGGGCTACTGTCAGTGTTCTGGGAACTAGGGTACCTAGACTTGCCTGCCTGCAGCCCACGGCCTGGCTCCCTCGATGGCTTGGTATGGCCCATCTACAAGACCACTAAGACAAGACCCTCGCGAGGGGCCAGGCCTCGCGAGGAGGACAACACCAAGACCTCCTGAGGGAGCGGCCTCCCCAGGCGGCCTCCCGAGGAGCGGAGATTTCTATGCAGGTACCCCACCTCATGAGGCTGAGGTGACATGAGCCATGATGACCAAGGGCAGGCGGCGCCAGTGGGCGCAGAGGAGGCACTTTCCTCTTTGGTGCTAAGGAGGCAAGGACAGGCGTGGGTTGCCAAGGAATCTCCCAAAGGTTTCCATTCTGGTGCTACAAGACCAAGACCACAGGCTCGGCAAGGCGGAGGTCATCACCGAGCCCACCACTGCGTCACGACCATAAGCTTTGCAGGCGAAGACCACCTTTCGCGAGGATTAGATGTACTACTTGTCCCCTTTCAAATTGGCCATTGTGGTATCCCTTCCCACCTAAGTTTCAGGGGAAGAGGACCAAGGCCACTATAAATATAGGTTAGCCACCACCATAGAGGAGGTCGACTCATTCTCACCCCCGAGCCCTCGTGAGGCAGCTAATCCACTGTACTAGTTCATCCTCAACCTCCTCGTGAGGCCAATCCACCACAAAGCAGGAGTAGGGTTTTACACCGCAAGGTGGCCCGAACCTGGGAAACTGCCATGTTCATCTTCTTCCTTGCTCATGCGAATCCAGCTAGGCAAGGCTGTGGGGCGACGGGCCCTAAGCTTGAGAGGTTGAGATCTTTGCACACGCCCCAGAGTTCGAACCTTCTTGGGTCTGCGGAGCCCTGAATCCGACAGCCTCCAAATCTGTCCCAAACAGCATACAACCCAAAATTTCTAGCCAGATTCAAATTAATTTAAAAATTAAACATACCTTAATTTACAATCCAATGAAATTTTATCCGCACAAAAACAATGAAATTCAAAATATCAAAATACGAAAGAAAAAAGTAATTTGGAACTAATTGCCTGTTTGCTGTATTTTTTCATTTTACAGCCCATTTCTTATTACTTATAGCCCTTTTTCTAGCCAAGCCGAATGCATCCCTCCTTGTCTTGAAAGATTTCCGGCCCAACAGGGAGTAGAAAAGCAAGTAGGCCTCCGTTGGGTATTTTGCAAAAAACAATATAGCCGGGCTAGCCATTTTAAGAAAGAAAAAAAACTAGGCTGGTCAGGTGGTAAACATATGAAATAAAAGCCTGGGCTAGACAGGCCACAGCTCCCGCACAACCCAGTTGATACCCTGCTCTGTCCCAAAAACAAAAAAACAATACTGCACGAGCTGCTAGTCAGCCACTCCTTGTGCAATTATCTCGCTTATTGATTATGTTGACAGTGTCGTGGGACCCAGATGTCAGGAAACCATCAGGAGGAACCATTTTTTTCTTCTAATAGAGGAGGCACTTGATTGCCTACTGCCATGATCCTAGTGGGTCACTACTGTCATCCTCACCATGTATAGTCGTCTCCTTATTCCTCTCGGTTGTTGACCATGTTGACAGCACCGGAGGGCGGCGCCGTGGCGAGCGAACCAAGGCAGAGGACGATGGTGAGGCCTCAGACGGGAACGAACAGGAGCCGGGGAAGATGCGTAGAGTTTTAGGGTGCAATGTGGCCGCGGCAGCACAACCAGCCATGGGAGGCGGGAGCAGGCGGTCCTGTCGGCGCTGGTTTGGCTTTGGCGGCTGGAGGAAGAAGACACTGAAGAAACACGACAAATGTTGAATGTCAATCCAACGGTCAAGGTTGGCACAATCGTTTGTTGACTAAGCCGACACCACGTAGCATACTTTTTTATAGGAAGAAAAGAAAAGCTGGGCTCATTCCCGAAACTGCCACCGTTTGATCTTGCGTCACAACTAAAACTGCTAGGAAAGTCCGTTCGTTTGCCGTCCTCCTCCCAGGGAACGTTCGCCATATAACATTCCCGAAAATTAAAGACATGAGAAGGCGTACCGAACAAGCTAGTGTACCAGTAAAGAGACGTTGCTGAGTTTTAGAAAAAAATAGAGATGTGCTCCTGTAGCTGGTTCGAATCCAAACCTAGACTATGACTATATATAGTGCTATGCTACTCTGCAAGTAATGAAACTGACATATCCAATGTTCGCTTCTCCATTTCTCTAGTTACTCTGCCTAGGATCACAAGCTCCGGCCGCAACAACCATGTCCGCCGGCGGCTCATCCACCTACTCTTTAGCAGGCAACAACTGGATATGCGCCAAGTCGCCACCCGTACGCCTGTGGGTCTCATCACACCCCCACCAGCACACTCACCGCAGCCGGTTGCTCATTGCAACCCGCTGTCGTTGGTGTGGTGCCACTGCTGCAAATCACGCAGAATTATCCATCGCGTCTCAACTACAATCCTGAACCCTGGCCGAGTCTTCTACAAATGCCCGAATCATGGGGTAATAATATGTTTAAGTTGTTCTCCTGATTTTAGTTGTTGATTTTTTTAATAGTTTGGTTGATGATCTTCCAGTTTGATTCGTGCAGAAAAGGGAAGATTCGTGTGATTTATATTTCTAGGAAGTTGCTGATGTGGGGGAATGGAACTACGCTGATTATTTTGTTAGCCGAGGAATCCCAATACCAATAGGTTGGGGTGTTGGACAAGTAACTGAAGGAACGGCAGAACAGGAAGATGCAGAGCAGAATGTTAAAGATGTAGTTGATCTGATCATGGCCAAGCAACAACTGCTGAACGGCTTGGTAGCAATGAGGAGATGAAAGAGCTTGTGAAGATAATGGGCAAGATCATTGTGCTTTGTAGGATGATTGTCTCTTTATTTGCAGTGTATGTAGCACTCGTGATGTATTGAGTGGCTATGACATGAGCACTTTGCTAAAACTAGTAATGAATGAAACATGTTTAGCAGGCTAGCCGTAGTGTCGTGAACATCTAATGATTTCTATTAACGGAAATCGGGGGGTATCCCCTTTTGCTCATAAATAAATAAATAGCAGAGGCCCTTTTGCTAATAAATAAATAAATTAGCACAGGCCCTGTCAGGTCAGCTTTGTTCCTATTGGAAGACGTAGAGCAAATTGCACTCCAAAAACAAACTATGTCATCAAATACAAGTTTCACAGCCAAATATGAGTACAACTAAACAACAATGTCATCATGTTTTAGTCGTCATACAATCACCAAACACAAATCAACATACATAATAAGTGATGTTCTCACAGCAAAATACTAAACAACAACTTCATCAGGTTTTAGTTGTCATCAGGTTTTAGTTATCATAGCAAACACAATTTCACATAGTAGATAAAAAGTCGTCTTCTCACAGGCAAATACGACAAAAGCAATCTAATCATCATCCGTAGCAGCAACGTCAACATCTTCCCCTTGTGTATCCGTCTAAATCGTAATTCCCCCCAGTGTCATCTTCTTCTTCATCCTCAATGTCCTCGAACGTTGGCCTCTTATTGATCAACTCTCATACGTCCAGAGCCCAACATGGAATCTTTTCGCCAGTGTTATTGATGTGATGGTTCTCAAAGATACTATGAACATCTGTGGAATCTTCTACATCAGGAGCAGTGTAAGCATCATCTTGTTGTGTAACTTCATTAAATGAATTCCTCTACTCAAACCTTTGCAATACTCTCCAGTTATCGCTACATGCATATGTGTCTTCCAAGAAAAATATTTGTGTTGCTTGATTTGCCAAAATAAAAGGCTCATCGGTGTGGTACGCCACCTTGACAATGATGGATTTGAAATAATCATCAGCTTTGGGTTTTGTGATCCTGGAAAACAGGTTATAGCAACGACAGAACAACAGAACCACACACCAATGAACGTCAAAACTGGAGATATACTGCAACTGAACAATGTCTTTTATGTTACCATACATTTCAGTTATCTCTTTGCCGTACGTATCCATGCTCATGATGGCACTGTTTTGTGTCTTCCTGCCTTCGTCGCGTGCAAGGATGTTGTAGCGCATATCTCCAACAATGCAAGATTCATAATGTCTTACCCGAGTATCAGGACCCATTCCTAGTGCGTAAAGGGCATCATTAACTGCCTGCCCATCCTCCCGCATCTTCTTAACCTATTGTTAGAAAATAGACAAGCTGATCATCTTGTGTACTCAATATGTAAAAAACTAATAGTGCAATTCAAAAGCTTACACGGCTCTTGAACCATTTCACAAATCCTGCCATAACCAGTTTGTCAATGTTTCTTGGATTTTGCACTAGTAAGTCCTTTTTGTAGATGTTGCACAACATAGTGATCGCGTCAAACATCTAAATATATAAGAATGTGCTGCAAGTTTAGTAGATTATGATGTATAAGCTGCAGTACTTAGAACTTACTCGATATAAGGTAGACTCTCAGGACAGTGATTCAACACATACCAAACCATTTTGTCGAAATCTTTAGGTTTGTCATCTTGTCGACTCTTCCCTGTAACACGAACAAAACTATCGAAAACATTGAGCTCGGGATTGTCTTCACCCACCTTTTTGCTAAGCCGATCAGCTGTTTCAATGTATTTTGAGCAGAATGTCAATGCTTCCATAGCAATGTAGGCCTCTGAAATGGAACCCTCAGGTCTAGCTCTGTTCCTAACATAGCCCTTGAAAGTGCCTAGCCACCTTTCAATAGGGTACATCCAGCCATACTGTACTGGACCTCTAAGTAGTGCCTCATCAGGCAGATGAACAACCAAATGCACCATCACATCAAAGAAGGCTGGAGGATATATCTTCTCAAGGTCGCATAGGATAGTTGGTATCTTGTCTCTAAGACACTCCAAAGCATCTATCATGATATTTCTACTGCAGAGTTCCCTGAAGAATTGTCCCAACTCTGGAACTGCTTTGTATAAGTCAGGGCGGCCCAATCCTCTAAGGATAACAGCTAAAACTCCTTGAAGTAGGGTGTGGCAGTCATGAGTTTTCAACCCTTGTACCTTGTTTCCATCTGGACTGGCTCTCCTTTCAAGGTTGGAAGCAAATCCGTGTGTGAATCTCACACGTGACAGGACCTTGCAGAATTCTTTTCTTTTTACCTTGTCCAAGACGTACACAGCTGGTGCCATATCCCGTGATGCACCATCATCTTTCACCTACAAATCGGATCTGATACCCAGGTGTGTCAAATCAATCCTAGATTTTAAGGTATCTTTCGTCTTGCCTTCAATATTAAGAAGTGTGCCGATAATGTTGTCACATATATTTTTCTCGATGTGCATCACATCAAGATTATACGGTAACTCCAAATCTTTCCAATACTCCAACTCCTACAAAGTGGACCTGTGGGTAAACAATAATCTCTCTTCTGCCCTGCCACGCTTCCTTTTCCTGCTACCATTATCAGGATGGTTTCCTGGTGTAATATGCATGACCTTCTGTAATTCCTCCTGCAACTCATCACCGGTGAGCCTCTTTGGCGCATCACAGTTTTCATGCTTTGCATCGAACACAGGTCTTCGGTATTTTGTAGGACACGGCTTGTCCTTGGCAAGGAAATGACAGTGTCCAATATAACAGATCTTGGTAAGTATTGCGTATGACAGCGGATTCTTGTCACAGCGAACACATGCATTGTAACCATGTGTCGTTCGCCCTGACATAGTGCCCTAATACATCTCCATCGTATCTACTTTTCCTAACGCTTTTCCTCTTGTTTTGGACTCTAATTTTCATGATTTGAATGAAACTAACCCAGACTGACGCTGTTTTCAGCAGAACTACCATGGTGTTGTTTTTGTGCAGAAATAAAAGTTCTCGGATTGGAACGAAACTTTTTGGAGAATTTTTATACAATAAAAGAAAAATACTGGAGCCAAGAACCACCGGAGGGGGGGCCCTGGGTGAGCACAACCCACCAGGGCGCCCCCCCCCCCTCAGGCGCGCCCAGGTGGGTTGTGCCCACCTAGTGGCCCCGCAGACCATGATTCCAACGCTATAAAATCCTATTTTTCCTGAAAAAAATGAGGGAGAAAGAATTATCTCGTTTCACGATACGGAGCCACCGCCACCTCCTCTACTTCATCGGGAGGCCAGATCTGGAGTCTGTTTTGGGTTCCGGAGAGGGGGATCTTCGATCTTCGTCATCACCAACCCTCCTTCATCGCCAATTCCATGATGCTCCCCACCGGGAGTGAGTAATCCCTTCGTAGGCTCGCTGGTCGGTGAGGAGTTGGATGAGATTCATCATGTAATCGAGTTAGTTTTGTTAGGGGTTGATCCCTAGTATCCACTATGTTCTGAGATTGATGTTGATATGACTTTGCCATGCTTAATGCTTGTCACTTTGGGCCCTGGTGCCATGATTTCAGATCTGAACCATTTATGTTATCACCATTATATCTATGTTCTAGATCCGATCTTGCAAGTTATATTCACCTATTACGTGTTATGATCCGTAAACCCCAGGGTGTCATGATGACTGTAATTTGAGGAGTTAATGTATTCACTATGTGCTAATGCTTTATTCTGGTTCTGTATTAAAAGGAGGCCTTAATATCCCTTAGTTTCCATATGGACCCCGCTGCCACCGGAGGGTAGGACAAAAGATGTCATGCAAGTTCTTTCCATAAGCACGTATGACTATTTACGGAATACATGCCAACATTATATTTATGAACTGGAGCTAGTTTTATATCGCCCTAGGTTATAACTGTTATATGATGAATATCATCCAATGAATTCACCGATCCAATGCCTACGATTTTCTCTTATATTGTTCTTGCTAAGTTACTACTGCTACTGTTACTGTTACACTTGCTACAAAATCATTGCTGTCATTGTTACCGTTACTATTGCTGTTGCTACTAATATCAAAACTATCATACTACTTTGCTACTGATCACTTTGCTATAGATAATTAATCTCCAGGTGTGGTTGATTTGACAACTTAGCTGCTAATACTTACAAATATTCTTTGGCTCCCCTTGTGTCGAATCAATAAATTTGGGTTGAGTACTCTACCCTCGAAAACTGTTGCGATCTCCTATACTTGTGGGTTATCAAGACCTTTTTCTAGCGCCATTGCCGGGGAGCATAGCTATATTTATTGAGTCACTTGGGATTATTATCAATTTATCGCATTGAAGAATCTGAAGGATACCAAGACTAAAATATTTCCCTCTAAGACAAGGGGAGGTAAGGAACTACCATCTAGCTCTGCACTTGATTCACCTTCTATTTTGAGTAAACTTGCAACACCACCACATGCTATTAATCCTGATATGTCGCAAGTTATTGATGATGCTACTTCTGCTATGGGTAATGCTTATGACGATGCTAGTACCTTGCTTGATGATAATGTGCTACTTGGTGATTTTCTTGATGAACAAATTGCTAGAGCTAGAGTTATTAAGGATGCTGAACCTGATGAAATTGTTGAATTTGAAAATCTTGAAACACCTGTTAGACCTGGCTCTCATAGATATGAACTGCCTAAGTTACCTGAAGGTTATGTTATGTTATGGATGAGGAGATAGCTAGAGATTTTCTTGCTTGCAATGATAGAGATGATCTTAAGAAATTATTATGCAAACTGAAGGAGAAATCTTTGAATGCTAGAATGAAATGTGATCCTAAGTTTGCCACTTCACCTATCTTTGTTGATGATAAGGATTATGAATTCTCTGTCGGCCCAGAGTTAATTACTTTGGTTGAATCTGATCCTTTCCATGGTTATGAAACTAAAACTGTTGTGGCACATCTTACTAAGCTGAATGATATAGCCACCCTATTTGCTCATGATGAGAAAATTTGCTACTATTATATTCTCAAATTATTTCCGTTCTCTTTAAAGGGTGATGCTAAGACTTGGTATAATACTCTTGCTCATGTTTGTGTGCGTAGTCCCCAGGATATGATTTACTACTTCTCTGAAAAATATTTTCCTGCTCATTAGAAACAAGCTGCCTAGAAGAAGAGAGTCTCCCACAAGCTTGGGGGAGGCTTCTCCAATTGCTTAATGCTTTGCCTGATCATCCTCTTAAGAAAAATGAAATACTTGATATCTTCTATAATGGACTAACCGATGCTTCTAGGGACTTCCTAGATAGTTGTGCTAGTTGTGTTTTTAGGGAACAAACTATTGGACAAGCTGAAGAATTGTTGAATAATATATTGAAAAATTATGATGATTGGACTCTTCCTGAACCACCGCCTAAACCCACTCCGAAGAAGAGGGGTATCTTCTATCTCAGTCCTGAAGCTATGCAAGAGGCAAAGAAATGTATGAAGGAAAAAGGTATTAAAGCTGAGGATGTCAAAATTTTACCTCCTATTGAAGAAATACATGGGCTTGATACACCACCACCCAAGGTGGTAGAGGTAAATTATTTAATGAAATTTAATGATAATGACAATCCTTATAATATGCATCCTAGTCAATGCCTTTATGAGTTTGATAACAATATTAGAAAACAAGATCACTTCAATGCAAATGTTATGAAACAATTGAAATACAATTCTGATATGATTGCTCGCTTGAGTGACTTGTTATTTAGAATCTCAAATGATGTTAGAGGTGTAGGAAAACATGCTTCTATGGTTCAAACTCAACTAGAACAAGTTGCTAAATCTCAAAGAGAATTGCTTGATGAAATGAATAATAATATCAATGATCATGCTGCCAGAGTAATGTCTAGAGGAGGTAGAATGACTCAGGAACCAATTTATCCTGAGGGACACCCAAAAAGAATTGAACAAGACTCTCAAAGAATCAATACTGATGCACCTAGTCCTACCAAAAAGAATAAGAAAAAGAAAAATGATAGGACTCTGCATACCTCTAGTGAACCTAAGATAGAAAAACCTCCTGAAGCTAATAATGATTATTCTATTTCTGATCCTGAAACTCAATCTGGTAATGAACACTCACCTAGTGATAATGAAAAAGATAATGATGAGGTTCTAGAAGACACTCAACCAAACAGTAAAGAACCAGATAATGATGTTGAAATAGAACCAGTTGTTGATCTTGATAACCCACAACCCAAGAATAAAAGATATGACAAAAGAGACTTTGTTGCTCGAAAACATGGAAGGGAAAGAGAACCATGGGTTCAGAAACCCATGCCCTTTCCACCTAAATCAACTAAGAAGAAAGATGAAGAAGAATTTGAACGCTTTGCTGAAATGATTAGGCCAGTCTTTTTGTGCTCTCGCTTGACTGATATTTTAAAGATGGCCCCTTATGCAAAGTACATGAAATACATCATCACTAATAAGAGAAAAATACCGAAAGCTGAAATCTCCACCATGCTTGCTAATTATTCTTTTAAGGATGGAGTACCTAAAAACTTGGAGATCCAGGAATACCAACTATACCTTGCTCCATCAAAAGAAACTATGTGAAAACTACTTTATGTGATTTAGGAGCTGGTGTTAGCAAAAAAGTAATGGCGCAGCTTCCTCGAGGCCATAAGAAGGCCGAAGATCAACTTTTGCACCCCAGAATACCATGACCTAGCCCCCTGCAAGAGGGAGCTGACAAAGTAAACTGGTCACTGCACCATCTTCTTTTTTGCTAACACCTTCTGATTGCCAATATCTGCCTGTGGCACCTCTTCTCCATTTGTATCAGGGCTTGCCAGGGATTGGTTTGATCCATCATTAGGTGGCTCTGCTGTACTGGCTCCTTCGCTCTCCACTTCCCTCTGCGCCACCAAGGCAACACTGACCACTTGATTAGTTGCCGCCAAGTATAACAGTAGTGACACTTGTGGTTTAGGTGCAACCAAGGTTGGCGCGGAGGAAAGGTAGGCTTTCAAATCTCGCAGCGTAGCCTCTACCTCTAGAGTCCATTTCATTGGACCAGCCTTCTTCAAAATTTTGAAGAATGGCAGGGCACGTGTAGCGGATTTTGAAATGAATCTGCTTAGTGTGGCAACACAGCCAGCCAGACGCCTCACATCCTTGATGGTTTTAGGGGCTTGGATCTGCTCTATTGCTTTGATCTTGTCGGGGTTGGCTTCTATCCCTTGCTGAGACACAAAGAATCCAAGAAGCTTGACGGACAGAACGTCAAACACACATTTCTCTAGATTGAGCTTCAAGTTGATCTTTCACAAGTTTGCAAAGGTTTCTTCCAGATCTTGGACAAGTGTAGACTTATCTCTGGTCTTGACCACTATGTCATCCATGTAGGCTTCTATGTTTCTATGTAGCTGAGGTTCAAAACCAATTTGCTCGGCCCTCACAAATGTAGAACCGGCGCTTTTTAGCCCGAAAGGCATACGTACAAAGTAGTACGTGCCACATGGGGTAATAAACGCGGTCTTATCTTCATCTTCCTTGGCCATAAAGATCTGATGGTATCCAGAGTATGCATCCAGAAAGGAGAGCAAATCACACCCTGAAGTGGAGTCAATGTTCTGGTTGATGCGCGGCAAGGGAAATGGATCCTTTGGACATGCTTTGTTCAAGTCAATGAAGTCAATATAAAGTCTCCATTTCCCGTTTGCCTTGCGTACTACCACTGGATTTGCTAACCAAGTTGGGTGCAACACTCCTCTGACCAAGCCAACTGCTTCAAGTTTCTTGATTTCTTCGGTATTGAACTGTTGTCGCTCCAAGGCTTGCTTTCTGACTATCTGCTTGACGGGACGAACATGAGGATAGAAACAAAGGTGGTGCTCGATTACCTCCCTGGGAACACCGGGGATGTCAGATGGTTGCCATGCAAACACATCAATATTCGCCCGTAGGAAGGCAATGAGCGCGCTTTCCTATTAGTCATCAAGGATGGAACTAATGGTAAAAGTACCATTAGTGCCATCCTGTCTTGCGGGAACCTTCTTTGTTGCAGGGGGAGCATCCTTGGATCTCTTGCTGGCCAAACTTTTCGGCAAGTCACTGCCGGGCGCAGTGCACTCCGAAGAGGCGCGCTTCCCGGGGTCCTTGTAGGTGTCCTTGCCATTTTTCTTAACTTTCTTTTCCTCCTTGGCGGGAGCTGAGGTCCTGACAGCCTCTGCTGCTACCGCATCTCTATACATCTTGTCGACGCATATGACTGCATCTCTCTTATCTGACGGAATGGAGATGACTCCCATTGGGCCTGACATCTTAAAGGTGTTATATGCATAATGGGACGCCGCCATGAACTTAGCCAGCGCCGGGCGACCAAGGATTCCGTTGAACGACAGAGGAAGTTCAATGACATCAAACACAACTTTCTCGGTTCTGAACTTTATTTCCCCGCCAAACATCACTGGCAACGTAATCTTTCCCTTTCTTTCTGCGGGAGGGCCTACAAATCATTGTCCTATCCTAGTTCTTGATGGCCGCCAGTTAAGGCGCCAACGAACTCATTGCACAAGTCTGCCCATGAAGAAATGGAATCTTCCGGCAAGTGCATCAGCCAAGACCTCACATTAGGCTTGAGAGCTAACGAGAAGTAGTTGGCAAGTACTTTCTCATCTCTTCCTCCGGTAGCCTGGACGGCAATCATATAGATGCCCAGAAACTCTGCCAGATTTTTTAGTTTTCCATCATACTTCTCCGGCAGGTTAGGCTTGAAGGTGCGAGAGGTTGGCCAACGGACTTGCCGCAACTCACGAGAGAAGGCGGGGCACCCTACCTCGTAAGGCAAGTACCCGCCTGAAGGAAATATGCCCTAGAGTCAATAATAAAGTTGTTATTTTATATTTCCTTATTCATGATAAAGGTTTATTATTCATGCTAGAATTGTATTGATCGGAAACCTAAATACATGTGTGAATACATAAACAAACACCGTGTCCCTAGTGAGCCTCTACTTGACTAGCTTGTTGATCAAAGATGGTTAAGGTTTCCTAACCATGGACATGAGTTATTGTTTGATAACGGTATCACATCATTAGGAGAATGATGTGATGGACAAGACCCATCCGTTAGCTTGGCATAGTGATCATTCAGTTTTATTGCTATTGCTTTCTTCATGTCAAATACATATTCCTTTGACTATGAGCTTATGCAACTCTCGGATACCGGAGGAATGCCTTGTGTGCTATCAAACGTCACAACATAACTGGGTGATTATAAAGATGCTCTACAGGTATCTCCGAAGGTGTTTGTTGAGTTGGCATAGATCGAGATTAGGATTTGTCACTCCGAGTATCGGAGAGGTATCTCTGGGCCCTCTCGGTAATACACATCATAAGCTTGCAAGCAAACGACTAAGGAGTTATTCATGAGGTGATGTATTACAGAACGAGTAAAGAGACTTGCCGGTAACGAGATTGAACTAGGTATAGAGATACCGACGATCGAATCTCGGGCAAGTAACATACCGATGGACAAAAGGAATTACGTATGTTGTCATAACGGTTCGACCGATAAAGATCTTCATAGATTATGTAGGAGCCAATATGGGCATCCAGGTTCCGCTATTGGTTATTGACCGGAGAGGTGTCTCGGTCATGTCTGCATAGTTCTCGAACCCGTAGGGTCCGCACCTTAATGTTCGATGACGATATAGTATTATATGAGTTATGTGATTTGGTGACCGAATGTTGTTCGGAGTCCCAGATGAGATCACGAACATGACGAGGAATCTCAAAAAGGTTGAGAGGTAAAGATTGATATATAGGACGATAGTATTCGGACACCGGAAGTGTTTCGGGGGGTACCGGGTACTTATCGGGTCACCGAAAGGGGTTCCGGGCACCCCCGGCAAAAGTTATGGGCCTTATGGCCCAAGAGAGAAAACGCACCAGCCACAAGGGGCTGGTGCGCCCCCATAGCAGGCCGGCCTAGGTGGAGAAGGAAAGAGGGGAGGGAAAGGAAAGTGTGGAGTAGGACTCCCGCTTCCTTCCCTCTCCCCCCTCTTTCCTTCCCCCTTGTTCATACAAGGAAAGGGGGGCGCGGCCAGGGCAGGAGCCCTAGGGCCGGCCGGCCACCTATGTGGTGCACCAGGCTGCCTCCCCTTCGCCTCCCACCTATATATATGTGGGAGGGGGCACCTAGCACACAACAGATCAATTGTTAGCCATGTGCGGCGCCCCCCTCCACCGTTTACACCCCCGGTCATATTTTCGTATCGCTTAGGCGAAGCCCTGCGGAGATCACTTCACCATCATCGTCACCACGCCATCGTGCTGACAGAACTCATCTACTACCTTGCTATCTTGCTGGAACAAGAAGGTGGATGACGTCACCGAGCTGAACGTGTGCTGAACGCGGAGGTGCCGTACGTTCGGTACTAGATCGGTTGGATCGAGAAGAAAGTTCGACTACATCAACCGCGTTGTGAAACGCTTCTGCTTACGGTCTATGAGGGTACGTAGACACACTCTCCCCCTCGTTGCTATGCATCTTTATGGATAGATCATTGCGTGTGTGTAGAATTTTTTTTGTTTTCCATGCAACATTTCCCAACAGTGGCATCATGAGCCAGGTCTATGCGTAGATGATATGCACGAGTTGAACACAAAGAGTTGTGGGTGGTGATAGTCATACTGCTTACCACCAATGTCTTATTTTGATTCGGCGGTATTGTGGGATGAAGCGGCCCGGACCAACCTTACATGTCCACGGACATGAGACCGGTTCCACCGACTAACATGCAACTAGTTTTGCATAAAGGTGGCTGGCGGGTGTCTGTTTCTCCTACTTTAGTTGAATTGAATTTGACTACGGCCGGTCCTTGAAGAAGGTTAAAACAGCAAACTTGACGAATCACCGTTGTGGTTTTTGCGGTAGGTAAGAACGGTTCTTGCTAGAAACCCGTAGCAGCCACGTAAAACTTGCAACAACAAAGTAGAGGACGTCTAACTTGTTTTTGCAGGGTATGTTGTGATGTGATATGGTCAAGACATGATGTGATATACGTTATTGTATGAGATGATCATGTTTTGTAAGATATCAGGCAACCAGCAGGAGCCTTATGGTTGTCTCTTTGTTGTACGAAATGCAAACGCCATGTAATTGCTTTACTTTATTGCTATGAGTTAGCAATAGTTGTAGAAGCAATAGTTGGCGAGGCGACCACAACGCAATGATGGAGATCAATGTGTCGAGCCGGTGACGATGGAGATCATGATGATGCTTTGGAGATGGAGATCAAAAGCACGAGATGATGATGGCCATATCATGTCACATATTTTGATTGCATGTGATGTTTATCTTTTATGCATCTTATTTTGCTTAGTATGGCGGTAGCATTATAAGATGATCCCTTCACTAAATTTCAAGGTAAAAGTGTTCTCCCTGAGTATGCACCATTGCTACAGTTCATCGTGTTGAGACACCACGTGATGATCTGGTGTGATAGACTCTACGTTCACATACAACGGGTGTAAGATAGTTTTGCACATGCAGAATACTTGGGTTAAACTTGACGAGCCTATCATGTACAGACATGGCCTCGGAACACTGGAGATCGAAAGATTGAACATGAATCATATAGTAGATATGATCAACATAGAGATGTTCACCATTGATGACTACCCCATCTCACGTGATGATCGGACATGGGTTAGTTGATTTGGATCACGTATCAATTAGATGACTTGAGGGATGTCTATCTAAGTGGGAGTTCTTAAGTAATTTGAATAATTGAACTTAATTTATCATGAACTTAGTCCTGATAGTATTTGCATATCTATGTTGTCGATCAATGGCCCATGCTACCGTTCCCCTGAATTTTAATGCATTCCTAGAGAAAGCTAAGTTGAAAGATGATGGTAGCAACTACACGGACTGGGTCCGTAACTTGAGGATTATCCTCATTGCTGCACAGAAGAATTATGTCCTTGATGCACCGCTGGGTGAAAGGCCTGCTGCAGGAGCAGAAGTTGATGTTTTGAATGTCTGGCAAGCTCGAACTGATGACTACTCGATAGTTCAGTGTGCCATGCTTTACGGCTTAGAACCGGGACTTCAAAGACGTTTTGAACGTCATGGAGCATATGAGATGTTCCAAGAGTTGAAGTTAATATTTCAAGCAAATGCCCGGGTTGAGAGATATGAAGTCTCCAACAAGTTCTATAGCTGCAAGATGGAGGAGAACAGTTCTGTCAGTGAACACATACTCAAAATGTCTGGGTATTACAATCACTTGACTCAGCTGGGAGTTGATCTTCCGGGTGATTGTGTTATTGACAGAGTTCTTCAATCACTACCACCAATCTACAAAGGCTTTGTGATGAACTATAATATGCAAGGGATGAACAAAACAATTCCCGAGCTCTTCGCAATGCTTAAGGCCACGGAGGTAGAAATCAAGAAGGAGCATCAAGTGTTGATGGTTAACAAAACCACTAGTTTCAAGAAAAAGGGCAAGGGAAAGAAAGGGAACTTCAAAAAGAATGGCAAGCAAGTTGCCACTCCCAGGAAGAAGCCCAAAGCTGGACCCAAGCCTGAAACTGAGTGCTTCTACTGCAAAGGGACTGGTCACTGGAAGCGGAACTGCCCCTAGTATTTGGCAGATAAGAAGGATAGTAAAGTGAACAAAGGTATATTTGATATACATGTTATTGATGTGTACCTTACTAATGCTCGTAGTAGCGCCTGGGTATTTGATACTGGTTCAGTTGCTCATATTTGTAACTCGAAACAGGAGCTACGGATTAAACGAAGATTGGCTAAGGACGAGGTGACGATGCACGTCGGGAATGGTTCCAAGGTCGATGTGATCGCCGTCGGCACGCTACCTCTACATCTACCTTTGGGATTAGTTTTAGACCTGAATAATTGTTATTTGGTGCCAGCGTTGAGCATGAACATTATATCTGGATCTTGTTTAGTGTGAGACAGTTATTCATTTAAATCAGAGAATAATGGTTGTTCTATTTATATGAGTAATATCTTTTATGGTCATGCACCCTTGAAGAGTGGTCTATTTTTGTTGAATCTCGATTGTAGTGATACACATATTCATAATATTGATGCCAAAAGATGCAAAGTTGATAATGATAGTGCAACATATTTGTGGCACTGCCGTTTAGGTCATATTGGTATAAAGCGCATGAAGAAACTCCATGCAGATGGGCCTTTGGAATCACTTGATTATGAATCATTTGATACTTGCGAACCATGCCTCATGGGCAAGATGACTAAAACTCCGTTCTCCGGAACAATGGAGCGAGCCAATGACTTATTGGAAATAATACATACTGATGTATGCAGTCCGATGAGTGTTGAGGCACGCGGCGGGTATCGTTATTTTCTGACCTTCACAGATGATTTGAGTAGATATGGGTATATCTACTTTATGAAACACAAGTCTGAAACATTTGAAAAGTTCAAAGAATTTCAGAGTGAAGTGGAGAATCATCATAACAAGAAAATAAAGTTTCTACGATCTGATCGCGCAGGCGAATATTTGAGTTACGAGTTTGGCCTTCATTTAAAAGATTGTGGAATAGTTTCACAACTCACGCCACCTAGAACACCACAGCGTAATGGTGTGTCTTAATGTCGTAACCGTACTTTATTGGATATGATGAGTTCTATGATGTCTCTTACCGATTTACCACTATCGTTTTGGGGTTATGCATTAGAGACAGCTGCATTCACGTTAAATAGGGCACCATCTAAATCCATTGAGACGACACAGTATGAACTATGGTTTGGCAAGAAACCTAAGCTGTCGTTTCTTAAAGTTTGGGGTTGCGACACTTATGTCAAAAGGCTTCAGCCTGATAAGCTCGAACCCAAATCGGAGAAGTGCGTCTTCATAGGATACCCTAATTAAATGATTGGGTACACTTTCTACCACAGATCCAAAGGCAAGATCTTTGTTTCCAAGAATGGAACCTTTCTAGAGAAGGAGTTTCTCTCGAAAGAAGTGAGTGGGAGGAAAGTAGAACTTGATGAGGTAATCATACCTTCTCTCGAATTGGAAAGTAGCACATGAGAGAAATCCGTTCCCGTGATGCCTACACCAACTAGAGAGGAAGCAAATGATAATGATCATGAAACTTCAGATCAAGTTGCTACTGAACCTCGTAGGTCAACCAGAGCACGATCCGCACCAGAGTGGTACGATAATCCTGTTCTGGAAGTCATGTTATTAGACCAAGGCGAACCTACGAACTATGAAGAAGCTATGATGAGCCCAGATTCCGACAGATGGCTTGAGGCCATGAAATCTGAGATAGGATCCATGTATGAGAACAAAGTGTGGACTTTGGTGGACTTGCCCGATGAGCGGCAAGCCATAGAGAATAAGTGGATTTTCAAGAAGAAGACTGACGCTGATGGTAATGTTACTATCTACAAAGCTCGACTTATCGCAAAAGGTTTTCGACAAGTTCAAGGGGTTGACTACAATGAGACTTTCTCACCCATAGCGATGCTTAAGTACGTTCGAATCATGTTAGCAATTGCCGCATTTTATGATTATGATATCTGGCAAATGGACGTCAAAACTGCATTCCTTAATGGATTTCTTAAGGAAGAGTTGTATATGATGCAACCAGAAGGTTTTGTCGATCCTAAAGGTGCTAACAAAGGGAGCAAGCTCCAGGGATCCATCTATGGACTGGTGCAGCATCTTGGAGTTGGAATATACGCTTTGATGAGGTGACCAAAGCATATGGTTTTATACAGACTTTCGGTGAAACCTGTATTTACAAGAAAGTGAGTGGGAGCTCTGTAGCATTTCTAATATTATATGTAGATGACATAATGTTGATTGGAAATGATATAGAATTTCTGGATAGCATAAAAGGATACTTGAATAAGAGTTTTTCAATGAAAGACCTCGGTGAAGCTGCTTATATATTGGGCATCAAGATCTATAGGGATAGATTAAGACGCTTAATAGGACTTTCACAAAGCACATACCTTGATAAAGTTTTGAAGAAGTTCAAAATGGATCAGTCAAAGAAATGGTTCTTGCCTGTGTTACAAGGTGTGAAGTTGAGTCAGACTCAAAGCCCGACCACTGCAGAAGATAGAAGAAAATGAAAGTCATTCCCTATGCCTCAGCCATAGGTTCTATCATGTATGCTATGCTGTGTACCAGGCCTGATGTGTGCCTTGCCATAAGTTTGGCAGGGCGGTACCAAAGTAATCCAGGAGAGGATCACTGGACAGCGGTCAAGAACATCCTGAAGTACCCGAAAAGGACCAAGGATATGTTTCTCGTTTATGGAGGTGACAAAGAGCTCGTCGTAAATGGTTACGTCGATGCTAGCTTTGACACTGATCCGGATGACTCTAAGACACAAACCGGATACGTATTTATATTGAATGGTGGAGCTGTCAGTTGGTGCAGTTCCAAGCAAAGCGTCATGGCGGGATCTACGTGTGAAGCGGAGTACATAGCTGCTTTGTAAGAAGCAAATGAAGGAGTCTGGATGAAGGAGTTCATATCCGATCTAGGTGTAATACCTAGTGCATCGGATCCAATGAAAATCTTTTGTGACAACACTGGAGCAATTGCCTTGGCGAAGGAATCCAGGTTTCACAAGAGAACCAAACACATCAAGAGACGCTTCAACTCCATTCATGAACAAGTCAAGGATGGAGACATAGAAATTTGCAAGATACATACGGATCTGAATGTAGCAGACCCGTTGACTAAGCCTCTTCCACGAGCAAAACATGATCAGCACCAAGACTCCATGGGTGTTAGATTCATTACAATGTAATCTAGATTATTGACTCTAGTGCAAGTGGGAGACTGAAGGAAATATGCCCTAGAGGCAAAAATAAAGTTGTTATTTTATATTTCCTTATTCATGATAAAGGTTTATTATTCATGCTAGAATTGTATTGATCGGAAACCTAAATACATGTGTGAATACATAAACAAACACCGTGTCCCTAGTGAGCCTCTACTTGACTAGCTCGTTGATCAAAGATGGTTAAGGTTTACTAACCATGGACATGAGTTGTTGTTTGATAACGGGATCACCTCATTAGGAGAATGATGTGATGGACAAGACCCATCCGTTAGCTTAGCATAATGAACGTTCAGTTTTATTGCTATTGCTTTCTTCATGTCAAATACATATTTCTTCGACTATGAGATTATGCAACTCCCGAATACCAGAGGAATGCCTTGTGTGCTATCAAACGTCACAATGTAACTGGGTGATTATAAAGATGCTCTACAGGTATCTCCAAAGGTGTTTGTTGAGTTGGCATAGATCGAGATTAGGATTTGTCACTCCGAGTATCGGAGAGGTATCTCTGGGCCCTCTCGGTAATACACATCATAAGCTTGCAAAAACGACTAAGGAGTTAGTCACGAGGTGATGTTTTACGGAACAAGTAAAGAGACTTGCCAGTAACGAGATTGAACTAGGTATAGAGATACCGACCATCGAATCTCGGGCAAGTAACATACCGATGGACAAAGGGAATTACGTATGTTGTCATAATAGTTCGACCGATAAAGATCTTTGTAGAATATGTAGGAGACAATATGGGCATCCAGGTTTCGCTATTGGTTATTGACCGAAGAGGTGTCTCGGTCATGTCTACATAGTTCTCGAACCCGTAGGGTCCGCACGCTTAACGTTCGATGATGATATAGTATTATATGAGTTATGTGATTTGGTGAACGAATGTTGTTTGGAGTCTCGGATGAGATCACGAACATGAGGAGGAGTCTCAAAATGGTCGAGAGGTAAAGATTGATATATAGGACGATAGTATTCGTCAACCGGAAGTGTTTCTGGGGGTACCGGGTACATATCGGGTCACCGGAAGGGGTTCCGGGCACCCCCGGCGAAAGTTATGGGCCTTATGGGCCAAGAGAGGAAACGCACCAGCCACAAGGGGCTGGTGTGCCCCCATAGCAGGCTGGTCTAGGTGGAGAAGGAAAGAGGGGAGGGAAAGGAAAGTGTGGAGTAGGACTCCCGCTTCCTTCCCTCTCCCCCCTCTTTCCTTCCCCCTTGTTCATACAAGGAGAGGGGGGGGGCGCGGCCAGGGCAGGAGCCCTAGGCCGGCCGGCCACCTATGTGGTGCGCCAGGATTACTCCCCTTCCCCTCCCACCTATGTATATGTGGGAGGGGGGGTGCCTAGCACACAACAGATCAATTGTTAGCCGTGTGCGGCGCCCCCCTCCACCGTTTACACCCCCAGTCATATTTTCGTACTACTTAGGCGAAGCCTTGCAGAGATCACTTCACCATCACCGACACCATGCTGTCGTGCTGATGGAACTCATCTACTAACTCGCCATCTTGCTGGATCAAGAAGGCGGAGGACGTCACCGAGCTGAACGTGTGCTAAACGCGGAGGTGCCGTACGTTCGGTACTAGATCGGTTGGATCGGGAAGAAAGTTTGACTACATCAACCGTGTTGTTAAATGCTTCCGCTTACGGTCTACGAGGCTACGTAGACACACTCTCCCCCTCGTTGCTATGCATCTCTATGGATAGATCATTGCGTGTGCGTAGAATATTTTTTGTTTTCCATGCAATGTTTCCCAACACCGCCAACGCTGGGCGCGGGTTCGTCAACATCGAGTCCATTACGCCTGCCTGATTGACGGCGCGTCTCATGATGCCGTCAATGGTGACATGGGCGTCTTCCTTCCTCCTGTCTCTCAACTCTTGGCGTTGATCCTGGTGGAGTCGTGGGTCGGATGAAGCCATCGACGCTTCATCAGGCTCATCGACGTCTTGGGTTTGCTGAGCCCGCCGCGGTTGCCCTTGGGTGGGCTGCCATGGAGGGGACTGCATCGTAGATGTAGTTCTCTCAATTTGGCCACCAGAGGGTGCTGCCGGCATCGCCTACGGGCTTCGCGAAGGCTTCACGCGCTGTGAGTTGTTGGCTTCAGCAAAACCGATGAGGGTCTGAATGGTAGCTCTCCATTCATCCATCTTGTCTGCTGCTGGGGGAAAGTTCAGCAATAGCTAAGCTCTCCCCATTGCTTCATCCACCGTCTCTGGCATGTCGTGACAAGCGGAACACCACACTGCTCGACTCCTGGATGAACCAGAAGGAACGTTGTCGTGCCCCTGCCGCCTCTGTCAAATCACTAGAGCAGTTTGACGTGGCCAAAGCTGTTCTTGATGGCCAGCATCTTGATCAGCTGGGCCCTTCCCATGTGGACGCGGTCACGGAAGATCGACAGTGCAGCTTGGGGTCCTGTCATGTTGCCCTACATGGGACGGAGCGTACATCCTATCGCCGCCCCTCTGGACGGTGCAGCCAATGGATCTTGGCTAGCACCGGAGAGGGCGTCAACGCCGCGCTCGTCACGCTCGTTGGTGCGGCGAGGAGGTGGAAGCTGGGCATCTTCTTGGCCTGCGCCAACATGGGCATGCTCACCAGAATGTTGAGGGAGCTGGGCCGCCCCTGGAGCACCGGTCCCTGCTCCGGCGGTGGTGAGGGTGTTGTTGCACCGTCTGCAGTGCCGGCCCCGCCCGTCGCGGCTGCGGTGTCCGCCGTGCCCGAAACCGCAAGTGAGGAAACCCTCGAAGTGGAAGGATGCGCCGCAACACCGCTTTTCTCTTAGGAGCCATTGAAGATGCGGAAGGTGATGAAGATCGCGCGCTGGCTGTTGCTTCAGGTTCGCTTGAGTGACGCCCCCTACCTCGCTCGCCAAAGATGTAGGTGTGGAAGCATGATCACCTATGGGGCAAGGCTGCCCCTTTGTGGTTCAGCAAGGGGATGGCCACATCGCACAAAGAGCAGAAATAGTAGGGCAGTGCGACAATGGATAGTTCTCTTTTACCCAGGTTTAGGCTACTTTGCAGCGTAAAACCCTACTCCTGTTGTGGTGGATTGATTTGGAGGAACACGAAGGTGCGGAGTGCTCAAGCCCGGCAAGCACGCCTTGGGGGAGCAGCTACACGCTTACAAGTGTTGAGGGATCAAGGTTTCAAACACTTTGCTAGGTTGCCTCGGGCCTCCTTTTATAGGTTAAGGGGCGACCACAGTGGCACAACAGTCATTTTAGTATGATTAGATAGCTAATAATGCTATCATAGCTAACTCTGGCAGTTTGGACAAAGTGCATTAAATGCACTGCTAGGTGTCCTGTTGATGTTGAAGCCCGGCAAGCCTGCCGCGCCGCCTATCCTTCCTCTCCTTATTAGCATGACACGCCATTTGGACGGGTGTCAATAAAGCTAATCTCTTCTCCAGCAGGTTGCCACGTACCAACAGGATCAACCTAGCTACTTGAGATCTAGACACCACATTGATTAATGACTTGTGTGCGATGAGGTGGAGCGGTGGCATCTTGGCGGATGCCTGCTGGCACGAAGCCTACCGGGATCATGTCTTGGAGTCTTAGCGGGCCCCGGGGTCCTCCCCGGGGCATCTTTGGCTTGACCCCTAGTCGTAGTTTCGACCCTATCGGGCTCGTCTGCCCGGCAAAGGAAACCTTCCTACGGGGTTCTCTTGTCACCTTGGTCTTCTTAATGCTCTCGTTGATCTCACGAAGAGTGGTTTCTCTGTCCTATCTTATGTTAAGCCATGATACTACATGTATGTCTTGTTGCATGCCGGTGCATCAGTCAGGGCAACAAACGCATATGTTCATTGCACCGACAGAATGATTTGTTGGTCATGCGCTCAGATGTCTTCACCTGAAGAAAGGTGACCATAGCTGAGAATACTGATAGCTTATTTCCTACGGTTACCGCCACATTGCATTGTTCCAAAATGTAGGCCCACCACTTTTCTTGTGCATGTGAAAGTTCACGAAATGCACGAGCATTTCGTAGCATTGTTTCAATGTTGGTCAAACTCACTGGCTCCGCCGCCACTACCTCCTCCTCCTCTTCCTCCTGAGCATCAGGCAGATCAAGATGGTGATCTGCTGCTTCCACATAGTCAGTAACATTGACGTTCACAGCTTCACCATGATGAACCCACCTAGTATATGTGACCGACATCCCATATAAGTGTAGATGATTTTGCACAGTTGACTGGGGTCTTGAAACTGAATTCATATAACTGCTACATGGGCAGAGCACATCTGATTTCAGACCACCGTACTCAGCTCTGATAAAGTTCATGAAGTTTTCAACCCCCTCGACATATGCAGGGGAGAATCTTCGAGCAGAAGTTATCCAAGTCATGTCCATCTGTTAGACATAAAAATTAGTTCTTCTACTAGATATTACAGGAAAAGCATATATGTTTTTTTATGAAGTCTAGAAAAAAATACCTAGGCCAATGTCTAAAGCTATGGCAAGATATTTGGACAAGAAGATCTAAGTAACAAAATATATGTAAAGCTAATTCAGCAAACAGATTGAGTGCTAAATTATGGCAGGCTATTTCAGCAATCAATGAGGCCGAGCACACAACCATCGAAGGCCATCTCAGCAACAAAGATTGAGTATAAAACGGTGTCGAGCTATTTCACCTAACAGATTGGCTACTAGACCATGGAAATCTACTTGACAATACATACATGGTCCTAATATATGGCAGGATATTTTCACAACTAATCGGGCGTGGCATGCCATCTCAGCAAAGCAGATTGAGTGCAGAACAGGGCAAGGAAGCTTCTTAGCATATTAATTGTAAACTATTTCGGCAAGTAGTGAGATTAACAGCGTCTATCAGCTAACATTCAGCGCTACTCCGACATGCATGGGGCCTCAGTCCAGAATGCGCGTACCATGGGAGAAGCTGACCGCCGTGCGTCACCACAAGAACGTCGCCAACGGTGGTGGCGCGGCTGGAGGACGGTATTCTACGAGAGCGTACTATGGGAGCGAGAGGATCGTCGTGCGCCCCCTCGACAAACCACAACGCCGATGTATCGGCGCGGCGGGGAGGGCGGCTTTGGCGGAGCGAATGGAGTGGACGGGGCCGGGGGGAGGGGGTTTGGGGAATATTATTGGGTAGTTGGCCTAAGGGCAGTTGAATTTGGGATTTGGGGGAAATTTTTGGGGGAATTTTTGTGCGGTGGGCGGGGGAGTTTGGCGCATGGTCGGTTTCTCCAAATGCGGTCCCATGTGTTAGTGAAGAGGCAAGCCGAAGCGCATTATGTTTGGGTGAGCCGTGTGTAGGACCGACCGTGTGAGGGCTGCAATGCGACCGCAACAGGGGTGCTGTGAGTGTACCGCCTTTTCCTTTTGTAAACTTGGTGCTTCGCGCGATCCATTGATACTACTAGTAATCCAGTAAACCCGACTAAAACAGTGCGGCCGGGTCGTTTCCCGCGCGATATGCTGGGAGGTTGGGCTAGTTGGTTTTTTTGGACTTTATTTTTTTAGGACAAGTCTTAGTTGGTTTCACAGATAGAGCGAGAGAAAGATGTGAAATACGTGAATGTGTAGAGGACGTACTATTGGAGTGCCTAAGATAAATTGTGTATGTAAACCCTATTTGTTTATCTACTTTGCATGTTAGCTTTGTCTCAGGTCAAACCTTCTAAACTTAGACCCAGTTTGTACACACAAAAACAACGACAACCACAATACCAAGTAAATACGATTCGAATGATCATTCAATATATTTTCATACAACATCTCTTACTATTATTGTGAAAGTTCATATACACCGGATGAGATTCATGCAAACACGACAGATTTTCATTACATTTTGAACTTTATAGGACAGAAAAAGAAATAAACCAGACCCTAAACCTATCCTACGGCGGCGACCGGCGTCCACTTTACTTTGTACTTCCGCATAGGCGACGACGTCCTCCATCTGTCATCTCCAAGAACGGCGTTGGGGTTCAAGACCCGTGAAGTGAAGGTGCGGTCTCCGGCGAGGAAGAGTAGAACAGAGGAGATGGATGGGCCAGTTGGCACACCATGCCCTGCCGCCTCCCATGCCCTACTCATCCTCGGAGGAGTCCTCAACCTGGGTGGTGCCGGTGGATGTGAGATCGATGATGATGGACGTGGACGGTCCGCGGTTCACCTGCCACAAGCACCACCGAACGTTCGACAGCGGCAAGTAGGATGCATGGCTGGCGGTGCTCTCGTCATTGGCCGCCAGCGCGGTGACCACTTGTGTGGTCGCGTCTGCATCCGGCTACGCCGGTATTGCATTATGTGCGGCGAGTTGAGCGAGGGTGGCGACCTCGAGCTTCATCCCCGAAGACAAGCTCTCCCGCAGAGCATTCCCGCTCTCGGTCATGGTGGATGTGGTGCCAGGTAGGAGGATGCGCTCTCGTGTGGAGTTTAGCTGGGCGTTGCCGCTTTAAGTAGCGCATTCCGATGAGGGAAAGCGTCTGGGTGCATCAATGAGTCACCGGAGTTGGTTCGTCCGGCAGCTAGCCTACTTAATGATGGCATACGGACGGACGACATGAATACGGGCAGCTGGCGCCTGCTAGGAATGCATGCGCGTGAGGGACGAGGGTTTTCTGTGGGCCAGGGTAGTCAGCTGAGGGTGTGGCAACGTTGGATATGCCCTTTGCTCGCATGTGATCCCACATATCATTGAAAAAAAATATGCCCCGCGTTCCCTTGGGTCAGCAGCATGCCGGACCGACTGTCTCGGGGTGCGACTTGAACGCGACACGGGTGTTGTCAGTGTATCGCTTTTCATTTTGAACTTGTAAACCGAACACTTGTAGTACTAGCACTACAAAAAAACACTTCCGTGATGATACATGTTTGTCATAGTAGGTCACGTTTTCTGTCATGCATGTACATCCATGACGATTTTATGACAGAATCAAGATAGTCATACCTGTGCTGTCATAGAAGTGTTCCATGACAGTACCAAAATTATCATCATGGAAGTGTCCACTTCCATGACGATAAATGTCACGTCATGGAAGTGCTTTCGTCAAGGGTAACCGACATGTGGCATCCACCGTAACGGGTCATCGTTAAGCTATCGGGTCTGGTTTTGGATCCGATAACCCACTAACAGCCACGACCAATGGCGATTTTCCATGTGTAAAATTCTCATTGGCCGACGGAACCACGTGTCAGCTCTGCGTTGGCACAGATGTCACTCATCCAATGGGCGAGATGCGCCTATGATATGTTGACATGTGGACCGGCCCAAAAGTAGCCCATAAAGATTAAATGGGCCGGCCCAGCTAAAGGCCCACAAGATTTTGCAGCCATAATGGGCCAGCCCAGCTAAAGGCCCACAAGATTTTGTAGACCATAATGGGCCGACCCAGCTAAATGCCCACAAGATTTTGAAGACACTAGTGGGCCGGCCCGTTAACAGGCTGCCATGTTTTGGGCCAAATGCCGGCCCATATTTGATCTGGTCCATTAACAACCTGCCATGTTCTGGGCCTAATAAGGGCCCATATGTGATTCGGCCCATTAATAGCCTACCACGTTCTGGGCCATATTACGGCCCATATCAGATCCGACCCTTTAAGAGCCTTTCATTCTTTGGGCTAAATTATGGCCCATATCAGATTTGACCCGTCAACTGGAAGCTGTGCTTTTGGGCCCACTTGAGGCCCGGTTAGGATTTCTGTTTGCTAAAGGCCCATTTAATAGTACGTCATGATGCATGTTAAAGGCATGTTTAACATTTCGGCCTGTTATAAGCCCGTCATATAGTTGGGCCTAATTATGGCCCGCTTTGCATCCGGCCTGCTCACAGCCGATAATCTGATTGGGCCAAACAAGGACCGATACAATTTTGGCCTGTTAACGGCCCATGATGTGATTGGCACAATCATGGGCCGGGGTCTATTTCGGCCTGCTGTCGGCCCGTGAGCTGTTCGGCACATTTCAGGCCCGACCTACTTTTCAGCCTACTAAAAGCCCATTGAATTTTCTTGCCAAAATAGGGTCGGCGGTTTACTCGGCCTATTAAAAGCCCAAAACTACTAGTGGGCCAGTTTACATTTAGGCCTGTTAACGGACCAAGATGACTGGGCCCATGATGCGGCCCATATATAGTGTTTGCATGACGGCCCGATTATGTACCATAATTTTATGGTTTGGCCACTTTACTTTTCATGGAGGGAAGACAGGATATATATACAATAAAATAACTGCAGCATCGTGAATATGAAAAAACCTAGACTATACAATAAAGAAATTATGGCATATTACATCCAGTGGGCATCAAAGTTTGCCACTATGATAATAAAGCACAAGCAGACAGAAGATTACATACACTGGGCATCAAAGAACGCCACCAGTGCAAATAAACACGCCGACAAAATAATATACAAAACCGATAACACTTCAATAGAGTTCAAGAAAGGTTAGCCCTGCTCGGGAGCTGCAGCGCAAGCAGCTGAGCAAGCTGATGAGACTATGCTTGTTTGATGCTTCTATCCTCCTCACTCTGAAAGAGAAACAAGCATACAGATGACAGGTTTTGCACATATAAGTATCAGTGCTGACAATTCATCACATTTCTTATTGGCGAATAAAGAGAAACAATTTAAAATAGCATTAACACAATATGGTATTGTTCAGGTTAAGACATGGCAGGAAATAACATTGTGAAGGAGCTGGTAGCTTCACGACACCACTGGATTACAGATCAAGAACTCATAAGTATCAATGGTTAGTGTGCTGTCAATTTATCCCATTTCAGATTGGCAAATAAAGAGACGGTTTAAATAATAGTAGAATGATATGACATTGTTCATAGTTAAGACATTGCAGAATATGACATTCTGCTGTAGTGGGTAGTTTCACCACATCACTGGATTATGGATCAAGAACAAAAGCATACATGCAATGCAAAAGAAGATCACTTGCTCTGTATAGTTTAATTTACATGGTATGAAGAAGGAACTTGGTTGTACAACTGAAAACTTAAATTGAGAAGAACAAACTTTTGTTTATGAACTTCATAATAAACTTTAAACATGCAATTTGATGCAAACACCAAAAATAAACAGCTGTTGCAGTCATGCCTAACCAAATATACACAACAAAGTTTGAAGGCTTGAGAAGGACAAACTTACATTAGTGGTGAAGACCGGCTTTATAAAGCCCTTGTCCATGCTGATGGGGGGGGGGGGGGGGGCAATTCAAGAAGTTTACCACAGAATCTTCTTCATAAGCATTGCCTTTATTCTACATTTTGTTAAGAGTAAATATAGATGTGATAATATAAGAAAAAAATGGAGAATATTTAAGATAAGATGAAGAGTGATACTATATAAATAAGTAGCTATAAATGTAAGTACATTGATACAGGCAAAAGGTACATCCAAGAGCAATGCAGAGCTAAACTTCTTCAGTATCATTGGTTTTATCCAACCTTATGGTAAGAGTAAATATAGATCTGATGTGTAGAAAATGGAGGGCAAAGGAAAATAAGCTGCAGAGTGATGGTACGTGAACAACTGAAAGTGCGTTATATCGACTAGAGGGGGGGTGAATAGGCGATTTTTACAAATTCGTCACTAAGGAATTTCAAGGTGAGGAAATTCCTAAGCGGCGAACTACTTAGCAGTGGAATAAGTACTCAGATGCAAGCATAACAGAGCAGTAGCACAGTCATCATGATGAAATGAAAACAAGCACAGAGTACGAGTAGCGTAAACACAGGATAAGCAGGCTGAAGACAAACTGACTGAAGAAATTGAACTGAGGAAATTGAGAAAGTCTTCAGTCAAAGTCTTCAAACAGTAATGATCAAATACATAGCAAGTATGCGAGGAAATGAAAGGGTTGAGGAAATAGAACCAGTAGCTCGGTGAAGACAATGATTTGGTAGACCAGTTCCAACTGCTGTGATAGTTGTACGTCTGGTTAGAGCGGCTAGGTATTTAAACCTGAGGACACACAGTCCTCACCGTATTCTCCTTGAGCTAAGGTCACACAGACCTCGCCCAATCACTCGTGGTAAGTCTTCAGGTGACTTCCAAACCTTCACATACTCGGTCACTCGGCAATCCACAATTTCCTCTTGGATGCTCTAGACCATGACGCCTAACCGTCTGGAGGATGCACAGTCCTCAAAGGTAACAAGCGTCAGTTCCACACAGGAACAATCTCTTCAGTGATGCTCAATCACTTTGGGTTTGTAGGTGTTTGGGTTTCTGGGTTTTTCCTCACTTGATGATTTTCGCTCAAAGTCCTCAGAGGATGGGATGCTCTAAATGACAAGTGTCAATCTATCTCTCGGAGCAGCCAACCAGCTAGTGGTTGTAGGGGGCGGCTATTTATAGCCTAGGGATCAGCCCGACATGATAAGACATAAATGCCCTTCAATGATATGACCGTTAGGTGGGTAGATATTTTGGGACAGCTGGCACGTAGCACAGCAACGGTCGGAAATTTGAGTATCAAATTCCTCAGGGCTATCATGTTCCTCACTTGTAGGCAATCCACACTGGCGAATTCCTAACTCCTCAGTCAGAACAAATTCCTCAGAGAACAGAAGAACTTCGTCTCTGTCACTGAAGAAATTGACTGAACTATATGAGATTTCCAATGGCTTCACTTGAAAGGATTGGGTAGGTGTAGGATTTTGAGTTGAGCATCACTTGGAAACTTTTCCTTAGTTTTACCTCGACCCCCTTTTACAGTACGGTGTTTCCTATGACTCAAGAAGAAGAAAATGAAACTATGAAAACAAAAGTCTTCACGCTTCATAATCCTTGCATGAATATCAAGTCTTCAGGGTCACACCAATTTCTTCACTTTCGAAGTCTTCAAGAAAACCAAAGTCTTCAGTTGAAGACATTCATTTTTAGGGGTCGACATTCATCATAAATAACAAACTCCTCATAGACTTATAGACCTGTGTACACTCACAAACGCATTAGTCCCTTAACCTATAAGTCTTCAATACACCAAAATCACTAAGGGGCACTAGATGCACTTACAATCTCCCCCTTTTTGGTGATTGATGGCAATATAGGTTAAGTTTTCAGCGGGGATAAACATATGAAGTGTAAATACTGATATTGAGGAATTTGATTGCAAGATATAGAAGAACTCCCCTTGAAGATGTGCATATTTAAGGAATTTGCTTTGAATAGCAAACACACATTGTTGAGTAATATCATGGAGATCTCCTCCAATATCTTGAAATTCATACACGCATTTAACATATGATATGAAGAATTTGAAATGCATGATGAGATATGGTGTCTGACGAAATTCAGCATGCGTGCATTAAGGTCCTTGAGGAAATAAGCATGCAGAAAGTAGTTCAAAAGTATCAGACCACCATAGGACTTAAGTTTACAACTCATCAGAGCAAACACCTCAGAAAAGCAAGAGTTGTAACTTAACAGAAATATAGCCCATATATAAGACCCGCTTGAAGACTAACTCAAATTTCTCCCCCTTTGTCATCGAATGACCAAAAGGGACGAAAAATGAGGACTAACTCCCCTGAAGAATATCATCATGATGTCGATGGAGGAGCGCCAGCATTGTTGGGGTCGACTGTTGAGGTAGGGCCTGCCGCAGTGTCGTTCAAGTCTTCAGCTTCATCCATCTCGCGCGATGAAGAATATGAACTGGCAACAAGCTGAGGAACTTTGACTTTCTTGAATTTCTTCGAAGGTGGCTGAGACCAGTCAAAGTCCTGTTGGAATCCCATCTCCTTGAGTTCTTCAGCACTATGAAGATTAGACAGAGTGACTCAAGTGCGGTCAAAAACTTCATGCAAGTAGTAGTGATTCTTCTTCACAGTATTTTGTGTGACTGTCATGTTCTGAAGAATTGCACCAAACTGACGCTTGACCCACTTGTGACTTCGATCAACTTTCTGATGAAGACTAAGGAGAAGTTCACGATCAGTCATCACACGCGGAACTGTGGCTTGAGGATGATGTTCTAAAGCTTTGGCAGCAGAATCTTGAGTTGCAGATTCATCATTGGTGGAATAGGAAGTAGCTTTGCGAAACTATCCATCCAATGGACGAGTACCTTCATCAATAACAGCAGCCTTGCCCTTCTCGTCAGCTGAGGAAATAGTCCGTTTGAGGACTTCAATAGGGGGCAAATAGTTGAGATGATTTTGAAAATCAGCCTTATAATGAATTGAAGACCTTGATCTGATGAACTTCATGATCCAGGGAGCATAAGGCTTCAACTCAAAAGGTGATAGAGCAGCATTGGCCAAAGTCCTCATGAAGAAATCATGGTAGTTGATAGGAATACCATGAATGATATTGAACAGCAGATTCTTCATAATGCCAACAACTTCTTCATCATCAGAGTTGTGGCCCTTGATTGGACTGAGGGTTTTGGTCAATATGCGATAAACTGTCCTTGGCACATAGAGCAATTCCTTGACGAGGAATTTGGTCCTTGGAGCTTGGCCTGGCTTCAAAGGCTTCATCAGCACTTGCATCAGATGATCAGAAAGTTCAGGTTCAACATAGAGAAGCCTTGCACCTTCAGTGGGAGGACTGACTGGGACGGCATGAAGCAATTCAGAGGCCGGTGCTTTGAAATGAGTATTATCGGTCATCCAGTCCAATACCCATGAATTGACATCATCAAAATTTCCAGTAATGTGCAGCGTGGCGAAGAATTGAAGAATGAGTTCTTCATTCCAATCGCAGATGTCGGTGCAGAAATTGAGTAACCCAGCGTCATGAAGAACACTGAGGACTGGGGTGAAGCAGGGCAGCGATTCCATATCTACATGAGGAATTTGCTCATGTTCAAAGATCTTATCCTTATCAACCAACAATGATCAGGAGTAGAAGTTCATCTGGCTTGCAGTCCAGAAGCGCTTGCGACGAAGACGAGCAGAGTCATAGGGATTGTAGTCAGTGAAGAATATGTGCTCATTGAAGAAATCCTCAGCATTAAACTTCTGCTTCTTGGAGTGAGGGTTCTGTGGCTTGGGCTGAAGATTAACAGTTGAAGAATTTACAGCCTCTTGAGGTATAGCCACTGGAGCCACAGGCTGAGGAATTTCAGCAGCAGCCTTGGCCTCCATTTCTTCAGACATATGTGCATCAGCGCTAGTGACTGGAACTTCTTCAGGAATAGAATGAAGTGAAGCTTGACGTTCATCAGAGCCCGTATGAATTTCTTCAGTTGGCACAGGGGACTGAGGAACATGATGTAGAGGGGTTGTCAGAGGTGAATTGGGGTGATGACTTTCCCAAAAGTCATCATTTAGAATAGGTGTTGTAGACCCAATATCCACATCCTCATCTTCTTCAATTCCTTCGACGCCTGCCTCTTCAGCTGTGAACTGAGGCATGGGCGATGATACCAGTGGGGTTGAAGGGAAAGTATCCACTTCAATTTCTTCATCCATCTGCTCTGTCGAAGCAGCAGAAGGATCTTCTTCATCAGATTTACTTGGAATTTCATATTCCTCACCAAAGGGAATGATCTCCTTTGATGGCATGCTTGATATTGGAATAGCATCAATTGGGTCTTTAGTTGAACTTGTCAAAGTCTTCAATTTCTTGGGAGCTGAAGACTCTGAAGATGTAGATGCTTTCCTTTTCTTCATAGCTGCTCGCTCTGCAGCCTTGGTTTTCTTCGCTTCTGTTGCAGAAGGAAGGTTGATGCTTGTCGTCGGTGCAGGAGGAGCAGAGGAAATTGGTTGAATTTCTTTAGGCACAACTGATGCAGTTGCCCTGGCTTGTTCAGATTCCTCAGGCACAGTAGCAGATGCTTCAACTGGCCTGGATTGCTCTTCAGGTGCAATATTGGAGGTTGCCCTGGCAATTTCTTCAGAGACTGGAATTTCTTCAGCAGTTCTGGCGCTTTCATTTTCTTCAGCAGACTGAACAGATGTTCCAGTCTGTGGAAATTTGGGTTGCGATGAAGCTGCAACACTTGGAGTAAATCCTTTTGCCATTCTGACGAATCTGACTTTGGCACCTAGCCAATCTGCATGGAATGCATGAAATTCATCACTGAGTGCTTTGATCTCAGCCTGCACAGTCACAAGTTCTTCAGGAGACATTTTCACAACATTGTTCTTCAGAAAATGCTCCTTCTTGTACTGAGCCTTCTTCACCTGCCTGGCCTTTTCAAATTTCCATTTCTCTTCATTTATGAAGGCCGTCAACATGTGACTTTGACCAGGAGTGAGGTTTAATTCAGGCAAAGGTGTATTTGGATCCTTGTGCCATAGATCGATGAAATCAAGGATCTTCCTTGGATCCAGCATGAGGGGCACAGCACTGCCTTTGGCTCTAGCGGCCCTTTGTTGTCGATCTCTGATGATCTCAGCTAATTCTTCATCATCAGCTTCGTCTTCGCTTGACGGAACCTGAAAGGCGACATGCTTCTTGTGAGGACTTGGCCTTATGCCTCGTCCAGCAGTGGCCTTTTTCTTCAGCAAGGTCGGAGTTGTTGAAGACTGAGGTGGAGCTAAAGAACTTGCAGAGACTCCTGAAGCAATTGAGATTCCAGTAGTCCTTTGGCATGTGGCAAGATGCACAGGTGCTGAGGACATTGTAGGAGCAGCTGAGGATTTTGCAACTGAGGGAGTTGGAGCTGCTTTAGAGGAATTTGCTTGAGGAACAGGCCGTGAGGGCTTTGAAGAGCTTGGCCGTGAGGGCATTGTAGCTGAGGAACTTGTCTTGACAGCTGATTTCTTCAGCATAGCCTTCTTAGGCTTGATAGCAGAGGCCTCAGCATCGGCAGCAACAGAATCTTCATTGAATTTTTTCACTGCCTCTTTAGCCACTTTGGCCAGCTTGGCTTGACGCTTAGCCCACTCCTGAGGAAATTCCTCACCTCTTCTGATGCTAGTGGGATCAGCTGCTTGTCCAGGAGCTAATGGAGGTCTTTGACATGGAGGGTTAACAGCGAATTTCTTCATGTACTTAGGAGTGACATAGCGATATTCCCTCCATTCTCTTGCCCATCTCCTCTCAATCTTCTGAATGCGCACTTTGCGCTGATTTTTGCTCTCCTTGCCATGAGTTGCTTCATCAGGAGTACAATATTCATCATAGATGTCATCAGGGATCTCAAAAGCAGTGTTTGTTTCTGCCCTCTTTCCTCCCTTTTGAGGTCTTTTACCATCAGCCATTTTCTTCACTTGAGGATTTTAAACAATCGAATATTCTGATGAGGTATGCAATTTTTCTTCAAGGAACGCTGCAAATGAGTTAAGTTGATGAGAACCTAGAGATTCAGCAGCGGACATGTGTACCTGTGAACAGAATATAGGTGCGAAGAATTTTGGAGAGGTCATATGCGTTCTCAGAAGATTTTCAAAAGTATCAAGTTTGAGGAATTTGACCAGGGGTGTCTTGAGGAATTTCACTAAGCATTTTGACTTAGGTTCCAGAGTTGTGTAGATTGAAAAATCCACACAATTGAGGAATCTTGAAGAAAAACGTTGCTTAGAGAAACTGATCAAGGACAGAAGCAAGTTGGTGTTTAAGAGCATGAAAGTAGAAAAATAAACACCTTTTGAAGATTTTGTGGAAATCATCAGAATCAACAAGGGCAGTAAAAATAAATTTTATTTACCCTTGACGAAGAACACGATGAACTGAGAGTAGCAGTGGAGATGTTTGTCCGTTCAGATCTTCCACGCCCTAACTTGGCGATGGAAAACAGCTACGGCGGCGGCGGAGTGAAGATTTCCGCGGCCGGCGTGAGTACGACGGCGACGAGGTCGAGGCAGTGAAGCTCTTCCTCACCGGCGACGATGGAATGTATTGGCGGCGCTAGGTCTGAGAGCTCGAGCGAGGGAGTAAGATTGAGCGGGGTAAATGAGCTCTGAGGAGGGCGAGGGGTATTTATAGCCGAGGTGAAAAACCGCTCGTCCGAGGAAAATGGACGAACCTGCCCCTGACCCTTCTCATCCTAGCGACATGTGTCACCCACGTACTATGAAGTGGAGATCGTGTTAGATCGTGGGTGAATAGATTAATCTTATCGAGGGATATGGAACGGTTTGAGCGGCAAAAGCCGAAAATTCAGATAAGAATATTTTAATGTTTCGTTCGCAAATTCTTCAGCTGTCAAGGACACAGTGAAGACTTTGAACGGGTTTCAATTAGAATGCACATGAAGAATTTGTGAACGGACTGGATTGAGTTTAGCATAGAGGGGGAACGGGTCCGATCACATTCACTTAGAAGAAAAACAACTTGAAGAATTAGCAATAAGTGAATGCTGTAGAGGACAGAAAACTCAAATATATACATATAGTCAATGAAGAACACAGATGGAAAGAGTGAAGATTTTGCAAAGTTGAAGAATTTGAAAATTTGAAGAATTTGCACAATGATGAAAAAAAACACAAATTTTGAAGATTTTCAACTTTTTGTGGTGGCGTGACCCACCGTGTAAGAATGATGATTTCAGACACCGCGTACAATTGTCGTAGGGCTCTGAGAATCAAATTCTTCATTAATTTCTTCACACTTAGAGGGTTAGTCTTCATTGATTGAAGAAAAACGTTTCTTCATGTGTTGCACATCTAAGTCATCAGTTTGCATAAGTGTTAGGATGTGTGTCCTTTTCAAAGGACATTCGAAGATTCTAAGATATTTAGCTCACACCGCAATTTGCTAAATCTCTTCTCATCCAAGGGCTTTGTGAAGATATCCGCTAGCTGTTCTTCAGACTTCACGGGATCAATAGAGATGTCACCCTTCAACACATGATCTCGAAGAAAATGATGACGAATCTCGATGTGCTTTGTCTTCGAGTGCTGAACTGGGTTATGAGCAATTTTGATGGCACTCTCGTTGTCGTAGTAGAGAGGCACATTCTTCACATTGATGCCATAGTCCTTGAGGGTTTGCTTCATCCATAGCAATTGAGAACAGCAAGAACCAGCAGCAATATACTCAGCTTCAGCAGTAGAGAGTGATACGCAGTTCTGCTTCTTCGAGGACCAACATACTAAGGATCGTCCGAGAAAATGGCCTGTGCCTGATGTTGACTTGCGGTCCACATGATCACCAGCATAGTCAGAGTCAGAATATCCAATGAGATCAAAAGCCGAGCCCTTGGGATACCATAATCCAAGTGTTGGAGTGTGAGCTAGATATCGAAGAATATGTTTCACAGCCTTATGGTGTGATTCTTTCGGCGTAGCTTGAAAACGGGCACACATGCAAACACTAAGCATAATATCTGGCCTAGATGCACATAGGTACAATAAATAGCCAATCATGGAGCGGTATACCTTTTGATCGAAGTCTATTCCATTTTCATCAGTGCATAGATGGCAATTTGTGGGCATAGGGATTTTGACGCCTTTGCATTCTTGCATACCGAATTTCCTCAGAACTTCCTTGAGGTATTTCTCTTGAGAAATGAAGATGCCATTGCGTTGTTGACGAATTTGAAGACCTAAGAAGAATTTCAATTCTCCCATCATGGACATTTGATATTCCTCACTCATCATGTAAGCAAATTAGTCACTGTAATGTTGGTTAGTACAGCCAAAGATCATATCATCAACATATATTTGGCACACGAATAATTCATCATCATAGGTTTTGGTGAAAAGAGTTGGGTCGAGTGAACCGGGTTTGAAGCCTTTCTTCATGAGGAATTCCTTCAGAGTATCATACCACGCCCGAGGGGCCTGCTTGAGGCCATAGAGGGCCTTATTGAGTCTGAAGACTTTGTCAGGATGCTTAGGATCTTCAAAACCTGGGGGTTGAGCAACATATACTTCTTCCTCAAGCTTACCATTGAGGAATTCACTTTTCACATCCATTTGATGTAAGATGATATTATGATGGTTAGCATAAGCAAGCAATATGCGAATAGCCTCAAGTCTAGCAACAGGTGCAAAAGTTTCATCGAAATCAATTCCTTCAACCTGTGTGTAGCCTTGAGCCACAAGACGAGCCTTGTTCCTCACCACTAGGCCATTTTCATCTTGCTTGTTGCGGTAGATCCATTTGGTACCGATGATATTGTGCTTGCATGGGTCCGGTCGCTTGACAAGCTCCCACACATTGTTCAGCTTGAATTGATGTAATTCCTCTTGCATCGCTTGAATCCATTCAGGTTCCAGAAATGCCTCATCAACTTTGGTGGGCTCTGTGATAGAGACGAAAGCAAAATGCCCACAAAAGTTAGATAAATGTGAAGCTTTTGAGCGAGTCAGAGGACCTGGTGCGTTGATGTCGTTGATGATTCTCTCAATCTGTACTTCATTTGCAACGCGAGGATGAGCAGGTTGACGACTTTGATTTGGCTCAGTATTTTCTTCAGAGCCAATTTCTTCAGGTGCGCCAGCATGCTGCTCTTCATGTTCTGGAATGATTTCTTCAGCAGATTCTTCAATAGGAATGACATCCTCAATAGCTTTGAACTTGATGGTTTCCTTAGGTGTCTTTTCATCTAGCACAGGAGGTAGGTGCTCTCTTTGCGAGCCATTAGTTTCATCAAACCGCACATCTACGGTTTCAACAACCTTGTTGTGATAGGTGTTGAAGACCCTGTAGGTGTGCGAGTCCTTTCCGTAACCAAGCATAAAACCTTCATGTGCTTTCGATGCAAATTTAGAATTGTGATGAGGATCTCTAATCCAGCATTTAGCACCGAAGACTTTGAAATAACTCACATTGGGTTTCTTGTCAGTGAGGAGTTCATATGAGGTCTTCTTGAAGAATTTGTGAAGATATACCCTGTTGATGATGTGGCATGCAGTATCAATTGCCTCAGGCCAGAAGTGACGAGGTGTCTTGTATTCATCAAGCATGGTGCGAGCCATCTCAACAAGAGTCCTGTTCTTGCGCTCCACAACGCCATTCTGCTGAGGAGTGTATGGGGCAGATAGCTCATGAGTAATACCAAGTTCATCGAGATAGTCATCAAGACCAGTATTCTTGAACTCAGTCCCATTGTCACTACGTATATGCTTGATCTTCACGCCGAAATTCGTCGAAGCCCTTGAGGAAAATTTTCTGAAGACTTCCTGCACTTCAGTTTTGTAAGTAATGACATGCACCCATGTGTAACGAGAATAGTCATCAACAATGACAAAGCCATATAGAGATGCTGCATTTGTTAGTGTGGCATAATGAGTAGGGCCAAAGAGATCCATATGAAGCAATTCAAAAGGACGATAAGTAGTCATGATAGTCTTCGAGGGGTGCTTGGCTCTGGTCATCTTCCCAGCCTCACAAGCCCCACAAAGATGATCTTTGAGGAATTTGACACCCTCGATGCCAATGACGTGCTTTTTCTTCACGAGCGTGTGTAAGTTCCTCATGCCAGCATGACCCAGTCATCGATGCCATAGCCAGCCTTCTGAAGCTTTAGCAAGTAGACAAGTGGCAGGCTGTGGTCCTGCAGAGAAATCAACAATATACAAGTCTCCTCTCCTAAAGCCTTTGAAGACTTTGGAATTGTCAGATTCCATGAGCACTAAGCAACGATATTTGCCAAAGACAACAACCATATCAAGATCACAAACCATTGAGACAGACATTAGGTTGAATCTGAGGGACTCGACAAGCATGACTTTATCCATGTGTCGATCCTTTGAGATTACAACCCTACCTAGACCCAATACCTTGCTTTTGCCTTTGTCAGCGTAGGAGATATGCTTCAAGTGTGATGGAGATAAAGGAGTGTTCATCAGTAAGCTCTTGTCACCGGTCATGTGATTTGTACATCCACTATCGAGGACCCACTCAGTAGCTTTGGGTAAATCATCCTGCAGATGAATTAGTGCATCTTACGAACTCATATACTTCAGAGTGAAGAATATGACATCAAATTCATCAGACATATTTCATCAATTAAAGCAACATATGTATATATAGCATTGTGAGGACGTGAGAAATGAATAAATCATTTCTTCATGATTAGCTTGCGTCCTTTCAAGCATTTCAGGTCTCCAGCAAATTTTTCAGACGACTTAGTTCGTCTGGAGACCTGACCCTGCATAAGAGATTAGTTCTTTTTTCTTCACCACCCACATCTGGAGGGTTGGCAAAGAGTTCATCATTCTGTGAGCTCCATAAGAGAAAGGTGGCATAGACGCTAGACCACTTCGTTTCACATAAGAGGGGTTAGGGTAAGCATATGAATAAGCAGAGAAATTCTTCGAGGACTTATGAACATAATGATTTGAAGAATAATGCACATATTCATAGCCCTTAGGCTTTCCCTGCGAAACAGAAGTGTTAGCACGATGATGTTCATGTGAGGACTTGGATCCATGTGAGGAATTTGATCCATATGAAGACTTTGGTTCATATGAAGAATTTGATCTGGGATTCTTATTCTTCACAGGTGGTGTCATGAGGACATTCACCTGAAGACTTTCAAGGCACCTTTTGGGAACCGAGATTTTCTTCATAGGGGGACCATTCCTGCAGTTAGATCCAACATATCTAGCAAATACCTCACCATTCTGATTTTTGAACAGTTTGTAGTTGGAGTCAAATGACTCATCAGATGAATATGAGAATTCACAAGTAAGCCAGATAAAGTGGATGGATCTACGGGAGGTCCCTTCGCAGCAACCCATGAGGTTTTGGGATACTGCTCAGGTTTCCAGTAGGTTCCATCAGCATTGAGTTTCCTCTCAAAGGCAATACCCTCTTTCCTAGGGTTCCTGTTCAAGATCTGCTTTTTGAGCACATCACAAAGAGTCTGATGCCCTTTGAGGCTTTTGTACATGCCTATCACATACAATTCCTTCAACCCTGCATTTTCATCAGTGATACTAGTGGTATCCTCAGATGAGGAATTTGTGACCACAGAGATAGTTGAAGAATTTGCAGCAATAGAAGCATTTGAACATTCAGGTGAAGAATTAGCAGTTTCACATTCAATACATTTCAAGCATGGTGGAATAAATTCTTCCTGAGCGGAACTGATCTGTTGAGCAAGCAAAGAATCATTTTCCTTCTGAAGATCTTCATGACTCACCCTTAGCTTCTCAAGATCTTGCTTTCTTTGAAGAAATTCATAAGAAAGCTTCTCATGATCGGCTAAGAGAGTTTCATGACGACCTTGAAGGCTGTCAAACTTAGACTGTAGTTGCTGAAGATTATCAGTCAGTGTTTGAGTTCGATCCATTTCCTCACCTAACAGATCATCGGTTTTGTCTAGCATATTTTGAACCTTTTCCAAAGCCTTTTGTTGTTTAACAGCAATATTAGCAAGTTTGGAATAGCTGGGTTTGAGGTTTTCATCAGATTCATCCTCACTTGATTCAGAGGAGGGATATTTGAATACCTTGGCACCTTTTGACATGAAGCAATAGGTGGGAGGATAGTCATCGTTGCCATCATCAGCAGTGTTGGGGAAGCCATTTTCCTCAGTGTTGAAGATGGACTTGCTAACATAAGTAGTAGCGAGGGCTAGACTCGCCACACCGGAGTCTTGCTCCTCAGATGCCTCCTCTTCCTCATGTTCCTCAGATTCAGCTTCAGAGTCCATTTCCTTGCCAATGAATGCCCGAGCTTTCTTGGAGCTGCTCTTCTTGTGAGATGAAGACTTTGAAGATTTTGACGATGAGGACTTTGAAGATTTCTTCTTCTTCTTAGAGTCATCTGAACTATCATCCTTGTATTTCTTCTTCTTTGATTCCTTCTCCCGCTAAGGACAATCAGTAATGTAGTGACCAGGTTTCTTGCATTTATGGCAAGTTCTCTTCTTGTAATCACGGGATGAGGAATCTGATTTCATGTCATCACCTCTTGAGGATTTTCCAAATCGGCCACGTCTAGAGAACTTCTGGAATTTCCTCACGAGCATTGCTAGCTCCTGACTCAGTTCTTCAGGATCACCAAGGCTGCTACCAGAATCTTCATCTTCAGATTCAGAGACTGCCTTGGCTTTCAGAGCACGAGATCTACCATAGCTCGGTCCGTAGAGATCTCTCTTCTCAGCTAGTTGGAATTCATGAGTATTTAGCCTCTCGAGGATATCAGCAGGATCAAGTGACTTGTAGTCTCCACGTTCTTGAATCATCAGTGCCAGTGTATCGAATGAAGAATCGAGTGACCTTAGCAATTTCTTCACCACCTCATGGTCAGTGATGTCAGTGGCACCCAGTGCTTGAAGCTCGTTTGAGATGTCAGTGAGGCGATCAAAGGTTTGCTGGACATTTTCGTTGTCGAGTCTTTTGAAGCGGTTGAAGAGATTGCGAAGAACGTCAACTCGAGAGTCATGTTGAGTTGAGACTCCTTCATTGACCTTGGACAGCCTATCCCAGATAAGCTTAGCTGTCTCCAAAGCACTCACTCTGCCATACTGCCCTTTGCTCAGATGGCCACATATGATATTCTTCGCTTGAGAGTCGAGTTGCTTGAATCTCTTCACATCAGCAGCGTTTACGGAAGGAGTGACAGAGGGAACACCCTTTTCCACAACATACCAGAGATCGTTGTCAATTGCCTCAAGATGCATGCGCATCTTGTTCTTCCAGTAGGGGTAGTCCGTCCCATCGAAGGTAGGACACCCAGCTGAGACCTTGATCATGCCTGCAGTCGACATAACTAAAACTCCAGGTGGTTAAACCAAAATCACACAGAACAAGGGAGTACCTCGCTCTGATACCAATTGAAAGTGCGTTATATCGACTAGAGGGGGGGTGAATAGGCGATTTTTACAAATTCGTCAATGAGGAATTTCAAGGTGAGGAAATTCCTAAGCGACGAACTACTTAGCAGCGGAATAAGTACTCAGATGCAAGCATAACAGAGCAGTAGCATAGTCATCATGATGAAATGAAAACAAGCACAGAGTACGAGTAGCGTAAACACAGGATAAGCAGGCTGAAGACAAACTGACTGAAGAAATTGAACTAAGGAAATTGAGAAAGTCTTCAGTCAAAGTCTTCAAACAGTAATGATCAAATACATAGCAAGTATGCGAGGAAATGAAAGGGTTGAGGAAATAGAACCAGTAGCTCGGTGAAGACAATGATTTGGTAGACCAGTTCCAACTGCTGTGACAGTTGTACGTCTGGTTAGAGCGGCTAGGTATTTAAACCTGAGGATACACAGTCCCAGACACACAGTCCTCACCGTATTCTCCTTGAGCTAAGGTCACACAGACCTCGCCCAATCACTCGTGGTAAGTCTTCAGGTGACTTCCAAACCTTCACATACTCGGTCACTCGACAATCCACAATTTCCTCTTGGATGCTCTAGACCATGACGCCTAACCGTCTGGAGGATGCACAGTCCTCAAAGGTAACAAGCGTCAGTTCCACACAGGAACAATCTCTTCAGTGATGCTCAATCACTTGGGTTTCTGGGTTTTTCCTCACTTGATGATTTTCGCTCAAAGTCCTCAGAGGATGGGATGCTCTAAATGAGAAGTGTCAATCTATCTCTCGGAGCAGCCAACCAGCTAGTGGTTGTAGGGGGCGGCTATTTATAGCCTAGGGAGCAGCCCGACATGATAAGACATAAATGCCCTTCAATGATATGACCGTTAGGTGGGTAGATATTTTGGGACAGCTGGCACGTAGCACAGCAACGGTCGGAAATTTGAGTATCAAATTCCTCAGGGCTATCATGTTCCTCACTTGTAGGCAATCCGCACTGGCGAATTCCTAACTCCTCAGTCAGAACAAATTCCTCAGAGAACAGAAGAACTTCGTCTCTGTCACTGAAGAAATTGACTGAACTATATGAGATTTCCAATGGCTTCACTCGAAAGGATTGGGTAGGTGTAGGATTTTGAGTTGAGCATCACTTGGAAACTTTTCCTTAGTTTTACCTCGACCCCCTTTTACAGTACGGTGTTTCCTATGACTCAAGAAGAAGAAAATGAAACTACGAAAACAAAAGTCTTCACGCTTCATAATCCTTGCATGAATATCAAGTCTTCGGGGTCACACCAATTTCTTCACTTTCAAAGTCTTCAAGAAAACCAAAGTCTTCAGTTGAAGACATTCATTTTTAGGGGTCGACATTCATCGTAAATAACAAACTCCTCATAGACTTATAGACTTGTGTACACTCACAAACGCATTAGTCCCTTAACCTATAAGTCTTCAATACACCAAAATCACTAAGGGGCACTAGATGCACTTACAACAACTAGCTGTCAATATAAGTACACTGATAAAGGACAGCAGGTACTTACAAGAACAATGCAAAGCTAAACTTTTTCATTGGCATTGGGTATATTCCACATTAATGTAACCATTAATACATATCTAATAATTTGGAGTGAACAATTGATAAGCAAGCTATCATGCATACTGCTGTCACATAATGAACCAAGTATAAATGCAAGTACAGTGATACAGGACAACAGGTACTAACAAGAGCAAAGCAGCGGGCAGCATATTTGCGATATCCTGTCATCCTTTTCAAACCGGAATTCTTCTTCGAGCAGATTTCCTACAAAAGAGATCCATAAGGCACATGCCGAAAAGTAGAAGTTCAAATTATCATGTGGTATCATAGACAATACCTCATCCTGGGAACAAGGCTAGTGTATAACAAGGTTTTTCCATTCAATGTCTTCTAAATTTAGCACAGGAGACTTCACTAGAAATTCATTTATAGACTTGCCATCAAAGTGTGTTTTCCTCAGGTAACACCGATATTGCTGCAATGCTTCGTTGAGAAGCGCAAGTAAGCTTTGCTTGTCATGACTATTCAGATTGACCCTCGCCTACTTACAACGATGTAATGTAAATCATTGATGTGTTCAATCAGCAGAAAACAGGAAAATAATCACCATGAATAATAGCACTTACACGTAAGTGGGACAGGAAGATGTGAAAATGGTGTTTGTCTTCATTATAATCTTCCCATGATGGGAATATATGCACGTAGTCCCTAACAACATTGAAAGCATTGTCTTTTAAACTGGGAATAACTGGAATGGGGTTCCAATCTGCAGTAATTGGCCGTCTCTGTAGTTGGGATAGGTCTTCGGCCGGTGGACTTGCTGTACTTTTTGCTGGAGTGGGATATTTCTGTGGTACGGCTGGTGCTATGGCAACTGAAATCAGCATACCTTTTGCTGGAGTGCAGGTCCTGTGTGGTGGGGCTAGTGGTGTGGCCAGTGAAGTATGGGTACAGTCTGCTGGAGTCGGTCCTACATTTTGTGTCACTGGTTGTAGAGCCAATATAAGTGGGGTGCTATCTGATTTCTCTGGCACCACCCAGTTTTTCAAGGACTTTGCTGGTGCTCCTTCAGGTTCGGCAATCACCCTCTTCCTTTTTGATGTCTGATGCACAAGAACGTCATTTGAGTGGAAAAACATGGTATGATGACAGATGGAATATGTATTGATAATGGATGGGCATGGCATCTTGACGTATATGATGAGTAAACTAAGCAGATGGCGGTGCAACAAAGTAGAAGAAATGCAAGACACCTTATGCTAGATATACGCAATGAATAAAACCTTGCCAAATTAGAATAGGCACCTTGATGGGTGAACAGGACAGGCCATCTGCCTTCGACTCTTCGAGGTCAGAATAGTCATTAGGATCATATTCTGAACAAGAATCTGCAGGTGGGGAGCCTATGAGTTTCATTGCATCCGGAATGGAACTCAATGCCTTGGTGCCAATTTTGTTAGTCATTGCAGTGTTCCACAATATTCTTCTGATGCGCGCATTCTCATATTCATTGTGATTACGTACAATATCTGAGAAGCATGAAAACATAAATAGTAGTGAGATTATCTTTGTAATCTAGAGGATATTCTAATATAGGGGCTCCCTATAAACCCTTGTGTGCTATCACTGGATTCTGATGAGAGAGCCCATGTGTGCTATAATATGGTGCATGCATTAATAGAATCTGGCACAAGTACACAAAAAAATAAGCTCCAGAAGTAAGGATAGTTGGCAGATGATAGGTTCATAATATACTGTATAGAGAGTTTATTGTCAAACCATGATAACAAGAGCACACAACAACTAGGCAGATCATAGTGTACATAAAAGGGGTACACCATAACCAGCATATATAAATCGGGAAAGTGGAACTAGCTGGAAAATACGGTGTTGTATTGCCACTACTAATTGAAAGCCTATCGATCACGTACAGGCCAGCTCTATCAGCTGTTGACTGCAGATGTCCCTGCTCCCCTTCCTGAGAAGGAACATACTGTACGTACTAAATACAGAATAACAAAAGAGGAACATGTTAAAGAACAGAAGAGGAAGCATATTCTTGAGATTTTGCTTCTTTCCATACAATGTTGGTTGCCCACTCATGATGAATCACAGCGCCCAAAGAAATGCAATTCCATGCTGTCTCTCTATATGTGGCCACATGCATTTGGAAAATCAAGTGGGAGCATTAGCTGACCAATTAAATGTGTGCCTGTTAACTAATATCAGTATCATATCACAATTCGTATTTGAAGAAGCTTTGGACTTATGATTGGTGTGTTGTTTAGCTTCAAGAGTGGACTGCTACTAGTGCGACACAAAGCAGCTACACAGATCATAGTGTACATATAACGGGAAAACCGTAAGCATCACAAGTAAAATCAGGAAAGTGGAGCTTGCTGGAAAATATTGGCTACTATTGCCGCTACGGCTAGAAAGGCTTCGGATACCAGCTCTCTTCAACTGAAGGTGCGGTACTGTTAATATTAGTGTAACTCTCAAAGGGGACACAGCTCCCCGCATTTCCTTGCTAATCTTTTAGGATTCAAGTGGGCAGGCCACTACAATTCCTATTCCTATGTTTACAAAATCCTACGAATCAAAGAGGCCCGAAGAGGTGAAAGTGTCCATCACAACCGACTGAATAGACCTGTACACTGCAAATGTCCCTGCTCCTTTTCACTACAAGGAACATACTGTACTACTATTATACTCCCTCCGTTCCAAAATATAAGTCTTTGTAGAGATTTCCACTATGGATCACATACAGATGTATACAGATACATTTTAGAGTGTAGATTCACTCATTTTGCTCCATATGTAGTCCATGGTGGAATCTATACAAAGACTTGTATTTAGGAACGGAGAGAGTACTTATTAAAGAAGAACAGAAGAGGAACAAGCTAAAGAAGAGCAAGCAGATTTTGGATAATAAAATGTTCGTTGCGCAGTGCCCACACATGATGAACAAGAGCGCATTAAGAATGCAACTCCCTGCAGTCTCTCTATATGTGGTGCACGTGCTTTTCGAAAGTAAAGTAGGAACATTAGCTGACCAATTAAATGTTATCTGTTTTAGTAATATCAGCATCATATCAGATTCGTATTTGAGCAAAAATTTGGAATTATGAGTGGCACGTTGTTTAGCTTGATGGATTGAGGAGCAGTGCTAAGTAGCTACGATGATGGTACAGAATATAAAGGAATGTCTGCATGCAAGTTGCATGACTTTCGTCATTTGGGTCGGTCGACCATTTCAGGCGGTTGGATGAAGATCCTACCTCTCCTAACCCTTCTTCTTCCTCGTCTCTGATTCTTCCCCTACAGAACACCACATGGGCCGCCGGCCGAACCACCGGCCCCGACCCCCCGCACTCCCCTGAACCGCCCCACCGCCTGTGTTCCTCCTTCACCCCCACCCCCGCCCCCACCCGCGTTGAGTTTTTTCATTCGGCGAGGCCCCACCACTGCCAGGACACCGCCCCCACAACCACCGTCCCTCCCGAGCCCCTTCCTTCCCTCCGGCGAACTCTGGCGAGCTCTCAAAAATCAACTGACCCAATTTTGATATTTAGTCTATTGTCATTTAACTAGTGTGGAATATAAAAGGGGAAAACCATAAGCATTGCGAGTATAGTGTTGAGCGTGCCATGGCGGATCTGAAGGTGCAAACCAGACAAAGGCAACTTCACAACCAATGTTTGCTTTCAACTAACAAGTAAGATCCTAAGTGATGGACAAGAAATCACAGTAAAGCAGTAGTGATATATTTTCTTGCTGCGATAAATAAGTTGAGCAGATACGAAAGAGTATCGCCTCTGGTGCGGCGCCGTGTATGCATCTGCTGAGAATTTGACGGTGCTACGGTAGCGATGGCTGTCGGCGGTGTGGAAGTAGATCTAGGAGGGTAGACGGTGTCGTAGGAGTGGCGCCGGCAAGGTGGACGATAGCGGGGATGAAGCGAGAGGACGGGATGCAAGGATCCTGGTCCGAAGTCATGGATGACAGAGGTCGATCTCTTGTAATGGACGACGGCGTCTGGGTATCAACTTCGGCATGGTGGAGGAGGATGGCGGTGGATGGGGTGGCGGACGGAGGAGGCTGGGGTGGAGAGGGTGTTTTGGCGCCCACATAGTACAAATGGGGAAATGGAGGGAGAGAGGTAGGGGGGCAACCATGTCTTTGGGACACGCTTGTCTCAAATGCGGGGAAGGTTACCAACTTATCCCCTGTTTAAAATTTCAGACATCACAGGAATATTGGGCTGCTGGGGATAGGACGGTAATCTCGCATACACCGAATATTTGCCGACGGAGATTTCGGCCGAGGAGAGTTTGTTTTGGCGCCCACCGTGTATGAATCCGGGTGAGAGGCGATTTCGGCCAAGGAGACACTATGTTTTGGCGCCCACCGTGTATGAATTCGGGTGAGAGGCTGTTATGTCACGTTTGGGTGAATTTACAAACCTGCCCCTATCAAGACCTATTGAAATCGAGCCGACATGTGTTACAGGTCAGGGACAGGCAGTAATTTTCATCTCCCATATTTTGGTTTCGGGAGGTTACTGCGAGTTTCGCCACTTCGTTCAAATTTTTGAGAAAAAGCTTGCACGTTTACTGTGCCAACTCAATTCCAATCCATTTTGTATTCATTTTTTTGGGCAAGATCCATTTTCGATTCGAATAAAATTCTATATACATCATTTTTTATATATACTTTCAAAAGCACAACAAAGAATTCTGCTCCTTTATATATATAATATGATTTACAAATACAATGATCTCAAAATCTTAAGGTTGAATTCAAAATTTTGAAACCAAATTATGTTCTACTCAAATGTATGGATCAGTAATATCTAGATATTAAATAACATAGATGCGCGCGAATTCATATGAGTATGCATGTTTGATAGATCAATTTTGGTTCGAGTTTGAATTACATGTATCATCATCTCGAATTCAAATATTTGAATCCCTTTTATGTTGACATTTTCTATACACGCAACTAAATATTTGAATCTCCTTTCACGCCCATCTCTCTCGCGTGCTCCATCATGTATCTATCACTCTCTTTTCTCCAGCTCACCCGCACGCTCACTTCATGTTTCTCCTATTTTCGCAAACATGGTCTCTCGCCGTCTCCCTTGAGAAGTGTCACACTCTCCCTATCATTATACATTACACGGTTTTCATTACCTCTCACATCTCTATCATTCTCTGGTATCACAAGGTACCTAAGCTTTCCTTTTCACCGCCACACACACACTCTCACTCGTCTTTCACTTTGTCTTTCTCTCTAGGGTTCTCTCACTCACCCTATATCTTTCTAGATATGACTCCTACCACTAAAGTTACTCACTCCCACACACACAACGTTTGTTGGGCTCTCCTTTCCATCTTCATCTCAGTTATAAAACTGACATTATTCATTTGTTTACCGATCAGACAAACTCTCCCCCTTTCTCTCTTTCTCTCACACACACAACTCATGCTTCCACTCCCCCTCCCGACTACCGTCTCTCTCTCTCACACACACAAAACTCTCGCTTTCGCACCACCGACTCGTATTTCTCTCACAAATATTGATCGACCAGCCTCCAGATAGGTTTATACATCCGCACACTCTTGCTTCCACTATCTCGTACATGTCTCTCTCGCGCTCCTTTTATCTATGTAGATTTTTCGTCCCTTCTTGAGACACGCCCTCTCGATCGTGCACACACACACTATCGCCTCATTTTATGGTAATACCTCTCGCACACACACTCTTTGTGTCTTTGTCACACACGCACTCCATCCTCCTCCTCTCTCCCTTTCTCACACACACACACATGGGCTTTTTGCAACAATATACCACTTCTCGAATCTTGAAACCAACCACATTCCTCCCTTATCTCATCAAAACCGCCAAAGGAATATATTTTGAGTGAAACATAACATATTTTTAGTGATATACGTATTTCAAAACTAGACTCTTTTCTATCAAATCGGTGAATATGTATTAATCTACTTTGAACGTGTGGCAACGCACTGGCACATTGCTAGTTATTACTGTATATTTTTTTGGACACCAGACAAACGGTGGAGTACATATACGAAGAGAAGAGGCGCACGCACGCAGTCGGTCTCTCGCTGTCTTGCACACATGAGAGTTACGTAAAGGCACTGTAAACAAATAAACCGTAGGTGCACGATTGCTGCATGCGCGGGTACCTGGTACGTGGTGGAGCGCACCTTTGTAGGAATAGTCAGCTCGCGTGATAATTTGATCCATTGGAGTTGATGGTCGGGACCACAGGTGAACGACCTGGAGGCGGGGGCTCGCCAATCGCCACTGATCGAGTTGCCACGTTTAAAATATCATTTTTTTAGCTGGGTAAGAGTTCCGATTTTCAATGGCGCGTTATACTAGTTTTTAGAACGATTGGTATGGAGCGAAAATGGAATTCATAACTACTACCTTCGTCCTGGTTTACTAGTCCCCATCGTATTTTGGGTCAAAGTTTGTCCACGAATTTTACATGTAAAATGTGAATGGAAAATGAGATTTTGCTATACATAAACAAAAAAGGACCGGAGGGAGTGATTGCTCTAACACGGATGCGACCTCTCATAGCACAGGCATTGAACCGGCGCGCCGGCTAAGAGGGCCCCACTCGCTGCACGCCAGGCTGATCACGCCACCTCGCCGCATGCAACCGGCTTCAGACTGCCCCGCCTGCCTCCATTGAATCCGCGCGTGTGCCGGCAACACGTCCTTCCACGAGCCGGCCGGCATTTTAGAACACAACGCCGGTTGGCTCCTCTTGTCCGCCCACTATTTAAACGAGGCCGGACGCCTGGCAAGAATCGCACCACACCGCCGCTGCCCATATCCTCCTTGTACCATTTTCTCCACACTCTCTATAGCATCCGGTGAGCAGGAAGACGAGTTCTCCGGCATAAAAGTGGGCTGGGTGCCCCGATAAGCCAGGCAACTCGTTGCCCCACCTCCTTTCCCACCCCAGGTTGTCAGTACGATGGGCGAGGCTGCAGGCGGGCAAGTGAAGGAGCAAGCCGCCGCTCCAAGCTAGCCCCTGGTGCATCAACTCGACGCTCCAAGCCTGCTCGCAGAGGAGTGGCCAGTTGCTGCACGCCGGCACACAGGGGACCACAGCATCCAGTGCACCGTGGTTGACCATGCCATCCGACGTAAACATTGGCGGAACCGCGGCATGCTAGCAGAGGTGGCCAGCATGTCCGCGGCCACTGCTGACACCGAGGAATAGTAGACCACAGGAGCCGCCGCCGCTTAGAACACACAAATGCTATGACCACCGCGTCGCCGGCATAGACACCCGGTGTGTTGCCCAGTTTGGCTCAAAACATCATGGACCCCAGCCGCGGCCGGCATTAGAAATTATACCTACTTCCAGAAGTTATTCGCATTTAGTCAAAAAATGTCCAAAAAATAATTAATTACGTATGGTCTTGAAGTTTGTAGTCGTTCCACCGATGTCCAAAAAAATGTCCAAAGAACATTTGCTGGGGATTGGAGTTAGCACCGATGGCGGTTCATAGTCATTCCATGCTCTGGCATTGAAGTTTGTAACTATTTTACAATATACTACTCCTCCGGTGCTAGTAGTAGAGCAGAGTCCTACTCCACTATATGCAAACTAGGGCATAGTAGTAGGTACTGTAGTTTATTGTACTAGTACTGTGATTTCTCAAGCAAGTTGTCTGGCATCGATATGACCCTACGCTGCTGGGATGTGTCTCGTAAGTCAAGCGGCGTGCTGCTGCTACATTGTCATCATCACCTGTCCACTTCCCGCAGCACATATTCGCTTCTCCATCCTCGTCCGCACATAATCATCCAATCTTCCATCCCCGCTAGGCGCCTCCTCCCTCTTCTGAAACCCAAGCACTACCAATGGCAGAACTGAGCAGCGTCCGCCGAAAGAGTGGCTGGAATTCGCTGCCCATAGAGGTAATCAAGCTCATTGTTTCATGTGTGGACAATCTCAGTACCATGCCGCTCGCCGCGTGCTCGTCGGGGCTGTACTGTTTACTCAAAGCCCTCAGGCCGGAGCTTTTTAAGGCAGCTCCCTACTTGTTGATGCCGCCTGATCTTCAGAAATGGCATGTCACGCAGCATAACAATCATAGGGTGGCGAGCATCAACCCCCTCGACTGTGATCCGATCCCCGTCACCCTCAACTACATTAACGGTATGTACTGGGTCGGCATGAACACATCTTGGATGGTGCTCGTCGACAGTCGCGGCAGCTGGATGCTTGTGGAGGTCTACACCCGGTGATTGATCCCCCTTCCTTCAATTAACACTGCACTGCTTTGGCACCGCGGCCCAGAATACTCGGAATCTTATAGCAGCCAACATGATACCAAGTTTGATTTGCTCAAGGTTGTAATCTGCCAAGTGCCCACAAGATCTGTGAATTATAAAGACTTCAGGCTAATTGTGTTCTTCAACCGCGGTCTCGCCTATCTGACAGGCCACTGGGGTAAGTTGATAAATCTACATGTCCATCGCAGGATCATACATCCTCCATGGCTCTCTGATGCCATTGAACACAAGGGCTTCATTTATGCTGTGGACTCCTTCTATGGCTGGACGTATTGCTGGCCTACTCCAGTCATCGCTACAACGGGCTGTTACCACAGTATGTTACTTTCCTATGATATCATGATGGCTTGCTTATATTACTGTCAACATTTACTGAAAAATATTCATGCTCATAACATGCCATTCTTAAGATTTACTACAGTACGAGCCCTTTTTTATTTGACTCCAACTTGATATGATGTTGTAGGCCGCCTGGTGTCCCTACCCTTCCTAATCCCAGAACCTTTCAAAGAAAAGCGGCATGGCAGTTGCAGGTGGTTCCTGGCTCGATCAGACAACGGCGAACGATTGATGATCGTTTGCATGTACCGGACATGTTGTTTCGCGGAATACAATCACAGTCACTGCAAGGTCTTTGAGCAGGATCCCAGCTTCTCTGGGCCTTCGTGAATTTTTGACTGGAGGCCGGTAAGTAGCCTTGGTACACACTCTCTGTTTCTCGGACTGAATTATCCGATTAACCAGGAGATAACCGACGGCAAGGATCATGATGGCAGCGCGGTTTTGTTCATTAGGCAGAACTGTGTGTACACAGCGTACCTTGCGTCTCTCCATGCACCATACCCTGATATGTGCCGCCATGCTCTGCAGCCCAAAGTAGGAGAAAGGGTCGCAAGTATCAGACTTTGACCTACTGGTTGGAGTTTCCCCCGCCACGCACCCATCAGGTTCAAACCGTCAGCCAATCTCCACAGCTTAATAAATAGTAACATCTAACCGAGCCAGTTAGTTAGATGCGTACACTTGGTGTAGTAGGATCTTTATTTAGTTTGATGCATACACTTGTTCTTTTTTGGTAACCCTTTTGTAATGTTGGCTGATGTTTGGTTTGGAAGAGAGAGTTGCGTCTTTACTCTTCTGGCCTGCTTACTGCATATGTTGCACCCCCAGCCCTGGTTGCTACTGCTGCTGTTTTCATTGTACAATCAGTAATATATTTCGTTTGTTGGTTGAATAAATGTGTTGTTAGAACGACAAACACAATGTTTTGGAAGTTGTTGCACGGTCTGATCCTTTAGTGCCCCGTACGTAGCGCATACTATTTTTGGTATGGAACACATTTTCCACTAGTCGATCACATGCATCCCAGTGATGAAGGCCCAATAGAGGAGCCCATAACTGGAAGGGAGGCTCTCACATGAATCCGGCCCAGGTACATGCTCAATGGTCCCCTAAACATAAATAAGTAAATAAATAAAGCTAAATGCTCATGCACCAATTCTTTAAATTTATGGTTTGAAAAGTCAAATTTTAACAGGAGGATATTATTTCCTATGAGAGTGTCGTTACATTCAGTCGATATTATTCTTAGGCGAAGATAGCGACCAGTCTTTTTTCTCCCACCATTTTCTTCCTGCAACCAGCGGACCCATGCAAATCGTAGTCAACATCGTAAATAGTTCAGGTCCATTATTATTTTTTGATAAGAATGCGCAACCTAGCCCAACACACTGGCGAAACCACTTTATCCCAGGGCTTTTGAATGTGCTCGGCTTCACACCTCAAGAAGGAAATTGTCTAAAAAAACCTCAAGAAGAAAAAGGTGCTCCGCAGCATTTTACAATAAGTTGCAGCCATATAAAATTAATTCTTATAATCCAGCATAATGAGTTTTTGGGTCTAACCGGTCCTATTCTTCTCCGGCGACGGCAGCCTACCCCGCACCAAAACCAGTGAACCCTCATACTCCCCTCCGCCTACGGGCATACTGTCGCATGTTCCCCGGCTCCTGTTCATTCCCGTTCGAGGCCTCGCTGTCGTCCTCCGCCTTGGTGCGCTCGCAGCGACGCCGCCGTCCAGCCCTGTCAACATAGTGAATCGGGAGAGGACTGTAGTTGTGAGTATGACAGTACGGACCCACCAGGTCCACTCCCGAACACAAACAAGCGCCTCTTTACTACTCAGATGCACCCCTCGATTTTTTTACTCTAATCCACCCTGCTAATATCTGGGACAAACATCATTGTCAACGTATAGTCAATTAACGACAGAATTGCACAACGCTTTTTTTGAGGATTTGTTCAGAGGAGCAGGCTATAAACTGGGTTGTGCGGTCTCTATGGCCCGTCTAACAACATGACCAGCCCAGCAGTTTTTTCTTTGGGAAAATAGGTAGCCCACTCTTTCTTTTTGAAGAATACCCAAGCTAGGCCTATTTGTTTTCTCCGACTTACTGGGCTGCAAATCTTTGAAGATGAGGAGGGGTGCATTCCGGCCTGGCCAGAGAGTATGGGCAGTAAATCTTAAAATTAATATGAAAGGGGTTGCAAATTCCAAAAAAAAATATTGCAAATGGGAAATTAGTTTCATTTTTTGTTTTTTTGTTCTTCACTGATATTTTATATTTCATTGGATTTTAACATAACATAGTATTACTTTATTTTAAAATTAGTTTTAGTATGGCTACTAATTTTTGGATTAAAAATATTTTGTTCCCCAGCAAAAATATGCGAATTTTTAAAATTTCGTATATTTTTTAGTTGAAATTTTTAACCCTGGTACTGACCATAAAATGGCCACCAATTCTAAAAATGGATAATGGGATGCAATAAATTCCATATGAATTAGCAAATGGGTTGTAAATTAAAAAAATAATAGCAAATGGGCTGTACACGCCACAGATTTTGAGGCTGACTTGTTTACGCAAGGCTTTGTCAACTTATAGTCAACACACAATTCTAGCAGCAGTGACTGTTGGATGTCCATCCAACGGCCGACGTGCTTCTTCATTCTCTGATCTTCCTGCTCCAGCCGCCTAAACCAGCGCCAGTGGGACTGCCTGCTACCTCCTCTTGTGGCCGGCTGTGATGCCGCGCAGGCTTCACCGGCCCACCCTACTCCCTCCGCTGGCCTGGCCATCCCTCTACCTACCCGTACCTCCTGTTATTCTCTGGTGACGGGAGCCTCACGCCGCAGCCGAACCAGTCAACCATCATACTCCCATCAGCGTGGGCATCCACTGCTGTGTCTTCTCCGGCTCCGGGTCGTTCCATTCCTAGGCCTCACCGTCGTCCATCGCGTTGGTGCTCTAGGCGCGACGTGCTCAATGTGGTCAACATTCAACAAAGGACAACCATCGGAATAGGGTTGTACATGGAGAGGCTGACAGTAGGGACCCCCATGGTCCATGGCCGCACGCAAGCAACTGCCTCCTTATTACGCGAAAAAAATGATTCCTCCCACTGACATCTGGGGCGCACCGGTTCGTAGGCTGACCTGTGGGCCTACTAAGTTGACGCGTACGCAGGGCTTTGTCAACTTAGTCAACAAACGATTCTAGCAGCAGTGACCATTGGATTTTAATCGAACGGTCCTACTGCTTCTTCAATCTCTGATCTTCTTGCACCAGACGCCCAAACCAGCGCCGGTGGGACCGCCTGCTCCTGCCTCCAGTGGCCGGCTGTGCTGCCGCGCAGGCCTCACCGCCCCACCCTACTCCCACCGCTGGCCAAGCCTTCCCTCTACTCACCCACACCCCCTGTTATTCTCTGGCGACGGCAGCCTCAAACCGCAGCCGAACCAGTCAACCCTCGTACTCCCCTCCGCATGGGCATCCACTCTTGCGTATTCCCCGGCTCCGGGTTGTTCCCTTCCTAGGTCGCGCCATCGTCCACCACCTTGGTGCTCTCGGATGGTACGGCGTCGTCAACGCGGTCAACGAACGACAGCCATCAGAAGAGGACTGTAAGTGGAGAGGCTGACAGCTGGGTCCATGGCCGCACGCAAGGAAGTGCCTCCTTATTACGTGCAAAATAATGATTCCTCCACCTGACAGCTCGGACCCACCGACTTTATCTTCGCACGGAAGGAAGTGCCTTCTTACCCCCTGACAGCTAGGACCCACCAGGTTGAAGCGAAGGTAGTGTTATCTGTCTGGCCGCGAACGTGTACGTACATAGCAGTCGATCGGTCTCTCTACAGCGATGTACCGTGGCCGAGTAACGAGCGACACGTGCTAAAGTAGAGGCGCCGACGTAGCATGTCACGCAGTCCCGTCTATATCATGTACACGTACGTACAACCACAGTGCAAGATAGTAAATACGACTATGTACGTACATACGAGCGGGGTCTCTAACGCGTACAGTGACCGAGCGACATCGTCCTATTCATCGGCAGCCAACCGGTTGGGTCGGAACAGAGTAAACAGCGTTGCATGTTCATCGGGAGCCAACCGGCTTGGACAGAACAGCTGAAACGAGGTATGGCGTACTGTAGAACGGAGGAAACGGCCTTCTGTTCGACTGCCTACAGTCGAAACATGGTCCTGTTCATTGGGAAGGGTCTGGCATACCACAAAACGGAGGAAACAGACTTCTGTTCGAGTGCCTATGGTCGAAACAGGGTCCTGTTGATCGGGAGGGGTGTGGCATACTGCAAAACGGAGGAAACGGAGTTGTGTTGGAGCGCCTATGATCGAAACGGGGTCCTGTTCATCGGGAGGGGTGTGGCGTGCCACAAAACGGGACTCCACGGGCTACTGTTCGTCCACCGTCTACTGCCTTGCTCCAGCCTCGACAGGCTACCGTTCATCCACCGTCGACTTCCTCCAGCCTGCACCTGCATTGTTCATCCACCGCGACCTTCCTTCTGCCTCCACTAGCTACTGTTCATCCACGGCTACTACATACCCACCTCCACCGGCTACTGTTCAACCAGCCCTCCACGGGGTCCTGTTCATCCAGCCTCCACTGGCTACTGTTCAACCAGCCCTCCACAGGGTCCTGTTCATCCACCCCCAACCGGCTCGGGTGTGTGGCGGCCTCCTCTCGATCGGGGTCCTGTTCATCCAGCTACATCGGCCTCTACTACCATGGGGTCCTGTTCATCCAACCCCCAACAATGGTCACTGTTCATCAAGAGGCAGCTTCGATCGTCTTCAGTTAGCAGCAGTAGCGAAGGAATCGCTCGGGTTCAGTTAACAACCAAGGGATCGATCGCTCGGATTTAGTAACGTAGCTAGTGCAATCGCTCGGGTTCAGTAAGCGAACGCCTCGCTCGGGTTCAGTTAGAGCCCAACGCCTCACACACGCGCGCGTACGTGTATGAGAGAAACGCGCAAACCTCCGTGCATCGCTCGGCCCCCACCACCCACCGTAACCGGGAACTCCCCGATATTTTCCTCGCCCTCGCTTCTACCATGATTTTTTCCATCATGGACGGCCAAAAGAATGTCATGCAGGTGCGTCCCCGGCCCACCCAGGACGAAAAGCCCATTTTTTGTCATGGTTTTTGTCATAGAAGTAGGAGCCCACCACATCTATGATGATATGTGGTTTTGTCACAATTATCGTCATAGAAGTGTCATAAGCATGACATAATTTTTTTTCATTCGGCCCAAAATGTCATGGATGTGTCTTTTTTTGTAGTGTAGAGCGTAACACCGAAAGCATAGATGAAGTTGGCACCTCACCTCTAGCCAGCCTAGTATAGCCCCGTGGATCCTCGACGAGCTGGGTGTTGATCTGCTTGTTGTGCCATAGCAGTAGCAACACCCTCGGCACCCTGGAGCCGAGCGTGTCTAGCGACGATGAGCTTGTCGCTCACCACGATCGCTGTGTCCAGGGGTGGTGCGGGAGCTGCGCCACGTTGCGGGCCCCCACGACCCACATGAACGCACTACTGGAATCAGGATCTTTGTCGTCAGCCAGCTCTTTGCCATCAGCAAAAGGAAAGCTGACGGCAAAGAGAGAGCTGGCGGCAAAGATCATGTTTGCCGTCAGCCAGCTCTTTGCCGTCAGCTAGCGGACGGCAGAGAAGCTTTGCCGTCCGCTAGCAGATGGCAAAGAGGGAGGCTGGCCCACTAGCAAGAACCACCTAATGGCCACTTTTCTTTGCCGTCTGCTAGCAGACGGCAAAGCTTCTTTGCCGTCTGCTAGCGGACGGCAAAGAAAGTGGCCAACCTAACGTCCGTTAGCTAGGCTTTTTGCTGTCTGCTAGTAGACGGCAAAGAGCTGTGACCTAACTAAAAAGCGGCCAGCGTGCGCCCCACCCCTCTCTTTGTCCGCTCTCTCTCTCCCCTGCCCGAGCCGCCGCTGCCCCTCACCCGCGCCGCCACCCCCGTCGCCGGCAGCCCCGCCCCCGTGCCCGAGCCGCAGCCGCCCCCCGCCACCCCCGTCGCCGGCCGCCACCCCCCCGTGCCCGAGCAGCACACGCCCCACGCCACCCCCGTCGCGGCCACCCCGCTTCACGGCGCCCGCGCGCCCACACCCATCGCGGGGATCCCCGCCCACGCCACGCAACGCCCGTCCCCGTCCGAGCCGCACAGCCGCCACCGCGCCACCCTCTGCCGGCCGCCCACGCGCCACCCACCCGTCGAGGACCCGCCCCCACCCGCCCCCGTGTCCGAGCCGCCGCCGCCCCGCGCCACCCCCGTCGCCGGCTGCCCCGCCCGGCCGCGCCGCCCCGCCCCTCCTCGTGGTGAGTTTTTTTTTCTGTTTTTTTAGATTTAGTTTATGTTTGTTTAGTTTAGGTTAGGTTAGGTTAGTTTAGGTTAGGTTAGTTTAGTTTAGTTTAGGTTAATTTAGTTAATTTAGGTTTTTTTTCTATTTTTTAAGAATAAACAAGAAAGATGAAAAAAAGAAGTAAAAGCAGAAGAGGAAGAAAAAGAAGAAGAGGAAGAAGATAGAAAAAGAACAATAAGTAGAAGAAGAAAATGAAAAAAAAGTAGAAGTAGAAGATGAAAAAAAGAAGTAGGAAAAGGGGGCGCTCGGGGACGAGCGGGTTAGGGGGTTCCTCGACGTCGATGGAACTCTAAATAGCAAGTATCGTCGGTGCGAGATACATGTGGCCGTCGGTGTCGAACACTACATCCACGTCCCACAAGTGACGCCGGCGTCCGGCGTCCCGCAGCAACAGTTCTCGGGGTCGATGGCGGTCGAACACCTTTGTGAATTTGTCTTGCAGCCTCTGCGATGACGATTAAAAGCCAAGTGCTAAAACTTGAAACACCCAAACTGACTCAAGTCGGTTTGGTTGTTTGAAGTTTCAAAACTTGGCTTTAATCCTCATCGCATAGGCTGCCAGACAAATTAGCCAAGGTGTTTGACCGTCATCGGCCCCCAGAACTATTGCTGCGTGCGGGACGTCGGGCACCGGCGTCACTTGTGGGATGTGCATCTAGATTTCAACGCCGAGCGCCACATGTATCTCGCACCGATGATACTTGCTATTTAGGGTTCCATCAATGCCGAGGAACCCCCTATCCCGCTCGTCTTGTTGTAAATATTTAGTTAGGTTGACGGAAAAAACAAAATAGCTATGTTACTCATCTTTCGATTTAAATGTGCATTTTTTTCGTCGCTGCGAGGGTCTAGTGTTCGACGAGCTCCGCCCCTGCATTCGTGGGTGAGCACAAATGACATCTCCTTCTCCCCCCTTCATTTGCTCTATTCCGGTCTTCATGCCGATGAAACTTGCTAGCTATAGGTATCTTTAATCATCAGTATGGGTGACCACTATGCATCTCCCGTTCGAAAGGGTTACATCTATAAATATGCATGCATTTGCATATTTATAACCGTGATTCTTTCGAATTGTCCAACATTATCCATGGACAGACCGAGTATGTGTAGATTGGGTTCGTTTTCCCATATGCTCTGCTCCGGATCCGATGCAGAATTTCGTCAGTGCCTCCCTATTTTTTTCTGGCTACACATCCTCTCTGCTTATTGCCGAGACGTGTATCATGAGAACAGCAGGGAGGTGCTGCCGAAATTTTGCATCGGATCTGGAGCAGAGCATGGGAAAATGAACCCAATCTACACATACTCGGGTGGGATTAGGACCTATCTTTACCTATTAGAGTCTAGGTTGCATGGACGTAATAAAAGTGACAAACTCCATTAACTAATGAATATATACATGCTGATATATATATATATATATTTCTTATGTGTCCAGTAGCTAGGCAAGATGAGTGATCGTGCGTGGATGTACACCGGTCAGACTAGTCAGAAAGACATGACCATTGAATGGTTAACAAAAACCAAGGTGTTTTTGAGAGCCGCATTTGCAAATGGCCAGAGGACAACATGGTGCCCCTGTGCCAGGTGCAACAATTGGCACAAGAGGACAGAGGATGAAATGGGCAAACTCCTGCAGAAGAGGGGTTTTACGCCAGATTATACGGTGTGGACATTTCATGGCGAGTCTGCCCAACATGCCAGAGCTGAGGTGCTTCGTCGTCGCACCGACGAGCATGGTACCGGGATGCAAGACATAGTGCAAGACTTTGATGATGCTCGGGACTCGGACGATGAGATGGAGGAATCTGCAAAGGCCTTCAATGAAATGTTGGAGTCTTCAAAACATCCTCTCCACGAGCACACTGAGCTTTGTTAGCTGGATGCCATCTCACAAATAATGGCTCTGAAGGCTCAATTCAACTTGGCCAGAGAATGCTACGACGCAATGATGACAGTATTTGGACATTTTCTACCCAAAGGCCATGTACTACCTGCAAACCTGTACCAGTCAGACAAAATCCTCCGTGCTCTTAAGATGCCCTATGAGAAGATACATGCCTGTGAGAAAGGATGTGCCTTATTTAGGCTTCAGTATGAGGACTTGAACTATTGTCCCATTTGCAGGTCATCCAGGTATGTTGTGGTAGACAACGGTATGGGTGAGAAGACGCAGACCAAAATCCCCGTTAATGTTCTTCGGTATATGCCAATCGTACCAAGACTTCAACGTCTTTTCATGGTCGAAGAGATGGCCACACAGATGACATGGCACAAAACAGGAAAAAGAACCCAACTAGATGCAGATGGGAAGTTGATGATGGTGCACACATCGGACGGTGAAGCATGGAAGCGCTTCGATGCATTACATGATGACAAAGTGGCAGATCCGAGGCATCCTCGAGTCGGCATCAGCACGGATGGGTTCAGTGTGTTTGGTCTGACGGCAGCTCAATACAGTTGTTGGCCCGTATTTGTCTTTCCACTCAATCTCCCCCCCAGATAGATTATGCAAAGAAACAACATTTTTCTAACGTTGATAATTCCAGGGCCCAACTATCCGGGGAAGAATATGAATGTGTACATGCAGCCGCTGAAGGACGAATTGCAAGAAGCCTGGGATAATGGGTTCAAGACATACGATGCCTTTAGCAAACGGAACTTCATAATGCGTGTCTGGTACATGTACTCGACGCATGACTTGCCAACGTATGCGCTATTCGTTGGCTGGTGTGTGCATGGAAGGTTCCCATGCCCCACATGCAAGGGAGCTCTTGAGTTTCGTTGGCTTCAGGCCGGTCACAACTTTTCTTGCTTTGACATGCATAGACAGTTCCTGGATCCTCGCCATAAGTTCAGGAAAGACAAGAAGAACTTCATCAAAGGTAGAGTTGTCAAAAACTCTACACCACCTGCGTTGATAGGCCAAGAGACCCTGGATCAGTTAAACGCTCTCGAGCCAGATCCAGAGCATCCAGGGTATTTCAAGGGGTATAATTCAAAACACGCCTGGACTCACAAGACATGCTTGTGGGATCTGCCTTACTTCAAAGACCTCCTTTGCCCACACAACATCGATGTGATGCACACTGAGAAGAATATCACCGAGGCACTTTTTGGTACATTGTTCGGCATAGATGGGAAGTCAAAGGATAATACTAAGGCTAGAGTCGATCTGGAGGCGCTATGTCATAGACCGTTACAAAACATGCAACCACCGAAAGGAAAGCAGAACTGGACAAAGCCAAAGGCATGGTTTAATCTTGGAAGGCCAGCTATGATGAAAATTATCTTGTGGGTGCAACAGCAGTTGATCTTCCCCGATGGGTATGCATCGAATCTAAAGAGGGGAGCGAGTCTTGATAAATTGAAGATATTTGGTCTCAAGAGTCATGATTGGCACATATGGATTGAGCGGGTAATGCCGGTGATGTTGCGTGGCTTCATCCTTGAGGTTGAATGGCTAGTACTGGCAGAGCTGAGCTATTTCTTCCATGTTCTTTGTGCGAAAGAACTATCGCCTGGCCTGCTAGAAGAAATGGAAGAGTTGGCGCCAGAGTTGATCTGCAAGTTAGAGAAGATCTTTCCGCCGGGTTCTTTAATCCAATGCAGTACTTGATTTTGCATCTCCCAACCGAGGCAAGATTGGGGGGGCCCGTGCAATATCGTTGGTGCTACGCAACTGAGAGGATGTAGAAGACGCTACGAGCAAAATGTAAAAATAAACGTAGAATTGAAGCATCAATGGCTAAGGCATTCATTACTGAGGAGGCGGCAAACTTCGTGACAGCACACTACGAAGCCAAAAATCATCATTTGCATAATCCGAAGCCTTGGTGCAACGCTGACGACCCTAAAAAGGGTGGATCCAACCTAAGCCTATTCAAAGGGGATCTCGCACCAGCCGGTGCTTCTAATTCCTTAACGTTGGATTTCGAAGAATGGCAGATCATTTCGTTGTATATCTTCACCAACCTAACAGAAGTGCGGCCGTACATTGAGTAAGTTCTCGGTACATTGTATCGCAACTTCTAATTCCTTTGAACTACTCTTATTCCCGGATAAATTTGATACAGTCGATACGTCGCCAAATTCTCATATGGAGCAGTGATCCAAAAGGATTCTGTCGAAGAGTATGAGCTTCTGGCAAAGCATGGAGGCGGCTATCCCGGTTTCATCTCTTGGTTCAAACAAATGGTAATTTCCATTAGACCATTTCATTTCTTCGTCTAATTTGTGGCTAATGCAACAATCCCTTTCGTATTAAACTTGTAGGCTAATTCAGAGTTTATGGACGCCGATTTGAGACAAGTCGCTAATGGTTTTGACTTTAAGGTCCATTCATTTGACAAACATGACATCAACGGGTATCGCTTTCGTACCTATGGCAAAGAGCTATCTATGGCCAACCGAAAGTCTACAAATTGTTGTGTCTCTGCTATCGGCGAAGGAGATACTGAGTATTATGGAAGAGTTGAAACAATTTATGAACTTCAATTCTATGGTGCAAACCCACCAAACCTCGTAGTCTTCAAATGTTATTGGTTCCAGCCGAAGGAGACTAGAAGGACTCATGAACACTTAGGGCTAGTGGAAATCAAACAAAGCACCCATTTGAATGTTCCCGATGTCTATATTATGGCTCAACAGGCAACCCAAGTTTTCTATCTACCGTGGGCCTGTCAAAGTGATCCAAATCTCAATGGTTGGGATGTCATTTATGAAGTGCCGCCACGTGTTAGACCACCTCCCCCCAATGAAGAGGATTATGAACCTCACATTAACCCATACACATATGAAGGAGAATTCTTCCAAGAAACACGTCTTTCCAAAAAATGTTTCAAGAACAGCTCTACTTCACCCCAGAACATTGAAGTAGACAGCGGCAGTGAACCCGACTTCACCGCTGAGCCGGAACAAGAAGAGCCTAAACTAGAAGAGGTTACTGCTGCGGATGACTTGTCAATGCTTGACCGATTACGTAAAGGTGGCCTTCCACATGATGATGCATTTATTAATGATGATGATGAGCACGTCATTACTGATAGTGATGATTATTATTAGGTATTCAATTTTTTATGTTGTACTTGATTTATATAGTTACATGTATGATTGTATGATTGATATAGTTACTTGTATAATTTTCTTACTTTGTATGATTGTTTCTTATACATAGTGCCATGGTCTTGATGTCCGTCCCCGTCGGCCCTCGCCCGCTTTATGATTCGGATTTGGTAAATTCTCTTTTATAACTATTTGTTGCATTTCGCATTTATGACAATTATGGCCATCAAGTTGACATAGAGATATTTTAATCTAGGATGTATGTGAACCGGAATTTGAAACCGACCCTCTTGTCGAGATGTTAAATTTAGTTGAAAAAGAAAATGAGTATTTGAAAGAAAAAATTAAAAGAATTGAAGAAGAGAAGATGACATTGGAGTTGTATGTTGCCGATGTCGTCGATGATCACAAGATGAAGATGAATGCAATGCGCTTGAAGATGGATGCAATGTGCCTGAAGCTTAAGAAGATTAATAAATATGCCATTGATAATGAGGCTTGGTATCATTATGCCGTTGGATCAATTGTTACCTTAGTTGCGATCTTCATCGCATTTGTTGTGATGAGGGTAAATTTTCTCTAGTGTTTTGCTTAACAAATGCATACTTAGCTTATTTTCCTCCTAAATGGCATAATTACCTAAGTTAGATAAAAATGGCATTTTTACCTACCTTAGTTAGAAGAAGAAGAAGATAAAGAAGAGGAGAGGAGAAAAAGAAAGAGAAGAAAAATTCTTCTTCTTCTTCTTCTAGCTAGTCTTCTTCTTCTTCTAACTTTCTTCTTTCCCAATTTGCAGATTTGCTTTCGATGAGGAAGCTTGTGTTGATGGAGTCTACTCTTCTCCTTGTGCTTACTTTTTGTTTTGATTTTGTAGGATGAACAATGTGAAACTTGCTACCTATATATGTATGTATGGATGAAACCATTGTATGCTTGTTGTTGGATATATTGGCTAGCTATATATGTTCCATATGGACTTTTGATTTGGTATGTATATGTGTTGGATGATCATATCCATATGGCAGAGATATGATTTGGTATGTATATGTGTTATTATGCTTGTTGAAAGTACTCTCAAATGTGTATATATTTATATCTGTGAAATTCTGTGAAATTGAATGAATTTAAGAAAAAACAGGGGCTGTACAGGCTCTTTGCCGTCTGCTGGCTGACGGCAAAGAGCTTTGCCATCAGCCAGCAGACGGCAAAGCTGCCACGTGGCAGCTACCTGTGCAACCTGGGGTGCACTGGGCTGGCCTATTTGGCAGCTTTGCTGTCTGCTGGCAGACGGCAAAGACCTTTGCATCTTTGCCGTCTGCCAGCAGACGGCATAACTTGCCATGTCGTAGCTACCTGGGGGGCATCTGGGCTGGCATATTTGTGCACTTTGCCGTCCGCTGGCAGATGGCAAAGATGCAAAGGTCTTTGCCGTCTGCCAGCAGACGGCAAAGCACGCCGTTAACCCCCTAATGGACCTAACCAGCCATGTGTGCCGTCCAGGCTCTTTGCCGTTTGTTGGCGGACGGCAAAGACCATTTCATCTTTGCCGTCCGCCAGCAGACGACGAAGAACCCTTTGCCATAGCTTATTCAGCCGGACCTGTTGCCGTCTGCTGGCTGACGGCAAAGGCCTTTGCCGTCCGCCATGGAACACGGCGAAGTGCCTGATTCCTGTAGTGACGGTTGCCGGTGGCCAGGAGGTCGTGGGCCAACTCCTCCATTGGACTGGTCTTTGCCAACCCTCTTCTCCATCGATCATGCCGCCCTTCGGTCGACTCCATCCTCCTGTTGGAAATATGCCCTAGAGGCAATAATAAAATGGTTATTATTATATTTCCTTGTTCATGATAATTGTCTGTTATTCATGCTATAATTGTGTTATCCGGAAATCGTAATACATGTGTGAATACATAGACCACAACATGTCCCTAGTAAGCCTCTAGTTGACTAGCTCGTTGATCAATAGATGGTTACGATTTCCTGACCATGGACATTGGATGTCATTGATAACGGGATCACATCATTAGGAGAATGATGTGATGGACAAGACCCAATCCTAAGCCTAGCACTAGATCGTGTAGTTCGTTTGCTAAAGCTTTTCCAATGTCAAGTAACTTTTCCTTAGACCATGAGATTGTGCAACTCCCGGATACCGTAGGAGTGCTTTGGGTGCACCAAACGTCACAACGTAACTGGGTGGCTATAAAGGTGCACTACGGGTATCTCCGAAAGTATCTGTTGGGTTGGCATGAATCGAGACTGGGATTTGTCACTCCATGTAACGGAGAGGTACCTCTGGGCCCACTCGGTAGGACATCATCATAATGAGCTCAATGTGATCAAGGAGTTGTTCACGGGATGATGTGTTACGGAAACGAGTAAAGAGACTTGCCGGTAATGAGATTGAACAAGGTATCGAGATACCGACGATCGAATCTCGGGCAAGTATCGTACCGATAGACAAAGGGAATTGCGTACGGGATTGATTGAATCCTCGACATCGTGGTTCATCCGATGAGATCATCGAGGAGCATGTGGGAGCCAACATGGGTATCCAGATCCCGCTGTTGGTTATTGACCGGAGAGTCGTCTCGGTCATGTCTGCGTGTCTCCCGAACCCGTAGGGTCTACACACTTAAGGTTCGGTGACGCTAGGGTTATAGAGATATTAGTATGCGGTAACCCGACGGTTGTTCGGAGTCTCGGATGAGATCCTGGACGTCACGAGGAGTTCCGGAATGGTCCGGAGGTAAAGATTTATATATGGGAAGTCCTATTTTGGCCACCGGAAAATGTTCGGGATTTTTCGGTATTGTACCGAGAAGGTTCTAGAAGGTTCCGGAGTGGGGCCCACCTGCATGGGGGGACCCACATGAACGTGGGTAGTGGGGGCAAGGCCCCACACCCCTAGTCAAGGCGCACCAAGATTCCCCCTTAGAAGGAATAAGATCATATCCCGAAGGGATAAGATCAAGATCCCTAAAAAAGGGGGATAACAATCGGTGGGGAAGGGAAAGGATGGGATTTCTTTCCTTCCACCTTTGCCGACGCCCCAATGGACTTGGAGGGCAAGAAACCAGCCCCCTCCACCCCTATATATAGTGGGGAGGTGCATGGGAGAAACAGCTCAGCCCCTGGCGCCTCCCTCTCCCTCCCGTGACACCTCTTCCTCCTCCAGTAGCGCTTGGCGAAGCCCTGCTGAAATCCCGCTGCTTCCACCACCACACCGTCGTGCTGCTGGATCTCCATCAACCTCTCCTCCCCCCTTGCTGGATCAAGAAGGAGGAGACGTCTCTGCTCCGTACGTGTGTTGAACGCGGAGGTGCCGTCCGTTCGGCGCTCGGTCATCGGTGATTTGGATCACGACGAGTACGACTCCATCAACCCCGTTCTCTTGAACGCTTCCGCTCGCGATCTACAAGGGTATGTAGATACACTCCCCTCTCACTCGTTGCTAGATGACTCCATAGATTGATCTTGGTGATGCGTAGAAAATTTTAAAATTCTGCTACGTTCCCCAACAGTGGTATCAACACCAGTACTCTATGGGTGTTCGATTCATCACAATGTAACTAGATTATTGACTCTAGTGCAAGTGGGAGACTGTTGGAAATATGCCCTAGAGGCAATAATAAAATGGTTATTATTATATTTCCTTGTTCATGATAATTGTCTGTTATTCATGCTATAATTGTGTTATCCGGAAATCGTAATACATGTGTGAATACATAGACCACAACATGTCCCTAGTAAGCCTCTAGTTGACTAGCTCGTTGATCAATAGATGGTTACGGTTTCCTGACCATGGACATTGGATGTCATTGATAACGGGATCACATCATTAGGAGAATGATGTGATGGACAAGACCCAATCCTAAGCCTAGCACTAGATCGTGTAGTTCGTTTGCTAAAGCTTTTCCAATGTCAAGTAACTTTTCCTTAGACCATGAGATTGTGCAACTCCCGGATACCGTAGGAGTGCTTTGGGTGCACCAAACGTCAGAACGTAACTGGGTGGCTATAAAGGTGCACTACGGGTATCTCCGAAAGTATCTGTTGGGTTGGCACGAATCGAGACTGGGATTTGTCACTCCATGTAACGGAGAGGTACCTCTGGGCCCACTCGGTAGGACATCATCATAATGAGCTCAATGTGATCAAGGAGTTGTTCACGGGATGATGTGTTACGGAAACGAGTAAAGAGACTTGCCGGTAACGAGATTGAACAAGGTATCGAGATACCGACGATCGAATCTCGGGCAAGTATCGTACCGATAGACAAAGGGAATTGCGTACGGGATTGATTGAATCCTCGACATCGTGGTTCATCCGATGAGATCATCGAGGAGCATGTGGGAGCCAACATGGGTATCCAGATCCCGCTGTTGGTTATTGACCGGAGAGTCGTCTCGGTCATGTCTGCGTGTCTCCCGAACCCGTAGGGTCTACACACTTAAGGTTCGGTGACGCTAGGGTTATAGAGATATTAGTATGCGGTAACCCGAAGGTTGTTCGGAGTCTCGGATGAGATCCTGGACGTCACGAGGAGTTCCGGAATGGTCCGGAGGTAAAGATTTATATATGGGAAGTCCTATTTTGGCCACCGGAAAATGTCGTGCCCGGTAAGCCAGCTGCCGGGAAGAAGTCGAAGAATGGACCCAAGCCTGAGACTGAGTGCTTTTATTGCAAGGGAAACGGTCACTGGAAGCGAAACTGCCCCAAGTACTTGGCGGACAAGAAGGCCGGCAATACCAAAGGTATATATGATATACATGTAATTGATGTGTACCTTACCAGCACTCGTAGTAGTTCCTGGGTATTTGATACCGGTGCGGTTGCTCATATTTGTAACTCAAAGCAGGAACTGCGGAATCAGCGTAGACTGGCAAAGGACGAGGTGACGATGCGCGTCGGGAATGGTTCCAAGGTCGATGTGATCGCCGTCGGCACGCTACCTCTGCATCTACCTACGGGATTAGTTTTAAACCTCAATAATTGTTATTTAGTACCAGCTTTGAGCATGAACATTGTATCTGGATCTCGCTTAATGCGAGATGGCTACTCATTTAAATCTGAGAATAATGGTTGTTCTATTTATATGAGAGATATGTTTTATGGTCATGCCCCGCTGGTGAATGGTCTATTTTTATTGAATCTCGAACGTGATGTTACACATGTTTATAATGTGAATGCCAAGAAATGCAAGGTTGATAACGATAGTCCCACATACTTGTGGCACTGCCGCCTTGGTCATATCGGTGTTAAACGCATGAAGAAACTCCATGCAGATGGACTTTTGGAGTCTCTTGATTATGAATCATTTGACAGATGCGAACCATGCCTCTTGGGCAAGATGACCAAGACTCCGTTCTCCGGAACAATGGAGCGAGCAACCAACTTATTGAAGATCATACATACTGATGTGTGTGGTCCAATGAGTGTTGAGGCTCGCGGTGGTTATCGTTATGTTCTCACCCTCACCGATGATTTGAGTAGATATGGGTATGTCTACTTGATGAAGCAAAAGTCTGAGACCTTTGAAAAGTTCAAGGAATTTCAGAGTGAGGTTGAGAATCAACGTGACAAGAAAATAAAGTTCTTACGATCAGATCGTGGAGGAGAATATTTGAGTCATGAATTTGGCACGCACTTAAGAAAATTTGGAATTGTTTCACAACTCACGCCGCCTGGAACACCTCAGCGTAATGGTGTGTCCGAACGTCGTAATCGCACTCTATTGGATATGGTGCGATCTATGATGTCTCTTACCGATTTACCGCTATCCTTTTGGGGTTATGCTTTAGAGACTGCCGCATTCACTTTAAATAGGGCACCGTCAAAATCCGTTGAGACGACACCGTATGAATTATGGTTTGGGAAGAAACCTAAGCTGTCGTTTCTGAAAGTTTGGGGATGCGATGCTTATGTGAAGAAACTTCAACCAGAGAAGCTCGAACCCAAGTCGGAAAAATGCGTATTCATAGGATACCCTAAGGAAACTATTGGGTATACCTTCTACCTAAGATCCGAGGGCAAGATCTTTGTTGCCAGGAATGGATCCTTTCTAGAGAAAGAGTTTCCCTCGAAAGAAGTAAGTGGGAGGAAAGTGGAGCTTGATGAGATGACCCTCGAACCGGAGAGTAGCGCAGCACAGGAAAATGTTTCTGTGGAGCCTACACCGGCTAGAGAGGAAGTTATTGATAATGATTATGATCAAGCTACCACTGAACTTCGAAGGTCCACGAGGACACGTTCCGCACCAGAGTGGTATGGCAATCCTGTCCTGGAAATCATGTTGTTAGACAACAGTGAACCTTCGAACTATGAAGAAGCGATGGCGGGCCCGGATTCCGACAAATGGCTTGAAGCCATGAAATCCGAGATAGGATCCATGTATGAAAACGAAGTATGGACTTTGACTGACTTGCCCGATGATCGGCAAGCCATAGAAAATAAATGGATCTTTAAGAAGAAGACTGACGCGGATGGTAATGTGACCATCTATAAGGCTCGGCTTGTCGCTAAGGGTTATCGACAAGTTCAAGGGGTTGACTACGATGAGACTTTCTCACCCGTAGCGAAGCTGAAATCCGTCAGAATCATGTTAGCAATTGCCGCATACTATGATTATGAGATATGGCAAATGGACGTCAAAACGGCATTCCTTAATGGTTTTCTTAAGGAAGAGTTGTATATGATACAACCGGAAAGTTTTGTCGAACCTGAGAATGCTGACAAGGTATGCAAGCTCCAGCGCTCAACCTATGGGCTGGTGCAAGCATCTCGGAGTTGGAACATTCGCTTTGACGAGATGATCAAAGCGTTTGGGTTCACACAGACTTATGGAGAAGCCTGTGTTTACAAGAAAGTGAGTGGGAGCTCTGTAGCATTTCTCATATTATATGTGGATGACATACTACTGATGGCAAATGATATAGAATTCTTGGAAAGTATAAAGGCCTACTTGAATAAGTGTTTTTCAATGAAGGACCTTGGAGAAGCTGCTTATATATTAGGCATCAAGATCTATAGAGATAGATCGAGACGCCTCATAGGTCTTTCGCAAAGCACATACCTTGATAAGATATTGAAGAAGTTCAATATGGATCAGTCCAAGAAGGGGTTCTTGCCTGTATTGCAAGGTGTGAAATTGAGCTCGGCTCAATGCCCGACCACGGCAAAAGATATAGAAGAGATGAGTGTCATCCCCTATGCCTCAGCCATAGGGTCTATTATGTATGCCATGCTGTGTACCAGACCTGATGTAAACCTTGCTGTAAGTTTGGTAGGTAGGTACCAAAGTAATCCCGGCAAGGAACACTGGACAGCGGTCAAGAACATCCTGAAGTACCTGAAAAGGACTAAGGATATGTTTCTCGTATATGGAGGTGACGAAGAGCTCGTCGTAAAGGGTTGCGTCGACGCTAGCTTCGACACAGATCCGGATGACTCCAAGTCACAAACCGGATACGTGTATATTTTGAATGGTGGAGCGGTAAGCTGGTGCAGTTGCAAGCAAAGCGTCGTGGCGGGTTCTACATGCGAAGCGGAGTACATAGCAGCCTCGGAGGCAGCACATGAAGCAGTATGGATGAAGGAGTTCATCACCGACCTAGGAGTCATTCCAAATGCGTCGGGTCCAATGGCTCTCTTCTGTGACAACACTGGAGCTATTGCCCTTGCCAAGGAGCCCAGGTTTCACAAAAGGACCAGGCATATCAAGCGTCGCTTCAACTCCATACGTGAACATGTTCAAGATGGAGACATAGATATTTGTAAAGTGCACACGGATTTGAATGTAGCAGATCCGTTGACTAAACCTCTTTCACGAGCAAAACATGATCAACACCAGTACTCTATGGGTGTTCGATTCATCACAATGTAACTAGATTATTGATTCTAGTGCAAGTGGGAGACTGTTGGAAATATGCCCTAGAGGCAATAATAAAATGGTTATTATTATATTTCCTTGTTCATGATAATTGTCTGTTATTCATGCTATAATTGTGTTATCCGGAAATCGTAATACATGTGTGAATACATAGACCACAACATGTCCCTAGTAAGCCTCTAGTTGACTAGCTCGTTGATCAATAGATGGTTACGGTTTCCTGACCATGGACATTGGATGTCATTGATAACGGGATCACATCATTAGGAGAATGATGTGATGGACAAGACCCAATCCTAAGCCTAGCACTAGATCGTGTAGTTCGTTTGCTAAAGCTTTTCCAATGTCAAGTAACTTTTCCTTAGACCATGAGATTGTGCAACTCCCGGATACCGTAGTAGTGCTTTGGGTGCACCAAACGTCACAACGTAACTGGGTGGCTATAAAGGTGCACTACGGGTATCTCCGAAAGTATCTGTTGGGTTGGCACGAATCGAGACTGGGATTTGTCACTCCATGTAACGGAGAGGTACCTCTGGGCCCACTCGGTAGGACATCATCATAATGAGCTCAATGTGATCAAGGAGTTGTTCACGGGATGATGTGTTACGGAAACGAGTAAAGAGACTTGCCGGTAACGAGATTGAACAAGGTATCGAGATACCGACGATCGAATCTCGGGCAAGTATCGTACCGATAGACAAAGGGAATTGCGTACGGGATTGATTGAATCCTCGACATCGTGGTTCATCCGATGAGATCATCGAGGAGCATGTGGGAGCCAACATGGGTATCCAGATCCCGCTGTTGGTTATTGACCGAAGAGTCGTCTCGGTCATGTCTGCGTGTCTCCCGAACCCGTAGGGTCTACACACTTAAGGTTCGGTGACGCTAGGGTTATAGAGATATTAGTATGCGGTAACCCGAAGGTTGTTCGGAGTCTCGGATGAGATCCTGGACGTCACGAGGAGTTCCGGAATGGTCCAGAGGTAAAGATTTATATATGGGAAGTCCTATTTTGGCCACCGGAAAATGTTCGGGATTTTTCGGTATTGTACCGAGAAGGTTCTAGAAGGTTCCGGAGTGGGGCCCACCTGCATGGGGGGACCCACATGAACGTGGGTAGTGGGGGCAAGGCCCCACACCCCTAGTCAAGGCGCACCAAGATTCCCCCTTAGAAGGAATAAGATCATATCCCGAAGGGATAAGATCAAGATCCCTAAAAAAGGGGGATAACAATCGGTGGGGAAGGGAAAGGATGGGATTTCTTTCCTTCCACCTTTGCCAACGCCCCAATGGACTTGGAGGGCAAGAACCCAGCCCCCTCCACCCCTATATATAGTGGGGAGGTGCATGGGAGAAACAGCTCAGCCCCTGGCGCCTCCCTCTCCCTCCCGTGACACCTCTTCCTCCTCCAGTAGCGCTTGGCGAAGCCCTGCTGAAATCCCGCTGCTTCCACCACCACACCGTCGTGCTGCTGGATCTCCATCAACCTCTCCTCCCCCCTTGCTGGATCAAGAAGGAGGAGACGTCTCTGCTCCGTACGTGTGTTGAACGCGGAGGTGCCGTCCGTTCGGCGCTCGGTCATCGGGGATTTGGATCACGACGAGTACGACTCCATCAACCCCGTTCTCTTGAACGCTTCCGCTCGCGATCTACAAGGGTATGTAGATACACTCCCCTCTCACTCGTTGCTAGATGACTCCATAGATTGATCTTGGTGATGCGTAGAAAATTTTAAAATTCTGCTACGTTCCCCAACAGTGGCATCATGAGCTAGGTCTATGCGTAGTATCTTGCACGAGTAGAACACAAAGTAGTTGTGGGCGTCGATTTGTCAATCTTCTTGCCGTTACTAGTCTTATCTTGATTCGGCGGCACTGTGGGATGAAGCGGCCCGGACCGACCTTACACGTACGCTTACGTGAGACAGGTTCCACCGACTGACATGCACTAGTTGCATAAGGTGGCTAGCGGGTGTCTGTCTCTCCCACTTTAGTCGGATCGGATTCGATGAACAGGGTCCTTATGAAGGGTAAATAGAAATTGGCATATCACGTTGTGGTTTTGGCGTAGCTAAGAAATGTTCTTGCTAGAAACCTATAGCAGCCACGTAAAAACTTGCAACAACAATTAGAGGACGTCTAACTTGTTTTTGCAGCAAGTGCTTTGTGATGTGATATGGCCAAAGGATGTGATGAATGATATATGTGATGTATGAGATGATCATGTTCTTGTAATAGGAATCACGACTTGCATGTCGATGAGTATGACAACCGGCAGGAGCCATAGGAGTTGTCTTAATTTATTATATGACCTGCGTGTCATTGAAATTCGCCATGTAATTACTTTACTTTATTGCTAACCGTTAGCCGTAGTAGTAGAAGTAATAGTTGGCGAGACAACTTCATGAAGACACGATGATGGAGATCATGATGATGGAGATCATGGTGTCATGCCGGTGACGATGATGATCATGGAGCCCCGAAGATGGAGATCAAAAGGAGCAAAGTGATAATGGCCATATCATGTCACTATTTTGATTGCATGAGATGTTTATCATGTTTTTGCATCTTATTTGCTTAGAACGACGGTAGCATATATAAGATGATCCCTTACTAAAATTTCAAGAAAGTGTTCCCCCTAAGTGTGCACCGTTGCGAAGGTTCGTTGTTTCGAAGCACTACGTGTTGATCGGGTGTGATAGATTCTAACGTTCGAATACAACGGGTGTAAGCCAGATTTACACAGCAATACACTTAGGTTGACTTGACGAGCCTAGCATGTACAGACATGGCCTCGGAACACAAGAGACCGAAAGGTCGAGCATGAGTCGTATAGAAGATACGATCAACATGGGGATGTTCACCGTTGATGACTAGTCCGTCTCACGTGATGATCGGACACGGCATAGTCGATTCGGATCATGTAATCACTTAGATGACGAGAGGGATGTCTATCTGAGTGGGAGTTCATTACATAATTTGATTAGATGAACTTAATTGTCATGAACTTAGTCTAAATGTTACATATCTATCTTGTAGATCAAATGGCCAACGCTAATGTTACCCTCAACTTCAACGCGTTCCTAGAGAAAAACAAGCTGAAAGACGATGGTAGCAACTATGCGGACTGGGTCCGTAACCTGAGGATTATCCTCATAGCTGCCAAGAAATCATATGTCCTTGAAGCACCGTTAGGTGACCCACCTGCTCTCCGAGCACTGCCAGACGATTTGAACGTTTGGCAGACACGCACCGATGATTACTCCTTCGTTCAGTGCGGCATGCTCTTCAGCTTAGAACCGGGGCTCCAAAAGCGTTTTGAGCATCACGGAGCATATGAGATGTTCGAAGAGCTGAAAATGGTTTTCCAAGCTCATGCCCGGATCGAGAGATATGAAGTCTCCGATAAGTTCTACAGCTGTAAGATGGAGGAAAATAGTTCTGTCAGCGAGCACATACTCAAAATGTCTGGGTTGCACAGCCGCTTGTCTCAGCTGGGTGTTAATCTCCCGGATGACGTGGTCGTTGACAGAATCCTTCAGTCGCTTCCACCTAGCTACAAGAGCTTCGTGATGAACTTCAACATGCAGGGGATGGAAAAGACCATTCCTGAGGTATATGCGATGCTGAAGTCAGCGGAGGCAGAGATCAGAAAGGAACATCAAGTGTTGATGGTGAATAAAACCACTAAGTTCAAGAAGGGCAAGGGTAAGAAGAACTTCAAGAAGGACGGCAAGGGAGTTGCCGCGCCCGGTAAGCCAGCTGCCGGGAAGAAGTCGAAGAATGGACCCAAGCCTGAGACTGAGTGCTTTTATTGCAAGGGAAACGGTCACTGGAAGCGAAACTGCCCCAAGTACTTGGCGGACAAGAAGGCCGGCAATACCAAAGGTATATATGATATACATGTAATTGATGTGTACCTTACCAGCACTCGTAGTAGTTCTTGGGTATTTGATACCGGTGCGGTTGCTCATATTTGTAACTCAAAGCAGGAACTGCGGAATCAGCGTAGACTGGCAAAGGACGAGGTGACGATGCGCGTCGGGAATGGTTCCAAGGTCGATGTGATCGCCGTCGGCACGCTACCTCTGCATCTACCTACGGGATTAGTTTTAAACCTCAATAATTGTTATTTAGTACCAGCTTTGAGCATGAACATTGTATCTGGATCTCGCTTAATGCGAGATGGCTACTCATTTAAATCTGAGAATAATGGTTGTTCTATTTATATTAGAGATATGTTTTATGGTCATGCCCCGCTGGTGAATGGTTTATTTTTATTGAATCTCGAACGTGATGTTACACATGTTTATAATGTGAATGCCAAGAAATGCAAGGTTGATAACGATAGTCCCACATACTTGTGGCACTGCCGCCTTGGTCATATCGGTGTTAAACGCATGAAGAAACTCCATGCAGATGGACTTTTGGAGTCTCTTGATTATGAATCATTTGACAGATGCGAACCATGCCTCTTGGGCAAGATGACCAAGACTCCGTTCTCCGGAACAATGGAGCGAGCAACCAACTTATTGGAGATCATACATACTGATGTGTGTGGTCCAATGAGTGTTGAGGCTCGCGGTGGTTATCGTTATGTTCTCACCCTCACCGATGATTTGAGTAGATATGGGTATGTCTACTTGATGAAGCACAAGTCTGAGACCTTTGAAAAGTTCAAGGAATTTCAGAGTGAGGTTGAGAATCAACGTGATAAGAAAATAAAGTTCTTACGATCAGATCGTGGAGGAGAATATTTGAGTCATGAATTTGGCACGCACTTAAGGAAATGTGGAATTGTTTCACAACTCACGCCGCCTGGAACACCTCAGCGTAATGGTGTGTCCGAACGTCGTAATCGCACTCTATTGGATATGGTGCGATCTATGATGTCTCTTACCGATTTACCGCTATCCTTTTGGGGTTATGCTTTAGAGACTGCCGCATTCACTTTAAATAGGGCACCGTCAAAATCCGTTGAGACGACACCGTATGAATTATGGTTTGGGAAGAAACCTAAGCTGTCGTTTCTGAAAGTTTGGGGATGCGATGCTTATGTGAAGAAACTTCAACCAGAGAAGCTCGAACCCAAGTCGGAAAAATGCGTATTCATAGGATACCCTAAGGAAACTATTGGGTATACCTTCTACCTAAGATCCGAGGGCAAGATCTTTGTTGCCAGGAATGGATCCTTTCTAGAGAAAGAGTTTCTCTCGAAATAAGTAAGTGGGAGGAAAGTGGAGCTTGATGAGATGACCCTCGAACCGGAGAGTAGCGCAGCACAGGAAAATGTTTCTGTGGAGCCTACACCGGCTAGAGAGGAAGTTATTGATAATGATCATGATCAAGCTACCACTGAACTTCGAAGGTCCACGAGGACACGTTCCGCACCAGAGTGGTATGGCAATCCTGTCCTGGAAATCATGTTGTTAGACAACAGTGAACCTTCGAACTATGAAGAAGCGATGGCGGGCCCGGATTCCGACAAATGGCTTGAAGCCATGAAATCCGAGATAGGATCCATGTATGAAAACGAAGTATGGACTTTGACTGACTTGCCCGATGATCGGCAAGCCATAGAAAATAAATGGATCTTTAAGAAGAAGACTGACGCGGATGGTAATGTGACCATCTATAAGGCTCGGCTTATCGCTAAGGGTTATCGACAAGTTCAAGGGGTTGACTACGATGAGACTTTCTCACCCGTAGCGAAGCTGAAATCCGTCAGAATCATGTTAGCAATTGCCGCATACTATGATTATGAGATATGGCAAATGGACGTCAAAACGGCATTCCTTAATGGTTTTCTTAAGGAAGAGTTGTATATGATACAACCGGAAGGTTTTGTCGACCCTGAGAATGCTGACAAGGTATGCAAGCTCCAGCGCTCAATCTATGGGCTGGTGCAAGCATCTCGGAGTTGGAACATTCGCTTTGACAAGATGATCAAAGCGTTTGGGTTCACACAGACTTATGGAGAAGCCTGTGTTTACAAGAAAGTGAGTGGGAGCTCTGTAGCATTTCTCATATTATATGTGGATGACATACTGCTGATGGGAAATGATATAGAATTCTTGGAAAGTATAAAGGCCTACTTGAATAAGTGTTTTTCAATGAAGGACCTTGGAGAAGCTGCTTATATATTAGGCATCAAGATCTATAGAGATAGATCGAGACGCCTCATAGGTCTTTCGCAAAGCACATACCTTGATAAGATATTGAAGAAGTTAAATATGGATCAGTCCAAGAAGGGGTTCTTGCCTGTATTGCAAGGTGTGAAATTGAGCTCGGCTCAATGCCCGACCACGGCAAAAGATATAGAAGAGATGAGTGTCATCCCCTATGCCTCAGCCATAGGGTCTATTATGTATGCCATGCTGTGTACCAGACCTGATGTAAACCTTGCTGTAAGTTTGGTAGGTAGGTACCAAAGTAATCCCGGCAAGGAACACTGGACAGCGGTCAAGAACATCCTGAAGTACCTGAAAAGGACTAAGGATATGTTTCTCGTATATGGAGGTGACGAAGAGCTCGTCGTAAAGGGTTACGTCGACGCTAGCTTCGACACAGATCCGGATGACTCCAAGTCACAAACCGGATACGTGTATATTTTGAATGGTGGAGCGGTAAGCTGGTGCAGTTGCAAGCAAAGCGTCGTGGTGGGTTCTACATGCGAAGCGGAGTACATAGCAGCCTTGGAGGCAGCACACGAAGCAGTATGGATGAAGGAGTTCATCACCGACCTAGGAGTCATTCCAAATGCGTCGGGTCCAATGGCTCTCTTCTGTGACAACACTGGAGCTATTGCCCTTGCCAAGGAGCCCAGGTTTCACAAAAGGACCAGGCATATCAAGCGTCGCTTCAACTCCATACGTGAACATGTTCAAGATGGAGACATAGATATTTGTAAAGTGCACACGGATTTGAATGTAGCAGATCCGTTGACTAAACCTCTTTCACGAGCAAAACATGATCAACACCAGTACTCTATGGGTGTTCGATTCATCACAATGTAACTAGATTATTGACTCTAGTGCAAGTGGGAGACTGTTGGAAATATGCCCTAGAGGCAATAATAAAATGGTTATTATTATCTTTCCTTGTTCATGATAATTGTCTGTTATTCATGCTATAATTGTGTTATCCGGAAATCGTAATACATGTGTGAATACATAGACCACAACATGTCCCTAGTAAGCCTCTAGTTGACTAGCTCGTTGATCAATAGATGGTTACGGTTTCCTGACCATGGACATTGGATGTCATTGATAACGGGATCACATCATTAGGAGAATGATGTGATGGACAAGACCCAATCCTAAGCCTAGCACTAGATCGTGTAGTTCGTTTGCTAAAGCTTTTCCAATGTCAAGTAACTTTTCCTTAGACCATGAGATTGTGCAACTCCCGGATACCGTAGGAGTGCTTTGGGTGCACCAAACGTCACAACGTAACTGGGTGGCTATAAAGGTGCACTACGGGTATCTCCGAAAGTATCTGTTGGGTTGGCACGAATCGAGACTGGGATTGGTCACTCCATGTAACGGAGAGGTACCTCTGGGCCCACTCGGTAGGACATCATCATAATGAGCTCAATGTGATCAAGGAGTTGTTCACGGGATGATGTGTTACGGAAACGAGTAAAGAGACTTGCCGGTAACGAGATTGAACAAGGTATCGAGATACCGACGATCGAATCTCGGGCAAGTATCGTACCGATAGACAAAGGGAATTGCGTACGGGATTGATTGAATCCTCGACATCGTGGTTCATCCGATGAGATCATCGAGGAGCATGTGGGAGCCAACATGGGTATCCAGATCCCGCTGGTGGTTATTGACCGGAGAGTCGTCTCGGTCATGTCTGCGTGTCTCCCGAACCCGTAGGGTCTACACACTTAAGGTTCGGTGACGCTAGGGTTATAGAGATATTAGTATGCGGTAACCCGAAGGTTGTTCGGAGTCTCGGATGAGATCCTGGACGTCACGAGGAGTTCCGGAATGGTCCGGAGGTAAAGATTTATATATGGGAAGTCCTATTTTGGCCACCGGAAAATGTTCGGGATTTTTCGGTATTGTACCGAGAAGGTTCTAGAAGGTTCCGGAGTGGGGCCCACCTGCATGGGGGGACCCACATGAACGTGGGTAGTGGGGGCAAGGCCCCACACCCCTAGTCAAGGCGCACCAAGATTCCCCCTTAGAAGGAATAAGATCATATCCCGAAGGGATAAGATCAAGATCCCTAAAAAAGGGGGATAACAATCGGTGGCGAAGGGAAAGGATGGGATTTCTTTCCTTCCACCTTTGCCAACGCCCCAATGGACTTGGAGGGAAAGAAACCAGCCCCCTCCACCCCTATATATAGTGGGGAGGTGCATGGGAGAAACAGCTCAGCCCCTGGCGCCTCCCTCTCCCTCCCGTGACACCTCTTCCTCCTCCAGTAGCGCTTGGCGAAGCCCTGCTGAAATCCCGCTGCTTCCACCACCACACCGTCGTGCTGCTGGATCTCCATCAACCTCTCCTCCCCCCTTGCTGGATCAAGAAGGAGGAGACGTCTCTGCTCCGTACGTGTGTTGAACGCGGAGGTGCCGTCCGTTCGGCGCTCGGTCATCGGTGATTTGGATCACGACGAGTACGACTCCATCAACCCCGTTCTCTTGAACGCTTCCGCTCGCGATCTACAAGGGTATGTAGATACACTCCCCTCTCACTCGTTGCTAGATGACTCCATAGATTGATCTTGATGATGCGTAGAAAATTTTAAAATTCTGCTACGTTCCCCAACAGTGGTATCAGAGCTAGGTCTATGCGTAGTATCTTGCACGAGTAGAACACAAAGTAGTTGTGGGCGTCGATTTGTCAATCTTCTTGCCGTTACTAGTCTTATCTTGATTCGGCGGCACTGTGGGATGAAGCGGCCCGGACCGACCTTACACGTACGCTTACGTGAGACAGGTTCCACCGACTGACATGCACTAGTTGCATAAGGTGGCTAGCGGGTGTCTGTCTCTCCCACTTTAGTCGGATCGGATTCGATGAACAGGGTCCTTATGAAGGGTAAATAGAAATTGGCATATCACGTTGTGGTTTTGGCGTAGGTAAGAAACGTTCTTGCTAGAAACCTATAGCAGCCACGTAAAAACTTGCAACAACAATTAGAGGACGTCTAACTTGTTTTTGCAGCAAGTGCTTTGTTATGTGATATGGCCAAAGGATGTGATGAATGATATATGTGATGTATGAGATGATCATGTTCTTGTAATAGGAATCACGACTTGCATGTCGATGAGTATGACAACCGGCAGGAGCCATAGGAGTTGTCTTAATTTATTATATGACCTGCGTGTCATTGAAATTCGCCATGTAATTACTTTACTTTATTGCTAACCGTTAGCCGTAGTAGTAGAAGTAATAGTTGGCGAGACAACTTCATGAAGACACGATGATGGAGATCATGATGATGGAGATCATGGTGTCATGCCGGTGACGATGATGATCATGGAGCCCCGAAGATGGAGATCAAAAGGAGCAAAGTGATAATGGCCATATCATGTCACTATTTTGATTGCATGAGATGTTTATCATGTTTTTGCATCTTATTTGCTTAGAACGACGGTAGCATATATAAGATGATCCCTTACTAAAATTTCAAGAAAGTGTTCCCCCTAACTGTGCACCGTTGCGAAGGTTCGTTGTTTCGAAGCACTACGTGTTGATCGGGTGTGATAGATTCTAACGTTCGAATACAACGGGTGTAAGCCAGATTTACATAGCAATACACTTAGGTTGACTTGACGAGCCTAGCATGTACAGACATGGCCTCGGAACACAAGAGACCGAAAGGTCGAGCATGAGTCGTATAGAAGATACGATCAACATGGGGATGTTCACCGTTGATGACTAGTCCGTCTCACGTGATGATCGGACACGGCCTAGTCGATTCGGATCATGTAATCACTTAGATGACGAGAGGGATGTCTATCTGAGTGGGAGTTCATTACATAATTTGATTAGATGAACTTAATTGTCATGAACTTAGTCTAAACGTTACATATCTATCTTGTAGATCAAATGGCCAACGCTAATGTTACCCTCAACTTCAACGCGTTCCTAGAGAAAAACAAGCTGAAAGACGATGGTAGCAACTATGCGGACTGGGTCCGTAACCTGAGGATTATCCTCATAGCTGCCAAGAAATCATATGTCCTTGAAGCACCGTTAGGTGACCCACCTGCTCTCCCAGCACTGCCAGACGATTTGAACGTTTGGCAGACACGCACCGATGATTACTCCTTCGTTCAGTGCGGCATGCTCTTCAGCTTAGAACCGGGGCTCCAAAAGCGTTTTGAGCATCACGGAGCATATGAGATGTTCGAAGAGCTGAAAATGGTTTTCCAAGCTCATGCCCGGATCGAGAGATATGAAGTCTCCGATAAGTTCTACAGCTGTAAGATGAAGGAAAATAGTTCTGTCAGCGAGCACATACTCAAAATGTCTGGGTTGCACAGCCGCTTGTCTCAGCTGGGAGTTAATCTCCCGGATGACGCGGTCGTTGACAGAATCCTTCAGTCGCTTCCACCTAGCTACAAGAGCTTCGTGATGAACTTCAACATGCAGGGGATGGAAAAGACCATTCCTGAGGTATATGCGATGCTGAAGTCAGCGGAGGCAGAGATCAGAAAGGAACATCAAGTGTTGATGGTGAATAAAACCACTAAGTTCAAGAAGGGCAAGGGTAAGAAGAACTTCAAGAAGGACGGCAAGGGAGTTGCCGCGCCCGGTAAGCCAGCTGCCGGGAAGAAGTCGAAGAATGGACCCAAGCCTGAGACTGAGTGCTTTTATTGCAAGGGAAACGGTCACTGGAAGCGAAACTGCCCCAAGTACTTGGCGGACAAGAAGGCCGGCAATACCAAAGGTATATATGATATACATGTAATTTATGTGTACCTTACCAGCACTCGTAGTAGTTCCTGGGTATTTGATACCGGTGCGGTTGCTCATATTTGTAACTCAAAGCAGGAACTGCGGAATCAGCGTAGACTGGCAAAGGACGAGGTGACGATGCGCGTCGGGAATGGTTCCAAGGTCGATGTGATCGCCGTCGGCACGCTACCTCTGCATCTACCTACGGGATTAGTTTTAAACCTCAATAATTGTTATTTAGTACCAGCTTTGAGCATGAACATTGTATCTGGATCTCGCTTAATGCGAGATGGCTACTCATTTAAATCTGAGAATAATGGTTGTTCTATTTATATGAGAGATATGTTTTATGGTTATGCCCCGCTGGTGAATGGTTTATTTTTATTGAATCTCGAACGTGATGTTACACATGTTTATAATGTGAATGCCAAGAAATGCAAGGTTGATAACGATAGTCCCACATACTTGTGGCACTGCCGCCTTGGTCATATCGGTGTTAAACGCATGAAGAAACTCCATGCAGATGGACTTTTGGAGTCTCTTGATTATGAATCATTTGACAGATGCGAACCATGCCTCTTGGGCAAGATGACCAAGACTCCGTTCTCCGGAACAATGGAGCGAGCAACCAACTTATTGGAGATCATACATACTGATGTGTGTGGTCCAATGAGTGTTGAGGCTCGCGGTGGTTATCGTTATGTTCTCACCCTCACCGATGATTTGAGTAGATATGGGTATGTCTACTTGATGAAGCACAAGTCTGAGACCTTTGAAAAGTTCAAGGATTTTCAGAGTGAGGTTGAGAATCAACGTGACAAGAAAATAAAGTTCTTACGATCAGATCGTGGAGGAGAATATTTGAGTCATGAATTTGGCACGCACTTCAGGAAATGTGGAATTGTTTCACAACTCACGCCGCCTGGAACACCTCAGCGTAATGGTGTGTCCGAACGTCGTAATCGCACTCTATTGGATATGGTGTGATCTATGATGTCTCTTACCGATTTACCGCTATCCTTTTGGGGATATGCTTTAGAGACTGCCGCATTCACTTTAAATAGGGCACCGTCAAAATCCGTTGAGACGACACCGTATGAATTATGGTTTGGGAAGAAACCTAAGCTGTCGTTTCTGAAAGTTTGGGGATGCGATGCTTATGTGAAGAAACTTCAACCAGAGAAGCTCGAACCCAAGTCGGAAAAATGCGTATTCATAGGATACCCTAAGGAAACTATTGGGTATACCTTCTACCTAAGATCCGAGGGCAAGATCTTTGTTGCCAGGAATGGATCCTTTCTAGAGAAAGAGTTTCTCTCGAAAGAAGTAAGTGGGAGGAAAGTGGAGCTTGATGAGATGACCCTCGAACCGGAGAGTAGCGCAGCACAGGAAAATGTTTCTGTGGAGCCTACACCGGCTAGAGAGGAAGTTATTGATAATGATCATGATCAAGCTACCACTGAACTTCGAAGGTCCACGAGGACACGTTCTGCACCAGAGTGGTATGGCAATCCTGTCCTGGAAATCATGTTGTTAGACAACAGTGAACCTTCGAACTATGAAGAAGCGATGGCGGGCCCGGATTCCGACAAATGGCTTGAAGCCATGAAATCCGAGATAGGATCCATGTATGAAAACGAAGTATGGACTTTGACTGACTTGCCCGATGATCGGCAAGCCATAGAAAATAAATGGATCTTTAAGAAGAAGACTGACGCGGATGGTAATGTGACCATCTATAAGGCTCGGCTTGTCGCTAAGGGTTATCGACAAGTTCAAGGGGTTGACTACGATGAGACTTTCTCACCCGTAGCGAAGCTGAAATCCGTCAGAATCATGTTAGCAATTGCCGCATACTATGATTATGAGATATGGCAAATGGACGTCAAAACGGCATTCCTTAATGGTTTTCTTAAGGAAGAGTTGTATATGATACAACCGGAAAGTTTTGTCGACCCTGAGAATGCTGACAAGGTATGCAAGCTCCAGCGCTCAACCTATGGGCTGGTGCAAGCATCTCGGAGTTGGAACATTCGCTTTGACGAGATGATCAAAGCGTTTGGGTTCACACAGACTTATGGAGAAGCCTGTGTTTACAAGAAAGTGAGTGGGAGCTCTGTAGCATTTCTCATATTATATGTGGATGACATACTGCTGATGGCAAATGATATAGAATTCTTGGAAAGTATAAAGGCCTACTTGAATAAGTGTTTTTCAATGAAGGACCTTGGAGAAGCTGCTTATATATTAGGCATCAAGATCTATAGAGATAGATCGAGACGCCTCATAGGTCTTTCGCAAAGCACATACCTTGATAAGATATTGAAGAAGTTCAATATGGATCAGTCCAAGAAGGGGTTCTTGCCTGTATTGCAAGGTGTGAAATTGAGCTCGGCTCAATGCCCGACCACGGCAAAAGATATAGAAGAGATGAGTGTCATCCCCTATGCCTCAGCCATAGGGTCTATTATGTATGCCATGCTGTGTACCAGACCTGATGTAAACCTTGCTGTAAGTTTGGTAGGTAGGTACCAAAGTAATCCCGGCAAGGAACACTGGACAGCGGTCAAGAACATCCTGAAGTACCTGAAAAGGACTAAGGATATGTTTCTCGTATATGGAGGGGACGAAGAGCTCGTCGTAAAGGGTTACGTCGACGCTAGCTTCGACACAGATCCGGATGACTCCAAGTCACAAACCGGATACGTGTATATTTTGAATGGTGGAGCGGTAAGCTGGTGCAGTTGCAAGCAAAGCGTCGTGGCGGGTTCTACATGCGAAGCGGAGTACATAGCAGCCTCGGAGGCAGCACACGAAGCAGTATGGATGAAGGAGTTCATCACCGACCTAGGAGTCATTCCAAATGCGTCGGGTCCAATGGCTCTCTTCTGTGACAACACTGGAGCTATTGCCCTTGCCAAGGAGCCCAGGTTTCACAAAAGGACCAGGCATATCAAGCGTCGCTTCAACTCCATACGTGAACATGTTCAAGATGGAGACATAGATATTTGTAAAGTGCACACGGATTTGAATGTAGCAGATCCGTTGACTAAACCTCTTTCACGAGCAAAACATGATCAACACCAGTACTCTATGGGTGTTCGATTCATCACAATGTAACTAGATTATTGACTCTAGTGGAAGTGGGAGACTGTTGGAAATAAGCCCTAGAGGCAATAATAAAATGGTTATTATTATATTTCCTTGTTCATGATAATTGTCTGTTATTCATGCTATAATTGTGTTATCCGGAAATCGTAATACATGTGTGAATACATAGACCACAACATGTCCCTAGTAAGCCTCTAGTTGACTAGCTCGTTGATCAATAGATGGTTACGGTTTCCTGACCATGGACATTGGATGTCATTGATAACGGGATCACATCATTAGGAGAATGATGTGATGGACAAGACCCAATCCTAAGCCTAGCACTAGATCGTGTAGTTCGTTTGCTAAAGCTTTTCCAATGTCAAGTAACTTTTCCTTAGACCATGAGATTGTGCAACTCCCGGATACCGTAGGAGTGCTTTGGGTGCACCAAACGTCACAACGTAACTGGGTGGTTATAAAGGTGCACTACGGGTATCTCCGAAAGTATCTGTTGGGTTGGCACGAATCGAGACTGGGATTTGTCACTCCATGTAACGGAGAGGTACCTCTGGGCCCACTCGGTAGGACATCATCATAATGAGCTCAATGTGATCAAGGAGTTGCTCACGGGATGATGTGTTACGGAAATGAGTAAAGAGACTTGCCGGTAACGAGATTGAACAAGGTATCGAGATACCGAGGATCGAATCTCGGGCAAGTATCGTACCGATAGACAAAGGGAATTGCGTACGGGATTGATTGAATCCTCGACATCGTGGTTCATCCGATGAGATCATCGAGGAGCATGTGGGAGCCAACATGGGTATCCAGATCCCGCTGTTGGTTATTGACCGGAGAGTCGTCTCGGTCATGTCTGCGTGTCTCCCGAACCCGTAGGGTCTACACACTTAAGGTTCGGTGACGCTAGGGTTATAGAGATATTAGTATGCGGTAACCCGAAGGTTGTTCGGAGTCTCGGATGAGATCCTGGACGTCACGAGGAGTTCCGGAATGGTCCGGAGGTAAAGATTTATATATGGGAAGTCCTATTTTGGCCACCGGAAAATGTTCGGGATTTTTCGGTATTGTACCGAGAAGGTTCTAGAAGGTGCCGGAGTGGGGCCCACCTGCATGGGGGGACCCACATGAACGTGGGTAGTGGGGGCAAGGCCCCACACCCCTAGTCAAGGCGCACCAAGATTCCCCCTTAGAAGGAATAAGATCATATCCCGAAGGGATAAGATCAAGATCCCTAAAAAAGGGGGATAACAATCGGTGGGGAAGGGAAAGGATGGGATTTCTTTCCTTCCACCTTTGCCAACGCCCCAATGGACTTGGAGGGCAAGAAACCAGCCCCCTCCACCCCTATATATAGTGGGGAGGGGCATGGGAGAAACAGCTCAGCCCCTGGCGCCTCCCTCTCCCTCCCGTGACACCTCTTCCTCCTCCAGTAGCGCTTGGCGAAGCCCTGCTGAAATCCCGCTGCTTCCACCACCACACCGTCGTGCTGCTGGATCTCCATCAACCTCTCCTCCCCCCTTGCTGGATCAAGAAGGAGGAGACGTCTCTGCTCCGTACGTGTGTTGAACGCGGAGGTGCCGTCCGTTCGGCGCTCGGTCATCGGTGATTTGGATCACGACGAGTACGACTCCATCAACCCCGTTCTCTTGAACGCTTCCGCTCGCGATCTACAAGGGTATGTAGATACACTCCCCTCTCACTCGTTGCTAGATGACTCCATAGATTGATCTTGGTGATGCGTAGAAAATTTTAAAATTCTGCTACGTTCCCCAACAGTGGTATCAACACCAGTACTCTATGGGTGTTCGATTCATCACAATGTAACTAGATTATTGACTCTAGTGCAAGTGGGAGACTGTTGGAAATATGCCCTAGAGGCAATAATAAAATGGTTATTATTATATTTCCTTGTTCATGATAATTGTCTGTTATTCATGCTATAATTGTGTTATCCGGAAATCGTAATACATGTGTGAATACATAGACCACAACATGTCCCTAGTAAGCCTCTAGTTGACTAGCTCGTTGATCAATAGATGGTTACGGTTTCCTGACCATGGACATTGGATGTCATTGATAACGGGATCACATCATTAGGAGAATGATGTGATGGACAAGACCCAATCCTAAGCCTAGCACTAGATCGTGTAGTTCGTTTGCTAAAGCTTTTCCAATGTCAAGTAACTTTTCCTTAGACCATGAGATTGTGCAACTCCCGGATACCGTAGGAGTGCTTTGGGTGCACCAAACGTCACAACGTAACTGGGTGGCTATAAAGGTGCACTACGGGTATCTCCGAAAGTATCTGTTGGGTTGGCACGAATCGAGACTGGGATTTGTCACTCCATGTAACGGAGAGGTACCTCTGGGCCCACTCGGTAGGACATCATCATAATGAGCTCAATGTGATCAAGGAGATGTTCACGGGATGATGTGTTACGGAAACGAGTAAAGAGACTTGCCGGTAACGAGATTGAACAAGGTATCGAGATACCGACGATCGAATCTCGGGCAAGTATCGTACCGATAGACAAAGGGAATTGCGTACGGGATTGATTGAATCCTCGACATCGTGGTTCATCCGATGAGATCATCGAGGAGCATGTGGGAGCCAACATGGGTATCCAGATCCCGCTGTTGGTTATTGACCGGAGAGTCGTCTCGGTCATGTCTGCGTGTCTCCCGAACCCGTAGGGTCTACACACTTAAGGTTCGGTGACGCTAGGGTTATAGAGATATTAGTATGCGGTAACCCGAAGGTTGTTCGGAGTCTCGGATGAGATCCTGGACGTCACGAGGAGTTCCGGAATGGTCCGGAGGTAAAGATTTATATATGGGAAGTCCTATTTTGGCCACCGGAAAATGTTCGGGATTTTTCGGTATTGTACCGAGAAGGTTCTAGAAGGTTCCGGAGAGGGGCCCACCTGCATGGGGGGACCCACATGAACGTGGGTAGTGGGGGCAAGGCCCCACACCCCTAGTCAAGGCGCACCAAGATTCCCCCTTAGAAGGAATAAGATCATATCCCGAAGGGATAAGATCAAGATCCCTAAAAAAGGGGGATAACAATCGGTGGGGAAGGGAAAGGATGGGATTTCTTTCCTTCCACCTTTGCCAACGCCCCAATGGACTTGGAGGGCAAGAAACCAGCCCCCTCCACCCCTATATATAGTGGGGAGGTGCATGGGAGAAACAGCTCAGCCCCTGGCGCCTCCCTCTCCCTCCCGTGACACCTCTTCCTCCTCCAGTAGCGCTTGGCGAAGCCCTGCTGAAATCCCGCTGCTTCCACCACCACACCGTCGTGCTGCTGGATCTCCATCAACCTCTCCCCCCCCCTTGCTGGATCAAGAAGGAGGAGACGTCTCTGCTCCGTACGTGTGTTGAACGCGGAGGTGCCGTCCGTTCGGCGCTCGGTCATCGGTGATTTGGATCACAACGAGTACGACTCCATCAACCCCGTTCTCTTGAACGCTTCCGCTCGCGATCTACAAGGGTATGTAGATACACTCCCCTCTCAATCGTTGCTAGATGACTCCATAGATTGATCTTGGTGATGCGTAGAAAATTTTAAAATTCTGCTACGTTCCCCAACACCTCCCGCATACCTCATCTGAACATTCTGCCGAGTGTCATTTGCATGTGGGCCTAGACCATGCGTGTATTTCCAATGTTGTAATTTGTCCAACATGCATACAGACAAACGGTTCATTTAAAGTTTCGGGTTTCCTCCACTACATGTCGCGTCCCATCTTAGTTTTGACATCCCATTCGGTTGATGACCCAACACATCTTCACGAGAATGATAGATGTTGAGATATCGAGTGTGTGTCGTGCAAGGAGATAAATGTTTGGTGTGTTTCTATGATAGAAATGATTGTGTGGGGTGGAGAGAATGGGGGGTTCTGTGTGCGCGCATCAGTCGTGTACCATCTAGTAGCTATGGATCGATTGAAAGAGGACTAGGGTGGGTCCGGAGATCGAACGATCTTGAGAGGGGCGGAGAGAAAGATGAATGTATGCTTACAAAAAGATAGATGCAAGGCTTGATTACAATTAATGCATGAGTAGAGTGACATAGGCGTGTGTCGAAGAGCGACCTGACGAGCGAGATACAATTCCGATACGTCGAGAGATCGATTATGTGTGACATGCACAAAGAGGAAGAGAGGTGGTATGCGTGCGCTCGCGCGCGAGAGAGAGAGGGAGAGGGATAGAGAGACACCCCGGGATGAAACCGAGAGAGAACGAGTGGGTGCATGAGTGATACACAGAGATGGTGCGTCAAAGAAAAAACATTTTATGCATAAGAAGACACATGGTATTTGAATCCCTAAAAAAGTTTCAAAAATTAGAATTCAACCTAAGGCGGATTCAAAATTTTGAACCGGTGATCATAGCATCAGCAAATAATATATAAAGGGTATTCTATGTTCATTTCGCTTTGGAACGTACAATATACTCCCTCCGATCCTTTTTAGTTTACATATAAGTTTTGTGTGTAGTCAAAGTATCTCTACTTTGATCAAACTTACAGAAAAAAGTATCAACATTCAACAATGCCCAATCAATATTGTTAGATTCATACAGACTCCTAGATTTGTATTCAAATAGAAATGGTTTCCAATTTGTATTCAAACACGTGAATGCTTGTTCTCGCGCATGCTCTTCCTACTAGGATTTGGCCACGTATAGCCAGTCCAATAGTAACTTTTTTTTGAACTGACGCAGGCGGGGCAGGGACGTCCAACTCCGCGCGCGCGGGGGGGGGGGGGGGGGGGGGTGGGGGGAAGGGAGGGGGAAAGTTTGCCTATCGTCGGTTTGCTCTCAACTACGGTCCCACAAGCGAGCAAAAATGCAAGACAAAGCGCGTTCCATCGGTGAGCGACGTGCAGGGTCCATCGTGCCATGGTGCAACGCGAACACGACAAGAGTGATGTACACCGTCTGTTCCTTATGAACTTGCATACTTCGAGTACTCCTTTCTTTGAACACAGTACAGATGGAAGCGTTCATACATGCGCGCATACACTCACCCCTATGAACGCACACACGTACACCCTACGCCTATTAGCACCTTCGTGAGACTGAGCCGGCATATCATCTTGAGATTTATGAAGTCACCGCCTCGTTGTCGACAGGAACGGTGGGGAGGTCCGGACGTCTGCCACGTGAAACTCCAAAACTTTTGGTCCCATCCCACCCCACAACTCTCCAGGCTCCAGTCGTCCGGCTTTGGAAACTTCGCACACTCAAAACCGATTGACCGGTCGTCACCGGAACCACTATTCACACTAGAACCTTCGCTGCTTGGCCTATGCCAGCTACTTGTTAGCCGGTCACCACTGCCCCAAAACCACACCTCCTCTCCAGCACATTCTCCCACCTTTCGATCCCCTAGCCCGCATCAGCCATCCCCTAGTTCGCCGGAAAGCCATGGTGTGCGGCAAGATCACGTACTACAAGATGCTGACGCCGAAGCGCCATGCAGAAATCACGGCGGCGGTCGATGCCACAGACCTCCGTTCCCAAGCTCGCTTTGCGGCGGGCCAATCCCTGAGTTCTTTGGAGACAAGCTCCGAGGAGGAGGAAGCCGATCCAATGTTCATGGCGGAGGTCACGGCACAGAAGGCCCCTGATGCCTATGAGATGATGGACGTCAACTTCGTGCCGGTGCCCGGGTCCCCCATGGTGCAGGCGGACCAGTGGTTCAACCTGGCGATCCTAAAGGAGCAGCGGGAGGCGGAGGCTCAACTCGACGCAGAGCGCGTAGATGTGATAACCCACAAGTATAGGGGATTCTTTGTAGCCTTTTTCGAGAAATAAGAGTGTCAAACCCAACGAGGAGCTAAAGGTAGAACAAATATTCCCTCAAGTTCTATCGACCACCGATACAACTGTAGGCACAGTTAACATTTGCTTTACCTAGAACAAGAATAAAACTAGGAGTACTTTGCGAGAATAAAACTATGAATAAATTGCAAGACAATAAAAGTTTATTGTTTAGTAGAAAGATTTTGTCACACAAGAAAGTTATTTGTCCCTAGGTGATCGATAACTAAACCGGTAATCATTATTGCAATTTTATATGAGGGAGAGGCATGAGCTAACATACTTTCCGTACTTGGATCATTTGCAGTTATGATTGGAACTCTATCAAGCATCCGCAACTACCAAAGATCATTAAGGTAAAAGCCAACCATAGCATTAACAATCAATTCCTGTTTATCCCATACGCAACAACCCCCTTACTCGGGGATGTGCTTCTGTCACTCATGCCACCCACCATAAGCGAATCATGAACGTATTGCAAAACCCTATAGTGGGGATCCCTCATGTTTGCGCGACACGTAGGGCACCATAGGTGTGGGTCTCTGTTTGCATTGATTCCACCTCCCAAAAATCACCAAGGCCAGGCGGGCGCCAGCGGACACAGAGAAGGCAGTTTCCTCTTTGGTGCTAAGGAGGCAAGGACAGACGCGGGTTCCCAATGAATCTGGCAAAGGTTTCCATTACGGTGCAACGAGACCAAGGCCACCGACGCGACAGGACGGATGTCATCGTCGAGCCCACTGCTGCATCATGACCAGAAACTTTGCAGGCGAAGACCACCTTTCGTCAGGATAAGATGTACTACTTGTCCCCTTTCAAATTGGCCACTATGGGATCCCTTCCCGCCTACGTTTTGGGGGAAGAGGACCGAGGCCACTATAAGTATAGGTAAGCCACCACCGTAGAAGGGGACCCGGATCGGATCGGAACCTCGTCGACTGATTCCCTCACCCATAGACCTCGGGAGGTTGTTCATCCCTTGTACTAGTTCATCCTCAGCCCCTCATGAGGACAATCCACCACAAAGAAGGAGCAGGGTCTTAAACCGCAAGGTGGCCCGAACCTAGGTAAACTAACGTGTTCGTCTTCTTCCTTGTTCGTGTGCATCAAGCTAGGCCGTAGGGCGACGAGCTGGTTGGCTGGATAGGTTGAGTCCTTCGCACACGCCCCAGAGTTCGAACCTTTCTTGGGTCTGCGGAGCCCTGAATTCAACATTTGGCGCGCCAGGTAGGGGCGTGTCGAGATCCCTGCCCCTTCGTCAACCATGTTCTGCCCTCACTCCGTCGCACCCATGGCGGAGGCTCCCCGAGCTCGCGCAGAGCGTTGGGCCACTCGCACCACCAGGGTGGCGCCCATCGGCCGCGAAGCTCATCTTCACCCCATGCTCCCCGTGGCTGACGATACCGCTGGCGTCGCCGGCCGTTGGAGGCGAGGCCCGCCACCGCCCTCTTCCGCGCGGCGCCGCAATTGTGACACCGCGCGGTCCTCCGACCACGCCGCGGCATCGTCCCTGTGTATTCGCCGGGGGCTGGTGAACATGCGGGCTGCGCTCCTCATGGCGCAAGAGTTGCTGAGATGCCGGCTAGCGGAAGGTGGCCATGACGCCTTGCTTGGCCGGGTCGCTGAGCTGCTCGATGCCGCCCGCGAGGGCGCAGAGCCCTTTCGTATCCTACCTACGTCACGGATGCCTCTAGTGGTTCGCACCTGCTCCCGCTGCATCTGCTCGCCCTCCCGTAGGGAGCCCGGAGGGTCTCGCGGTGGTGATCTCGCACGCGACGCTGCCCACCCGACTCAAGATGCGTTCCCCCGGAATATGACCGGGATAGGCGGCCCTTTCAGGGTCCACAACAAAGGACCACCCCTTGGTCGGCATGACCAGGCACCGGAGATGGTAGGCAGCAGAGCGGAGGGACTAGAGGCTGGATTCAGAATGATGGCCCCTGGTGCCCCTGTGCCGCCATCGTTGGGCTCGTTGTACAAACAAAGGGGGGCCCGCGCACGTCCCCCTCGTCGACCTCGACATCGGGATCGCCAAGGCCACGCAGGACCGGGGCCCCTTACGAGCCAACCCAATGCCCTGCTGGCACCTTCGATGGCAACGACCACTTGTTACAACCAATGTCTTTGGAACATATCGCGCTAACCTTGGATCACAGGTAAATCGTGCCACGACGGCGCACCTCCGGGCCCCGGTCCCGCCCTGGGCAGGCAGGGGGCACCCAGAGGTCGCGCGAGGATGCACCCCATGCACGGTGAGGGAGCCCGGTACCAGGGCTCACCCCGCATCACCAGGCGTATGGCGCCACCGCCGCGATGGTGCGTGCCATCCGGAAGTGGGTCCTTCTCCGGGGAAGGCGGCGGCGAGCCCTCTCCCGGCTGAGGGCCTGCGGCCACCTTACCACCGCCCGCGTAGCCCTTTGCCCCTTGGTCCTGTCCTGGTTTCTGGATGCCCCAATGTTGGTCGGGGCATGCGCGGGGCGGGGTCCCTGCCCAGGGGCAAGAAGCGCCCCTCAAGTCTCCGTTCGTGACACTCTCACGTAATAATGAGTGGGGCTGTACACGCCCCGGAGTCTCCTGAGCACTGCCCCTGAGCCTCACGGGGGCTCCCACCCATGTCTTAGTGGAACCCCCATGCTCCGCGCTGGCGGACGACACTGTCCCCCAATGACTATGCCCACGCCCAGTGGAGGCCCCATGCTCCGCGCTGGCAGGAAGACTAGGAGACTAGCAAAGGTGCCAGACGCGTCTATTTTTTGCTTTCTCTTATAGCCGAATCTGCTATTTCTTGGAATGAACTTGCTGCTCTTGCATTTTTATTGGAAAAAAGGGGGGTTCGTGGTTCTTTCTTCTCCTAGCTGTTTTTCCTTCGCTTGGTTTCTGTTTTTGTGAAACATGGCGGGCACCCGTGGTTCGCTCCATCGCACCCCGCGAGCGGGGGCTGGGCATGGTGTGCACGCTTAGGCCGCCGGGCTGCTCTAAAGACGCCCTGAGGGCCTAGGACACAGCAGCTGCGGCCTTGCCCATGTGCACACCTCTCTGGATCCTCGCGCGGTGCTCTGGAGCGAACAGGTGGGCGCGGCGGGCGCGCATCGCCCAGGACCCTCGACAGGCGCCCCCCTTCCGGACCTGGAACCGGGCACCGCGACCAGGCACGACAATGACGGCCACCCCTACTCAGGGGTCGTGAGTGCGCGAAAAGTAAAAGAGGGACGACAACAGGGAGTGCAAATACCACTCAATACATCGCAGAAAAAGTTCTTCCAAAAATACTTTCACACCCCCGCAGGGTCACATTCAAAATTCTGACAGGAAAATAGGGAAATACAAGCCTAGCGAGACGCGCTATCGTCGTCTATGCTGCCATCATTGTCATCATCAGCTCCGCCCTCTTCAACCACGGCGCGACCACATCATCGGCAGGGGCAAGTTCCATGATCAGGTCATCCACGTGATCTTCCACCCAGTTCGCTACGGCGTCTTGGATTGCTCCAGGAATGGGGGCTATCGTGGCGTCGAAGTCAAAGTCAGGATCGGAGCGAAGAAGGTGGCTGAAGATGCGCGAGAACACGCACCCAAGAAGGTCATGGGTCTTCTCCACGACGAGTTGGCCACCCTCGCGGCCCCGCCTTCGAGGCGAGTCACGACCTGGGTGAAGAAGCCGAGGTAGTCGGCGTCGTCGGCTTCAAGCGGGCGGGAGACATTCTTGTCACAGATGTTGCTTAGGGCCCGGTTGGCCCTAAGCCCAAGGGCCTCAAACATCAAGGAGCGCTCACGCTGCAGCACTCGGGGGTGGCCCACCTCATCCGAGGGTTTCTTTACGAGTGACGAAACACCGTCAACCTACTGATGGAGGAAAGACAGCTCGGCCTCAACGGTAGTCCGAGCTGCCTTAGCGGCCTTCTCTCGCTGCTCCACCGCAGCTAGCTTCTCCTTGAGGGCGTCGGCCTTGCCCAGCAGCTCATCGTGCCACATGCAGAAGTGAGCCTCCTGGAGGTCCAGCTTCCGGTGGTATTCCTTGGCAAGGGTCTTGCGGATCCCCGCCACCTTCTCGTCGACCTCTCGCTGGATCCTCGCCTCCCGAGAAGCGAGGGCAACCTCGGCAGTAGCTACTTGGCGCTCCATCACTTCCAGCTGCTCGCGCTCCAGGCTTAGCTCCACCACCTCCAGCGCCAGTGTGCCGTCAGGCGTGCGGGGCCTCGCCTCGCTAGTGGGCAGCCCGGCTATCGGAGCAGCGAGCACGGCCATGCGCACCCGGACTTACTGCTCAAGGATGGCGTTGGAAGCTCGAAGCTCCTTCTCGCGCGCCTCGGCCGCTTCGCGCCGGCGGTCTGTGGCTCGGGCCTCCTCCAAAGCGCGTTCGCGAGCCTCCCTCGCCGCGGCCAGGGGCCCCTCCGCCTCCGCTCGGGCCTGCTCACGCTGCAGACGACCGAAGTTGATGGCGACTTGTAGCTGGCGCCAGGCGCATGCGCTCTGCCTCGAGGCGGGTGTCAACGTCACCAAGCTCCGCCCCGAGGCGCTCCAGCACGCTCGACGCCTCCTGAAGAAGGCCATGCCGGACGGCGCTGCTCCCGCGTGCGAGCTCCAACGACCGGCCTGGGTTTTCCTCTGCGCCCCAGCCAACCCGAGAGGCGCGCGAGGCCTCGCCCGCCTCAGGCAGGGGCCCGGGGGCTTGGACTCCTTCACTCGCTCCTGCGGCCCGAGGTGGGGCCCGACGCAGACTCGCCCCGCTGCTTGAAGATGGCGCCATCCCGTAGGCTGCCCGGCTACCGGCGAGGATCAGCGGGGGAGCCCTCAGCATAGTCTCCGTGCCCCAGAAGTCGCTCCAGAAGAAGGACACGGGAGTGCAGTTCTATGGTCCCCCAGGGGTGGCCTTGGCTCGTGTACAAACGCCACCTCGCGCGTAGCCATCTGGCTCATGAGGCCTAAGGTCACGACGGGACCGGTGGCCTCCGGAGGTCATGCTCGGGACGCGCTCGCCTCCGCAATGGAAGGGATCCTGAGGGGCAAAAGTCAAAAGAAGATGCAATATGCAAGAGTCAAGGAGGGCAAGGTACTTACTCATCCACGGCTATCCACTTCCTCCTTTTCAGGGTCCTCGGGACAGGGTCACAGCGGCTCCCGAGCCCCTTCCTCTTGCGGGATGCCCCGAGATCCAGAGGGGATTCGCTGGGGGCCGGCATGTAGCCCTTCACGGCAGAGACAATGGCTGCATCCGCGGGCGGTGCTCCTCCCTCGCCGCCCGTGGGGCCAGGAACGGCCACCTCAGGAGCGCATGGTGGCGCCCGCCGCTCAACCGCCACCTCAGGAGCGCTAGGCGGCGCCCGCTCCCCCTCAACCACCTTGGGAGCGCGCACCTCAGGGACTCTGTGCATGGGAGTCACCAAGAGGGGGTTGTCGCGAGGCCCCTCATGTCCCTTGGGGAGCAGCCCCCACTCGTTGAAGCGCGACATCTTCTTGGCGAAGGCTCCCCCTTGCGGATGATTATAAAGAGGGAATCCGTCCGGAGGGAGCTCGGCAGGCTCTTCATCGGTCAGGAGGCGGAGCACTTCGCGCAGGGTCCTGGAAGGAAGAGAAGGCCACTGGAGCCTCTGTGGCACCCCAGCTCGAAGAACTGGTTTACAAGTGTTTCCAACCGAGAGATCATGTCTTCTGGAAACACTCAACAACTTGGAATAGAATAGAACTGAACTTTATTGATAATCTTGGGGTACAAGCTCATATTTTACATCGAAAGTGAGGCTGAAGGCACACTCGATGCTATGGCAGTATCTACATTATTTATGAAACATAACAGGGCCTCGGTACTACTGGATACTTCTATGGCGTAGCAGAACATAGCGGAACTCCAACCACGGGGACACTGCCGTGGACACAGCCTAGTGAGCATAGCCTGAGCCATCGGGACCTCCGTCCTCGGCTTCTCCTGCATCTGGCATGATACGCCAGGTGAGTACTTTGATTGTACTCGCAAGCTCACGACAACCAAATAATGCAGCAAACAATAGCATGGCAAGTAGCATGTTAAGTTCTTAGGTGAATCACTTACTGTCTCCGGTTATCAACTTACTCTCTTTCGGGTTGTCCCACAACCCTCGGAATACTCATATGTCACCAAGTACTTCCGGTCATAAGATGAGTTCTTCCATCATTATTACCACTGTTACGGTTGACCACCTAGTGAGGTCTGGACGTGCTGTCTAATACTGTGGACGCGGCTATTCGAATAGATTTGACACTCTGCAGAGGTTGTACACTTTACCCACACCATGGAGCACCTGACCTCATGATCCCATTTGGGTGGACCAGCATTGCTCAATGAAACCCGCCTGACCCGTGACCCTCCCATCGTACCACCGGCAATCATCCTCCCCCGGAGTCAAGCCCTGGGTGGCCCCTGTGTCACCTCGTGACACCTGCCACCGTCATGGCCAAACTAAACTATCCCAAACGGGGACGCCAGCACAATACTCAACTGGGCTCACAGGGTTATCGTCGTCTTCCTGATCAGGGCAGCACGCACGCATAACCCTCCCTAGATGGAGGTACCGGTGAAAGAGCACGGAGCCAGACCAAGTCAAGGCCGTCCCATACCGGCAAATGTGGTTGCACGAATAAGCCCGGACAGGTGACTCAAGATCAACCGACTAAGTTCATTTAGCAGGCATAGTGGTACATCACAATAATTTGAGTTGGCATCCACTAAGCATTTTAAATCATTTCACCATGAATTGTTATATAGCAAAAAAAGGAAAATAATTACTTTAAATATGAAATGCTATTGAAATGCTCATGAAATGGATGTCATGGCTTGCCTTGCTCTGTTGGGTTGCCCAAGAACTCCTGGTCTTCATAATCACCAAAGTTTCCCTCTGAAAATACTTTCAAACAACAATTGGAAATGTCACATAACACTATTTTAGTCACCAGAAATTCTGTGAGTGTGAGAAAAATACCAAATTTTACCAGAAATTAGAGGGGCTCAAGACAAACCAAATGCAAAAAGAATCAAGTGATTTGGACTTGTAGATAAAAAGTTATAACTGGTCAAAGTTGCTGGTCAAGATTGAAATTTAAAATAAAAACCAGAAACCTGATAGGGGCCACGTCGAAGGCGTAAAGTGGAGGGGCGCCTCCACTTACCACTTCGCGCACGCGCGCCCGACTGCTGACGGGCGGGCCCCGCCGCTGGTTTGAATAGGAGGGGGAGAGGGAAACAGAGGGAGGCAGGGCTTCGGCTGTCGTCGCCGGTGATATGGGCGGCGGCGAGGTCGGGCAACCGCGGAGATAGAACGATCGCACGAGGGCGAACATGTATGTATGTGCAGATCTGCTAGGGAAGGCCGGACGCCGTCGCCCCCATCTTCTCCGGCGGTGGTGGCGCTCGGGGGTCGTCGAAGACGGCGGTTCCGGCAGCGATTTTCTCGGGCAAGTGGTCGAGCGTGGTCAGGAGGATGATCTGAGCTCAGTAGTGGAGTCAGAAGAGGTCGGGGAGGAGTGGAGTGGTGGGTCGGCTGAACTCTGGTGGCGGCGGATCTCCGGCGAGGCTCGAGGCTAGAGGGCCTCTCGGCCGTGGCTCGCTGCTCGGGGAGGTAATTGGGGAATGGTGGAGTGGCTTGATGAGCTTGGATAGGCCGGCCATGGCTTTATATAGGCAGGGGTGAGCGCGGGTGAGCTCTCCCGAAGCGGCGAGACTCGGGCCACGCCGCCGGCTCAAGGACGCCACGTTGGCTGGCCGCTTGCGAGGTGAGGTGATGGAGGAGGGCAGAGGCAGTAATGGCGGTCGGTGGCGGCTAGCGGGGAAGACGACGAGCATAGGGTTGCGGCGCCGCCACGGGTGACACAGTGCCCGAGTGCGTGGTGGCCGTCGGGGAGGTTTCCGCCAAGGGGAAGCTACGGGAGAGGGTTAGGTGGACCGCATCGGTGATGTCGGCACTCCAGGACACCGCCTGGCAAAGCGAGGGCTCGAGAATGACCTTGACTGACGCCGACGGGATACAGAGCATGCGAACTGGCATGCCATTGCCGCGCTTACCACAGTGCCCGGCGCGTGGAGGCTGACCCAGGCCAGCGCAGCATGTCTGGGTGCTTCTCCTTTGGTCATTTAGTCCACCTACACTCTTGGTTTGGCTAGATACAAGCTGACTCGAAGGGTAGCATCAACTGAAGTTTCTGACAGAGAATATGAGAGGGATTTGGAGAAATAATGAGTTGGGCATGGAGCCAATGGAGATATCTAGGGTGATCTAGGATGGAGGGACTACAAACTGACCAAATTTGAGGGAGTTTGGATAATTTTTGGATATAGTTCATGTGTAAACTGCCATACTGGTCCAGAAACTTGATTAGCATGGTTCACTCACATGGTTGATCTGATGAAGCTGAATTTTGGTGTGTGGGAGTCATTTGGTGAGTAGGAGATGCCATAAAAATTTCAGCTCAAGGGGAAACTTCTAGATGGTACTTCCTTCACAGAGGTTCAAAATGAGCAGAAACTTGGCAGAATTTTGCTGCTAAAAAGTTGTATTAGCGAAGAAGATATTTTTGGGTATTGTGGCTAGATAGGTTCTCTAGTACCTCACAGAATTTATTTGGGGAGTTTCTGAGTTAGGAAAATAAGGGTTGCTTCACAAATGGACAATTCTGGCCAGAGAGAAAATAATTATTCTGGCCATTATTTAATATTGGGCAGTGGAATATTTTTTAAGATTATGAGGCTATATGATGATGAGAAGGTGTGGCATGAGTTTGGGACCTTTCTGATCATCAAAACTATAGGTTGCTTCACAACCATAGTGATGTCACAGCTTTCCCATGGAAGAAAATAATTACTTGGAAAAGATTAAATATTGAAATTTTGTCCAAGAGGGATGTGACAGGGTTTTTGCAAGGTGGTGATGGTTTTGGATCAAGAGGTTCAAGAATTTATAAGTCCAAAGTCACTTGAAAGGATTCAAAAACCATCCAAAATTCAAATAAAGCCAAAAAGATTTTGAAAAGAAAAAAAAGTTGTCAAAACCAGGGTGTCACAAACCTACCCCCCATAGGATGAATCTCATCCTCGAGATTCGGTTGCTCAGGGAACAAGTACGGGTATGCGGATCTTAGGAAGTCCTCTCTTTCCCAGGTAGCCTCTTCCTTAGTATGGTGTTCCCACAGTACCTTATAAAACCTGATCACCTTACTCCGAGTAGTTCTTTCCATTTCATCCAAGATTCTGACAGGTTTCTCTTCATAGGTCAGATCTTTAGCCAGCTCTATCTCACTCATATCCGCTTGCTTGATTGGTGGTGCAATGCACTTTCTTAACTATGATATGTGAAACACATCGTGAACGTCAGAAAACTCCGGTGGTAGCTCCAGCTGATATGCCACCCTACCTTTCCTCGCAATTACTGGAAAAGGACCGATGTATCTTGGTCAAGTTTTCCCCGAGTATGAAACCTCTTCACTCCCTTCATGGGGGTTACTCGAAGGTAAGCATATTCTCTGAGCTCAAAGGTCACTTCTCGATGCTTTGGGTCGTAGTAACTCTTTTGACGGGACTTGGCTGCCCGAAGACGCTCCTGATTATCCTTAACTTGTCTCTCGGCCTCGAGCATCAAGTCCGTGCCAAAGATACGGCTATCTCCTGTCTAAGACCAGTTTAATGGGGTGCGGCATTTCCGCCCATACAGTGCTTCAAATGGTGACATCTTAAGACTTGACTGATAGCTATTGGTATAGGAAAATTTTGCATAGGGTAGACTATCTTCCCATTTGGCTCCATGAGTAAGGGCACATGACCGAAGCATATCGTCTAGTATCTGATTTACTTGTTCGGTCTGTCCATCTGTCTGCGGATGATACGCTGTGGTATGCTTCAGCATAGTTCCCAAGGCTTGGTGCAACCATAACCAGAATGCTGAGGTAAATAAGGAGCCTCTATCCGAGGTGATAGACTTGGGTACTCCATGAAGGCTGACTATCCGGGACATGTAGAGTTATGCAAGCTGGTTTGCATTAAAAGTGGTCTTTACCGGAATAAAGTGAGCCACTTTCGTAAGTATATCCACGATGACCCAGATAGCATCATGGCTTCTTGTTGACTTGGGTAGTCCAACAATAAAGTCCAGACATATGTCATCCCATTTCCACTGGGGAACTGGTAAAGGTTGCAGTAGCCCAGCGGGTTTCTGGTGTTCTGCCTTGACTTTGTTGTAAACATCGCAGCAGGCGACATAGTATTCTATATCCCTTCGAATTCCTGGCCACCAAAAGGTTTCTCTTAGGTCTTGATACATCTTTGTGCCTCCTGGGTGAATGGAGTAAGCGGACTCATGAGCTTCCCTGAGTATTTGCTGTCTCAGGTTGTCCTGATCGGGCACACATATCCGCTTCTCAAACCATAAGGTGCCTTGGTCATCCACACGAAAAGACTTGGCCTTCCCTTGCTGCATCAACTCCTTGATCTCTTGTATCCCCTCATCTGATCCTTGAGCCTTTTTAATCTCTTCCACAAGAGTTGGGGTAATTTCCAAGGTATCCGAGTTAACTGGGCCGCATAGCACCATATTGAGTTTGGCAAACTCTTCTTGCAACTTGGGGTGGATACTTGCGGTCAGTGTGTTCACGGTGCCTGGTTTTCTACTGAGAGCATCAGCAACCACATTGGCCTTTCCCGGATGATAATTTATTCCAAGATCATAATCCTTGACCAGTTCCAGCCATCGTTGCTATCTAAGATTCAGGTCAGGCTGAGTGAAAATATACTTGAGACTCTTATGGTCCGTGTATATTTCACAGCGCTGCCCAATGAGATAATGCCTCCAGATCTTTAAGGCATGTACCACTGCTACTAGTTCCAAATCATGCGTGGGATAGTTTTCTTCATGAGGTCGTAGCTGTCTGGATGCATATGCTACAACCTTTCCTTCTTGCATTAGCACGCAGCCGATTCCATGCCTGGAAGCATCACAATATATGTCAAAGCTTTTGTGGATGTCTGGAAGAACTAAGACAGGGGCTGTGGTTAGCCTTGTATTTAGCTCCAAGAAGATGCTCTTGCATTCTGTTGTCCAGACAAACCGTTGATTTTTCTTCAGCAATTCTGTCAGTGGCTTGGCTATCTTAGAGAAGCCTTATATGAAGCAACGGTAGTAGCCTGCCAGACCCAGGAAACTGCAGACTTCAGTAACTAAGGCTGGTGTCTTCCAGTTCAAAACCGTAGTTACTTTGCTGGGGTCGACGGCTACTCCTTGTTCTGACAGAACGTGTCCCAGAAATCCCACCTCTTTGAGCCAGAATTCACATTTGCTGAATTTGGCATACAGACGATGGGTCCTTAATCTTTCCAAGATAGCACGAAGGTGTTGTTTGTGCTATTCTTCATCCTTGGAGTATATCAGGATGTCATCGATGCACACCACCACAAATTTGTCCAGAAAATCCATGAAGACCTTGTTCATCATGCTCATGAAATAGGCTGGGGCGTTCGTCAGTCCAAACGCCATGACCGTAAATTCATACAGCCCATATCGGGTGGTGAAAGCTATCTTGGGGATATCCTCCTTTCTGATTTTTAGCTGATGATATCCCGTTAGGAGGTCAATCTTGGAGAATACCCGTGCTCCGTTCAGCTGGTCAAATAAATTGTCTATGCGAGGGAGTGGGTACTTATTCTTGATAGTGACCTCATTCAGCTGGCGATAGTCTACACACATTCGTAGACTTCCATCCTTCTTCTTGACAAACAATACGGGTGATCCCCATGGCGAGACACTCGGACGAATGTACCCTTTCTGTTGTAATTCATCCAACTGCTTCTTTAATTCTACTAGCTCCGGACTCGGCATACGATAGTATTTCTTGTAAATCGGAGCAGTTCTGGGAATTACCTCAATTGCAAATTCTAATTCCCGGTCAGGTGGCATCCCTGGTAGTTCCTCAGGAAATACATCCGGGAATTCGTAGACTACCGGAATCAAGTTCATATCCATACCGGTAGCTTGGTATGCCATTCCCTTCCTTGATATCATTTTGCTGGCAAGATATTTAACCATCTGTCCTGCCGGGTTAACCAGTGTCACTGTCCTGGTAGCATAGTTGATGCACACCTGGTGTGGTGTCAACCAGTCCATCCCCTGTTTATATCCAATCCAGGGGATTCAATGGCAACAAGTGTACTGGAAATTTAACTCCATGTATCGAGATTTCCAGACCCTTATATATTAGATTTGTGCTGAGCAGGGAGCCAGGGGATTGTACCACCATAATTTTATCCAAGAGCGAAGGGGAAAATTTGTGCAAGGTGGCAAAACTCCACGAAATAAATGAATGGGAAGCTCCAGAATCAAATAAAATTACTGCAGGTATGTCATTAACAGAAAACATACCGAGGACTACGTCTGGTGCTTCGCAGGCTTCTTCGGCGGAGATATGATGGACGCGTCCGTGGCTGAAATTGTGGTTGGGGCGGCGTCCAATAGTGTTGACCTGTGGCTTGAAGTCGGATGGTGGCTTCCTATTTCTGGCAGGGCACTGCTTGCAGTAGTGTTCGCTTTGGCCACAAGTAAAGCAAGTGTTATTGCGGCGACAGTCCTCCATCACAAGCTGTTTGCCAAAGGTCTTGTCCTGGCTGACCATCTTATTGTTGTTGTTGCCATTGTTCCATGCGGGCTTGTATTCAGATGGACCTGACTGCCAAATGCGTGGCTTCTGCACAAACTGCTCACGGTTGTCTTTCTTGGGCTCAAACTTCCGCTTGCGGTCATCATACCCAGACTTGTGTTCTCTCTCTGCTATGAAAGCCTTGTTCACCAAAGTCTGGAAGTTCGGGAAGTCCAGCATACAAAGCTGACAACGGAGGGCATGATTCAGTCCTCCTAGGAATCGGTCTATCTTCCTCTCTTCAGTGGATACATATTGGGCAGAGTATCGTGCCAGATTGTTAAACTTGTTCAGATACTCTCCCATGGACATATTTCCCTGGGTGAGAGCAAGAAATTCCCTTTGCTTCTCATTATGCTAGTAGGGATATCATACTTGCGGAATGCCTCTTTGAACTTCTCCCAGGAAATATCTTCTTCGGAAGGCCATGTTATCTTTGTGTTGTCCCACCATATAGCTGCTGGCCCTTCTAGGTAATGGGTGAAAAAAGGAACCTTGTCTGCCTCTTCACAGCGGGCTATATCCAACTTCTTTTTCATGGTTCTCAGCCAATCATCAGCCTCCATCGGGTCCACAGCTTGACCAAAACTGGGTGGCTTACTGCATTGAAAGTCAGACAACTTAGAGTGTGTCCCATTGTTGTTATTCTGGCCCACCATAGTCTGCATACTCTTCAGGAATTCCATGAGATCCTGATTTCTTTTCTCTTCAAACATCCTCATGATTTGTTCAAGGGTCGGTGCCTGAGGCGGTGGTGGTGGTAAATCTTCTGGTGGTTGTCCTGCTTGTCTGGCGGATCGACGAACGGGGGTTCCATCGCCGCCTTGGCTACTACCTCTCTGCATCCTAATTTTGTTCCCATTGCAAAATACGGAATCAATGAGCAACATCCATAAGGGAAACACAGTAATATGACACCAAAAGAGAATTCACGAAAAAGAGGTGAATTAAGCAAACAACATAATTATACAAGATAACCCAGCATCATACATGGCAAGCTAGTAGGGGGAATATCATGGCTAGACTGCTCATACGGCAGTTGACATATGCAAAGATGCATGCACTAAGCCTCCACTCTAGTGGCGCGGGTGGCACGAGCACTGCCAAACGGAAGACTCCTCGTCATCTGATCCTGAGTCGGAATCAGAACTGATGATGTGGATCGCATCCTCCGGATCAAAAGAAACACGACGACGCTGCTGAGACGGTTCTCCTTCCGGGGAAGTAGGGGCACGACGCCTCAGCATCAGAGCAGCTGGAGTGGCTAGGAGTGAGGCCCACTCTGCCGGGGTCTCACGTCGGCTACCAGACGAAAGGCCTGGTGGGATGGTGGAGCTAGAGGGAGTATCAAACGTACATGGAGGTGGAACGGGCGGTGGATGCACAGGTGGAAATGTAGGATGAGGCAGAGATGATGTAGTAGTCACAGCTGCAAGTGCCCCTTGGACACGAGATAGCTCCTTAGCTAAGGAAACGATCATACAGTAGCTGGCGTTTAGATAACGAGATAGAACACCAGTGGCACGATCACTCGCCGGATCAACAGGTGCGAAAATGACTCACCCTATCGTAGGCGACAGGGTGGGGTAGTGAAATAAACCTGGATGAGTCTGCATCTCGACCTCGTGGAAGCGCAAGTCAGTGAGAGCCTCCATCACGGCAAACTGGATCGCCAGCTCCGGAGTTGAAGCCATTCCGCCCTTGGAAGAGCAAGAATAGCTACCAATGTCCGAGCTCACGGTCAGAAAGGCCTCCGCGTGATACTCATACACTGACTCGGCAAGCTGCTCTCGAAACACCTGGTACACTGGATCTTCGCCGTTGGGATCCAGCCGAAGCCAGACGCTACAGAGCAGTACAGGAAAGGTGAATGGTGCTGGCTCATGATGGTAGTGGTACGGAACTGGTGCCATCTACACTCACAATGCCAACGGTTAGTGAAACAATGATGCATGATGCATGCCATGCAACAAGCAAATGCAGCAAGCAAGATGCGCACTCAAACCCTACACTGATCGCAGTTTCTAGCGCAGGCTAACTGGGGTGTCCTACAGTCAGCACGGCTCTAATACCAAGCGTTGTGGCACCCCAGCTCAAAGAACTGGTTCACTAGTGTTTCCAACCCAGAGATCATGTCTTCTGGAAACACTCAACAACTTGGAACAGAACTGAACTGAACTTTATTGATAATCTTGGGGGTACAAGCTCATATTTTACATCGAAAGCGAGGCCGAAGGCTCACTCGGTGCTATGACAGTATCTACATTATTTATGAAACATAACAGGGCCTCGGTACTACTGGATACTTCTATGGCGTAGCAGAACAGAGCGGAACTCCAACCACGGGGACACTGCCGTGGACACAGCCTAGTTAGCATAGCATGCGCCATCGGGACCTCCATCCTCGGCTTCTCCTGCATCTGGCATGATACGCCAGGTGAGTACTTTGAATGTACTCGCAAGCTCACGACAACCAAATAATGCAGCAAACAATAGCATGGCAAGTAGCATGTTAAGTTCTTAGGTGATTCACTTACTGTCCCTGTTATCAACTTACTCTCTTTCGGGTTGTCGCACAACCCTCGGAATACTCATATGTCACCAAGTACTTCCGGCCATAAGATGAGTTCTTCCATCATTATTACCACTGTTACGGTTGACCACCTAGTGAGGTCTGGACGGGCTGTCCAATACCATGGACGCGGCTATTCGAATAGATTTGAAACACTGTAGTGGTTGTACACTTTACCCACACCATGGAGCACCTGACCTTGTGATCCCATTCGGGTGGACCAGCATTGCTCCAACGAAACCCGCCTGACCCGTGACCCTCCCATCGTACCACCGACAATCATCCTCCCCCGGAGTCAAGCTCTGGGTGGCCCCTGTGTCACGTCGTGACACCTGCCACCGTCATGGCCAAACTAAACTGTCCCAAACGGGGACGCCAGCACAATACTCAACTGGGCTCACAGGGTTATCGACGTCTACCTGATCAGGGCAACACGCACGCATAACCCTCCCTAGATGGAGGTACCAGTGAAAGAGCACGGAGCCAGACCAAGTCAAGGCCGTCCCATACCGGCAAATGTGGTTGCACGAATAAGCCCGGACAGGTGACTCAAGATCAACCGACTAAGTTCATTTAGCAGGCATAGTGGTTCATCACGATAACTTGAGTTGGCGTCCACTAAGAATTTTAAATCATTTCACCATAAATTGTTATAGAGCAAGTAAATGAAAATAATTACTTTAAATATGCAATGCTATTGAAATGCTCATGAAATGGATGTCATGGCTTGCCTTGCTCTGTTGGGTTGCCCAAGAACTCCTGGTCTTCATAATCACCAAAGTTTCCCTCTGAAAATATTTTCAAACAACAATTGGAAATGTCACATAACACTGTTTTAGTCACCAGAAATTCTGTGAGTGTGAGAAAAATACCAAATTTTACCAGAAATTAGAGGGGTTCAAGACAAACCAAATGCAAAAAGAATCAAGTGATTTGGACTTGTAGATAAAAAGTTATAACTGGTCAAAGTTGCTGGTCAAGACTGAAATTTAAAATAAAAACCAGAAACCTGATAGGGGCCACGTCAAAGGCGTAAAGTGTAGGGGCGCCTCCACTTACCGCTTCGCGCGCGCGCCTGAGCCACTTACGGGCGGGCCCCGCAGCTGGTTTGAACAGGAGGGGGAGAGGGAAACAGAGGGAGGCGGGGCTCCGGCTGTCGTTGCCGGCGATGTGGGCGGCGGCGAGGTCGGGCGACCGCGGGGATAGAACGAGCGCACGACGGCGAGCACGTACGTACCCGCAGATCAGCTAGTGATGGCCGGACGACATCGCCCCCTTCTTCTCCGGCGGCGGGGGCACTCGGGGGTCGTCGGAGACGGCGGTTCCAGCAGCGATTTGCTCGGGCAAGTGGTCGGGTTTAGTTAGGAGGATGAGCTGAGCTCAGTAGTGGAGTCAGAAGAGGTCGGGGAGGAGTGGAGCGGTGGGTTGGCTGAGCTCTGGTGGCGGCAGATCTCTGGTGAGGCTCGAGGCCAGAGGGCCTCTCGGCCGTGGCTCGCTGCTCGGGGAGGTAATTGGGGAATGGTGGAGTTGGTTGAGGAGCTTGGATAGGCCGGCCATGGCTTTATATAGGCAGGGGCGAGCGCGGGCGAGCTCTTCCGAAGCGGCAAGACTCGGGCCATGTCACCGGCGCAAGGATGCCGCGCTGGGTGGCCGCTTGCGGGGTGAGGTGATGGAGGAGGGCAGAGGCAGTAATGGCGGTCGGTGGCGGCTAGCGGGGAAGCCGACAAGCATAGGGTTGCGGCGCCGCCACGGGTGACACAGTGCCCGAGTGCGTGGCGGCCGTCGGGGAGGTTTCCGGTGAGGGGAAGCTACGAGAGAGGGTTAGGTGGACCGCATCGGTGATGTCGGCAGTCCAGGACACCGCCTGGCAACGCGAGGGCTCGAGAATGACCTTAACAGACGCCGGCGGGATACAGAGCACGCGAACTGGCATGCCAGTGCCGCGCTCACCACGGTGCCCGGTGTGTGGAGGCCTACCCAGGCCAGCGCAGCATGTTTGGGGGCTTCTCCTTTGGTCATTTAGTCCACCTACACTCTTGGTTTGGCTAGATACAAGCTGACTCGAAGGGTAGCATCAACTGAAGTTTCTGACAGAGATATTGAGAGGGATCTGGAGAAATAATGAGTTGGGCATGGAGCCAATGGAGATGTCTAGGGTGATCTAGGATGGAGGGACTACAAACTGACCAAATTTGAGGGAGTTTGGATCATTTTTTAATATAGTTCATGTGTAAACTGCCATACTGGTCCAGAAACTTGATTAGCTTAGTTCACTCACATGGTTGATCTGATGAAGCTGAATTTTGGTGTGTGGGAGTCATTTGGTGAGTAGGAGATGACATAAAAATTTCAGCTCAAGGGGAAACCTCTAGATGGTACTTCCTTCACAGAGGTTCAAAATGAGCAGAAACTTGGCAGAATTTTGCTGCTAAAAAGTTGTATTGGCCAAGATGATATTTTTGGGTATTGTGGCGAGATAGGTTTTCTAGTACCTCAGAGAATTTATTTGGGGAGTTTCTGAGTTAGGAAAATAAGGGCTGCTTCACAAATGGACAATTCTGGCCAGAGAGAAAATAATTACTCTGGCCATTATTTAATATTGGGCAGTAGAATATTTTTGAAGATTATGAGGCTATATGATGATGAGAAGGTGTGGCATGAGTTTGGGACCTTTCTGATCATCAAAACTATAGGTTGCTTCACAACCATAGTGATGTCATAGCTTTCCCAAGGAATAAAATAATTACTTGGAAAAGATTAAATATTGAAATTTGGTCCAAGAGGGATGTGATAGGGTTTTGGCAAGGTGGTGATGGTTTTGGATCAATAGGTTCAAGGATTTATAAGTCCAAAGTCACTTGAAAGGATTCAAAAACCATCCAAAATTCAAATAAGCCAAAAAGATTTTGAAAAGAAAAAAAAGTTGTCAAAACTAGGGTGTCACAGCCTCATGTCGTCCGCGGGACCGGTAAAGGCCCACATCGGGCGGGAATGGCGCTAAAGCGGGGCGATACGTCGCTGGGTGAACTCCCTCACCACCATCGCCATCGTCACCCCCGCCTTCTTCAAATTGGCCAGCCTAGCCATGACTCGAGCGAGCTGCGGGTCGACCAGCTTTGCGTGCCCCCACCCGGAGCTTGGCTTCGTGGGGGCAGAGGGGATCAGGAGCAGGGGGCTGCGCACGATAGCATCTACGTACACCCACTGCTTCCGGAATCCCCTCACGTCAGGGCGAAGCATGGGGTTGATGCCGAAGCCTGCGGTTGCCACCACCGCCTGCAGGGACACGCACCCCGAGCGCTGCTCGCCGTCAACCAATTGGAGTGAGAAGAAGTGGCGGGGCAAGGCCACGGATGGGGCAATGCCGACGAAGGCCTCGCAAAGGAATGCGAAAGCGGAGAGGAGGACGATGGATCCGGGATCCAGATGTAGCGCGTGGATTTGGTAGTGCGAGAGCACGGCGTTGAAGAAATCGGAGAATGGAGGCAGCAGGCCGGCGAGAAGGGCGTGGAGATGAAGAGGGATCTCGGTGGCATCCATGTCAGGCGAATTCCGGGAGGCAGGCCAGATCTTCGTTGCCTTCCACTCGTTGGAGTTGGCAGCAAAGGCATGTCGGACCTTATCCAGCCCCTCTTGGTTGATCACCGTGGACCGGCCCAGCGCTGGTTCCGGCCCCGGCGAGGTCTCCGCGGCCATAGGGGTCCTACCTTTCTTCTTCCTGGGACCCATGGCGGCAAGGTGGATAGGAGCTATTGCGGAATCTGGCGAGGAGGGCGCAAGTTCGCAAGGAGAAGGAGAAGCAGAAGGCAAGCGCGCAACGAGGCAATGATGGCTTGGGTGCATGCACCAGGCAGTTGTCAAGTCCGAGCAGTTGCCAAGGCGGCGTGGGAAGTCGAGACACGCACGTCCCGTCAAGCGCCATGCATCAGCCTGGCCCGCAGGCGATTGCGGACCGCGGCGCTTCACCCTTGCCCTTTAGCTTCGCCTCGAAGCCAAGTCCGAGCGCGCCTTGGGCCCGGGGGCTACTGTCGGCGTTCTGGGAACCAGGGTACCCAGACTTGCCTGCCTGCGGCCCACGGCGTGGCTCCATCGACGGCCTGGTATGTCTCATCTACAAGACTATCAAGACAAGACCTCCCGAGGGAGCGGCCTCCCCAGGCTGCCTCCTGAGGAGCGGAGATTTCTATGCAGGTACCCAACCTCATGAGGTTGCGATGATGCAAGCCATGATGACCAAGGCCAGGTGGGCGCCAGCGGACGCAGAGAAGGCAGTTTCCTCTTTGGTGCTGAGGCAAGGACAGACACGGGTTCCCAAGGAATCTGGCAAAGGTTTCCATTCCGGTGCAACGAGACCAAGGCCACCGGTGCGATAGGACGGATGTCATCGTCGAGCCCACTGCTGCGTCACGACCAGAAGCTTTGCAGGCGAAGACCACCTTTCGTCAGGATAAGATGTACTACTTCTCCCCTTTCAAATTGGCCACTGTGGGATCCCTTCCCGCCTACGTTTTGGGGGAAGAGGACCGAGGCCACTATAAGTATAGGTTAGACACCACCGTAGAAGTGGACCCGGATCGGATCGGAACCTCGTTGACTGATTCCCTCACCCATAGACCTCGCGAGGTTGTTCATCCCTTGTACTAGTTCATCCTCAGCCCCTCGTGAGGCCAATCCACCACAAAGCAGGAGTAGGGTCTTACACCGCAAGGTGGCCCGAACTTGGGTAAACTGCCGTGTTCATCTTCTTCCTTGTTCATGTGCATCGAGCTAGGCCGTAGGGCGACAAGCTGGTTGGCTGGATAGGTTGATTCCTTCGCACACGCCCCAGAGTTCGAACCTTTCTTGGGTCTGCGGAGCCCTAAATCCGACACCAAGATTTACACATATCACGTGAACGAAACAAAAACCGAAACATACCGATGCCTTTCGGGGCATCCCCAAGCTTAGATGCTTGAGTCTCCTTGGATATTTCTTGGGGTGCCTTGGGCATCCCCAAGCTTGAACTCTTGCCTCTCCTCCTTCTCCTCATATCGAGACCTCCTCGATCTTTGAACACTTCACCCACACAAAACTTAACAAAAACCTTCGTGAAATCCGTTAGTATAATAAAGCAAATGACTACTTTAAGTAATGTTGCAAACCCATTCATATTTTATTTTTGCATTATCCCTACTGTATCCTAACTTCTCCATGGATTATACACTCGCTAAGATCCATATTTGCATCAAAACAAGCAACACAATGCATCAAAAACATAATAGTCTGTAGCAATCTAAACTTTGACCATACTTCTGTAACTCCAAAACTTCAGAAAAATTAGGAAAAAATAAACATTTTTCATAGCAGTACCGTGTAAAAAATTCAGAAACTTTTGATGTCCCAATAAAAAATGTAAATTCACGCACTACAGCCAAAGTTTCTGTTTTTGCAGCGCATATACCAACAAGCAATCTAATCATCCTAAAGGCAAATCTTGGCACATTATTTTTATAATACAATGGATTTGTACAAGGGTATAATTATTTTTTTGAAAAGTTTCTGTAATCGAGATTCACAAAGTTTTCATGGGCATGAATAAAGTTTAAGGATGTCCCCCACTTCAACGGTGTTCGTCTTTCTCACTTCCACTTTTCTTTTTGAAACATTTCTAGGTTCCCCTCTATATTTTTTTGTTTTAAACTTTATAAAAGCACAAAACAGAATAAAATGACTCTCTAAAACTTCCGGGTTGTCTCCCTGGTAGCGCTTTCTTTAAAGCCCTTAAGCTAGGCATAAAGTGTTCAAGTTATTGATCCACCCGGATCCCAAGGTATATCAAAGTCAATTTTAATTAACAATGATTTGGCATTTAGTAGTGAGCACAAAGTAACATATATCATGCAATGACGAAGTCTACCTCTCTTCCTATGCATCGACATGTCATAAAAGGACAATTCATGCGCATCAAGTAAAGGCCAATACATAGCATAAACAGTTTCTTGCAATTTTATCGTATTGGGAACATAGAGAGGTGGAGATGTAGTTCCTCTCTCATAATAATTGCAAGTAGGAGCAGCGAGCACATGCATATTATATTCATCAAAATCATCATGTGCAATGGTAAAAGGCAACCCATCAATGTAATCCTTAATAAGTGCAAACTTCTCTGATATAGTGTAGTTTGTAGAATTCAAAAAGATAATAGGACTATCATGCGTAGGTGCAATAGCAACAATTTAATTTTTAACATAAGGAACTATAGCAAGTTCATCTCCATAAGCATAATTCATATTGGCATCATGGCCACAAGCATCATGTTCATCAAAAAGGGATATTTCAAATAAATCAACGGGATCATAGCAATTATCATAGCATTCATCCTTCGGTAAGCACGAAGGGAAATTAAACAATGTATGGGATAAAGAGTTACTCTCATTAGAAGGTGGGCACGGGTAGCTAATCCGCTCTTCCTCCTTTTGCTCTTCGCTCTCCTCCTCATCTTTTTCATCTAATGAGCTCACAGTGTCATCAATTTCTTCTTCCATAGATTCCTGCAAAATATTAGTCTCTTCTTGGAGAGCGGAGACTTTCTTAATAAATTCATCAATATTGGCATTGTATTCATAATTCTCGTAGCAATATTTAAGTATAGCAAAATTTTCAGGTCTATAAATAGCGTCATCATAATCTTCCTACTTTTCAAATAGAGATTCACTTTCATAAGCACCCTTGAAAGCAACAAATTCTTCTATTCGTTCCACATCATAGTAATCATATATACCATTAGCATAAGAAGCCAAGGTTTCATTATCATTAAATTTACAAGAAAAGGGAAGGTGTCAATCCTTCATCCTAGAGCAACAAGTATAATCATATCTCAAGCATAGATCTTAAGCATACCAATGCAACATTTCAATTTGATCCCATAACAGTTTCCCTTTTTGAGTCAAGCAATAATCCCTAAAGTATTCACGTTGATCCAACGTGTCTCCCATTATCAAGTCGAATGGGGTTTTCTTAGGATTATCAAAGTAGTGTTTAATATTTTTTACATAACGAGCATCAAGGGTTTTAGGAGGCTCCCCATCTCCTTGAGTAGCAAGTACAACTAACTTTTTTGGTATTTTGTGTTCCATATCCATAACTAAAGATATAAAACAACATAGAACAGAAAATAAAAACTACTTAGTGATAAAGCAAACAAGCACACACGAGAATATTCACCCCACGCTATTGCTCCCTGGCAACGGCGCCAGAAAAAGGTCTTGATAACCCACAAGTATAGGGGATCATTTGTAGCCTTTTTCGATAAATAAGAGTGTCGAACCCAACGAGGAGCTAAAGGTAGAACAAATATTCCCTCAAGTTCTATCGACCACCGATACAACACTACGCACACTTAACGTTTAATTTACTTAGAATAAGAATAAAACTAGGAGTACTTCATGAGAATAAAACTACGAACAAATTGCAAGATAATAAAAGTTAATTGTTTAGTAGAAAGCTTTTGTCACACAAAAAAGTTATTTGTCCCTAGGTGATCGATAACTAAACCGCTAATCATTATTACAATTTTATATGAGGGAGAGGCATGAGCTAACATACTTTCCGTACTTGGATCATATGCACTTATGATTGGAACTCTAGCAAGCATTCGCAAATACCAAAGATCATTAAGGTAAAACCAAACCATAGCATTAAGTATCAAGTCCTCTTTATCCCATACTCGGGGTTGTGCTTCTGTCACTCACGCCACCCACCATAAGCGAATCATGAACGTATTGCAACACACTACAGCGGGGATCCCTCACATTTGAGCGACACGGAGGGCACCATAGGACAGCACCAAAATAAAATATACAACTCAAACCAATCATGATCATTAATCAACCCATAGGACAAAACAGATCTACTCAAACATCATAGGATAACCACATATCATTGAATAATAATATATAGTGTTGAGAACCATGTTTAAGTAGAGAATTGCAGCGGGAATAGAGAGGTTAAACCCCTGTGTAGAGGGGGAGAAAGTTGGTGTTGACGGTAGCAAGGTTGTTGATGTAGATCGCCGTCACGATCCTTGCCCCGGCGGTACTCCGGCGACACCGGGAGAGAGGGGGAGAGAGCCCCCCTCCTTCTTCTTCCTTGGCCTCCCCCCTAGATGGGAGGAGGGTTTACCCTCTTGTACATGGCCTCCATGGTGGCAGAGGGGCGAGAGCCCCTCCGAGATTGGATCTCTCCCTCTGTTCTCTTCTGTTTCGCATTCCCATTTTCTGGCCCTTCACCGTTTCTTAAATTCCCGGAGATCCATAACTCCGATTGCGCTGAAGTTTTTACATGATTTTTTTCCATGAATTATCTTTCTTGTGCCTTAAGAAGAGCCCCAACCGACTTACAAGGTGCCCACAAGGTACCACCGCACGCCGGGGAGGGGGGGCAGGCGCGCCCTGGTGGGTAGTGGAGGCCGTGGGCCTCCGTTTGCATTGACTCCACCTCCCAAAAATCACATATATTCCAAAATAATTCTCTGTAAATTTTTATCGCGTTTGGACTTTGTTTGGTATGGATATTCTGGGAAAGAAAAAACATGCAACAAGCAGGAACGGGCACTGGGCACTAGATCAATATTAGTCCAATAAATCATTTAAATTATTTCCAAAAGTATGTGAAAGTTGTATAATATTGGCATGAAACAATAAAAAATTATAGATACGACGGAGACGTATCAGGATACCACTGCCATCGAGGCCCTCGTGCAGGCGGAACCGGATGTCGTGGACGTGAACCAGGCGGCGGAGGCTCAACTTGACGCGGTGTGTGCGGATGCCGCTTCCATCGATGCCCTCCTGCAGGCAGAACCAGACGTCCTGGACTTGAACCGGGCAGCGGAGGCTCAACTCAATGTGGAGCGCGTGGATGCCGCTGCCATCGAGGCCCTCCTGCAGGTGGAACCGAACATCATGGATGTGAACCGGGCGGTGCTCGCCTCCGTGTAGAGAGCCCGCACGCTCCGCGTGAACGAGTAGCTGGAGGCCGAGGACAACAACAGCGTGGAGACACATGTCGGCAGCTACGACTGGTTCGCGTGGCAGCCAAAGACGACGAGGTCGGCTCGTTCCACGAGCAGTGATAGTTTTTCTTTATGTTGTTATTTTTAGGGATCTTTTGCTGTGTAAATACATATATTTATGCAAGTCGCCTGACAGGGTCAGTCGACATTTCAGGCGTAAGTGTGTCTCCTTTTCATTTTGAACTTGTAATAACATCTGGTTTGCGAGGGTGAGCGACTTCGATTTTAGTACGTATTGTGTTAAAAAAGAAGGGCGGGGTCTTCCTTCATGGGATCGATCGATACAAATCCTCGTTTGACGTGTCAATTAATGTGTATTTTTTTTCTCCAACGCGCAACAAGCTAACCATCTCACTCCTCATTGCTTGATTAATGCAGCGCATGCAAACCAACCTTCTCACCTCCGCATGCATGCAAGGGTATATTAATGTCCTTGGTTGCTAGTACAAGGCAAACCCCATCAATTTTGCCTCGATTAGTTTTAATGGCTTTCTGCAAATTGTAATTTTGATAGTGGCCTTGTATACAGAAAAATGGAGGGAGCAACTATTTGACTTCCTTCCCCATTGCGGTGACGTCGACAACATCTCGATCATTGTGGCTTTGGCGAAGTGCGTTCGACGGAGGACACCATTGAGGCAGACCATGGTAAGTCGTTCTCAAGTGCCGCCTACAAGCCGAGACAACCGCCTTCTTTGCATCCACGAAGTCCGTTCAACCAAAGGAGGCCTAAATGTACTACTAGTAGTACAATAGCGTCGTCCGTCTAGCTTAGTGCGGTAAAGGTGGTTTCTCGAAGAAGATGATGGAGAAGCCGAGTCAGCAAAGAGTGAAATGATGGTTGCTTCATCCGTGCTTTGTGATTTGACGCCTCACTGCTTTGTGATTTTTGATAGAAGGGACAAGGGAGTAGACTCTGTGCTCTATGTATCCGTCCAAGCACGGGAGAAAGAGGAGAGAGGTTGCATTTTTCTATTCCTTCAATCAATCAATTAGGGAGCTTCAGTTCCCTCTTTTTTGGCTTTGGCAGCACCCTCCACAATGGTTCCCATCGATGCCAAAAGCTATTTTAACATTTGGCTACACATTGTGGATGCCCTTAAGCGTACCACTTGGTTTTGCTCCTTGGTGCTATCTATACAAATCTCAATTATATTGATCTAAAAAAATATATCAAGATTAGTAAAAAGGAGGTGATTTTGTCGCGCGCAAGGCGGGGGAGGTTTCTTATTTTTAAAGGAGGTTGGCCTGGCGGTTTGCTAACATGCGGTCCCAAGTGTCAGTGATGTACCAAGTCGATCCGCGTCCCACATGAGGCAGAACAATGACAGAAGCAACACGTGGTTAACTTGAAGAAGATGAGGGAGAAGCGGATTCACCAAATAGTGAAATGATGGTTGCTTCTTCCCTCCAACTTTTTTTTGAGCATCACTTTTCCCCTCCAACTTAACTGCGGGAAAGGTGCAGCTTTGTGATTTGACGCCTCATTGCTCATTACTACTGCGACGCCAAGACCGGGGTGCGTCCCCCTACTGCTCTGCACTGTTATTTGGGTATGGCACGTGGACCTGGTTGCTTGATGTCCCACACGTCGGCGAAAGGACTAGAACATTTATGAAAGCGAGCGCTCCACTCTTACGACGGAGGAGTACATGACACGGCGGCCCAGTGAACTATTACTTGTATTGTAGTACTACTATAGTTTTGCTGTTTCGCACGGTCCATTGATACAAACCCGATTAAATAGGCGAGGGCGGGTTTTTTTCCCGCGCGGTAGGAAGGGTAGTTTGGCATAGTCGGTCTGACACAGAGAGCGAGAGAAAGATGTGAAATGCTTGAATGTGTAATGGGCCCTTGTGTGTGTAGTCTGACCTTTCATATCACTAGATGATACTAGCCATACATTTCGACCCAATTTTAATGTATGCAAACTGAATAATTGAAGTAACAATATGAGATCTAGTAAAACTAAAAACACATATGATTTATTGTGTTAGAGTGTAGTAGTGCTGTATTGCATAGTTGTTAGATGTACCATGCGAGAACGTGTGGAGATGTACTTTTGGAGGGCCTATAGAGAGAAATTGAGCATAAAGTGGATTCAAATATTTGTATTCATCTTCATAGCATTTGTAACTCATATCTAGAGTTTGTACGGTAGACGTGAATGCTTGTTCGCTCTTACGAAACTAGTACAACAATAATGGGGTGGCGTGCACCAATTTAGGCACTAGGACATTCGCCTACTCAGCTCCACGGATAGAGCGAGAGAAGAGATAAATACACTGGTGGTCAGTGTATTTCAAGAGAAAAGCGTAATATGGTCACCGGACTTCAGAATACGCTCATTATGGTCACTATATACGTTTTGTGGTGATTATACGGTGACTTGCTCACCGTTCAGCATCAGATTGCACTCTGTTGACCGGTCAAATAGTCTGCATGGCACTATGTTGATTGTGTAAATTGGCCATGTTCTTTGTGGGTCCCACCTATCAGTTCACGGAGGAGAAAAGTAACAACAACAAAGCCTTTAGTCCCAAACAAGTTGGGGTAGACTAGAGGTGAAACCCATAAGATCTGGCGACCAACTCATGGCTCTGGCACATGGATAGCAAGCTTCCACGCCCTCCTGTCCATAGCTAGTTCATTGGTGACACTCCAATCCTTCAGGTCTCTCTTAATGGACTCCTCCCATGTCAAATTCGGTCTACCCCGACCTCTCTTGACATGCTCCGCACGGTTTAGCTGTCCGCTATGCACTGGAGCTTCTGGAGGCCTGCGCTGGATATGCCCAAACCATCTCAGACGATGTTGGACAAGCTTCACTTCAATTGGTGCTACCCCAACACTATCTTGTATATCATCATTCCAGACTCAATCCTTCCTTGTGTGGCCACACATCCATCTCAACATAAACATCTCTGCCACACCTAACTGTTGAACATGTCGCCTTTTAGTCGGCCAACACTCAGCGCCATACAACATTGCGGGTCGAACCGCCGTCGTGTAGAACTTGCCTTTTATCTTTTGTGGCACTCTCTTGCACAGAGAATGCCAGAAGCTTGGCACCACTTCATCCATCCGGCTTTGATTCGATGGTTCACATCTTCATCAGTACCTCCATCCTCCTACAGCATTGACCCCAAATATCGAAAGGTGTCCTTCTGAGGTACCACCTACCCTTCAAGGCTAACCTCCTCCTCACACCTAGTAGTACTGAAACCGCACATCATGTACTCAGTTTTAGTTCTACTAAGCCTAAACCCTTTCGATTCCAAGGTTTGTCTCCATAACTCTAACTTCCTATTTACCCCCATCCGACTATCATCAACTAGCACCACATCATCTGCAAAGAGCATACACCATGGGATATCACCTTGTATATCCCTTGTGACCTCATCCATCACCAAGGCAAAAAGATAAGGACTCAAAGCTGACCCCTGATGTAGTCCTATCTTAATCGGGAAGCCATCAGTGTCGACATCACTTGTTCGAACACTTGTCACAACATTATCGTACGTGTCCTTGATGAGGGTAATGTACTTTGTTGGGACTTTGTGTTTCTCCAAGGCCCATCACATGACATTCTGCGGTATCTTATCATAGGCCTTCTCCAAGTCAATGAACAATATATGCAAGTCCTTCTTGTGCTCCCTGTATCTCTCCATAAGTTGTCGTACCAAGAAAATGGCTTCCATGGTCGACCTCCTAGGCATGAAACCAAACTGATTTTTGGTTACCCTTGTCATTCTTCTTAAGCGGTGCTCAATGACTCTCTCTCGTAGCTTCATTGTATGGCTCATCAGCTTAATTCCACGGTAATTAGTACAGCTCTGAACATCCCCCTTGTTCTTGAAGATTGGTACTAATATACTCCGTCTCCATTCTTCTGGCATTTTGTTTGCCTAAAAAATGAGGTTGAAAAGCTTGGTTAGCCATACTATCGCTATGTCCCCGACGCCTTTCCACACCTTAATGGGGATACAATCAGGGCCCATCGCCTTGCCTCCTTTCATCCTTTTTAAAGCCTCCTTGACCTCAGACTCCTGGATTCGCCGCACAAAACACATGCTGGTCTCATCAAAGGAGTCGTCCAGTTCAATGGTAGAACTCTCATTCTCCCCATTGAACAGCTTGTTGAAGTACTCCCGCCATCTATGCTTAATCTCTTCGTCCTTCACCAAGAGTTGGTCTGCTCCATCCTTGATGCATTTGACTTGGTCAATATCCCTCGTCTTCCTCTCTCAGATCTTGGCCATCTTATAGATGTCCCTTTCGCCTTCCTTCATGCCTAACCGTTGGTAGAGGTCCTCATATGCCCGACCCCTTGCTTCACTTATAGCTTGCTTTGCGGCCTTCTTCGCCATCTTGTACTTCTCTATGTTGTTTGCACTCCTATCCAGGTATAGGTGTCTGAAGCAATCTTTCTTCTTTTTAATCGCCTTCTAGACATCATCATTCCACCACCAGGTATCCTTATCTTCGCTTCTCCTTCCCTTGGACACTCCAAACTCCTCCGAGGCCACCTTACGAATGCAAGTCGCCATCTTCATCCACACATTGTCCGTATCCCCTCCTTCCTCCCAAGGGCCCTCCTTAATGACCCTCTCCTTGAACGCCTGAGCTACCTCCCCCTTGAGCTTCCACCACTTTGTTCTAGCGACTTTGGCACGCTTATCCCGCTGGACACAAATCCGAAAGCAGAAGTCAGCAACCACCAGCTTATGCTGAGGTACAACACTCTCTCCAGGTATCACCATACAGTCTAGCACGCACGCCTATCTTCTCTTCTAGAGAGGATGAAATCAATCTGGCTCGATTGTTGGCCACTACTAAAAGTCACCAGATGTGATTCTCTCTTTCTAACGAGAGTGTTAGCTACAATCATGTCGTAGGCTAGAGCAAAGCTTAAGACATCTTCTCCTTCTTGATTCCTGATGCCATAGCCAAAGCCCCCATGCGCCCCTTCAAAACCTGTGTTAGATGTACCCACGTGGCCATTGAGGTCTCCTCCTATGAAGAGCTTCTCGCCAATCGGTACACTCCTAGCCATGTCTTTTAGGCCTTCCCAGAACTCCCGCTTGGTGTTCTCATTGTGGCATACTTGCGGGGCATACACGCTGATAACATTGAGAACCAAGTCCCCAACTACCAGCTTGACCAGGATAATCTGGTCCCCACGTCTCTTGACGTCTACCACTCCATACTTGAGGCTCTTGTTGATAAAGATGCCTACGCCATTTCTGTTTGCAGCCGTCCCCGTGTACCATAGCTTGAAGCCAGTATCCTCCACCTCCTTCGCCTTCTGTCCCTCCATTTGGTTTGTTGGATGCAAAGGATATCAACACCTCTCCTCACTGCTGCATCAACTAGCTCCCGATGCTTCCCTGTCAGAGACCCTACGTTCCAGCTACCTAAGCGAATCCTCCTAGGTTCGGCTAGTTTCCTTACCCTTCGCACTCGTCGAGTCAAATGCGAAGACCCTTGCTTATTTTCCACTTCATCCGGGCGCCGATGTAGCACGCCACTAAGGATGTGACGAACCAATCCTCGCTCACTTGGCACCGTATCCGGATCAAGATACAGCGTGCTACCAGAGGGTAACGGCCCTTGCCCATTTGCCACCACACCCGGGGTCCGATGTGGCACGTCGCTGAGAGGGTTACGCCCCAACGAAAATCTTTTGGGTTTTATCTCCATAAGAGTGGCTGAGTTTTTATGTTGGCTCGCCAAGCCTATCGCAACCCTCTTTCTTTATCGGGCTTGGGACCGGCTATGTTGAGACAACATAGGTGGAGTTGTAGAGGAAAAAAGTAAGATAAACACAAATTTACGTAGGCACGACAAGACTCCAACCCGTGCGCGGGAACCACCTGGTTGTGTATGTGTCTGTCAGGGCCTGATGTGTGCGCATGCACGTGTAGCTTGAGCACTTGAGCGTGAGCGTGTGTGTTGGTCGTGTGGTGTGTGCATGCATGCGTGCGTGTGAGTGTTGCGTGCGTGCGTGTGTGTGTGTGAGTATTGCATGGCTGCGTGTGTACGTATGAGTGTTGCATGCATGCGTGTGTGTGTGTAATCACCACACTAGCTTCTGCGTATTAAAAGAGACGGCTCAACATACCAATACAAGGCCACCTTGTCCGCTGTGCCAGCAGTCATGACTCCGAATACCCACCGTCCAATAATTTTTTATCGTTTGTTTTCATTCTTATACCCGCCAACAAGTGGGCCCTATGGTAGTGAGATAATGTGTGCTAATGATGCAACACTAGATGCACCACGTGGAGCGTTTAACTGGTCAACTAGTCGTGGCTTCAACAAATACAGAGTTGTACGGTGAGGCCATGACTGTATAATAACCACAAGACGTAAGTGGTGACCGTAATGAGTGGATTCTGAAGTCCAATGAATGTATCGTGCTTTCGCTTCAGATAAAGTGATCGTCGGTGTATATATCGCGAGAGAAAGATGAAACATGCGTGAATGTGCTGGGGGCGTACTTTTAGAGGGCCTAGAGATAGTTTGTGTTACGTGAAAGGGGCGTAGAGTAGGGGTGTGCGATGGAGAGAGAGAGATGCTCTTCGTTTCTCTTTATTATGACTAATTTTATATATAGTATAAAAATATAAAAATTCACAATGCGGAATAAATATCATTAGGTGCACCATGCAATGCAAATTAACTTTCATACTCCATATAACTTTGTAATGTTGTACAAATATAGATTTTCTAAAATAAATTTATGGCCACACTTTGTGTGCTTTTATTCAAAAGGAATGCCGTATGCGTAGTAAAAGTGAAGAGAGGGCTTTTCAGACCAATGGGCTACGTGATAAGATATAACATATGTGTGAATGTGTAGTTGACGTATTTGGCAGGGCCTAGAGAGGGTATGTGTAGGTATTCGAGAGAGGCATGGATAGAGGGGCCGACGCAGGGGGGGCGACGAGAGAGAGATAGCACGAGAAATGATAGAGGTCTAGAGAGAGAGAGACACGAATAGGATGTCTTGGTGAGAGATGCCCTTGAGTGTGTCCATGCAAGGGGGGGAGGGAATAGAGGCATGAGGAGAAATAGCTTGTGCGGTGTGTGTGTTGGTATGTGTGGGTATGAGAAGATAACGAGACGTAGGGGTAGAGGGTGTGTCACCTCGTGACGTCCGGTGGACCGAGGTGAGGCCCTTGGGTCGGTTCTGTCCTGTGCCACATTGGTCGGCCCATGACGCATTTTAGGGAGACCCATGGAGGACTAGTCATACAAGAAAAAGATACCAGAGCCGTGAAGGACTCTGTGTCCACTGACAAAGCTGATTAGGATTTGTAACCCTAGGTCCCCAAACTAAGATAACCCCTTATCTCTGATATTACCATTCATCCAACCTAACTTTAAGGGGCATCCTACAGAATGCTCTACTGGAATCATATTCATCAATTAGGAAGAGAGGCGGAGACAATGCGTGCGAGATAGGCCTAAAGATAATGTGTGTGCGGGAGACACGTAGGTAGGTTTATGTATAGAGAAAGGGTCGATGGGGATCGTGCGTGCGTATGCGTGTGAGAGGAAGAGTGCTTATGACGAAGGTTAGTGAAAACAATCCAAAATGGTTGCGGGAGATAGGGAGGGTGATATCGAGAGCATGTGTGTGAGAAAGACACCTCGGGAGAGAGTGTGTGAGAGACCCCCGATGGATATACACCGTGTGCGCGTATGTGTGAGAGAGAAAGTTAGCGCATGTGTGAGGAGGGGCCTATGGAGAGTGAATCTACACGTAAAAGACCGATGTGCACATTGATTGAAAATATAAATTGTATCCAAATATTTGGATGAGACCATGATATTTGCAATTCGCACAAGGAACGGTCATTGATCCATCAGACATCCATATTCTATCGAATTTGAGCATGTCTATGTTATTATTCGACATAACTAGCAGAGTGGCCCGCTCGATGTGCGGGCTAGAATTTGTAAAGATTAATATTAGCATCATTAATTAATTTAATATTGAAATTAAGTTGCTCTTAACTATAAGTATTTATTTCTCATTTTTAAACAAATATGCAATTAAAACTATTTGATTTTATAAAGAGAAAGTTTGATACTTAAAACAACTGCTTTATGAACATATTTTGTTGTAGTAAGACGCACGAAAATTTATAAAATATAAGCGAGGGAATCTTCTTAAGAATGTTGAATTTAATGCAAGTGTGTCATCTTTAGCATAGTGATAGTTTTACAAAATGTTATTTCATATGTAATCATGTCGGTTATGAAATTATTTGTGTGTGACTATATATTAGTACACATAAATTCTAAGATGTAAACATGACCATTGTTTGCATTGATAATGGAAAGAACATTTTTTGGAATGTTGAAATACTTTTGAGCAAAAATCTAATCATGTTGTTTTCTTTTGACCAATCCCAACGTCTATTTAGACATGTGTAGTATGATAAATGTTACAATATGGCCTCTTCTACTTTGCTGAAGCTATTTAGACATGTGTAGTATGATAAATGTTACAATATAGCCTCTTCTACTTTGCTGAAGCATCATATCATGTTATAAATATAATGGAAACTCTTCACCATCCACTTGATCATATTCACGTACATATATTTGTATTATGTTTAGATGTACCACGAAATACCAAGGACAACTCATTGGGGACATTCCTCATTTATGTTACATGAATGGACAATATATAGTTGTATTTCCCATGCAAGAGGTAGATGAATACCATCCTCAATACTCGATACCTCAATGGTTAGGGTTACAGTTCGCAACCACACATTCTTCACACTTCTCATCTCATCTTACACATAAGGATCCATCTATTAGATGGTTTCAATGCTGAATGCACATATGGCAAGTACGAAATGCTTCTTTCGACAACTTAAAGGAAGAACATCGGATGTTTTGAGATCAACATGTGATCTAAGGTTGTATCACAGAATTCAGATACTTACTGTGCTCTTTAGAAGCTTTGAGTGGCAAAGGACATACAAAATCATTTAGTACCAATCATATTATTCAGTGTATTTTATAGAAGGTATTCTCTAATATAGTTATATACGATTGTCGTAGCAATATGAAGAATTACATCAGTAATGTGCAATGGCTGGCTTAATGCATAATTAGTAGTTCATGCATTAACAGAAACTAAATTCCAAGATGATTGTTCAACTCAATTATGTGCCAACTAATATTGGAAGTATGATAAGAAATATAAGGACATGCTAATTATATCTGTGAGGGAACATTAGAGGAAAAAAAATCTCTGAAGCGAGGAGAGATTTTATCCGGCAAGCATATCAAATGATTAATCAACATTGGCATAAATCATTTGGTCTTCTGCATTTGAAAAAAAATAGTCATATACATAGATCTATGGGGTGCAGTGCACAATAGGTGCTCATAAATCAACCGAGTGCATAGAATAATAGGTGTACGTGAGGACTGAGCAGCTGTGTTTCCATCCTTCTAAATTTTTCTTTGTCCGTTGCCAGCACAACTTTGACAGTCCTATGAAGAATATTTACACCTGATTTACTGTCAAATCAAAAGGACGCCAGCTTCTGTACGCGTCTCTGATTTCCCATCAGCAGAATAGCCTCAATCTCGCACATTATATAAGATAAACGTAAGCGACTACCTACCTTAGGTTGGAAACATTGATTACCATGTTCTTTTGTTCTCCTGTCGAAACTGAAACTGTGTCAACCCACAGCATGAAGGTTCCATAGACATCTCAAACATTTTTCAAATACCTAGACAACACATCCATATTGTTGCAGTAAGATTCCAAGCTAGGTCATTTTGAAGCTGGGGCATAACACTCACCATATCATCTGTAATTAGTAAATTACCGGGACACCAAACAATTGAGCATGTGTAACTGAAAATAAAATCACTTTTTTTACAACCAATTGAGGTGCTATGCAAGAACGCCAAGAAATTTAGCATATGTAGATCAAAACACCATGTGATCTAAAATGAATCATACATATGCAATTATTTAATTATCCAAACACCATTAGTAAGTAATTAATAGGTTCATGTTAGGTGAACCAAACCTCGTGCTTAGGATCATGAAAGCGCCGCTATAAGAGCTAGGCAGAAAATCACCAGGGTCGTTCCCCTACCATGCCCACGCTGCCGTGCTTGTGTTGCTGGCTCATTCCTTGACCCGCTTATTTCACTGGTTCCTCTACTCTGTCACCGCTTTAGGTGTCGTGTGTCATGGGCGGCGAGGATGCTGTGAGTATCCAATGTCACAGTCTGTTTTGGTAACACTGAGTTGCAAAGTCTTCTTAGCAAAAACAACATGTACACTTGGACTAATGCATCAACATGTATTTGTCAGGAGTAATCGTGACTTGAGTTTGTTTTCCGGTCAGTTCCAAGCGCTGCATGCGGATCCTGGCGCAGGCTGTTGAGGTTGTGTGTGCATGCAAGTAGTTAGTGCTACTTGGTCATCTGGTCATGCATGGACATGGATCGTGCATGTAGTGGTTAGCTTAGTGCGTGAGTTAGTTGCCGGGTGTGCTGGCCGGATGGTGTGTCTGCTAGCCTGGGTACAAAACCCCCTCCCCATGTACTGATTAATGTGCGCCGGTCTGTTGCCGCGCCACAGTGACGGTATATGCCGAGCCGAGGGGAAGGGGCCTAAGGAAGATGTAGTCTCCGTCGAGACCGTGGTATGCGCCCGGTCGATGTGAGAGTTCTTCCAGAGTTGTGCTGCGTGTGTGCGTGTACCTCCATGTATATGTGTTTGAGGGAGTTGAGATGAATAGATGCCAACATACAGGCCGTTCGTCGGCCGGGGCGTTCGTCGCCGGAAGTGTGATTTGTTCATCGTCTTCTACCTCCGTCCGGCGTTCGTCGTCGGAGGGCTTCTACGAACGCCGGTGAGTTTGTCCCAACAATTGGTATCATGAGCCTGGTTCTTTTGGGCATGGTTCGCTGTGCCGGAGGCGTGCCGGCGATGGCGGCATACGTTGGCGGCTGCGCGAAGCTCCGGGCCGTGTGTCGTCCTGTGGAGGTGCGAGGCGCTGGGGCTGCCATGGCGGACGCGGAGGCGGCCCGTGGCGAGCGCGGCGGCCGCGTAGGCGCTGTGTGGTGGTGCAGAGGCCGCGGACGTGCGGCGGTCATGGCAGATGCGGAGGCGGTGCGCGCTGAGTTGTGGCGAACGTGGAGGCCCCGGTGGCGTGGATGCGGCGCGTGGCGAGCACGGTGGCGACCGGCGTTAGCGCGCCAGGTCGAGTCCGTGGCAGCGGCGACGACAACGACGATGGGAGCAGCGGCGTCAACCCCGGCAAAGTCGAGCGCGCCACAAGATGATGTCCTCCTCACGACGGTCGACAACGAGCCATGTCGCATGTGATGGTGCAGCAAGAATGCAAGTCAAGATTAGGGGGAGTTTGTCAGGTGTAATCGTGACTTGAGTTTGTTTTCCGGTCAGTTCCAAGCGGTGCATGCGGATCCTGGCGCAGACTGTTGAAGTTGCGTGTGCATGCAAGTAGTTAGTGCTACTTGGTCATCTGGTCATGCATGGACATGGATCGTGCATGTAGTGGTTAGCTTAGTGCGTGAGTTAGTTGCCGGGTGTGCCAGCCGGATGGTGTGTCTGCTAGCCTGGGTAGAAAACCCCCTCCCCATGTACTGATTAAGGTGCACCGGTCTGTTGCCGCGCCACGGTGACGGTATGTACCGAGCCGAGGGGAAGGGGCCTAAGGAAGATATAGTCTCCGTCGAGACCATGGTATGCGCCCGGTCGATGTGAGAGTTCTTCCAGAGTTGTGTTGCGTGTGTGCGTGTGTACCTCCATGTATATGTGTTCGAGGGAGTTGAGATGAATAGATGCCAACATACAGGCCGTTCGTCGGTCAGGGCGTTCATCGCCGGAAGTGTGATTTGTTCATCGTCTTCTACCTCCGTCCGGCGTTCGTCGTCGGAGGGCTTCTCGGCGTTCGTCGCCGGTGAATTTGTCCCAACAGTATGTAGATCGGTATTGGGAATAGTAATATCAACATGCAAACCTGGACCATGCATACGTAGATTGGAAATTTGGCATATCATAATATCAATGCGTACCTTTGCATGCAGACTTTGAACTTTTTCTTTTGAGGGACACATGCAGGGTTGGACTTATTTTTCCTAGGGATGCTTGCAGATTGAAATTGCAGAATAGTAATATGAACATGCAAAGGAATGCATCATTAAGTATGCAGACTGGAATTGGAGAATATCTATGCATACCTTGAATAAACATCATAGCTAGCAACCTAGCATGGCTGTAGTTTAGGCCAATGCTGGGCCGTCAAGACCAATACAGCATACAAAGCTGTGCTAAATAAGCTACAACTCATACGGAATGGAGGGAGTATATGATAATGAGATATGCAAAGGAGGGTGTGAAATACCTTCAGTTCCGGTGGGAAACTTTAGAGGAAACTAATATAAAAAATATTGTGAGAATGAACTTCAGTTAACCAAATATTTTAGGATGGACACAAATACTGAGAACAAAAACGTCATGTTTGAAGGTTGTAAGCCATAATGGGTAGCCAATGCAAAATGTTAGAGCATCTCTAATGACCACTTGGCTTTTGTGATTTTTGAGTATACTAATGTTTGGTACGGAAAACTTTGTCAATGAAAAAATTCCTTCCTATGAATTTCTAATGACCAGTTGGCTTTTGTGATTTTCGAGTATACCAGTTGCGGGGGATATAACCCCACGGTGTGAGCCGCCCAGGAGGGGCCGGGTTACACTGTTGGCGACTCAATAGAAAAAGCCTAAGTAGGCCCAAGAAGAGAAGATATGAAGACTGGAGGCGGCTCACGAGGCGGGCCTGTGGAAGGCCCAAGACTCGGCAATGATGCTACAGCCCGGAGATGTGAGCCGCCCGATGGCGGCTTGCCTAGAAGGCAAGGCGACTTAGAACCCGAGTTGAACACGTTGTGTGATCCGGCTTGGACTCTTGTAAGCCCAGGGCCTCGACCTGTGTATATAAAGGCGAGACCCTCCGGCAGGTTAACTCAAGTTACAATCAATCAATAGCTAGGTCAAGCGATTTCGCTCCCTTCTAACCGATACTCAATCAATACAACACAAAGCAGGACGTAGGTTTTTACCTCGTAAGTGAGGGGCAGAACCTGGGTAAACTCGTGTCTCTCGTCCCGTCCAACCCCTTTAAGCTAACCTACGTTGCGATGACTCCACACCTAAGTCCTTTTAGAAGGGCATCTGCCGTGTCAAAACCATGGCAGTTGGCGCCCACCGTGGGGCCAGCGCACGGTGGTTTCGAGTTCTTGAAGGGCTCTTTCCTAGGGATCGAGGGATACGCCATTGGCAGGATGACTAAGAGTCGCCGCGGCAAGCTCTACATCGACGACGCTGGCTGGGGCCCTGAGGCCGACTCAATCGAGTATGGGTACGAGGTCCTCTTCGGCGAGATTCACGTCTTCATTGGCAAGATTGGCGGATCAGAGCCTGAGCCGTACATCTGCATCGACATCATCGAACCGGCTCGGCGTGCGTGACCCGCCAGGGTTCAGCCTGGCCGGAAACATGTCTTCGTTGGATTTGCGCATGGCATGGACCTTGCGGAGGATTCTGTGTCCGGAGGAGAGACTCTCATCTACTCAGGTGATGAGTCCTCGACTGTAGAGACGGAGTCAATCTACCAGCTTCAAGACGGCGGGCTTGGGGGCTATTCCGATGGTGACAGTATTCCGGATCCCTATGAACCGCCGTGTCGGGCTGCTATCTTTATGGCTGGTACAGGGCCGGCTCTCGACTCATCAACAACGGCGGCTATGACATCTGGATCGACTGCTGCTGCGACAGCTGGGGCTAGCGGCTCAGCTCGACCGCTGGCTCAAGTTTTGTCTGAACTTTTGGGCACTTTGACAACCCTCTTAACAACAGAGGTTACTACGGCGAATCAAGTACAGCATAATGTAGAGGTTGCAAAGGTGCGAGATAAGGTAGCCAAGTCTCAAGAGGAGCTTAATGCAGAGAACGCCAAGATGGCAGCGGAATGAGCTCTGATAGATGCCGAGTCACAGCATATAAGGGCGGAGGGTTTTCACCTGAGTCTGGATCAGAATGCGTCCAATGCCGTTCTTCGAAGGAGGTACCAAACCCGCCTGCCTTTGCAGTATGAGGTGCGGAACCTTTTCAACACGCCTGGTGCAGGGCCAAGTAACCCGCCAGGTACAGCCCGGGTGGCTGAACTCCCAGGGAGCGGGGCGGCGGCTCAGCCTCGATTACCAGAATCGCCCCGCAGGAATCAGACCCCGCCTCGACATTTTTCAATACCCTCTGGCCATTATTCTAACCCGGTGGATAACATGATAGCGGCAGCTACCCGGCTCAATGCAATCCCTATTACGGATGAGACGCCTTTCACAGCTGAGGCGCGGAACGCAATTGAGCTCTTATAGACGACGGTCGCACAGCAAGAGAAGTATTCACATAGTCGTGAGTGAGTGCACTCGACCCCCCTCCCGAGCCGCAGTTACAGCCGGCGCATTGAGTCGCCGGCGGTTTCCAGTAGTGAACGACGTCGTCGACTGAATCGGGATGACCCGCCCCATTGGAATAACCGCCCCTTACTCATGCTCAGGCGATTGTGGACGATGCCAGGGCTCGCCGAGAGGCGGAGGCTGCAGTGGCGGCTCAACTGGGGACTTATCAGCAGCCTCCGGTGACCCCTTTGGTGTTTGTAGGGGCTAGTGTAATTTCCAGGTCTGTTGGGGTGCCTTGTTTAGTACCAGCTTTACGTAATGAACGTCTGCCTAAGGATTTCAAGGGTCCTCATAAGGTGGCTAACTATATAGCTGATCTCCCCCCTGAGGCCTGGATTGAGAGTTATGAGTTAGCCATGGAGATGTTGGATGTCAATGATGCTGTACGTGCCAAATATTTTACTATGATGTTGGATGGAACAGCTCGAACCTGGTTAAAAGGGTTGCCTGCCAACTCCATCAACTCATGGGCAGAGTTGAAAGCACGATTCATTCAGAATTTTAAAGGAACATGCAAGCAGCCTTTGATGATTATCGATCTTGATAACTGTGTGCAGCGTGAAGATGAGTCGGCTCATCATTGGGTCTGGCGGGTCTCGGCTATTATGCACTCTTTAGACAGTATTGCGGCGGGTCGGGCGGTTCTGATTTTGGAAAAGAATTGTCACTTTACCCCCCTTAAGCAGAAGCTTGGGCGACTTAAACGTCATTGTAATGATATGGGTGAGCTTATGGCGGCTCTTATTAAGTATGCCGACTCTGATACCACCAAGGACCCTGGATCTGATGATGAAAAATCCAACAAGGGAAAGAAAGGTGGTAATGGTAAGGGTCAGCAGCAGAATATGGTAGGGCACAATGGAAACAACTAGGGTAATGGTGGTAAGCGCACTCAACCCGAGGGCGGGTTAGATCTCGTAGCTAACACCAACACTGGATATAAAAACCAGTGCCGTAATGGTAATGGTAAGCCGTCCTTCGGAGGGAAGAACTTTAATATTGAGGCAATGATGAATGAACCTTGCCCAGAACACAGTCTTCCTAATAAGCCGGCGACTCATGCCTGGAAGGACTATTTTATCATGCGAGAGTACAGGAATTACAATTTTAATCAGAATCATGGTAACAATAATGGCCCACCCGGCGGGTCAGGATCCGATTCACAGGGGCCTGGCTTTGGTGGCGGCGGGTCAAATTCTGGTTATCAAGGACAGGGTAGGCAGGGTGGTCATAACCAACAATCTGGTCAGGGTAACCAGCAGCAAGGTAATCAGTTAGGATATCAGAGTAATCCAAAATAGCTCAACAGTGGCCAGTATCATGTTTTCACCACAAGTCTTTGCAAGCGAGATCAGAAGGTTCATAAGCGCGCGGTCAATACAATTGAGCCGGCGGTGCTTCAATACCTGCGGTGGTCAGAGTATCCAATCACATGGAGTCAGGAGGATCACCCGCCCCGGGTTGAGAATCCGGGCCATCTGGCATTGGTGGTAGCCCCTCAGGTTGGGGGTTATAAATTCACTAAAGTGCTCATGGATGGTGGCAGCAGCATCAACATCTTGTATTATGACACCTTTCGCCGGATGAACTTAACTGACAAGGATCTTAAGTCGTCTTCTACAGTTTTCCATGGCGTGGTGCTTGGTAAGTCGGCATATCCTGTTGGAAAGATTGCCCTGTAAGTTGCTTTTGGTGATGACTATGACTAAAGAGCAGAGACGTTATGGTTTGAAGTAGTCAAGATCAAGAGTCCGTATCATGCTTTGTTTGGGCGGCCGGCTTACGCCAAATTTATGTCTCGACCTTGTTATGTTTATTTATAGCTTAAGATGCCAGGGCGTAAGGGCACTATTACGGTCCATGGTGATCAGAAAATCACTTTTGAGTGTGAGGAAGGAGATGCGGCTTATGCAGAGTCGACTTGTGCCACTGAGGAGCTTAAATTTTATAAAGATAATGTTAACCCGGCTGATATAACCCCTTTGAAGAAGCCCACCACTAAGAAAGTCCTTTTGTTGAAGTTTAAGTTAGCTGATGATACTAAGCAGGTTGACTTTGTCCCTGGCGACTCGTCTCTGTAGTTCACAGTGGGGGCTAATATGGATCCTAAATAGGAAAGCACGCTCATCGAATTCATACGTGAGAATCGGGACATCTTTGAATGGAAATCTTCTGACATGCTGGGTGTACCTAGAGAATTCGCTGAGCACACTCTTAATGTGGATCCTAAGTTTAAGTTGGTTAAGCAATTCCTTCATCGTTTCAATGAAGAGCGATGTAAGGCTATTGGAGAGGAGGTAGCTCAGCTCTTAGCAGCTGGGTTTATTGTGGAAGTCTTTCACCCTGAGTGGTTGGCTAACCCTGTGCTTGTACTCAAGAAAAATGGCACATGGCATATGTGTGTTGATTACACAGATCTTAACAAGGCTTGTCCGGCTGATACATTTGCTCTCCCTCGTATCAACCAGATTATTGATGCCACGGCGGGTTGTGAGAGTTTATGTTTCTTGGATGCTTATTCTGGTTATCATGAGATCAAGATGGCAGTTAAGGACCAAGAGAAGACGTCTTTTATCACTCCTTTTGGAGCTTTCTGCTATGTTTCTATGAATTTTGGGCTTAAGATTGCTCAAGTGACTTATCAACGCTGTGTTCAGAATTGTTTTCACAGTCAGATTGGGCACAATGTGCATGCTTATGTGGATGATATTGTGGTCAAGTCTAGAAAGAAGGAGACTCTCCTAGATGATCTGAAGGAAACTTTTGACAATCTTCGGGTCTATAAAATGATGCTTAACCCGGCGAAGTGTGTTTTTGGTGTACCTGCAGGTAAACTATTGGGTTTTTTGGTCTCAGAAAGGGGCATCGAAGCTAACCCAGAGAAGATCAAGGCCATCACCTCCCTTTTCTAAGCCAGCGTGTGTCAATGACGTCCAGCATTTGGCGGATCGTATTGTAGCTTTGAGCCGTTTTATAAGTCACCTGGGAGAGAAGGCAATTCCTTTATACCAGATGATGAAGAAGACATATCACTCTGTCTGGAGTGATGCTGCTAATAAGGCATTTGAGGCGCTCAAGAAACAGTTAGCTGAGCCGCCCGTTCTTGCTGCTCCTATTGAGAAAGAGCCTTTGCTCCTGTACGTGGCTGATAATAGCAAGGCTGTCAGTGTGGCAGTTGTTGTGGAGCGCAAGGAGGCAGGTAAGGAGTACCCAGTTCAACGGCCGGCTTACTATGTTAGTGAGGTGTTAATTGAGTCCAAACAACGATATCCACATTGGCAGAAACTGGTGTATGGGGTGTTGATGGCCAGTCGAAAGCTAAAGCATTATTTTCTTGGTCATCCTATTACTGTGGTAAGTTCTGCTCCTTTAGGAGATATTATTCAAAACAGAGAAGCCACAGGCCGGGTTGCTAAGTGGGCAATTGAACTTGGACCTCATAATTTGAAGTATGTGCCAAGAACAGCCATCAAGTCTCAGGCTCTGGTGGATTTCATAAATGATTGGACAGAGTTGCAGACACCTGAGGAAAAACCTGACAACACATATTGGACAATTCACTTTGATGGGTCCAGGTAGTTGGAAGGCTCGGGGGCTGGATTTATTTTGACTTCCCCACGAGGTGACAAATTTTGTTATGTTTTAAGGCTAATGTTTCCTTGTACTAACAATGCAGCTGAATATGAGGTTTTACTCCACGGCCTTCGTATGGCCAAAGAGATGAATTTAAGCCGGGTAAGGTGTCTGGGCGACTCAGACCTTGTGGCTTAGCAAGTCTCAGGCACGTGGGATTCCAAAGACCCGCTCATGGCGGCTTATCGCCGGGCGGTTGACAATATTGCTGGTCACTTCAAGGGTTATCAGGTGGATCACCTTGATCGACGGAAGAACGAGGCGGCTGATGCCTTAAGCCGACTTGGATCTCAATGTAAGTTGGTGGCGGCTCTCCATGCTATTCCTGATTGGATGCTTCCTTACTTGGCCTTTATGACCCGGGGCGAGTTACCTGAGGATGAAACTTTGGCAAGACAAATAACCAGGAGGTCTAAGTCTATGACTATCGTCAACAGCGAGTTACACCAATGCAGTGTGACAGGCGTATTCCAACATTGTGTTTCTCCTGAAGAGGGTCGTGAGATCTTACGAGAGATTCATGAAGGTGATTGTGGTCATCATGCCGGCTCTAAGTATTTAGTGGCTAAAGCTTTTTCATCACGGGTTTTATTGGTTGACGACTCATGCTGATGTAGAGGATATTGTTAGCAAGTGCGACGGGTGTCAAAAATTTGCAAGACAGGCTCATGTGCCGGCTCAAGAATTGCGTATGATTCCAATAACTTGGCCGTTTGCAGTCTGGGGGCTCGATATGGTTGGACCGTTCAAGAGGTCTAAGGATAAAAAGACCCACCTTTTAGTGGTGGTTGACAAGTTTACCAAGTGGGTTGAGGCGAAGCCAGTTAGCAATTGTGAGGCGGCCATAGCTGTTAAGTTTGTTAAAAAGCTGATTTTCTGCTTTGGATACCCTCATAGTATCATCACTGATAATGGCACTAATCTTTCTAAGGGTGCTATGAAGGACTTTTGTCAAAGAGAGCATATTCGTCTTGACGTTTCTTCAGTGGCTCATCCACAGTCTAATGGTCAGGCAGAGCAAGCTAATCAAGAAATTTTGAGAGGCATCAAGGCCTAGCTCATGGTTCCTTTGAAGCGAACACCGGGTTGTTGGGTTGAGGAGCTACCTTCAGTGCTTTGGAGTATCAATACCACCCCCAACACATTAACAGGCTATACGCCTTTCTTTATGGTTTATGGTGCAGAGGCGGTTCTCCCAAGTGACATCCGTCATGACTCGCCAAGAGTGGCGGCTTATGTTGAAGCTGATAATGAGATGGCATGTCAGAACTCACTTGATTCTTTGGATGAAGAGCGTGACCTTGCGGCGGCTTGTTCGGTGATATATCAGCAAGATCTACATCACTATCATAGCAGAAGAGTTCGAAGCCAGACCTTTCAAGAGGGCGACTTAGTGCTCCGTTTGATTAAAGATCACACAGGGATGCATAAGCTTTCTCCTCCTTGGGAAGGGCCTTTTGTGATCAGCAAAAATCTCAATAACGGGTCTTACTACCTCATTGATATACGAGAGCACAAGGATTCACGCAAGTCGGAAGAGGAGACCCGCCGGCCATGGAACATTGCTCATCTTCGGCCTTACTAGACTTGAGCCACTGACTCTCATCGTTGTACATACATTTGTCAATGTATATATCTTTTATGATCACTATAATAAAGCCGGCATCCTGGAAATTCAGGGCCTCTGTCGTTTCATTTATGTGCATCTGATTCTTTGTTATTTGATCATAAGGTCACTTCGGGGCTTCCAACCCATCGGGTTTAGCTTTCATACCCTCTTGACCGGCCTGAGTTGCCACATTATGAGTTACACCTGCCTGTTTGCAACTTGCTACTCCGCCAGGTGACCTGTTGTCAGTGTCAAAACCGGCAGACCTCTGGGTAGGGGGTCTCGAGCTGTGGATCTAGGATCAATGGGTAACAAGGGACGGCGAACACAGTGTTTACCCAGGTTCGGGCCCTCTCGAAGAGGTAATACCCTACGTCCTGCTTGATTGTATTGATTGTATAACGTGGTTTACAGAGTAGATCTACCTCGAGATCAGTATGAGCTAAACCCTAGGCTACGGGGTGTCGTGGGAAACCACACCTATGGGGCCATCAGCCCCTTGTGGTTCGGTAGGGGGGGTGAGCACATTGCACAAAGAGCGGAGGAACGTAGCGCAGCACGGCAGAGATCACATGGGCCGTTTTACCCAGGTTCAGGCCACCGCGAGGCATAAAACCCTACTCCTGCTTTGGTGGATTGATGGTGGATTATGGTGGAAATGCAACGCCCTTGCCCGGCAGGGTAGCCTCGGGGTGAGGGCAGCTACGCGCGTACGAGTGTACAAGGGTCCGAATCCTTTCTATGGTTGCCATGGCCCTCCTTTTATAGATCAAGGGGTCACCATAGTGGCAAATCAGTCATTATGTACTGATTAGATAGCAAAAAGTGCTATCATACCTAACTCTGCAGTCAGAGCAGGGTGCATTAAATGAGCCGCTTAGTGTCACATTGTGGCATGCCCGGCAAGCCTTGCCGGGCTGCTCGGCCACCTCCTCGCCTGTCTGCTTGACATGTCTCTGGACGGGTGTCATTTGGAGGTGATTTCCATAGGAAGTGGCTGCCACGTGCCAAATAACAGCCACTTAGTCACTTGGGGGCTCGACACCGCACTAATCGATGACTTGCATCGCTGTGAGGTGGAGCGGTGGAGCCTTGGCGGGCTAGTTTGCCTTGGTCGCGCCCGGCAGGCCTGCCGGGACAGTCTTGAGGCTTGTCTTTGGGGCCACCTCGTCCTCGCCAGGCTCGCCTGCCCGGCAAGGGAGGTTTCTCCTTAGTGGTGTCTTGCTCATTTAGCTTTTCTTGGTCCTCTTGATTTGCCCTTTGATTCCTCGAAGAGCTGTACTCCTTGCTTGGTCTGGACTTGGATGTTGCAAGCTGTCAGGCCGGTGATTTGCTGTCCGTGCACAAGTCAGGGGGAAAACATACACCCCTGTTTTTGTACCCCGACAGAAGCCCCTGGGCCTGAGCCATCCGTGTTGCTGGGCACGTTGGGTTAGGCCCCAAACAGTGCACGGACACGTGGTGAGAAGGTGCTGTGCGTGCAGCGGTTTGTCATGATGACCAGTCAATCCAACGTCCACTTCGCGTAAAAATGCGGGTCGTGGGGCTGCAATAGTTAATGTAAAACGGTAACTTTCTGAAGAGTCGCGCCCTCCCCCATGTCCTTTCCCATAAGAGAGAAAAATTCGGAAGGGCTCTGCTCATTCATCGTCTTACTTGCCCCTCCATCATCTTCTTCCGCAAGCCAAGCGATAGTTCTTCCGTTCCACCCTGCCCGCCGCCAATCCTCGCCCAATTTTCTTCCCATCTCTGCTGTAGTTCGAAGAGATGGGGAAGAAAACCACTGCTTCAAAGGGGAAGAGGACGACCGCCGCGAAGGAGGCGGCCGCCGAGGGGAGCAAGAGAGCGTCAGAGCTGGATAGGAAGCGAAGGGCAGACATCGTCTTCTTCCCGTCGAACCTGGACGGCGAAGTGCTGAAAGCAAGGTACGGGTATCTGTGGGGGCGGGAGGTCCCAAAAGGGCATGGTGCTTCCAAGGTTCTGGCGGAGGGAAAAAAGGATCCGCCAGATTCATATTGATTTTTCTGCGCATACTTCATTTACGGCCTCTGTCCTCCTTTCTCGGATTTTCTTGAGGCAATGATGGTGATCTATGGATTCCATCTTCTGGACTTTACACCAAATGCAATGGCGTGCGTGTCGATTTTTGCTCATCTGTGCGAGAATTTTGTCGGAGTCGCCCCCAATGTTTATTTGTTCAGGCACTATTTTGTCCCGCGGGTGGAGAACAAACACCACCATTCTGGGAACATAAGTTGGATGCCACGGGTGCCAAGGGAGAACTGGGATTACCTCCCTGGTCAACAGCGTGGCAGATGGGAGGACTGGAGGGGAGATTGGGGCTGGATACAGGACGAGAAGGCCCTAGATTTCTACCAGGCGCGGGCAGAGTGCCTCGAGCGCGGCAACGATTGGAGGGAAACCGGCCTTACCGATGATAGGCTCTGCCCGGCAATAAACAGGATCACCCGCCTAAAGGCTGCCGGGCTAACCATCGGGCACGTGGGGGCCGACTTCCTCCTTCGTCGCATTGCGCCATTGCAGAAGAGGGATAGGTTTGCGTGGAGGTATGGGGATGCCGCAGATAGGATGAGGTTGCTTCCTGGCCTGGCCAACAATTTGTCAGTCTATGGCCATGCTTGGTTGTGCGAACAACTGTTCGGCAGCCTTGGTCCATTCAAGTTGCTAGCAAATGTCATCCCACTAAATATCAACTCCGCCAGGGACCAAATCCTGAAATGGATGCCAGACTGCAACGCACAGGGAGTCTCAGGTGATTGGCAGCTGCCCGGGCTCGACGAAGAGCTTGCGTGGTCCTCCACCTTGGTGGAAAGGGCTACAAGGGTGGAGGCCAACATGTACAAGCGCACCTCCAAGGCGGAGGAAGCGTATGTCAAGAGGCGGCTCGAGGATGATAGAGCACTCCGTGCTGCTGTGATGGCGAAGGCTGGGAAAGCAACGAAGGGGAAGGAGGAGGCCAAAGGCGAAGGCCCTTCCCACGGCAGGAGCGAGGCACAAACCACAGAAGGGGCTACTGGGGATGAGCCTGCAGGGGACGAGCCTGCCGGGATTGAGGATCTATATGCCGTGGCAACGAAGGCTCTTGAAGAAGAGGGAGTTGAGGAGGCGGAGCAACCTGAGGAGTGGCTCGCGGAAGGCCCTCAAGCCCCCGAGCCAGACCTGGAACAGCGCCCTCGCAGGCGAGTGGCTAGTCGGGGAGCAGCAGTTCCTGACCCCACGCCTGCCGCCAAGAAGGTGAAGAAGACCACCTCCAGGAGCAGTGTCCCCGATGTAGTGTGCCGGCAGTCCCCACGGCTTTCTGGGGCTAACGCTTCTCCCGCCAAGCAACCGGCAGCCGCTGGAGGCGACTCCAGCTCGAGTTCTTCGCAGAGCTCTTCTTCGACGGAGCCCCCTGCGCCTTAGCAAGGCTTGAAGTTGCCAGGGAGCTCTGTTCCTCCGCCCCAGAAGAGGAGCAGGTCGCCCTCGCCACCCATGGAGTTTGAGCTGAGCTCCATGCTCATCGATGAAGAGTAAGAAAGAGCAATTTCCTTTCCTCTTCGCCATTTCCGCATATCATCTTGCCTGCTAACTGATCTTTACTTGCCGCCGTGGGACTAGGAGGAAGAAGGCGAGACCCTTATCCACTGGACCAAGCGGCTCAGGCGCGTGGGGTTGCCAAAGACTGTGGAAGGCGCAGGCCCGGCAGGGAGCAGCGCGGACGACCCGGCACCAAGCCCCCAGCCCAGCCCCTGGCCTGAGAGTGCAGAGATGGCTCCTCCCTTCGGAGGTGATGGTGGAGAATTCCCCACCCCTGCAATCAGAGGAGGGGAGGGGACTACTCTGGGCGAGTCCTTCCAGGGGGGACCCACTCCCCTCGTCGACCGAGCCAAGGGATCCCCGCCCAAGGTTTCCATGAAAGGGTCCACCCCGGGCGACGCCGTGGTTTCCCATGGAGGGGATGGAGATCTTGGCCCAGCAACTGGAGTTGTCGGGGAAACTGAAGCTCCTCCGTGGCAGGCATCTCCAGGTAATCCATTTATTCCTCCCGTGTCGTGCTGCCCCTATCATTCTTCCCTAGGCTCTTGTCTTGTTAAAAATTCTGCATTCTTGTCATTGATTGCTGATTCTGCTTATAGCCCTTTTGAGTGAAGAGCCAGATCTGCTGGATGAGGTGGCCAGCATAGGGAAGGACACTGCAGAAGAAGGCGCCAAGATCGCTGCCGCTGAGGGGCAGGAACGCGCTGCCGGGAGTGTCCAGGTACTCCTGGCGGGATCAGAAGAAACCGTTGGCGGCACGTCAGGGTTGGGGGTTGTTGTCGAAGGGAAAATCCCCCTTAAAACCATGGACCCTCTTCCCTTATTTGGCACTTCGGCAGGGGCCCCACCGCCAACTTCAAGTCAACTGGCGCTGGTACTTGCGCAGCCTGGTCTCGGAGCTCCTGGCTTGTCAGCGGCGACGAGTGCGGAACTCGACGGCGAGCTCCAACGCATCCTCATGTCGCTGTACCAGGGGGTCGAGGAGATAGACGACTCCGCTACCGTCGCCATGGATTTGTCTTTCCTAGAGTCCATGGCGGCGGGCATTAAGGAGATGCAAGCTCGGCACACCCAGAAATGGTACGCGCTCAAGGAGCAGCGCGAGTCCGCCAACAAGGTTGACCAGAAGCTGAGGGACAAAGGCATTGAGCTGCATGAATGGCACAGCTAGCAGTTCCAGGTCCTCATGAGGCAACAAGAGACCATCTCGATGGCGCGGGAGGATGTCATTGCCCGGGAAGCTCGCTTGGCGGACCGCAAGGTACTTCTAGACGCCAGGGAGCAGGATATTTCTCTCCGAGAGGAGAGGCTTGAGGCTACCCTCCGCGCCAATGACGATAATCTGGAGGCCCTGGTGTGGCAGTGCACTAAGGAGCTGGAGGATGGGCACAAGGCCGCCCTGCATGCCCTCTCTACCGATTCTGCCACCCAACTGAAGAGGCTCACCGATGATCTTGCCGCTGCCTCTTCTGCCAAGGTTGATCTCGACCAGCAGGTGCCCAAGCTGACCGAGGAGCTTGCCGGGAGTGTCAAGGAGGTTGAGGCCCTTAAGGAAGAGGCACAGAAAGCGAAGATCCTTTTGAAGGAGGTGCAATCGCAGCTCTCCTCCAAGAGCCAAGGCCTCGAGACTGCCAATGGCACCATTGAAGATCAGAAGGCCAGGATTGGCACCTTGGAGAGCTCGGTAGAGTCCAGAGGGGCCCGTGGGCAGCAGCTGACAAAGGACCTGAATACCGCAAGGCATCTTTGGAAGGATGCAGAGGATAAGCTGGCGAGTCATTCCGAGTAGGTCGACCTCTGGATCAAGAGCTTGATCGACATTGCCGAGCGTCTCACTGCTCAGACTGCAGCGATTGGCATGGAAGGGCCAGTCTACTCAGCCAACAAGCACGAGGTCCCCAGCGTCAAGCTAGGGTTCTTCTTCAACGAGCTGATCGAGAAGCTAAAGGCACATGAAGAGGGAAGGGCCGGCCGCTTCGCGACTGAATCTCGGAAGCTTGTCTGTAATGCCCTCTTCATGGTTCTGAGCAACATCGCCTGCCACCACCCGGGCCTGAAACTCGCCGATGGCTTCAAGAAGCCGCCGGAGGGCGCAGATGTTTCGGCCACCGAAGAGAAGGCCGCCCCTCTCGCCGACAGGGTCCTTGGCGTCCCTACTGCTCCACGAGGCCGCCAGGCTCGGCCTTGAATTATCATTGCCGCTGCACTGTCCTGTAACAAAACATGATGTATGTCTTGTGTTTAGACACTGTATCATGTATGTTTGTGTGGAACTAATGTTTTTACTTAATTCCGATTGCATGTTTATCCCTTTAGAGTTCACCCATTAATTGGTGCTTGTACGATTAGTCTTCGTGTGTATTTCAGCTGCCTACTAGTATCGTACTGCCCCGATTGTCACAAGGGTCGGGCCCTTAGCGGTTATCTTGGCGAAGATACATCCCGGCAGGTTTTTCCTTGACAGTTTTGACATTGCTACCCATTCTGCGAGCAGGCTCGGAACAGAGCGAGGGTGTAGACAAAAACTGATAAGGTGCCGTCCATACGACAGATTTCCTCATAGGAACACCTTGGTATCCAAGGGATAAACAAATGCGAAATCTTAATGTCATGACTGAGCAAGGATTACGTAAACTTAGCTTATTTCCTCACTTCCTTCTACCCCTTTTAGCCGCGGCTGCTCGTCGCATTCGCGTGCTTTGGGAAGGACAGCTGTCATGCGTGTTGTTCTCTGGTTCTCGGCAGGGACCGGTAAATGATCACTTGTATCTTGTAGGCGGCAGGACGCGGTGTAAGGCACGACCGACCTCTCTCTCCTCCTCTGCACACACTTTAGACAACCTGGTGGCGGCTGGCATGAAAAGTCATGCTAACACGGACTGCCTTGCCGGGCACACTTGCCGGGGCGCCGATCAATGGATTCGCACTAGTGCTTCACTCAGGATTTCCCTAAGCAGGGTAAATGCTGAACCGAGTTTCACGCAGTGCTCATTGACATTGACGGTGCTAAAACCCAGAGTGGCTCGATTGTCAATAAGTGGGAGTGGTGGAGATAGAAACCTTGTACCCGTACACTTTATTCCTTTCCCCTGGACGGGGTATGCATGGTGACCATGCTGCCCGATCCGTTGGGGTTGGCTCGCCGTTGTCATTACTGGCTCTCGCTGCTACAGCGGCCGCGACGGAGGGAGGTGGTGGAAGTCAAACAGGGGGTGGGGGAAGCGATACCGCTCCCTATCTCTATTCTCACCATCCCCCCCCCCCCGCCTTAGCTTGGGCGTCACAGATGATGAAGCTGTCGATGACGAAGATGATGAAGATGACGCACTATGTACGCTTCTCAGGTTCGCGCAAGCGCTGTCCCCTACCTGGCGCACCAAAGATGTCGTGGAAAACCATGGCCACCTATGGGGCCATCAGCCCCTTGTGGTTCGGCTGGGGGGATGAGGACATTGCACAAAGAGCGGAGGAACGTAGCGCAGCACGGCAGAGATCACACGGGTAGTTTTACCCAGGTTCGGGCCGCCACAAGGTGTAAAACCCTACTCCTGCTTTGGTGGATTGATGGTGGATTGTGGTGGAAACGTAGCGCTCTTGCCCGGTAGGGTTGCCTCGGGGCGAGGGAAGCTACGCGCGTACGAGTGTACAAGGGTCCGAATCCTTTCTATGGTTGCCATGGCCCTCCTTTTATAGATCAAGGGGTCACCACAGTGGCAAATCATTCATTGTGTACTGATTAGATAGCGAACAGTGCTATCATACATAACTCTGCAGTCAGACCAGGGCGCATTAAATGGCATGCCCGGCAAGTCTTGCCGGGCTGCTCGGCCACCTCCTCGTCCGTCTGCTTGACACATCTCTGGACGGGTGTCATTTGGTGGTGATTTCCATAGGATGTGGCTGCCACGTGCCAAATAACAGCCACTTAGTCACTTGGGGGCTCGACACCGCACCGATCGATGACTTGCGTTGCTGTGAGGTGGAGTGGTGGAGCCTTGGCGGGGTAGTTTGCCTTGGTCGCACCCGGCAGGCCTGTCGGGATGGTCTTCAGGCTTGTCTTCGGGGCCACCTCATCCTCGCCAGGCTCACCTGCCCGGCAAGGGAGGTTTCTCCTTAGTGGTGTCTTGCTCATTTAGCTTGTCTTGGTCCTCTTGATTTGCCCTTTGATTCCTCGAAGAGCTATACTCCTTGCTTGGTCTGGACTTGGATGTTGCAAGATGCCGGGCCGGTGATTTGCTGTCCGTGCACAAGTCAGGGGGAAAACATACACCCCTGTTGGTGTACCCCGACAAGGGGGGATGAAGATAGCTCTCCCCCTAATGACTACAACCCTCGGTTTATATAGACACCGATAGGGTTAGTGTTACTGAAGATAGATTACAACAAGAGGGAAGGAGATCTCGTCCACCCTTGATTTGGAGGGCACACCACGGCTTCACAGGTCTCAAGTCACCACACGGATCCACAAGTCCGGCCCATATACAATGGGCCATCGCCCCGCGGACCCCTTAGTCCATGACTCCCTCAGTGGCCCCCGAACTTGCCTCCAACACCGAGGATCATCTTCTGGAATCTTCACATCACCGGCTTGCGAGATGAGTTCCTCCATTCCATTTGAAGCCGTGCAAATTCCGCCAAATATGATCCAGAACCCGATCTAATATACTCAGACCCGGACAGTCTCAGGATTCTAAGATCCGAATACATCTCAGAACTGAGGCGGGACCACCAAAGTTCAATACCATTCTTCGGGTAAGGACCTTACACGCTCTTCTGAGAGCGCGCGGCCCAATGCCGCTGTTCCACGCACCCATCCTTTCGGCTTCATGATAAGACGCCTATTTATAGATCCAAAGGTGTTGAGAACAGTTATCCTCCCCCCTTTCTCCAAGAACATCATCGAAGCAATCTTCCGACGCCATGGCCAACATCCCAGGTTCATCCTCGCGCTCTCATGGCCCGCTCCCAGGCGATTGGTCAAGTTGTTCTATCTCGCGCATCCAGCTAAGTTGCTTGCAGACACAGTGCTTCCTCCCTTTGGCCGATCTGGTCCCAGTCCGCACCGGTCTCATCTCCATTGATGGTCGCGCCCTTGCCGAGAACTCCCCCGCCCCAAGCAAGGAGGAGAGAGTATGTCTCGTACCCTTCCTTCTGAGAGGTTTGGGTTTCCCTATCCATCCCTTTCTATGGGGTCTACTAGAGTTCTATGTGATCTAGCTCCACAACCTCACCCCAGGGTCTATATTGTACATTTCTGGCTTCGTGGCCTTGTGCGAGATATTTCTATGTTGCGAGCCCCACTTTGACTTGTGGAGGAAGTACTTTTGTTTTGTCCCTCGCCTTCGGGAGGGATCTATATTTGAGGTAGGAGGTGCTGAGGTATGGCGAATAGCTGGGACGGGGTACCCAATCGGGACCCCACAGAAAGATCCCGAAGGATGCACTTCAGAGTGGTTTTACATCGAAGAGGTTCCCCTTTCCGATCCAATTCGGCAAGGGCTACCAGAATATTCGAATGACCCGCCTATAAAGCGGTACAACTAGCGGCCCTAGGGTCCTTCCCAAAAGGACAGCGAAGAAGTGCGGGCCCTGTCAGCCAAGATTAGGCTGCTGACCAGCAGCAAGTTGACCATGGTCGAAGTTATGGCCATCACCATTACCCGATGCATGCAACCCCTCCAATAGCGGGGTCACCCCTTATGGTGTTATAACGGGACCAACGATGTGACATGTCACTAGCGGCAAGGGCCAGACAACAAGGCGGCCTTGGCTAAAATACTGGTCGACCTCTTCAAGGGGGACGAAGCAGAGTTCGCTTGCATGAGTATTCGGGAAGGCTACTCCGGATACAATCCGGCAGACTGGGTAAGCCATAATCCATTATTTTGAGCCCACATATCATCGAATTCTCACTGATCGCCACTTGAACAGGGATGGAGGCGTCAAGTTGCGTCCATTAGTTGCCCTCCTCCTCAACTAGAGAATCATTCTCACGAAGGCGATCCGGGGTATGATGACGACCCAGAGACGTCGATCGAATTTGAAGACGGGGTGTTCTATCAGGAGGGACTTGACGGTGTCAGGGTGGCCGTGACAGCCGATCACCCCGGGGTTCTTCCTTCTTCCACGGTAAGTGAAAAGAAGACCCCCTCCCGAATAGGGCACTCGTCTCGTGCTACCCCCCCCCCCCCATGCTGACTTCTGCTCCCAAGGGTTGCCGTACTATGCGTAAAAACGCCTCAGGAGGAGCGCGGACCGCGCCAGCTTCAACCCTTGACGGGAGATCAAAACGAAAAGCTTCCGCCGAGGCGGACGCACCTACCCCTTCTGCCCAGAGGTAACGCGTTTTACAATTGTAGTGAGGATCGCCTTTGTCATTTGTTTATTAATGCCCGCTCAACTTTGCAGAAGGCGTGTGTCTCTACATCAATCCGAAGATTTCCCGGATGCGCCGAACCGCAATTTCGGTCCCCAGTCTTCGGCATGGGCCGGAGCCCCCTCCGAATACGTGGCTGCTTGCGTGCCTCCAGTGGACTCCGATGATGTTTTGGTCACTAATTCTGAAGTCGAGAGTATAATGAACCATCGCTGCCGGAGGGAGACTTTGCACCAGACCGCCTTTACCGAACAGGAGTTTAATGCTTTTAATTCGGTAGACACGTACCTTCGAGCGGCCCGGACAGGTCTTGATGGGATTGCCGGTCTATTTGCCGCCAAGGTGCAGGTATATAGCTTGAGAGCAACTTCCCTAACTAACTAGCCCCCAAGCCTTAATTCGGGCGGGACGGCCGAGTTAAGGATTTCTAATGATGTAATTTTGTAGGCCACAAGAGAGCATAGAAAAACACTGGCCGAAGAGCTTGAGGCTAGCCAGAAACAGTTGGTCGACACCAAGGCCGAAGTGGATGCAGCTCGAGAAGCCAGCAGAGATAAGTTCGGTAAGTGAGAAGAACCGCTTCCCAACTCGGGGAAGGGTATATGCTGTATTTTATGTGTTCACACTATTTTCGTCATGCAGCCACAGAGGCCATGAACGAGTTGCGCAAAGAGCTTGAGGCTGGTAAACGCGTGTTGTCGCGGTGTTATGAGGAGAAAAATGAGCTCAAGGCGGAGAATAAACGGCAAGCCGAGGAAATTGAGAGTTTAAAGACTCAGCTGGCACAAGCTTTGGGGGAAACCCAAAAGCTAAAAGGTGGCATATATGGTAAGCACTAATCGCACCGTGTTGTTGGTCCGTGTCATTGATGTGTTAATGAGGATGTGCTACACCTGTTTGTTAGGTCTCCTGACTAGGCGACCCAAGGAAGAAGTAGGCACTTATGATGGGAACCTATTAAAGGAACTGTCGAAGACCTACGAGAAAGCCCGGAAAGCCCTGAAGAGCATGGCGAAGGCGTTATGGCCGTCAGATGCGCCTCCAAAGAGTATGTCCAATCTAGCCAGTCTCTTTAAAGGGGCTCAGCAAAGGTTTGAATTATGGAAGATCTCGGCCTGTCGAGAAGGAGCACGCGAGGCGTCGGCTATGGTAAAGACCCGCTTCACCAAGCTGGACCCGGTGCATATGGCCCGGGTTGGACCCGTGGGTCCGGACGGTCAGGAGATACCGCTGAGCTTGGTGTACAACGACTTGATGCAAGCCGCTCACTATTCTCAGAAGGACTGTGCTTTAGAGCAATTGATAGACAATGTCGAGAAGGAGTAATTTTGTCAATTCTATGTATCCATGTACTTTACGTTGACCGTGCTCGATCCGCGTTCTTATTTATTTTTGAAAGAATGTTGTCTTAGCCGGCCATCGGCTTCTACCTCCCCAATCATAGATCGGGAAGTGTTCCGTACTTTGTGCCGTGAAAATGAAACAATACTTCGGGAACAAGGCAATCCGGCCATCTGGCTTAAACAGACAAAACATGTGCGGAGAGCTATGTTATATTACTATTTGACGTAAGAAACATCTTCTGATGAAAATAGTTTCTCCAAGGGTTCCTTTCTTCAGGTAAAATAATAATCCGGATACGTAAGATCAATGGACACCAATGGCTTTAAAAAAGAACCTTGGTGGTAAGCTCGAGGCTATATTCACTTCCCTTAGGCCGACTTATTGTATTCTGTAAGAACGCTAGCTTTCGGCTTCTCCCGTCTGAGGTACGGTCCCGGGTGACCCGGTCGTAACAATCGCAGAGGTGCTCCCTTTACTCCCTAGCCAAACAATCGGGAACGTAGGGGTAATCACAGGAGCCAGGCAACCCGGCTTGGCAAAGATCTTAAGTCAAACAAGTGCATATGTTGGCTTAACATGTATGAGAAGGATGCAATCATAACAAATGCGGTGTATACATTTATGCGGCTCGTCTAAGGGAGGCCCCAAGCGAAGCTGGGTATTACATTTAATGGTACATAGCAGGGGCCTGGTGAGGTTCGATTTAATCGAACTAGCACCACGATAAAAGAGAGAAAAAGGTAAAAAAGAAAAACAAGGCGAAAATTGACGTCGGACTCAGGCGTAAAAATGCCACAGCCTTGCTGCGTTCCACGGGTTCGGCTCAAGGCCGTTGTCAGATGGGCGGCGAAGACGATACGCTCCTCCTACAAGTACTTCATCGAGGATGTACGGTCCCTCCCATTTAGGTGATAGTTTATTCTTCTATTTTTCGGGGAGTCAGAGGACAAGGTCTCCCACGTTGTATGTCTTTGCCCGCACTTCGCGGTTGTGGTAATGTCGTGCTTGCTGTTGATAGAAAATGGACCGAGCCCGAGCTATGTCTCGCTCTTCTTCAAGTGCATCTAGATCGTCCTACCGATTGAGCTCGGCTTCCTTTTCTTCGTACATGCGCACTCTAGGCGCGTCATGGATGAGCTTGCATGGGAGAACTGCTTCCGCACCGTATACCATAAAAAATGGTGTGTATCCGGTTGACCGATTAGGGGTGGTGCGCAGCCCCCATAGTACGGAATCAAGTTTCTCGACCCAATGGCAGTCAGATTGTTCAAGGGATCAAACTAGGTGAGGCTTAATGCCGCTCATAATGAGTCCATTGGCCCGTTCGACTTGCCTGTTGGTCTATGGGTGGTACACCGAGGCGTAATCGAGCTTGATGCCCATTTTGCCACACCAGTCTTTGACCTCCTGGGCAGTGAAGTTGGTACCATTATCAGTAATTATGCTGTGGGGGACACCGTAACGGTGTATGGCATCGGATAAGAAGTCAACGACTGGTCCGGATTCTGCCGAAGTAACGGGTCTTGCCTCAATCCACTTGGTGAATTTGTCGACCATGACCAATAGGTACTTATTTTTGTGTGTCCCCCCTTTGAGTGGTCCGACCATGTCGAGACCCCAGACCGGGAAAGGCCATGTTATCGGTATCATCCGAAGGGCTGTGGTGGCATATGGCTTTGATTTGCGAATAGCTGACATCCGACGCAGTGCTGGGCTAATGTCCGGGCATCTTCGCGGGCGGTAGGCCAGAAAAAACCTGCTCAGAAAGCTTTGCTGACCAAAGCCCATGCTTGCGTGTATCTCTGTGAAGAGCTGCTGCCCCTCCTCCTCGGAGATGCATCTTTGTAAAACTCCTGTGGTACTCTTTTTATAGAGTTCGCCTTCATGGACCTTGTATGCTTTAGAGCGTTGAACTATACGCCGCGCTTCGGTTTGGTCCTCCGGAAGCTGCTTTTGTGTGAGATAGGCTAGCAGGGGTTCTGTCCAAGTTGGGGTTACGGCCATGACTTCATGGGCGGAGGGTGTTTCCTCGAGTGCGGAGCCGCCGATGATATGGTCATCTGGCGTGTTGTACGGTGAGGCGTTGTTTGCGGGCTCATGCGTTGATGCGCTGGTGACATCGTCCTGCCACACCATGGAGGGCTTAAAGAGCCGCTCGAGGAAGGTTTTTTTGGGAACAGGGTCGCGCTTGGCGCCCATGCGGGCGAGGACGTCGGCTGCTTAATTGTTGTCTCTAGCGACATGATGAAATTCTAGGCCCTCGAATCAGGCCGATATCTCGAGGACTGCGTTTCTGTAAGCCGCCATCTTGGGGTCCTTGGCATCGAATTCGCCGTTGACTTGAGAGATCGCTAGGTTTGAATCTCCCCTTACCTCGAGGCGCTGCACTCCCATTGTTGTGGCCATACGAAGGCCATGTAGTAGTGCTTCGTATTCGGCTGCGTTGTTGGAGTCCTTGTACATTATCTGTAAGATGTACCAAATAGTGTCGCCTATGGGGGAGGTTAAGATGACCCCAGCTCCCAGTCTGGCTAACATCTTTGAGCCATCGAAATATATTGTCCAGTGTGAATATGTACTATATTCCCGGGGTAGTTCAGCTTCGGTCCATTCGGCAATAAAATCGGCCAGCACCTGAAATTTAATGGCTCGGCGTGGTTTGTATGTTATCTCAAAGGGGAGGAGCTCGATGGCCCACTTGGTGATGCGGCCCGTGGCGTCTCTGTTATTGATTATATCATTCAAGGGGACCTCTGATGCCATTGTGACTGAACATTCTTGAAAGTAGTGTTGAAGCTTTCAGGACGCCCTGAAGACTGTGTAAGCTATCTTTTGATAGTGCGGGTACCATGTTTTACATGGTGTTAGCACTTCAGACACATAATAGACCGGCTTCTGCACTTGAAATTTATGGCCCTCGGATTCCCTTTCCACCGCAAGCACCGCAGTGACCACCTGATTGGTGGCTGAGACATATAGCAACATGGGCTCGCCAACACTAGGTGCGGTTAAGATAGGGTTGCTGGCTAGGAGTGTTTTAATCTCCTCGAGCGCCGCAGTTGCTTCGTCTGTCCATTGGAAATTCTTGGTCTTTTTGAGGAGCTTGTAGAGTGGTAATGCTTTTTCTCCGAGGCGGGATATGAAGCGGCTCAAGGCTGCCACGCATCCTGCCAGCTTCTGAACATGTTTGAGCTCTGTTGGTATTGCGAGCTGAGATAGTGCTCTAATTTTGGCCGGATTGGCCTCGATTTCTCTATGGGAAACGATGAATCCGAGCAGCTTTCCGGCGGGACCCCGAAGATACATTTTTCTGGGTTGAGCAGTATGTCATAAGCTTGCAAGTTGTCGAAGGTTTGGCGTAGGCCGACTACCAGTTGGTCTATGTGTTTGGTTTTGACAACCACATCGTCCATGTATGCCTCGACCATTTTGCCAATTTGATTTTCGAGGCATGCTTGAATCATGCGTTGGTATGTGGCTCCTGCGTTTTTCAATCCGAACGGCATGGTGTTGAAGCAGAAGGGGTCGTAAGGGGTAATGAATGCGCTTGCCGCCTGGTCGGACTCTTTCATCTTGATCTGGTGGTATCTGGAGTATGCATCAAGAAAACATAGCGAGTCATATCCGGCGGTGGAGTCGTTGATCTGTTCTATCCTCGACAGGGGGAAAGGATCCTTAGGGCAGGCCTTGTTAAGGTCTTTGAAATCGACACAGAGCCGCCAGGACTTATCCTTCTTTGGTACCATTACCAGGTTTGCTAACCACTCGGGGTGCTTGATCTCATGGATGAATCCGGCCTCCAATAGTTTTGTGAGTTCTTCACCCATGGCTTGTTGTTTGGGTTCGGAAAATCGGCACAGGGTCTGTTTCACTGCCTTAAAGCCTTTTAGAATGTTGAGGCTGTGCTCTGCTTTCCTGCGTGGGATTCCTGGCATGTCCGAGGGGTGGCAGGTGAATATGTCCCAATTTTCATGCAGGAATGTCCTTAATGCCTCGTCGACTGCGGGGTCTAGCTGTCCTCCTATGGACGCCATTTTGTTGGGATCTGTTGGGTGCACTTGAAATTTTACTATTTCCTCTGCTGGCTTGAATGACGTGGATTTTTCTCTTTTACTGAGAACCACGTCGTCCCTGTCGACGGTAGTGCGTAAAGCTGTTAATTCTTCGGTCGCGAGGGCTTCGGATAGTGCCTCTAGGGCGAGAGATGTCGTTTTGTTTTCAGCTCTCAAGGCTCTGCTTGGGTCGCTTTTAAGTGAAATTACCCCATTGGGCCCTGGCATTTTGAGTTTCATATACCCGTAATGTGGTATGGCCTGAAATTTCGAGAAGGCCTCTCGCCCTAGAAGGGCGTGGTATCCGCTGCGGAAGGGCACAATGTGGAATAGCAAGGGTTCGAATCTGTAGTTATCGGGTGTGTCGAACACAACATCGAGGGTTATGCGTCCTGAGCAGTGTGCCTCCCTACCGGGTATTATACCACGGAATGTACTGCTACTGCATTCGATGCGAGACCTGTTGACCTGCATCTTCTCGAGCATATCCTCATAAATGAGATTGAGGCCGCTGCCTCCGTCCATTAGTACTTTAGTCAGCCGGAAGCCATCGATGATGGGGTCGAGGACTAGTGTGGCCGGTGCATGGGTCACGCGGGGGCTTTGCTCATCCTTCTCATCGAAGGTGATAGGAGTATTCGCCCATGGCTGTGCGGCCGCCACTTGATATATCTGGCTGAGCTCCCGAAGAGCCTTTTTCCTTTTGATGTTTGAGGTGAACGTCTTGTATACCGTAAGGACATTGTGGTCCTGCGGTGAGGCTAAAGACTGTTTATCTGGGGGTGTAAGGCCCAAGATTGGTTTGCCATATTTGGCCACTTGTCTTACCACCTAGCAGGCTCGAAGTCTATGGGTTGGGTTTGCGTCTAGTAAGACCGAATGTATTGGGAATGGTTTATCCAGCAACTCATCTAACACCAATCTGGGCCTGGCTTTCTGGGCATTGGGCTCGTGCTCCAGTGACAGATTTGTGTAGGCTTGTTTAAGGCGAGGCTTTCCGTGGTGTGCGGTGGGTTGTGGCCCCATGCTCAGCTGTTGCGCCCTCCATGTGTCCTCCATGGCGCAATATTTGCGCACCATGTCTGATAGTTCAGTGAAGCTTTGAATTCGGCGGCGCGCGAGGGCGTTTAAGAGGCCCTCATCCCTGCAGTTGAACTGGAAGGCTTTAATTATTTCTTTGTCACCACAAGGTGCCATCCTGTTTTTTACCAGGAGAAATCTAGCCCAATAATGGTGGACTGTCTCGTTTGGCAGCTGTTTGACGTACATGAGGTCCCAAATATCTGGGCTTCCCGAATCCAGAGTGTATTCCGTGTGGTGGGTGGGTGGGAAAATTTCGAGAATTCCCCCTGCCGCGGATCCGGACTATCCTTGATGGGAGGTTGAGGCATGTCCGGTCCTGACCGCACAAGACTCGGATCCGAACTGGTGAGTGGCCGGATAGGCTCAAGGCCGGGACTTGTGTCAAGTGTTATGTCCGGACGTACATCCGGGCTGGTGTCTGACTCCGAGCTGGAGATTCGAGTGTACACCGTCTTTAGCTTACATGGCTGTGGCCCCTCGTGTGCCTCTTCGACTGTGGCGACGAGGTGCGTGACCGGAGGGGTGTTTATTTCTCGGTCATCGGGTTTAAGCCCGATCCAGTCATCGGCTGTAGGCCTGATAACAGAAATTCCTATTGCGCGGAATAGATCTGCCGGCTGGGCACATAGGGGTTCCGAACGCTCCGGTGACTCGACGGGAGGCCCTGCGGGCGGTTCATCGGAGTTGGGCTTCGAGGCCGGACCTTGATAGATACCGGACTTTCGTGAGTCTGCTTGTCCTGGGGTCGATGCCCTTGGACTGACGGATCCTTTAATGGGGGTGAGGCCTTCGATCTGGTTGAGGCGACTGGCGGGGTTGGCGCGCACTAATATGCCGCCGAAGATGAGGAGGTGACCAGGGGCGGTAAAGCCCTCGGTTCGGGTGCGGTTTCCATCGACCGGTTGAGCCATCGACCCTCTCGATGATCGCACAGCGGAACTATCAATGAAAGCACCAATGTCGGTGTCAAAACCGGTAGACTTCGGGGTAAGGGGTCCCGAGCTCTGGATCTAGGATCGATGGGTAACAAGGGACGACTAACACAATGTTTACCTAGGTTTGGGCCCTCTCAAAGGGTAATACCCTATGTCCTACTTCATTGTATTGATTGTATAACGTGGTTTATAGATTAGATCTACCTTGAGATCAGTATGAGCTAAACCCTAGGCTACGGGGGGATGAAGATAGTTCTCCCCCTAATGACTACAACCCTCGGTTTATATAGACACCGATAGGGTTAGGGTTACCGAAGATAGATTACAACAAGAGGGAAAGAGATCTCGTCCACCCTTGACTTGGAGGGCACACCACGGCTTCACAGGTCTCCAGTCACCACACGGCTCCTCTAGCCCTGCCCATATACAATGGGTCGTCGCCCCGAGGACCCCTTAGTCCATGACTCCCTCACCGGCCGAACTCTTAACAGTCAATCTTTTTTTTAAGACCCTGAACTTGTTAAGGTTAAAACAGCGGCTTGTGTCACGTGAGAGCCGGCTTACAGTGAGCTAGCATAAACTCAATGGCTATGCGGCCTTGAAAGCAACTATGAGGCCTGTGAGCCAACTTTTCCAGTCGTGTTTTAAAAACCGGCTTCACAAATACTTAAGATTGGCCTTTTTCTGCTCTGACTTCTTTTGATGTTTTTATGCTCTCAAGGCTTTTTTTACACAAATTTTGATTACCCGAGTCGTGAGGCTCCGGATTATGTTGCTCATGTTTGAGTATTTCGGGTTGTCACCCGCCCTGGCTTTTGACTTTAAGTCACCAGTATGTTTTGGCTTGAACAGCTGTGATTATGATTTTTTCAGTAGTCATATAAAGGCTACCTGTTTTTGGATTGTCACCTGCCTTGGCTTTTGACTTTAAGTCACCAACACATATGTTGATTGGTCTTCTGCAGGATATGCAAGACTTTAGGTGCACACAAGAATCATGGTACGGCTCATATATATGATCACATCAAGCATGCGATAAAGTTCAGCTGCCGGATCGAAAGTTGAGATAAACATGCACAAAGGCATGATAGGGCGGATCATTGTTTTAAGCTACCCTATTACAAGGCTTCCATTGAGCCCAAAAGATTTTGAACCAAGTGTTTTTGGAGCTGCCCTCCTGTAAACCCTGTCTCAGAGCCGTCCGGCTTATGATCTTCTCCCTGACGCCTTGAAGATTCTGGGTCATCCCGCGCCGGCTCTTCCTCATCGACCATCTGGAGGTCAGCCGATGTCCGGTTGATGCCGATTAAGGCCTCAAAGGTGGCTTCATCATTAAGAATAATGGAATGATCAACATCAGGGGCGAAGGTATGATTACGCCTTGGAGGAATAAGGTCCATGACATCATGAGAAGGCTGCTTAATCTTGTTGTTATTATCATCATAAGCCGGCGTGTATTTGTTCAGATTCAGCTCTTCTATGAGTTTGCATGCCATGGGCCGCATCTCTCTGACGCATTGGTTGAAGTCTTTTTGTTCAAAACTTGACCCGTCATCCTTGAACTCTAGGCATCCAGTAGCTATTTCCTCCGGGTCAAGTTCTGATTGCCACGCCTTGGCCCGGCCTAGAGTAACAATAGCTCCAGCACGGGCGGTTGATAGTCTGACCTCATCAATTTGAGCCGGTACTGTTGAGAGAGGATCCAGCACCGTCTTGATATGAGTTGGAGGTTTCTTCCCACCTGACATGGCGACAAGGCTGCTAAGTGTTCCACTGTACAGCTACTCAGTCAATGAATAAGCCGCCTTCAGTTTGAGCAGCATATTCTGACCAAGAATGGCGCTTCTAGGGCATGTTAACATTTTTGCATAAGAGTCGCCAGGCGGGTTAAAGATTGTATATTATGAATCGCCAAGTGGATTAAAGAACTATTAAAGTGGACCATGAGTTGCATATGAATCTTACCAAAGATGGTGGCTGACATTTGAGAGATATGTTCTGTTAAACCGGCTAACTCTTTAGTTTCCGGCTTAAGCTCAGCCTCAGCGTCTTCTGCTCTTTTTAGCAGCGCAGCCTTATCAGTATCCCAGGTGGTTCTCTCAGCATCAAAACCCGCCTTGATTTTCTCAATCTCTTCCAGTGAAGATTTCAGTTTTGACTCGGCCTTGGAAGTTTCAGCTTGTTGCAGCTCAATATTCTTCTTTAAGTCGCCAAGATGTGACTCTTTCACGTTCAACTCCTCCTGCAATACAATATTGAAGCAATGGTTACCACACAAGGAGCAACTTTTAGTGATACAATTACATTAAGTCCCAAGAACATTGCAAGCAATATACTTGGCACTTGGGGGCTAATGTAGGCCATTTCAATTTCTGTTAAGACCCGCCTTATCTTGTCAAGAGTTAAACCAGCCCTTGGGGGCTACATATTTGATTCTGTTAAGACCCGGCTTATCTTATCAGTTTAAGCCGGCCCTTGGGGGCTACATACTCAGTTTTATAAACACAAGCCGGCCCTTGGGGGCTAGACTTCGGAAATTTCACAAGTCTAAAGCATAGTCAGTATTTTTCCTATTCTTCAGACTTGGGGGCTAGTACGGACATATGTATATGCACAAGACTAAAGAGAGGTTGGATATTTTCATACCTCATACTTCTGTTTCATCAACTCAACCAGCCCGGCCTCCATATCCCGGCTTGTGTTGAGGCGGCTCAAATAGCCCGCGTACACATCACCAGCACTATAAGTTGAGTAATCTTCCAAGTCCAACTTAGTTTTGCCTTTCTCCAGTGAAGGCGTTTCTTCCTTGGTTGAATGCTTGGCTAGGACTCTGGAGTCCTCGGGCGGCTGAAAAGCTGACCCAGTAACAGTGATGTCATCAACATCAGTAGCGGCAGGGCTCTTGTCAGTGGACTTAGCAGGACTGGGCGGCTTAGGACTTGGCGGGTCTTGATGGGCAGCCGGGTTGATCTCAGTATGCATTGCCTCAAAGACGACGGTATCAGCTTGCGGTGGCGGGTCATTGGCAAGGTCTTCGGGATTTTGAATTGAAGCCTCAGGGGCCTTGGGCACCTGCCTCTCCGGCTCAGCATTTTTGGGGTCCTTGGAAGAGCCGCCCACCTTTTGCTTTTTACCTGCTTTGGCCACACCTCTGCGACAAGAATACAAGAGTCCATAAGTATGTCAATACAAGATCATTTATGAACAAGTGAAAGTACTTACCCATGGGCAATCTTGATGACAGGCATTTAAGTTCCGGTTGAATCGCTAGAAGAAGGTGGCGACTCCTGGTAGTCAGAGTCAGAGGAATTAAGAGGATGTCTTATAAGACCAGCCTTGGGCAAAAGCAAGGGTGGATGGTGTGGTACCTCGGCTGGGCACTTACGGGCAGAGGGCTCATTACTTAACCCGGCCAGTAATTCGCCTGAGCCGCCGCTCCGGGTCTGGCATCTTGTATCATGCTGAGCCTTCTTCAAAATAAAGTGTGGATCTAAGTGAGCATCTGGGTGAGAAAACTTTACTTTTCGGACAACCCACCGCACATTCTTTGAAGGGGTGGAGTCTGAACTGGATGAAACGGGAATTACCTCAGTATCGTCTGCCCGGCTTGTAGTAGCCTCTTCCTGTGAGGAAAGGGTGTCAGCTAGTTCAATAAAGAGTCGACCAAGCGAGTCAAGTTCTACCTCTGATGGGTTCTCAACATCGGCTAACTCGCCTACAGTAGCCGGTTCAGTGATAGTAACCGCCTTGTTCTTCTTTGTTTTCTTGTTGGCCCGAGTCTTGGCCATGACAGTTTTTGGCTTTTTGGTCCAGAAGGCGGAGTCAGCCTGAATGAGTACAAAAAAGATTAAGCAAGGCATAATGCAGAGTTAAAACCATATTAAGCCAGATAAAGATGAACACTTACAGGTGGAGCTAGATTTTGTTTAAAGAATGGCGGTAGGCCAACTTTATTGCAGTTTTCCTGAGACTCGCCAAGCAAGGTCCTTATGGTTTTAAAGACTTCTTCAGCTGTAAAGTTGTCTTCAGTGTACCGTTGGGGATCATTTAGCTTGCCTGAATACTCACACATTAAGCCAGGATGGTGGCTTAAGGGGAGTATCTTCCAAGAGACCCAGCACCGGGTCAAGTCAACTCCAATTAACCCATGAGCCAATAAAGCTTTAGCCTTGGAAAGGAATGGGAAGGCCTCTGCATGTTCTTGTGGGATAATTTTGCTCGGCGGGTCAAAATCCGTTGGAAGACGTTCAGCTCTGAACCCAGGCAAAGGGTTTTCCGTTGCTGGAGCAGTGTTTTTGCAGTAAAACCAGGTGGTCACCCATCCCTTGGGGTGACTTGGCAAGACGGTGGAGGGAAAACTGTTGTCTCTCCGTCTCTGAATAGAGACTCCACCTAATTCTTGACTTGGGCCATTTTGACATTCAGTCTGGCAGTTTATATAAAAGAACTCCTTAAAGAGGGGGAACAGTGGGTGCAGTTTGCAGGTAAACCTCACAGAAGATTTGAAAGTGGCAAATGTTGGATACAGAGTTCGGGCCTATATCTTGAGGGTGCAAGTTGAAGTAGTGCAGGAGGTCCCGAAAGAATTTAGACCCGGGCGGGGTAAAACCTCTGAGTATGTGATCAGTGAAGACTTCAATTTCATCTTCAGCAGGAGCAGGGATTGTTTCTCCATTACTAACTCGCCATCCAATTTCCTGCTGAGACGCCAATAGGCCTTGGCCTACGTAATCATTGAGGGTTTCTTTGGTGACCAGAGAACGTTCCCAGTTGACGATAGTCATTTTTGGTGGCTTAAAAGCTACGGCCTGGAGGTAAAGTATGACGGGTTAATACTATGGTGATAAGTTGTTTAATGGTTACAAATAGCAATTCAGTAGGCGCAAACCAACTATGGATATATGATTAATCATTGTTATGAATCATGAAGAAATCATAAGCCGCCTGTAAGGTGAAGGGCGGATCAGCTGCAGCGGAGAGTTTATATATTTTAACTATGAGCTACCCTAGCCATGGAATGGATTAATCCTCAGGTTGTGCGAATATGGTGGGTCAAGCTATAAAAGTATGAGCCATCAAGGTATCTTTGGAATTCTTGGCGGGTTACAATTTTGTTGTTATGCCGCCCTTATAAGTGAGAAGATGACTCTCAGGTTCATTGACGAGATGGTGGGTTACAAAGTTCATAGATAAGCCGGCCGGGTGCTGAAGGGTTATATGGTTGTTATTAAGCTGTCCAAACAGTGAATGGCGGGTAATTGGTCTATGGATTCAAGGATTGCTAAAATTTTGCTAAGTGTTAGGCAAACAAGTTTTACAGATCACAGCTATAATTTTGGATCCACGACAGTTCAGGAAAAGAAGAATAATTGCTAAACCTAAAGTGCAGTAGCGGAAAAAGTGACAGTCTGTGCATGGATTCTGAAGAAGAGAGATCTGTCCAAAATATGAAATAAGAGCTATGACAAGTACCGCCTTACTTCTTCCTAGTTTTTGGATTGAGCTATGTTGTCTAAGCAAGAGTTCGATGAACTTGGACGAACTTGGTCGAACGCCAATGAACTCGATGAACTAGGGTGTTCTAATGTGGATCTGAGAAAGGAGTAAAACGATACCTGACGGTGTTGATGAAGAGCGGACGAGCACCGCCGATTTCTGGTCACAATCAGGTTGATGCAGCGGCCTGGGTGGAGTTGCTGGTGAAGATCGGTTGGGGCGGCGGAGCTCCAGCAGCAGCGGACGACGCAAGAAGGAAGAAGGAGATGAGGCGCGGAGGTAAAAAGTGAAAAAGGGGACCCTTCATGCCTATTTATAAGGAAAGGTTGGTGAAACAGTAAATGGCATGCATGGAAATCGAGGAGGCAATATGATTATCTTAACAGAGGAGGCGCCTCGATTCTTGGATGGATAGTTAATGCAAAAAGATCCATTGTGATGTCATCAATTTTTTCTGGATTTTTTTATATGACGTCATGGCGGGTTACAAGGTATGCTCAAAAGTTAAAGCTTTGGAAGTATTGAACAAGACTCGCCAACTGGAAATGAAGATTGACATGAACAAGTTCAAATCAGTCTGGGGCCTAATGTTGGGGATATAACCCCGCGGTGTGACCCGCCCAGGAGGGGCCGGGTTACACTATTGGTGACTGAATAGAAAAAGCCTAAGTAGGCCCAAGAAGAGAAGATATGAAGACAGGAGGTGGCTCACTAGGCGGGCCTGTGGAAGGCCCAAGACACGACAATGATGCTACAGCCCGGAGATGTGAGCCTCCCGATGGCGGCTTGCCAAGCAAGGCAAGGCGTTGGACACGTTGTGTGATCCGGCTTGGACTCTTGTAAGCCCAAGGCCTCGACCTGTGTATATAAAGGTGAGACCCTGCGGCGGGTTAACTCAAGTTACAATCAATCGATAGCTAGGTCAAGCGATTCCGCTCCCTTGTAATCGATACTCAATCAATACAACACAAAGTAGGACGTAGGGTTTTACCTCGTAAGTGAGGGGCCGAACCTGGGTAAACTCGTGTCTCTCGTCCCATCCAACCCCTTCAAGCTAACCTACGTTGCGATGGTTCCACACCTAAGTCATTTTACAAGGGCATCTGCCGTGTCAAAACCATGACACCGGTTGTTTCCTCCTATTAGCTAGCACACTCCGACAAATTTTCTCAGAACTCAATTTTGTTGAGGGAAAAATCAGAGTAAACATCACATCATGCGGCATATATATCTTGCACATTGCCACATATACATCGCAATGATAGATAAACAATTCTAGTTTTACATTGCAGATACTAATAAAAAATATAGAGATTTCATAGATGAAGCAGCTGTACAAATATACCTATCACATACAAGTACGTAGCTCTGAGTTGTGTGCATGAGGAAATTCTATAATTAATCTTGTAGGTATTGCGTGCATGCACTTGTCAAAAGAGGCAAGTCTTGTACCTAACTCTCCTTGCTACATGAGGATGATGCATGAATACATGCCAGTACGTAGTTTTAAGTTTGTATGCATGAAGCAAGGCTGCAAAATCATAGTTAGCATGCTCGATTGGCAATAGGTTAGTAATATTTTAATTTGTACTTAGATCCTTGCCATAGAGATATAGGGACGATGCATGCATGTATGACGCGAGGCCGCTGAGTGCTCCCTTGATCTGTACATCAAACACAACGCCGTTGAAGTGCATGCATGAGGAGGGTCGGACGATCGGTCGAGGGTACCTAGACGAACTGTATGGAGGCGGCGGTGGTGAAATGGAGGCCGTTGAACTGCATATGCAAGGGTGGAGTCTCGGACGATCGGACAAGGGTAGCGAGGCGATCAACTCTGTGGCGGCGCCAGCGATGGCGGCGTAGGAACATGCTAGGTCACGGGGTTTTTCTCCTCGTCACTTGTTTTCTCTTGATCATGCAAGCTATAATGTTTTGTGATGTATAATCTATATCTCTTGGTAGTTAGACAAATCAAAGGGTTCTGGAAAACTTTTTTTTCACATCAAGGGTTATGAAAAAGGTAATCTAGGGCATTGTGGGTAATTTTATTGAAATCTAAAGCCAATAGACTATAACGGAGATTCAATGGTTGTGATTGCCTAGTTAGTTGAATTAATGCTTGATATTTCTGATTATTGTGGGATTTTCGAGATAATTCTCTTTTATCTGGTTAGCCCGTAAAATACTTTTTATATATAATAGATTGATCCATAGAGTCAGTATTTTGAAGTCCAGACAATGCATCGCTTTAGCAATTCGAATATAAACTTGAGTATAGTTTATGTTGTGTGTGTAATGCATATTATACATACAAAAGTTACACAATGAACATTCTAAATAGCTAGCTAGGAACTAGCATACATTTGCATTCAACTTAAGGTGGTTTAAAAAATAAATTCAACATGAAGTGAATTCGAGATCATGGCATTTGTAAATCATACCTAAATTAAGGGGGCATCAATCTTTGCTCTGCTTTTGTACATTATAGCATATATAATTATGTACAAAATAGATTCAAATTTACCTCCTCCATTCCAAAATAATCGTAGTTATAGGATTTTCAAGAGTCAAAATTTCAAAAAGAAGCGCATAATTTAATGAGGTTTTCAAACATACAAGGTCAAATTTAACGTTGTCTATTTAGGACAATCCTCAAATTTCAAGAGTACTCTAAACGTGAATGCTTCTGTTTCAAAATTTTGAATGAAGTGCCAAAAGAGCCTCTACTCGCCCGAAACCACGTGAGACCAATGTTTGGCAGAAGGAAATTACTTTTCTAACTCTGACCTGTGAAACCTACCGGCCCGACGTCCAAAGGTCTAAACCGGGATAGGTTTGTAACTTCATCTTGACGCCACGCAACCTCCTCCCAAAAACATTCATACACCATGTCCGCCTAAACACACTTGCGCTTAGCCAAAATCACTCCCGCCCACTATTTGGGACACCTGGGATTACCGTGCTACCCCCGACCCGTAGTAGGTCTGAAATTTAAGAGGGGAAAAAGTTTGTACTTTCCCCAAATTTCAAACAAGCACGTCCCAGACCGAAACATGGTTCCTCCTTAGCTCCCCCCGCCCCCATCTGATTCCCCATTCATACTCCGTGGGTGCCAAAACTACCTCTCCACCAGTCGCGAAACCCCAGCGTCCTCCGTCCGCCACCCCATCCCACCCATCAACCGCCGCCCTCCTCCATCACGCCGGAGCCGATACCCCGACGTCATCGTCCACTGCAACCGCAACCGCAATGCCCTCCATGGTTAGTAGTTGAAGCTGAGGCCGAGATGCCTCCAGGACGCCGACGTGCGCCGTACCCAAGCCAGTTCAACCACGCCGTCCTACGCCTCACTGCTGCCGCTCCAACGTCACCACCGTCCACCGCACCATAGTTGTTCCCTCTATGTCGTCCTTCGCCACCTCGGATCTGCTTCCCCTTCGCCAATAGATGGCCACCGCAACACAGTCAACAATTTGGCCATGGGTTCGTTCAAGGCTCCACCGTCCTCCACAACATCGGGTCCCCCGGTAAAACGAAGAACATCGCCGCAAAATTAGGAGGACACAACACTGGCAACCGGAACTGGTACTCCTCTTCTGTTATTCGTGCAAATCTTACGTGTCTGCTTGCACGGTATTCATCCCACAGAAGACACTAGTTGTCCACTTCTTACAGCACCGTCTTCCTTATACTAGATGTTCCTAGTAACTCGCGATGCACAAGGTTTCTCCTCATATACTATTTCACCTTAGCTAGATGTCCGTTGCCCCCTGGATTTCAATTCCTGGTCAGTTGATTCCCAATTAAAGGAAGCACCACCCGCGGAGGCACTAGTCTGCCTGTTACACCGGGGAAGCCGCGCCTCGGTGTTTATTTTCCGGGTGTGTGGAGCCTAGGAACTGCTGGCGCCCGATCTGGAGGTCGGCCGGGCTTAAAGGGATGGCCGGGGGCGGTGCCAAGCATGGCGGTGGAGTGAGGTCGGGGGAAGGGCGGGCCGGCGAAGGCAGGGGTCTGGGCTAGTGGTCGTTGGCGGTTTGAGAAAGAACGTCAATAGTGCTGGCGGGAGGTAGACGAAGGCCATCTGCCCGTTCCTTGTAGATCGGACGGTTCAGAAAAAAATTGACTGGCCTATTTATTTTCAGTCGACTATTATTTTGATAGGACCACATGTGGTAGTGTGCTGGAGGAGTACCTGCATTTCCCAGCCATCCCTGTGCTCATATTACAAAATCCTAGAATCTAATTTCATGTGCCATGCATGTTATAGAGCTATCATGTCTCCTGTCATTTATTTTCTAGCCACCTGCTATCTGCTACTTTTACAGTGCATTAGCTCTGCACACATTTCACCCATACTCTTACTATTGTTTTTTTATGCATGGGTATTTCAGCCTCTGCCATACTGTTGATAAAAACATGAAAGAAAAGAGAGAAGTCGCTCCTGCTTAATGCGCAAATAAGCAAGACACGTCTTAGCGCTTTATAGGGTGCAGTGTGAGCAGATGGAGGCAGTAAATGTAGCTCTGGAGTTGATGATCTCGTTCGCCATGAACTACCATCCCAGGTGCTTGCTTTAACTTCGCGGTGTCATATGTGGTTGCATGTTGCATATGGGGTCTAGCTTGTATTTGAAAGGCCAAAGTCGGACTTTATTAAGATAAGGAAAGAATTTTTTTACATCACGGTGACGAACGCAAAGAGTACAAGACCACAGAGCACCAGAAGCCAAATAGCTAGTCAAGGCACTGGTCAAGCCAGTGAAAAGCCCAGCACAGATAGACATCACCTGCAAGCCAACTAAAAAACCAAGGTGGTGGGGAAGCAGCCCACCTCCCGCCAGGCTCTCAGGTCCTCGATGATCATGGTCACCACTCCATCCGGGTGTCTAGCTTGTATTGCTTCCAATTCGGTTAAATTGCATCTACTTAGTTTACACATTATACCTTTGAATATGACCTGCCTTCCTGTTTTTGGTATATACTACTACATCTGTCTATTAACCCTATTCTAACATCAAACTAATGTTCTTGTGTATCCCTCATCAATCACTTATGATGAGACAGTTAGGCTCGTGGATTGCTGTGAGAAAAGATCCTCTTTTAAAGAATGCAGTGTCAGCCTCCCCACATGATTGTCAAGAAACAGCAAGGCTAGATGAAGATAGTCAACATAGCTCTGTAGTTGATGACCGCATTTCCCCTACACCACCATCGTAGGTGCTTGCTCTAACTTGGCAGTGTGATATGTGGTTGCATGTTGCATATGGTGTCTAGATTGTAATTCTTCCAATCTGGTTAAATTGCATGTGCTATTCTGCTTAGTTTATACATTATACCTGTTAATGTGACATGCCTTCCTGTTTTTGGTACATACTACATCTATCTATTTAGCATGTCCTTACATAAAACTACTATTTTTTTGTATCCCGCATCAACCAATTATGATGATACACCTTTAGTATATGTAGTGTAATATTGGTTGCATCTTTCATATGATTTATAGCATGCACTATTTCTAATTTGTTGAAACATAATTTATGATGGGACGCTTTTAACTTGGCAGAGTCATATTGGTTGCATCTTTTCATGTGGTGTCTAGCTTGCATTCCTTCTAATTTGTTGAAATGGCTTCTGCTTAGTTTACCCAAATAGTTGTGAATATGCAATGCCGTCCTGTTTTCGTACATATTCCATCCTCGTATCATGTGTTTGCCTCACATCAAAGTAGTGATTGTCAGTATCATGCATGAATGAGTTCTGAAGAGTGAATTTTATTGCTATTTCTTGTGGTTTTACTTGACAAAGCAAAATCAATAAAGCGGAAGGAATTTAGCAAGGCAGTGGATAATGGTGGTCCTTCCGACCAACTAAAAGGGAGGGCCTCTACAGATTCTACTCCGCCATCCTCCCCAACAAGATTTGCATGACAACACATGCATAGACACTCAACGTAGTTGTGTTGATGATGAACACGTCTCGCCTAGTCCGACATCACAGGTGCTCCCTCTAACTTGGCACAGTTATATGTGGTTGCATGTTATTTATTATGTATAGCTTGTATTGCTTCTAATTTTGTTGAATTCCATCTGCTTACTTTACACATTATAATTGTGAATAAGACATGTGTTCCTGTTTCTAGAACATACAATATCTGTCTATCACATTATGTTCTTACATCAAAGTACTATTGTTGTGTAACCTGCAACAAGCACTTATCATAAGACACGTTTAACTTGGGAATGTGATATAGGTTACATCTCGCATTCTTTTCTAGCTTGTACTACTAATTTGTTGAAACGACACTAATGACGAGACAGTTTTAACTTGGTAGAGTGATAATCGTTCCATCTTACATGTGGTGTCTAGCTTTCATTGCTTCTAATTTGTTGAAATGCCTTCTGCTTAGTTTACACATCTTAGCTGTGAATATGCAATGCTGTCCTTTTTTTCTTACACATTCAATCGTCCTATCATGCGGTCGCCTTACAGTAAAGTAGTGCTCGTCAGCATCCTACATCAATGAGTTCTGAAAAGTGATTTTTTATTCATTTTTCTTGTGGGTTTGACTTGATAAGGAAATAAAATTAAGTAAGAGGAAGGAAAAAATTAAGGCAGGGACTGATGGCGGTCTTCCGGCGGAACCGGCATCCCATGTGCTTTCTCTAGCTTGGCAGTGTGATATCTACTTGCATGTTGCATACAATGTCTAGCTTGTATTGCTTCTAATTTGATTAAATTACATCTTCTTAGTTTACACATTATACATGTCAGTATGGCATGTCTTCCTTATTTTGCATATACTACATCTCTGTATTACATGTTCTAACATCGAAGTACTGTTCGTGTCTATCCTGCATCAATCACTTATGACGAGACACCTTTAACTTGGTAGTGTGATGTTGTTTGCATCTTGCATATGATTTATTTCTTGTACTACTTCACATTTGTTTAAATGCTAGTTATGACTAGGCACTGTTAACTTGGCAGAGTACTATTTGTAGCATCTTTCATATGGTGTCTACCTTCCATTGCATTGCTTCTAATTTATTGAAATGCCTTGTACTTAGTTTACACATCATAGGTTTGATTATCTCATGTCATCCTATTTTTCGTACATATTACATCATCCTATCATGCGGTTGTCTAACATCAAAGTTCAGTTGGTCTGTATCATGCATTTTTATTCCTTTTTCTTGTCAGCTTGACTTGACATGGCAAAGAAAAAGACGCAGGAACACAGAATGGTAGGGGATTGTGTTAGTACTCGGGACACACGGAAACGGAAGCGAAAGAATTATACAGATTCTACTGGTACTAATAGTGCAATAGAAGGTCTAAGTCCGCCGAATAATTGTACAAACACGGTATCCCCTGCTACACTAGCTGCAAAACAGTCCAAACACAAACGAAAAGCTGCCACCAAACAAGCAACGATGGCCCTAGTTGTTGTAGCACCTTCTTTTCATGTGGTGTCTAGCTTGCATTGCTTCTAATTTATTGAAATGTCTTAATAACCCACAAGTACAGGGGGTCACAACAGTTTTCGAGGGTAGAGCATTCAACCCAAATTTATTGATTCGACACAATGGTAGCCAAAGAATATTCATGAGTATTAGAAGTTGGGTTGTCAATTCAACCACCCCTGAAAGACTTAATGTCTGCAGCAAAGTATTCAGTAGCAAGTAGTATGGAAGTAACGGTAACGGTGGCAAAAGTGACAGTAGCAGTTTGTAGTGAGTGTAACAGCAATAGCAACGAAAGTAACTTAGCAAAGATCAATATGCGAAAAGCTCGTAGGCATTGGATCGGCAATGATAATTGTGTTGGATAATATTCATCATGTAGCAGTCATAACCTAGGGTGACACAGAACTAGCTCCAATTCATCAATATAATGTAGGCATGTATTCCATATATAGTCAAACATGCTTATGGAAAGAATTTGCATGACTTCTTTTGTCCTACCCTCCCGTGGCAGCGGGGTCCTAATGGAAACTAAGGGATATTAATGCCTCCTTTTAATAGAGAACCGGACGAAAGCATTAGCACTTAGTGAATACATGAACTCCTCAAACTACGGTAATCACTGGAAAGAATCCCAATTATTGTCACCTTGGGGTATGCGGATCATAACTCGTAATAGGTGTCTACAACTTGCAAGATAGGCTCAAGAACTCACATATATTCATGAAAACATAATAGGTTCAGATCTGAAATCATGGCACTCGGGCCCTAGTGACAAGCATTAAGCATAGCAAAGTCATAGCAACATTAATCTCAGAACATAGTGGATACTAGGGATCAAACCTGAACAAAACTAACTTAATTACACGATAAATCTCATCCAACCCATCACCGTGTAGCAAGCCTATGATGGAATTACTCACTCACGGCGGCGAGCATCATGAAATTGGTGATGGAGGAACGTTTATGATGATGATGGCGACGGATTCCCCTCTCCGGAGCGCCGAACGGACTCCAGATCAGCCCTCCCGATGAAGAAGAGGAGGTGGCAGCGGCTCCGTATCATAAAACGTAATGAATCCTTCGCTCTGATTTTTTTTCTCCGTGAATAGGTACTTATAGAGTTGGAATTAGGGTCGTAGGCGGTCCAAGGGGCCCACAAGCCTGGGAGGCGCGCCTTGGGGGGTAGGCGTGCCCCTAGGGCTTGTGGCCTCTGGGTGGCCCCCCTCTGGTATCTTTTTGCGCCAGTATTTTTTATACATTCCACAAAAATTCTTCGTAAATTTTCAGGTCAATCCGAGAAGTTTGATTTCTACACAAAAATAACACCATGGCAATTCTGTTGAAAACAGCATCAGTCCGGGTTAGTTCCATTCAAATCATGCAAATTAGAGTCCAAAACAAGGGCAAAAGAGTTTGGAAAAGTAGATACGATGGAGACGTATCAACTCCCCCAAGCTTAACCCATTGCTTGTCCTCAAGCAGTTCAAATGATAAACTAAAAGTGACAAAGAAAAACTTTTACAAACTCTGTTTGATCTTGTTGTTGTAAATATGTCTAGCCAATATTCAGGTTTTTAGAAAAGATTATGAACTAACCATATTCACAATAACATTTAGGTCTCGCATTTACTCATATCAATGGCATAATCAACTAGCGAGCAATAATGATAAATCTCAGATGATAACACTTTTTCAAAACAATCATGATATAATATGACAAAATGGTATCTCGTTAGCCCTTTCTGAGACCGCAAAACATAAATGCAGAGCACCTCTGAAGATCATGGACTGACTAGACATTATAATTCATGACAAAACAGATCCAGTCACACTCATACTCAACATCAATTAAAGACAAAGCATATAAATGAAAGTGGTGCTCTCCAGCTGGTGCTTTTAATGAGAAGATGATGACTCAACAATAAAAGTAAATAGATAGGCCCTTTGTAGAGTGTTGGGGATATAACCCCACGGTGTAACCTTCCTAGGAGGGGCCGGGTTACGTTGTTGGCAACTTAGCAATAATGCCTAGAAAGGCCCAAGAAGCCAAGACGTGAAAGCCTGGAGGCGGCTTACGACGTGGGCCAACTGAAGGCCCAAGACCCAGAGACGGAGCGTGACCCGGAGGTGTGAGCCGCCCAATGGCGACTTGCCTAGCAAGGCAAAGCGACTTAGAACCAGGGTCGGTCACGTTGTATGACCCGACCTGGACTCTTGTAATCCCAGGGCCTCGACATGTGTATATAAAGGCGAGTCCCTGCGGCGGGTTAAACTTAAGTTACAATCTATCGATAGCTAGGTCAAGCGATTCCGCTCCCTTGTAATCGATACTCAAGCAATAAGAAACAAAAGAAGGAGTAGGCTTTTACCTCAATCATGAGGGGCTGAACCTGCGTGAACTCGTGTCTTTCGTCTCGCTCAACCCCTTCAAGCAAATCATCATTGCGATGGCTCCACACTAAGTCCTTTTGCTAGGGCATCTGCAGTGTTAAACCCACGACAGTTGGCGCCCACCATGGGGCTAGCGCATGGTGGTTTCGAGTTCTTGAAGGGCTCTTTCCCAGGGATTGAGGGATACGCCATTGGCAGGATGACCAAGAGTCGCCGCGGCAAGCTCTACATCAATGACGCTGGCTGGGGCCTCGAGACCGACTCAATCGAGTACGGGTACTGGGTCCCCTTCGGCGGAATTCATGTCTTCATCGGAAAGATTGGCGGATCTGAGCCTGAGCCGGACACCTCCATTGACATCATTGAGTCGGCTCGGCGCACGCAACCCAGTCAGAAGCGTGTTTTCATCGGTTTCGCACATGGCATGGATCTTGCGGAGGATTCTCTATCTGGAGGAGAGACTCTCATCTACTCAGGTGATGAGTCCTCAACCGGAGAGACGGAGACGATTTACCAACTTCAAGACGGCGGGCTTGGGGGCTATTCCGATGGCGACAGTATTCCGGACCCCTATGAGCCGCCTTACAGGGCTGCTATCTTCATGGCTGGCACAGGGCCGGCTCTCAATTCGTCGACAAGTGCAGCTATGACACCTAGTTCGGCGGCTGGGGCTGGCGGTTCAATTAGGCCGCCGGCTCAGGTTTTGTCAGAGCTCTTGGGCACTTTGACAACCTTGTCGCAACAGAGGTTACTGCGACGAATCAAACAGAGCATAATGCAGAGATTGCAAAGGTGCGAGATGAGGTAGCCAAGGCCCAGGAGGATCTTAACGCAGAGAATTCCAGGATGGCAATGGAATGGGCCCAAATGGATGCTGAGTCACAACGTCTAAGGGCGGAGGCTTTTCGCTTGAGTCTGGATCAGAACGCGTCCAATACTATTCTTCGAAGGAGACACCAAACCTGCATGCCTTTGCAGTATGAGGCGCGGAACCTTTTTAGCACGCCCGGGGCAGGACCAAGTAATCTGCCAGGAACAACCCGGGCTACAAAGGCGCCAGGGAGCGGGGCGGCGGTTCAACCTCGACTGTCAGACCCGCCCCGTAGGGATCAGACCCCGCCTCGGCGTTTCTTGACACCATCTGGCCATTATTCTAACCCGGTGGATAACATGATAGCAGCGGCTACCAGGCTCAATGTGCTTCCTCTTACTGATGAGACGCCCTTCGTAGCTGAGGTGCGGAACGCGATTGAGCTCCTGCAAACAACGGTTGCACAGCAGGAGAAATATTCATACAGTCGTGACTGGGTGCACTCAACCCCCTCCCAAGCCGCAGTTACAGCCAGCGCGTTGAGTCACCGGTGGTTTCCAGCAGTGCACGATGTCGTCGACCGCCCCAGGATGACCCACCCCGTGGGAACAACCCGCCCCTTACTCATGCTCAGGCGATTGTGGATGAGGCAGAGGCCGCCAAGAGGGAGAGGCGGCGGCAGCTCAACTAGGGGCTTATCAGCAGTCTCCAGTGACCCCTTCGGCCTCGGTGGGAGCTGGTGTAATTTTCAGGTCTGTTGGAGTACCGTGTTTAGTACTGGCTTTGTGTAATGAGCGTTTGCCTAAGGATTTCAAGGGTCCTTGCAAAGTGCCTAACTATACAGCTGATCTCCCTCCGGAGGGCTAGATTGAGAGTTATGAGTTAGCCATGGAGATGTTGGATGTCAATGGTGCGGTCTATGCCAAATACTTTACTATGATGTTGGATGGGCCAGCTCGCACATGGTTAAAAGGGTTACCTCCTAATTCCATCAGCTCATGGGCAGAGTTGAAAGCGTGTTTCATCAAAAAAATTCAAGGGACATGCAAGCAGCCTTTGACGATTGTTGATCTGGATCACTGTGTCCAGCGTGAGGATGAGTCGGCCCGCCATTGGGTCCGGCGGGTCTTTGCCATTATTCACTCATCGGATAGCATTGTGGCGGGTTAGGAGGTTCTGATCATAGAAAAGAACTGTCACTTTGTCCTCCTTAAGCAAAAGCTTGGGCGGCTTAAGCATTATTGCAATGATATGGGCGAACTCATGGTGGCTCTCATTAAGTATGCAAACTGATAAAACAAAAGACCCTCGATCTGATGATGAGAAATCCAACAAGGGCAAGAAAAATGGCAATGGTAAGGGTCAGCAGCAGAATGTGGCAGGGCATAATGGCAACAACCATGGTAACGATGGTAAGCGAAGACACCCTGATGGCGGGTCAGATCTAGTAGCTAACACCAACACCGGGTATAAGAACCAGCGTCGCAATGGTGATGGTAAGCCGCCCTTTGGCAATGCATAGCCTTTTAATCTTGAGGCGGCGCTTAATGAGCCGTGCCCGAAGCACAGTCTTCCCAACAAGCCATCCACTCATGCCTAGAAGGATTGTTGGGTTATGCAAGAGTTCAGGAATTACATCCTCAGTCAGAATCATGGCAATAATAATGGGCCACCCGGTGGGTCAGGATCCGGTTCTCAGGGGTCCGGCTTTGGTGGTGGTGGCTCAAACTCTGGCTATCACGGTCAAGGTAACCATGGTGGTCATAATCAATAGTATGGTCAAGGTAACCAGCGGCAAGGTAATCAGTCAGGATATCAGAGTAATCCAAAGCAGCTCAATGGTGGCCAATACCATGTTTTCACCACAAGTCTTTGCAAACAAGTCAGAAGGTTCATAAGCGGGCGGTTCATGCGGCAGAGCCGGATGTTCTGCAGTATTTGAGATGATCTGAGACGGTTCAGGCGGATCACCTGCCACGGGTTGATAACCCAGGTCAATTAGCCCATGTGGTGGCCCCTCAAGTTGGTGGCTATAAATTCACTAAGGTGCTTATGGACGGTGGCAGCAGTAATAACATCTTGTATTATGACACTTTTCGCTGGATGAATTTAACTGACAAGGATCTTAAGCCGTCTTCCACTGTCTTCCATGGTGTGGTGCCTGGTAAGTCGGCGTATCCTGTGGGAAAAATTGCCCTGGAAGTAGCCTTTGGTGATGATTATGACTACAGGGCAGAGACACTGTGGTTTGAAGTGGTCAAAATCAAGAGTCCGTATCATGCCTTGTTCGGACGGCCGGCTTATGCTAAGTTCATGCCTCGCCCTTGTTATGTTTATCTACAGCTCAAGATCCCAGGGAGAAAGGGGACAATTACGATCCATGGTGATCGGAAAATCACTTTAGAATGCGAGGAAGGAGATGCAGCTTATGCAGAGTGAGCTTGTGCTACTGAAGAGCTGAATTTCTACAAAGATAACGTTGACTCGGTTGATATGACCCCTCTGAAGAAGCCAACTACTAAGCAAGACCCTTTGTTGAAATTTAAGTCACTGATGATACCAAGCAAGTTGATTTTGTCCCTGGCGACTCATCTAAACAGTTCACTGTGGGGGCTAATATGGATCCTAAATAGGAAAGCGCGCTCATCAAGTTCATTCATGAGAATCGGGACATTTTTGCATGGAAACCTTCTGACATGCCGGGTGTACCGAGAGAATTCACTGAGCACACTCTTAATGTGGATCCTAAGTTTAAACCGGTCAAACAGTTCCTCTGTCATTTCAATGAAGAGCAACGTAAGGCTATTGGAGAAGAGGTAGCCCGGCCCTTAGCGGCTGGGTTTATCGTGGAAGTTTTTCACCTGGAGTGGTTAGCTAACCCTGTGCTTGTACTCAAGAAGAACGGCACATGGTGTATGTGTGTTGACTATACAGATCTCAACAAAGCTTGTCTAGCTGACCTGTTTGCTCTCCCCCGTATCGACCAGATCATTGATGCAACGGTGGGTTGTGAGAGCTTATGCTTCCTGGATGCTTATTCTGGCTATCATCAGATCAAGATGGCAGTTAAAGACCAAGAGAAGACGGCTTTCATCACACCTTTTGGAGCTTTCTGCTATGTTTCTATGCCTTTTGGGATCAAGAGTGCTCAGGCGACTTATCAACACTGTGTTCAGAATTGTTTTGACAGTCAGATTGGGCGCAACATTCATGCTTATGTGGATGATATTGTGGTTAACTCTAGGAAGAAGGAGACTCTCCTGGATGATCTAAAAGAAACTTTTGACAATCTCCGGGTCTACAAAATGATGCTTAACCCGGCCAAGTGTGTCTTTGGTGTGCCTGCAGGTAAACTATTGGGGTTCCTGGTCTTAGAGCGGGGCATTGAGGCTAACCCGGAGAAGATAAAGGCCATCACTTTGCTTTCTAAGCCGGCGTGTGTCAATGACGTCCAACGTTTGGCGGGTAGCATCGCGGCTTTAAGCCGGTTCATAAGTCACCTGGGAGAGAAGACAATTCCCCTATACCAGATGATGAAGAAGACAGATCACTTTGTCTGGAGTGATGCTGCCAATGAGGCATTTGAGGCGCTCAAGAAATAGTTAGCTGAGCCGCCCATCCTTGCAGCTCCCATTGAAAAAGAGCCTTTGCTCCTGTACATGGCGGCTAATAACAAGGCAGTCAGCGTAGCAGTTGTCGTAGAGTGCAAGGAGGCGGGTAAGGAGTACCCATTTCAGCGGCCGGCTTATTATGTCAGTGAAGCATTGACTGAGTCCAAGCAACGATATCCACATTGGAAGAAACTGGTGTTTGGGGTGTTCATGGCGAGTCGCAACCTGAAGCATTATTTTCTTCGACATCCTATTACAGTTGTCAGTTCTGCTCCTTTAGGAGATACTATTCAAAACAGAGAAGCCACGGGCCGGGTTGCTAAGTGGGTAATTGAACTTGGACCTCATAATTTAAAGTATGTGCCAAGAACAGCCATCAAGTCTCAAGCTTTGATGGATTTCATCAATGATTGGACAGAGTTGCAGACACCTAAGGAGAATCCTGACAACACATATCGGACAATCCACTTTGATGTGTCCAGGCAGTTGGAAGGCTCGGGGGCTGGAGTTATTTTGACTTCCCCACGAGGTGACAAATTCTATTATGTTTTAAGATTAATGTTTCCTTGTACTAACAATGTAGCTGAGTATGAAGCTTTGCTCCATGGCCTTTGTTTGGCTAAGGAAATGAATTTAAGCTGGGTTAGGTGCCTGGGAAACTCAGACCTTGTGGTGCAGCAAGTCTCCGGCAAGTGGGACTCTAAAGACCCGCTCATGGTGGCTTATCGCCGGGTGGTTGATAATATTGCTGGTCACTTTAAGGGTTATCAAGTGGATCACCTTGATCGACGAAAAAACGAGGCGGCTGATGCACTGTCCCGGCTTGGGTCTCAATGTAAGCCGGTGCCCCCTAATATATTCCTCGATGTGTTACACAATCCTTCGGTCGTGTTACCGTCTGAAGAAGACCTTGCTGTCCCTGACTCGGAGGGGCAGTTGGTGGCGGCTCTTCTTGCTATTCCTGACTGGACGCTGCCTTATATGGCTTATATGACTCGGGGCGAGTTACCTGAGGATGAAACTTTGGCACGACAGATCACCGGGAGGTCTAAGTTTATGACTATTATCAACGGCGAGTTACACCGATGCAGTGTGACAGGCGTGTTCCAACGCTGTGTTTCTCCGGAGGAGGGCCGTGAAATTTGACGAGAGATTCATGAAGGTGATTGTGGTCATCATGCCGGCTCAAAATCTTTGGTGGCTAAAACTTTTCATCATGGGTTTTACTGGTTAACGGCTCATGCTGATACAGAGGATATTGTTAGCAAATGTGATGGGTGTCAGAAATTCTCCAGACAAGCTCATGTGCCGGCTCAGTAATTGAGGATGATCCCAATAACTTGGCCGTTTGCAGTCTGGGGGCTTGATATGGTTGGACCGTTCAAGAGATCTAAGGATAAGAAGACCCACCTTCTGGTGGCGGTTGACAAGTTTACCAAGTGGGTTGAGGCGGAGCCAGTTAGCAATTGTAACGCGGCGACTGCAGTTCAGTTTGTTAAAAAGCTGATCTTCCGTTTTGGTTATCCCCATAGTATCATCACTGATAATGGCACTAATCTGTCTAAGGGTGCTATGAAAGAGTTCTGTCAAAGAGAGCATATCCGTCTTGATGTTTCCTCAGTGGCTCATCCACAGACTAATGGTCAAGCAGAACGGGCTAACCAAGAAATTTTGAGAGGCATTAAGCCCCGGCTTATGGTTCCTTTGGAGCGAACACCAAGTTGTTGGGTTGAAGAGCTCCCTTTAGTCCTTTGGAGTATCAGAACCACCCCTAACAGATCAATAGGCTATACGCCTTTCTTCATGGTTTATGGCGCAGAGGCGGTTCTCCCAAGCGATATCCGTCATGACTCGCCCAGGGTGGCGGCTTACGTTGAAGCTGATAATGAGACGGCACGTCAAAACGCACTTGATGCTTTGGATGAACAGCGTGATCTTGTGGTGGCTCGTTCAGCAATCTATCAGCAAGACCTATGTCGCTATCACAGCCGTAGGGTTCAAAGCTGGACTTTTCAAGAGGGCGAGTGCTCCGTTTGATTGAAGATCAGACAGGGATGCATAAGCTTTCACCACCTTGGGAAGGACCTTTTGTGGTCAGCAAAAACCTCAACAATAGGTCCTACTACCTCATTGATATACGAGAGAACAAAGATTCCTGCACATCTGAGAAGGAGACCAATAGGCCGTGGAACATTTCTCATCTTTGGCCTTACTACACTTGAGTCCTTGGCTCTCATCATTGTATATACCTTCATCGATGTACATACCTTTTTACGATCAGTATAATAAAGCCGGCATCCCCAAGTTTCGGGGCCTCTGTCGTTTCATCTCAAATTTTCTGAGCAAGAGTCATTATTGATTAGTCATAAGGTCATTTGGGGGCTTCCTGCTCAATGAGCATGGCTTTTATAACCATCTTGATCGGCTTTCATGCCATATTATAGGTCATTTGGGGGCTTCCTGCTCTATGAGCATAGCTTTTATAACCCTCTTGATCAGCTTTCATGCCATATTCTAGGTCATTTGGGGGCTTCCTACTCTATGAGCATAGCTTTTATAACCCTCTTGATCGGCTTTCATGCCATATTATAGGTCATTTGGGGGCTTCCTACTCTATGAGCATAGCTTTTATAACCCTCTTGATCGGCTTTCATGCCATAGGTCGCTTGGGGGCTTCCTGCTCTATGAGCATAGCTTTTATAACCCACTTGACCGGCTTTCATGCCATAACTAGGTTAAACCTGCCTGTTTGCAACTTGCTACTCCACCAGGTGACTCGGCGTACTCTTGACAGTCAATCTTTTAAATAAGACCCTGAAATCGTCAAGGTTAAAACGGCGGCTTATGTCATGTGAGGGCCGGCTTACAGTGAGCTAGGATAAACCCACCTGTCGGTTGTAGTCTCTCCACTATGTGGCCCATTCGTACTCTTAACAGTCAATCTTTTCAATAAGAACCTGAACTAGTTAAGGTTTAAACAACGGATTTATGTCATGTGAGAGCCGGCTTACAGGATAATAGGCTTTCATGCCAAGCTTCTTTGAAGCAAACAATTGAGTTTTTTCAAAAACCAATCTGTTTTGGTCATGCCTTACAAGCCGGCTTAACATGTATTTGAGTCATACATGCTCTATGTTTCTATTTTGCAGATGAAAATTTGCCGGGTCATATAAGATCCGGGTTATATTGCTCTACATTGGGCTTACTGAGGCTATAAGCCGCCACAGTGATCTTTTCAAAGACTGAATATGGCTACAAGTCACCCTGGATTGTTGGGTTATTTGACTCGCCCTGGATTGTGACCATAAGTCGCCAGTACAAGACACTGTTGGATCTTTTACAGATTATATATCAAGCTGTCAAGAAATTTTGACAAAGTGGCAAGACCAAATGTGCATATATAAGGCAAGATCTACAAAATTAAGTAGCTGAAGCACAGTTGGCAAAACATGCACGAAGGCATGACAAGGCAGATAAAGTTTTAACTATGCTATTACCTGGCTGCACCAGGAGCCCACAAATTTCTCAAAGTTTTTCAAAGTTGAATCACCCCTCTAAGCCGGCCTTTGTGCCATCTGGGTTAGACCCCGCTAGGTTACTATCATCATGGCGCCTTGAGGAAGAGGCCTCCGGATCATCCCGTGTCGGCTCTTTGTCGTTTATCATCTGGAGATCACCCGACGCCCAGTTGATGTCCGTTAATGCCTCAAAGGTCGCCTCATCATTAAGAATAAGAGAAGGGTCAATATCAGGGGCGAAGATATGCTTACGCCTTTGAGGGGTTAAGTCCACAATTTCATGTGTTGGCAGCTTAACACGAGCATTGTTGTTGTCGTAAGCCGCCTGGTACTTTGACAGATCCAACTCCTTTGCAAGTTTACACGCCAAGGGCCGCATCTATTTGATGCATCTCGTGAAATCCTCCTCTTCAAAGATAGACCTGTCATCATTGAATTCCGGACACCCATCAGCCATCTCTTCCGGGTCTAACTCTGATTGCCAAGCTTTGGCCCGGCTTAGGGCAACAATGGCTCCTGCGTGGGTGGCTGATAATTTGAGCTCCTCAATTTACCCTGGCACTATTGAAAGATGATCTAGCATAGTCTTCATAAGTGTTGGAGGCTTCTTGCTGTTTGATATGGCCACAAGGGTTCGCAGAGTGCCAGCATATAACTTCTCACTTAAAGAGTAAACTGCCTTCAGCTTCAATAGCATATTCTGGCCAAAACTAGCACTTCTGGCGCCTGTTAAGTGTTTTGCACAAGAGTCACCAGGCGGGTTAGAAATCATATATTATGAGTCGCCAGGCAGGTTAAAGAACTTTAAAGCAGATGATGAGATGCATGTTAAACTTACCAAAGATGGTAGCTGCCATTTGAGATATGTGCTGTTTTAAGACGGCAAGCTCCTTAGTAACCGGTTTTAGCTCTTTTCAGCATCTTCTGCTCTCTTCAACAGTGCAGCTTTTTCAGTATCCCAGGCAGCTCTTTCTTCATCAAATTTGGCCTTGATCTTCTCAATATTTTCCAGTGATGATTTTAAGCTTAATTCAGCCTTGGCGCGTTCACTTTGTTGCGTCTCTAGATTTTTCTTCAACTCGGCGATGTTTGACTCGCCCAAATTCAAAGCTTCCTGCCCAGGGTGACAAGTAATGTTAAAATGGTCAAGTTCATATTCAACAATGGTATTTATGCCCCAAGCACATTGCAAGCAATGTACTTGGCACTTGGGGGCTAATGTAGGCCATTTCAATTTATATTATGACCCGGCTCAAAGATAAGACGGCCCTTGGGGGTTACATAACTGGTTGTCACAAGTGTTTGTAAGACCCGGCTCATGTTATTAAGATAAGCCAGCGCTTGGGGGCTACACATGATTCTTTGCAAAGTTACTATTTTCAAAGACCCAGCTCATCTTTGAAAAATAAGCTGGCCCTTGGGGGCTACACTTTGGAAATTTTCACAAGTCTCAAGCATACTCAATGATCTTCATATACTTAAGACTTCGGGGCTACATGGACATATAAATAATGCTAAGAGAGGTTAAACGCATTCATACCTCATACTTCTGCTGCATCAAGTTGACTAAGCCGGCCTCAATATCCCGGCTTGATTGAAGGCGGCTTAAATAGCCCTCATGCATCTCACTAGTGCTGAAGGTCGTATAGCTCTCCAGGTCCAGTTTAGCTTTACCCTTCTCCAATGAGGACGTTTCTTCCTTAGCTGAGTGCTTAGCTAGCACTCTGGAAACTTTGGGCACCTTAAAAGCTGACCCGGTAACAGTAATGTCTTCAATATCAGCAGCAGCAGGGCTTTTGTCACTTGACTTGGCATGAGAGGGCGGCTTAGGACTTGGCGGGTCATGGCTGGTTGCCGGGTTAACTTCAGTGTCCATAGGCTCAAAGGCTGCAATGTCAGTCTGTGGAGGCGGGTCATCTTGCTAGTTGATAGGTTCTTTAGGATTTTGGATTGAGGCTTCAGGGGCCTCCAGCACTTGCTTCTCCGGCTCAGAAGCCTTGGGGTCCTTGGAAGAGCCACCCACCTTTTTCCTTTTACCCGCTTTTGCTTTGCCCCCATGACAAAAACACAAGAGTTTATGAGTATATAAGCACAAAAGTTTTTATCAATAGATGAAAGAACTTACCCCTGGGCAACAGTAAAGACAGGAAGCTGTGTTCCAGTTGAGTCGCCAGATGATGGAGGCATTCACCGGTAGTTTGAATCAGAAGAATTAAGAGGTTGACGCATGAGACCAGCCTTTGGAAGGGATAGAGTCGGGCTGTGAGGCACCTCATTACGACGTTTTCGGCGAGCCGGCGTGTTGGATAAGCCGGCCATTAGGTCTTCAGTGCCATCGCTCCGGGTCTGACGCCTTGACTCGTGCTGCTGTTTCTTCAAAAGAAAGTTGGGGTCCAAATGAGCAAGAGGGTGAGAAAATCTTACTTTCGGATGACCCGCCGTGTTTTCTTTCTTGGCAAGGATTCTGAGTCGGAGGAGATAATAGTTACCTCTGCTTCATGGGCCTGGCTCGTCTCCGCTTCGTCCTGAGAGGAATCAGCATCAATAAGTTGCATAAAAAGAATACCAAGGGAATCAAGTTATACCTCCGACTCATCTAGCTTGAGAAGCTCTTCTACCGTTTGTTTTTTACGGCGACCCGTGCCATGAGACTTTGTTGCTTTAGTCTTCTTAGTGGGTGGGGTGGCTGTTAGCTTCTTTTTCCAGAAAGAAGAGCCGGCATGTATACATATATGAGTGAGAGGTTAAAAAAATATGAAGTACAAGAGATAGATAAACAAGATGAAGTTTTGTTCAAAATACTTACATCCGGAGCTGGGTTAAGAGTGTAGAAAGGATTCAATCCCGCTTTGCTGCAAGCTTCCAGAGATTCCCCAAGCAGTGTTTGAACCGTGTCATTGATCTCTTTATCAGTGAGGCATGTTTGATTATAGCGCTGCGGATCCTTGGTGTCACCAGTATATTGGCACATTAAGCCGTTGCGCTGGCTCAGTGGTAAAATCCTCCATGTGACCCAGCAGCGGGTCAGATCAATTCCAGTTAAGCCATTGGCTATTAAGGCCCTTATCTTTGAAAATGTGCGGGCATACTTAGCGCGACCTGCAGTAGTCAACCGACCCGGAAGCTCGCTGCTGGTGCTGAGCCGGTAGGGGCGATAACCCGGCAAGGGGTTTTCTCCAGCTGGGGTGGGGTCTTTCCAATAAAACCTAGTATAGTTCCAGTCCTTGGGGTGGCTGGGCAGTGCAACTAAGGGAAAGGTTACATCTCTCCGCCTCTGGATGGAAACACCTCCAAGCTCGAGACTAGGTCCGTCTGACATGTCTGTCTGGCGGTTGATATAAAAGAAATCTCTGAAGTATCAATAGTGGCCTCTTCTTGAAGGTATACTTTACAGAATACTGGGAAGTGGCATAGGTTGGAGACAGAGTTGGGTCTGATGTCTTGAGGATGAAGCTTGTAAAAATGCAGAGCATCCCGGAAGAATTTTGTCCCGGGTGGTGAAAAGCCACGGAGAAGGTGATAAAAAAAATGACAACTTCACCCTCTCTGGGTTGAGGACTAGTTTCAGGACCAGGAACCCGCGAGTGGATAACGTCTTTTGCTGGCAAAACCCCCATGTCCACATACTCGTTTAACATGAGCTCAGAGACTCTAGAAGCAACCCAGTCGCAAGAGGTGGGAGTCTTAATCATGATTGACCGGGTTAAAAAGTTGTGACCAAGGAGTAAAGTTATGGCGGGTTAAAATTGCAATGGTAAGCCGCCCAAGTGATTACATGATATTTCAGCAATAATGAGCTAGTTATGGTTAAAAGACTACACATTGAGGTGAGCCATTAAGAAATCATAAGCCGACCTAGCCATGGAGTGAAGTAACTATCAGGTTATGAGAATATGGCGGGTTAAGTTATCAAAGTATAAGCCAGCAGTGTTGGCGGGTTAATTAAAAGAAATAGTTTTTTGGATCTCTTGGCGGGTTACAAATTCAATGTTAAGCCACCCGAAAGGTGAAAGGTGGGTCAATTGTCTGTGGATCCAAGATTGCTGAAATTTTGCTAAGTATGGGACAAACAGGTTTTACAAGTTTGCAGCTATGTTCACGGATCTACAAATGGTGCAAAAAGTAAAATAATTGCTAAACCTAAAAGGGGCAGCAGCAGAAAAGCTAGTAAGTTATACATTGGTTCTGAAGAGGAAGCAATCTACACAAGATATGAAATGAAGACTAAACTGCTACCGCATTATTCCTACTTCATTTTGGATTGAAGTACTAGTTCTAGTTAGAAGAACAAGAAGAGCCTAGATGAACACCGATGAACTTGGATGACCTAATGTGGATCTGAGGAAGGAGAAGAAGAATACCTGACGGTGATGAAGGAGAGAGGACGCGCGCTGCTGAGCTCTGGTTCGCAATAGGTTGATGCAGCGGCCTTGATGAAGCAGCTGGTGAGGTTCGACTGGCGCGACGGAGCGTCGGTCGCGATGGTTGCTGTGAGGAAGAAGAAGTGGAGGCGACAGGGTGAAAGTAAAAAGGGCAACCCCCCGTGCCTATTTATAAGGGAAAATGGAACAGTAAAATGGCAGGCGTGAAGATCGAGGAGGCATGATACGTTCATTTTGCATCATGTTTTCCTACTGTTATTTATAATGTTTTTGTGCATAATAATGCTTTTGGGAGTAATTCTAATGCCTTTCCTCTCATAATATGCAAGGTTTACACAAAGAGGGAGAATACCGACAGCTGGAATTCTGGACCTGGAAAAGCTACGTCAGAGTTACCTATTCTGCACACCTCCAAATGAGCTGAAAATTTACGAAGAATTATTTTGGAATATATGAAGAATATTGGAGCAAATAACTACCAGAGGGGGCCCACCAGGTGGGCACAACCCACCTGGGGGCGCCAGGGAGCCCATGCGCGCCCTAGTGGGTTGTGCCCTCCTCGGCCCACCTCCGGTGCCCCTCTTCTGGTATATAAGTCATTTTGACCTAGAAAAAATAAAGAGAGGACTTTCAGGACGAAGCGCCGCCGTCTCGAGGCAGAACTTGGGCAGGAGCACTTTTGCCCTCCGGCGGAGCGATTCCGCCGGGGGAACTTCCCTCCCGGAGGGGGAAATCATCGTCATCGTCATCACCAACAACTCTCCCATTTTTGCGAGGGCCATCTCCATCAACATCTTCAACAACACCATCTCCTCCCAAACCCTAGTTCATCTCTTGTGTTCAATCTTTGTACCGGAACCTTAGATTGGTACTTGTGGGTGACTAGTAGTGTTGATTACATCTTGTAGTTGATTACTATATGGTTTATTTGGTGGAAGATTATATGTTCAGATCCATTATGCTATTTAATACCCCTCTGATCTTGAGCATGATTATTATTTGTGAGTAGTTACTTTTGTTCTTGAGGTCACGGGAGAAGTCATGTTGCAAGTAATCATGTGAACTTGATATGTGTTCGATATTTTGATGATATGTATGTTGTGATTCCCTTAGTGGTGTCATGTGAACGTCGACTACATGGCACTTCCATATTTGGGCCTAAGGGAATTCATTGTGGAGTAGTTAGTAGATGATGGGTTGCTAGAGTGACAGAAGCTTAAAGCCTAGTTTATGTGCTACTTCGTAAGGGACTGATTTGGATCCAAAAGTTTAATGCTATGGTTAGATTTTATCTTAATACTTTTCTCGTAGTTGCGGATGCTTGTGAGGGGGTTAATCATAAGTAGGAGGTTTGTTCAAGTAAGAACAGCACCTAAGCACCGGTCCACCCACATATCAAATTATCAAAGTAGCGAACACGAATCAAACCAACATGATGAAAGTGATATGATGAAATTCCCGTGTACCCTCAAGAACGCTTTGCTTATCATAAGAGACTGTTTTGGCCTGTCCTTTGCCTCAAAAGGATTGGGCTACCTTGCTGCATATTATTTAACATTACCGTTACTTGCTCGTTACAAATTATCTTGCTAGCAAACAATCTATTACCGACTATTTTAGTGCTTGCAGAAAATACATTGTTGAGAACCACTTGTCATTTCCTTCTGCTCCTCGTTGGGTTTGACACTCTTACTTATCGAAAGGACTACGATTGATCTACTATACTTGTGGGTCATCAATGCTCTTTTCTAGCGCCGTTGCCGGGGAGTGAAGCGCTCTTGGTAAGGAAAAATTATTACTACGTGCTGAAATTTATTGTTATTTGTAACTATGGAGAATCATCATTTGAGGAGTTTGTTCAGGGTATGTTCACCTCGACCAGAACCACAATTAGTTATCCCTCAACCTACTGCACCTACTGAAAATTTTGGTTATGAAATTCCTTCAGGTATGATAGAACAACTGCTAGCTAATCCTTATGCAGGAGATGGAACTGAACATCCTGATATGCACTTGATATATGTGGATGAAATTTGTGGATTATTTAAGCTTGCAGGTTTGCCCGGAGATGAAGCTAAGAAGAAGGTTTTCCATTTATCTTTGAAGGGAAAAGCATTGACATGGTATAGGCTATGCGATGATATTGGATCTCGGAACTGGAATCGATTGAAATTGGAATTTCACCAAAAAAATTATTCTATGCATCTAGTTCATCGTGATCGGAATTATATATATATATAATTTTTGGCCTCGTGAAGGAGAAAGTATCGCTCTAGCTTGGGGGAGGCTTAAGTCAATGTTATATTCATGCCCCAATCATGAGCTCTCAAGAGAAATTATCATTCAGAATTTTTATGCTCGGCTTTCTCGTGATGATCAATCCATGATCGATACTTCTTGTACTGGTTCTTTTATGAAGAAGACTATTGAATTCAGGTGGGATCTTTTAGAAACAATTAAACGCAACTCTGGAGACTGGGAACTCGACAAAGGGAAAGAGTCAGGTATTAAGCTTGAATTTGATTGTGTTAAATCTTTTATGAATACCGATGATTTTCACAAGTTTAGCACTAAATATGGACTTGACTCTGAAATAGTAGCCTCTTTTTGTGAATCATTTGCTACTCATGTTGATCTCCCTAAGGAGGAGTGGTTCAAATATCACCCACCTATCAAAGAAGAAATTAAAGAACCCAACATAGCTAAAGATGAAACTATTATTTACAATGTTGATCCAGTTGTTCCTACTGCTTATATTGAAAAACCACATTTCCCTATTAGGATAAAGGAACATGCTAAGGTTTCAACTGTGGTTCGCAAAAGTAATATTAGAGCACTAAACCTGCTGAACAAATTAAAGTAGAACCTATTGTTGCTATGGTTAAAGATCTCTTGGTAGAAAATATTGATGGGCATGTTATTTACTTCTGTGATGAAGCTGCTAGAATTGCTAAACCCGTTGAAAAAGATAAACATAGACCAGTTGTTGACATGCCCGTTGTCTTAGTTAAAATAGGAAATCATTGTTATCATGGCTTATGTGATTTAGGTGCTAGCGTGAGTGCTATTCCTTTTACCTTAGCCCAAGAAATTATGAATGACATAGTACCCGCTGAAATAGAAGACATAGATGTTACTATTAATATTGATAATAGAGACACCATCACACCACTTGGGATTGTTAGAGATGTTGAAGTCTTGTGTGGGAAAATAAAATACCCTACTGATTTTCTAGTTCTTGGTTCCCCACAAGATGACTTCTGTCCTATTATCTTTGGTAGACCTTTCTTGAACACTGTCAATGCTACTATAGATTGTCATAAACAAACTGTCAGTGTTAGCTTTGGTGATGAGTCTCATGAGTTTAATTTTTCCAAGTTTAATAGACAACCTCATAAGAAAGAATTACCTAGTAAGGATGAAATAATTGGTCTTGCTTCTATTGCCGTGCCTCCTACTGATCCACTAGAACAATATTTGCTAGACCATGAAAATGATATGCACATGCATGAAAGAAATGGAATAGATAAAATTTTCCTCGAACAACGACCTCTGCTCAAACATAATTCGCCTATTGAAACTCTAGGACGTCCTCCTCCACCTAAAGGTGATCCTGTGTTTGAATTAAAACAATTGCCTGACACTTTGAAATATGCTTATCTTGTTGAGAAAAAGATATATCCTGTTATTATTAGTGCTAACCTTTGAGAACATGAAGAAGAAAGATTATTGAAAATTCTGAAGAAGCACCGTGCAACTATTGGATACACTCTTGATGATCTTAAGGGCATTAGTCCCACTCTCTGTCAGCACAAAATTAATATGGAGCCTGATGCTAAACCCGTTGTTGATCATCAACGATGTTTAAATCCTAAGATGAAAGAAGTGTTAAGAACTGAAATATTAAAGCTTTTGGAAGCATGTATAATCTATCCCATAGCTGATAGTAGATGGGTAAGCCCCGTTCATTGTGTCCCTAAGACGGGAGGTATTACTGTTGTTCCTAATGATAAAAATGAACTCATTCCACAAAGAATTGCTACTGGCTATAGAATGGTGATTGATTTTAGAAAATTAAATAAAGCTACTAGAAAGAATCATTACCCTTTGCCTTTTATCGATCAAATGCTAGAAAGATTATCAAAGCACACACACTTTTGCTTCCTTGATGGATATTCTGGTTTTTCTCAAATACCTGTCTCACAACCTGATCAAGAGAAAACCACCTTTACTTGCCCTTTTGGAACTTACGCTTATAGACGTATGCCTTTTGGTTTATGCAATGTACCTGCCACCTTTCAAAGATGTATGACTGCTATATTCTCTGACTTTTGTGAAAAGATTGTTGAGGTTTTCATGGATGATTTTTCTGTATATGGAACTTCTTTTGATGACTGCTTGAGCAACCTTGATCGAGTTTTGCAGAGATGTGAGCAAACTAATCTTATCTTGAATTGGGAGAAGTGCCACTTTATGGTTAATGAAGGTATTGTTTTAGGGCATAAAATTTCTGAACGAGGTATTGAGGTGGACCAAGCTAAAGTTGATGCAATTGAGAAAATGCCATGTCCTAAAGATATTAAAGGTATTCGTAGTTTTCTCGGTCATGCTGGTTTCTATAGGAGGTTTATGAAAGACTTCTCTAAAATTTGTAGGCCTCTTACAAATCTTTTGTAAAAGGATGTTCCATTTGTTTTGGATGATGATTGTGTAGAAGCCTTTGAAACACTTAAGAAAGCCTTAACTTCTGCACCTACTGTTCAACCACCTGATTGGAACTTGCCTTTTGAAATTATGTGTGATGCTAGTGATTATGTTGTTGGTGCTGTTCTAGGACAAAGAGTTGATAAAAAATTGAATGTTATCCACTATGCTAGTAAAACTCTAGACAGTGCCCAAAGAAATTATGCTACTACTGAAAAAGAATTTTTAGCAGTTGTGTTTGCCTGCGATAAATTCAGATCTTACATTGTTGATTCCAAAGTTATTGTTCACACCGATCATGATGCTATTAAATATCTTATGGTAAAGAAAGACGCTAAACCTAGACTCATTAGGTGGGTTCTCTTGCTACAAGAATTTGATTTACATATCACTGATAGAAAAGGAGCTGAGAACCCCGTAGATGATAACTTATCTAGGTTAGAAAATATCCTTGATGACCCACTACCTATTGATGATAGCTTTCCTGATGAGCATTTAGCTACAATAAATGTTTCTCATAACACTCCTTAGTATGCTGACTATGCTAATTATATTGTTGCTAAATACATACCACCTAGTTTCACATACCAACAAAAGAAAAAATTATTCTATGATTTAAGACATTACTTTTGGGATGACCCACATCTTTACAAAGAAGGAGTAGATGGTATTATTAGACGTTGTGTACCAGAGCATGAACAGGAACAAATCCTATCGAAATATCACTCGAAGCTTATGGAGGGCATCATGCGGGAGATAGAACTGCTCATAAGGTATTGTAATCTAGTTTTTATTGGCCTACTCTCTTCAAGGATGCCCGTAAGTTTGTTTTATCTTGTGATGAATGCCAACGAATTGGTAATATTAGTAAGCATCAGGAAATGCCTATGAATTATTCACTTGTTGTTCAACCATTTGATGTTTGGGGTTTTGATTATATGGGACCTTTTCCTTCCTCTAATGGGTATACACATATTTTGGTTGCTGTTGATTATGTTACTAAGTGGGTAGAAATAATTCCAACTAGTAGTGCTGATCATAACACTTCCATTAAAATCCTTAAAGAAGTTATTTTTCCGAGGTTTGGAGTCCCTAGATATTTAATGACTGATGGTGGTTCATGCTTTATTCATGGTGCTTTCCGTAAAATGCTTGCTAAATATGATGTTAACCATAGAATTGCATCACCCTATCATCCTCAATCTAGTGGTCAAGTTGAACTTAGCAATAGAGATATAAAACTTATATTAACTGTTAATAGGTCCCGAAAGAATTGGTCTAAGAAATTGGATGATGCACTTTGGGCCTACCGAACAGCTTATAAAAATCCTATGGGTATGTCTCCCTATAAAATGGTTTATGGAAAAGCTTGTCATTTGCCTCTAGAATTAGAACATAAAGCATATTGGGCAATTAAAGAACTCAACTATGATTTCAAACTTGCCGGTGAAAAGAGGTTATTTGATATTAGCTCACTAGATGAATGGAGAACCCAAGCCTATGAAAATGCCAAGTTGTTTAAAGAAAAAGTTAAAAGATGGCATGACAAAAGAATCCAAAAGTGGGAATTTAAAGTTGGAGAATTTGTTCTTTTGTACAACTCTTGTTTCAGATTCTTTGCAGGAAAACTCCTCTCTAAATGGGAAGGACCATATATCATCGAGGAGGTTTATCGCTCTGGAACTATAAAAAAAATAATGCCGAAGGTACTAACCCGAAGGTAGTCAATGGACAAAGAATTAAACACTATATCTCAGGTACACCTATCAATGTTGAAAGTAATATTATTCAAACCATGACACCTGAGGAACACATAAAAGAGACCTTCTGGAACACTCCAGAATCCCTAAAAAGAGGAGGTACGTGATACGGTAAGTAAACGGACTCCAAAAAATCCGCAAAAATATTTCCTGTCAGTTTTGGAATATTTTAAAAATTAGGAAAATAAGAAACAACCAGGAAGGCAACCAAGGAGGGCACAAGACACCAGGGTGCACCAGGGCCCCCTGGCGTTTTCCTCCCATTTTCTTGTCTTCCAAGATAAAAAATCTTTATATACCCCCCGAACGTATTGACCACCGTATCACGGAGAAATCTTCTATTCTTTTGTCTTGCTATTTTCTAACAGATCTAGATCGCCATGACCGCTTCAAGCTCCTCCAAGGACAAGTTCTTCAAGAACATCATCAACCCGTATTTGCGGGAGGTGATGCAGCACCCTCGAGCCATTGAGATGCGTGAGGGAGTGCTCCACATCCGGGACGTCCAGGGCCCCAAGGGGATGGGGACCGTGGATGCCAGGGTCGAAGCTATGGAGCAGGAGGTCTTCAAGTACAAGGGGATGGTGGAACATGGACTCAATGCCAACCACCTCATGATCGCAGATTACACCCGTGATCTCAAGGTGGATGGCAAGTCCATGAAGGACATCGTCTTCAGCTTCAACGAGCAAAATCAACTTTCTGCAAAGCCAAATCTATGATCTGCAAAACCAAGTCTTTGAATATGAGGCAAGGTTTAAAGGTATGAGTTTGACTGCTAGTTGCAGGATCTGCGAGACTCGCTCCTCCTCTTATGATGGTGAGCCATTGCCTTGGAAACCGGAAGATAAGATCGCTACTACCCCTTCACCACCACCACCTTCTTCATCACCAAAGGAGACTTGAGTTCATGGTATGGGCACTCCCCTTGGCTTGTGCCAAGCTTGGGGGAGGTGTCCCGGTATCGTATCAGCACCACTATCTTTGCTTTTATCTATTTTAGTTCGATCTTTAGTTTTCCTATGATTTAGTTGAATAAAAGTCTAGTTCAATCCTTTCTTTTCGAGTGTTTGCTTAGTGATATATCTATCGATGTAATCATATGTGAGATATATAATAAAGAGTAGTTTGAGTTTTGTTTCTTTACTTTAATGTTTCAATAAAAGGAAAGAGAATAAATGGAAAAGATCATATACTAATCTTATGGTAAGTAATGACATCACGTAAGGAAGAGTATAAGTGGTAAAATTTATTGGAGATTGACAAACATAGCATTGGTCAATGATGCAATTCATGAAAGAATTAATAAGGGAAGAGAAGATTCACATGCAAATACACTATCTTGGACATCTTTTATGATTGTGAGCCCCCATTAAATATTTTGTGTCAAAATAGTTGACGTTGGACAAGGAAGACAACGTAATGATTTATGTTTGTTCATATTCACATAGAAGTTATATTGTCATAGATCCTTTAACATGTGGTGCTTCCTCAATATCTTTTCTAGCCAACAATTTCGCACTAAGTAGAGATACTACTTGTGCATCCAAAAACCCTAAACCCAAATCTTGTTTTGAGAGTCCACCATACCTACCTATGGATTGAGTAAGATCCTTCAAGTAAGTTGTCATCTGTGCAATATAGCAATAAAAATTGCTTCCAAATGTGTTGGATCATTTAGTGTAAGAGAAAATTGAGCGTTGTATGAACTTGTGATGGTAAAATAATAAAAGCGACAGACTGCATAATAAAGGTTGCCATCATAAGGGGCAATATAACATGACATTATTTTGCATTAAGGGATTTGGCATACAAACAAATAAGCGCATGACAACCTCTGCTTCCCTTTGCGAAGGGCCTATCTTTTACTTTTATGCATTTACTTTTATGAAGAGTCAAAGTTTTTTTCCCTATTCCTTTTTATTTTCTCTTTTTGCAAGCATCATGTGGTGAGGAAAGATCTAGGCACATATATCCAGTTGGATATGAGTGGGCATGAGTTATTATTGTTGACATCACCCTTGAGGTGAATACGTTGGGAGGCGAAACTATAAGCCCCTATCTTTCTATGTGTCTGGTTGAAACTTTTTGTCCATGGGTACGCTGTGAGTGTTAGCAATCATAGAAGATTAAATGATGGTTGAGTATGTGGACTTGCCTAAAGGCTCCGATACGTGACCCTTCCTGAAAATATGATGAATTGTAGTTGCAAAGTTGATTGAGAACATAGTTTGTTGGTTTCCAATAAGGTTTATGCTTTATACTTCGATGTTGTGGTGAATTGTTACTTGTTCATTAGAAGTTATATGATAAAAGTTGTTTGATAAAGTTTTATATTAAAGTTCCTTGCTGTTACAATAATATGCATGATGCTTCTATGTCCATATTTTGTTTCTATCGACACGTCTCTCTCTAAGCATGTGGACATGTTTTTCGCTTGAGGACAAGCGAGGTCTAAGCTTGGGGGAGTTGATACATCCATTTTGCATCATGTTTCCCTACTGTTATTTATAATGTTTTTGTGCATAATAATGCTTTTGGGAGTAATTCTAATGCCTTTTCTCTCATAATATGCAAGATTTACACAAAGAGGGAGAATACCGGCAGCTAGAATTCTGGACCTGGAAAAGATACGCCAGAGTTACCTATTCTACACATCTCCAAATGAGTTGAAAATTTGGGGAGAATTGTTTTGGAATATATGAAGAATATTTGAGAAAATAACTAGCAGAGGGGGCCACTAGGTGGGCACAACCCACCTGGGCGCGCCAGGGAGCCCAGGCGCTCCCTAGTGGGTTGTGCCCTCCTCGAACCACCGGTGCCCCTCTTCTGGTATATAAGTCATTTTGACCTCGAAAAAAATAAAGAGAGGACTTTTGGGACGAAGCGCCGCCGTCTCAAGGCAGATCTTGGGCAGGAGCACTTTTGCCCTCCGGCGGAACGATCCGCCAGGGGAACTTCCCTTCCGGAGGGGGAAATCATCATCATCGTCATCACCGACAACTCTCCCATCTTTGGGAGGGCCATCTCCATCAACATCTTCAACAACACCATCTCCTCTCAAACCCTAGTTCATCTCTTGTGTTCAATCTTTGTACCGGAACCTTAGATTGGTGCTTGTGGGTGACTAGTAGTGTTGATTGCTATATGGTTTATTTGGTGGAAGATTATATGTTCAGATCCATTATGCTATTTATTACCCCTCTGATCTTGAGCATGATTATTATTTGTGACTAGTTACTTTTGTTCTTGAGGTCACGGGGGAAGTCATGTTGCAAGTAATCATGTGAACTTGATATGTGTTCGATATTTTGATGATATGTATGTTGTGATTCCCTTAGTGGTGTCATGTGAACATCGACTACATGGCACTTCACCATATTTGGGCCTAAGGGAATGCATTGTGGAGCAGTTAGTAGATGATGGGTTGCTAGAGTGACAGAAGCTTAAACCCTAGTTTATGCGCTACTTGGTAAGGGACCGATTTGGATCCAAAAGTTTAATGCTATGGTTAGATTTTATCTTAATACTTTTCTCATAGTTGCGGATGCTTGCGAGGGGGTTAATCATAAGTAGGAGGTTTGTTCAAGTAAGAATACCACCTAAGCACCGGTCCACCCACATATCAAACTATCAAAGTAGCGACATGATGAAAGTGATATGATGAAATTCCCGTGTACCCTCAAGAATGCTTTGCTTATCATAAGAGACCGTTTGGGCCTCTCCTTTGCCTTAAAAGGATTGGGCTACCTTGCTGCATATTATTTACCATTACCATTACTTGCTCATTACAAATTATCTTGCTATCAAACAATCTATTACCGACTATTTCAGTGCTTGCAGAAAATACCTTGCCGAGAACCACTTGTCATTTCCTTCTGCTCCTCATTGGGTTCGATACTCTTACTTATCGAAAGGACTACGATTGATCCCCTATACTTGTGGGTCATCAAGGAGTCATAATTACCACAACAGAAGAGGCGCCTCGATTTTCAGAATGATTGATTAATGCAAAGATTCGTTGTGACGTCATGAAGTTTTTTCTGAATTTATTAAGCATGATGTCATCTTTCCTTATGGTGGGTTGTAATGATTTGTTCATGGTTCAAGTACTAAGAAGGATCAAAGAAGACTCACCAACCAGACACCGTGAAGATTGACATGAACAGGTTCAAATCAATCTGGGGCCTAATGTTGGGGATATAACCCCACAGTGTAACCCGCCCAGGAGGGGCCGGGTTACATTTTTGGTGACTTACCAATAAGCCTAGAAAGGCCCAAGAAGCCAAGACGTGAAAGCCTGGAGGTAGCTTACGACGCGGGCCAACTGAAGGTCCAAGACCCGGAGACGGAGCGTGACCCGGAGGTGTGAGCCGCCCAATGGAGACTTTCCTAGCAAGGCAAGGCGACTTAGAACCAGGGTCGGTCACATTGTATGACCCGACCTAGACTCTTGTTAGCCCAGGGCCTCGACCTGTGTATATAAAGGAGAGTCCCTGCGGCAGGTTAAGCTTAACTTACAATCTATCGATAGCTAGGTGTTGGTGCAATATCTGCCTACCTTGTATTTTGGAGATTGTTGACAGAAACAGGTATGGACTAATTTGTTTGCTAGTGCACACAGAGAGAAAAGTCCAAACACAATCGAAGAGACTGCTATCTCCGGTGCTGAGTTCGAGGAACTTCACTGAAGCATATCTGCGTTCCAGAGAAGAACAAGCTACATCTGTTGAAGTGATAGAGTTGAGAAGATTAATGTGAAGAAATCGACCCCTCGAAAGTTTTCTGCTAAAGCAAAGCTTTTGTTTCGAATACTGTCGTCCGAAGGTATTGGCTGCAGCGATTGAAGTCGAAGACGAAATGAAGACGTAGCATTCATTTAGTTTTTATTCTTTCAGTCTTTTGAGTCATAGGACCTCCGTACTATTAAGAGGGGTATAGGTTCTCGATGCTTAGATCAGCTGTGATGCTTAGCTAAAACCTATGAAAGTTGTGAGAGAAATCTCTTTGTGCTCCGAGCAAATACTTGTCAACAAGAGATTGTGATCTTCTTCGCCGCAAGAGATTTGCCTCGGACCGAGGAGTTAGCATTTCTTGCTTCACAAGAAATGTTACTGTTGTGCTCAAATCCGACCGTCGGAATCATGTCGTTCGGCCATTGGCTGAGGCCGATGTCCAATTTGGTCATTTCCCATCTGGGAAGGCTACGACTATAAATAGCCACCCTGCTCCAACCTTGATCGTTGGATGCTCCGCTTGGGATTTCTGAGAAGATTGATTTGAGCAACCCCTCTCCAAGTGATTTGAGTTTAAGATCCACCGAGAGAAAACCAAGAGCCCAAACTTAGACAGTCGTTTAGCATCACAGCAGTTATGAGTGAGAGTTCTTGTACATGTTACTCTTGAGAGCTGCACACTCTCTAGACGGATAGGTTTGGCTTCGAGTGTTGAAGAGTTGTTTTCTTCACCGAGCCTGATCTTCAGCAACCAAGAGTGATTGTGGTTCGCGAAGGTCGACCGAAGGTTTGGAGATCGCCGACAAGGATCTACCATGAGTGAAATCAACCTGAGTCTGATCAGCTCTGTGTTGAAGGAGAATAGGGTGAAGAGAGTTTATCTTCCATGTGAAGTCACAGCCCCTCCAACCAGATGTAGCCCTTTGGCAGAAGGGTGAACTGGTCTACCAAATATTTTGTCGCCATCGAGCACCACTGGTTTTATCTATTCTACTGCATTTCTTTGAGTAGTTTTCATTCGTGCTCTATGCCACTAGATTCTTTGATCATTGTTTGTTCTGTGTCTTTCATCCTGTGTAGTCATGTCAAATACTTTCTTTATCTTTGTCGTTATTCCTACGTTGTTAGTCTGTATCCTTGTTATCTTGTGTGTTTCCTTCAGTCTCAATTATGTTTTGTTTCATTCTGTTACACCTACTTGCTTGTTGCATAACCCTCATCGTAGTTAAACCCATTGTCCATCAAGCTCGCTCTGTCGTAAATGCCTTCCTCGATGAATATGCCTCTGACGAAGAAATCTGATTCAGTGCATTTCCCTCTATACTCTATTCCGCTGCGGTGTGTGGATTAAGTTTCAAAGCTTTCGAAAGAAAATTTGAATCTCCCATTCACTCCCCCTCTGGTCGATATACTCTCGGTCCTAACAATTGGTATCAGTGCAGGTACTCCATGTCTCTGTTTATTAAAGGTCTAACGTCCTTGGAGTTTTGAGTATGTCGCTTGCAGGTAGATCCTCGCACTTTGAAAGGTTTCCCATCTTTGATGGAAATGACTATCGGTACTGGAAGGAATGAATGAGAATAAGAATTCAAGCCGTCAACTATGATCTATGGCAGATTGTGGAAGAAGGCTACACCATTCAGCAACAAAACAATCTGTCCTCCGATGATAAGGAAAATCTGCAGTTGGATGCTCAAGCGAAAGATATCATATGTGGCAGTCTATCAAAAGACATATTCTTTTGGTTTCACTGGCTCAACACTGCAAAGCAAATCTGGGATGCTCTTAACAGTGCTCATGAAGAATTTGTCACTCGCTCAGATCCTCACACTAAAATGCTACGAGCTATGTTCACTGGATTCAGAAGCCTGCGCAAGGAAAGTGTTATGGAACTCACTGATCGACTGACAAACATTGTTGAAAGGCTTCATCAGCGAGGAGTAACTAATATCACTGATAGAGAAGTAATCAACAAGCATCTGAGCGCACTTGATGAATCTTTTGATCTTATCGTGTCTGAAATCAAACAAAGACCTGACAATGAAGAGCTTCACTATGTTGAGGTCATGACACTGCTGCCGATTCACGAAGAAAAGATGGAGCTGGAAAATGCAAATCAAGAATCTTCTTCGGAAAGTGATGGAGAAATTCTCTCACACTATGGCAGTTCTGAAGACAAAGAAGATGTTGAAAATCAACACACCATCACTCAAGAACTTGAAAGGCTCACACAAAGACTGAGTGATCTAAAGAGACACAATCTCTCGTCAATGATGAAGAATTTCATGCACCAGAATCATCAGGAAGACGATTGCCTCCAAAAGATATGAAGTGCTTCAAATGCAAATTATAAGGCCACGTCATCACTGATTGCCCTGGGTGGGAAGGAAAACCTAGTAGCAGATGGAAATATCTTCACTGCAGTGGTTTTACTCGAATGGATCGTCATACTAAGCTCTCGAAGGAAATTACTCCTTCATCTTCTTCGACGAGACCAGTCACTAACGTGAAACCAGAGCAGTCATCGAATCAAATATGAAGAGGATGTCACGGCTAAACAGAGCATATGCAGATTTGACAGTAGAATCTGAAGATGAAGCCACGGATACTGAATCCGATGAGGAAGAATTCTACGAGAGGATTGGGAGAAGTAATGCCTATGTTGCTATTGAATCATCGAAGAAATTCAGCGAATCAGATACTGATGATGATGCTTCAAGTGATGATGATTCGAGTGATGATGAACCAATCACTTTCTGTCTCATCACAAAATCTTCAAAGGATCAGGTATCTGCCAAACACCTAAGATCCATGAATGAATACTCTCCTGAATACATATCTTATGCCAAGCTGGTCAAAATTGCTAAATCTCAACATGATGAACTTGAAATGCTTGAATGAAATATCAGGAAAACTGAAGGATTACTGGTCGATGAGATGGAGAAGAATCAAAAGTTGATTGAAGAGCAAGATGCTGCTTCATCAACTATTGATAATCTTACCATTCGATATGACTCACTTGCAGTTGACTACGAGAGTTTATCAAATGAACTCCTTAGCAGGAATCAATAACTCGTGTCACTGAAAGAGTCTCATAATGAATTGGTTTTAGAAAAAGCTTCTCTCTTCGCCGAGCAATCTATTCAACTTCCTGATGGTTTTGTACCCCCATGCTTAACTTGCCTAGAACGTAGCAATGCAAATTCTCATGCTAAAACTTCTAATGTTGTGAAAGAGAATACCGCTACTACAAATGGTACCACTAACCCCTCTTCCGAGGATTTTGCTACTCTTACTGAAGAAAATTGCAGGTTAAGAGGCTTACTTGAGACTGGAATGCTAAGGAGCCTGAAAGGGCATCAAACCTTATGTGATGTACCCCAGAAGTCTGTACTTCACAAAAATCCTCAGAAGGAAGGATTAGGTTTCGAAAAGAAACTCAATGTGGATGGTTCGTACTGGACTCCCGAACAATATCCTCGTACAACTTGGATTTGAGCAAATAGTAAAACCCTCGAACCTGAAACTCTATCTGGTTATCTTGTACCCATTTCTGTTGACACTGACAAGTCAAATGACTCAAATTACAAACTCTTCAAGCAACAGAATGGTAAGGTTTTCGCTCGATATGTTGGAACTAACTGCAGCGCAGGCTCTCCCAAGAAGCAAATTTGGGTGAAGAAAAATACCATTGAAAATCTATCTGTTACAGCAAATTTGACTATGCAAGATAATCCTCGATGAGGAAATGGCTACTATTCAAAGCCTAATCAAAAGTCTTTATCGAATGATTATCACCCTCTTCCGTGTCAGAAGGAGTACATGCGCATATCCTCTAATCATTATACTCATGCATCTAGAAACAACTTCCATGCCTATTCATATGATTATTATCATAGTGCTCAGGTGTCACGCAGAACACGCCGAAGAAATATCCCAAGCCAGGCGAAGCAAATGAGATCATCACCTCCCACACAGGTGTGGGTTGTGAAGAAGAACTAATCATTTCTTGCAGGAAACACTCTCCGGGATATCACACTCTCATCTCATGCCCTGAGTTCAATCCTTGTTGGTGCTCTCATATTCCCTGTTTTTATTCGTAGTGTTTTTGCTTTCTCCTTCAGCTGTTGTTGTGTTTTCGTTTCGGTTCCTCTTCTGTTTTTCTCTCTGTTCTTCATGTCACAAACATGCATTTGATCAGAAGAAGATTTCTTTCTGACGTCCTTGGTCGCAAATTAAATTATCCTAAACATTATTATCTATTTTGGCGCTTGCCCTTCCTCAAACCCTTTGACATTTAGTTTAGTTACCGAGAATTTTGCAGGAAACGGTTGACACATGCCCACGATCTCTTCATCGTGACCTCGTCCATTGAATGTGGAATGTCCCGGGTTGTTTCGTCCGTAGATTTCGGAGTGGGCGGTTTATCCATCAGGCTATATAAACCCCCTCTTTGGGTCTCTTCTCCCTTAGCTATTTTCCTGTTCGGCCTCAAACCCTACTCTCCATCTCCACCCGAGCCCGAGCTTGAAGCAGCGTCGATGTCAAGCATCGCCGTGCAACTCTGGTGAAGCTCCGTCACAGCTGATCGCACCAGTGCGGTAACTTCTCCTTCCCACGCTACCGTTGTTGATCTGTCTCACCAAGTTAGGGCATTCAGGTCAGGTACTTGCTCTACTCACCTCCTGTTCTAGAGCAGTTCCTCCCGTCCCGATTTTTCCTATGATATTTCTTTGTGGTAGATCTTCTAGGCTCAGTTAGTTATGACTTGTACGGTTTGTAGATGTCCCTCGTACTAGTCTCTAGATCTAGGGTTCACTGTGTATGCTCTTTGAAAGATTAGAGGATCAGTTATGTCGTCATCAGGCATACTGAAATTTACTCGATGATAAGTGCATGACTTGAATCCTTTGGCTCTTCCTGTAAAACCATCTGTTTTGAGTTAAAATTTCCTCTCTGCATGCTTGTGACCTATTCTATGATATCTTTTGCATTTGTGTTTTTCTCTCAGGAGTGGTCATGGCAAATAGTTCGGATGAGCATTCTGGTTCAGAGGAAAATCCCTCAGCAGCCAAGGGTGGCTGATAAAGCAAAAGTGGTCAAAAGAAAATCAGCAAAGCCACCAAGAGCACCGAAGCAAAAGGCCGAATCAGAATCTGCTAATGAAGTTGATGATGATATTCCCTCTGCTCATAGTCAGCCAGAAGATGAGCTAATCACAGATTCCAAGACCATGTTCTCAGATGAAACTCTCAAGAAGGGTGGCCGAGGAAGAGAAAGAAATACTGCAGCTGAGATGTCTGATCAGGAAACATACAGGACTCCACCTGGTGTGGAAATTGCTCAAGATAGGAACAACAGATTGCAAAAGATTCGCTGTCACTGGGCGAAGAAATGGTTCAACTACGAGAACGTTCGACGGAAATACCAGATTCTGTTTGCATTCACTCCACCCTGGAATGATTGCATTGCAGAAGGATGCCTAGGGCAAGAAGATGAGAAAGTAAGGCCAGCACCACCTCCCAACGCTCATGGCGATTCTTTGAAAACCATAGCTGATTTTCCCAAAGAAGTTGCAAAGAGGGAAAAGGTAGAGGCTAAGCATGAAGCTAGACTTGCGAAGAAGAACCAAGTTGAACAGCAGAATGTTGAACTGACTCAACAGGATGTGATTGAAAAGAAAGAAAGGGCGTCTGCCCGAAAAGAGAAGAAGAAGAGGAAGTCAGTTTCTCCTCGAGCTCCGAAGAAGAAAACTGTTGCAAGTAAGTCCAGAAAGGTTGCATCTGCCTCGTCTGATGAGGAATCTTCTGATGATAATGCTGGCGAAGAGTTTCCCATGTATGATCAACGAGCGTTGTTCGATAAGCCATACCAAACCCCATCACCTGCCAAGAAGTCACCGCCTGTGAGATCTTCACCAAGGCTTGCACCTGTTCCCTCGGATAAACCTTCGGGTTCTACTGCCCCAGCTGCTAAGGGAAAATTGATCACTGATGAGAAAGCTACTATGTCTGCCAAGAAGACGAAGAAAATCATTCCTGCTTCCATAGAGGAATATGATTTTGAGATGATATTCGACATCATTGAAGGTGCCTCCTATGATGCCAATCCAGCTGAGTTGGGTAATTTGGGTCTGCCAGAAGATGTTACCAACATGGTAGCAAAGCACTTCACTGATCTGAAGGAAATCACCGAAGAACGCAATCAAGCTGTCGATGATAAGAAGCTTCTGGAGAAGATGAGAAGGGAAGCTAAGTCTAAGACTGAAAGAAAAGATGTGAACAAGGCTATTCTTGAAACCACCAAAGCCCTCACTACCATGAGAAACAACAAGATTGAGTGGCACTCCAGGATGAAGAATGGATGTCTCTCAGCTTTGTGATCGCAGAATCGAAGAGATTAAGCGTCAGGAAGATCTTGCTCGACGCAGGGAGAAAGAAGAAAAATGTCAGAGAGCTCAGGCTAGAGCATATAAGTCAAAAGAAGTCAATGACCGCCGTGTCCAATCTACTTCAGCTGATGCTCCCGTTCACACAAGTGCCCCACTACAGCAGATTCCACCATCCCCTCGTCCCGAGGAAGTAACCGAACAACAAGTTGAGGCTGTGGTAGTTCCTACCTCAGTCGAACAAGAAGTTGATGTTGTGGACATATATCTTGTCAATCCTGATGAAGTAAAAGGTGCACCCGAGCAAAATGCTCCCGAAGAAAAGATTGACAAAGAAATTGAAATGGAAAAGCTAGTCCCATCACAAGTGAAGGATATTCAAGCTGAACCCTCTGGAACCACTAAGGAGGGAGAAAAGGTTGAGGGGGAGCAAGTTGCTGCCCAAGGTACTACCCCTACGGTCTCCTCATCTGGAGCTCCTGCCTGATGGACGTTAACCCTGCTCCTGGTTCTTTGGCTTCACAGCCAAAATAGGAAGAAAAGAAGTCTGAAGAGCCCATGGCTCACGAGGAGAAAGATGAAGAAGTTGCACCACCAGTTCTGTCCCACCAGGTCATTCCATCAGTGCTGCCGCAGCAGGCTGAAGAAGTTTTTGTGCCACCACCAATTGCTAAGTCATCGAAAGAAAAGGCCCTTGTGCCTGAATCTGAGAAAGTCGCTGAAGGAGTTCTAGCGAAGGAAAATGATCGTCAGGCAAATGATCTCATGCCATCTGGTTCAGAGAAGGTTATGGTACCTCATGTTCCAGTGCAGCCCTCTGATGAGAACACATCTGCAGCTGATGATGTTCAGTCGATGGAAATTAGCGAAGAAGTTTATCAGAAAAATCCTCAGGAATCTTTCCCGCTATTTTCATCTGAGTATGGCCCCAATGGCCCAGCTTTCAATGAGCAGCTTCACTCGTCGAAGCTTGCATTCTTTGGGGTAAGCCCATATGAAGGAGAAAGAACATCTTTGTCTCCGACGTTTTGGACAGAGGAGGAGGCAATATATTATGCTTGGATCTTGTTTGGCAAGCACAGGATTTTCAATCACAAGATGTTGAACTTTGCCAAGCTTGAAAATATGCCATGTTTCCACAGTACGCTTGACCATATTGAGCATGCACTTCTGAAGAGTTTTATGCGATTCAATAATGGATGGAACAAAGAGATTATCCTTCAGTTCTTCAACATGTTGTACAACACAGGGCAGATGGAAAACACTTCAACCTGGACGCTTGAATGGATGGCAGGCAGAGAAAGAATCAAATGCTTAGCATATCACTTTCTGGCCCTGATAAATTTACCTCGATGTGAATTTGAGAATGACAGAGAACACATACTGCATTTCTGGGAAGTATCTGATGCCCAACTCCATTTCCTAATGGATCCCACAATGGTGGGCGATGAATGCATCGCAGTTGACCCTAAGAAGTTGGCATACGACAACAAAGTGCTATTCCACATTATGTGTAATACCATCACGCCAACCAACAGGCCCAACTCCATCAAAGGCATCGTAGGAAATGCTCTGGTGTCAATATCTTAGGGAATCAAATTCGACATTCCTGACCTGTTTATTCGGAATCTGGCATGTGCTGCGGAAAACCCTCAGTCACTCAATCCCTATGCTCCTTGGATAATGTATGCCATTGAGCAGCTTACCAATGAAAAATTCTTCTGTGCCTACGCATCGAAGGTATTCATGCCACCTGTCCGTGACACTCAGTGCATCATGAAAGAATACAGAAAAGGAAAGGAACCTGTTGATGCTACTGCAACTGCTTATGCATCTGAGAGTGTACCGAAGGTTAAAGAAGCCAAGGTTGAAGTTCCTCATGAGGAAAATCCATCACTCTATGAGATTTGCATTCGCACTCAGCAGACTCTGGAGAGGCACATCAGAATGGATAGGAAGGAAAAGATGGAATTGCTGGCTGAACTGATTCTGATTCATAATCACACTCAGCAAATTATGTTGCATGAGAAGGATGTAAGGAAGAGAACATGGATCTTGCTGAGAAGGCATCACTCTCGCAAAGATCTAGCCAAGAAAGGGCTACTCAAAGACTATAACTATCTGGACTTGCTTGCAGTCCTGTGTGTCTGAAGACAAACTCCAGAGCTCCCACAACATTCTGCATCAACGGATCTGTTGTTTGTCAACCATGATGATGAGATCAAAGACACTGCCGGAACTCATATCTACAAGCCAGACGCACATCCTTCGAAGCCCCTCAAAACCAAGACTGCTACTCCTGGTTCTGCCTCAACTATTCCGCATTCTTCTGACTCTGGCTCTTCAAGTGGTTTCAATTCTAACTCAGAAGATACACCCATGGAGTAATTCCTCGTATGTACTCTCTTTCCTTTTTGACACTTGTTTACAAAAAGGGGGAGAATAACATCGAGTGATAGTAGTTTATTGGAGTTTGCAGGGTGTTTTGCTTCGAACTTTCATTTGGTTTCTCGTTGAAAAATTTGCACCGCATGTGGTGCTGAAAATCTCGATCGTCATGTAATGTTAATAACCCCCGCTTGCAATGCTATTTGCTTCACGCTATTTGTATGCAGGTTCTTTCGTATGTTTATTCCTTGATTGATCTTCATCGAAAATTGTTTATCCTACAAGGATACTCAACTGCTCCTCGAAGAAGAATAGAGAATCATCAAATGATGATGTTACGTTGGAGCACTATATGTTTCACAACCATTGGTTTGGATATGTTCTTATTGATACTTATCACTATCTAACCTTGCAGGATGTTAAAATGTCATCTATATGATTGACGAAGTGTTTTTCCTCGCGAATATCTTTTGCATCACTTTTCTGCAGGAAAACCACCTTCAAAGCATATCCACTCTGAGCTATGAATTATTATTCGATCCTGCTTTGATCTTATTGATTATCTAACATGCAAGAAAATTGTATCTCGTGTGGATCCAAATTGTGTTCTGAGAAAACCTTCATGACTTATCCATGTCACAAAACTCTTAATGTTTGTTTCACATCTAACCCTTGTCGAAGTTTTCATGATAGGAACAGCCTCAGACACCGTCGAGTGCATTGAACGAAATCTAGTATGAATTCTGCTGCCAATGACACTCATACGAAGAGAAATATATCTTCCCAAACCGAAGCATATCTTAAGGGGGAGAATTTATTATCTTTGTAATCTTCTCTCAATTTTCATTATTCTTCGCATTTCATTCCACTCATTATCTATCATTCGATGTGATCTGTTTTGTCAACAATCATCCAAAAAGGGGGAGATTGTTGGTGCAATATCTGCCTACCTTGTGTTTTGGAGATTGTTGACAGAAACAGGTATGGACTAATTTGTTTGCTAGTGCACACAGAGAGAAAAGTCCATACACAATCGAAGAGACTGCTGTCTCCGGTGCTGAGTTCGAGGAACTTCACCGAAGCATATCTGCGTTGCAGAGAAGAACAAGCTACATCTGTTGAAGTGAAAGAGTTGAGAAGATTAATGTGAAGAAATCGACCCCTCGAAAGTTTTCTGCTAAAGTGAAGCTTTTTTTTTAATACTGTCGTCCAAAGGTATTGACTGTAGCGATTGAATTCGAAGACGAAATGAAGACATAGCATTCATTTAGTTTTTCTTCTTTCAGTCTCTTGAGTCATAGGACCTCCGTACTATTAAGAGCGGTATAGGTTCTTGATGCTTAGATTGGCTGTGATGCTCAGCTAAAACCTATGAAAGCTGTGAGAAAATCTCTTTGTGCTCCGAGTAAATACTTGTCAGCAAAATACTATGATCTTCTTCGCCACAAGAGATTTGCCTCGGACCGAGGAGTTAGCATTTCTTGCTTCACAAGAAATGTTACCGCTGTGCTCAAATCCGACAGTTGGAATCATGTCGTTCGGCCATTGGCTGAGGCCGATGTCCAATTTGGTCATTTCCCATCTGGGAAGGCTGCAGCTATAAATAGCCACCCCACTCCAACCTTGATCGTTGGATGCTCCACTTGGATTTCTGAGAAGATTGATTTGAGCAACCCCTCTCCGAGTGATTTGAGTTTAAGATCCACCGAGAGAAAACCAAGAGCCCAAACTTAGACAGTGGTTTAGCATCACAACAGTTCTGAGTGAGGGGTCTTGTACCTGTTACTCTTGAGAGCTGTGCACTCTCTAGACGGATAGGTTTGGCTTCGAGTGTTGAAGAGTTGTTGTCTTCACCGAGCCTGATCTTCAGCAACCAAGAGTGATTGTGGTTCGCAAAGGTCGATCGAAGGTTTGGAGATCGCCGACAAGGATCTACCACGAGTGAAATCAACCTGAGTCTGATCAGCTCTGTGTTGAAGGAGAGTAGGGTGAAGAGAGTTTATCTTCCGTGTTAAGTCACAGCCCCTCCAACCAGATGTAACCCTTTGGCAGAAGGGTGAACTGGTCTACCAAATCTTTTGTCGCCATCGAGCACCACTGGTTTTATCAATTCTACTGCATTTCTTTCAGTAGTTTTCATTCGTGCTCTGTGCCACTAGATTCTCTGATCATTGTTTGTTCTGTGTCTTTCATCATGTGTAGTCGTGTCAAATACTTTCTTTATCTTCGTCATTATTCCTTCGTTGTTAGTCTGTATCCTTGTTATCTTGTTTGTTTTGTTTAGTATCAACTATGTTTTGTTTCATTCTGTTACACCTGCTTGCTTGTTCCATAACCCTCATCGTAGTTAAACCCATTGTCCATCAAGCTCACTCTGTCGTAAATGCCTTTCTCGATGAATATGCCTCTGACGAAGAAATCTGATTTAGTGCATTTCCCTCTATACTCTATTCTGCTGCGGTGCGTGGATTAAGTTTCAAAGCTTTTGAAAGAAAATTTGAATCTCCCATTCACCCCTCCCTCTGGTCGATATACTCTCGGTCCTAACACTAGGTCAAGCGATTCCGCTCCCTTGTAATCGATACTCAAGCAATAAGCACGAATGCCGGATTAGGCTTTCACCTCGATCGTGAGGGGCCGAACTTGGGTAAACTCGTGTCTTTCGTCCCGCTCAACCCCTTCAAGCTAATCATTGTTGCGATGGCTCCATGCCTAAGTCCTTTTGGTAGGGCATCTGCTATGTTAAACCCACGACAGTTGGCGCCAACCATGGGGCTAGCGCACGGTGGTTTCAAGTTCTTGAAGGGCTCTTTCCTAGGGATCGAGGGATACGCCATTGGTAGGATGACCAAGAGTCGCCGTGGCAAGCTCTACATCGACGATGCTGGTTGGGGCCCCGAGGCCGACTCAATCGAGTACGGGTACCGGGTCCCCTTCAGCGGAATTCATGTCTTCATCAGAAAGATCGGCGAGGTGCCACAACACAGAGGGAAGCAGGGATTTGCAGAGGTCCAGAGCTTGGAGCTTTTAAAACAGAGATGAATATAATTTTGAGCGGTATGCTTTCATTGTCAACATAACAACCAAGAGATCTAACTATCTTCCATGCTAGACACATTATAAGCGGTTCCCAAACAGAATGGTAAAGTTTTTAATCCCCCTCCACCAACAATCACACACCATGGCTAGCCGAATCCAGGGGTACCGTCCATACCAACAATAGTCCTGGGGGAGTTTTGTTTAATTATTATATTTTGATTTGATTCTGAGCAAGGAACTGGGCATCCCGATTACCAGCCACTTTGTCGGGGTACAGAAACAGGGGTGTATGTTTCCCCTGACTTGTGCACGGACGGTAGGCCTCCACCACAACAGCACCAAGCATCCAAGACAAGGCCAAGCTGAAGATATAGCTCTTTGAGAAGTCAAAGGGCGGATCAAGAAGACCAAGACAAACCAAAGGAGCAAGATCTCACCAAGGGGAAACCTCCCTTGCCCGGCAGGTGAGCCTGCTTAGGTCGAGGTCGTCCTAGAGACAAGTCTCAAGACTCCCCCGGCAGGCTTGCCAGGGATGCCGAGGGTGGATTACCCCGCCAAGGCTCCACCGCTCCACCTCACAGCAACGCAAGTAACCTATCGGTGCGGTGTCGAGCCGCCAACTGGTTAAGTGCCCTATTTGGTACGTGGCAGTGCATTTCTGAGGAAGAACACCCCTAAATGACACCCGTCCAGGAGATGTGTCATGCAGGTAGGCGAAGAGGTGGCTGAATGGCACGGCAAGGCTTGCCGGGCTACACCCACGATGTGACACTAAGCGGTGCATTTAATGCGCCTTGTCCTGTCTGCAGAGTTAGGTATGAAAGCACTGTTTGCTATCCAATCAGTACGTATTGACTGAATTGCCATTGTGGTGACCCCTTGACCTATAAAAGGAGCGCCGGGGCAACCTTAGAAAGGATTCGGGCCCCTGTACGCTCATACGCGGGTAGCTACTCTCGTCCCGAGGCGACCTTGCCGGGCTAGAGCGCTGCGTCTCCACCCCGGTCCATTCATCAATCCACCAAAGCAGGAGTAGGGTTTTACGGCTCGCGGCAGCTCGAACCTGGGTAAAAACTGCCTATGTCATCACCGCCGTGCCTTTCTACGGCCTCTGCTCTTTTTGCAGTGCGCCCTTCCCCCTTGCCGAACCACAAGGGGCCGATGGCCCCATAGGTGGCCGTGTTGAACCACGGCATCATTGGCGCGCTAGGTAGGGGGAAAGCGCCTGTGCGAACCCGAGGTCATAAGTGGCGCGTCCATCTTCATCGTCGTCTTCTTCATCGGCGACATCCCTTGGCACGCCAGCGCCTAAGAGAAAGTCCGACTGTGATAGCCCGGTTTTTGCCCTCCTTCTTTTTCTGAATTTTCTTGCCATTTGATTTGAATTTGGATTTTTGAATCAACTCAGTTGGACTTAAACACTTGGGCATATCCTTGATTTTCACCCAAGTGGCCCATCTCTCTCAAAACCATCATTCCCTCTTTGAAATATCCCAAAATGGTCCTAGGAATATTTTTCATAAATGAAAAATATTCACTTTCCCTTCAAAACCTCACTTCAGCAACATATGCTCCAAAGCAACCCTCATTTTTCTTGCCCACAAAAATCTGAGAAAATTCTCAAATATTCTTTGAACCTTAGCACACCTCCCTGAGCAAAAATATTGCATGGTCACTTGGAATATATTTGCTACAGAAAATCTTTTCTGTTCTGGACAGAAAATGCACTTTGTACATGAAGTGTATTTTTCCTTGATCCAATGGAGCTGAAAATTTTAGGGCTTCATTACCATCCTAAGAAACTACTAACCACCAAAAATCAGCCCTAAACTCCTTCTAGATATGTCTCAGTTAACCTCACAAGTTTCTGTCCAGAAACTTGCCAGGAAGCTTCACTCACGCACAGCTCACCTGTGACCAACTCAAACACATGGAGCAACCCAAACCATCAAGGACTACACGCCAGACATGAATTCAATGCACGGCGTGGCTCTATGCCAAAGTTCACATGGTGACCACGCGTGTGCACCATGCCAACCTGCCTGTCGACGCGCTCTGGACGCCGCCGACGCTCCTGTTTCGCGTGTGCTCGCTTCCCCGCTAGCCGTGCCTTGCCAAACCTCGCCACAATCATCGTCTTGATGCACTTAACTCCGCCCTGGCGCTCGGCGACGCCGGAGCTCGCCGCAGCGAGCACGGGCACGACGCGGCCAAGCGTATAGTGCGCCTGTGCCCCTGCTCTCGTCGCCACCCGCCTCCTGTGCTCGTCCTCGCTCGCCCACATTGGCCGCGTGAGCCATGGATGCTTCTCCCCCTCTCACTGACGCCGTTCGTCGCCGGGCGCCGTCTCTAGAGAACTCCGGCGGAGCCCAAGCCCCTCTCCTCCCTCGCCTATAAATAGGACCCCTCCCCAGTCTCTCCGAGCATTGCCTCTCACTCCCACACTTGCCACGACCTCGTAGATAGCTGCAGCCCGGCCGGGCAGGCCTCTGGCCTCCGTTCCCGACCGGAGTTCGCCGGCGATCCCCTCCGCTGCTCCCCGCCTCTCCAGAGCCTCTCAAGCTCAACCAGCTTCTCCGGCGTGTCCCTGGTGATCCTCTGGTGCGCGCTGGTGCAGTTGGAGCCCCTGGAGTCGCCGCATCGCGCCATCTTCTTCCTCTCCGGTGAACCCCGACCACGGCCGCCGCTGGAGAAGAAGATTTCGAGCCCTTCCGTCCATCCCTAGCCACGTTTCGGGTACGTACGGACTCCTTGAGGTCTTGCGCATCCATCCCCTCCATCCACGGCGGCGGCCGACCTCTCCTCGCCGGAGAAACACCGGCGCATTGCCGTCTCCCCTCTGTTTCTCTCTCCCTCTCTCTAAACCTGATAGTGGGGGCCCACTGTCAGCCTCACAGCCGTGCCCGAAGCGGTATAAGTGGTGGCGCCCCGCTGAAATACGCTTTCGACGTCAACCCCCCCGGTTTTTCTCTTTATTTGAATTTAATTCAAATCTTGACCAGAAACTTTGACCAGCCTTAACTTTTAAACCATAAGTCCAAATGAATTGATTCTTTTTGCATTGTGTTTGTGTTGAAAAGTTCTAGCAGCACACCAAAATGGAGATTTTTCTTTGCTGTCTAGAATTTCGTGTGAATTTCAGAATGATTCTTGATATTTTCTTTTTCTGTTTTTAAATATTTTCAGAGGGAGAAGCTTTTCTTGAAGATAATCAGGAGGAGTGTGAACCTCCTCTGCACTAAGGCAAGCCACACCAACATTTGCATGGTGTCATTTCAGTATTTATGATTTTCCAACTTGAATATGAGTTATTTCATGCATTTAATTATTTAAGTAAATAATGCTTATGTTAGTTACTTTGTCATGGTTGAAATGTTTAGTTTACAGTAGTGTTTGAATATCTAGACTAGTATGAGGTAGTAGAAGTAGTTTTGATTGTGTGAGTATGAAATGGTATGATACGACTAGCATCGGTATTACTTTCATATGCGAGGAATTTATTCGAATAAGTTAGTATCATAACTAAAAATGATGAGTGTTAAAAACCAGTGAAGTAGAACCAGTAAAGTTTGGTGATGACTAGTGCAAGTAGAAAACTTGATGATGTTGATCTGCTTACTCTAAGTGTTATTTGATGCATGTTGGATGGTTGCATGTTCATGGCATATCGTGACTCAAGTTATTTTATTTCAAGATAAAACTGATGTTAATTCAACTTGAACATAACATTGATCGAGTCATGGTGCCACTGAATCAAGTTTTTCCCAGTGCAACCACATTAGCCTTTATGGGAAGGCCTTTATTCGGTCCGTTGTCATGCCTCTGGTCGGTACCTCCAACAAGGGAAGGTTATGGTCGTGCGGTACCCTGGCCCGGTAAGCAGACATAACCTTGTGTGCCCGTTTGTATTATGGTAACTTGTCCCCGTTTGGGACCGTTATTGTTTTGCCACGACGGTGGCCGTTGATGCCTTTGGTAGGCACGGGGCCACCCAGGACTTAGGCCCGAGGGGAGTTAGTCGGATCGGCCGGGAGAGTGTCATGGCAATGGGAGGGTTCTGTCGGAATGCTGTTGGTCCACTCGAATGGGAAGACGAGGCCATGGGTTCCGTGATGTGGGTACAGTGTGCTAACCTCTGCAGAGTGTTATTTAAATCTATCGATAGCCGCGTCCTCGGTTACGGACATAACTCGTGAGTAAGTCACACCATGGATCAACATTAATAAGTAATCTTGCACCCTAACTTTATAAGCTTGTCACTGGTTAAGTGATGATGTTTGTGAGATCATGAAGATAATTGTTGTGAGAACCAAAATGTTGGTTTCATTCGTGATCCGGGTATGATCACCGTTTGGTTAAGAGATAACCCGTTGGTAAGAAAGTCTGAGGGACTCGGTGCACAAGTTAGTTTCACTGTATCAGTAGTGGGTTATTGCACTGCATTTAACTTGATTAAATATCATGATATTGTTTGCCATTATGTTTATGCTTGTTGTGAGCTTGCAAGTACATTCAATGTACTGACCTGGCGTGTCATGCCAGATTTCAGGAAAGTTTTTCCGGATCGGAGTGCTTCCCGTGTCTAGATCGTGTCCACATCGGTGTCCCTGTGCCATGGAGTTCCGCTTCGTCGTCGTTCCGCTACCTCGTAGTTGATGTAATTGAGGCCCCTTGATGTTCACTAAATAATGTACATATTGTTCAGCCGCACCGTGTGTGCCGCTTGGCCTCGCTACTTGATGTAATATCGAACTTATGTCTCCGCTAGCATCAATAAAGCGGTTGTTTTCTGCACCAAGATGTTGTGTGTTGCCAGAAGACTTGATCTCTGGGCTGGCAATGCAAGGTAAACCGGTTCCTCTGAGCCGGGGTGCCACAACACTTGGTATCAGAGCCGCGCTGACTGTAGGACATGCTAGACCACCGACACATTAGTTGAACATTAGCTAGATTATAAATTAAGTGCCGATAGTGTTTGCATCTGATTGCTGCATTGCATGCACTTGGTTTATTATTATTTCTAACCGACTAATGGTGTTGAGTGTAGATGGCTCCAGTGCCGTATGCGTGCTAGTTGGAGCTACTACCGTACACTTCGCCGCACCTTCTTCAGAATGTATGGCGTCGACTCTACCCTCACGGTGATGACCCAGTGTATCAGGTGTACCGGGAGCGTCTAGCAGACTCAATATACGAGTATTACGCAGTGGTTACTTTGCGCAGCAGTTCAGCATCAGGCTCTTACACTCGTACCTCTAAGAGTGGTTTTGCTTCCACCGCCGCTCAGGCCATCCAGTTTGCTGCATTTGAGGTCCTCGTTGAGCTATGCTATAACGAGATCCATATGCAGACCCTCCCAGGTTTTTACTACTATCCATCCCTGCACGACGATGGTCGTGTCCGTTTTCCTATCATTGATCCGGCGGCCGATAGTGCTACTAGCCACCTTTCTCGCTACATCACTGCTAGTTATCTTCTGATTCATGAGCTGGCTCGAGAGCTGACTTGTGCTCGCACTACTTTAGTAGCCGCTAGGTCCTATCCCACTCCCCCTTCCATGGGATTTACTCCTTATATTGCACCCGGTTCTAGCTCGCCTGTTTCCCCGGTTACTCCTCCGAGTAGCTCGGGCACCTCGACCGTGACTCCCCACAGTGCCCCTGCTGAGTGGGCTTCCCTTCTCGCTACCCCCGCAGCCCCCATGCTCCAGCCTCATCCCGCACCTGCCCCTGAGGGAGAGCCCTTGAGGCAGCACCGTTGTGTTACCTTTAACCCGGAGGTCTCTGTTAACATCGTCAGTTCGGGATCGGAGTCCGGCTTAGGAGAGGACCAAGCAGGACCGGCAGAGCACTAGAGCGTCCGAGTATCCGCAGTTGTCATGTGGATGTACGGATGTAGTCGTACGAGTCATGATGTTTCGTTTCATGTATGAGAGTAGTCGAACCCGTCATGATGTTTATCTTTCATGTATGAGTATGTATAATTATGTTGGAACTTTTATTATTCGATTTGTTTCTCGTTGTTTTTCTTTCGGGTTTGTCGCTGGTTTTTCTTCCCATTTTGGATGTTGCTCATCACGGTTGCTTTATATTGGGAAAAACAAACAATAGAATGACACGGGGAGGCAGCAGCAGTCACGCTTGTGAGGATGTCCCTGTTCGTCGCTCAGCGAGACAGGCAGGACATTCCCCCGAGCCGTATTCTCCACCACCGCCTCCACTGCCACATCCACCCTCCACTGAACAAATTATGCGAATGTTTGAAGAAAGAAGGAACAACGATCTGATTGAGCTGTTGAAAAGTGTGCAAGCTATGGTTGGGCAGAATGGAAATCAGAATGGTCATCACTCCAAGCTGTCAGACTTTCAGAGGACCAAACCTCCCAGTTTCAGTCAAGTTATTGATCCTTTGGAAGTCGATGATTGGTTAAGGACTATTGACAAGAAGCTTGAGATTGCCCGCTCTGAAGAAGCTGACAAGGTTCTGTTTGCTACACACTATCTTGAAGGAGCTGCCACTATATGGTGGGATAATGCTAAAGCCATGTGGCCTGCAGACGAAGAAATCACTTGGACTAAATTCAAGTACCATTTCCGCAAATATCATATTCCCGCAGTATTATGAAGGTCAAGCAACATGAATTCCTCGCGCTCACCCAAGGAAGTCTGTCAGTCAGTGAGTATCTGCATAAGTTCAACCATTTGGCCTGTTATTCTCTCTATGATGTGGCCACAGAAGAAAGAAAGATCGACAGATTTCTTGGAGGACTGAACCAGCACCTCAGATGTACTCTCAGTATCTTTGATTTTCCGGATTTCCAAACTCTGGTAATCAAGGTCCTCATTGTTGAAAGAGAACACAAGCTCGTGCATGACAATAAGCCCGCTAATAATGATCATAAGCGCAAGTTTGAGCCTAAGAAGGATGGACAGCCGATGCAGAAGGCTCGTACTTGGCAGCAAACTCAGGTTGAGTACAAACCCAATTGGCAGCAGAATGTTAACAAGACCACTACTCAAGTTAAGAATGTCGTGACCAGCCCGGTGCGCGAAGAGTGTCAGCGCAACAATTCGTGTTTCAATTGTGGACAAACAGGACATTATGCCAGACAGTGCCCCAAGAACGGCAAGCCAAATGCCCCATTCAGGCCGCAAGTCAACCAAATGGTGCCATACCCTGTCCAGAGGACCATCCAAGGGCAAGTTCACCACCTCTCCGCAGACGAAGCCCAAGAGGACCCGGAAGTCATCATTGGTATGTTTCCTGTTAATAGCATACCTGCAATAATTTTATTTGACTCTGGGACTTCCCACTCTTTTATTTCGCGGAGTTTTGTGGCCCAAAACAAATTTCCTTGCTCAATTTTGGGAAAAAGTATGATGGTACAATCCCCGGGATCTGTGCTCAGAAGCAATCTGGTCTGCCGTAATTTGGAAATTGATATCATGGGAGTCCGCTTCCCAACTTCCTTGATAGTCATCGAGTCTACCAAGTTGGATATTATTTTGGAGTTGAACTGGTTGACCCAATATCAAGTATGCATCAACTGTGCGACCAGAGAAGTCCCCTTGACAAGCCAGGAAGGTCGAACCACAAAATTCTATGCCCGTAGGAACATACCCAAGAAAGAAATGGTCTTCACCGCTGTAGCTGAAGAATTCGAATTAATTCTTGTGGTCAGTGAGTTTCCAGATGTATTCCCTGAGGAATTACCAGGAATGCCGCCAGACCGGGAGCTTGAGTTTGCAATTGACCTTGTGCCCGGGACCGCACCGTTATACAAGAAGTATTATCGGATGCCTTCGTCAGAATTAGTGGAATTAAAGAAATAGCTTGATGAGATGCTTCAGAAAGGATATATCCGTCCGAGCTCTTCACCATGGGGATCACCCGCAATATTTGTGGACAAGAAAGACGGCAGTCTCCAGATGTGTGTGGATTACCGTCAGTTGAATGATGTCACTATCAAGAACAAATATCCACTACCAAGGATTGATGATCTGTTTGATCAACTCAGCGGGGCAAAAGTGTTCTCCAAGATTGATTTGAGGACCGGATACCATCAGCTCAAGATCAAGAAGGAAGATATTCCTAAGACTGCGTTCACTACCTGATACGGTCTTTACGAATATACGGTTATGTCTTTCGGCCTCACCAATGCCCCTGCTTTCTTCATGCATATGATGAATAAGGTATTCATGGATTTCTTGGATAAGTTTGTGGTGGTCTTCATCAGTGACATCCTCATATACTCGAAAGGTGAAGAAGAGCACAAGGGACACCTCAGAGCAGTATTACAAAGACTCCGTGACCATCAGCTATACGCAAAATTCAGCAAATGCAAATTTTGGCTCAAACAAGTCGGATTTTTGGGGCATGTTCTTTCAGCAGAAGGCATAGCTGTGGACCCAGGCAAAGTAAAGGATGTGCTTGATTGGACAGCACCCACGACCGTATCTGAGATCCGGAGTTTTCTGGGATTAGCCGGATACTACCGCCGATTCATTGAAGGTTTCTCTAAGATTGCCAAGCCAATGACGGAACTCCTCAAGAAAGATAAGAAATTTGGATGGACTGAGGACTGCGAGAAAAGTTTCAATGAGTTGAAGACCAGATTAACGATAGCACTGGTGTTGACCCTTCTAGACATCTACCGCAGCTTTGATGTATACTATGACGCATCCAGGAAAGGTATTGGGTGTGTACTCATGCAAGATGGCAAGGTTGTAGCATACGCATCCCGCCAGCTACGACCCCACGAAGGGAACTATCCTACACATGATTTGGAGTTGGCCGTGGTTGTGCACGCTCTGAAGATTTGGAGACACTACCTCATTGGAAAAAGGTGCCAGATATTTACCGACCACAAGAGTCTCAAGTATATATTCACTCAACCGGACTTAAACCTTCGATAGCGAAGATGGCTCGAGTTAGTCAAGGATTATGACCTTGGAATAAATTATCATCCGGGTAAGGCCAACGTGGTTGCTGATGCCCTCAATCGCAAGCCTGCCAGTCTGAATGCCATGATGGAGTCTTTGCCTCCTGAACTCCAAAAAGAGATTGTTCAGCTTAACTTGGTTATTGTTAATGCCGGCCTTGCAAATATATTGGAAATAACTCCTACCCTCGAGGATGAGATCCGTATGGCCGAGACAGACGACTCAGCTCTGCAACACCATGTCAAGCGTATGCAAGAAGGCAAGACCCAGGATTTCTCTAAGGATCAGCAAGGTACGCTAAGGTTTCGAGGATGGATTTGCGTACCTGAGCTAGCAGACCAGAGAAAGAAGATCTTGGCAGAAGCGCACGAATCTTCGTATTCAATTCACCTAGGAGGTACCAAAATGTACGAAGACCTTCGGCAGATATTTTGGTGGGATGGAATGAAGAAGGGCATCGCATACTTTATCGTTTGTTGTGATGTATGCAACAATGTGAAGGCGGAACACCAGAAACCCGCCGGACTTCTCCAACCTCTACCCGTTCTGCAATGGAAGTGGGATGATGTCTGCATGGATTTCATCACAGGCCTACCAAGGACTCACCGAGGCAATGATGCAGTATGGGTCATGGTGGACACGCTGACAAAGGTATTCATTTTATTCCCATCCGAACCACCTATCAAGCTGATCAACTCGCACAGCTATATGTGTCCAGAATAGTCAGTTTGCATGGAGTGCCAAGAACTATCACTTCCGACAGAGGTTCACTCTTTACCTCCGCCTTCTGGTCACGCCTCCATCAAGCTTTGGGGACCGCACTAAAATACAACACAGCCTATCATCCTCAGACAGATGGGCAGACTGAGCGAGTAAACCAAATACTTGAAGATATGCTCTGAGCATGTGCTTTGGCCCAAGGACCCAAGTGGGAAGATTGTCTATCGTATGCCGAGTTCTCTTACAACAACAGCTTCCAGACCAGCCAGAAGATGTCACCTTATGAAGCTTTGTATGGCCGTAAGTGCCGCACTCCACTAAACTGGTCTCAAACCGGAGATAGCCGCATTTTTTAAACTAATTTAATAATGGAGGCTGAAAAGCAAGTCAAGGAGATCCGAGATAGACTACAGTTGGCTAAGTCCCGACAGAAGAGTTATTATGATGCAAAACACCGTCAGATCAGTTTTGAACCCGGAGAGCATGTGTACCTTTGAGTCACACCCATGAAAGGGATCAAGAGATTTCAGACCCGAGGAAAACTGGCACCAAGATATATTGGTCCATTCCCAGTTATGACCAGAGTTGGCACAGTTGCTTATCAGTTGGAACTGCCACCAGAATTGTCAGAGGTGCATAATGTGTTCCATGTCTCTCAACTGAGAAGGTGTATCTCGCCATCGGAGAAAAGGACTGATATGGCAGAGATAGAGCTTGCTAAGGATTTAACCTATGAGGAGAAACCGTTCCAAATATTGGATGAGACAAAACGAGTCACTCGCAGCAAGGTGATAAAATTTTATACTGTTCAGTGGGAGCACCACACCGAGGAAGAAGCAACTTGGGAAAGAGAGGAATTTTTAAGGGCAGCCTATCCAGAATTGTTTTCCCGAGCAACCGAATCTTGAGGACGAGATTTATCCTAAGTGGGGGAGGTTTGTGATAGCCTGGTTTTTGCCCTCCTTCTTTTTCTGAATTTTCTTGCCATTTGATTTGAATTTGGATTTTTGAATCAACTCAGTTGGACTTAAACACTTGGGCATATCCTTGATTTTCACCCAAGTGGCCCATCTCTCTCAAAACCATCATTCCCTCTCTGAAATATCCCAAAATGGTCCTAGGAATATTTTTCATAAATGAAAAATATTCATTTTCCCTTCAAAACCTCACTTCAGCAACATATGGTCCAAAGCAACCCTCATTTTTCTTGCCCATAAAAAATCTGAGAAAATTCTCAAATATTCTTTGAACCTTGGCACACCTCCCTGAGCAAAAATATTGCATGGTCACTTGGAATATTTTTGCTACAGAAAATCTTTTCTGTTCTAGACAAAAAATGCACTTTGTACATGAAGTGTATTTTTCCTTGATCCAATGGAGCTGAAAATTTTAGGGCTTCATTACCCTCCTAAGAAACTACCAACCACCAAAAATCAGCCATAAACTCCTTCTAGATTTGTCTCAGTTAACCTCACAAATTTCTGTCCAAAAACTTGCCAGGAAGCTTCACTCACGCACAGCTCACCTGTGACCAACTCAAACACATGGAGCAACCCAAACCATCAAGGACTACATGCCAGACATGAATTCAATGCACGGCATGGCTCTATGCCAAAGTTCACGCGGTGACCACGCGTGTGCACCGTGCCAACTTGCTTGTCGACGCGCTCTGGACGCCGCTGACGCTCCTGTTTCGCGCGTGCTCGCTTCCCCGCTCGTCGTGCCTTGCCAAACCTCGCCACAATCATCGTCTATATGCACTTAACTCCGCCCTGGCGCTCGCCGATGTCGGAGCTCGCCGCAGCGAGCACGGGCACGATGCGGCCAAGCGTACAGTGCGCCCGTGCCCCTGCTCTCGTCGCCACCCGCCTCATGTGCTCGTCCTCGCTCGCCCACAGTGGCCGCGTGAGCCATGGATGCTTCTCCCCCTCTCACTAACGCCGTTCATCGCCGGGCGCCATCTCCAGAGAACTCCTGCGGAGCCCGAGCCCCTCTCCTCCCTCGCCTATAAATAGGACCCCTCCCCAGTCTCTCCGAGCCTCACCTCTCACTCCCACACTTGCCACGACCTCGTAGATAGCCGCAGCCCGGCCGGGCAGTCCTCTGGCTGCCGTTCCCGACCGAAGTTCACCGGCGATCCCCTCCGCTGCTCCCCGCCTCTCCAGAGCCTCTCGAGCTCAACCAGCTTCTCCGGAGTGTCCCTGGTGATCCTCTGGTGCATGCTGGTGTAGTTGGAGCCCCTGGAGTCGCCGCATCGCGCCGTCTTCTTCCTCTCCGGCGAACTCCGACCGCGGCCGCTGCTAGAGAAGAAGATTTCGAGCCCTTCCGTCCATCGCTACCCACATTTCGGGTACGTACGGACTCCTTGAGGTCTTACGCATCCATCCCCTCCATCCACGGCGGCGGACGACCTCTCCTCGCCAGAGAAACGCTGGCGCATCACCGCCTCCCCTTTGTTTCTCTCTCCCTCTCTCTAAACCTGACAGTGGGGGCCCACTGTCAGCCTCACAGCCGCGCCCGAAGCGGAATAATTGGTGGCGCCCACTGAAATACGCGTTCGACGTCACCCCCCCCCCCCCTCCCCTTGGTTTTTCTTTTTATTTGAATTTAATTCAAATCTTGACTAGAAACTTTGACCAGCCTTAACTTTTAAACCATAAGTCCAAATGAATTGATTCTTTTTGCATTGTGTTTGTGTTGAAAAGTTCTAGCAGCACACCAAAATGGAGATTTTTCTCTACTGTCTAGAATTTCTGGTGAATTTTAGAATGATTCTTGATATTTTCTTTTTCTGTTTTTAAATATTTTCAGAGGGAGAAGCTTGTCTTGAAGATAATCAGGAGGAGTGTGAACCTCCTCTGCACTAAGGCAAGCCACACCAACATTTGCATGGTGTCATTTCAATATTTATGATTTTCCAAATTTAATATGAGTTATTTCATGCATTTAATTTTTTAAGTAAATAATGCTTATGTTAGTTACTTTGTCATGTTTGAAATGTTTAGTTTACAGTAGTGTTTGAATATCTAGACTAGTATGAGGTAGTAGAAGTAGTTTTGATTGTGTGAGTATGATATGGTATGATACGACTAGCATCGGTATTACTTTCATATGCGAGGAATTGATTCGAATAAGTTAGTGTCATAACTAAAAATGATGAGTGTTAAAAACCAGTGAAGTAGAACCAGTAAAGTTTGGTGATGACTAGTGCAAGTAGAAAACTTGATGATGTTGATCTGCTTACTCTAAGTGTTATTTGATGCATGTCGGATGGTTGCATGTTCATGGCATATCGTGACTCAAGTTATTTTATTTCAAGTTAAAACTGATGTTAATTCAAGTTGAACATAACGTTGATCGAGTCATGGTGCCACTGAATTGAGTTTTTCCCAGTGCAACCACATTTGCCTTTATGGGAAGGCCTTTATTCGGTCCGTTGTCATGCCTCTGGTCGGTACCTCCAACAAGGGAAGGTTATGGTTGTGCGGTACCCTGGCCCGATAAGCAGACATAACCTTGTGTGCCCGTTTGTGTTATGGTACCTTGTCCCCGTTTGGGACCGTTTATGTTTTGCCACGACGGTGGCCGTTGATGCCTTTGGTAGGCACGGGGCCACCCAGGACTTAGCCCCGAGGGGAGTTAGTTGGAGTGGCCGGGAGAGTGTCATGGCAATGGGAGGGTTCTGTCGGAATGCCGTTGGTCCACCCGAATGGGAAGACGAGGCCATGGGTTCCGTGATGTGGGTACAGTATGCTAACCTCTGCAGAGTGTTATTTAAATCTATCGATAGCCGCGTCCTCGGTTACGGACATAACTCGTGAGTAAGTCATACCATGGATCAACATTAATAAGTAATCTTGCACCCTAACTATATAAGCTTTTCACTGGTTAAGTGATGATGTTTGTGAGATCATGAAGATAATTATTGTGAGAACCAAAATGTTGGTTTCGTTCGTGATCTGGGTATGATCACCGTTTGATTACGAGATAACCCGTTGGTAAGAAAGTCCGAGGGACTCGGTGCACAAGTTAGTTTCACTGCATCAGTAGTGGGTTATTGCACTGCATTTAACTTGATTAAATATCATGATATTGTTTGCCATTATGTTTATGCTTGTTGTGAGCTTGCAAGTACATTCAATGTACTGACCTGGCGTGTCATGCCAGATTTCAGGAAAGTTTTTCCGGATCGGAGTGCTTCCCGTGTCTAGATCGTGTCCACATCGGTGTCCCTATGCCATGGAGTTCCGCTTCATCATCGTTCCGCTGCCGCATATTTGACGTAATCGAGGCCCCTTGATGTTCACTAAATAATGTACATATTGTTCAGCCGCACCGTGTGTGCCGCTTGGCCTCACTACTTGATGTAATATCGAACTTATGTCTCCGCTAGCATCAATAAAGCAGTTATTTTCTGTACCAAGATGTTGTGTGTTGCCAGAAGACTTGATCTCTGGGCTGGCAATGCAAGGTAAACCGGTTGCTCTGAGCCGGGGTGCCACACCGACACAACAGTTCGGAAAGGAAGCAACATCGCTCCTTCCCCCGTCCTATCCAGCTTCCATTATACACCTCCCCCGCAGCTGCAGCTGCGGCGAAAGCGAGGGATGACGACGGCGGCGGCTCCCAACAGCCCGGGCGACGTGGTCGCCACGCGAGCCCGGTATGGGAGAAGGAGCACGGTGATGAGGTACATGGTTTATCCCCCTGCCACTTTTACCTGGCGACGATTGAGCCACACCGGGTTTTTAGCGTCGACAACGTCGATGAGCCCACACGAAACTTGGTTCAGCATTTACCCTGCTAAGGGAAAATCCTGAGTGGAGCGCCGGTGCGAATCCATTGCTCGACGCCCCGGCAAGCATGCTCCGGCAAGGCCGTCCGCGTCAGCGTGACTTTTGCGCCAGCGCGGTAAGATCGTCAAAAGGTGTAAAGAGGAAAGGAGAGAAACCGACCTCATCTTGTGTCTTGCTTCGCCACCCGCGAGAGATCTATGGTCCCCTCTGGCCCTTGCCGGGGATCCATAAGTAACAAATGAAGCGCCATTTTCCCAAGGCACGTGGGCGTGATGAACGACCTCGGTCAGAGAAGGTGATGAGGGTAAACGAAAGCTAAGTTAACACGTCCCTTGACTTTCTCTCCGGAGTTTACATTTGCTTATCCCTCGGACAATCAATGGTTTTTTTCCTATGGTCAAGCCTTTCGTGTGATGGCACCTTAACAGATTTGCCTGTGCCCCCGCTCTGTTTCGAGCCTGCTCATGGAGCGGGTGCCTGCCTCAAGGGCTCCTGAAGGAAAAACCTGCCGGGACATACCTTCACCAGCTGAATGCTAAGGACCTGCTCCTCATAGCAATCGTGGCAGTATACTACCAGTGGGCAGCCAAAGCACATACAAAGAAACTGGCTATACGAACATCCATGGATTAAACCTGAGAGGGATAGCATGCATCTAGAATTAATTAATACACCAGTTTAGCGCAAGCGAAAGTAGTACTGGATCTAAACACGAGACATGCATGATGTTTTGTTATAGGGCGGTACGCCAATGTGAATAGTTCAGAGCCACGTTTGGCGATCTTATTGAGCCCTGGGGACGTCGAGGACCTTGTTGGTGAAGGGGCAGCCTTCACCTTGGCCGCAGACACATCAGCGCCTACCGAGAGCCTCCTGAAGCCATCGGCAAGATTGAGTTCAGGGTGGCGGTAGGCGAGGTTGCTCAAGACCATGAAGAGGGCGTTGCGGGCAAGCTTTCGGGACTCGCTTGCGAAGAAAGCGTCTCTTCCTTCTTCATGAGTCTTCAAACCTTCAATCAACTCATTGAAGGAGAGCCCTAACTTGACACTCGGGACCTCATGCCGGCCAACCGAGAAGACTGGCCCCTCCATGCCATCGTTGCAACCTGGGCAGAGAGGCGCTCAGTGATGTCGACCAGGCTTTTGATCCAAAGGTCAACCTGCTCGGATTGGTTCGCCAGCTTGTCCTCTGCATCCTTCTGTAGGAGTCTCGCATTGTCCAGATCCTTCATTAGCTGCTTTTCGCGGACCACGCCAGACTCGATCAAGCTCTCCAGGGTACCTACCCTAGCCTTCATGTCTTCAATAGTGTCGTTGGCGGTCCAAGGTCCTGGCTCTTGGAGGAAAGCTGAGATTGCACCTCCTTCAGAAGGATCTCTGCTTTCTGTGCCTCCTCCTTGAGGGTCACAACTTCCTTGGTGCTCCCGGCAAGCTCTTCTTTTAGTTTGGACACCTACTGGTCATGATCAGCCTTGGCAATAGATGCAGCGGCAAGGTCATCGGCAATCTTCTTCAGTTGGGCGACAGAGTCAGTAGTAAGAGCATCCAGGGCTGCCTTGTGCTTGTCCTCCTGCTCCTTGGTACACTGCTAGACGAGGGCTTCCAGTTCATCGTCTTTAGCGCGGAGGGTGGCCTCCAGGTTCTCCTCCCGGGAAGAGATGCTCTGCTCCTTGGCGTCCAGAAGCGCTGTGCGTTCCGCCAGGCGAGCTTCTCGGGTGGCGACATCCTCTTTCGCTATGGAGATCATCTCCTGTTGCCGCAAGAGGACTTGGAACTTCCTGCTGTGCCACTCACGCAGCTCATTACTCATGTCTCTCAACTTCTGGCCCACGCTGTTGGCGGAACTTTGTTGCTCCTTGAGTACCTGCCATTTTTGGCCATACCAGTTCTGCATTTCCTTGACGCCCGTTGCCACGGACTCCAGGAAGGACAGGTCCATGGCTGCGTCAGCTAGGTCGTCGGCTCCTCCAACCTGCTGAGACAATGGCGCCACGATGCGCTGGATCTCCTCATCGAGCTCTGCGCTCGCCGTTGCCAAGGAACCAGGGGCTCCGAGGCCAGGCTGGGCAAGCACCAATGCCAATTGGTTCGAAGATGACTGCGGGGTCCCAACCAAAGTACCAGACGAGGGGAGGGGGCTCATGGTTCGAAGAGGAGTTTTCTCTTTAATCACCACCCCCGATCTTAGTGCACTGCCGGGGGCTTTCTCTGCCTCCTCTGGGGGCTCCTGGATATCCCCGGCAGCGTGTTCTTCCGCAGCAGAAATCCTGGCAGCCTCCTCAGCAACCTCTTTTCCAATGCTGGCCGCTTCTTCCAGCAAGTCAGGCTCTTCGGCCGATGGAACTACGGATAGGAACAATGAGCAATTATATGGGTGCAAAGAACTTGGGAGTTCAGAAGTTTGAAGCAAAATGCCGAAAGCAACGGAAGACAGAAGGGCAAGCGAATTACCGGGAGTTGTTTGCCGTGGAAGGGTTTCGGTCTCCCAGGCAGTATCAGTTGCCGGGACGCGGCCATCGCCCTCTTCCCTGGTAACCATGGCATCAGCATGGGCCGACCACTCCGTAGAGGCCCTTGCCGGGGGCCCCTCGGCTTGGGTTTCTGGGAGGGTAGGCCCCACTTGAATGACCCCGCCCAAGGGGATCTCCCCTCCTTCCTTGGTGGGAGATTGGACGTGGTCCTCCATGCCGCCCTTGGTGGGGGAGACCTGCTCCGTGCTCCCATGCCGGGGGCTGAGCTGGGGGCTTGGCACTGTGTCATTCGCGCTACTCCCCGCCAAGCCCGTAACCTCCAAAGGCCCCGACGACTCCGCCTGCTTGAGCCGTTTGGACCGATGGATAAGGGTCTCCTCCTCCTCTTCTTCCCTGCCGAAGGCGGCGGACAAGATGGAATCAGCAATTCAACAAATACGCAAGACACAACTAAGGGAGGAAAATCATCTGCCTTACTCTGAATCCATGAGCATGGAGCTCAGCGTGAACCCCATGGGCGTCGAAGGTACTCTGCTCCTCTTCAGGGTCGGGGCGGCGGCGCTTCCCGGCAACTGCAGACTTTGCTGGGGCACGGGGGGCTCCAATGCGGACGAGCTGCTCGAAGAGCTTGAGTCTTGCTGGGAGCTGGAGTCACCTTCCATGTCAACCCATGGTTTGGCGGAGGGGGCCTTGGCCCCGGAGAGGCGAGAAGAATGGCGACGCGCCATGCCCGCCCCATCGCCCTTGGAGGCGGTCTTCTTCACCTTCTTGGCAGGTCCGGGGGCTGGAGCTGCTACTCCCCGGTTGGGCCGCCTGCGAGGATGGGGTTCTAGGTACGGTTCTGGGGCCTGGGGACCCGCGGCAAGCCACTCTTCCCGGGGCTGCTCCACCTCCTTGGCATCGTCCTCTTGCTGGGCTCCCACTGCTGCTGCGTATAGGGCCTCGATCCTGGCAAGCTCATCCCCGGCAGGCTCACTCTCAACGGCCTCTTCCGTGGCTTGCCCCTCGCTCCTGCCGTGGGAAGACCCCTCACCTTCAGCTCCCTCTTTCTCTTCCTCCTCTCTTCCTTTGGGTCTTGCTTTGCCGGCGGCCCGGATTACCTTGTCCTCCTCGATCCGCTTCTTGATGAACGCTTCCTCTACCTTGGAGGTGCGCTTGAACATATTGGTCTTCACCCTGGTAGCCCTTTCCACCAAATTGGAAGCCCATGCGAGTTTGTCATCGAGCTCGGGTAGTTGCCAATCACCTGCAACCCCATGAGCATTGCAATCGGGCATCCACTTCAAGATTTGGTCAAGGGCGGAGTTAATATTCAGCGGGATGACCTTTGTCGGTAGCTTAAATGGCCCGAGGCTTCCAAACAGTTGTTCGCACAACCAAGCATGGCCATAGACTGATAAGTTGTGGGTTAGGCCTGGGTATAGGCGCATCCTGTCACCCGCCTCTCCGTACTGCCAGGCAAACATGTCCCTCTTCTGCAGCGGTGCAATACGGCATCGGAGAAAATCAGCTCCCACCTGCTTAATGGTTAGCCCGGCAGCCTTCAGGCGGGCAATCCTGTTCAGCGCTGGGCGGAGCCTATCGTCAGTGAGGCCAAATTCCCTCCAGTCATTGCCGCGCACGATGCACTCTGTTCGCTCCTGACAATACTCTGGGGCTTCCCCATCCTGGATCCAGCACCAGTCCGCCCTCCACTCCTCCCATCTGTCGTGCTGCTGACCAGGAAGATAATCCCAAGTTTCCCTCGACACCCGAGGGATCCAGCTTATGTTTCCGGAATGGTGGGCTTTGTTCTCCACCCGTGGAACAAAGAAGTGCCGGAACAGAACCACATTGGGGGTTGACCCCAACAAAGTTCTCGCACAAATGGGCAAAAATTGCCATGCACTCCTTTGCATTTGGCGTGAAATCCAAGAGGTGGAACCCATACACCATCATCATTGTGTCAACGAAATCTGAGAAGGGGGGACAAAGGCCACAGAAGAAATACGCGCAGGAAAATCGGTATGCATTCGGTGGATCCTTCTTTCCCTCTGGCAAGACCTTGGGTGCGACATGCCCCTTGGGAACCTCCCTCCCCCACATATATCCATACCTTGCAACCAAGGCATCGCCGTCCAAGCTGGACGGGAAGAAGGCCACATCTCCCTGTCGCTTTCTGTCCAGCTCCGCCGCCCTCTTCATATTCCCCTCCGTAGCCGTCTCCTTCTCAGCGGCCATCTGCTTCCCCCTCGCGGTGGCGGTTTTCTTTCCCATCTTCAGGAGCTCTGGATGGGATGGAAGTATTGGTGGGGCATCGGAGGCGGATGTGGGCGCGGGAGCGGTCGCTTGGCTTGAGGAAGACGATGATGGATGGAGAGGATGGGTGCGAATGAGCCGCGCCCCTTCACGTTTTTCCTCCTTATGGGGAACGAGCGTGGGAGGATGACTCTTCGCAACTTTCCCTTAGAAAGTTACCATTTTATAATTAACTGCCACAAACCCATGACCCCACAACCTGTGGTAATTACGCGGAGTGGACGTTGGTCAGTTTGCCATCATGACAAACCGCTGCACGCACAACGTTCCCTTGACACGTGTCTGTGCACTGTTTGGGGCCTAATCCAAAGTGCCTGGCAACACGTATGGCTCAGGCCCAGGGGCTTCTGTCAGGGTACACAAACGGGGGTGTATGTTTCCCCTGACTTGTGCACGGACGGCAGGCCTCCACCACAACAGCACCAAGCATCCAAGGCAAGGCCAAGCTGAAGATATAGCTCTTTGAGAAGTCAAAGGGTGATCAAGAAGACCAAGAAAAACCAAAGGAGCAAGATCTCACCAAGGGAAAACCTCCCTTGCCCAGCAGGCGAGCCTGGTTAGGTCGAGGTCATCCCAGAGACAAGTCTCAAGACTCCCCCGGCAGGCTTGCCAGGGACGCCGAGGGCGGATTACCCCGCCAAGGCTCCACCGCTCCACCTCACAGCAATGCAAGTCACCTATCGGTGCGGTGTCGAGTCCCTAAGTGGTTATGTGGCCGTATTTGGTACGTGGTAGGCAATTTCTGAGGAAGAACACCCCTAAATGACACCCGTCCAGGAGACGTGTCACACAGGCAGGCGAAGAGGTGGCTGAATGGCACGGCTAGGCTTGCCGGGCTATACCCATGATGTGACACTAAGTGGTGCATTTAATGTGCCTTGTCCTGTCTGCAGAGTTAGGTATGATAGCACTGTTTGCTATCCAATCAGTACGTAATGACTGATTTGCCATTGTGGTGACCCCTTGACCTATAAAAGGAGGGTCAGGGCAACCTTTGAAAGGATTCGGACCCCTGTACACTCATACGCGGGTAGTTGCTCTTGTCCCAAGGTGACCTTGCCGGGCTAGAGCGCTGCGTCTCCACCCCGGTCCATTCATCAACCCACCAAAGCAGGAGTAGGGTTTTACGCCTCGCGGTGGCCCGAACATGGGTAAAAACTGCCTGTGTCATCACCGCCGCGCCGTCCTATAGCCTCCGCTCTTTGTGTAGTGCGCCCTTCCCCCTTGCCGAACCACAAGGGCTCGATGGCCCCATAGGTGGCCGTGTTGAACCACGACACACTTTCTCATGAATGACAAGTGAATAAACATTCATCGTGAGAATAACCCACCTAGCATGGAAGATACTGACAGCCCCCAGTTGCTACATGAGCGATTCAGGCATACAAAATAGATTATTATTTGAAGGTTTAGTGTTTGGCACATGAAAATTTACTTGGAACGACAGGTAAATACCACATATTTGCAGGTATGGTGGACTCATATGGAACAACTTTGGGTTTAAGGAAGTGGATGCACAAGCAGTATTACCGCTTAGTACAAGTGAAGGCTAGCAAAAGATTGAGGAGCGACCAACTAGAGAGCGACAATGGTCATAAACATGCATTGAGATTAATCAACATTGGGTACAAGCATGAGTAGGATATAAATCACCATGAACATAAATATCATGGAGGCTATGTTGTTTTTGATCAACGACATGCGTGAACATGTGCCAAGTCAAGCCACTTGAATCATTCAAAGGAGGATACCATCCTAACATATTACATCATAACCATTTTAAATGCATGTTGGCATATGATAACCCACAAGTATAGGGGATCAATTGTAGCCTTTCTCGATAAGTAAGAGTGTCAAACCCAACGAGGAGCTAAAGGTAGGATTTATATTCCCTTCAAGTTCTATCGACCACCGATACAACTCTACGTGTGCTTAACGTTCGCTTTACCTTGAACAAGTATGAAACTAGAACTACTTTGTAGGTGTAAAGGGATAGGCTTGCAAGATAATAAAGAACACGCAAATAAAAACTAGGGGCTGTTTAGATAAAGAAACAATTAAGTTAGCTTTAGTAGAGAGCTTTTTGTCACAAGAAAGTTATTTGTCCTTAGGCAATCAATAACTACACCGGTAATCATTATTGCAATTTTATATGAGGGAGAGGCATAAGCTAACAAACTTTCTCTATTTGGATCATATGCACTTATGATTGGAACTCTAGCAAGCATCCGCAACTACTAAAGATCATTAAGGTAAAACCCAACCATAGCATTAAAGTATCAAGTCCTCTTTACTCCCATACGCAAATTACCCACCTACCTGGGTTTGTGCTTCTGTCACTCACGCCACCCACCATAAGCGAATCATGAACATATTGCAAACCCTACAGCGGGGATCCCTCATGCTTGTGCGACACGGAGAGCACCATAGGACAGCACCAATAATAAAACATACAACTCAAAACAATCACGATCATCAACCAACCCATAGGACAAAACGGATCTACTCAAACATCATAGGATAGCCATACATCATTAGGAAATAATATATAGCGTTGAGCACCATGTTTAAGTAGAGATTAGAACGGGTAAAAGATAGGTTACACCACTGCATAGAGGGGGCGAGAGTTGTTGATGACGGTGGCGAACTTGTTGGTGTAGATCACCGTCACGATGATGGCCCCGGCGGCGTTCCAGCGCCACCGGGAGAGAGGGGGAGAGAGCCCCCCCTCCTTCTTCTTCTTCCTTGACCTCCCCCTAGATGGGAGGAGGATTTCCCCTCTGGTACATGGCCTGCAGGGCGGCGGAGGGGTGGGAGCCCCTCCGAGATTGGCTCTCTCTCTCTCTCTCTCTGTTTCCTTTTGTTTCTAAGTTCCCGGATTCTGGCCTTTCACCGTTTCTTAAATTCTCGGAGATCCGTAACACCGATTGGGCTGAAATTTTAACACGATTTTTATCCAGATATTAGCTTTCTTGCTGCCGAAGAAGGGCACCAACCGCCTTACGGGGTGGCCACAAGCCTCCTGGCCGCGCCCTGGGGAGGGGGCGCACCCCCAGGGCTTCTGCGCCCCTCAGGCATTGTCTCGCGCTGATTCCAATTCCAAAAAATCACATATATTCCAAAAAAAATCTCCGTAAGTTTTTATCGGATTTGGACTCCGTTTGATATGGATTTTCTGCGAAACAAAAAACATGCAACAAACAGGAACTGACACTGGCCACTGGATCAATATGTTAGTCCCAAAAATAATATAAAAATTTGCCAAAAGTATATGAAAGTTGTAGAATATTGGCATGAAACAATCAAAAATTATAGATATGACAGAGACGTATCAGCATCCCCAAGCTTAATTCCTGCTCGTCCTCGAGGAGCTAAATGATAAAAAAGATACTTTATGATGTGGAATGCTACCTAGCATAATCTTGATCATATAATCTAATCATGGCATGAATATTAAGACACGAGTGATTCAAAGCAATACTCTATCATTTGACATTAAGACAATAATACTTCAAGCATACCAATAAAGCAATCATGTCTTCTCAAAATGACATGGCCAAAGAAAGTTATCCCTACAAAATCATATAGTCTGGCTATGCTCCATCTTCATCACACAAAGTATTTCATCATGCACAACCCCGATGACAAGCCAAGCAATTGTTTCATACTTTTAATGTACTCAAGCCTTTTCAACTTTCACGCAATACATGAGCGTGAGCCATGGATATAGCACTATAGGTGGAATAGAATATGATGGTGGAGGTTGTGTGGAGAAGACAAAAAAGGAGAAAGTCTCACATCGACGCGGCTAATCAATGGGTTATGGAGATGCCCATCAATTGATGTCAATGCGAGGAGTAGGGGCTGCCATGCAATGGATGCACTAAGAGCTATAAATGAATGAAAGCTCAAACTGAAAACTAAGTGGGTGTGCATCCAACTTGCTTGCTCATGAAGACCTCGGGCATTTGAGGAAGCCCATCATCGGAATATACAAGCCAAGTTCTATAATGAAAATTCTCACTAGTGTATGAAAGTGATAACTCAAGAGACTCTCTATATGAAGAACATGGTGCTACTCTGAAGCACAAGTGTGGTAAAAGGATAGTAGCATTGCCCCTTCTCTCTTTTTCTCTCATTTTTTTGTTTTCTTTTTTTGGGGCTCTCTCTCTTTTTGGCCTTTATTTATTTATTTATTTATTTTTGTCTGGAGTCTCATCTCGACTTGTGGGGGAATCATAGTCTCCATCATCTTTCCTCACTGGGACAATGCTCTAATAATGATGATCATCACACTTTTATTTACTTACAACTCAATATTACAACTCGATATCTAGAACAAAGTATGACTCTATATGAATGCCTCTAGCAGTGTACCAGGATGTGCAATGATCTAGCATAGCAAAGATATCAAAAAATGGAGAAGCCATGAAAATATCATGCTAGCTATCTTACGATCATGCAAAGCAATATGATAATGAATGCTCAAGTCATGTATATGATGATGATGGAAGTTGCATGGCAATATATCTCGGAATGGCTATGGAAATGCCATAATAGGTAGGTATGGTGGCTGTTTTGAGGAAGATATAATGAGGCTTATGTGTGATAGAGCGTATTGTATCACGGGGTTTGGATGCACCGGCGAAGTTTGCACCAACTTTCGAGGTGAGAAAGGGCAATGCACGGTACCAAAGAGGCTAGCAATGATGGAAGGGTGAGAGTGCGTATAATCCATGGACTCAACATTAGTCATAAAGAACTCACATACTTATTGCAAAAATTTATTAGCCATCAAAGCAAAGTACTAATATGCATGCCCCTAGGGGGGTAGATTGGTAGGAAGACAATCAAAAAATAAATCATGCTCCGACTTCATCACATAACTGTTCACCATACGTGCATGCTTCGGGAATCACAAACCTTAACACAAGTATTTCTACCAATCCACAATTACTCACTAGCATGACTCTAATATCACCATCTTTATATCGCAAAACTATTGCAAGGAATCAAACATATCATATTCATTGATCTACAAGTTTATGTAGGATTTTATGACTAACCATGTGAATGACCAATTCCTGTCAACTCTCTAAATAGATATAAGCGAAGCATGAGAGTTTAACTCTTTCTACAAAAGATATGCCCACGCTCTAACAAATATAAGTGAAGCAAAATAGCATTCTACAAATGGTGGTTTTCTATGTGAAGAGAAACAGGGAATCCAAACTTCAAATAATATAAGTGAAGCACATGAAGCATTCTATAAAGCCATACTCAAAAGATATAAGTGAAGTGCAAAGAGCATTCTATAAATCAACCAAGGACTATCTCATACCAGCATGGTGCATTATTAAAAGAAAAATAAAAAGCACACGACGCTCTAAGATTTACGCATATCATGTGACGAATAAAAATATAGCTCCAAGTAAAATTGCCGATGATCGTTAGAAGAAAGAGGGGATGCCTTTCGGGGCATCCCAAAGCTTAGTTGCTTGGGAGTCCATGAATATTACCTTGGGGTGCCTCGGGCATCCCCAAGCTTAGGCTCTTGCCACTCCTTATTCCTTCATCCATCATGATCTCATGTGGCACCCCGATAGAGGGCCAACGCACGCCAGCCCCAGGATAAGACCTGGCGCACGTCAAAGACATGATACAGCAATTCCAGGCACAAAATGGCTTTATTAAATAGAATGGAGTATTACAATACTGTTGCTTACAACAATATTACATAGCTCCAAGGCTAACTATGATGGCAGCGAAGGTCTTGGTTTAGCGGCATCAACGTCTCTGGCTGGGCTCCATAACTCACAGGACTGGCTGGGTTACGATCTAGCACGACGAATCTTCTCCTGCAACTGGCCACGTGCAAGGCCAGGTGAGTACTTTGAATGTACTCGCAAGACAACCAAATACATAGCATCCAAACAGGCAGATGACAAAGCAAGCCATATGCTATGCAAGAATTCATTCTAAACATGACATGGAATTAACAAGAAAACATGAATCAAGCATGGCGTAGCATACCTATCTAGCATTATTAATCATCATGTCGTAGCAAGATTATCTGTCATGTTTAAACATCTAGCAGCATTGATCATCACGACATAACGGGGTTATCTAGCAAAATAACTACTGAAGTAAAGTACTGTAAAGTGAAGCATGCATCAAGTAAATAATCCATATTCCGAATAATCTCATGATCCAATTTGAACCTGATCCAAATCCAAGTCTTTCGGTCATCTGACCATCTCTTCCATAGCCATCTCATGGCTAACATACCATACTCCTGACAACATCTGCTGTCCATGCAGGACAGGTTCTTCCACCATTATTATCATCATTACGGTTGATCACCTAGCGAGGTCTGGTCGGGCTGTCCAATACCATGGACGCGGCTATTCGAATAGATTTTACACTCTACAGAGGTTGCGCACTTTACCCACACTATGGAGCACTGACCTTGTGATCCCATTCGGGTGGACCAGCGTTGCTCCAACGAAACCTGTCTGACTCATGACTCTTTCATCGTACCACCGGCAATCACACTCCCTCTTGGAGTCAAGCCCTGGGTGGCCCTGTGTCCTCTCGACACCTGCCACCGTCGTGGCCAAACTACTGTCCCAAACGGGGACGGGTACCCAAACAACTCAACTGGGCTCACAGGGTTATCACCGCCTACCGGGCCAGGGCAGCGCGCGCGCATAACCCTCCCTCTTTGGAGGTACCGATGAAAGAGCACGCGATCAGACCAAGTCAAGGCCGTCCCATACTGGCAAATGTGGTTGCACGGATAAGCCCGGACAGGTGACTCTTGATCAACCAACTATGTTTATTAATTCAGTTTAACATCTCGGTCACAGTCACTTAGCAACCACATAGCCAAATCTTGACAAGGTTAACAAACATGGCATGAGATCATGGTACTAACATGATAATGGTATTATTAAGATCATGGCATAATATGGCATGAAAACAAGTCATGACAGTAGATGAAAAGTAATGCTAACAACTGATACAGATGACATGACAGCTGTATTGCAAATGCAGACTAACAGTTGATATAGATGTACTACGATGAACACACAGGGTGCAACCAAAGTCATCACGCAAGTCTGGAGCTCATGGAAGAGGTTGGCTTGCCTTGGGTAGAGGGATACACCGGGAGGAAGTGCAATAAAACTCCGAGAAGATTCGCCGGAAAAGTTTTCCTCTCGGAGGGGCTGATCGAAGGGCAAGGGAAAAATGGTCATTTCCACAGTGTGAAAACATTATGAAAATGATGCCGTCGGAACGGGCTCGTCGATCTGAAGACATGGGCGTTGGTTTTACCTCCATCAGAGTTACGGTCGCGGAGAAACGGCCGTTCGTTCGTTAAGCGATAAAACAGACAGAAACTGTCCATTCAGTGCTTAGCGAGTGAACGTTCGCTATATAACAGGTTCGGCCGGCAGCTGAGAATTTGAAAGCGCCTTTTCAGTAATAAGCTTTCGGCAACCGACAACGCATTTCCCGAACTGCGCTTCCACTTACTGCGGCTGGGCCCGGCCTACAGTGGCTGACGGGCGGGCCCGTCTTATCTCTCTCCCTCTCTCCCCTGGGTCTTCTCTTCCCCGACCGAACGGAGACAGAGGCGAACTGGCCGCCAGCGTGGCCGTCACCTCACCACACCTGACTTGCGGGTGACGAGGAGAGGCTCGAGGGGCACCTTATATAGCTGCGGGGGAGGGGGTCTCGCGACGGCTGCCGAAGCACCCAAAAGCACGGCGAAGCGACGATGTCCGGCGAGAAACGAGGTCGGCAGAGGCGGCTACGAGCTTCGAGACGAGGCGGAGAGGACTCTAGATGATGCACGAATGCGGTGGGCAGCTCGTGAACAAGATGGAGCTCACTGGAAGCGGCCTCCCGAAGTCTCCCGAGCACAGTGCACGCTGTTGGCATGTTCTGCCGGCGGTCACCACGTGGCCAAGGCGATGCCATGCTGCACTTAGTGCCAAACCATGTCCAGCGTATTCTCCACTCTTCCGTGAGTTGACCTGAACCTACGAGCCTGAACAGAGAACTCTGGTGTGACCACTGCCTGGGTCAAACAGTTATGGCAGCAAAGTGTTTGTCACACTCTATGGACACCACAGTGCTCTTCTTGGCAAGATTTGAGCCAGGGTTAGTCATCTGTCAGGGTGATAAGCTTGGCCAAAAATGAGAACAATTGGACAAGTCTAGATGATACTTCCTTTGAAAACTAGCAATTTGACCAGAAATGCAAATGAAGGAGTATGGGTCAAATGGCTGGATAAAACTGGATGATTTTTGGTGGACAGTGATGATATGGTCATAGGAACTGTCTGGAAAAGTTACAGCTCAAATTGATCATCTATGAGGGTACTTCCTTCACAGAGGTGCAATCTAGACATAAACTTAGATAATTTACTGAGGAAGATTGGCTAGATGGAATGAGCTGATTTTTGGTGTCCATGGGTAATATATCATAATGAATCACGCTGCAAAATTTCAGCCCAAGGAGATCAAGGAATCAAGCACTTCCTTTGCAAACTGAAAATCTGGACAGAATTTACAAAGTGGTGTTGTTCTCAAAATTTAATGGGTCAAACTTGAGATCTTGATGGAAGTGGTGAAGATAGAGATAGGACAAGCTCCACAATTTATTTAGGATTTTTCCTGGCTACCAAAATGGTAGTTCCTTTGGAAAGGCCCCAAATTGAAATATTGGTTTAAAATAGGAAAATGCAATTTCCCCTATTTTATTATGGCCAATATTTTTATGAGAGCTCAATATGATTACAAAGAATATTTCCACAAGTTTTCATGAACTTTGGAGATGGATAGATATTTTTCTGGATTTAATTCCTCAGAAAGGCGGAAAAAGGAGTTAATTCTAGATGAGAAATATTGCATATGACTTGGCAATATTTTAACACATCTAGGGTTTATGAGTGAAGGATCATCTCCGGAAATTTTGGGAGGATCAACTGAGCAAAGAAAATGGTAGCTCCTTTGTAAACACAAAGGCAGGATTTCTAGTTCCGATATTTTGGAACTAGGGTTTAAATGAGGTTCGGGGTTTACAGACAGGAACTTGACTGGCACAAGAACATGGAAAATTCATGGAAAGGCTGAGGATTGTCTGGATTCACCTGGTCACTCACCAGATTCCAGAGGAAAAAATCGGGAAAGAAAAGCTAGGAAGGAATAACAGCACAGAAATCGATGACCCAATTTTTGGGGTGTTACAAACCTTCCCCCCTTAAGAGAATCTCGTCCTCGAGATTCCTAGGGTTAGCTCAGAACAAGAATTACGCCTCCTGAAAAAAAAAAACCTCTGGGTTGAGTTTTAACCCTGTGGTTGAAAACAACCGAGTTAAACGTACCGAAAATTGGTACCCCTAGATCGAGATACGGATATTGCGGGATTTACTCCACGGGTAGGGGCCGCTGGGTTGCCCTGACTTTTTTAGAAAAAGCAGAATTTCCTTTTTCCAAAAATGCTTGGGGCACCACAACCGCGTTGTCCATAGTGCGGCTAGGCACTACGCACGCCTAGATCCTAGGGTACTTAGCACCCTATGACGATAGTGCGCGGCGTGCACGGGACCAACGCAGAGAGCACTCCCATCACGGGCCAGCACCGGTCGGCACTGCTCGTGGATTCGCCTCCTGGACGCCGGTGATCGAGCGACGTGTGGTTCTCCTGGACCTCGCTCACCGTACACCGGATTCGGGCTATAAAACGACCGCAGTCTTCTTCTTCCTCCACCTCGCATCTACCTCACCTCTTTTCCTCTTCTCCTTTTCCTTCTGGTTGCAGGAGCGTGAGGCAAGGCGTCAATGGTGGACGTGGGTTCGGAACTGATCACCATCCTCATGGTGAGTCTGCTGGCAGCATTGGTTGGCTCCTCGCTGCTGCTGTGTGCAATGATCCTCGATGATCGTCGAGATGCTACTAACCGAGAGGTAGCTGGTGATCATCTACGCCATCTTAGACCGGCGGAATAAGCGCGGGCTGCGGTGGGGCGAAGGGGGTGGCTGGTCAGCGTCGCATAGGATGGTGACAGAAGCGTCACTGGGTCTGTGGTTAGTACGGTGTGGTCAGCGGTGATGTACCAGTGTGGAAGCCACACTACTGGTTGCTCCTCGCTGAAGGTAGAATCGAGGTTTAAATCTTAGACTAGAGGAGTTGTAATGGTTTGTGCTGCAATAAAATTTCTCAGAATTTCTCCGAGATTGCAGCTGGGTTCGGGGAAAAAAATTTGGGACCAGGGAAATTACTGGATAGAGCTGGTTTTCTAGAACACTGAGTTCGGGAAAACTGACAAATGGAGTATGCATAGATGGGTGGGGGTGGGCAGCTTTGCATTCTACCCGAGTACCGCGGCGGCTATACTCAGGAGAAAGAACTTGGCGTACAGACATTGCTCACACGATGCACAAGCAATCTATTCAATTAATATGCAAGCACATGCGGAATGCACATCGTAGCAAAATACAAACAGAGGAAAGAAACATATCGAGCAGATTACACTAAGGTGTTTTTAATGCTAGTGGGTGTATGTATTCCTGGTATACATACACCTATACCAGCTCGCATTTTATTAGGGACTCTGGGCGAGTCCAATGTTATTAAGTGTAAGTGCTCTACTGACTAGAATCTTGTTAAAAATCCACTGCTGGCTCTGTTAAACATTTCTGCTTAACAGAGAGACAGATGAACTAAACACACAGAGCAAACAAACATACATAATATTACAACAGCACACAGGCACAAGCAATACAAGCATTACAACAAAACACAACCTTACTAAGCAGCTAATAGCAACAACTCACTCCGAACTATAGGATCCTAATCCTAGACGAGGACGAAGAAACAGTCTTCGCAACACACATACTTGCGGCCTCAACTGGCTATACTCACTGCCAGAGCCACAAATGAGCCTACTCTTGCTGGGGCTCTCCTGGGGGACGCAGGCTGAGCCAACTTCCATCTTCATCGTTGGACACCACAATGTGTTGGGGCACAACTGCTTGGGTTGCGGCTGGAACTTGGCGGAACACATCTCGACGACGAAGACGACGAATAGCTCTGGCAACATAACTTGGGTGGATGATGCCAAGTTGCCATGGGTTCACGGGCTGCGAGGGTAGCACTGGCTGAGAGGGTGGAATTAGTTGAGAAGGTGGCACTGGGTTTGGCAGCAGGGGAAGGGTGGTTTGGGATGCAGCTTGACGGGCATCACGGTATGCTTCCGTAACAACCCGGGTTGTGTCACGGTCAATGGATTGGAATTCTCGAATAATGCCGGCAATTAGCATTCCCTGGGCATCAATGAACTGAGCCAGGCGAGCTACTGCCGGGTCGGCTTCACCAACTGCGCTGAAGAACTCGCAACCTGTATTGGACGAAGCGAGAAAATAGCGGAACTCCCTCATCTCCGCTACTTGCGGAAACTGGAAGCGAAGACGGGTGATGGCTTCCGCAGTAGCTGTCTGGACGGCCAAAGCAGTGGTGGGCATGTGTTTGCCCTTAAAAACCAAGGGCTTCCCATCCTTTGCTGGACTTGGGCGGAGAAGCACCTTCGCCTCATATCGGCAAAGGTGAGGGACGGGTTCCGATTGGAACACCAAATACACTGGGGTAGTATTACAGCCAAGGGCTTGGGTGAGCATGTTGGAAAGGATAGGTGGAAATCCATCATAACCTTTGGCCACGGTTTGGCTATGGAACTTGTGCATTTTGGAAGAACTAGCCATGGCTGCTGGTTTGCGGATACTGGCCAGGGTTCTCTTGCGGGGATCTGGCTTACTGAACGGACAGGGCGGCAGCTCACAGGTGAGAGGGACTTAAATAAGCAGTCGGGCTGGAACACACCAGCATGGCGTGGATCCTTCTCGTGCCGGGTAGAAGATACGCCGGCACGGCCGACAACTGGGTAGGGTCGCGGTCTAATCCAGGGACGGCTGGGCGGGTGGTCAGCTGGGCAGGGACACGTCCATTCCGACTGCGCCGCCTATTGATCAATAGTGGCCAGGTCGGATGCCAGGGATGGGTCAAATCTATTGGGCTCACTACCAGGTAAAATATAGGGGTGGTTTGGTGCTAGGGTAACCTATAGCCAGCCTGGCTCTGATACCAAGTCTTGTGGCACCCCGATAGAGGGCCGACGCAAGCCAGCCCCAGGATAAGACCTGGCGCACGTCAAAGACATGATACAGCAATTCCAGGCACAAAATGGCTTTATTAAATAGAATGGAGTATTACAATACTGTTGCTTACAACAATATTACATAGCTCCAAGGCTAACTACGATGGCAGCGAAGGTCTTGGTTTAGCGGCTTCAACGTCTCTGGCTGGGCTCCATAACTCACAGGACTGGCTGGGTTACGATCTAGCACGACGAATCTTCTCCTGCAACTGGCCACGTGCAAGGCCAGGTGAGTACTTTGAATGTACTCGCAAGACAACCAAATACATAGCATCCAAACAAGCAGATGACAAAGCAAGCCATATGCTATGCAAGAATTCATTCTAAACATGACATGGAATTAACAAGAAAACATGAATCAAGCATGGCGTAGCATACCTATCTAGCATTATTAATCATCATGTCGTAGCAAGATTATCTGGCATGTTTAAACATCTAGCAGCATTGATCATCACGACATAACGGGGTTATCTAGCAAAATAACTACTGAAGTAAAGTACAGTAAAGTGAAGCATGCATCAAGTAAATAATCCATATTCCGAATAATCTCATGATCCAATCTGAACCTGATCCAAATGCAAGTATTTTGGTCATCTGACCATCTCTTCCATAGCCATCTCATGGCTAACATACCATACTCCTGAAAACATTTGCTGTCCATGCAGGACAGGTTCTTCCACCATTATTATCATCATTACGGTTGATCACCTAGCGAGGTCTGGTCGGGCTGTCCAATACCGTGGACGCGGCTATTCGAATAGATTTTACACTCTGCAGAGGTTGCGCACTTTACCCACACTATGGAGCACTAACCTCGTGATCCCATTCGGGTGGACCAGCGTTGCTCCAACGAAACCTGTCTGACTCGTGACTCTTTCATCGTACCACCGGCAATCACACTCCCTCTTGGAGTCAAGCCCTGGGTGGCCCTGTGTCCTCTCGACACCTGCCACCGTCGTGGCCAAACTACTGTCCCAAACGGGGACGGGTACCCAAACAACTCAACTGGGCTCACAGGGTTATCGCCGCCTACCGGGCCAGGGCAGCGCGCGCGCATAACCCTCCCTCTTTGGAGGTACCGGTGAAAGAGCACGCAATCAGACCAAGTCAAGGCCGTCCCATACCGGCAAATGTGGTTGCACGGATAAGCCCGGACAGGTGACTCTTGATCAACCAACTATGTTTATTAATTCAGTTTAACATCTCGGTCACAGTCACTTAGCAACCACATAGCCAAATATTGACAAGGTTAAAAACATGGCATGAGATCATGGTACTAACATGATAATGGTATTATTAAGATCATGGCATAATATGGCATGAAAACAAGTCATGACATTAGATGAAAAGTAATGCTAACAACTGATACAGATGACATGACAGCTGTATTGCAAATGCAGACTAACAATTGATACAGAAGTACTACGATGAACAGATAGGGTGCAAGCAAAGTCATCACGCAAGTCTGGAGCTCATGGAAGAGGTTGGCTTGCCTTGGGTAGAGGGATACGCCGGGAGGAAGTGCAATAAAACTCTGGGAAGATTCGCCGGAAAAGTTTTCCTCTCGGAGGGGCTGATCGAAGGGCAATGGCAAAATGGTCATTTCCACAGTGTGAAAACATTATGAAAATGATGCCATCGGAACGGGCTCGTCGATCTGAAGACGTGGGCGTTGGTTTTACCTCCATCGGAGTTACGGTCGCGAAGAAACGGCCGTTCGTTCGTTAAGCGATAAAACAGACAGAAACTGTCCATTTCAGTGCTTAGCGAGTGAACGTTCGCTATATAACAGGTTCGGCCGGCAGCTGAGAATTTGAAAGCGCCATTTCAGTAATACGCTTTCGGCAACCGAAAACGCATTTCCCGAACTGCGCTTCCACTTACTGCGGCTGGGCCCGGCCTACAGTGGCTGACGGGCGGGGCCCGTCTTATCTCTCTCCCTCTCTCCCCTGGGTCTTCTCTTCCCCGACCGAACGGAGACAGAGCCGAGCTGGCCGCCGGCGTGGCCGTCACCACACCACACCTAAGGGTCGACCGTCGAGCTTGCTGGAACCGGCGCACCTCGCCGTGCCCGCAGGTGGCCGTGGGATCGCGCCTGGTGGCTTGTAGCACCGTCTCCACCATCCACGGCGGGGCATCCGGCGGGCTTTAGGGGAGCCAAGGCGGCAGCGCCTCCCCGTAGAAATGGAGTGCGGTGGCGGCGCAGGAGATCCAAGGGGAGGCCGAGGGCGCAGAGAGGAAGGGAGGGAGTGGCTAGAGCGCCGGGATCGTGAGGGGTGGGCGGTGATAGAGTTTCTGCCATGGGCGGGAAGGGAGCTTGGGGAGCTCAAGGGAGAGGGCTGGGAGGGGCTGGAGCTTGCGGGTGACGAGGAGAGGCTCGAGGGGCACCTTATATAGCTGCGGGGGAGGGGGTCTCGCGACGGCTGCCGAAGCACCCAGAAGCACGGCGAAGCGGCGACGTCCGGCGAGAAACGAGGTCGGCAGAGGCGGCTACGAGCTTCAAGATGAGGCGGAGAGGACTCTAGATGATGCACGAATGCGGTGGGCAGCTCGTGGACAAGATGGAGCTCACTGGAAGTGGCCTCCCGAAGTCTCCCGAGCACAGTGCACGCTGTTGGCATGTTCTGCCGACGGTCACCACGTGGCCAAGGCGATGCCACGCTGCACTTAGTGCCAAACCATGTCCAGCGTATTGTCCACTCTTCCGCGAGTTGACCTGACCCTATGAGCCTGAACAGAGAACTCTGGTGTGACCACTGCCTAGGTCAAATAGTTATGGCAGCAAAGTGTTTGTCACACTCTATGGACACCACAGTGCCCTTCTTGGCAAGATCTTGAGCCAGGGTTATTCATCTGTCAGGGTGATAAGCTTGGCCAAAAATGAGAACAATTGGACAAGTCTAGATGATACTTCCTTTGAGAACTAGCAATTTGACCAGAAATGCAAATGAAGGAGTATGGGTCAAATGGCTGGATAAAACTGGATGCTTTTTGGTGGACAGTGATGATATGGTCATAGGAACTGTCTGGAAAAGTTACAGCTCAAATTGATCATCTATGAGGGTACTTCCTTCACAGAGATGCAATCTGGACAGACACTTAGATAATTTACTGAGGAAGATTGGCTAGATGGAATGAGCTGATTTTTGGTGTCCAGGGGTAATATATCATAATGAATCACCCTGCAAAATTTCAGCCCAAGGAGATCAAGGAATCAAGCACTTCCTTTGCAAACTGAAAATCTGGACAGAATTTACAAAGTGGTGTTGTGCTCAAAATTTAATGGGTCAAACTTGAGATCTTGATGGAAGTGGTGAAGATAGAGATAGGACAAGCTCCACAATTTATTTGGGATTTTTCCTGGCTACCAAAATGGTAGTTCCTTTGGAAAGGCCCCAAATTGAAATATTGGTTTAAAATAGGAAAATGCAATTTCCCCTATTTTATTATGGCCAATATTTTTATGAGAGCTCAATATGATTACAAAGAATATTTCCACAAGTTTTCATGAACTTTGGAGATGGATAGATATTTTTCTGGATTTAATTCCTCGGAAAGGCGGAAAAAGGAATTAATTCTAGATGAGAAATATTGCATATGACTTGGCAATATTTTAACACATCTAGGGTTTATGAGTGAAGGATCATCTCCAGAAATTTTGGGAGGATCAACTGAGCAAAGAAAATGGTAGCTCTTTTGTAAACACAAAGGCAGGATTTCCAGTTCCGATATTTTGGAACTAGGGTTTAAATGAGGTTCGGGGTTTACAGACGGGAACTTGACTGGCACAAGAACATGGAAAATTCATGGAAAGGCTGAGGATTGTCTGGATTCACCTGGTCACTCACCAGATTCCAGAGGAAAAATTTGGGAAAGAAAAGCTAGGAAGGAATAACAGCACAAAAATCGATAACCCGATTTTTGGGGTGTTACATCTCACCCAAAACTTGAAAACTTCAATCACACAAAACTTAACAAAACCCTCGTGAGATCCGTTAGTATAATAAAACAAATCACCACTTTAAGTACTGCTGCAAACCCATTCATCTTTTGTTTTTTCATTGTAGCTACTGTATTATAACTTCTCCATGGCTTATACCATTGTCAGGGGGATAAACTCCGGGCAGGTAACGGAACCCGGATCCTTTTCAAAAACTTCAGGGCTAGCAGCGCCCCTCAATCCGGCTTGTCCTTGGCCGGGTTCCCCAACCCGGCCAAGTCCCGCAACCCGGCCAGACCCGCTGGCGCATGCCGGCCAGTCCCGGCAAGTCAAGACTTCTTCAACAAGTAAGCACAACAGCGGTGAGCCCCTCAACCCGGCCACGGGTCAGCTCCCGTCCCATCCAGGGCGTACGACGGAACAAGTCCCCTTGAAGGGATGAGCGTGGCTACAGTGGCTCACCAACCCCGCTGACCAGCGTTAGCCTGGCTATAGTGGCCCACCTACTCCGCTGACTAGGGCCGGCATTGCTACAGTGCATCCCTCGTCCTGCTGACGCAAGCTGACGGCGACCAGGCGGCGCACCACTGTAGCCAAGCTGGCCTAACCACTCAGTGACGCACGACAATATGGAGAACAGTGTCCCCTGGCGCACGGGGCCCACGCCCGGAGAACCCGGCGTATCCTGGTACCCGGCGGGCCCCAGCGCCGGCTTCCCAGACGCTGACATCCCGGCCCCACAGTCACGTAACTTTACCATTGTAACCCTGGGGGGTTGACCTATAAAACCCACCAGGATCCCTCCATGTACACGGGCGAATACTTGAGAGAGACATCCAGTAGAATACACACATAGGGAGAAGGAGCAGCCTATGCTTGGGCCTGTCTTCCTTCCTCCTCAGAACAGCTCTAGAAGCAAGCTTGTAGCATCCACATATAAACCACACTCAGCAGGATTAGGGTTGTTATCTCCCCGGAGAGCCCCGAACCTGCGTATGTCTTGCGTCCCTCGCTCGCTCATGTCGACCTCGCCTCTGGAGCCCACCGGTGCCTTCGAGCCTGTCCCTCTCTTTAGCCATCCTTTGGCATCTGCCATGCGCCCACCATGACAGTTGGCGCCCACCGTGGGGCAGCTCGAGGTCCCGGCCGGAGACATGTTCCAGATGGGGCCCTTCATCGACTTTGGCGAGCACATTGCGCACTGTGCATTCCCCGTGCCTACGGCTGGCCTCACCGACTCGCTCGTTGCCTCCTTCGGTGCGCTGCGCATCTCCGACGCGTCCGCAACCGACGAGTACCCTGGCGAGGTGCTCGACGTCACTGACTCGCCTGTCCCCCTCGACGACGTCATCTCCACCGACTTGGCGGATCTCTGCGTCCGGGCAGAGGAGTTAGTCACCAGCTCTGACACTGCTTCATCCAGCACCTCGAAGAAGGCCGCCGCCGCGAGGGCCATGGCGGAACGCGCCAGCGTGGCCGACCCGCTGCGCGCCACGATGCAGAACCTCAGCATCCCCATTGCCACCGACATCGACACCACCAACACCGCAGAGGCCCGGGCCCAGCTCGAGGAGGAGCGCAAGTGATGTCTACTACGCAACTTTATTCTTGTAGACACGTGTCGGGCCTCCAAGCGCAGAGTTTTGTAGGACAGTAGCAATTTTCCCTCAAGTGGATGACCTAAGGTTTATCAATCCATGGGAGGCGTAGGATGAAGATGGTCTCTCAAACAACCCTGCAACCAAATAATAAAAAGTCTCTTGTGTCCCCAACACACCAAATACAATGGTAATTTGTACAGGTGCACTAGTTCGGCGAAGAGATGGTGATACAAGTGTAATATGGATAATAGATATTGGTTTTTGTAGTAGGAACAATAAAAAACAGCAAGGTAGCAATTGATAAAACGGAGCACAAACGGTATTGCAATGCTTGAAAATGAGGCCTAGGGTCCGTACTTTCACTAGTGCAATCTCTCAACAATGCTAATATAATTGGATCATATAACCATCCCTCAAAGTGCGATGAAGAATCACTCCAAAGTTCCTATCTACTGGAGAACATAAGAAGAAATTGTTTGTAGGGAACGAAACCACCTCAAAGCTATTCTTTCCGATCAATCTATCCTAGAGTTCATACTAAAATAACACCAAGCTATTTTTTCTGGTCGATCTAACCAAGAGTTCGTACTAAAATAACAACATATGATACACATCAACCAACTCTAATGTCACCTAGATACTCCAATGGCACCGCGAGTATCTGTGAGTTGATTATACGATATGCATCAAACAATTTCAGATTCATAATACTCAATCCAACACAAAGAACCTCAAAGAGTGCCCCAAGATTTCTACCGGAGAAACAAGGACGAAAACGTGCATCAACCCCTATGCATAGATTACCCCAATGTCACCTCGGGAATCCGCGAGTTGAGTGCCAAGACATAGATCAAGTGCTCTCAAATCCATAAAAGTATTCAATCCGATAAAACAAAATCTCAAAGGGAAAACCCAATTCATCACAACAAGATAGAGAGGCGAAAACACCATATGATCCAACTATATTAACAAAGCCCACGATACATCAAGATCGTGACATCTCAAGAACACGAGAGAGAGAGATTAAACACATAGCTACTTGTACAAACCCTCAGCCCCGAGGGTGGACTACTCCCTCCTCATCACGGTGGCCGCCGGGATGATGAAGATGGCCACCGGTGATGATTTCCCCCTCCGGCGGAGTGCCGGAACATGGTCTAGATTGGTTTTGCGTGGCTACAGAGCCTTGCGGTGGCGGAACTTCTGATCTAGGGCTACCCCGAGGGTTTTTGGAATATTTGGCAATTTATAGGGCGAAGAGGCGGTACGGAAGGCCACCGAGGTGGGCACAACCCACCGGGGCACGCCTGGGGGCCCAGGCGCGCCCTGGTGGGTTGTGCCCCCCCCCCCTCGGGGCACCACCCAGGTGTTGCTCTGGCCCATTAGATGTCGTCTGGTCCATAAAAAGTTTCGCGGTGTTTGGACACCGTTTGATATTGATTTCCTGCGATGTAAAAAACAAGCAAAAAACAGCAACTGGCACTGGGCACTGGGTTAATAGGTTAGTCCCAAAAAATGATATAAAGTTGCTATAAAATGATTGTAAAACATCCAAGAATGATAATATAGCAGCATGAATAATTCATAAATTATAGATACGTTGGAGACGTATCAGCATCCCCAATCTTAATTCCTACTCGTCCTCGAGTAGGTAAATGATAAAAGAAATAAGTTATGAAGTGTGAATGCTAGCAAAGTGCATAAGTTTGATCAATGATAATTTCAATCACTTTTCCTAGCATCATAACAGCAACTCTTTCTCATAAAACTCATCATGTTAAAGTAGCAACCAATTCACATGTTAAGGTTCAAACAATGAATTCTCTTGAAACTCAACAACCTATATTCTTAGTCACCAAACAATTGCAATTCAACTTATTCAACAGAGTCTAAGTAAGAGCTCCACATACTCAACCATCATATAGTCTTCTATGATTGCTAACACTCACCGCATATACATGAGCAAAACGTTTCAACCGGACACATAGAAAGATAGGGGCTTATAATTTCGCCTCCCAACGTATTCACCTCAAGGGTGATGTCAACAATAATAACTCATGCCACCCATATCCAACTGGACATACGTGCCTAGATCTTTCCTCACCACATGATGCTTGCCAAAGGAGAAAAATAAAAAGGAATAGAGAGAAAAACTTTGACTCTTGCATAAAAGTAAATACATAAAAGTAAAAGATAGGCCCTTCGCAGAGGAAAGCAGAGGTTGCCATGCGCTTATTTGTTTGTATGCTCAACCCCTTAGTGCAAAAGAATGTCACGTTATATTACCCCTTGTGATGGCAACCTTTATTATGCAGTGTGTCGCTTTTATTTCTTTACCATCACAAGTTCGTACAACGCTCAATTTTCTCTTACACTAAATGATTTTACACTTTTAGAAGCAATTTTTATTGCCTTATTGCACCGATGACAACTTACTTGAAGGATCTTACTCAATCCATAGGTAGGTATGGTGGACTCTTGAAAATAAGATTTGGGTTTAAGGGTTTTTGGATGCACAAGTAGTATCTCTACTTAGTGCGGAATTTTTGGCTAGCAAAGATGGGGGGCAAGCACCACATGTTGAAGGATCTATGACAATATAACTTCTATGTGAATATGAACAAACATAAATCATTACGTTGTCTTCCTTTTCCAACGTCAACAATTTTGGCATATAATATTTTGATGGGGGCTCACAATCACAAAAGATTTCCAAGATAGTGTATTTGCATGTGAAAGTTCTCTTCCTTCTACTAATCATTCATGAATTGCTTGTATGACAAATATTGTGATTGTCAAGCCTCAAAAGATTTCACTTCCTAAACCCAATGTGAAGCTACCACTAGGCATGATATGAACATATAATTTCAACTTCATGATATTCAATTCATTTAGCAATTTACTCATAGGATATAAGTGAAGCACAAGAGTAAATGATAAGCTACTCCAAAAAGATATAAGTGAAGATCAAGCGAGTAGTTAAGTAAATAGGTAGCTAATTGTGGACTCTCTCTTATTTAAAAAATTTCAGATCTAAGTATTTTATTAAAAAAGCAAGCAAAACAAAACAAAATGACATTCCAAGAATAGCACAACTCATGTGAAGAAGCAAAAACTTAGGCTCAACCGATACTAACCGATAATTGTTGATGAAGAAAGGTGGGATGCCTACCGGGGCATCCCCAAGCTTAGATGCTTGAGACTTCTTGGAATATTAACTTGGGATGCCTTGGGAATCCCCAATCTTGAGCTTTTGTGTCTCCTTAATTCCTTTTATATCACGGTTTTCCTAAATCTCAAAAACTTCATCCACACAAAACTCAACAAGAACTCGTGAGATAAGTTAGTATAAACCAATGCAAAAACCTTATCATTCTCTACTGTAGAAAATCACTAAAATTATTATTCAACATTGCATACGAAATGCCTCTGCATATTTAATACTCCTATCCTCAAATAGAATCATTAAACAAGCAAACATATGCAAACATAACAGCAATCTGCCAAAACAGTACAGTCTGTAAATAATGCAAGAGTATCAATACTTATTTAACTCCAAAAATTATGAAAATTTACCACACTGTATAAAATTTATCAGAGCATATTTTACAAAAAGTTTCAGCATTTTATCACATTCTGACTTTTCTCGGGAATTTTTGCAACATCGATAAACTTTCTGTTTTGAAACAGCAACTCATATACTTGCAAAATAAGCATGGTAAAGGCTATCCTTGACATTTTTATTGAAAAGAAAGATGCAAAACATTATTCTAAATAACATAAAGAAAATCCTAACAAGAAAATGATGCTCCAAGCAAAACACATATCATGTGACGAATAAAAATGTAGCTCCAAGTGAGGTTACCGATAATGTTGGAGACGAAAGAGGGGATGTCTTCCGGGGCATCCCCAAGCTTAGTTGCTTGGATCTTCCTTGGATATTTAACTTGGCTTGCCTTGGGCATCCCCAATCTTAGGGTCTTGTCACTCCTTATTCTCCTCATATCGATATCTCACCCAAAACTTGAAAACTTCAATCACACAAAACTCAATGGAACTTCGTGAGATGAGTTAGTATGATAAAGACAAATCATTCACTTTGGTACTGTCAAGATAAGATTCATAATTGTTGTCACACAATGCCTACTGTACCTCATCATTTCCACAATTTATATTAAGCAATATAAGCCATAGAAACTAGAAAACAAGCAAATTATGCATTGAAAACAGAATCTGTCAAAAACAGAACAATATGTAAAGATCTGAATTGAGGTCATATTTATATAACTCCAAAAATTCTGAAAAATAAGTACAACGTAGAAAATTTGTATGCACATTAACTGTAAAAAATTCAGAATTTTTCACGTTCCTGTAAAATACAATAATTTCTTCACTGGACGCAAAAGTTTCTGTTTTTGCACAGAATCAAGTCAACTATCATCCACACTATCCCAAAGGCTTTACTTGGCACTTTATTGAAACAAAAGCTATAAAACATGATTACTACAGTAGCTTAATCATGTGAACACACAAAAACAGTTGGTAAAAGTGTTGGGTTGTCTCCCAACAAGCGCTTTTCTTTAATACCTTTTAGCTAGGCATGATGATTTCAATGATGCTCACATAAAAGATAAAAATTGAAACACAAAGATAGCATCATGAAGCATATGACTAGCACATTTAAGTCTAACCCACTTCCTATGCATAGGGATTTTGTGATAAAACAAATTATGGGAGCAAGAATCAACTAGCATAGGAAGGCAAAACAAGTGCAACTTCAAAACTTTCAACATAAAGAGAGGAAACTTGATGTTGTTGAAATATATACGAGCATATCTTCCCCTCCCATAATAATTTTCAGTAGCATCATGAATGAATTCAACAATATAGCTATCACATAAAGCATTCTTTTCATGAGCCACATGCATAATTTTTTTACTACTCTCCACATATGCAAATTTATTCTCATGAATAGTGGTGGGAGCAAACTCAACAAAATAACTATCATGAGATTGAAAATTAAAATCATGATGACAAGTTTCATGGTTATCATAATTCTTTATAGCATACATGTCATCACCATAATCATCATAGATAGTAACTTTGTTCTCATAATCAATTGAAGCCTCTTCCAAAATAGTGGATTCATCATTAAATAAAGTCATGACCTCTCCAAATCCACTTTTACCAATATAATCATCATAAATAGGAGGCATTCTTTCATCATAATAAATTTTCTCAACAAAACTTGGGGGGCTAAAAATATCATCTTCATCATACATAGCATCCCCAAGCTTATGGCTTTGCATATCGTTAGCATCATGGATATTCAAAGAGTTCATACCAACAACATTGCAATCATGCTCATCATTCAAAGATTTTTTGTAAAACATTTTATAGAATTCTTCTTCTATCAATTGAGCACAATTTTCTTTTCCATCATTTTCACAAAAGACATTATAAAGATGAATAATATGATGCAACCTCAATTCCATTTTTTTTATTTTCTTTTTATAAACCAAACTAGTGATAAAACAAGAAACTAAAAGATTCGATTGCCAGATCTAAAGATATACCTTCAAGCACTCACCTCCCCGGCAACGGCGCCAGAAAAGAGCTTCGTTGACGGGGTGTGAGTGCCGCTTACCTAACCTCCCCGGCAACGGCGCCAGAAAAGAGCTTGATGTCTACTACGCAACTTTATTCTTGTAGACACGTGTTGGGCCTCCAAGCGCAGAGTTTTGTAGGACAGTAGCAATTTTCCCTCAAGTGGATGACCTAAGGTTTATCAATCCGTGGGAGGCGAAGGATGAAGATAGTCTCTCTCAAACAACCCTGCAACCAAATAATAAAAAGTCTCTTGTGTCCCCAACACACCAAATACAATGGTAATTTGTATAGGTGCACTAGTTCGGCGAAGAGATGGTGATACAAGTGTAATATGGATAATAGATATTGGTTTTTGTAGTAGGAACAATAAAAACAGCAAGGTAGCAATTGATAAAACGGAGCACAAACGGTATTGCAATGCTTGAAAATGAGGCCTAGGGTCCGTACTTTCACTAGTGCAATCTCTCAACAATGCTAATATAATTGGATCATATAACCATCCCTCAAAGTGCGATGAAGAATCACTCCAAAGTTCCTATCTAGCGGAGAACATAAGAAGAAATTGTTTGTAGGGTACGAAACCACCTCCAAGCTATTCTTTCCGATCAATCTATCCTAGAGTTCGTACTAAAATAACACCAAGCTATTTTTTCCGATCGATCTAACCAAGAGTTCGTACTAAAATAACACCATATGATACACATCAACCAACTCTAATGTCACCTAGATACTCCAATGTCACCGCGAGTATCCGTGAGTTGATTATACGATATGCATCAAACAATTTCAGATTCATAATACTCAATCCAACACAAAGAACCTCAAAGAGTGTCCCAAGATTTCTACCGGAGAAACAAGGACGAAAACATGCATCAACCCCTATGCATAGATTACCCCAATGTCACCTCGGGAATCCGCGAGTTGAGTGCCAAGACATAGATCAAGTGCTCTCAAATCCATAAAAGTATTCAATCCGATAAAACGAAATCTCAAAGGGAAAACTCAATTCATCACAACAAGATAGAGAGGGGAAAGCACCATATGATCCAACTATATTAACAAAGCCCACGATACATCAAGATTGTGACATCTAAAGAACACAAGAGAGAGAGAGAGATTAAACACATAGCTACTGGCACAAACCCTCATCCCCGAGGGTGGACTACTCCCTCCTCATCACGGTGGCCGCCGGGATGATGAAGATGACCACCGGTGATGATTTCCCCCTCCGGCGGAGTGCCAGAACAGGGTCTAGATTGGTTTTGCGTGGCTACAGAGTCTTGCGGCAGCGGAACTTCTGATCTAGGGCTACCCCGAGGGTTTTTGGAATATTTGGCAATTTATAGGGCGAAGAGGCGGTACGGAAGGCCACCGAGGTGGGCACAATCCACCGGGGCACGCCTGGGGGCCCAGGCGCGTCCTGGTGGGTTGTGCCCCCCTCGGGGCACCCCCCAGGTGCTGCTCTGGCCCATTGGATGTCTTCTGGTCCGTAAAAAATCCACAAAAAGTTTTGCGGTGTTTGGACTCCATTTGATATTGATTTCCTGTGATGTAAAAAACAAGCAAAAAACAGCAAATGGCACTGGGCACTGGGTCAATAGGTTAGTCCCAAAAAATGATATAAAGTTGCTATAAAATGATTGTAAAACATCCAAGAATGATAATATAACAGCATGAATACTTCATAAATTATAGATACGTTGGAGTCGTATCAGCAAGCACATGCTGGACAGGGCCGAGACGCTCGCTGCTACGCAACGCCGGCTGGAGTCCGCCCAGCGGGAGCGCAACGCCGCATACTGAAGGAAATATGCCCTAGAGGCAATAATAAAGTTTTTATTTATATTTCCTTATATCATGATAAATGTTTATTATTCATGCTAGAATTGTATTAACCAGAAACTTGATACATGTGTGGATACATAGACAAAACACTGAGTCCCTAGTAAAGCCTCTACTAGACTAGCTCGTTAATCAAAGATGGTTAAGTTTCCTAACCATAGACATGTGTTGTCATTTGATGAACGGGATCACATCATTATTAGAATGATGTGATGGACATGACCCATCCGTTAGCTTAGCATATTGATTGTTCAGTTTTATTGCTATAGCTTTCTTCATGTCATATACATATTCCTTTGACTATGAAATTATGCAACTCCCAGATACCAGAGGAATACCTTGTGTGCTATCAAATGTCACAATGTAACTGGGTGATTATAAAGATGCTCTAGAGGTATCTCCGAAGGTGTTTGTTGGGTTGGCATAGATCGAGATTAGGATTTGTCACTCCGAGTATCAGAGAGGTATCTCTGGGCCCTCTCGGTAATGCACATCATAAGAAGCCTTGCAAGAAATGTGACTAATAAGTTAGTTGCAGGATGATGTGTTATGGAACGAGTAAAGAGACTTGCCAATAATGAGATTTAACTAGGTATGAAGATACCGACGATCGAATCTCGGGCAAGTAACATACCGATGACAAATGGAATAACGTATGTTGTCATTACGGTACGACCGATAAAGATCTTCGTAGAATATGTGGGAACCAATATGAGCATACAGGTTCCGCTGTTGGTTATTGACCGGAGAGGTGTCTCGGTCATGTCTACATAGTTCTCGAACCCGTAGGGTCCGCACGCTTAACGTTCGATGACGATTTTATATTATATGAGTTATGTGATTTGGTGACCGAATGTTGTTCAGAGTCCGGGATGAGATCATGGACATGACGAGGAGTCTCGAAATGGTCGAGAGGTAAAGATTCATATATAGGATGATGATATTCGGACAACGGAAGTGTTCCGGGGGTACCGGGTACATATCGGGTCACCGGAAGGGGTTCCGGGCACCCCCCGGCAAAGATATGGGCCTAATGGGCCAAGAGGGGAAACGCAGCAGCCAGCAGGGGCTGCTGCGCCCCCCATATGGGCCGCACCTGAGGGAAAGGAAAGGGGGGAAAGAGAAGGAAGGGGAGGGATTCGGCCTCCCCCTTCCTTCCCTCCTCTCTCCTGTTTCCTTCCCCCTCCGGTAGATATGGAAGGGGGGGAGGCCGACTTGGAGGAGACGCCCAAGTAGGATCCCTCCTACTTGGGGCGCCCCTTGCTGCTCCCCTCCCTCTCCCACCTATATATATGTGGGGGGGCACCGCTAGAACACACAACATTGATTCCTAGCCGTGTGCGGTGCCCCCCTCCACAGTTTACGCCTCCGGTCATATCTTCGTAGTGCTTAGGCGAAGCCCTGCACGGATCACTTCACCATCACTGTCACCACGCCGTTGTGCTGACGAAACTCTCCCTCAACACTTTGCTGGATCAAGAGTTCGAGGGACGTCATCGAGCTGAACATGTGCAGAACTCGGAGGTGTCGTACGTTGGGTGCTTGATCGGTCGGAACGAGAAGAAGTTCGACTACATCAACTGCGTTGTCAAACGCTTTCGCTTTCGGTCTACAAGGGTACGTGGACACACTCTCCCCCTCTCGTTGCTATGAATCTCCTAGATAGATCTTGCGTGAGCGTAGGAATTTTTTTTTCGAAATTGCATGCTACGTTCCCTAACACGTACGGCTTCACTCCAACCGCTGCCGAGCCCAGCCAGGTTGCCGAGATACGAGTCCGTGGCGATGCCATCAGCCGCGCGCTGGGCGCGGTCCCACCCGTCTATGACACCCCGGTCAAGAGCATGCACGCCACGGAGGCGGCCGCTATTGGCATGGAGCAGCTGCAAGGCGAGGAGCTACAGGAGCGCCTGCGGCGCGTGAACGAGCTTCTCGGCACCGCGAACGTGCAGCAAGACCGCCTCGACCATCCCGCTGCGTTCGACTCGCGCCGCACCAAGGATCCCGAACAGCGGAACACGGCGTCTTCTCCGCCCCCCAGCGAAGCTCACTCCAGTAGAACCTGGACCCAGCGCACCCACGCCGCGGCGGTCGGCGATAACCAGGGCAATGAGCCGGCTTCGGAAGACCGGCGCCGGCAAGGCCCTCCTCCACCATCCGGCCATCGCGCACATCCGGCTTCGGTCGACCTGGCCCCCCACGGCCCGGTCGCAAGCCGGCTAGGCCCGTGCGCCATCGACGACACTGACGCTCGCCATCGCCTCGATCAGCTTGCCCTCTCCTTCGAGCTGGAGGAAGACAACGCCATCGGGCTGGCTTGTTTCGGTCCACGCATTCGGGATGAGCCCTTCCACAAAGGGTTCACGCTGCCCCGCGACACCCCCAAGTACAACGGGACCGTCAAGCCGGAGGACTGGCTCATCGACTACACCACCGCCATCAGCATCACAGGCGGCAACCAACGCCTCGCCGTATGCTATGCCCCGCTCATGCTCCTGGGTTCGGCGCTGACATGGCTCAACAGTCTGCCGGCCGGCAGCATCAACGCATGGGTTGACTTCGAGCAAGCTTTTGTCCGCAACTTCACCGGCACCTACAAGCGTCCCGGCCGTCCCAGCTAGCTTGCCATGTGCGTGCAGGGGCCGACCGAAACCGGCCGCGAGTACCTCGCGCGATGGACCGAGCTCCAGAACAGCTGCGAGGGCGTCCACGAAGTCCAAGCCATCCAGTACTTTGTGTCTGGTTGCCGGGATGGCACCCTCCTCAAGCACAAGCTGCTGTGCTTCGAGCCAACCACCATGGCCGCACTCATGGTCATTGTGGACAAGTACGCCAATGCCGACTCCGCCATGAAGATCCAGGTGGTATTGGACGAAGCCGGCAAGGCGATGTCGGCACCACCCCCCAAGACGGCTGGCGAGAGCAGCCGCCAACAGAGCAACCAGCAAAACATGCACAAGGCCGAGCAGCCGGCCAACCGCTACGACAACCGCCTCATCGCCGCCACCGATCAGGCACCCGCGGCTGACCCGGCTGGCAAGTGCCAGCGAACCGGCAAAACGGCATGGCAACCCGCCATGAGCTTCCAGGAGATGCTCGACGCGCCCTGCAAGCACCACAGCGGCGCGAGGCCATCCACACACATGCTCTGACAGTGCGCCATCACCAAGCGCATCATGAGAGCGACATCCCGCCGCCTCCCGCTCCGGCTCCGGGTGCGGGGCAGTCGCCTCCGCCGCCTCCTCCCCCGCCCCCGGCCAACGGCACAATGATGCCTACCCCAGCCAGAACGTGAGCTACGTCGTCTTCACCAGCCTCGGTGACGACAAGCGTAGCGAGCACCTGCTCCGGCAGGAGGTGAACACCGTCGTCCCGGCCGTGCCGTGCTGACATACATGCATTGGTCAGAGTGCCCGATCAGCTGGACCCGGGAGGACCACCCGGCCGTCATGCCCAACCCGGGTGGCTACGCCCTCGTCCTCGACCCCACCATCGTCGCCGCCAAGCGCACTTGCAAGTTCTTGCGGGTCCTCATCGACGGCGGCAGCAGCATCAACATCCTCTACCGCGACACCATGACCAAGCTCGGCATCGAGGCCAAGCAATTGGAACCATCCCGGACAATATTCCACGGCATCGTGCCGGGACTCTCCTGCTCCCCCATCGGCCGAATCCGGCTTGACGTCTTGTTCGGCAAGAGCGATCATTTCCGGTGTGAGCCTATCTGGTTCGAGGTGGTGGACCTGTCCAGCGCATATCACGCACTGCTAGGCCGGCCTGCGCTCGTCAAGTTCATGGTGGTCCCCCACTACGCCAACTTGAAGATGCAGATGCTAGGTCCAAAGGGCCTCATCACTATAGCCGACGACTACAGGAAATCTCTGTAGTGTGCCCAAGACGGCGCCAGACTGGCCGAGTCACTGGTCATCGCCGAGGAGCGGCGCCAGCTTGACCGGATTGTCGCGCTGGCCAGCGAGCAGCCGGCCATGCCGGCTTTGGCCAAGGAGACGATTGGCAAGGCCTCGTTCCAGCCGTCCAAGGAGACCAATAAGGTCAAGCTGAACCCAGAAGACCCCAGCTGCAGCAAGTATGTCTTCGTGGGCACCCACCTCGACAACAAATAGGAAGGCGAGCTCGTCGACTTCCTCCGTGAGAACCGGGATATCTTTGCATGGTCCCCAAAGGACATGCCAGGAATTCTGAGGGAGTACGCCGAGCACAAACTACACGTCCCCAAGGACGCCAAGCCTGTCCGTCAACCCTTATGTCACTTTTCAGAAGAGAAGAGAAGAACCATCGGTGAAGAGGTCGCCAAGCTACTTGCGGCCGGCTTCATCATGGAGGTGTTTCACCCCGAGTGGCTGGCCAATCCGGTCCTCGTCCTGAAGAAGAACAACACCTGGCGCATGTGCATAGACTACACCAGCCTGAACAAGGCCTGCCCCAAGGATCCTTTGGCTCTCCCACAGATAGATCAAGTCATCGACTCCACTGCCGGCTGCGAGCTCCTGTCCTTCCTGGATGCTTACTCTGGCTATCATCAGATCAAGCTGGACCCGGCCGACACCCTGAAGATGTCCTTCATCACGCCCTTCGGGGCATACTGCTACATCACCATGTCATTCGTCTTGAAGAATGCCGGCGCCACCTTCCAGCACTACATGCAGAAATGCTTGCTGACGCAACTCGGCCGCAACATCCACGTCTACATCGACGACATCGTGGTGAAGAACAAGCAGCACCTCATGCTCCTGGACGACCTAAAAGAAACCTTCGCCAATCTGCGCCAGTACCAGATCAAGCTCAACCCGGAAAAGTGCATCTTCGGCGTGCCGGCCAGAAAGCTGCTCGGTTTCCTCATCTCAGAGCGAGGCATTGAGGCGAACCCGGAAAAGATCAAGGCCATCGAGCACATGCGTAGGCCAACCCGGCTGCGCGATGTCTAGAAGTTCACCGACTGCTTGGCCTCGGTCAGCCGGTTTCTCAGCCGGCTAGGCGAGAGGGCCTTGCCCCTATACCAGCTGATGAAGAAGATGTCGCTATTCAAGTGGAACGACCAGGTGGATGAAGCGTTTCGGGATCTCAAGTGCATGCTCTCCACCGCACCTGTCCTGGTCACGCCGGCTGACAAGGAGCCATTGTTGCTATACATCGCCACCACCTCGCGGTCAGTCAGCATGGTGCTGGTGGTCGAGCGACCAGAGAAGGGCAGGATTCAGTCTGTCCAGCGCCCGGTCTACTACCTGAGCAGGTGCTTTCCGCCTCCAAGCAGAACTACCCGCACTACTAGAAGATGTGCTACGGCTTGTACTTTACCGCCAAGATGCTGAAGTAGTATTTTCAAGAGCATGTCATCACCGTGGTCCGCACTGCCCCCATTGGCGAGATCATGGGTTGCCGAGATGCCTCTGGCCGGGTTGCCAAGTGGGCCATCGAGCTGGCCAACCACACCATCCTCTACGAGCCCCGCACCACGATCAGGTCCTAGGCCCTGGCCGACTTCCTCATCGACTGGACAGTGACCCAGTACCTGCCACCACTGCCGGATTCAACGCATTGGCGCTTGCACTTTGATGGCTCCAAGATGCGCTCCGGCTTGGGAGCCAGCATCGTGCTATCATCCCCGAAGGGCGGCCGGCTGCGGTACGTGCTCCAGATCCACTTCGCCGCCTCCAACAACGTCGCTGAGTACGAAGCCCTTGTGCACGGCTTCCGGCTTGCCAAGGAACTCGGCATCCAGTGCATCCTATGCTATGGCGACTCGGATCTGGTGGTGCAGCAGTGTTCCGGCAAATGGGACGCCCGGGATGCCAACATGGCCAGCTACCGCTTCCTGGTCCAGCAACTCTTCGGCACCTTCGACGGCTGCGAGTTCCTCCATGTCCCACGCGCTGAAAATGAAGCCGCCGACACGCTGGCCAAGATTGGCTCATCCAGGCACGCCATACCATCCGGCGTCTTCCTCGAGCACTTGCGCCAACCGTCCATCAAGCCGTCTCCGGACTATGAGTCCATCTTCATCCCGGACGACCCTGCAGCGCCCCTTCCCAACCCGGACCCGGGGGCTGCCGGTCCAAGCTCGGGGGCTGCCGTCCCCAACCTGGTGCCGGGGGCTGCGGAAACTGGCCCGGGGGCTGCCGTGCTCAACCTGGCCGCCATTATCCCTAACTCGGGGGCTACCGCCTCCGGCTCGGTGGCTGCCGCCCCAGTACCCGTCTTGGTGGCCGTCTTCACAGCGGTGACGGCTCCGTCATGGGCCCAGCCAATCCTAGCCTTCCTGGAGAGTGGAGCACTCCCCATGGATGAGACCGAGGCCTGGCAAGTGCAACGCCGGGCGTCCGCCTACAGCATCATCAACAACGAGCTCGTCAAGCGCAGCGCGACGGGCATTTTCTAGCGTTGCATCAAGGAAGACAAGGGCATAGAGATCAAGGAAGCCCGCGAAGACGGCATCGACCTACTCGAAGAAGCACGCCTTTTGGCCCTTAGCCGATCTGCCATCTATCAACAAGGCCTGAGGCATTACCACAGCAAAAAGATCAAGCCCCTCGCATTCCGCGAAGGAGACCTCCTCCTCCGGCTTGTCCAGCAGCAAGCCGGCCAGCACAAGTTGGCCTCCCCATGGGAGGGCCCCTTCATCGTCAGCAAAGCCCTCTGTGACCGCAACGCCTACTACCTCATCGATGCCCGCAAGCCGAACAAGTGCAAGAGAGATACTACCGGTGAAGAGACAAGCCTGCCCTGGAATGCAGAGCTCCTCCGCCCGTTTTACAGCTACTTGTATGCACATATGTATCGCTGCCTTTTGTAATCCTATGAAAGACTATGGGACCCTCGAACAACACTCGGGGGCTGCCTTTTCCTGCCAAGTTATTGTGTTTTGCACATCCTTGCAAATTTTCTTAAACCTCCACCGCCGGGTTGGTACGCCCAACCCGGGGGATCAGGGGCTGGCCGGCTTGGCCGCAACCCGTCGTCCCCCTTAGCACATCCCGGCGTGTTCGGGTAGCCAAGGCCCTCCAGTTCGCCCTACGCCACAGTCCGGCTTCGGCTGTCGACCGGCAAGAATTATGGGCCAAAGCACCTACACGCCGAGAAACACTAAGTTGGACTTGCCGGATCGGTCAACCCGGCCTCACTGCACTAAGTTGCCGAACGACTGGCTATTCGCCAGCCGGCTTCGCCGGCTGCCGCCAGCCGGCCCAGTGGGTGTTTCGCTCACACTCAACATTCGAAGGGCCTAAGTACTGCGCGCTCTTTCCAAGGACCAAATTCCTTGTCACAGACCGGAACCCAGCTGTTCGACTCGCGGGGGGGAGGCCCAAAGAAGGAGCAAGCAAGGAAAAAGCTTAGAGAACAAAGAGCAAAGACGTAAACACTCGCGAAAATATTTACATTACAGAAATATGGGCACAAGGCCGAAGTTCATTACATTCACCGATACACCCAAGTGGGTGGGTGGACCTACCACTTAACAAAACTACAAGAAAGATAAGCAGGGCGGCTTCAGGCATCTCCCGCGCCAGGTTGCATAGCCACCGGCATCTCCGCAGTAGCCTCCGGGTCCACCAAGGCACTGGTATCGTCCAACCCGGCCTCATCATCCGCATAGGGCCCCCACTCCTGGGTGTTCCCCGCCGGGTTGTCGAGCGCCAGGCCGAAGTCGTCGGGTGGGACTACCCTGCCGTCTTCGGTTCGCTCCAGCTGGAACTCGTCGTGCAGCGCAAACGAGGCCAGGTAGCTGGCCCGGGCGGCAATCCGACCCGCCTCCGGCTGCAACTGGGGCTCCGTGCTGGCCCGCTGGGCTGCCAGCCGATCCAGTGCCAGATCTGGATACCACGACATGATGAACCACAGCGCCAAGTCGGCGCCGGCTCGAGCCGCGGAGATGCGCTAGGCGTGGAGCCGTGCCGGCCCAGCCTCCAGCCAGCACGCCAGCCGCGAGGAGCTGGCAGGCGCAACGGCTCCGGGCCAAAGGCCCGCCGCCATCTCCAACCCGGCCTCAAACAGCTGCACCGTCTGCTTGTCCAGGGCCTGCAGGCGGGCCTCCGTAGCACGCATGATCTCTGGGAAGGACCTAGCGGCATGCTGATCGATGCCGGTGCATGCGTCCCCTTGGGCTGCCCGGTCGGCGAGCACGGCCGCCTCCGCCCTGTCGTGTGTCTCCGGCAAGTAGTCTGGCAAGCAAGCAAGGAAAACGATCAGCTACATGAAAACTCAGGCGGCTCGCGACCCGGCGAAACCAACAAAGAAACACTTACAGGCAAAGGCATCATCCAGGTGCTGCGCTTCGAGCAACGTACCATGCCGCTCCAAGTCCCCGGCACGGTCGCGTGCTTCCAGCCCCTTCTCCAGCTCAGCGCGCTTGTCGACGGCCGTCTTCAGCTCGCCTTCCTTAGTGGCGGCCGCCTCCTCGTGCTCCCCCGTGAGGCGGAGGAGTTCCGCCTGGTGGGCCTCCGCCGCCTTGACGGCCTCCGCCTTCAGTTGCTCCACCTCTGCCTGGTGGGCCTCTCTACCGCTTTGACGGCCTCCGCCTTTAGGCGCTCCACCTTAGCCTAGAGCTAGCTCTTGTCACCAACCAGCTGGACACGCTGCTGGCCGGCTTCGGCGAGCGCCCGCTGGGACTCCACTGCCTTGGCGGCCTCAGCCTTCAGCTGCCCCACCTCGGCCCGGAGCCGGCCAGTGTCGGCGATCGCCAGATCACACTGCTGGTCGGCTCTGGACAGCCGAGTTCGCAAGACCGGCACCTCGGCCACAGCGGCTGCACGGCAAAGATTCAAAGTCAAGACAACGAAAGAAAGGACAAGGACACTTTAAGATTCGAACCAACTACTACATAGTTGGCCCAAATCTCGGGGGCTACACCCAGTGGGTGCGCTAGCGCGCCCCCACTAAGAGCACGCAAGGCGTACCTTCAGCAAGGCGAAGCGCCTCCTCCTTGGCGGCAAGCTGCGCCATGACCTGCTGGTGCATGCTTCTCCAGAAGCCGGTTGTAGATGCTGACTCGGAGGGCATCCAGGTGCTGCGGAGAAACAAGAATTAGCACAAGAAGCTCTTTAAGATTCGACCCAACTACTACGTAGTTCGATCGAATCTCGGCGCCCCCTCCGGGATGGCTCCCCCTCCGCCTCCACCCGCTCGACCACGTCATGCCACGGTGGGGTGTCGTCGTCGATCTCCACGACCTCCCGGTCGTCCACTGCCATCTCCACCCGGCCATCCGGGTCACACCCCTCCTCCATCGGCGGCGCGACGACCGTCTCCGCCGGCTCCATTCCCGCCGGCATCTCCGGCCAAGCCTGCTCCGCAGCAATTTGCCTGGTCGCCCCGGCGGCCCTCACCCATGCTTCGGCCGAAGCCTCCTCCGCGGCCCTGATAGCCGCTGCCTCTGCCTCCAAGGCCTTGTTCATGTCCCGCCAGGCACAGCGCTCCATGTCCTCTGGGTCCAGGCCAAGATCCTCCTCGGCCGACCCCTCGGGCAAGTCGATGGCGCTGTTCCGGGACTTCCGGAATGAGAAGCCGCCTCCAGACGTGGCATCCGTCCCCGCCAGCGCCAACTCCAACGGCGACCTGGATCACAACAAGAGAAGCATGAAAAAAGAACGACTCGGAGGCTCGCCGGAGTCGGCAAGAAAACGTACCAGATCACCGTCGGGATGGTCGGTCTTGCCGGCGCCGCCGGGATGGTACGACGCCTCTTCTTGGCGGCCGGCTTGCAGCCTGCGGCCGGCTTCCTCGGCGCCACATCCTCCTTCCCATGGGGCCGGCTAGCCTTGGCCGGCGCACGGGATGACCCGGCCTCAGCCGTTTTCATCGGCCGTCTTGGGGAGCCGGTGTTGCCGCATCCTCCCCTCGGCAGCGCTGCACCATCAACATGCGTCAAAACCTTCACATCGCCTTTTAACCAGTCTCGCAGAGGATTAGGATGTAAGAACTTACCCGTACGACACGCCTCGCCGGTTTCGGCGTCGGCCGCCTCCGGGTTCTCGGCGAGGATCTCCGCCTCCTCCGAGCCGGCTTGCTGGGCGGCCGCTACCTGCGTCGTCGTTTCGTCATATGTATGCCAGATGGTGTTCAGCAGCACCTCCCTTGTCGCATCGGGGCATAGAAAAAGATGGGACATAGAAAAGTACGGAGACCAAGGACTCACCGCCGGCGCTGGGTTCCCGTTGTTGTAGGGCACCTTCCCGAAGTGCCACTCCTCCGGCATCCCGGCCTTCGAGATGTCGTTGACTCGGCCGGCAACCTGCTGTTGTGACAGCCGTCGGGATGACATTTGGTTGGGGTCCTGGAGGCCAGTCATCTGGCCGATGATGTGCGTCCGACGCTGCAGCGGCAGCACCCGGTGCGCGACGAAGGCGGTGATGAGGTCCGTCCCGGTGAGCCCCTCGCGCGCCACCATCTCCGCAACCCGGCCGCTCATGTTCAACACTACCTGCGCTGGGCTCTTGGGACAATAAGTCCGGTTGGTGTTGGCCTGCGGCGTCATGTCGGTGAAGGGCGGCGGTTGATGCAGTCCGCGTCGAGGTTGCGGACGTAGAAGAAAGAATTCTGCCACTTCTTGGTAGAATCTTCCAGCGGCATCTTGGGGCACACCCCGTGCGGCCGGGTTGAGACGACGGTTGCCCCGCAGGCAGACATCACGCCCGCCGCCGGTCCCTGCTGCTTCAAGAAGAAGAAGCGTACCCAGAGGTCGATGCTGGGCTCGACGCCCAGGTAGCCCTCGCATAGGGTAACAAATCCCGAGAGCTGCAGCACCGCGTTCGCCCCCAGGTGATGTGGCTGAAGCCCGAAGAAGTCCAAGAACGAGCGGAAGAATTCGCTCGCAGGGAGGCCGAACCCAAGCTTGAAGTGGGAGAAGAAGACGACGCGCTCGGTCCCCTCCGGCCGTGGCTCCAACTCGCTGCCCGGTAGGTGCACGGCCACATCCGTCGCCGGTGGCAGCCACCGCTTATCGCGCAGATACTGAAGATCGTCGGCGTAGACCTCCGACCCCTCCCAGGATCCCTTGGGTCTCGCCATCGGTGGATGTGATGGGGGAGGAGAAGTGCGTCGGCTGAGCGAAGGGTTTGGGTGGCTGCTAAGCTCTGCGGAGCGTCGATGGCGCATCGCGCACGGGCGGTGGAGCGCTGCGGCGTGCGACGGGCTCAGAAGACTGGGCGGAGGAAGAAGAGGGATGTGGAGGGCGCGTGCGTGAATGATTTCCGCCGCTCCCTCACTCCGATTTATAACCACGGACAGAACGTGGGGAACTGGGATCGGTTGCGCCCACCCTTTCCACTTCCCCGCATTGTGTGGGCACGATCCACGCAGGAATTAACTGCATCGATAAGGGCAGCCGTCCGTGGCCGCCACATTAAATCCCCGCGCGGGGCCGAAGGCGCGGAGTGGCGGGCCCCAGCCCACTGTTACGTCTCGTCCCGCGCGTGGCCTGTCAGGGCCTCTTCAGCTACTGAGCATCACATGGCGCCCGCGCCAAAACCAAGGAGGCATGTCCCTTGCCCTTCAAGATTCGACGGACTCCTCAGTTTCCCGCCCGCGCCGGGCTGCCGCGATCCGACTTTCAGAAGCCGGCACATAGTGGGTGTTGCCAAACCCGGCAGTCGCAAGCCTCATCAACATTAGCCGCCTTCTCAGGGGGTGAAACTGCGAAGGCCCCCCTGCCTGAAGCCGACGAGCCTTCACAGCTTCAGGGACTACTGTCGGGGGGATAAACCCCGGGCAGGCAACGAAACCCAAATCCTTTTCAAAAACTTCAGGGTTAGCAGCGCCCCTCAATCCGGCTTGTCCTTGGCCGGGTTCCCCAACTCAGCCAAGTCCCGCAACCCGGCAAGACCCGCTGGCGCATGCCGGCCAGTCCCGGCAAGTCAAGACTTCTTCAACAAGTAAGCACAACAGCGGTGCGCCCCTCAACCCGGCCACGGGTCAGCTCCCGTCCCATCCAGGGCGTATGACGGAACAAGTCCCCTTGAAGGGATGAGTGTGGCTACAGTGGCTCACAAACCCCACTGACCAGCGTGAGCGTGGCTACAGTAGCCCACCTACTCCGCTGACCAGGGCCGGCATGGCTACAGTGCATCCCTCGTCCTGTTGACGCAAGCCGACGGCGACCAGGTGGCGCGCCACTGTAGCCAAGCCGGCCCAACCACTCCATGACGCATGACAAGATGGAGGACAGTGTCCCCTGGCGCATGGGGCCTGCGCCCGGAGAACCCGGTGTATCCTGGTACCCGGCGGGCCCCAGCGCCGGCTTCCCAGACGCTGACATCCCGGCCCCACAGCCACATAACTTTACCATTGTAACCCTGGGGGGTTGACCTATAAAACCCCCCAGGAGCCCTCCATGTACATGGGCGAACTCTTGAGAGAGACATCCAGTAGAATACACACACAGGGAGAAGGAGCAGCCTATGCTTGGGCATGTCTTCCTTCCTCCTGAAAACAGCTCTAGGAGCAAGCTTGTAGCATCCACATATAAACCACACTCTGTAGGACTAGGGGTGTTATCTCTCTGGAGAGCCCCGAACCTGGGTATGTCTTGCGCCCCTTGCTCGCTCATGCCGACCTCGCCTCTGGAGCCCACCGGTGCCCTCAAGCCTGTCCCTCCCTTTAGCCATCCTTTGGCATCTGCCGTGCGCCCACCATGACAACCACCGATAAAATCGATAGTTTCATCAAAACTAGCAAAACAATGCATCAAAACAGAATATGTCTTAAACAGGACAGTCTGTAGTAATCTGAATATTCACCATACTTATGGAACTCCAAAAATTCTAAAACAATAGGATAAAATAAAAAATTTGTATAGTAGTACTGTGTAAAAATTTCAGAAACTTTTGACATTCCAGTAAAAAATGTAAATTCACGCGCTACAGCCAAAGTTTCTATTTTTCCACTGCACATACCAAACAAGCAATCTAATTATCCTAAAGGCAAATCTTGGCACATTATTTTTATAATACAATGGATTTGTACAAGGGTATAATTATTATTTTTGAAAAGTTTTTGTAGTTTAAGATTTGCAAAGTTTCCATGGGCATGAATAAAGTTCAAGGAGCTCCCCCACTTCAACGGTGCTCATCTTTCTTACTTCCACTTTTCTATTTGAAAATTTTTTAGGTTCCCCTCTATATTTTTTTGTTTTTAAACTTTATAAAAGCACTCAACAGAATAAAATGACTCTCTAAAACTTCTTTAAAGCCATTAAGCTAGGCATAAAGTGCTCAAGTAATCGATCCACCCGGATCCCAAGGTATATCAAAGCCAGTTTTAATTAACAGTGATTTGTAGTTTAGTAGTGAGCACAAAGTAATATATATCATGCAACAACAAAGTCTAACACTTTTCCTATGCATCGGCATGTCATAAAAGAACAATTCATGCACACAAAATAAAGGTCAATGCATAGTATAAACAGTTTCTTGCAATTTTATCGTATTGGAAACATAGAGAGGCGGAGATGTAGTTCCTCTCTCATAATAATTGCAAGTAGGACCAGCAAGCACATGCATATTATATTCATCAAAATCATCATGTGTAGTAGTAAAATGCAACCCATCAATATAATCCTTAATAAGCGCAAACTTCTCCGATATAGTGTAGTTGGGAGAATTCAAAAAGATAATATGACTATCATGTGTGGGTGCAATAGCAACAATTTCATTCTTAACATAAGGAACTATAGCAAGTTCATCTCCATAAGCATCATTCATATTGGCATCTTGGCCACAAGGATAGCAGCCATCAAGTTCATCAAAAAGGGATATTTCAAACGAATCCAAGGGATCATAGCATTCATCCTTCGATAAGCACGAAGGGAAATTAAACAATGTATGAGTTGAAAAGTTACTCTCATTAGAAGGTTGGCATGGGTAGCTAATCCGCTCTTCCTCCTTTTGTTCTTCGCTCTCCTCGTCATCTTTTTCATCCAAAGAGCTCACAGTGTCATAAATTTCTTCTTCCATAGATTCCTACAAAATACTAGTCTCTTCTTGGACAGCAAATCACTTTCTCAATAAACTCATTAATATCGGTATTATATTCATAATTCTCATAGCAATATTTAAGTATAGCATAATTTTCAGGTCTGTAAACAGCATCATCATAATTTTCACAGTTTTCAAACAAAGATTCAATTTCATAAGCACCCTTAAAAACAACGAATTCTTCTATTTGTTCCACATCATAGTAATCATATATACCATTAGCATAAGAAGACAAGGTTTCATTATCATTAAATTTACATGAAATGGGAAGGTGTGGAGCCTTCATCCTAGAGCAACAAGTATAATCATATCTCAAGCATAAATTCCGAGCATACCAATGCAACATATGAATTTGATCCCATAAGAGTTTCCCTTTTTGAGTCAAGTGATAATCCCTAAAGTATTCACGTTGATCCAATGTGTCTCCCATTATCAAGTTGAATGGGGTTTTCTTAGGATTATCAAAGTAGTGTTTAATATATTTCACATAACGAGCATCGAGGGTTTTAGGAGGTTCCCATCTCCATGAGTAGCAAGTACACCTAATTTTTTTGGTATTACATGTTCCATATCCATAACTAAAGATAGAGACCAACTTAGAACAGAAAATAAAAACTACTTAGTGATAAAGCAAACAAGCACACACGAGAATATTCACCCCACGCTATTGCTCCCCAGCAACGGCACCAAAAAAAGGTCTTGATAACCCACAAGTATAGGGGATCAATTGTAGCCTTTCTTGATAAGTAAGAGTGTTGAACCCAACGAGGAGCTAAAGGTAGAATTTATATTCCCTTCAAGTTCTATCGACCACCGATACAACTCTACGCACGCTTAACGTTCGCTTTACCTAGAACAAGTATGAAACTAGAAGTACTTTGTAGGTGTAAAGGGATAGGTTTGCAAGATAATAAAGAACACGTAAATAAAAACTAGGGGCTGTTTAGATAAAGAAACAATTAAGTTGGCTTTAGTAGAGAGTATTTTGTCACAAGAAAGTTATTTGTCCATAGGCAATCGATAACTAGACCAGTAATCATTATTGCAATTTTATATGAGGGAGAGGCATAAGATAACATACTTTCTCTACTTGGATCATATGCACTTATGATTGAAACTCTAGCAAGCATCCGCAACTACTAAAGATCATTAAGGTAAAACACAACCATAGCATTAAATATCAAGTCCTCTTTACTCCCATATGCAAACAACCCACTTACTCGGGTCTGTGCTTCTGTCACTCACGCCACCCACCATAAGCGAATCATGAACATATTGCAAACCCTACAGCGGGGATCCCTCACGCTTGCGCGACATGGAGATCACCATAGGACAACGCCAATAATAAAAAATACAACTCAAACCAATCACGATCATCAATCAACCCATAGGACAAAACGGATCTACTCAAACATCATAGGATAGCCATACATCATAGGAAAATAATCTATAGCGTTGAGCACCATATTTAAGTAGAGATTACAGCGGGTAAAAGAGAGGTTACACCGCTGCATAGAGGGGGAGAGAGTTGGTGATGACGGCGGCAAAGTTGTTGGTGTAGATCGCCGTCACGATGATGGCCCCGGCGGCGTTCCGGCGCCACCGGGAGAGAGGGGGAGAGAGCCCCCCTCCTTCTTCTTATTCCTTGACCTCCCCCTAGATGGGAGGAGGGTTTCCCCTCTGGTCCATGGCCTCCATGGTGGCGGAAGGGTGGGAGCCCCTCCAAGATTGGATCTCCCTCTCTGTTTCCTTCTATTTCTGCGTTCCCAGATTCTGGCTTTTCACCATTTCTTAAATTCCCGGAGATCCGTAACTCCGATTGGGCTGAATTTTTAACATGATTTTATCCGGATATTAGCTTTCTTGTGGCCGAAGAAGGGCACCAACCGCCTTACGGGGTGGCCACAAGCCTCCTGGCCGCGCCCCGGGGAGGGGGGCACGCCTCCAGGGCTTGTGGGCCCCTCGGGCATCGTCTCGCGTTGATTCCAATTCCAAAAAATCACATATATTCCAAAAAACTCTCAGTAAGTTTTTATCACGTTTGGACTCCGTTTGATATGGATATTCTGCGAAAGAAAAAACATGCAACAAACAGGAACTGGCACTGGGCACTGGATCAATATGTTAGTCCCAAAAATAATGTAAAAAGTTGCCAAAAGTATATGAAAGTTGTAGAATATTGGCATGAAACAATCAAAAATTATAGATACCACGGAGACGTATTAGCATACAAGACAAACCACTATCCACTCTGAGCTAATTAAGCATGGCATGTGTGACTATAATCTCTAATTGTCATTGCAAACATGTTTCATTCATAATGGGCTGAATCAGGAACGATGAGGTAATCATATTTACAAAAACAAAATAGGTCGAGTTCATACCAGCTTTTCTTCATCTCAATCATTTCATCAAATATCGTCATTATTGCCTTTCACTTGCATGACCGAATGATGTGAATAATAATAAGAGTGCACGTGCATTGGACTAAGCTGAAATCTGCATACATTTATTCAAAGGAGAAGACAAGGTAATATGGGCTCTTTGTTAGATCAACAATAATGCATATGAGAGCCACTCAATATTTTCATCGTGGTCTTCTCCTTACGACCCAAAGAAAATAAAAAGAATTTCAAAAAAACACACTAAAATATTTTTGGAGTTTTTGTTTTTCTGAAGCAAGTAAAACGAAAACGAGAAAAACTATTTACATGGGAGAGCTCCCAACAAGCATAAGAAGAACGAGAAATCTTTTTGGGTTTTCTTTTAATACTACAACTAATTAAACTAGAAAGATAAACTAAAAAGAAACAAGAAATATTTTTGGATTTTATCAAAGTTTTTCAAACACACAAGAAGAAAGCAAGAAAAATAAACTAACATGGATTATACAATAAAAAAAGGATAAACACCGACAACTCGAATGAATGTGTGAACATGAATGTAATGTCGGTGAGAAATACGCACTCCCCCAAGCTTAGGCTTTTGGCCTAAGTTGGTCTATGGCCACGGCTCGAAATAACCCTCTCCTTGATACGACGGAGGGTCCTGAGGGTTCCACTGGTTGGCGAGCTCCAGTGGCTCCCACTGATAAACAGGCTCCTGATACGGATCAGGAACTGGTGCTGGCTCAGGTGCTGGAGGTTGCGTTAAGCTCTAGTGCATATAAATGTCCTCGGGCATAATAGTGTACCTGCCTGAATGAATATCGAACAAAGAGGGTGCAGGCAAAGTAATAATCTCACAAGTACCCTGACTGAATACCAAGTTATACCGGAGTCGCTTATGCTTATCATTTTTTAATAAAATCATGTGCTACCATGCTCGCATAATCTAAATATTTAGTGGGTAGCAACATCTCCTCCTTCTCATCATGCCTAATAGGAATCTCAAAATATTTAGCAAGGCGGGAGGCATAGACACCTCCTAAAATACAACAGTTCGTATGGTTTGTGTTTAACCGCCAAGCAACTATAGGGCCCAAACTGAAGGTTCTATCAGAATATAAAGCATGGCGCAAAATAGCAAGGTCAGGTGAACTAAGAGTTCCACGCTCCCCTCGACCATTCAGACATCTCCCGGCAAATAATGCATAGTAACGTAAAACGAGAAATTGTAAACTAGCAACTCTAGCTTCTGACACTCCTCTCTCTTCCCCCTAGTAGTGTCAGCGATGAAATCTACCATGTACCTAGGACGTGGACTCACGGATGCGGCCATCATAAGGTATTTTGCAAACATTGCAAAAATCATATAGTGTCATTTCCTTAATCTCATCATATAAGTGAAATTCTACCATGGGAGGATCCTTCCTAGAATGAAAGCGAAAATTTTGCACGAAGGTATTAGTGAGTAGGAGGTATTGGTCGCACTTATCTTGGAGGAAGGCAGTAATGCCGGCATTCTCCGCCAAATAATAGAAGTCATCATAAATTCCCGCCTCCCTCAAGAATGCATCACTTGGCCATTCACACGGCCGAACCTCTGCCGCACGCGGAAGATTGTACTTGGGCTTCTTCTTCTCCTCATTTTCATCTCCTTCCGAATTCCGGCTCGAAGAGCCTCTCAACCACCTCCTCATAGCTTTTCTTTTCTCTGAAAATTTCTGAAATTTTTAGTGACTCAAAATAAAAGTGAACTAAACTCAACAAAACTGATAGCAACTACTCCCAGAAGTGTCTAGAGGCTATATCATGCAACAAAACCACTTTGGACCATATAAATTTGACATGCAAGCTCAAGAACATGGTCACCACAGCAGCAAAAAATTGTAATATATAAAGCACTAAAGCAAAAACTAATTGGACCATCGGAGGAGTCACATACCGATGAACAATCCCCTGAAACAGTTTAGGAAACGGAGTTTCGAGCAAGGAGATCGAAAATGGTAGCAAAATGAGCAAGAACGCGGGTTTGAGCAATGGTGTGATTTTTTCTGGAGGAAGACGAAGTGAATGGCTGGCTAGAATAAGTGAGGGGACCCACGTGGGACCCACTGATGGCTCATGTCCGCGTCAGTATTTCCCTGAAGAGGAAGGAATGATGCAGCACAGCTATGGTAGGTATTTCCCTCAGTGATGAAACCAAGGTTATCGAACAAGTAGGAGAACCAAACAACACTATGTAAACGGTACCAGCACACAAAGAATAAATACTTGCAACCCGACCCGTAAGAGTGATTGTTAATCCCTCTCGGGTAAAAGATAGATTGGTTTGTATGATTTTGGATAAATAGATCTTGCGATAGAAAAAAAATAAAATAAAGAAATAAAAAGTACAGCAAGGTATTTTTGGGTTTTTAGAATAATAGATCTGAAAACAAAAGCTAATAAAAATATATCTCAAGGCAAATATGATAAAGAATAGACCCGGGGGTCGTAGATTTCACTAGTGGCTTCTCTCGAGAAAATAGCATACGGCGGGTAAACAAATTACTGTTTGGGCAATTGATAGAACTTCAAATAATTATGACGATATCCAGGCAATGATCATTATATAGGCATCACGTCCAAGATTAGTAGACCGACTCCTGCCTGCATCTACTACTATTACTCCACACATCGACCGCTATCCAGCATGCATCTAGTGTATTTAGTTCATGAAAAAATGGAGTAATGCAATAAGAACGATCACATGATGTAGACAATATCTATTCATGTAGGAATAGACCCCATCTTGTTATCCTCAATAGCAACGATCAATACATGTCTTGCTGCCCCTTCTATCACTGGGAAAGAACACCGCACGACCGAACCCATCACAAAGCACCTCTTCCCATGGCAAGAAAAATCGATCTAGTTGGCCTAACTAAACCAAAGATTCGAAGAAGAAATACGAGGCTATAAGCAATCATGGATATAAGAGATAAAAGAAACTCAAATAACTTTCTTGAATAAATAGATCTGATTATAAACTCAATGTTCATCGGATCCCAACAAACACACCGCAAAAAGAGTTACATCAAATAGATCTCCAAGAAACCATTTTATTGAGAATCAAAAGAGAGAGAGGAAGCCATCTAGCTACTAACTACGGACCCGTAGGTCTACAATGAACTACTCACGCATCATCGGAGAGCCACCAATGAGGATGATGAACCCCCCATGATGGTGTCTAGATTGGCTCTAGTGGTTTTGGAACTTGCGGCGGCTGGAATTGTGTTTCGTCGACTCCCCTAGGGTTTTTTGGATTTTCGCGGTATTTATAGAGCAAAGAGGCGGTGCGGGAGGCGGCCGAGGTCGGCACAACCCACCAGGGCGTGCCTGGGCCCCCAGGCGCGCTCAGGTGGGTTGTGCTCCCCTTAGAGCCCCCCTCTAGTACTCCTTTGGCCCAACAGGTGTCTTCTGGTACAGAAAAAAATCTCCAAAAAGTTTTGCTGCGTTTGGACTCTGTTTGGTATTGATTTTCTGCGAAGTAAAAAAACAAGCAAAAAACAGCAACTAGCACTGGGCACTATGTCAATAGGTTAGTCCCAAAAAATGATATAAAGTTGCTATAAAATGATTGTAAAACATCCAAGAATGATAATATAACAGCATGGAACAAGCAAACATTATAGATACGTTGGAGACGTATCAGCATCCCCAAGCTTAATTCCAACTCGTCCTCGAGTAGGTAAATGATAAAAACAGAATTTTTGATGTGGAATGCTGCCTAACATGGTCATCACATATTCTTTTCTTTTGTAGCATGGACATTTGGACTTTTATATGATTCAAAGCAATAGTCTAGTTTTGACATAAAGATTTCAATACTCAAGCATATCAACAAGCAACCATGTCTTTCAAAATATCAACACTAAAACAAGTTATCCCTAGCCTGTAACACCCCAAAAATTTAATCATATTTTCATTAAATAAAATTTGGCCAGAATTAAAATTTTGAATTTTTACTTGGCCTTTTATTATTTTCAGAACCATTTTCTGTTTCTGTTTATCAAAATTCTTCCCTCCATATAGAAATTTTTGGAAATAATATTGTGGCTTTGGTAGTTTTCTCAAATCATTTCAATTACATTTTAATAACAGTAAGAATTATTTTCATAATAAAAATTGCCCAAAACAATTATTTTAATAGCTATTTCTATACTTTAAATGCTTCTGTTGCACTACAACTATTTTAAATAATTCTTTTAAAACCCCAAAAAAATTATGAGGTGTCATGTGATGCCTACATATCACTTTTATGGAAAAACCCTACTTGGTGTTTTGAAAATTTTGAGTAAAACAACCTCTTTTCAATTCTGTCCTGAATTTGAGTTTCTAATACAACCCTAATTTTCCTTGCTCCAAAAATCCTGAAATTTTTCCCACTCATAGTCCTTCCAACCAAACCCTTAAGTCCATAATATCAGCTCCATTTGCATCATTTAGATCTACCAAATATTCCCCCGTAGTCTCTGTCCAGAAATGAATTCTGGAAAAACTTGCACTAGAAAGTATCTCCTTTTGCCAAACCAACTCCACCAATACCTTTACCATCGAAAGAGATCTCCACCTGCCAATTTTCAAGTCTAACTAAATTGCCTAGATCACCCTGACATTCTGTCGAGCACCTCATGAGCATGACTGATTTTGGCAAGGTCTTAAACTTACATTGGGAATTTGCTTATCCTACCAAACCACCATGTCCAGTAGCTCCCTTATGGAGTGACTCATCATCATGTCAAGCTTTCAAATTCAAATAAGTTCATTATGCCACTGTGGCAATCTATCGAACACCTGGTGGACATATTCAGAGCGCGAGCAGAGTGCAGTTTCTGCACCTCTGGCATCGAGCTCATACCACTCCCTCTGCTGCCTCTCCTCGCGCGCAAGTCATCCAGTAGGCTTCACAGATAAGCCACGGACCCTGCCGACACTCTCCCTCATCCCCTAGTGCCGACCACCGCCGTCCTCACCGACCACCACCGCCGCCATGGTCGGCATCTCGGGCACGGCACCGCCCGAGCTGCCCAGACCCGCCAGCTCGCTCCCCTCTTAACTTATAACCACCTGAGCCTATCCACTCCTCCATCGACCCACCGGCCTCATAACCGACCTCACCGGCCTCAACTGCCATCATCAATGGCCGCCGTCATGAACCACTTCCGGGAGTCACGGGAACCGACCTCGCCTGAGCTATAAAAGCCGTCCCGAGGCTATCAGCAGAACGACACACCCTCTATCACCCTCCAAATCAACTCCCCGAAGCCTCAATCGAGCTCGGGACAGCCTTCTTCCCCACTTCCAGCCAAGGCCATCACCGCCACCATCCGGGGGAGTCCGATGCCTCCAGAGCTTCCCTCCCCTCATTTTTCTTTCCAGAAGCTTCTAAATGACCCCGTAGCACCACTCCCCCTCTCAATTTTTGCGCGGGGTCACTCTCAGGCGAAAGCCCCAACTCATCTCCACCGGAGAGCTTCGGGTGTTCTCGTTGCCGGCGAGATAGGGCTCCCCGAAGACCATACAATACCTCGTCGGGAGCTCCAGGGTCTCCTGAGCACGATGGTAGCCTCAGCTTCGCGAGAGGAGCCACCGTTCGCCGGGGATCGCCGCCGGAGCCCCGCCTCTGTCCCGGTCCAGGCGCGCGTGTGGGGAAGGCAAACCCGACAGGTGGGTCCCACCTGTCGGCGAGCCACCGCCTTGCCCCGCGCGGCCGTGTCTCTGGGCTCGGCCCAAAATGGCGCCAGCAGCTAAACCACGCTCAGGGCATTTCTCTATCTCTTTCTATTTTCTTTTCTCAGTAGATTCCAATAATTCCACTGTGGGCAGATCAAAATCAAATTTGATGATTCAAATTTCCTTGCACCCATAAAATCATGCTCTATTATTCCAGCCTAGGTGAACATTTTCCTAAGCTTTGTTTCTGTTGGAGCAATTAAATAGTCCTTTTAATCAATTATTTCAAATTAGAAATTTCATAAGTAATTCATATTAACTCCAAATGAATTGATTCTTTTTATTTTAATTTTCATTTTTCATCTAGTTTATTTTAGTATTTATTTCAAAAATATTTGAAACAATTTTTGGCACTGTTTTTTTTAATTATGTGGTAATTCAAATATTTTTAAAAAATAGGAACTGGAGGGAAGATAAAATTTTCAAACTTTTGGAGTGCACCCCACACTTCTGCATGCTCAAGGCAAGCATCTTGAACACTTGATATGGTGAATGCATGGTAGTTTATTTTCTAGAATAATTTAAACATGACTATGTTAAATTCAAACTAAATTGCATATTGCTAGTAGTGCTTGCATGGTTTGAATTCGAGTAAAATTTGCATGCATGTAGTGTTGGCATGTTTCATCGTACCTTGCATCGTGTGTTGCCATGACTAACTTGCAGAAGCAGGCATAAGTGAAATATCGTTACCGGCAGGAGGATGATCACGTTGGAGCGTGATCATGCCTTGTTTGTTGTGCATGTTGGAGCATGCAAGGGATGTGGCCCTGTTGGGAATTGCTGTTGAAGGAATACCTTGTTGTGCTAACCATTGCAGGAAACTTAATGCCTCCTGAGTCGACCATAGATCGAGTCTTGTTCCGGTAACCCCCATACTTGTTTCGTGCTGCCACAGGTTCCTGCCACGGGTAGGGTATGGGTCAGTAAGTTGATAACCCCTTTCCATGCACACACCGTACAGAGGGCCACAATGAGGGTTTCCCAGGGATCCGGGACTAAATCCTGTCATCGGGTCAGGGGGCATGGGTGTTTCCAGTTGTGACTGAGAGGGGGGCACCCCTTGTAATCCGCGCGTATTAATAGTGATCACATGCAAGACGTTGGTCTCTCCGTCTCAGAGTTTTTCTTGAACGATGCCTTGGGTGATTCCTAGCATCCGGAAAGTTAATCTGGTGTGTGCTGGTCAGGTGTGTTTTCAACCCAAAGACCGTAATGGGAATTAGTCAGTGTCACGGTACTGACTAAAGAAATCCTTTACTTGTGGGTAAAGAGTACACCCTCTGCAGAGTTTAAACCTATTCGAATAGCTATGTCTGCGGTTAAGGGCTGCAGTCTGGGTTGGTCAAGTGTCGGTCTTAGTGTCGGTCTTCGGAGGAAAATAATTAAATGGTGCCTGAGATATTTTGCAGGATAATTATTAACACCCTGATGCTACCATGAATATTTTTATGCTTGTTAAATATTATTATGGTTATGCATAATATTGAGGACTAACCCGTTTCTCTCATTTTATAATTTTCCTGAGTGTCTCAGGGGCTGGCTAGACTACCCCGGGCACTCAATTTTATTTTCAAGACCTCTCGTGGCATCCCTCGAGTTAACAGGCGGATTATCACGCCACTACTCTTGTGGACACCCGATTGGCATTTCTCTTCAAGTCCGACCGTGGCGTCACTTGACACCTGACTGGCATTTCTTTTCAAGACCTCTCGTGGCGTCGCCTGAGTTCCCGGATGGTCCTGTCTCGTCCGATTTCTCTTTTAGACACCCGATTGGCATTTCTCTTCAAGTCCGACCGTGGCGTCACTTGACACCCGACTGGCATTTCTTTTCAAGACCTCTCGTGGTGTCGCCTGAGTTCTCGGATGGTCCTGTCTCGTCCGATTTCTCTTTTAGACACCCGTTTGGCATTTCTCTTCAAGACCTACCATGGTGTCACTTGACATCCGACCGGCATTTCTTTTATTTTGTTTTCCTTTGACTTTCCTTGTTTATCACTAACAATTTTATATATTTTCACCTGCTAATATTTTATCATGCCATGAAGTAATCCCTGTTAGCATGCATTTTTATAGTCCAGCATGAGCATATGCACAAAGTTTGGTTCATCATGATCTTATAATTTAATTGTTGCATTCGGTATATCTTTTGTTCATGATGTTTGCGAGTACATTCAAACGTACTCACAGGCTTGTCCCTGGCTATTTACTTGGCCAGGTCAGGATTTCTACAAGGAGTACCACAGCGATGTCCGTGCGGAGCCTAGGATGGCAACCATGCGGGATAGGAATTATCCAGGTCAGTCGTTCCTGTGGGAATGGAGCCCCATCGACGTTGAAGAACCGCGAGACAATTCCGTCATCCACCACGAGAATCACTGTTGTATCATTAGACCTTTATGGTCTTGTATCCAATTCTTGTAATAGCTTGGAAATTTGTAACAAGGACGTGTCCACCAGTAACGGTAATCCTGGGCTGGTGATGACATGAGGGGTTAATTTTCTGGGATATGCCGTGTCCCCTAAATCCGGCCCCGACATAGCCCATCATGCTCAATCATTGATCCATTCATGAAACACACTCGCATATTAGTTATACCCAATGCTCAAGTACGATCATAGTGCCCCTTAGTTGGTGCTTTATAAGAGAAGATGGAGACTCAAATAAAAATAAAAATTGCATAAAGTAAATAGAAAGGCCCTTCGCAGAGGGAAGTAGGGATTTGTAGAGGTGCCAGAGCTGAAAGCGAAAAAATAGAGATAAAACATTTTGGGTGGCATGCTTTTTCTATCAACGAAAACGATCGAGTAGTTCCCAATACTTTCCACGCTAGATATATCATAGGCGGTTCCCAAACAGAAAATAAAGTTTATTCCTTTTTCCACCATACTTTAACATTCCACGGCTAGCCGTATCCACGGGTGCCGTCCATACCAACACTTTTCAAAGAATTTATTATTTGACAACATAAAGTAAATTCATTTTTCATTTCGTGACTGGGTATCCCTAATACCTTTGTCGTACTCTCGTGCAATGACAAGTGAATAAACACTCATCTTGAGAATAACACATCTAGCATGGAAAAATATCAGCCACCCCCTACCGTTTCATGAGCGGTACGAGCACACAAAAAGGAAATTTATTTTGAAAATTAGAGATGGCACATACAAATTTTCTTAGAACAACACGGGAATACCGCATATAGGTAGGTATGGTGGACTCATATGGCAAAACTGGGTTTAAGGATTTTGGATGCACAAGTAGTATTCCTACTTAGTACAAGTGAAGGCTAGCAAAAAGACTGAGAAGCATCCAACCAAGAAACGAAAAATCACATAAGCGAGCATTAAGCATAACTAACACCGAATAATGCACCACAAGTAGGATGTAATTTCATTGCATAACTATTGTCTTTCGTGCTTGCATAGGGAATCACAAACCTTAACACCAATATTCTTACTAAAGCACAATTACTCACCAACATGACTCACATATCACTATCATCATATCTCAAAACTATTACAAAGAATCAAGTTTATTTTGTCCAATGATCTTCATGAAAGTTTTTATTATATCCCCCTTGAATATCTATCACTTTGGGACTAATTTCATATATTGCAATTTCTTTTGGCAAGCTCAAACAAATTTAAGTGAAGAACATGAGCATAAAAAATTTCATCTCTCAAAAGAATATAAGTGAAGCATGAGAGAATTTCTTCAAAATTACTAACTCTCAAATATATCTAAGTGAAGCATGAGAGCATTTCTTCAAAAATATTAAAGCACACCGTGCTCAAAAAGATATAAGTGAAGCACTAGAGCAATTCCATAGCTCAAAAAATTTAAGTGAAGCATAAAGAGCAATTCTAACAAATCATAGCATAATTTTGGCTCTCTCAAATAGGTGTGTCCAGCAAGGATACTTGTGAAAAACTAAAAAGCAAAACAAGCAAAGACGCATATAATACAAGACGCTCCAAGTAAAACTCATGATATGTGACGAATAAAAATATAGCTCCAAGTAAAATACCGATGGTCGTTAGAAGAAAGAGGGGATGCCACTCGGGGCATCCCCAAGCTTAGTTGCTTGTTTCTCTTTGAATATTGCCTTGGGGTTCTATGGGGCATCCCCAAGCTTAGGCTCTTCTTACTCCTTATTCCTTCATCCATCGTGATCTCACCCAAAACTTGAAAACTTCAATCACACAAAACTTAACAAAACCTTCGTGAGATCCGTTAGTATAACAAAACCAATCTTTACTTTAAGTACTGTAGAAAACCCATTAAAATTTTGTTATTGCATTATATCTACTGTATTCTAACTTTGCCATGGCTTATACCCCCCGATACAATCCATAGAATCATCAAAATAAGCACACAATGCATAGAAAACAGAATCTGTCAAAAAACAGAACAGTCTGTAAAGCGTCGAAATTTCCTCATACTTCTGTAACTTTAAAAATTCTGAAAATTTTGGAAAACATAGGAAATTTGTATATAAATATTATGTAAAAAATTCAGAATTTTTCATCGCCTCTGTGAATTTAGACAATTAATTTACTGGACGCAAAAGTTTCTGTTTTTCAACAGATCAAAACAACTATTACCAAAGCTATCCCAAAGGCTTTACTTGGCACAAACACTAATTAAAACATAAAAAACACAATCATAACAGAGGCATAATTGTGCAAACACTCAAGAACAGAAAGAAAAAGGCAAAAATAAATTTTATTCATTGGGTTTCCTCCTAACAAGCACTATCGTTTTACGCCCCTAGCTAGGCATAAAGCATAGATTCAAGTATTGTCATCTTTAGTTCTAGATCCATAGGATGCCCTCATGATTGATTCATATGGTGGCTTAATTATTGTTCTAGGGAATTGTCCATACCCTTTCTTAAAGGAAACTGGAATTTAATATTGCCTTCTTTCATATCAATCACGGCACTAATAGTACGTAAAAACGGTCTACCGAGTATAATTGGACAAGACGGATTGCAATCAATATCAAGAACAATAAAATCTATGGGCACATAATTCCTATTGGCAAGAATAAGAACATCATTAATTCTTCCCAAAGGATTTTTAATAGTAGAATCCGCCAAGTGCAAATTTAAAGAACACTCTTCAATATTGGTAAGACCAAGCACATCACATAAAGATTTCGGAATTGTGGAAACACTAGCACCCAAATCACATAAAGCAAAACACTCATAATTTTTTATCTTGAATTTAATGGTGGGCTCCCATTCATCATGTAATTTTCTAGGAGTTGAGATCTCTAATTCCAACTTTTCTTCAAAAGATTTCATCATAGCATCAACAATATGTTTAGTAAAAGCTTTATTTTGTTCATAGGCATGGGGTGAATTTATCATGGATTCCATCAAAGAAATACAATCAATCAAAGAGCAACTATCATAACTAAAGTGTTTGTAATCCAAAAGAGTGGGTACATCACTAGGTAAAGTTTTGACCTCTCCAAACCCACTTTTATCAATTTTTTCATCAAGATTTTCACCCTCCAAATTATCGGGACGCCTTCTAACTAAAGTTGACTCTTCTTCAGTCCCTTTGTAGTGACCCGATCCCAATGGATTGAAGTCTCTGTGCTTAAGTGTCATCCATGGATCGGTATTGCTGACACACACAGTACTCGAGGATTTATAGCAGAGTTCAATCACACACTTATTACATCAAGTGTCTCATAAAGAGTACTTATTACAATAATATGGCTGAAGGCCATCTAAATAAAGTAACTGCGGAAGCTTCGAAGGTAAATGAGTCCATCCGACTCCACGGCAAAACTGAGTGCACGACAACGACCTAGCGCACCTTACTCTTCATCTGAAAATTCTGCAACATGATACGTTGCAGCCGTGTAGGTCAGCACATGGAATATGCTGGCAAGATAACACTATAGAGCAATGATGAATAATAGCTATCACTACATGCAATATATGGCTGGTGGAGGCTCTAAGTTTAACATTTGCATAAAGCCATTTTTTCCCTACAACAAAGGAATAAATTTTATTTAACTACCCTGTTTAAGCCATTATTGAGAAGGTACCCCCAACTCAATCCCAAAATTAATAAATATAATTAATAACAACCCAACAAATTCTCTAATTAAAGTGATGAGATCAACCAATACTTCAAGTACCAGATACTCAAAATGTCCATAACCGGGGACACGGCTAATCATGATTAGATTGTACACTCTGCAGAGGTTTGCGCACTTTTCCCACAAGACTCGATCTCCTCCGTTGAATTTCTCGCACTGCATGACGTTTGAGAAACGGATGATCGAGACACAGTCTTTCCGAAGAGGTCCCCTTAACCGATAGATAGGCCGGTACACCTACAATTCCCCTACATCTGCTAGCCCATCATGGAAAGGATTCCCACAACTTACTCAACTATGCCAGAGCCCATAATGGCATGTGGCTGCACACGGAAGTTTCTAGCATGAATAATCTTATGATCCCTTTGAGCCTGGGTGGCATTCCATAGGATGATCACATGGGTACCCCGGGATCTCCTAGGACAACACTGGATTCCCCAGGTGCCCGCAACCAATCCACCCAGATGTGTATTAAAGTAGCCACCTTAAGTTTCCCTTAGATAAATTACTCTCGCAACTTTCATGAATCTCACTTACCAATCCCCGTCTATGAGCATGGCTAAGCAATATGAGCATAACGTATATTCCCGGGTTGATCAAAGGTAATAGGTTCCTACCTCATCAACTACATAGCAATAACCACATGTTCCCAATCCTACTCATGCAATATTTGGGGATATAACTAATGCATAAAAACTGGGTAATAAAGGGATATGATCAAAGTGTAAATTGCCTTGCTGACGATCGGTAAACCCTAGAGATTCGTAGTAACAAGCATCACACTCCGGATACTCTATCATAGACAAACAATAGCATACATAAGCACTCAAGCATAAGATGCAAAGGTAAAACAAAATAAAAGATCTAAACAGAAAGTTCGAGTGAAGAGCTTCGATTTGCAAAAAGAATCGGTCAAATCGGAATTATGAAACTCAAATTACGATCAAAAGAAGTTCAAATTCAAATCTTCTTGAAACCAAATTTTAAATTTTTAAAAACATGTTCAAGTTGATTATCTGAATAGAGGGGATCGAGATGAAGAATTTGGCGTTGGTTTCGTTGGATTTGGATAAACGAGTAAAAAGTTGTGAGGGTTTAAAGATCAGGGACTAATCTGTGAAGAAAATAACTACGTATAGGTCCCTGGCCGAAAACTTATCGAAAAAAAATTCTATCGGACAAACGTCCGCTAACAGAGACTAATGAACGAAAACGTTCGTGGGCTGATCTAAACGAGTGAACGTTTTCTAATTAAAACCGATCGGGTTATTAAAATAAAACCGAAGAAAAACCAAAATAAACCGGGACGTCTCGGCGGTTTTATCGGTTCGGGCGGATCGGGCGGCGGGTCGTCGGCGGCGGCGGGCTCCGGCGAGGCGGCGGGGTGGGGTGGCGGTGGCTTGCGGCGGCGGGGCGCGGCACGGCGGCGGCGGCGACAGCGGGCGGCGGCTGCGCGGAGTGCGGCGGCGGCTGCTACTGCTGCTCGATGGGGAGAGAGGGGTCCGGGGTCCGGCTATTTAAAGGAGGGGGAGGGGCAGCTTGGAGGAGGGGGCAAGGCAAGGCGAGGCGGCGGCGGGGACTCCCGATCGGAGACGGCGGCGGGCGGGGCATGCTCGCTCGGGACTCCGTCCCGAGCTCGGGGACGAGCGCGCGGCTGGGCTGGGCCGCGGCCTGGCTGGCGAGCGCCGGCCCAGTTCGGTGGGGAAAGATCTTTTTTAACATTTTTTCCAGAGAGAGAAAAACACGAAAAACTAATATAAGTATATATCTAAAAATACCAGAAAAATTCACGTAATAATATGGCCTTATTAATGACCTAGTGAACAGTTTTCTGGGCCTAAATGCCTAAACTAAAAACAAAATTTATAGTACTAATTACTCCGCTAAGAAATAAATAAACTAGCGAATAAAATCAAATAAAATATCCAAAAATTCAAAATTTAATTTCCAATATTTCTTTACTGTATTTGAAGAAGTCATGTTATCTTCTCTCTTTATTTTAAAATAATTGGAAAAGAATTTTGAAAAATAATTTGATCCAATTTTCCAAGTTTTGATAAATCAAAAATGGATTTTTGTGAAACCTCCAAGTCTCTCAAATTGGTCCTTGAGTTGCTTAAGGTCTCTTGGATCAGAATGCAACCAAAACAAAACAACAAAAATGCATAAATCATGGATGCATATGAATGATCTATAAATAACATCCAAATTGAAAATTGGGATGTTACAAACCTACCCCCCTTAAGATGAATCTCGCCCTCGAGATTCGGGTTGGCTAGCAAAAAGGTGTGGGTGGTCTTTCCGGAGGTCTTCTTCTCGCTCCCAGATGGCTTCCTCCTCGGTATGGTGGCTCCACTGAACTTTGCAAAACTTGATGACCTTGCTGCGAGTGACTCGGTTGGCGAACTCTAAAATCTTGATGGGTTTCTCCTCATAAGTCAGGTCACTCTCCAACTGAATTACTTCCAGGGGCACTGTATCTCTCAGAGGAATATCGGCCATCTCTGCATGGCATTTCTTCAACTGGGAAACGTGAAACACATCATGAACTCCTGACAAATCTTCAGGTAATTCCAACTTGTATGCAACTTCCCCCATACGTTCCAAAACTTGGTATGGTCCTACAAATCGTGGCGCTAACTTCCCTTTGACTCCAAACCGTTTGACTCCTCGAAGTGGCGATACACGAAGATATGCTCTGTCTCCGACTTCATAGGTTACCTCCTTGCATTTAGTATCGACATAACTCTTCTGCCGGTACTGGGCTACCTTAAGTCTATCACGAATCAACTTGACCTTCTCCCCAGACTCTCTGATTAAATCTGGTCCAAACAGTTGTCGATCTCAAACTTCATCCCACAGCAATGGTGTCCTGCACCTCCTTCCATACAAAGCTTCGAAAGGGGCCATCTTCAAACTAGCCTGATAGCTATTGTTATATGAGAACTCTGCGTAAGGCAAATTATCATCCCAACTAGACCCATAGTCTAGCGCACAAGCTCTCAACATGTCCTCCAGAATCTGGTTGACTCTCTCGGTCTATCCATCTATCTGCGGATGAAAGGCTGTACTGAACTCTAGCCTGGTACCCAAAGTCTGGTGTACCTGATTCCAAAACTTTGATGTAAACTATGTTCCTCTATCTGATACGATGGTCCTCGGAACTCCATGCAGACATACGATCCTGGTCATATATATCTTGGCCAACTTCGCGCTCGTATAAGTGGTTTTCACGGGGATAAAGTGAGCCACTTTGGTCAAGCGATCTACTACAACCCAAATGGAATCATATCCTGAACGAGTCCTGGGTAATCCAGTGATGAAATCCATGCCAAGCTTATCCCACTTCCATTCGGGTATCGGCAAAGGCTGAAGTAATCCTGCTGGTTTCTGATGCTCTGCTTTGACTTTCTGACATACGTCGCATACGGCTACGTACTCGGCGATATCCTTCTTCATACCTGTCCACCAGAAATGTTCTTTCAAATCCAGATACATCTTGGTGTTGCCTGGGTGAATCGAGTATGGTGAATCATGAGCCTCCTGCAGAATTAACTTCCTTATCTCAGGGTCATTGGGCACATAGATGCGATCCTCAAACCATAAAGTCCCGTGTTCATCCTCACGAAAACCTTTGGCTTTTCCTTTACTCATCCTTTCCCTTATCTCCGCGATTTCTTTATCCGTCTTCTGGGCTTCTCGGATTTTTCCCAACAAAGTGGACTGAACTTCCAATGCTGCAACAAAACCTCTCGGAACTATCTCCAAGCGAAGTTCTCTGAGATCGTCGGCTAACTCCTGAGGTAATCCTCCGGTTATGAGAGTATTGACATAACTCTTGCGACTCAAAGCATCGGCCACGACATTGGCCTTTCCTGGATGATAATGCAATTTCATGTCATAATCCTTTATGAGCTCCAGCCATCTCCTCTGCCTGAGGTTCAACTCCTTCTGCGTGAAAATGTACTTCAAACTCTTATGTTCCGTGTAAACATCATAACGATTTCCGATAAGAAAATGTCTCCAGGTCTTGAGTGCATGCACTACGGTGGCTAGCTCCAAATCATGCGTGGCATAATTCAATTCATGAGGTCGAAGCTGCCGTGAGGCATATGAAACAACTCTTCCTTCTTGCATAAGAACGCCTCCAAGTCCCTGGCGAGAAGCGTCGCAATATACTTGGAAATCCTTGCGTATATTCGGAAGAATTAGCACTGGGGCTGTAACTAAACATTTCTTCAACTCCTGAAAACTGGCCTCACAATCCTCGGTCCACTTAAACTTGGTGTCCTTCTTCAATAACTCCGTCATGGGCTTCGCAATCTTGGAAAAATTCTCAATAAATCTCCGATAATATCCTGCAAGTCCAAGGAAATTGCGTATCTCTCCCACTGAGGTGGGTGCCAACCACTCGGTGACAGATTTAACCTTGGATGGGTCTACTGCTATTCCTTCTCCTGATATAACATGTCCGATAAATCCAACTTCCTTCAACCAAAACTCGCATTTGCTGAACTTGGCATATAGCTGATGTTCCCTGAGCTTCTCGAGAACCAAGCGCAAATGTTCCTTGTGTTCTTCTTCATTCTTCGAGTACACCAATATATCATCAATGAACACCACAACAAACTTATCCAAGAACTCCATGAACACCTTATTCATCATACTCATAAAGTAGGCAGGGGCGTTAGTCAAACCGAAAGACATGACCGTGTACTCATATAGCCCATACCTTGTGGTGAAAGTTTTCTTGGGTATATCATGTTCTCGGATCTTCAGCTGGTGGTATCCTGATCGAAGATCGATCTTGGAAAATACTTTAGCTCCTTGCAGCTGGTCAAACAAATCATTGATCATTGGTAGTGGGTATTTGTTCTTGATCATCACCTCGTTCAACGCACGATAATCAACAACCATTCTCAAGGATCCATCCTTCTTCTCAACTAAGAGCACTGGGGCTCCCCACGGTGATGAACTTGGTCGAATATAACCTTTCTCCAATAACTCCTTAATCTGCTTCTTAATTTCCTCCAGATCATTTGTGGGCATCCGATACGGTCTCTTTGATATTGGTCCAGTGTCTGCTAACAACTCAATCAAAAATTCTATGTGTCGGTCTAGCGGCATGCCTGGTAATTCCTCCGGAAATACATCGGGATAATCCTTCAGAACTGGCACTTCCTCCTGAACAACTCCCGAGAGTGAATTTACTTGAGTCCTCCTTGGCGCATGCCTAGACACATACTTGATCAGTTTCCCTTCTGGGGTGGTGAGAAGAATTGACTTACTAGCACAATCGATGTTTCCTCCATACTTCGATAACCAATCCATGCCTAGTATCACATCCAATCCTTGTGATTCCAGAATAATGAGGTCGGTGGGAAAAACATGCCTACCTATGGTCAACGGCAGCTGAAAACATCCTCGGCTAGCCATATACTCCGCTCCTGGTGAGCTTACTAACATAGGTGTCTTAAGGGCTATGGTGGGCAACTTAAACTTATCCACAAATCCCCTTGATATGTATGAATGCGATGCACCAGTGTCAAAAAGAACAAGGGCAGTAAATGAATTAATAAAAAACTTACCAATAACTGCGTCAGGCTGCTCTTCAACTTCCTCCATGTTGACGTGGTTCACCTGACCTCTGGTGAAAGGATTTGGCTTCTTTCCAGAGCTTCCATTGCCATTACCATTCTTTGCCTCAAAACAATCATTGGCGTAGTGTCCGGTCTTCCCGCACTTGAAACAGGTAATGTGACTCAGATCCTTCTTGGCGGGTGTCGCGGGGTTGGAACGGCTCTGACTGCTATTAATTCCATTCCCATTTCCATTCTTAGGGCCACTGTGGTTATGTCCACTTCCTCCAGGATGAGAATGTCCTCCAGGGTTATGTCCTCCATGGGTATGATGAGTGTGTCCTCCCGAGTACGGGGAATAGCGAGGCTTCTGCTGGGCTCCAGAGTTATACTTTCCCTGTCCATACTTCCGCTTGCGGCTCTCTATCTGCTGCTGCTTGCCTTCAATCATGAGGGCCCTATCTACCAGCTCCTGGTAGTTGGTGAAAGTTGCCACCATCAACTGCATACTCAGCTCATCATTCAGTCCTTCAAGAAACTTCTCCTGCTTCGCGGCATCTGTGGCCACATCATCTGGGGCATAGCTAGCTTGCTGAACTCGTCCACATACTGCCCCACTGTACGATTCCCCTGGCGTAAGTTGCCGAACTCATGCTTCTTCATACTCATAGCTCCAGCTGAGACATGTGCAGTGCAGAAGGCCTGCTGAAATTGATCCCAAGTAACATTGGCCACGGGGAAAGTGGCGGTGTAGTTCTCCCACCATGAGGCTGCGGGTCCATCCAGTTGATGTGAGGCAAAGCGCACCTTCTCAGCATCAGTGCAACCTGCGGTGGTCAGCTCCCTTCCAATCTTGCGGAGCCAGTCATCAGCAACAATCGGCTCGGTGCTGCTAGAGAACACCGGCAGATTCAACCTTAGGAAACGGGCTAGGTTGTTAACTGGTGGCGGTGGGTTGTTGTTGTTGTTGTTGTTGTTGTTGCCTTGGTTCTAAATGAGCATCTGCATCAAGGCATTCTGTTGTTGGATCAACTGGGTGAGCTCCGGCGGGAAAGCAAATCCGGGGTCACGTCTCGGAGGCATTTGATAGGTTAGAGGGGTGAGAACAGAATAGAATAGGTCTAATGAGAGATTTCACTACCCTTATGCACATGAGACAAACATATTCAATCCACACCACTCAATTTCAAACAAGATTCATACAATCGATCTAAGCTACCGTTACAAAAGCTCGAAAAGATTTCTAACTACTTGGAAGAATGCTAATAGAAATATGGTGGTCGACTAAAAATTTTGATCGGTGGAAGACTCCATAATATCAGCTCCAGCTTCGTCTTCATAGTCATCACTGTCTTCATCCTCGCTGTCGGGGTCGGTGTCCGTGTCATCTAGTATGATGTAGTCTTCAGAACGAATGTCCACTTCAGGTTTGGGATTCCCCATGAATATTCCTAGCTTCCTCTTCAGGTCTTCATTCTGCTCCAGTAGTACAACAATTTCCTCTTCGTATCCATCGTGAGTTGCCTTGAGTTCCTCTTCCAGCTCCATGTTCTGGGTCATCACCTTCTTGGTATCTATCATGTTAGCGCACATCTGGTTCTCATAGCGACGAATGTGCTGGCTCATCTCCTGTATGTAGGCTGCAATAGATCCATCCTTCCTGGTGTGAATCATCTCCCATTGCTCATCCCGGCGTCCACATATCTGGTAGATGGTGTCTTTAAGATCCTTGTTGTACACCTTGCCTATGCATCCAATAGTGATGTGGGCGGCCATGCTCTTTCCTAAACTCCAGGTCGGTGCATCAAAGGAAAACTCGATGGGCTCAGTAATTGGTGTAAACATCCTTCTAGGAACACGAACTTGAATCGTCCAGCGCTCCTCTTCTGGTAAAGTTGCAGTGAAGGTTCCGGTGAAGCTTGGTATGCCGATGTTCAGGTACCTAGTGACTTCCTTCAAGTGTCGTCCGAAAGGGGTGTCGTCATCCGGCTGAGTGAACTTGTTCCTGGGGTCCGACATCTATAGAGTAGAAATAGAGAAGAGTTAGAAATGAGAAGAGAACAGTTTGAAAAGAGTAGAGAAGAGTATCCTGTGGCTTTTCCTAGTGGTCGCGTCCTACAGTCAGCGTGTGCCCTGATACCATCTTGTAGCGACCCGATCCCAATGGATCGAAGTCTCTGTGCTTAAGTGTCATCCCTGGATCGGTATTGCTGACACACACAGTACTCGAGGATTTATAGCAGAGTTCAATCACACACTTATTACATCGAGTGTCTCATAAAGAGTACTTATTACAATAATATGGCTGAAGGCCATCTAAATAAAGTAACTGCGGAAGCTTCAAAGGTAAATGAGTCCATCCGACTCCACGGCAAAACTGAGTGCACGACAACGACCTAGCGCACCTTACTCTTCGTCTGAAAATTCTGCAACATGATACGTTGCAGCCGTGTAGGTCAGCACATGGAATATGCTGGCAAGATAACACTATAGAGCAATGATGAATAATAGCTGTCACTACATGCAATTTATGGCTGGTGGAGGCTCTAAGTTTAACATTTGCATAAAGCCAAATTTTCCCTACAACAAAGGAATAAATTTTATTTAACTACCCTGTTTAAGCCATTATTGAGAAGGTACCCCCAACTCAATCCCAAAATTAATAAATACAATTAATAACAACCCAACAAATTCTCTAATTAAAGTGATGAGATCAACCAATACTTCAAGTACCAGATACTCAAAATGTCTATAACCGGGGACACGGCTAATCATGATTAGTTTGTACACTCTGCAGAGGTTTGCACACTTTTCCCACAAGACTCGATCTCCTCCATTGAATTTCTCGCACTGCATGATGTTTGAGAAACGGATGATCGAGACACAGTCTTTCCGAAGAGGTCCCCTTAACCGATAGATAGGCCGGTACACCTACAATTCCCCTACATCTGCTAGCCCATCATGGAAAGGATTCCCACAACTTACTCAACTATGCCAGAGCCCATAATGGCATGTGGCTGCACACGGAAGTTTCTAGCATGAATAATCTTATGATCCCTTTGAGCCTGGGTGGAATTCCATAGGATGATCACACGGGTACCCCGGGATCTCCTAGGACAACACTGGATTCCCCAGGTGCCCGCAACCAATCCACCCAGATGTGTATTAAAGTAGCCACCTTAAGTTTCCCTTAGATAAATTACTCTCGCAACTTTCATGAATCTCACTTACCAATCCCCGTCTATGAGCATGGCTAAGCAATATGAGCATAACGTATATTCCCGGGGTGATCAAAGGTAATAGGTTCCTACCTCATCAACTACATAGCAATAACCACATGTTCCCAATCCTACTCATGCAATATTTGGGGATATAACTAATGCATAAAAACTGGGTAATAAAGGGATATGATCAAAGTGTAACTTGCCTTGCTGACGATCGGTAAACCCTAGAGATTCGTAGTAACAAGCTTCGCACTCCGGATACTCTATCGTAGACAAACAATAGCATACATAAGCACTCAAGAATAAGATGCAAAGGTAAAACAAAATAAAATATCTAAACAGAAAGTTCAAGTGAAGAGCTTCGATTTGCAAAAAGAATCGGTCAAATCGGAGTTACGAAACTCAAATTACGATCAAAAGAAGTTCAAATTCAAATATGTTTGAAACCAAATTTTAAATTTTTAAAAACATGTTCAAGTTGATTATCTGAACAGAGGGGATCGAGACGAAGAATTTGGCGTGGGTTTCGTTGGATTTGGATAAACGAGTAAAAAGTTGTGAGGGTTTAAAGATCAGGGACTAATCTATGAAGAAAATAACTACGTATAGGTCCCTGGCCGAAAACTAAACAGAAAAAAAAATTCTATCGGACGAACGTCTGCTAAAAGAGACTAACGAACGAAAACGTTCGTGGGCAGATCTAAACGAGTGAACGTTTGCTAATTAAAACCGATCGGGTTATTAAAATAAAACCGAAGAAAACCAAAATAAACCGGGACGTCTCGGCGGTTTTATCGGTTCAGGCGGATCGGGCGGCGGGTCGTCGGCGGCGGGCTCCGGCGAGGCGGCGGGGTGGGGTGGCGGTGGCTTGCGGCGGCGGGGCGCGGCACGGCGGCGGCGCGGAGTGCGGCGGCGGCTGCTGCTGCTACTCGATGGGGAGAGAGGGGTCCGGGGTCCGGCTATTTAAAGGAGGGGGAGGGGGCAGCTTGGAGGAGGGGGCAAGGCAAGGCGAGGCGGCGGCGGGGACTCCTTATCGGAGACGGCAGCGGGCGGGCGTGCTCGCTCGGGACTCCGTCCCGAGCTCGGGGACGAGCGCGCGGCTGGGCTGGGCCGCAGCCTGGCTGGCGAGCTGGGCCGGCCCAGTTCGGCGGGGAAAGATTTTTTTAAAAACATTTTTTCCAGAGAGAGAAAAACACGAAAAACTAATATAAGTATATATCTAAAAATATCAGAAAAATTCACGTAATAATATGGCCTTATTAATGACCTAGTGAACATTTTTCTGGGCCTAAATGCCTAAACTAAAAACAAACTTTATAGTACTAATTACTCCGCTAACAAATAAATAAACTAGCGAATAAAATCAAATAAAATATCCAAAAATTTCAAATTTAATTTCCAATATTTCTTTGCTGTATTTGAAGAAGTCATGTTATCTTCTCTCTTTATTTTAAAATAATTGGAAAAGAATTTTGAAAAATAATTTGATCCAAATTTCCAAGTTTTGATAAATCAAAAATAGATTTTTGTGAAACCTCCAACTCTCTCAAATTGGTCCTTGAGTTGCTTAAGGTCTCTTGGATCAGAATGCAACCAAAACAAAACAACAAAAATGCATAAATCATGGATGCATATAAATGATCTATAAATAACATCCAAATTGAAAATTGGGATGTTACACCCTTTATCATCAATTTTACTAAACAAGGAATCACAGAAGAAAGACCAATCGCTTTAAGATCTTCATCATTTTTATGAAAGCAATCACTAGAAAACGCTCTTTCTAAAAATTCTCTTTTAGCTCTAAGCATAGCGGTTCTTTTCTTACTTTCATCCATAGAAACATATAAAGCTTTAATTGATTCCTCAACCTTGGGCACAAAAATTTTCAACTTGAGATTTTCTACATCGTGAGAAATCCTATCAATGCTTCTAGACAAATCATCCATCTTATTCAACTTTTCTTCTATCGCATTATTGAAAACCTTTTGAGCATTGATAAATTCTTTAATATTATTCTCAAGATCATAGGTGTTCCTATTATTATTATTATAAGAAGGATTACCATAGGAATTAGAGGAATTTCCAGGAAAAGGCCTTGGATTAAAATTACCTCTATAAGCATTGTTATTAAAATTGTTTCACGAGACAAAATTTGCATCTACGGAATCACTATTTTGCACAATCAAAGTAGACAACGGCACATCATTAAGATCAATAGGAGCACTTTTATTAGCAACCAATTTCATAAGAGCATCAACTTTTTCACTCAAAGAATTTATTTCTTCAACCGAATTAACTTTTTTACTAGTAGGAGCCCTTTAGGTATGCCATTATGAATAATTTGCCATAATATTATCAAGCAATTTAGTAGCTTCACCCAATGTAATTTACATAAAAGTACCACCCGCGGCGGAATCTAAAAGATTTCTAGAAACAAAATTCAATCCTGCATAAAAAAATTGTATGATCATCCAAAGATTTAAACCATGAGTAGGACAATTTCTTAGCATCAATTTCATTCTCTCCCAAGATTGCGCAACATGTTAATGCTCAAGTTGCTTAAAATTCATGATTTGAGTTCTAAGAGAAATAATTTTTGTGGGCAGAAAATACTTAGTAATGAAAGCATCTTTGCACTTATCCCGAGAATCAATCCTATTGCGAGGCAAAGAAGAAAACCAAATTTTTGCGCGATCTCGCAAAGAAAACGGAAATAATTTCAACTTCACAATATCATTGTCCACATATTTTTTCTTTTTCATATCGCATAATTCTACGAATGTGTAAAGATGGGACGCGGCATCCTCATTAGGAGTACCGAGAAACTGATCTTTCATAACAAGATTCAACAAAGCGGCATTAATATCACAGGATTCCGCACTAGTGGCGGGAGGAGCAATCGGAGTGGTAATAAAATCATTGCTGTTGGTATTGGAAAAATCACACAACTTGGTGTTCTGTTGAGTCATTGTGACTACGCAAACAAGATTGCACACAAAAACAGATCTGACGAGAAAATGGCGAATGAAAAAGAGGGCGAATAAAATGGTAAATTTTTGTGAAGTGGGGGAGATGAAAACGAGAGGCAAATGGAAAATAATGTAAATTTCAAGGAGATGAGATTTATGATTACGAACCTGATAGATGTTGATGATGTCTCCCCGGCAACGGCGCCAGAAATCATTTCTTGATGGCTCGTGTCCGCGTCAGTATTTCCCCGAAGAGGAAGGGATGATGCAGCACAGCTACGTTATGTATTTCCCTCAGTGATGAAACCAAGGTTATCGAATCAGTAGGAGAACCAAGCAACACTATGTAAACGGTACCTGCACACACAGAACAAATACTTGCAACCCGACGCGTAAGAGGGGTTGTCAATCCCTCTCGGGTAAAGATAGATTGGTTTGTATGATTTTGGATAAATAGATCTTGCGATAGAACAAAATAAAATAAATAAAGAAAAAGTGCAGCAAGGTATTTTTGGGTTTTTAGAATAATAGATTTGAAAATAAAAGCAAATAAAAATAGATCTCAAGGAAAATATGATAAAGAATAGACCCGGGGGCCGTAGATTTCACTAGTGGCTTCTCTCGAGAAAATAGCATAGGGCGGGTAAACAAATTATTGTTGGGCAATTGATAGAACTTCAAATAATTATGACGATATCCAGGCAATGATCATTATATAGGCATCACGTCCAAGATTAGTAGACCGACTCATGCCTGCATCTACTACTATTACTCCACACATCAACCGCTATCCAGCATGCATCTAGTGTATTAAGTTCATGGAAAAATGGAGTAATACAATAAGAACGATGACATGATGTAGACAAGATCTATTCATGTAGGAATAGACCCCATCTTTTTATCCTTAATAGAAACAATCAATACATGTCTTGCTGCCCCTTCTGTCACTGGGAAAGAACACCGCACGACCGAACCCATCACAAAGCACCTCTTCCCATGGCAAGAAAAATCGATCTAGTTGGCCTAGCTAAACCAAAGATTCGAAGAAGAAATACGAGGCTATAAGTAATCATGCATATAAGAGATCAAAGAAACTCAAATAACTTTCATGGATAAATAGATCTGATCATAAACTCAAAGTTCATCGGATCCCAACAAACACACCGCAAAAAGAGTTACATCAAATAGATGTAACATCCCAAAATTCTAAATTTTGGAATGTTATATTAAATAAATAGTTTAGATTGTTTGTTTGATTGTGGCGTGGTTGCTTGTGTGAAATTGAGTGAAATTTGGAAACTTTTTGAAAGTTGAATGAGAGGGAATAAAATGACTTTCCCAAAACTTTCACCTTGCATTTATGATCTCCTTGAATTCAAATTTATTTCATTACAAACCCTAGAGTGTAGATAACATGACTTCTTCTATTTTAAAAGGGGTTTCGAAAAGATTTGAATTTCATTTGAAAATATTGCAAATTCAGAAACTTTATGCAACTCAATGATTTTCATGAGAGAAGATAAATGACTTCTTCAAATCGTATGAAATATGAGTTGGAAGTTTCAAAGAATCAAAATTTAAAGTCCCTTTGAAGGTATTTTGAAAACCATTTTTAAATTTGGAGTTATTTGGGTTTTATTCAAATTATTTTTCTCCAAAAATAAAATATATGGAAATTAGGGTAAAATGATTCCCTTCAATATAAAATTGGAGAGAAATAAATTTGAAATCATTTTGGTATTTTCAAAATGATTTTTATTAGGTTTTATTGCAGCAGTAGCACTGTTTGCTGTATTTAAATTTTTGTGTAATTTATTTGCCGTTGAAAATATGTTCATCTTTTAGGAAATCTTTTTTTGAAAATTTTTATATATAATATGCCTACGTATAATTTTATTTTTTATTTTCTTTATCCAGTTTTTCCTTTTTTGTGTCTATTTAAAAAAAACAAACTAAATGTGCGGCCTATAACTATCCATCGCCCATATGCGCAGCATAGTCAGGAGACAGGCCCGTAACTGTTTTTTTTTTGGTTATTCTTGGAGAAAAAAAAATATTATTTTCAGAAATATTTCTTTTTCTTAAAAAAAAAAAACTGCTGCGTGCAGTGTACGCGCAGGCCGGCCGAAGGCCCATGCCGCGTCGTTTCTTTTCTTTGTTTTTCCTATATCTTTCGTCTGCCTTTTGTTTACTTTTAGTCCCACATTGCCTAGCCTTTGACCGCTAAGCCTCTTTTTCATCTATAAATATAAACCCATAGAGCCTCCAAAAATCATCCGATTCAGGTTAAATCAATATTTTGGTTTGACTAGATTCACTAAATAAAAATATTTTTCTTCTCTCCGGCGGGACTTCTGGAAGTTGTCTTCTCTCTCAGAAGTCGTCTTTTCTCTACCTTATAAAGGTATATTTCTTCGTATTTTTTTTCTCTCTCCCGTAGCTTATTATTTCTAGACTAGTACGGTAGAATAATTAGATTATCAATTAATCCCTGTATTTACATTTTAGGACTAGAATTCTTTTAGCCATAGCTCTTTTTCTTCCGTAAAACAGCTTGGCCCTGATTTTTCAAATAGCCATAACTTTTTACTCGTTTATCCAAATTAGACGAAACCAACGTCTACATTTTCTTCTTGATTCCACCTATCTAGTGAACCTATCAAATAAACTTTTTGCAACTTTCAAATTTCAAAATTTGTTCAGATTCATATTCAAACTTGTTTTGGCTATAACTTGAGTTTCGTAACTCCGATTTAATTGATTCTTTTTGCTAATTGAAGCTCTTGACCTAAACTTTCTGATAAGACCAAATCCACCCAATTTTGGTACTGATAGAAATTGTTTTCTGTTGCAAGAGTTAATTGCTAGTTTTCGAAGTTTTCCGAGATCTTTTCTTCGATTCTTTTGCATGAGTGCTTATGTATGCAATTGCTTGCTCACGTTAGATTGAACGGAGTGTGACGAGTAGAACTATCAGGAATTATGAGTGCGAAGGATCTTCATCAACAGTACAAGGCAAGTTCACACTTTGATCATATCTCTTTATTACCCAGTTTTTATGCATTAGTTACAATCCTCAAACACTGCATGATTAGGATGTGATTAACTTGTGGGTACTGGGAAATAGATGATGAGGTAGAACCTATTGCCCTTTATTATCAAACCTTGGGAGTTACTTCTACGCTATGCTTATATTGCGATGCTATGCTCGTAGACGTGGATTGGGTTTGAGTGTATCCATGACAGATGTGAGATTGTTAATTAATGGTTAACTTAAGGTGGCTACTTAAACACACATCTGGGTGGATTGGTTGCGGGCACCTGGGGATATACCAGTGCTGTCCATTTGGTTCGCCACCCAGGCTCAAAGGGATCATAAGATTATTCATGCTAGAAACTTCCGTGTGCAGCCACAAGCTATTATGGGCTCTAGCATAGTTGAGTAGGTTGCAGGACCTCTTTCAGTGGTAGGCTAGAAGATGTAGGGGAAAGTAGGTGTAACTGTCTACCCAGAGTAGAGAGTAAATGCTTCAGAAAGACTGTGTCTCGGTCATCCATTTCTCAAACACCATGTAGTGCGAGAAATCCAACGGAGGAGATCGAGTCTTGTGGGGAAAAGTGCACAAACCTCTGCAGAGTGTACAAACTAATCATGATTAGCCGTGTCCCCGGTTATGGACATCTTGAGTATCTGGTACTTGAATTATTGATTTGATCTCATCACTCTAAATTAATTTGTCGGGTTTAATGTTTACTTTTAATTGGGATTGAGAGGGGATTTACCTTCTCAATGTTTAACAACCAACATGATAGTTAAATAAAACATATTCCTTTGATGTAGGCAAAAATTGGCTTTTCGCAAAACAATATAACCCTAGAGCTTCTCCACCAGCCAAATATGCATATAGTGATAGCTATTATTCATCATTATCCTATGGTGTGAATTTGCCAGTACATTCAATGTACTGACCTACATGGCTGCAACGTCTCATGTTGCAGGATTCTTACGACGAGTAAGTGATACGTTAGGGTTACGATTTCTACACTCAACTTTGCCGTTGGTGTTGATGGGAATCCACAACCCTGTTGTTACTTCCGCTATATGGATTGAGGTAATAGTATTTACGTTACTTTATACATGTGATTTACCTCTGTTATAAATCCTCAAGTACTGTGTGTGTCAGCATACCGATCCAGGGATGACACTTAAGCACAGAGACTTGATCCATTTGGGTCGGGTCGCTACAATAGATCTCCAAGAGACCATTGTATTGAGAATCAAAAGAGAGAGAGGAAGCCACCTAGCTACTAACTACTGACCCGTAGGTCTACAATGAACTACTCACGCATCATTGGAGAGGCACCAATGAGGATGATGAACCCCTCCGTGATGGTGTCTAGATTGGATCTAGTGGTTCTGGAACTTGCGGCGGATGGAATTGTGTTTCGTCGACTCCCCTAGGGTTTTTGGATTTGCATGGTATTTATAGAGAAAAGAGGTGGTGCGGGAGACGGCCGAGGTGGGCACAACCCACCAGGGCGCACCTGGGCCCCTAGGCGCGCCCAGGTGGGTTGTGCTCCCCTCGGAGCCCCCCTCTGGTACTTCTTTGGCCCAACAGGTGTCTTCTGGTCCAGAAAAAGTCTCCAAAAAGTTTTGCTGCGTTTGGACTCCGTTTGGTATTGATTTTCTACGAAGTAAAAAACAAGCAAAAAATAGCAACTGGCACTGGGACTATGTCAATAGGTTAGTCCCAAAAAATGGTATAAAGTTGCTATAAAATGATTGTAAAACATCCAAGAATGATAATATAATAGCATGTAACAAGCAAAAATTATAGATACGTTGGAGACGTATCACCCACAAGCCCCCTAGGCGCGCCCTGGGGCGTGGGCGCGCCCTGTGGGCTTGTGGCCCACTGGTGCACCCCCCTGAGGTGTGTTCAGTGCCAAAACTTCTTAAATATTATAGAAAAATCATACTAAATTTTCAGGGCATTTGGAAAACTTTTATTTTCTGGTCATTTTTTATTGCACGGATAATTCGGAAAACAAAAAAATAAAAGTTTTTTTACTTTTCTAATTCTAAATAACAGAAAGTAAAAAGTGGGTACAGAAAGTGTTGCTTACTAAATTCATTCATCTCATGCTCGTCAAAAGGAATCCATTAACAAGGTTGATCAAGTCTTATTAACAAACTTCTTTCGAATGACATGAAACCAGAGAATCTTCATATAACACTAGGTTACCTCAACGGGGATATGCATGTCCCCAACAATAAGAATATCATATTTCTTTTTGACAGTAGGAATAGGTAATTCAAAACCTCCAATAGCAATTGTTGAAATTTTTCCAATAGAACTAATACTATTCACTCAAGGTTTTTCTTCGAAAAGTGTACCGTATGCTCATTACCATTAACATGAAAAGTGACATTGCCCTTGTTGCAATCAATAACAACTCCTGCAGTATTCAAAAATGGTCTACCAAGGATAATCGACATACTGTCATCCTTGGGTATATCAAGAATAATAAAGTCTGTTAAAATAGTAACATTTGCAACTACGACGGGTACATCCTCACAAATACCGATGGGTATAGCAGTTGATTTATCAGCCATTTGCAAAGAGATTTCAGTAGGTGTCAACTTATTTAAATCAAGTCTACGATAAAAAGAGAAGAGCATAACACTAACACCGGCTCCCAAATCACATAAATAAGTTTTAACATAGTTTCTTTTAATGGAGCATGGTATAGTTGGTATTTCTGGATCTCCTAGTTTTGGTATTCCACCCTTAAATGTGTAATTAGCAAGCATAGTGGAAATTTCAGCTTCCGGTATCTTCCTTTTATTTGTAACAATACCTTTCATATTCTTAGCATAAGGAGACATTTTCAGAATATCAGTCAAACGCAAACGCAAAAAGACAGGTCTAAGCATTTCAACAAAGCGCTCAAATTCCTCATCATCTTTATTCTTTGAAGCTTTAGGAGGAAAGGGCATGGGTTTTTGAACCCATGGTTCTCTTTCTTTACCATGTTTCCTAGCAATGAAGTCTCTTTTATCATATCTTTTATTCTTAGGTTGTCGGTTATCAAGATCAACAGTAGGTTCTATCTCCACATCATTGTCATTACTAGGTTGAGCATCAACATGAACATCATCATTATCATTATTACTAGGTTCATGTTCGTCACCAGATTGTGTTTCAGCATCAGAAATAGAAATATCATTCGGATTCTCAGGTGTGTCTATAACAGATTCACTAGAATCATGCAAAGTCCTATCATCATTCTTTTTCTTTGTATTAGAAGGACTACGTGCATTAGTATTAATTCTCTGAGAGTCTTGCTCAATTCTCTTAGGATGACCCTCAGGATACAAAGGTTCCTGAGTCATTTTACCACCTCTGGTCATAACTCTAACAGCATGATCATTCTTTTTATTGTTCATCTCATTAAGCAAATCATTTTGTGACTTCAGAACTTGTTATACTGGAGTTTTTACCATGGAAGCATGTTTACTAACAAACTTGAGATCATTAATAGTTCTACACATATAGTCGCTCAAGTGTTCAAGCATATAAGCATTACGTTTCAATTGCCTACTAACATATGCATTGAAATTTTTTTGTTTAACAATAAAGTTATCAAATTCATCCAAGCATTGACTAGCAGATTTATTATAAGGAATATCACCTTCATCAAACCTATAGAGAGAATTTACCTCTACTACCTGTGTCAGGTTATCAAGACCATGTATTTCCTCAATAGGTGGTAAATTTTTAACATCTTCAGCTTTAATACCTTTTTCTTTCATAGATTTCTTTGCCTCTTGCATATCTTCAGGACTAAGAAATAGAATACCCCTCTTCTTCAGGGTTGGTTTAGGTGGTGTTCAGGAAGAGTCCAATCATTATCATTACTAAATATATTATTCAATAGTACTTCAGCTTGATCAACAGTTCGTTCCCTGAAAACACAACCAGGACAACTATCTAGGTGGTCCCTAGAAGCATCGGTTAGTCCATTATAAAAGATATCAAGTATTTCATTTTTCTTGAGAGGATGATCAGGCAAAGCATTAAGTAATTGGAGAAGCCTCCCCCAAGCTTGTGGGAGACTCTCTTCTTCAATTTGCACAAAGTTAAATATTTCTGTAAAGCAGCTTGTTTCTTATGAGCAGGAAAATATTTTTTACAGAAGTAATAAATCATATCCTGGGGACTACGCACACAACCAGGAGAAAGAGAATTAAACCATAACTTAGCATCACCCTTTAATGAGAAAGGAAACAACTTAAGGATATAGTAGTAACGAATTTTTTCCTCATGAGCAAATAGGGTCGCTATATTATTTAATTTAGTAAGATGTGCCACAACAGTTTCAGATTCATAACCATGGAAAGGATCGGATTCAACCAAAGTAATTAACTCAGAATCGACAGAGAATTCATAATCCTTATCAATAACAAAGATAGGTGAAGTAGCAAACTTAGGATCATATTGCATTCTAGCATTCAAAGATTTTTCTTTCAACTTGACTAGTAGTTTCTTAAGATCCTCTCTATCTTTACAAGCAATAAGGTCCCTAGCTACCTCTCCATCCATAACATAAACTTCAGGTATAACAGGCAATTCATATCTAGGAGTGCTAGGTCTAATGGGTGTTTCAAAGTTTTTAGTTTCAATAATTTCATCAGTTTCATAAATATCATCAGTTTCAGCATTCTCAATATCTTTAGCTCTAGCAAGTTGTTCATCAAGAAATTCACCCAATGGCACAGTATTATCAAGCAAAGTAGTAGTATCATCATAAGCATCATGCATAGCAGAAGTAGCATCATCAATTACTTGCAACATATCAGAATTAATAGCAGGTGTAGGTGTCGCAAGCTTACTCAAAATAGAAGGTGAATCAAATGCAGAGTGTCATGTCAGTTCCTTACCTCCCCTCGTAGTAGAGGGAAAAATCTTGGTTTTGGTATCTTTCAGATTCTTCATAGTGATCAACAGATATAAATCCCAAGTGACTCAGCAAATAGAGCTATGCTCCCCAACAACGGCGCCAGAAAAAGGTCTTGATAACCCACAAGTATAGGGGATCGCAATAGTTTTCGAGGGTAGAGTATTCAACCCAGATTTATTGATTCGACACAAGGGGAGCCAAAGAATATTCACGAGTATTCACAGTTGAGTATTCAATTCAACCACACCTGAAAGACTTAATATCTGCAGCAAAGTATTCAGTAGCAAGTAGTATGGAAGTAACGGTAACGGTGGCAAAAGTGACGGTAGCAGTTTGTAGTGATTGTAACAGCAATAGCAATGAAAGTAACGTAACAAAGATCAATATGCAAAAATCTCGTAGGCATTGGATCAGCAATGATAATTGTGTTGGATAATATTCATCATGTAGCGGTCATAACCTAGGGTGACACAGAACTAGCTCCAATTCATCAATATAATTTAGGCATGTATTCCATATATAGTCATACATTCTTATGGAAAGAACTTGCATGACATCTTTTGTCCTACCCTCCCGTGGCAGCGGGATCCTAATGGAAACTAATGGATATTAAGGCCTCCTTTTAATAGAGAACCGGACCAAAGCATTAGCACTTAGTGAATACATGAACTCCTCAAACTACGGTAATCACCGGAAAGAATCCCAATTATTGTCATCTTGGGGTATGCGGATCATAACTCGTAATAGGTGTCTACAACTTGCAAGATAGGATCAGGAACTCACATATATTCATGAAAACATAATAGGTTCATATCTGAAAGCATGGCACTCGGGCCCTAGTGACAAGCATTAAGCATAGCAAAGTCATAGCAACATCAATCTCCGAACATAGTGGATACTAGGGATCAAACCCTAACAAAACTAACTCGATTACATGATAAATCTCTTCCAACCCATCACCGTCCAGCAAGCCTACGATGGAATTACTCACTCACAGCGGTAAGCATCATGAAATTGGTGATGGAGGATGGTTGATGATGATGATGGCGATGGAATCCCCTCTCCGGAGCACCGACCGGACTCCAGATCAGCCCTCCCGATGAAGAACAGGAGGTGGCGGCGGCTTCGTATCGTAAAACGTGATGAATCCTTCTCTCTGATTTTTTTTCTTCGCGAATAGGTACTTATAGAGTTGGAATTAGGGTCGGAGGCGGGCCAGGGGGCCCACAAGGCTGGGAGGCGCGCCCTGGGGGGGGGGGGGGGGTAGGCGCACCCCCAGGGCTTGTGGCCTCTGGGTGGCCCGCCTTTGGTATCTTTTTGCGCCAGTATTTTTTATATATTCCACAAAATTTCTCCATAACTTTTCAGGTCAATCCGAGAACTTTGATTTCTGCACAAAAATGACACCATGGCAATTCGGCTGAAAACAACGTCAGTCCGGGTTAGTTCCATTCAAATCATGCAAATTAGAGTGCAAAACAAGGGCAAAAGAGTTTAGAAAAGTAGATACGATGGAGACGTATCAAAAATGGCTTCTGCTTAGTTTACAAAAATAGTTGTGAATATGCCATGTTGTCCTTTTTCGTACATATTCCATCCGCATATCATGTGTTTGCCTTACATCAAAGTAGTGATTGTCAATATCATGCATTAATGAGTTCTAAAGAGTGAATTTTATTGCTTTTTGTTGTCGGTTTTACTTGACAATGCAAAATCAATAAAGCGGAAGGAATTTAGCAAGGCAGTGGATAATGGTGCTCCTTCCGACCAACTGGAACGGAGGGCCTCTACAGATTCTACTTCGCTATCCCCCCAACAAGATTTGCAAGACAACACATGCATAGACACTCAACGTACCTGTGTTGATGATGAGCACTTCTCCCCTACTCCACCATCACAGGTGCTCCCTCTAACTTGGCATTGTTATATGTGGTTGCATGCTACGTATGATGTCTAGTTTGTATTGCTTCTGATTTTGTTGAATATTATCTGCTTAGTTTACACATTATACTTGTGAATAAGACACGTGTTCCTGTTTCTAGAACATACAATATCTATCTATCACACCATGTTCTTACATCAAAGTAATACTGTTGTGTAACCTCCAACAATCACTTATCGTAAGACACGTTTAACTTGGGAGTGTGATATAGGTTACATCTCGCATTCTTTTCTAGCTTGTACTACTAATTTGTTGAAATGGCACTAATGACAAGTCAGTTTTAACTTGGTAGAGTGATAATCATTCCATCTTACATACGGTGTCTAGCTTTCATTGCTTCTAATTTGTTGAAATTTAGCTGTGAATATGCAATGTTGTCATTTTTTCTTCCATATTCAATCGTCCTATCATGCAGTCGCCTTACATTAAGCTAGTGCTCATCAGCATCCTCCATCAATGAGTTCTCAAAAGAAAATTTTTATTCATTTTTCTTGTGTGTTTGACTTAACAAGGCAAAAAAATTAAGTAAGAGGAAGGAAAAATTAAGGAAGGGACCGATGGCGGTCTTCCGACAGAACCGGCATCCCAGATGCTTTCTCTAGCTTGGCAGTGTGATATTTGCTTGCATTTCGTATACAGTGTCTAGCTTGTATTGCTTCTAATTTGATTAAATTACATCTGCTTAGTTTACACATTATACATGTGAATATGGCATTTCTTCCTTATTTTGCATATACTACATCTCTGTATTACATGTTCTAACATCGAAGTATTGTTCGTCTCTATCCTACATCAATCACTTATGATGAGACACCTTTAACTTGGTAGTGTGATGTTGTTTGCATCTTGCATATGATTTTTTTTGTAACTGCTTCACATTTGTTTAAATGCCAGTTATGACGAGACATTTTTAACTTGGCAGAGTACTATAGTAGCATCTTTCATATGAAGTCTACCTTCCATTGCATTGCTTCTAATTTATTGAAATGCTTTCTGCTTAGTTTACACATCATAGGTCTGATTATCTCATGTCGTCCTGTTTTTCATACATATTACATCCTCCTATCATGCGGTTGTCTAACATCAAAGTTTAGTTCGTCTGTATCACGCATCAATTTGTTCTGAAGAACTAAATTTTTATTCCTTTTCCTTGTCGGCTTGACTTGACATGGCAAAGAAAAAGACGAGGGAACACAGAATGGTAGGGGATGGTGTTAGTACTCGGGACACACGGAAACGGAAGCGGAAGAATTATGCAGATTCTACTGGTACAGATAGTGCAATAGAAGGTCTAAGTCCACCGAATAATTGTACAAACATGGTATCCCCTACTACACCAGCTGCAAAACAATCCAAACACAAACGAAAAGCTGCCACCAAACAAGCAACGACAGCCCAAGTTGTTGCAGCACCTTCTTTTCATGTGGTGTCTAGCTTGCATTGCTTCTAATTTGTTGAAATGACTTCTGCTTAGTTTAAACAAATAGTTGTGAATATGCCATGTCGTCTTGTTTTTCGTATATATTCCATCCACGTATCATATGTTTGCCTTACATCAAAGTAGTGATTGTCAGTATCATGCATGAATGAGTTCTGAAGAATGAATTTTATTACTATTTCTTGTCAGTTTTACTTGACAATGAAAAATCAATAAAGCGGAAGGAATTTAGCAAGGCAGTGGATAATGGTGCTCCTTCCGACCAACTGAAACGGAGGGACTCTACAGATTCTACTCCGCCATCTCCCCAACAAGATGTGCAAGACAACACATGCATAGACACTCAACGTAGTTGTGTTGATGATGAGCAGTACACCTCCCCTACTCCACCATCACAGGTGCTCCCTCTAACTTGCCACTGTTGTATGTTGTTGCATGTTATGTATGATGTCTAGCTTGTATTGCTTCTAATTTTATTGAATATTATCTGCTTAGTTTACACATTATACTTGTGAATAAGATACGTGTTCCTGTTTATAGAACATACAATATCTGTCTATCACACCATGTTCTTACATCAAGTACTATTGTTGTGTAACCTGCAACAATCGCTTATCATAAGACACGTTTAACTTGGGAGTGTGATATAGGTTACATCTCGCATTTTTTTCTAGCTTGTACTACTAATTTGTTGAAATGGCACTAATGACGAGACAGTTTTAACTTGGTATAGTGATAATCGTTCCATCTTACATATGGTGTCTAGCTTTCATTGTTTCTAATTTGTTGAAATGCCTTCTGCTTAGTTTACACATCTTAACTGTGAATATGCAATGCTATCCTTTTTTCTTGCACATTCAATCATTCTATCATGTGGTCGCCTTACATTAAAGTAGTGCTCATCAGCATCCTGCATCAATGAGTTCTGAAAACAAGTTTTTATTCATTTTTATTATGGGTTTGACTTGACAAGGCAAAAAAATTAAGTAAGAGGAAGGAAAAATTAAGGCAGGGACTCATGGCGGTCTTCCGGCGGAACTGACATCCCAGGTGCTTTCTCTAGCTTGGCAGTGTGATATCTGCTTGCATGTTGCATACAGTGTCTAACTTGTATTGCTTCTAATTTGATTAAATTACATCTGCTTAGTTTACACATTATATATGTGAATATGGCATGTCTTCCTTATTTTGCATATACTAGTGTATTACATGTTCTAACATCGAAGTACTGTTCGTGTCTATACTACATCAATCACTTATGACAAGACACCTTTAACTTGGTAGTGTGATGTTGTTTGCATTTTGCATATGATTTAGTTCTTGTACTGCTTCACATCTATTATATATATAAAGTATTTTACGGGCTAACCAGATAAAAGAGAATTATCTAGAAAATCCCACAATAATCAGAAATATCGAGCCATTAATTCAACTAACTAGGCAATCACAACCATTGAATCTCTGTTATAGTCTATTGGCTTTAGATTTCAATAAAATTACCCACAATGCCCTAGATTAAGTTTTCCATAACCCTTGACGTGAAAAAAAAAACTTTTCCAGAACCCTTTGATTTGTCTAACTACCAAGAGATATAGATTATACATCACAAAACATTATAGCTCCCACGATCAAGAGAAAACAAGTGAAGAGGAGAAAAACCCAATGACCTAGCATGTTCCTACGCCGCCGGTGCCGCCGCCGCCGCAGAGTTGATTGCCTCGCTAGCCTCGTCTGATCGTCCGAGCCTCCACCCTTGCATATGCAGTTCAACGGCCTCCGTTTCACCACCGCCGCCTCCGTACAGTTTGTCTAGGTACCCTCGGCCAATCGTCCTATCCTCCTCATGCATGCACTTCAACGGCTTTGTGTTTCATGTACAGATCAAAGGAGCACTCAGCGGCCTCGCGTCACACACGCATGCATCGTCCATGTATCTCTATGGCAAGGAGCTAGGTACGAATTAAAATATTACTAACCTGTTGCCGATCGAGCATGCTAACTATGATTTTGCAGCCTTGCTTCATGCATACAAACTCAAAACTACATACTGGCACGTATGCATGCATCATCCTCATGTAGCAAGGAGAGTTAGGTACAAGACTTGCCTCTTTTGACAAGTGCATGCACGCAATACCTACAAGATTAATTATAGAATTTCCTCATGCACACAACTCAGAGCTACGTACTTGTATGTGATAGGTATATCTGTACAGCTGCTTCATCTATGAAATCTCTATATTTTTTATTAGTATGTGCAATGTAAAACTAGAGTTGTTTATCTATCATTGCGATGTATATGTGGCAATGTGCAAGATATATATGCCGCATGATGTGATGTTTACTCTGATTTTTTCCTCAACAAAACCGAGTTCCGAGAAAATTTGTCGGAGTGTGCTAGCTAATAGGAGGAAACAACTGGTATAGTGGAATATCACAAAAGCCAACTGGTCATTAGAAATTCATAGGAAGGAATTTTTTTGTTGACAAAGTTTTCTGTACCAAACATTAGTATACTCAAAAATCACAAAAGCCAACTGGTCATTAGAGATGCTCTAACATTTTGCATTGGCTACCCATTATGGCTTACAACCTTCAAACATGACGTTTTTGTTGTCAGTATTTGTGTCCATCCTAAAATATTTGGTTAACCGAAGTTCATTCTCACAACATTTTTTTATATTAGTTTCCTCTAAAGTTTCCCCCGGAACTGAAGGTATTTCACACCCTCCTTTGCATATCTCATTATCATATACTCCCTCCGTTCCGTATGAGTTGTAGCTTATTTAGCACAGCTTTGTATGCTGTATTGGTCTTGACGGCCCAGCATTGGCCTAAACTACAGCCGTGCTAGGTTGCTAGCTATGATGTTTATTCAAGGTATGCATAGATATTCTCCAATTCCAGTCTGCATACTTAATGATGCATTCCTTTGCATGTTCATATTACTATTCTACAATTTCAATCTGCAAGCATCCCTAGGAAAAATAAGTCCAACCCTGCATGTGTCCCTCAAAAGAAAATGTTCAAAGTCTGCATGCAAAGGTACGCATTGATATTATGATATGCCAAATTTCCAATCTACGTATGCATGGTCCAGGTTTGCGTGTTGATATTACTATTCCCAATACCGATCTACATACATGTTGATGCATTAGTCCAAGTGTACATGTTGTTATTGCTAAGAAGAGTTTGCAATTCAGTGTAACCAAAACAGACTGTGACATTGGATACTCACAGCATCCTCGCCGCCGATGACACACGACACCTAAAGCGGCGACAGAGTAGAGGAACCAGTGAAATAAGCGGGTCAAGGAATGAGCCAGCAACACAAGCACGGCAGCGTGGGCATGGTAGGGGAACGACCCTGGTGATTTTCTGCCTAGCTCTTCGATAGCGGCGCTTTCATGATCCTAAGCACAAGGTTTGGTTCACCTAACATGAACCTATTAATTACTTACTAATGGTGTTTGGATAATCAAATAATTGCATATGTATAATTCATTTTAGATCACATGGTGTTTTGATCTACATATGCTAAATTTCTTGGCGTTCTTGCATAGCACCTCAATTGGTTGTAAAAAAAGTGATTTTATTTTCAGTTACACATGCTCAATTGTTTGGTGTCCGGGTAATTTACTAATTACAGATGGTATGGTTAGTGTTATGCCCCGGCTTGAAAATGACCTAGCTTGGAATCTTACTGCAACAATATGGATGTGTTGTCTAGGTATTTGAAAAATGTTTGAGATGTCTATGGAACCTTCATGCTCTGGGTTGACACAATTTCAGTTTCGACAGGAGAACAAAAGAACATGGTAATCAATGTTTCCAACCTAAGGTAGGTAGTCGCTTACGTTTATCTTATATAATATGCGATTGAGGCTATTCTGCTGATGGGAAATCAAAGACGCGTACAGAAGCTGGCGGCCTTTTGATTTGATAGTAAATCAGGTGTAAATATTCTTCATAGGACTGTCAAAGTTGTGCTGGCAACGGACAAAGAAAAATTTAGAAGGGTGGAAACACAGCTGCTCAGTCCTCACGTACAACTATTATTCTATGCACTCGGTTGATTTATGAGCACGTATTGTGCACTGCACCTCATAGATCTATGTATATGACTATTTTTTTTCAAATGCAGAAGACCAAATGATTTATGCCAATGTTGATTAATCATTTCATATGCTTGCCGGATAAAATCTCTCCTCACTTCAGAGATTTTTTTCCTCTAATGTTCCCTCACAGATATAATTAGCATGTCCTTACACTAGTAGAAAAAGGGCCTAATGTTCAGCTCATTAGTCCCGGTTTGTAAATGAACCGGCACTAATATGATCATTAGTGCCGGTTCCAACGGCTAGGCGGGCAGCGCACATTAGTCCCGTTTTGTTTCGAACCATTAGTACCGGTTCGTGCCACGAACCGGGATTAAAGAGGTGGTGGCAGGCTGGGGCCCCGCAAACACCTTTAGTCCCGGTTCGTGGCAAGAACCGGGACTAGAGATGCATATTTAGTCCCGTTTCGTATAACCAACCGGGACTAAAGATCATCCTACATAAACTCTTCGTCAAGCCCGAGCTCTCTGTTCTTCCCCTTTCCTCTCCTTTCTGTTTTCTTCCTCTTCTTTCGAGCTCATCCTCCATTTTTACCAAAATTTGTCAAGATTTGAAGGCACCCCATCCATCCAAGTGATCACAAAGGTTAGCAACTTTGTCCTTTCATCTCTCATTGCTAGATTAGCTCTTGCAATGCTCTATAAGTATAGTGATTTGTGGGTTTTAGTTTGGGAGGAATTATATATGGTAGTTTATTTGATTTATATGCAATTTGAGCTCAAAATAACTCTTAGTTTGCATATGTAGGTGTGGTTTACTTAGTGCCTTCCCGTCTCCGTCCTAACCACCGTTGATCGCCCGCACCGTCCCGTCGCCGGCACCACCTTGTGGTGAGCCTCTTGTTCTTATCTTTTTTATATAAAAAAAATCATGTTTGTGTGATTTAGATATATAGTTACTTGTATAATTTTCTTACCCGTACGTTGTTTGTTATACATAGTGCCATGGTTTTGATATCCATCCCCGTCGGCCCTCGTCCGGTTTATGATTCGGATGTGGTATATTCTCTTTTATAACTATTTATTGCATTTCGTGTTTATGACAAATTATGCCCATCAAGTTGACATTGATATTTTTATCTAGGAGGTATGTGAACCAGAAATTCCAACCGACCCTATTGTCGAGAGGTTAAATTTAGTTGAAAAAGAAAAAGCGTATTTGAAAGAAAAATTGAAAAGAATTGAGGAGGAGAAGATGGAATTGGAGTTGCATGTTGCTGATGTCGTCGATGATCACAAGATCAAGATGGAGAAAATGCACTTGAAGATTAGAAAGATTAGAAAATATGCCATTGATAGTGAGCCTTGGTATCATTATGCTATTGGATCAATTGTTACCTTAGTTGCGATCTTGATCGCATTTGTTGTTGCATTTAAATGCTTTAGCTATAGAATTTGTATGTTGTTTTATGAGAATAAGTATGTATGAACTTTATGTATGAACTTGTATTAATTTGGTCTTTTCGGTGCTGTGTAATGAAGATGAGACGGCAATGGATGTACGATGACCAATGCTCTCCCCAGTTCATTAAAGGCGTGTATACTTTTCTGCTTGCGGCTGAGGCAAACAAGCGGGCGGATGGTTTTATGTCTTGTCCATGTGCTGGCTGTAAGAATGATCACAATTACTCTAACACAAGAGCCATTCACTGGCACCTGTTTGAGTTCGGTTTCATGTCCCACTATAATGTTTGGACCAAGCACGGAGAAAGAGGGGTTATGATGGAAGACAATGAAGAAGAAGAGGACGACGACAGCTATCCTGGCCATGGGTTCCCTGAATACGATGGTAAAACAATGGGGGAAGAAGCTGAGCCGGCAATGCGGGAAGAAGCTGAAGAAGAGGCATCAGATGAGCCCATTGATGATCTAGGTCGGGCCATTGCCGATGCAAAGAGAAACTGCACAAGTGAAAAGGAGAGGCTGAATTTGCAGCGCATGTTAGAGGATCACAAGAAATTGTTGTACCCAAATTGCGAAGCAGACAAGAAAAAGCTGGGCACCACGCTGGAATTGCGGCAATGGAAGGCAGAGAATGGTGTATCTGACAAGGAATTTGGAAACTTGCTGATAATGTTAAAGAAGATGCTTCCAAAGGACAACGAATTGCCCGAGAGTACGTACGAAGCAAAGAAGGCTGTCTGCCCTCTAGGATTAGAGGTGCAGAAGATACATGCATGCCCTAATGACTGCATCCTCTACCATGGTGAGTACGAGGATTTGAACGCATGCTCGGTATGCGGTGCACTGCGCTATAAGATCAGCCGCGATGACCCTGATGATGTCGAGGGTGAGCGCCCCAGGAAGAAGATTCCTGCCAAGGTGATGTGGTATGCTCCTATAATACCACGGCTGAAACGTTTGTTCCAAAACAAAGAGCATGCCAAGTTGATGCGATGGCACAAAGAGGACCGTAAGAAAGACGGGAAGTTGAGAGTGCCCGCTGACGGGTCGTAGTGGAGAAAAATCGAAAGGAAGTGGAGGAACTTTGCAGATGATGCAAGGAACGTATGGTTTGGTCTAAGCGCAGATGGCATTAATCCTTTTGGGGAGCAGAGCAGCAATCATAGCACCTGGCATATGACTCTATGTATGTATAACCTTCCTCCTTGGTTGTGCATGAAGCGGAAGTTCATTATGATGCCAGTGCTCATCCAAGGCCCTAAGCAACCCGGCAACGATATTGATGTGTACCTAAGGCCATTAGTTGAAGAACTCTTACAGTTGTGGAATGGAAAAGGTGTACGTGCGTGGGATGAGCTCGATCACGAAGAATTTGACCTACATGCGTTGCTGTTTGTGACCATCAATGATTGGCCTGCTCTCAGTAACCTTTCAGGACAGACAAACAAGGGATACCGCGCATGCACGCATTGTTTGGATGATACCGACAGTATATATTTGGATAATTGTAAGAAGAATGTGTACCTGTGACATCGTCAATTTCTTCTGAGCAGGCATCCCGTAAGAAAGAAAGGCAAGCATTTCAAAGGTGAGGCAGATCACCGGACGAAGCCTCGCCACCGTACTGGTGATGATGTACATGATATGGTCAAGGATTTCAAGGTAATCTTTGGAAAGGGTCCTGGCGGACAATCTGTTCTGAATGACGCTGACGGACGTGCACCCATGTGGAAGAAGAAATCTATATTTTGGGACCTACCCTATTGGAAAGACCTAGGGGTCTGCTCTGCAATCGACGTGATGCACGTGACGAAGAATCTTTGCGTGACCCTGCTTGGCTTCTTGGGTGTGTATGGGAAGACAAAAGATACACCGGAGGCACGGGAGGACCAGCAATGTATGCACGGAAAAGACGGCATACATCTAGGTCATGCTAGCTACGCTCTTACCAAAGAAGAGAAGGAAATCTTCTTTGAATGCCTGCTCAGTATGAAGGTCCCGTCTGGCTTCTCGCTGAATATAAAGGGAATAATAAATATGGCAGAGAAAAAGTTCCAGAACCTAAAGTCTCATGACTGCCACGTGATTATGACGCAACTGCTTTCGGTTGCATTGAGGGGGCTTCTACCGGAAAATGTTCGATTAGCCATTGTGAAGCTATGTGCATTCCTCAATGCAATCTCTCAGAAGGTAATCGATCCAGAAATCATACCAAGGTTAGAGAATGATTTGGTGCAATGTCTTGTCAGTTTCGAGTTGGTGATCCCACCATCCTTCTTCAACATCATGACGCATGTCCTAGTTCACCTATGCGAAGAGATTGTCGTTCTGGGTCCTGTATTTCTACACAATATGTTGCCCTTTGAGAGGTTCATGGGAGTCTTAAAGAAATATGTTCATAACTGTGCTAGCCTAGAAGGAAGCATCTCCAAGGGCCATGAAAATGAGGAGGTCATTGCGTTTTGTATTGACTTTATTCCTGACCTTAAGCCGATTGGTGTTCCTGAATCGTGGCATAAGGGACACACACAAAGAAAAAGTTTCACACCCAAAGATCCCACTCTGGGATGTGACCGGCTTCACTGTCATCACTTTCTTCTCTAGTGAGTTTCCGGACTTATATATATCTAGAAAGTCCCACTTTGGACAAACCGTATAGAATCTTTGTAATAGTTAGGGTGCTTATGTGTTTTGGCATTTGAAACATGTACTTTTGTGCTTCGGACAAACGTCATCAATTTTCAACCCTTTCTGACTTCATTTGCTATTTTTCAGCTCATTTACTGATTTTTTTTGAGCTAAATGACCCTGAAATTGAAAAGCACTACAAAATGAACTCTGAAAAGGTTGAAAGTTGGCATGGTATCATCATTTCACCCACATAGCATATGCTAAAAAGTTGGGAGGGTTACGGCAAAAACTGGATCCACTTCGTGTACAAAATGGACAATCTCTTTCGAAGTATCAGGGTTTCGGACGAAAACTCATCTGTTACAAAGGCATTTCATTTTTTTAAACTTATTTCAACTCCAGACTTTTTGTGCGTTCAGTATGCACCATTCAAAGCCACGTCATCAATTTTCAACCCTTTCTGACTTTATTTGCTATTTTTCATGCATTTACTAATTTTTTTTAGCTAAAGGACCTTGAAATTGAAAAGCACTACAAATGAACTCTGAAAAGGTTGAAAGTTGGCATGGTATCATAATTTCACCCACATAGAATGTGCTAAAAAGTTGAGAGGGTTACGAGTAAAACTGGATCCACTTCGTATACAAAATGGACAATCTCTTTCGAAGTATTAGTGCACAAAATGGACAATCTTAAAACACACTAATATTAAACATAAGAAAAAAGAATCACTGGAAAATCTATTTTTAAAGTAAAGTTATTCACAAACTAGTGATTCACACAAATTTCAAATAATTCAAATTTAAACTCTTCAAATTTGAAAACTATTAGCACTAACAGAAAGTTTATAATTTTTTTACCTAAAGCAAAAATATTCACAAAGAAACTCTAAATAAACCAAAAAACAACTCAGAAATAAAAGAAAATAAATAAAATGAAAAATGAAAAAAAAACCCCGCCTACTGGGCCAAAACGGCCTGCATACGACTAGACACCCAACCTATAGTTGGGCCAGGATGCAGGCCCGCAAGGCCCAGTATGCCCACATGTCACCGCAGCAGAGTTAGGCCAAGAAGCCTGCTTTGGAGAGGAGCTCGAAGGAGCAGCCGCGGCTGGGTTTATAAACCAGTGCGGCTGCCCTTCTTTCGGCGAGGTGGGACTAAACTTCTGCACCGCGCACACGGGAAGCACAGGCCTTTAGTCCCGGTTGGTGGCTCCAACCGCGACTAAAGACCCCCCCCCCTTTAGTCACGGTTGGAGCCACCAACCGGGACTAAAGGCCTGCGCTTCCCGCCGCTTGGCCTGGCCAAATTTAACCTTTAGTCCCGGTTGGTGGCTCCAACCGGGACTAAAGGTCCCTCCTATATATACAACACTTACGAATTTTCAGTTTCTTCTCTTCTCTTCTTCGTCTCCTCTGCTTTGATCGACATCGCCGCCGTCCCCCGTCGCGCGCCATCACCGTCCTCGTCGCCGTACGTCCCCGTCGCCGCCCCCGTCGTCGCCACCCCCGTCGCCTCGCCTCGCCGGCCGTCGCCCCGATGTGAGAAGCCCCTGTGCCGCCATGGCCGCCCCTCCCATCGAACTCTCACACACACACACACACATTTTCTTAATTTTTTCTGTTTTTTAGTTGAATTAGATGAATTAGATATATATAAATGTTAATTAGATGAATTAGATATATATAAATGTTAGATGAATGTTTTTTTTAGTTTTTTATACTTTTAGTTATAGAAATGTTTAGATGAATTTTAGATATATAAATGTTAATTAGATGAGTAGGAATTTTAGTTTTTTATACTTTATGTTTTGATGTTTTATTGAGTAGGAATTTTTGATGTTTTAGATGTATATATGTATATGTTTTGAAGTTTTAGATGTTTGAATGTATTAAAAGTTTGTCATATTGAAAAAAGTTTGAATGTTGCATATTTCACGATGCAATATTTGATCCAATTTAACTAGATGCAATAATTTTGACATATGTCAAAGTTTGATCATATGTCAAAGTTTGAATTTTGACATATGCAACATTTGATCATATGTCAAAGTTTGAATTTTGACATATGCAACATTTGATCATATGTCAAAGTTTGATCATATGTCAAAGTTTGAATTTTGACATATGCAACATTTGATCATATGTCAAAATTTGATCATATGTCAAAATTTGATCTAGTGAAATATATATGATCAAAGAATGCCCCCATTATGGATGTGCACAAGTTGATCCATTCTTTTTCTGATCTCATCTATATATATATTCTTCTATATGTCACGTTGTCTGTCAAAGTATTGAAGAAATCCATGGCTTCATCATTAGCCGGAAGTAACAGGCGTATGATGCTACGAAGCTCTTCAAAGTTGTTTTGGAACGGAGTTCCGGATAGAATAATTCATTTTTTGGTACGAATTTCAGCAAAGGCCTTCCAAATAGCGATATTCGGAAGGCTTTTGCTGAACTTCGTACCAAAAAGCTAATTATCCTATCCGGGACTCCGATCCAAAACAATTTGGAGAGCTTCGTACCATTATGCGCCTGTTACTTCCGGCTAATGATGAAGCCATGGTTTTCTTGAATCCTTTGACACTAGACAACGTGATATATAGAAGGGTAGATGAGATCAGGAAAAATATGGACCATTTTCTGCGCATCCAGAATGGTGCCATTTTGGTAAATCCCTTAAAGGTTAAGAGAATCCGTTATGATTCTGAATCCTGTTCCTAGCCAAACAATTAAAAAATGTTACATATTTGCATAGAATTTGTTCTCGACGTTAATGATGCCCGGCCCGCATCCTCATCGTCGACACGTTCGCAACGACGTCCTTCTTCAGAGGTGCCATGTCCGGGACTGGGCTCTGCCGGGCTGGCACTGGGAGGTGCTACCTTCAGGGGCGCGCATCTTGGTGAGGAACCCGGGTCCCGTCGTCGACCCGGAGCTTCTTTGGTGGCGGGCACGTGGGCCACATTCGGTGAGGAGGCTGGCGTCCCCCGCGGAGGTGGTACATCACCGTGTCAGGGAGGAGGACGAGCACGTCCGTCGCTACATGGTTGCGTTGGACGTCAGGTTCTCCAATACCTGGCAGGTTCTTCAGGCATCTCACTGGAGCTATGATCCTGTGCTGGTTCCTTCTCTTTGGGTGTCCACCGCGAGTGAACTAGATTATTCGATAGTATTCGATCTGCATTAGCTAGTGATGTATTCGAGATATTCGAGATTATATTATTCGATAATATTCGAGACGATTATTCGAGATTATATTCGATGATGCACATATCATCTTCTATGATTCAGTTTTATCTTTTGAGATGCATATCTATTATCTACTATTATTCAAGATGCATATCAATTATCTACTATTATTCGAGATGCATATCAATTATCTACTATTATTCGAGATGCGTACTAAATTGTTTTATATTTCTTCTGGATTAGTTGAATAGAAGCTATGGCGGACAATACCGGCAGAGAAGGAGAAGAGGCCCTGTTCGAGATCATACGCTCCCCGAGCCGGCCAGATGAGAATGAAGAAGATGACGGCTCACAATATCTGAACAATACCAGGGAGGGTGATATGATATTCGATGAAGACGAACGAATAGATGAAGTCCAGAACTATGATGATCTTCAAATAACAAATACCGGCGAGGTATATTTATAGAAGCAGGCATCTGGTGATCATCACATGTTTTAATTGATTTTGTGTGTGTGTGTGTCTATATATATATATATATATATATATATTAACGAATCGATCTTTCTTCTTTCAGCCCTCCGGATCGAGCAAATCTTCTACAGGCAGCAGGACAGTGCGAGGCCGGCCAAAAAGTTAAAGGATGGCGTAAAGTACAACATCGATGCCATCAAACCTAATGGCGAACCGCGCGAGCCTAAGAAGAATGCGGGCAAGTTCATTCGTCAGTGTGGAGTTCTTGTGAAGGACCAAATCCCGATCTCCATTCAAGAATGGAAAAAAGGCAGCAAAGGAATGTCCAGATCTTACTTTCGTCGACCAAAGAGCAAAAGATCGGCTTTGGGAATCTCTCATGTCACATTTCACCCTACCAGATCATTTCACAGATGCAGATGTGGAGAAAGTCAAGAACGCTGCTCTTAGGAAGATGGCGATATCATTCAACAACCACAAGAAAAGTATATGGAACAAGTACGTCGAAGGAGGAAAGAAGACTCCAGAATTCAAGGGAACACTGGAGAAGCAAAGAGATCACTGGGACGCTTTCGTGAAATTCAAGGAATCGGAAGTAGCTCAGGAACGGTCGAGAATAAACAAGATCAATGCCGCGAAAAAGCAGTGGCACCATAAGCTGGGGCCAGGTGGCTACGAGGTGGCCCGGCCTAAGTGGGATCTCGCTGAGCAACAGATGGTGGATGCAGGGGTCACTCCAGTTACATTGAGCTGGCCCCCAGGTCCAGGACTTGGTTCTATGCGCATGGGGGGATGTTGGACCCAAAGACAGGCAAGGTTTTGGAGCGGGCAAGTCTTAAAGGAGCCGACCTCGATTTAATTGTTGCAATAGAAGAGGCTCATAGGGGGTGTTCACGCCGAACAGAGAGAACGACGAGCTTACGCGCGCCCTGAAGAATCCTGAACACCCAGTAAGAACACGAGGCAAAGGCGTTGTTCCGTGGTTTGAGGGGTTTGCGGACTGGAACACTGACTACAGAAGCCATGCGAGAAAGAAGATGCAGGAGGAGAAGAAGAGGAAGCTAGAGGAGGAGCAAAGGAAGCATTAAGCAGACCGCCTTCAAGGCCTAGAATCAAGGCACGCGGAGTTGGCACTCGCTTTCCAGCGGCAGCAGCAACAGACCGACTCACTGAGCCAGGAAAGGGGGTCTCAGCAGCGGCAGCAACTAGCGGATCCATCATTGGATAGCACCGTCCCATCCATGCCGAGAAGCAGCATGGGTTCTGCCCCGGGTGATGAGGCACTGCTGGATAGATACCTTGTGGATGACATCATGGATAACACTAATTGTGAGCTACACTTTAAAATGAAGAACATATCCATGAAGGTGGCGGACGGCGTTGCTTATACAAATCCCCCTGAAGAAACCTTACATTGCAATCCGATTCTAGCTGGCTATGCTCGTGTCACGGTTGATGAAGTGGTGGCACAATATTCGGGGCTAAAGCTTGACATTCCTGGAGGTGACGACGAGCGCACACTGGGAGAGGCCATACATCATATCATTCTATGGAGAAAGGATTGCATCATCTTTCCAAGGCCACCGACACCGCGTCAGCCGGCTCCTCCTCCAAATCCGTCACCGCGTCAGCAGACTCCCGCTCCTCCAAGTTAGCCACCGCCTCAGCAGAGTCCTGCTCCTCCAAGTCCGCCAACGCGTCAGGCCACTCGTCCTCCTCCAAGTACGGCACCGCATCAGCCCACTCCTCCTCCTCCAAGTCCGGCACCACGTCAGCCTAGTCCTCCTCCTCCAAGCCAGGCACCGCGTCAGCCGTCTCCACCGCCTAAGCAACAGCGGAAGAGAGGCGCCGCAGCTACGGCGGCTAGCAGTACAACAGGAGGCAAGAGATACCAATTTGGTCCAAGCCTCAAGCCTCTTCCTCGTCGGCCTTACGACCTGACCGAAGAGGAAAACGAGATTGAAGTGCGAGCCCAAGTGAAAGCCCATTTTGGACCGAAACTGCCCCCGCCGCCAAAGGAGAAAGTACCTGAGCATGTCATTGACCACTTTATTCGTATGGCTCAACCACAAGCTCCGAAGCATGTTGACTCAGACTATGAGCGCGAAATCAAGAATTCATATCAAGCACAAAAAAAGGAGTCGAGCTCGAGCTCCAGCCAAGCAGCTGCCAAAAAAAGTGGGAAAACTGTTCCCCAGCTGGGAGAACATGTGGTGCAATTGATCCCCCCGCTCATTGTACCAACACATGTGAGTACCGGCGCCGATCAGCTGGTAATAACCGATGATCATAGAAGGCAGACTGAAGAGGCCGGTGTCACTGTAGAACAACTCCTAGGCATCGAGCCCATCGAAACGTTTAAAGAGGTGGAACTAAAACGGAAATATGTTCGCGGCGAACCTATGGTCAAGGCTGAGGAGGTCAAGAGTCTCTCAAAGAGAATGTATGAATTGCATCAATGGTACATGAGAGAAGCCAAGACTACTGATAAAGAGTCCCTCATGGTGAAAGTCAAGGCAGAGCATTACTTCCATGAAAAAGATCTGTGGGTTGAGTTTCAAGAAATGTTTCAGTTATTCAATCAAGACGCACTCGACAAATCTATCGTCAGTTGCTATTTTCTGTAAGTGATTTCTTTCTGTAAGTTAAGTCTCTAGCTAGCTGTAGTGCTCGTTCATTAACTGTAATTATCCTCACTATATTCTTTTCTTTGGTATTATGCAGAATGAAGATCTATGAAATGAAAAAAGCTGGACGCTATGGCATTGGGTTCATTGACCCAAATACCATTAATGAAGAGACATGGTCACGTGAATATGATCGACCATACATAGAGAAAACCTTGCTAGAGTTCTTGGTGCGACTAAATACCCAACCAGAAATACTACTTCCTTACAACTTCGGGTGAGTGACACTGTCTTGTACTACAAATTCTGTTTTTGCTTACTAGATGTTAATAAGTGTAGTTGATGAGTTATGCACATGCTCGCTTAATACAAACATGTGCGCATGCAGTTTCCACTGGATCTTGTTAATCATTGAAGTTGATGAGGGAAAAGTTCAAGTACTGGACTCACTACTTAAAGAACCTACAGAATACTTAATCATGAAGGGGATGCTCGACAGGTAATTTCAATCATTATCGCACTATGTCGGCCTCTTTAGTTCGTTTCCTGATATCAACTAAATAATAACTCCTTTATTTATTTATTTTGCCGGCGGGCAGGGCTTGCGAAAAGTTCATCAAAAAGGTTAAAGGCCAATGGAAACAACAGCTGACATAGGTGCGACCCAAGGTAATTAATTAAGTAGTACTAGCTAAGCTAACATCTCTTTAATTCTAGTTTCAATACCATTATCATGCTTGATTAATTATTATCTGATTGAATTATATTCTCGTAAAGGCCCTGAAGCAGTCGTCGGGGACTAATTTATGTGCATACTACATTTGCGAGAACATTCGCATGATGGCGTCCGAAAGGAGCAAAGATGATAGAAACTGATGGGTACGTTTGCCAGAATATTATTCACAATTTTTACATCATTATCTAATATATATACACACAACTAATAATACATGCATATTTTGATCTCTTCTTTAAAGATGAAGGACATGCGGGATAAGCTCCTACCAGAGAATCGCGTACGAGCGATTCAAGAGGAAATAGTGGAATTTTTGCTCGACCAGGTCATAGATCCCAAAGGAGAATTCCATTACCCCGTACCTAGCTAGATCGACCTAATGCCTCCATGTAATGACCTGAAATTGAGAGGAGAAATTGTATATATACATGTGTACGTGTGAATGGTCGCGCGAGACATTCGATGATATATATATATATATATATATATATATATATATATATATATCGGTTCTACAAGAAATTCTATTTATATATATGCATAACGTGTACAATATGTAGTATCGTAAAATACCAGCAAATGAAAAAGAATTAAATGGAAAACACAAAATTAAAGGAAAAATAAATCATAAAACCAAAACCCCTAAACCTTTTAGTCCCGGTTGGTGTAACCAACCGGGACTAAAAGCCCCCAGCCCCCCGACGCGTGCTCGTGCCACGTGGTGGCCCTTTAGTGCTGGTTCGTGTTGAACCGGGACTAGGGGGGGCTTTAGTCCCCACCCTTTAGTGTCGGTTCCAGAACCGGCACTAAAGGGCCTTATGAACCGGGACTACAGCCCGGTTCTGCACTAGTGTTATATTTCTTATCATACTTCCAATATTAGTTGGCACATAATTGAGTTGAACAATCATCTTGGAATTTAGTTTCTATTAATGCATGAACTACTAATTATGCATTAAGCCAGCCATTGCACATTACTGATGTAATTCTTCATATTGCTACGACAATCGTATATAACTATATTAGAGAATACCTTCTATAAAATACACTGAATAATATGATTGGTACTAAATGATTTTGTATGTCCTTTGCCACTCAAAGCTTCTAAAGAGCACCGTAAGTATCTGAATTTTGTGATACAACCATAGATCACATGTTGATCTCAAAACATCTGATGTTCTTCCTTTAAGTTGTCAAAAGAAGCATTTCGTACTTGCCATATGTGCATTCAACATTGATACCATCTAATAGATGGATCCTTATGTGTAAGATGAGATGAGAAATGTGAAGAATGTGTGGTTGCGAACTGTAACCCTAACCATTGAGGTATCGAGTATTGAGGATGGTATTCATCTACCTCTTGCATAGGAAATACAACTATATGGTTCATTCATGTAACATAAATGAGGAATGTCCCCAATGAGTTGTCCTTGGTATTTCGTGGTACATCTAAACATAATACAAATTTATGTACGTGAATATGTTCAAGTGGATAGTGAAGAGTTTCCATTATATTTATAACATGATATGATGCTTCAGCAAAGTAGAAGAGGCCATATTGTAAAATGTATCATACTACACATGTCTAAATAGCTTCAGCAAAGTAGAAGAGGCCATATTGTAACATTTATCATACTACACATGTTTAAATAGACGCTGGGATTGGTCAAAAGAAAACAACATGATTAGATTTTTGCTCAAAAGTATTTCAACATTCCAAAAAATGCTATTTCCATTATCAATGCAAACAATGGTCATGTTTACACCTTAGAATTTATGTGTACTAATATATAGTCACACACAAATAATTTCATAACCGACATGTTTACATATGAAATAATATTTTGTAAAAACTATCACTATGCTAAAGATGACACACTTGCATTAAATTCAACATTCTAAAGAAGATTCCCTTGCTTATATTTTATACTTTTTCGTGCGTCTTACTACAACAAAATATGTTCATAAAGCAGTTGTTTTAAGTATCAAACTTTCTCTTTATAAAATCAAATAGTTTAAATTGCATATTTGTTCTAAATATTTGTTTAAAAATGAGAAATAGATACTTATAGTTAAGAGTAACTTAATTTCAATATTAAATTAATTAATGATGCTAATATTAATCTTTACAAATTCTAGCCCGCACATCGAGCGGGCCACTCTGCTAGTTTGTTTAAATGCCAGTTATGATGAGACACTGTTAACTTGGCAGAGTACTATTTGTAGCATCTTTCATATGGTGTCTACCTTCCATTGCATTGCTTCTAATTTATTGAAATGCCTTCTGCTTAGTTTACACATCATAGGTCTGATTATCTCATGTCGTCCAATTTTTCATACATATTACATCCTCCTATCATGCAGTTGTCTAACATCAAAGTTCAGTTCGTCTGTATCACGCATCAATTTGTTCTGAAGAACTAAATTTTTATTCCTTTTTCTTGTCGGCTAGACTTGACATGGCAAAGAAAAAGACGCAGGAACACAGAATGGTAGGGGATGGTGTTAGTACTCGGGACACACGGAAACGGAAGTGGAAGAATTATCCAGACTCTGCTGGTACTGATAGTGCAATAGAAGGTCTAAGTGCACCGAATAATTGTACAAACACAGTATCCCATGCTACACCAGCTGCAAAACAATCCAAACACAAACGAAAAGCTGCCACCAAATAAGCAACGACAGCCCTAGTTGTTCCAACACCTTCTTTTCATGTGGTGTCTAGCTTGCATTGCTTCTAATTTGTTGAAATGGCTTCTGCTTAGTTTACACAAATAGTTATGAATATGCCATGTCGTCCTGTTTTTTGTACATATTCCATCCTCGTATCATGTGTTTGCCTTACATCAAAGTAGTGATTGTCAGTATCGTACATTAATGAGTTCTAGAGAGTGAATTTTATTGCTTTTTCTTGTCGGTTTTACTTGACAATGCAAAATCAATAAAGTGGAATTAATTTAGCAAGGCAGTGGATAATGGTGCTCCTTCTGACCAACTGAAATGGAGGGCCTCTATAGATTCTACTCCGCCATCCCCCCAACAAGATTTGCAAGACAACTCATGCATAGACACTCAACATAGCTGCGTTGATGATGAGCACATCTCCCCTACTCCACCATCACAAGTGCTCCCTCTAACTTGGCACTGTTATATTTGGTTGCATGCTATGTATGATGTCTAGCTTGTATCGCTTCTAATTTTGTTGAATATTATCTGCTTAGTTTACACATTATACTTGTGAATAAGACACGTGTTCCTGTTTCTAGTGTAACACCCCTATGTAATTAATCACAGTGATCATTTCATAATCATGCCAAGTCATCATCATTGCAATGCTTGATCATAGTGGTTAAACAGTTCAATTCAAATTCCCCCTCTAAAATCAATTCAAATTCAAAGTGCAAATTGGAGTTGCTGAAATGTTGCTGGAAAAATGTTCACCTTCTAGCAAAAAAATTCCAAAACAAATATTTGTTAAGGAAAACAACATCACTTAAATGCTAATTGAGCAGTAGCATTTAAAACAGTGCCAAAACAGCACTTTAAATGCCATATTCGTTTTTGAAATGTCCAAATGAATTCCAAAATTGCCCAAACTTTTTGTGGCAGTACTGGATAATGCATTTTATTTTGTGGACAAGTTTCACATTTTTCCAAATGCATTTAATAGCTAATTTTAATTCAAAAACCATCTCTGAAAAAGAAAAACAGAAAAACAAAATGAGATAAAGAAAAATGCTACTGTGGACTGGGCCCAAGTGCACAGTGCGGCCCAGCCCACTCCCCACCATCTCCCTCCTCTCTCTCCTTGCGCGTGTCGCCTCGCGCGTGGCCGCGCCGACGCGCTCCGGCCGTTCATCGACGGCGCGACGCCACCGATGCTCGGGAGAGGATAAGGCCGAGCCGTTCCTAACCCTGGCCTCCTCATCCATTCGTCTTCCTCCTCCTCGCTCAGATCCGAGCGCACTAGAGCGCCACCGTGGCCTCGCAGCCGTAAAACGCGCGACCACAGCCGCCGCATCGCCTCGCCTCCGTGCCCACCATCTTCGCCGTCGTCTTCCACGTTGTTCGGTGCAAGCAACTCAAGCCGAGGAGCACCACAGCGCCGGATCTCCTCCGCCCCCTTCCGCCTCTGGCCCCGGCGAACTCCTTCGTCTTGGGCCATCGTCTGCTGCTACTAAGCTCTCGAAGGCCTTCCGTGGCCACCCGGTGAGCTCCCGCTCTTCCTCTAGGCCTTCTCTCGTGCTAGGACGCGCCGCTGTAGCCGTTCCCCTTCGTGCCCGAGCTCGCATCCGTCGAGCTCTTCGCCGGCATGGCTCCGGCGACCAACTGGTCATGTGACCATGCCAGTCAGCTCCGCCGCAACACGTAGAACCTCGCTAGCTGCTTCGTTCGCTCGCCTGCGCCTCGCAACTCCGTTTCCATCTTCACCCGAACGTCGCCGCCGCTGACCTCGCCGCGGTTCTCGTTTCCGACAACCATTTGGTCCGGTGCCGCCACAAACGGACGCGGCATCAAATGCCCGTTCGAACGCGAGTAGAAACGCACGATTTGGCGCTCTGTAGTGAAAATCCGAGCCTCTCCGGCGTTCGGCCGCCGCGAAGAGCTCGCCGGCGCAACTCCGGCGCCAGCGCTGACCTGGCAGCGCGTGGGGCCCGCCCTGTGAGGCTGCCAGTGGGACCCAGCGCCTCGATTGACCCCGTTGACCACGGTCAACGAGGGTTACTGTTCACCTTGAGTCACTGACGTGTGGGCCCCTACACTTAATTAGTCTAATCAAGTTTTAGAAACTAATCTGCTAATTAGCTCAGTCACTGATACCCAGGGCCCACCCTTTAATTAACTCTGTTTAGTTAAAATAAACTGCTATTAGACCCACTGAGAATGACCTGTGGGACCCACTGGTCAGTTTGACCAGTCCACGGGTCAGCTGACTGCTGACGTCATCCCCATGTCATGCTGACATCATATTCCTTTTCTGTTATTTCTGTTAATATGAATAATTCCAGAAAATGTTTGAAACTTTAGAAATTCATAGAAAATAAACCGTAGCTCGGATCGAAAAACTTTATATATGAAAAGTGATGAGAAAAACGAGATGAATCCGATTATGCCCTCTCATACCTGTCACATGCTTCTAGCATGATGAACATGGAACATTTCCCTCCGTTTCATCTGTCCGATAATCCTCCGGAGTTGGGAGAACACTCCCGAATAGTTTCCCACTCCCACTAACTTGCGTAGTACTACGTTAGGGCACTTCTCGAATAATGTGCTACCATGCTATGCTACTGTGATTGCATTTGTCTGCCTTTATTTATTGTTTCTTCCCCCTCCTCTTTCGGTAGACCCCGAGACCGACGCAGCTCCGCAGACCGACTACACTGTTGACGACCCTTCTCTTGCCGCAGAGCTTCCAGGCAAGTAGCCCCCTTTTGAACATACCGATATCGCCTATTCTTTCTCTCTTATGCTTGCATTAGAAATTGTTGCTGCTACAGCTTATCCTATTCCTGATGCATAGCCTTTTTTTGTAACTGCTGTTGATACCTACCTGCTTATCCTAAATTGCTTAGTATAGGCTGGATAGAGACCCACTAGATTCCCCACTTTGTCCCAGTTGCCCCGCTGGATTATCAGATGACTCGATCAACGTGATCGACAACTAGGCCCCGGCACCGCACATCACCCCATTAGTTGTACGACACTGCAACGTTACTATCGAGTGCCGAGGGTGATATCTCATTTAGCACTTCTGATGTTAACTTTCTAGAGTAGCTATTCGGTCATGGTCATCGAGGGTGATTCCTCCTTCACCACTCCCGATAATGACGCTGTCGTGCAACACCTCAAGTGTGAACCCATCGAGGGTGATTCCTCCGAGTTCACCTTGACGGATACATCAAGTAGGAATCCAACGAGGGTGATACCTCGGATTCCTCTGATGTTATGGACACACGGTTACTTGGACTTTACAACTGTTACTTGGAAAGTCGGGTCAACCCTGAGGGGTACCCGAGCGAGCATAAGATGCGAGTGATGTGGAGACGGGTTGACCTGGAGGGTGCCCGAGAGATAATTACGAGGCGTGGCTGGGCATTCTTAGCCCTTGCCGCAAGTCCTCGAGACGGGGCGATGGGGTCACATCGATCGTGAGTCTCTGCTCGTTACCGCACGCTACCTATTGGGCCTCTGGCCCGATAGCACTAACCATCACGCGGGAAAAGTTATGGGCACTCTGCATCGTGGCATCAGCCAAAAGCTCTATCAGACGTCCAGTTCAGCATTGCGGCACGGTCGGATCGTGTCGGCCATCCGAGGCGACGCTGGTATCCACCCTGCTCGCAACGACCCGGATTGCAAAGGGTGATGGGCACAAGACCCCTGAGCTCTTAGGATATAGACCGACGGGGACCTCTCTGCTGAGCTCTAGGTAGGGCTGTGTTGTGTCGTTTGGTCGAGGCCGGGCATGACCCAGGAAAGTGTGTCCGGCCGGAGTTAATCGAGCGTGGTGGGTCAGTTGGTGCACCCCTGCAGGGAAGAAAACATCTATGCATAGCCGGATCCTCGGTAATGGACACTCGGAGTTGTATCCTGAAAGGTACAACTAGAACTGGATACTTGTGATGAGATATGTATAGTATGGCTATGGGATTGCTTTCTCACAGGGAGTCGAGAAACGATCTCTTGGAGAGGTTGATACTTATTACTACTATTACTTTATATTGTGCTAATCTACACTCTTCTAATGCTGCAAGACCGTTGAAGATGCTAGTCTTCGATAGGACTAGGCCTTCTCTCTATTCTGGCATTTCTGCAGCCCAGAACACATATACAGCCTTTCTTTGATAATGTTGCATATGTAGTGTAGATCCTTGCTTGCCGAGTACTTCAGATGAGTACTCACGGTTGCTTTGCTTCCTCTTTTTCCCCATATCCAATTGATGCAACCAGATGACGGAGCCTCTGAGACAGCTGCCCCCGCCGATGACTACTACTACTACCCCGAGGGTGGTTACTACTTCGAGTTGGCCGACGACCAGGAGTAGGATCGAAGGGTCCCAGGCAGGATGCCTGCGCCTTTTCGATCGTAGTGTTTTCTTTTGCCCGCCTTTTAAAGGCCTATCTATTTTATCTTTTATATCTGTACTCAGATATCTGATGCTTCCGCTGACGCTTGTAAGCCAGCTTATGTATTTGAGCCCTCGAGGCCCCTGGCTTGTAACATAAAGCCTGTATTATTTTAATTGGTGTCTAGAGTTGTGTTGTGATATCTTCAAGTGAGTCCTTAGGCTTGATCGTGTGCATTTGCGTGTATGATTAGTGCACGATTGAGCTAGAGGCGTCAGAGGTTGGTATCAGAGCCGACTGCCTGTAGGATCCCCCTTGCCAACTCCTTGGCCGAAGTTGAGTCTAGTCTTTCAAAAACTGTTTTATTAACATGGCTGTGTGGCTTACGGGCCCACGTCGCCAATTGGGTGGTATTAGGATCTTTTATTCCTCGTCTATACTCTGGGACTCTGATCTCTCTTCTATTTGGGTTAAATATTTTACTAACTCTGACATTAGGTTCTCGTAACCATGTCATCCCGGAGAGCCCTTGCACCACAGATAATCGTCTGCTCCATCAGAAGACTCTGAAGATACTCCTCGATATTTCCCGAGACCATTATGCCCACTGCTTTTGCAAGTTCCCTACTACCGATAATACATCTTTGCTGTTTGTATCTTCATTCCCAGATACTTCTTTATGTATGAGATACCCCGAAATACTCCTCGTTAATTCGGGAATCCTTTGAGACTACTGTCGTGCAGCTTCTTTCACACTGCGGATAATTCCTCACATTTACTAGGGATCCGTTCATCCCCAGTTGTTCAGGTGTTTCACAAAATACTTTCCATTGTTAGTCGATCTTCCGAAAATCTTCTACAGACTATTGCTCTTGAAATTCTTGCCTGCTTGCATTACGATTAATTCCATATGTTTAGCAATCTTCGTTGACATTCCTTGTCAATGCCTTTGCATCCCTTCTCCCTCTAATTGATTACCAATACTCACATCAACTCCGTTGTGAATCGCCAGATCCATTGTTGGGTTGCTATCCGACAGTGTCCTTAACATCTGAAATCTTGTAAGTTCTCCCCTGATACATAATGCCTTTGGTAAAATGTATCCTCTCCTTTAGTCAGCCATGCTCTACCATCGAGCTTGAGTTATGTACTCCTGAAGTTCGTGGTATATGTTCTTAAGATGCCCCGATGGGTTGAACCTATGCCTTCTTAATCCGTTTGAACCCGATAATTTTTGCAGGCCATACTCCTCTGGTAATTCACCAGGTAGTTCTTCACGATCATATAAATTTCAACAAAGCAGTGAATGAAAGATCATGCATTGGAGAAGTGGGAGTCGACCTTGAACTTTGTGTTCATGCCCATAGACACGATGTAGATCTTATCATGGAAGCTTCTCTTAAAATCAATTGTTCTCTTGGTATAAGTTCATCTTGTATCTGTGAATTGTTCCTTTGCAACTCTTGTGCTCTTCAGATCCAACCTTTTTCTTGAAACACCATACCAATGCTACCTCGAAGCATGGCTGTGGTATTCTGAATATCAACAAGAACATTGGAGGCACATTGCCAAATGTTTCTTGCTCTATTATCCAGACACCGTTGTATGGATAACATCATGAATTCCCTTGCCCCTTTATTTAAATGGTGGTGTACTTGTTGATCTGACATGTATATCATGCTCTACTTTTCCTTGGGAAAAGATACACTCCTAATTCTTGTGCATAAACACATTTTCCTTTCCATTGGTTTGTTTAACCTTTCTTGTGATCTATATATGATATAAGCAGAAATAATTCCCTGCTTATAAAACACCCCGAGGTACAACCTTGTCAGGAAGACCCTATTACTATCGTTGATGACATTCCGGTAACCCCCGATGGACGAGAACTTTGCCTATTGGTCCGCCCCGTTTTAACGAGCAGGAAAATGGTTCTCTTCGTCCCTCGCCCTTGGTACCGGCGTTGTTACCGACATAAATGACAGACTATTCTCTGACATACCTTGTTGTCGTGACTGGTAAGATGACACCGTTCTCCCTACTCTTGATCGACCCTCTTCATAGTTCCACAGGATCGTAACCTGACTCTCCTGTATATCCTTGATTCTGAAGTATCCTTTGCTCTTGGCTTTGTGTGTTATTATGAGCCACCCTCTAAGAGATGATCTATTCCCGATGCTCTGAACCCCCTTCTCACACTCTGTTCAGGTATCGATCGGATGTCCATTCGCTTGAAACTTCTTATTATACCTTCATATTTTGCTCTTGATGTTTTCTTAAGTTTCAACTCGAGAGATACTTCTGCCACATTCGCTGAATTGTTCACCGGATAATTAACCTTATAAGGGTCAGTTCTCCCGAAGTTACCCTTTACTTCCCCACATAAATATCGGGACGAGATTTCTTGTAGTGGAGGAGAATTGTAACACCCCTATGTAATTAAGCACAGTGATCAGTTCATAATCATGCCAAGTCATCATCATTGCAATGCTTGATCATAGTGGTTAAACAGTTCAATTCAAATTCCCCCTCTGAAATCAATTCAAATTCAAAGTGCAAATTGGAGTTGCTCAAAAGTTGCTGGAAAAATGTTCACCTTCTAGCAAAAAAAATCCAAAACAAGTATTTGTTATGGAAAACAACATCACTTAAATGCTAATCGAGCAGTAGCATTTAAAACAGTGCCAAAACAACACTTTAAATGCCATATTCGTTTTTGAAAAGTCCAAATGAATTCCAAAATTGCCCAAACTTTTTGTGGCAGTACTGGATAATGCATTTTATTTTGTGGACAAGTTTCACATTTTTCCAAATGCATTTAACAGCTCATTTTAATTCAAAAACCATCTCTAAAAAAGAAAAACAGAAAAACAAAACGAGATAAAGAAAAATGCTACCGTGGACTGGGCCTAAGTGCACAGTGCGGCCCAGCCCACTCCCCACCATCTCCCTCCTCTCTCTCCTCGTGAGTGTCGCCTCGCCCGTGGCCGCGCCGACGCGCTCCGGCCGTTCGTCGACAGCGCGACGCCAAAAACTCTCGGGTGAGGATAAGGCCGAGCCGTTCCTCCCCCTTGGCCTCCTCATCCATTCGTCCCCCTCCTCCTCGCTTAGATCCGAGCGCACTAGAGCGCCACCATGGCCTCGCAGCAGTAAAACGCGCGGCCATAGCCACCGCATCGCCTCGCCTCCGTGCCCACCATCTTCGCCGTCGTCTTCCACATCATCCGGTGCAAGAAACTCAAGCCGAGGAGCACCACAGCACTGGATCTCCTCCACCCCTTCCGCCTCTGGCCCCGGCGAACTCCTTCGTCTCCGGCAACCATCTGCTGCTACTAAGCTGTCGATGGCCTTCCGTGGCCACCCGGTGAGCTACCGCTCCTCCTCTAGGCCTTCTCTCGTGCTAGGACGCGCCGCTGTCGCCGTTCCCCTTCGTGCCCGAGCTCGCCTCCACCGAGCTCGTCGCCGGCATGGCTCTGGCGACCAACTGGTCATGTGACCATGCCAGTCAGCTTTCCCGCAACGCGTAGAACCTCGCTAGCTGCTTCGTTCGCTCGCCTGCGCCTTGCAGCTCCATTTCCATCTTCACCCGAACGTCACCGCCGCTGACCTCGTCGCCGTTCCCGTTTCCGGCGACCATTTGGTCCGACGCCGCCACCAACGGACGCGGCATCAAATGCCCGTTCGAAGGCGAGTAGAAACGCATGATTTGGCGCTCTGTAGAGAAAATCCAAGCCTCTCTGGCATTCGGCCGCCACGGAGAGCTCGCCGGTGCAACTCCGGCGCCGGCGCTGACCTGGCAGCGCGTGGGGCCTGCCCTATGAGGCTGCTAGTGGGCCCCAGCGCCTCGGTTGACCCCGTTGACCACGGTCAACGAGGGTTACTGTTCACCTTGAGTCACTGGCGTGTGGGCCCCTACACTTAATTACTCTAATCAAGTTTTAAAAACTAATCTGCTAATTAGCTCAGTCACTGATACCCGGGGCCCACCCTTTAATTAACTCTGTTTAGTTAAAATAAACTGCTATTAGACCCACTGAGAATGACATGTGGGACCCACTGGTCAGTTTAACCAGTCCACGGGTCAGCGGACTGCGGACGTCATCCCTATGTCATGCTGATGTCACATTCCTTTTCTGTTATTTCTGTTAATTTGAATAATTCCAGAAAATGTTTTAAACTTTAGAAATTCATAGAAAATAAACCGTAGCTCGGATCGAAAAACTTTTTATATGAAAAGTGATCAGAAAAATGAGACGAATCCGAATATGCCCTCCTCATACCCGTCACATGCTTCTAGCATGATGAACATGGAAATTTTCCCTCCATTTCATCTGTCCGATAATCCTCCGGAGTTGGGAGAACACTCTCGGATAGTTTCTCACTCCCACTAACTTGCGTAGTACTATGTTAGGGCACTTCTCGAATAACGTGCTGCATGCTATGCTACTATGATTGCATTTGTCTACCTTTATTTATTGTTTCTCCCCCCTCCTCTTTCGGTAGACCCCGAGACCGACGCAGCTCCGGAGACCGACTACACTGTTGACGACCCTTCTCTTGCCGCAGAGCTTCCAGGCAAGCACCCCCCCTTTTGAACATACCGATATCGCCTATTCTTTCTCTCTTATGCTTGCATTAGAAATTGTTGCTGCTACTGCTTATTCTATTCCTAATGCATAGCCTATTTTTGTAACTGTTGTTGATACCTACCTGCTTATCCTAAACTTCTTAGTATAGGCTAGATAGAGACCCACTAGAGACCCCACTTTGTCCCAGTTGCCCCGCTGGATTATCAGATGACTCGATCAACGTGATCGACAACTAGGCCCCGGCACCGCACATCACCCCCTTAGTTGTACGACACTGCAGCGTTACTATCGAGTGCCGAGGGTGATACCTCATTTAGCACTTATGATGTTAACTCTGTAGAGCAGCTATTCGGTCATGGTCATCGAGGGTGATTCCTCCTTCACCACTCCCGATAACGATGCTGTCGTGCAACACCTCAAGTGTGAACCCATTGAGGGTGATTCCTCCGAGTTCACCTTGACGGATATATCAAGTAGGAATCCAACGAGGGTGATACCTCGGATTCCCCTGATGTTATGGACACACGGTTACTTGGACTTTACAACTGTTACTTGGAAAGTCGGGTCGACCCTGAGGGGTACCCGAGCGAGCATAAGATGCGAGTGATGTGGAGATGGGTTGACCTGGAGGGTGCCCGAGAGATAATTACGAGGCGTGGCCGGGCATTCTTAGCCCTTGCCGCAAGTCCTCGAGACGGGGCGACGGGGTCACATCGATCGTGATTCTCTGCTCGTTACCGCACGCTACCAATACACTAACGATTTGGATATTTGATCCGAGTGGGCCTCTGGCCCGATAGCACTAACCATCACGCGGGAAAAGTTATGGGCACTCTGCATCGTGGCATTAGCCGAAAGCTCTGTCAAACGTCCAGTTCAGCATTGCGGTGCGGTCGGATAGTGTCGGCCATCCGAGGTGACGCTGGGATCCACCCTGCTCGCAAAGACCCGAAGTGCAAAGGGCGATGGGCCCAAGACCCCTAAGCGCTTAGGATATAGACCGACGGGGACCTCTCTGCTGAGCTCTAGGTAGGGCTGCGTTGTGTCGTTTGGCCGAGGCCAGGCATGACCCAGGAAAGTGTGTCCGGCCAGAGTTAATCGAGCATGGTGGGTAAGTTGGTGCACCCCTGCAGAGAAGAAAACATCTATGCATAGCCAGATCCTCAATAACAGACGCTCGGAGTTGTATCCCGATTGATACAACTAGAGTTGGATACTTGTGATGAGATATGTATAGTATGGCTATGGGATTGCTTTCTCGCAGGGAGTCAAGAAAGGATCTCTGGGCAAGGTTGATACTTATTAGTACTATTACTTTATATTGTGCTAATATACACTCTTCTAATGCTGCAAGGCCGTTGAAGATGCTAGTCTTCGATAGGACTAGGCCTTCTCTCTATTCTGGCATTTCTGCAGCCCAATCCACATATACAGCCTTTCTTTGATAATGTTGCATATGTAGTGTAGATCCTTGCTTGCTGAGTACTTCGGATGAGTACTCACGGTTGCTTTGCTTCCTCTTTTTCCGCATATCTGATTGATGCAACCAGAAGACGGAGCCTCTGAGACATCTGCCCCCGCCGACGACTACTACTACTACCCCAAGGGTGGTTACTACTTCGAGTTGGCCGACGACCAGGAGTAGGATCGAAGGGTCCCAGGCAGGAGGCCTGCGCCTTTTCGATCGTAGTGTTTTCTTTTGCCCCGCCTTTTAAAGGCCTATCTATTTTATCTTTTATATCTGTACTCAGATATCTGATGCTTGTAAGCGAGCTTACGTATTCGAGCCCTTGAGGCCCCTGGCTTGTAACATAAAGCTTGTATTATTTTAATTGGTGTCTAGAGTTGTGTTGTGATATCTTCAAGTGAGTCCTTAGGCTTGATCGTGTGCATTTGCGTGTATGATTAGTGCACGATTGAGCCGGGGGCGTCACATCTAGAACATACAATATCTGTCTATCACACCATGTTCTTATATCAAAGTACAATTGTTGTGTAACCTGCGACAATCACTTATCATAAGACATGTTTAACTTCGGAGTGTGATATAGGTTACATCTCGCATTTTTTTCTAGCTTGTACTACTAATATGTCGAAATGACTCTAATGACGAGACAGTTTTAACTTGGTAGAGTGATAATCGTTCCATCTTACATATGGTGTCTAGCTTTCATTGCTTCTAATTTTTTGAAATGCCTTCTGCTTAGTTTACACATCTTAGCTGTGAATATGCAATGTTGTCCTTTTTTCTTATACATTCAATCGTCGTATCATGTGGCCACCTTACATTAAAGTAGTGCTCATCAGCATCCTGCATCAATGAGTTATGAAAAGCAAATTTTTATTCATTTTTCTTGTGGGTTTGACTTGACAAGGCAAAAAAAATAAGTAAGAGGAAGGAAAAATTAAGGCAGGGACTGATGGCGGTCTTCCGGCGGAACCGGCATCCCAGGTGCTTTCTCTAGCTTGGCAGTGTGATATCTTCTTGCATACAGTGTCTAGCTTGTATTGCTTCGAATTTGATTAAATTACATCTGCTTAGTTTACACATTATACATGTGAATATGGCATGTATTCCTTATTTTGCATATACTACATATCTCTATTACATGTTGTAACATCGAAGTACTGTTCGTGTCTATCCTACATCAATCACTTATGATGAGACACCTTTAACTTGGTAGTGTGATGTTGTTTGCAACTTGCATATGATTTATTTCTTGTACTGCTTCACATTTGTTTAAATGCCAGTTATAACGAGACACTGTTGACTTGGCAGAGTACTATTTGTAGCATCTTTCATATGGTGTCTACCTTCCATTGCATTGCTTCTAATTTATTGAAATGCCTTCTGCTTAGTTTACAAATCATAGGTCTAATTATCTCATGTCGTCCTGTTTTTCATACAAATTACATCCTCCTATCATCCGGTTGTCTAATATCAAAGTTCAGTTTGTCTGTATCACGCATCAATTTGTTCTGAAGAACTAAATTTTTATTCTTTTTTCTTGTCGGCTTGACTTGACATGGCAAAGAAAAAGACGCAGGAACACAGAATGGTAAGGGATGGTGTTAGTACTCGGGACACACAGAAACAGAAGCGGAAGAATTATGCAGATTCTGCAGGTACTGATAGTGCAATAGAAGGTCTAAGTCCGCCGAATAATTGTATAAACACGGTATCCCCTGCTACACCAGCAGCAAAACAATCCAAACACAAACGAAAAACTGCCACCAAACAAGCAACGACAGCCCTAGTTGTTGCAGCACCTTCTTTTCATGTGGTGTCTAGCTTGCATTGCTTCTAATTTGTTGAAATGGCTTTTGCTTAGTTTACACAAATAGTTGTGAATATGCCATGTCGTCCTATTTTTCGTACATATTCCATCCTCGTATCATGTGTTTGCCTTACATCAAAGTAGTGATTGTCAGTATCATGCAGGAATGAGTTCTCAAGAGTGAATTTTATTGCTATTTCTTGTCGGTTTTACTTGACAATGAAAAATCAATAAAGCAGAAGGAATTTAGCAAGGCAGTGGATAATGGTGCTCCTTCCGACCAATTGAAACGGAGGGACTCTATAGATTCTACTCCGCCAGCCTCCCAACAAGATTTGCAAGACAACACATGCATAGACACTCAACGTAGTTGTGTTGATGATGAGCACATCTCCCCTACTCCACCATCACAGGTGATCCCTCTAACTTGGCACTGTTATATGTGGTTGCGTGTTATATATGATGTCTAGCTTGTATTGCTTCTAATTTTGTTGAATATTATCTGCTTAGTTTACACATTATACTTGTGAATAAGACACGTGTTCCTGTTTCTAGAACATACAATATCTTTCTATCACACCATGTTCTTACATCAAAGTACTATTGTTGCGTAACCTGCAACAATCACTTATCATAACACATGTTTAACTTGGGAGTGTGATACAGGTTACATCTCGCATTCTTTTCTATCTTGTACTACTAATTTGTTGAAATGGCACTAATCACGAGACAGTTTCAACTTGGGATAGTGATAATCGTTCCATCTTATATATGGTGTCTAGCTTTTATTGCTTCTAATTTGTTGCAATGCCTTCTGGTTAGTTTACACATCTTAGCTATGAATATGCAATGTTGTCCTTTTTTCTTACAAATTCAATCGTCCTATCATGCGGTCGCCTTACATTAAAGTAGTGCTCGTCTGCATCCTGCATCAATGAGTTCTGAAAAGCGAATTTTTATTTATTTATTTTGTGGGTTTGACTTGACAAGGCAATAAAATTAAGTAAGAGTAAGGAAAAATTAAGGCAGGGACTGATGGCGGTCTTCTGGCGGAACCGACATCCCAGGTGCTTTGTCTAGCTTGGCAGTGTGATATCTGCTTGCATGTTGCATACAGTGTCTAGCTTGTATTGCTTCTAATTTGATTAAATTACATCTGGTTAGTTTACACACTATACATGTGAATATGGCATGACTTCCTTATTTTGCATATACTACATCTCTGTATTACATGCTCTAACATCGAATTTATTGAAATGCCTTCTGCTTAGTTTACAAATCATAGGTCTGATTATCTCATGTCGTCCTATTTTTCATACATATTACATCCTCCTATCATGCGGTTGTCTAACATCAAAGTTCAATTCGTCTGTATCACGCATCAATTTGTTCAGAAGAACTAAATTTTTATTCCTTTTTCTTGTCGGCTTGACTTGACATGGCAAAGAAAAAAGACGCAGGAACACAGAATAGTAGGGGATGGTGTTAGTACTCGGGACACACGGAAATGGAAGTAGAAGAATTAGGCAGATTCTGCTGGTACTAATAGTGCAATGGAAGGTCTAGGTCCACCGAATAATTGTACAAACATGGTATCCCCTGCTACACTAGCTGCAAAACAATCCAAACAAAACGAAAAGCTGCCACCAAACAAGCAATGACAGCCCTAGTTGTTGCAACACCTTCTTTTCATGTGGTGTCAAGCTTGCATTGCTTCTAATTTGTTGAAACGGCTTCTGCTTAGTTTACACAAATAGTTGTGAATATGCCATGTCGTCCTGTTTTTCATACATATTCCATCCTCGTATCATGTGTTTACCTTACATCAAAGTAGTGATTGTCAGTATCATGCATTAATGAGTTCTGAAGAGTGAATTTTATTTCTTTTTCTTGTCGGTTTTACTTGACAATGCAAAATCAATAAAGCGGAACGAATCTAGCAAGGAAGTGGATAATGGTGCTCCTTCTGACCAACTGAAACAGAGGGCCTCTACAGATTCTACTCCGCCATCACCAAACAAGATTTGCAAGACAACACATGCATAGACACTCAACGTAGGTGTGTTGATGATGAGCACATCTCCCCTACTCCACCATCACAGGTGCTCCCTCTAACTTGGCACTGTTATATGTGGTTGCATGCTACGTATGATGTCTAGCTTGTATAGTTGTATTGCTTCTAATTTTGTTTAATATTATCTGCTTAGTTTACACATTATACTTGTGAATAAGACACGTGTTCCTGTTTCTAGAACATACAATATATGTCTATCACACCATGTTCATACATCAAAGTACTATTGTTGTGTAACCTGCAACAATCACTTATCATAAGACACGTTTAACTTGGGAGTGTGATATAGGTTACATCTCGCATTCTTTTCTAGCTTGTACTACTAATTTGTTGAAATGGCACTAATGACAAGACCGTTTTAACTTTGTATAGTCATAATCGTTCCATCTTACATATGGTGTCTAGCTTTCATTGCTTCTAACTTGTTGAAATGCCTTCTGCTTAGTTTACACATCTTAGCTGTGAATATGCAATGCTATCCTTTTTCTCTTACACATTCAATCGTCCTATCATGCGGTTGCCTTACATTAAAGTAGTGCTCATCAGCATCCTGCATCAATGAGTTCTGAAAAGCGAATTTTTATTCATTTTTCTTGTGGGTTTGACTTGACATGGCAAAAAAATAAGTAAGAGGAAGGAAAAATTAAGGTAGGGACTGATGGCGGTCTTCTGCCGGAACTGGCATCCCAGGTGCTTTCTCTATCTTGGCAGTGTGATATCTGCTTGCATGTTGCATACAGTGTCTAGCTTGTATTGCTTCTAATTTGATTAAATTACATCTGCTTACTTTGCACATTATACATGTGAATATGGCATGTCTTCCTTATTTTGCATATACTACATCTCTATATTAGATACTCTAACATCGAAGTACTGTCTGTGTCTATCCTACATCAATCACTTATGACGAGACACCTTTAACTTGGTAGTGTGATGTTGTTTGCATCTTGCATATGATTTATTTCTTGTACTGCTTCACATTTGTTTAAATGTCAGCTATGACGAGACACTAGTAACTTGGCAGAGTACTATTTGTAGCATCTTCCATATGGTGTCTACCTTCCATTGCATTGCTTCTAATTTATTGAAATGTCTTCTGCTTATTTTACACATCATAGGTCTGATTATCTCATGTCGTCCTGTTTTTCATACATATTACATCCTCCTATCATGTGGTTGTCTAACATCAAAGTTCAGTTCATCGTTATCACGCATCAATTTGTTCTATGCGCTTCACTTAAATTTTTTTGAGCTATGGAATTGCTCTAGTGCTTCACTTATATCTTTTTGAGCATGGTGGTGCTTTATATTTTGAAGAAATATGCTCTCATGCTTCACTTAGATTATTTTGAGAGTTAGTAAAAAAAATTGAAGAAATTCTCTCATGCTTCACTTATATTATTTTGAGAGACGAAAATTTTTATGCTCACGTTCTTCACTTAAATTTATTTGAGAGCTTATTATAAGCAACGGTAATATATGAAACTAGTCCCAAATTGATAGATATTGAAGAGGGATATGATAAAAACTTTCAATAAGATCATTGGACAAAATAAACTTGATTCTTTCTAATAGTTTTGAGATATGATGATAGTAATATGTGAGTCATGTTGGTGAGTAATTAAGCTTTAGTAAGAATATTGGTGTTAAGGTTTGTGATTCCCTATGCAAGCACGAAAGTCAATAGTTATGCAATGAAATTACATCCTACTTTTGGTGCATTATTCGGTGTTAGTTATGCTTAATGCACGTTTATGAGAATTTTTGTTTCTTGGTTGGTTGTTTCTCAATCTATTTGCTAGCCTTTCCTTGTACTAAGTGGGAATACTACTTGTGCATCCAAAATCCTTAAACCCAGTTATGCCATATGAGTCCACCATACCTACCTATATGCAGTATTTTCATGCCGTTCTAAGTAAATTTGTATGTGCCAACTCTAATTTTCAAAATGAATTTCCTTTCTGTGTGCCCGTACTGCTCATGAAGCGGAAGGGGGTGGCCAACATTTTTCCATGCTAGATGTGTTATTCTCAAGATAAGTGTTTATTCACTTGTCATTGCACGAGAGTGTGGCGGTAATAGGGATGCCTAGTCCTAAAATGAAGAAGAAGTTTACATTATGTTGTCAAATAATAAATTCCTTAGAAAGTATTAGTATGGAAGGCACCCGTGGATACGGCTAGCCATGGATTGTGAAAGAATGGTGGAAAAAGGAATAAACTTTATTTTATGTTTGGGAACCGCCTATGACGTATCTAGCATCAAAAGTATTGGGAATTACTCGGTCATTTTTCTTGATGGGAAAAGCATGCCGCTCAAAATATTTTATCTCTCAACTTAAGCTTTGAGCTCTGGGACCTCTACAAATCTCTGCTTCCCTCTGCGAAAGGCCTATCTATTTACTTTATGCAATTTTTATTTTTATTTGAGTCTCCATCTTCTCTTATAAATCACCAACTAGGGAACACTATGATCATACTTGTGCATTGGGTGTAGCTAATATTCGAGTGTGTTTCATGAATGGATCAATGATTGAGCATGATGGGCTAGGGATAGCTTTCTTTAGTGTTGATATTTTGAAAGACATGGTTGCTTGTTGATATGCTTGAGTATTGAAGTCTTCATGTCAAATATACACTATTGCTTTGAACCATCTAAAATTCCAAATATCCATGCTACAAAAGAAAAGAATATGTGATGAACATGTTAGGCAACATTCCACATCAAAAATTCTTTTTTATCATTTACCTACTCGAGGACGAGCATGAATTAAGCTTGGGGATGCTGATACGTCTCCAACGTATCTATAATTTTTTATTGTTCCATGCTGTTATATTATCATTCTTGGATGTTTTATATTCATTTTATAGCAACTTTATATCCTTTTTTGGGACTAACCTATTGACATAGTGCCCAGTGCTAGTTGCTGTTTTTTGCTTGTTTTTTACTTTGCAGAATATCCATATCAAACGGAGTCCAAACATGGCGAAACAGGCCAGCTCCCGAGTGGATCCTTATCCAGACAATGGTCGAATCAGAGAAGGGCATTTATGACAATTCATGTCAGGTTGCCCCCTGGCTATAAATAGCCGCCCCCACAACAACTTGTTTGTTGGATGCTCCGAGAGAACTTGACACTTGTCATTTGAGAGCAACCCATCCTCTGACGACTTTGAGAGAATCCTAAGTGAGGAAAAACTTTTCCCAGAGCCAAAGTGATTGAGCATCACTGAAGAGATTGATCTGTGTGATCCGACACCTTTTACCTTTGAAGACTGTCATTCTTCAAGACGGTTAGGCATCAAGTTCTGAGTACACCAAGAGTCATTGTGGTGTGCCGGTGAACAAGTATGTGAAGGTTTTGGAAGTCTACCTTGAAGACTTACCATGAGTGATTGGGTGAGGACTAAGTGACCTTAGCTCAAAAGGAATATGGTGAGGACCATGTGTCCTCTGAGTTGCGACTCAGCCGCCTCAACCAGCCGTACAGTTGATACAGCAACTAGAACTGGTCTACCAAATTGTTGTTTCTTCACCGAGCCAACCTGGTTTCAAATTCCTCACCCTCTCTTACATTACTCCTTTGTTGAAGAATTTGTGATCTATCTTCTGATGAATTTGAACTAAAGAATTTCATCATGCTATCTTTCATTTCCTCAGTTCATATTCTTCAAGCTTGTATGGTTGTATGATTGCATGTTCTTCACGCTTACGTATTTTGTATGCATGTACTCTGATTCTGTGATGACTTAGTTTCCTTCGTGTTTCTATTTCTTCACTCTGATCTTTGTCAAATTCTTCAGAGTTTGACGAATTTCTAAAAATATCCCATTCACCCCCCCTCTGGGTGTTAACCTGCGCTTTCAATTGGTATCAGAGCAAGGTACTCCCTTGTTCTGTGTGATTTTGGTTTAACCATCTAGAGTTTTAGTTATGTCGGCCGCATGTATGATCAAGGCTTCCTCTACGTGCCCCATCTTCAATGGTAGAGACTATCCTTACTGTAAAAAAAGATGTGCATGCATCTTGAGGCAATTGAGAACGGCCTCTGGTTCGCCATTGAGAATGGCATCCCCACTGTTGCTCCTAGCATCAATGCTGCAGATGTGGAGAGATTCAAGCAACTCGACTCTCAAGCAAAGAACATCATTTGTGGACATCTCACCAAAGGATAGTATGGCCGTGTGAGTGCTCTAGAAACAGCAAAGCTTATCTGGGATAGGCTTTCCAAGGTCAATGTAGGCGTTTCCACTCAGCACGACTCTCGAGTTGATGTTCTTCGCAATCTCTTCAACCGCTTCAAGAGACTCGACAATGAAAGTGTTCAGCAAACTTTCAATCGCCTCACTGAGCTACAGGCTCTCGGTGCCACAGATATCACTGACCACGAGGTGGTGAAGAAATTGCTGAGGTCTCTTGACAGCTCCTTTGACACCTTGACCCTGATGATTCAAGAGCATCCTAATTACAAGTCACTTGATCCCACTGATATTCTTGAGAGGCTCAATACTCATGAATTTCAGCAAGCTGAGAAGAGAGATACGTATGGTCCCAGCTATGGACGACCTCGCGCTCTGAAGGCAAAAGCTAAAGCCAAGGCAATTTCTTCATCTGAAGAAGAAGAGTCTGAATGCAGTACCGATGATGCTGAGGAAATTGGCAGAGAGCTAGCAATGCTTGTGAGGAAGTTCCAGAAATTTTCCAAAAGGAACCGTTTTAGAAAGTCTTCAAAGTATGACTCGAAGAACACTAGAGAATCTTCTGCTCGAGACTACGATAACCGAACTTGTCACAAATGCAAGAAGCTAGGCCATTACATCTCAGACTGCCCCCTCTGGAAAAAGGGATCAAGGAAGAAAAAGTCTAGCAAGGACGACGATTCTGATGACAAAAAGAAGGCATCGTCAAAGTATTCATCAAAGTCATCATCAAAGAAGAAAAGAACCTCTGGTAGAGCTCGCGCTTTCATTGGGAAGGAAATGGATTCTAAGGAAGAATCTGAGGAAGCTGAGGAATCTGGGGAGGAATCTGACTCTGGGGTAGCAAGCTTGGCCCTCGCTATGGAGTTCGTAAGCAAGTCCATCTTCAACCATGAAGAAAAGCATGACTCCACTAACACTGAAGACTGTGCTGATGACTACACTCCCACCTATTGCTTCATGGCAAGGGGTGCCAAGGTAACCTCACGAGAAGCTTACTTTAGTACTTCAAGTGATGATGACTCTGAATGTGGAGCAAAGCCTAGCTATAAAAAAACTGGCTAAAATTGCAACTGCACAACAAACTGCTATGGAAAAGATGCAAAAATTGCTAGACAAAAGTGATGATATGTTAGATGAGGAAATGGATCGCAGTCAAGGTTTGTCTGAAGATCTCATACGCCTAAATTCATAATATGTCGAACTTGAAAGTCATCATGTGGCCCTCTCAGTCGCACACGAGAAGCTGTCCTATGAATTTCTTCAAAGGAAGCAAGAACTCAAAAAGTTGAGAACGTCTCATGATGATCTTCAAAAAGACAATGATTCATTACTCGCTCAACAGATCAGCACCGCCCAGGAAGAATTTGCTACTCCATGCTTAAAATGCCCTGAATGTGATAATGCAAATTCTTCAGCTGAATGATCAAATGCTTAGACTGTTGCTATATCTTCAAATGTCTCTGTGGTTTCAATGCCCTCATCTGAGGAGACCACAAGTATTACTGACAAAAATGCAGGTCTGAAGGAATTTTACGTCACAAGCATGTACAAAAGCCTCAAAGGGCACCGAACTATTTGTGATGTGTTCAAGAAGCAGATTCTGAACAGGAACCCTAGGAAAGAGGGTATTGCTTTTGAGACAAAGCTAAACGCAGATGGATCTTATTGGAAACCTGAGTAGTATCCCAAAACCACATGGGTTGCTGCAAAAAGGACCTCCATTTGATCCATCCACTCTATCTGGCTACAATTCTGATACTCCACTTTCTTCTGAAGAGTCATTTGACTCCAACTACAAGCTATTCAAAAATAAGAATGGTGAAGTATTTGCTAGATTTTTTGGTACTAACTGCAGGAATGGTCCCCGAGTGAAGAAAATCTGAGTGCCCAAAAGTGTTCTTCAAAACCTTTAGGTGAATTTCATCATGACACCACCGAAGAAAAGGGACAACCCCAGGGCAAATTCTTCACCTGGACCAAAGTCGTCAAATGGACGCAGGCTGACTCATGCTCGTACTAACACTTCTTTGCAGGGAAGCATACATCATTCTGATGAATATGTGCATTATTCTTCAAATCACTATGTGCACAAAACTTCAAAGAATTTCTCTGCTTATTCCTTCAATTATTATAACCCACCTGTGAAGAGAAATGCATATTCTTCAATGCCTAAGTTCTCTATCAATGCTTTGCGTTACATTGCTTCTTAGCCACCCATACAGATGTGGGTAGTTAAGAAGATATCTAATCTCTTCTGCAGGGCCAGGTCTTCAGACACAATGAATGTCTGATGAATTTGCTGAAGACCTTCCATAATGCTTGTTGGATGCAAGCTAATCATGATGAAATGAATTCCTCATTTCACACATCCCTTATGCTGCTATTTATATTCTTGTTGATGAAATTCACTGATGAAGTTGATCATCATATTCTTCAAACTGAATTATATGAACTTGTAAGTGAGACTAATGCTTCTACAGGATGATACTCCAAGCGCTATTGAATGGGTTCTGGACAGTAGCTGCATGAATCACATGACTGGTGATAGGAATCTCCTCACCAATGCTCCCCTTACTCTGTCTCATCTGAAGCATATCACCTACGCTGACAAAGGAAAAATCAAGGTATTGGGTTTAGGTAAGGTTGCTATCTCAAAGGATCGACACATGGAAAAAGTGATGCTTGTCGAGTCCCTAGGATACAACCTCATGTCTGTCTCAATGCTTTGTGATCTTGATATGATTGTCAACTTTGGCAAATGTAGATGCATTGTGATAATGGAATTTGACAAGTCCAAAGTCTTCGAAGGCTTTAGGAGAGGTGATTTGTACATTGTAGATTTCTCTCTAGGTCCTCAACCGGCCACGTGTCTATTGGCAAAAGCTTCAGAATGCTAGCTATGGCATCCATGACTTGGACATGCTAGCATGAGGAATTTGAGCACACTCGTCAAGAAGAAGCACATCATTGGCATCGAGGGCGTCACATTCGTCAAAGGTCACCTTTGTGGTACTTGTGAGGCTGGAAAGATGACCAGATCCAAGCACTCTGCAAAGACAGTCATGACCACTACTCGTCTCTTTGAATTACTTGATATAGATCTCTTTGGTCCCACTCATCATGCCACACTAACCAATGTAGCATCACTCTATGGATTTGTCATTGTTGATGATTATTCTCGTTACACCTGGGTGCATAACATTACCTTCAAGACTGAAGTGCAGGGTGTCTTCAGACGGTTCACAAATTGGGCCATGATGAATTATGGTCTCAAGATCAAGCATATCAGGAGTGACAATGGCACCGAGTTCAAGAACACATGCCTTAATGACTATCTTGACGAAGTTGGTATCACTCATGAGCTATCTGCTCCATATACTCCTCGGCAGAATGGAATTACTCAACACAAGTACAGGACACCCATTGAGATGGCTTGCACTATGCTTGATGAATACAAGACTTCTCGTCGATGGTGGCCTGAAGCAATTGATACTGCATGTCACATCATCAATCGGGTATATCTTCACAAATTCCTCAAGAAGACTTCATATGAGCTCCTCACTGACAAGAAACCCAATGTAAGTTATTTCAAAGTCTTCGGTGCTAAATGCTGGATTAGAGATCAACATCACAATTCCAAATTTGCACCGAAAGCACATGAGGGTTTTATGCTTGGTTACGAAGAGGACTCACACACCTACAGAGTCTTCAACACCTACCACACACAAGGTTGTTGAAACTGTAGATGTGCGGTTCGATGAAACTAATGGCTCGCAAAGAGAGAACCTGCCTCCTATGCTAGATGAAATGCCTCCTGAGGAATCCGTCAAGTTGATGGGCATAGGTGAAATTGTGCCTAGTGAAGAAATAGTTGAAGAAGAAGTGATCATTTCCCATCGTGAAGAAACTGCTGATCCTGAAGAAAATGACTCTGAGGAAAATGCTCAACCTCAACAAGGCCCTCGTCCAGCTCATCCACGAGCGGTGAATGAAGTGCATATTGAGATGATCCTCGACAACATCAATGCACCTGGTCCCCTCACTCGCTCAAGAGCTTCACATTTAGCTAACTTTTGTTGGCATTTTGCATTTGTCTCTATCACAGAGCCCACTAAAGTTGATGAAGCATTTTTGGAACCTGAATGGATTCAAGCCATGCAAGAAGAATTGCAACAATTTGAGCTCAACAATGTGTGGGGGCTTGTGAATCATCCTAATCCATGCAAGCACAATATCATCGGCACTAAATGGATCTACCGCAACAAGCAAGACGAAAATGGCCAAGTGGTAAGGAATAAGGCCCGTCCTGTAGCACAAGGCTACACACAGGTTGAGGGTATTGATTTTGGTGAAACCTTTGCTCCTGTTGCTAGGCTTGAAGTTATTCGTATATTGCTTGCATATGCTAACCATCACAATATTATCTTATATCAAATGGATGTGTAAAGTGCATTCCTCAATGGTAATCTTGAGGAAGAAGTATATGTTGCTCAACCACCAGGTTTTGAGGATCCAAAGCATCCTGACAAAGTCTTCAGACTGAACAAGACTCTCTATGGCCTCAAGCAAGCCCCACGGGCTTGGTATGACACTCTGAGGAATTCCTGAAGAAAAAGGGATTCAAACCCGGTTCACTTGATCCTACTCTTTTCACAAAGTCTTATGATGGTGAACTTTTCATATGCCAAATATATGTTGATGATATTATCTTTGGTTGCACTAACAAGCGTTTCAGTGATGAATTTGCATATATGATGCGTGAAGAATATCAGATGTCTGTGATGGGAGAATTGAAATTCTTCGTTGGTATTCAAATTCGTCAACTACCCAATGGCATCTTCATTTCTCAAGAAAAATACCTCAAAGATTGCCTGAAGAAATTCGGCATGCAAGATTGCAAAGGCCTCAAAATTCCAATGCCTACTAATGGTCAACTCGGCACTGACAAATGGTAAAGATTTTGATCAGTAGGCATATTGCTCCATCATTGGTTTGCTTCTTTACCTATGTGCATCTAGGCCAGATATTATCCTTAGTGTTTGTGTGTGTGCCTGATTTCAAGCGACACCGAAGGAATCACACTACCAGGCTGTGAAACGAATTCCTCTATATTTAGCTCACACAACAATGCTTGGATTATGGTATCCCAAGGGCTCATCTTTTGATCTAGCTGGATTTTCTGACTCTGATTATGCTGGAGATTGTGTGGATCGCAAGTATACATCAGGCACATGCCATTTTCTTGGAGGATCTCTTGTCTGTTGGTCCTCAAAGAACCAGACCAGCGTTGCTCTTTCCATAGCTGAGGCTGAATACGTTGCCGCTAGTGCCTGCTGCTCACAATTGTTGTGGATGAAGCAAACCCTCAAGGACTATGGCGCCAATGTGAAGAAAGTACCTCTCTTCCGTGACAATGAGAGTGCTATCAAGATCGCCCACAACCCAGTGCAACATTCCAATACGAAGCATATTCAGATTCGTCACCACTTTCTTCATGATCATGTGCTGAAGGGAGATATTGCCATAGACCATGTGAAGATTGAAGACCAGCTTGCCAATATCTTCACTAAGCCCTTGGATGAAAAAAGGTTTTGCAAAACAGCCCAGAATCTTTGAATGTCCTTTGAAGTGGACACACATCCTAACGCTTATGCATTTTTGATGACTTTGATGCACAACACACGAAGTAACATTTTTCTTCAATCAATGAAGCTTAACCCTCCAGGTGTGAAGAAATTAATGAAGAACTTGACTCTCAAAACTCTACGACAATTGTACGAGGTGTATGTAGTCATCATAGTTCTTGTACAGTGGGTAAAGACACCACCTCTTTATGACATTTTTCAAATTTGAGTTTTTCGTCATTTACAATTTCGTCAAACTTTTCAAATTCATCATTTGAGGTTATTCTTCATTGCTTATTATTTGTGTTTTTATTTGAGGTTTTCATGTCCTCGACAGCATCCACATATTGCTAATTCTTCTGTTTTATTTCTTCAGCTATGTGGATGTGATCGGACCCACTCCCCTCTATGCTAAGCTCAACCCACTCTGTTCACAAATTCTTTATATGCGTTCTACTTGACACTGTTCAAAGTCTTCACTGTGTCCTTGAGAGCTGAAGAAATTGCGAACATATTTAAAAATCTCAAAAATTTATCTTTTTGTCAGTTGCCACAATAACTTCATCCCGTGCTTCACACGCGTCGATAAGGGTCAAAATGCATGGGTGACGCGTTTCACTAAGATGCGAACAGCCAGGGGCTTATCCGTCCAAAATCTTTGGACCCCTCAGTTTTCACTGCGGCTATAAATAGCCTTGACCCCGTCAACTCTATTTCACTTTGCCTCTCAGCTCCCGTCGCTCTCAAATCTCAAACCCTAGCGCTGCTGCTGGATTTCATCACCACCGAAGAAGAAGAGCTTCACTGCCTCAACTTCTTCGTCGACGTACTCACGCTAGACGCGGATTTCTTCACCTCCGCCGCCGTTGTAGCTGTCTTTCATCGCCAAGTTAGGGCGCAAAAGATTTGAACTGACGATTTCCTTCGTCTCATCGTCCAGTTCATCGAGTTCATCACTGGGGTAATTAAATGCTAATTTTACCACCCCATTTGATCTTCACTCTCCTCTAAAATCTTCAGGTGATGTTTTTACCACTCTTTCAATTCTTCAGCACTTCCTTTTGGCCAGTCTTGTGTATTTCATCTAAGTTATACTGAACAACTAGATTCCTTAATTGTGCAATTGCTTCAATCTGTACAACTCTGGAACTGTGGCACCCCGGCTCAGAGTAAACCGGAACGCCCCGTATTCCAGCCTAGGGACAAGTCCTCTGGAATATGGCACTGTTGGCATAGAACAAATCAGCTCTTTATTATAATGGATATGGTTACAAAGGGTACAAGGATTACATCGGCACGGCGACACTACGCCTGCCCGGGGTAGCTCTATGCTAACAGCGGAGTAACTCTCTCGGCAGCGAAACAACGACGACGGTGATGGACTCCACTCCGCAGGGACTATCGCTAGAACTCGTATCCTAGGTCGCAAACTTGGGATCCTCGACAAGCAAGAAATCATGGCATGACCTGCAAACTGGCATGACACGCCAGGTGAGTACTTTGAATGTACTCGCAAGCTCACAACAAACATCAGCATTAAGGCAAGACAACATCATAGCAAAATAGCTACTGAAGTAAGGTAAAGCATATTAAGTAGTTTAATCTATACTCCGAATAATCTCAGGATCCAATCCAAACCTATGCCAAATCCAATACCAATCATGTGGTCATCCGACCACTCATTTCATAGCCATCCCATGGCCAGTATATCATATACCTGATTCCGTCTGCACGACAAGTCTGACAAACTTACTCTCTTCCGGGTTGTCTCACAACCCTCATGATACTCATGATCCATCGAGTAACTTCTGATCTTACGATGAGCTCTTTCATCATTATCATTGCTACCATGGTTGACCACCTAGTGAGGTCTGGACGGACTGTCCAATACCGTGGACACGACTATTCGAATAGATTTTACACTCTGCAGAGGTTGCGCACTTTACCCACATCATGGAGCACTGACCTCGTGATCCCATTCGGGTGGACCAGCGTTGCTCCAACGAAACCTGCCTGACCCGTGACTCTCCCATTGTACCACCAGCAATCACACTCCCCCGGAGTCCTGCCCTGGGTGGCCCCTGTGTCACCTCGTGACACCTGCCACCATCGTGGCCAAACTAAACTGTCCCAAATGGGGACCTGGATCCAAATAACTCAACAGGGCTCACAAGGTTATCGCCGCCTACCGGGCCAGGGTAGCGCGCACGCATAACCTTCCCTGTCGGGCGGTACCGGTGAAAGAGCACGCGATCAGACCAAGTCAAGGCCATCCCATACCGGCAAATGTGGTTGCACGGATAAGTCCGGACAGGTGACTCAAGGTCAACAATGAAATAGCTAATCCCCGAATAATATTTCTGTCATGGCTGACACTCCGACCACCAGTATACTTAAGCCACTGCTATTACTCATCTCCACGACTATCGGATGAATTCCAGAATAATCGTAGATAGTGATCTCAACATCATAGTATAAACAAGTGGGTAAGCTACTAGTCACTAATAATCCGGTACTCAACATGGTAGTCACCTATCCGAGAATTAACTCGATCATTGCATAATCCAATTCATTTCACAGATACTCATACTTGCTGATAAAGCAAATAGTTGAACTATGACATTGCAATGCGATGATGCAGATGAGAGTTGTGGCTTGCCTGGGGATGAAGAATGCACCGGGGAGGAGCGCGGAACGATCATGGAAGGAATCACCGGAAAGGGTTCTCCCTAAAAGGGGCTGATTAGGGGCAAGGGCAAAATGGTCATTTCCACAGTAGGACCACATAGTGAAAATGATACCAACACTATGGGCTCGACGAGACGAAGACGTGGGCGTTGGATTCACCTCGATCGGAGTTACGGAGAAAAAGATGTGATAGTTTGACTACAGAAGGACCTTTCTATAAATATAATATTTACCATCGGGTCCCTGGCTGGTTTTTCTAGAAAAACAATAAAACGCACTGTGCTTGTGGGCTGGCTCGGGCTGAAATCTGCCGCAGCTGCTGCATTGGGCCGGCCAAGGCTAAAAGTGGCCGAGGCCTGGGGCGCCCGCTAGCTGCACAGCTGCTGCTGTTGCTGGGCCGAGCCCACTGCACCGCTGCCTCCATTTTAAAAAAAACGGAGGGGAGGGAAGGAGCCGCTGCCAGGGGGCCCGATGGTAGGGTCTTCGTCATCCTTCTGTGCGCGCCCGACCGAGGAGAGGAGTGGTTCCCGACGGCAACCGCCGGCGTTGTGGGCCACCATTCGAGATGCTCCTCCCACCGGCGTGCTCAGGAGACCGATCCGGTCCCGTCCATGTATGGCACGGACGCCGAGGAGAACCGAAACGAGCGCGGCGCTGGCCGCGGCGGACGGCGGCGATGTCGAAGATGGGGAGCTCGGCTCGTGGCTCCAGAGGAAGGAATGGGTGGCGGGGTAGGCTCTGGGGTGGAGGGGGAGGTCGCTGGTGGTGGTAGGGCGGAGAGGGAGAGCTCGGGCGCCGCTAATTTGAGCATGGGGTGGCGGCGGCCATGGTGGCAGAGGGAGGCGAGGAGAGCTCCTCGAGCTCTGTTCGATGGGCAAGGGCTACTGGGAGGGAGGAGAGGGAGGTGTGTGAGCTCGAGAGAGCCGGGGGGAGGCTATATATAGTCGGGCGGCGCGGGTGACCGAGCACGGCCGTGGCAACGCGTGCGCCGCGCGCCGGAGCTTCGGGAACTCGCGGTGAAGAGGGGAGAGGCATCCAGAGGAGTCACGGAGGAGCAGAGAAGGCTCAGGCGAGCTCGGGAAGAATCGGGAGGGCTCTGGCCACCGGACACGGCGACGTCAGGGACGGGCATGTCACGGGCGCAACTGCCGCACCGCGTAGGAGGTGATGTGAGAGGGGGAGAGGGGTCCAGGAGATGTACCGCGACAGAGCGAAGCTCCTAGACATGGAGAGGTGTCGAGGGAGAGGAGGAACTGGACAATCACAGCGCCGCGATTACCAGAGCGCGTTGTTTGGCTTGTCTGACCCGTGGTCACCGCGTGAATGCGGCGATGCCATGTGTCCTGGTTGACCAATTCATGTCTGGTCGATAAGTCATTTGAAGGATAGAGTCAAGGAGGAACCAGACAGGCATAGTGGCGCTTGAGTTGACCACAGCTAGCAGTTTCTATCAGGAACAACAAGGTGTTTGTGCTGTGGTGAGGAAGATAGAAGAAAAGATAGAGACTGATCTTTGGCATGGAGTTGACACATGCTAAGAACACTGTGCTGGGCAAAAATCAGCCTAATTGGAGAAGGAAATATAGCACTTGCTTCACAATGTGCCAAACTGGACAGAATTGGAAATGTTGAAGGGGCACTCACGTGGATACTTGGATTGAGCTGAATTTTGGAGGAGGGGAATGATTTGATCATATGAGAATGCCATAAAAATATCATGCCATTTGGATAAGCCAAAATGGTACTTCCTTCATAATGGACCTCTCTGACCAGAATCTTAGAAAAATTATAGGGAACTATTGGGGAGATGAAATGAGCCCAAATTTTGTGGAGATAGGTTATATGGGTAGGAGAATGCTCTGGTAAATTTTCAGTAGTTATGGAGCAATATAAAATATAGTTGCTTCACAATGTGAAAATATGACCAGAAACAAAGATTTAATGATGTGGTCACATAGTTGATTGGATAGGGTTAAAACTTGGTGGAGAGTCATGATTTGAGCATATGAAGATGCTTGCAAAATTTCAACTTATTTGGATACTCCTAGCTAGCACTTGCTTCACAAAGATTCCAGTTGCCCAGAAACTTTGGAAATTAGCCAAGAGAGATTAATATCCAAATAAAGTTGAATTTTGGCATGTGGCAATGATATGGATAGGAAAGAGTGCACAAAAAGTTTGAGAGCAAGCAAACAAATATAATGGGTACTTGCTTCACAAACTGCCAGCTGCGGCAGAATCAGAAAAGGAATATTTGTGAAATATTTTTGAACATGTCAAGGGAGGGTTTGACATATTTGTGGAAGATATGACCCAAACAATTTATGAGAATTATTTGGGAATTTTGGGAATGATGGAAATGTGGGTTACTTCACAACCCAGGACAAACATGGTTATTCCTTTAATAGAAAAAGGAATATTTCCAAGGAAAAGAATATTGGGATTGGTCCAAGATGGAAATGACATGGTCTTGGGATGGTTTTGAGGTTGGCAAGCCACTTGGGAAGAGGAATCAAGGGTGATCCCTCCAGGTTGCAAGACTACTAAGCCACAGAAAAGAAAATCCAGACCAAAATCAAAAGAAAAAGAAATGGGCAAAATCCAGGGTGTTACAGGAACCTAGGTCAAGAACACTTAGTGAATTGCGTCAAGACGATAAGGGTCAATTTCTTCAACTGATTTATTTTAAAAACTCTCTGAGAACGCATGTGACTCTTCCCAATTTCCTCGCAACTATACTTTGTTCACAGGTATAATGTATGCCGACGAATCTCTTGGTTCTCATCAAATTAATTCATTTGCAGCATTGCTTGAGGAAAATCTTCAAACATCTTCAGAGTCCTCACGTGTTCAAAAACCTCAGTTGAAGAAAATGGCTAAAGGAAAAAGGCCTCAGAAAGGAGGCAAGAGGAAAGAGGAACAGACTGCTTTTGAGATTCATGACGACTTATATGCAGGGTACTGTACACTAGATGAAAATCTTCATGGCCCTGAAACAAAGAAGCAGCGCAAAACGCGCACAAAGAAAATCAAGAGGTACTGGATGTACGAGTGGAGAGATTATAGATATGTCACTCCCAAATACATGAAGGATTTTGCTGAGAAGCCTCCATGCAATAGGCCACCACTTACTGAAGGTCAAGTTCCTGATTGCACAAGTGTGCGAAGGGGTGAAGAATTCCCCAAGGAATGGGCCAAGTATCAAGCCAAATTGGCTAAACAAGCGAATAGAGCCATTGAAGAATTCAATAGAGACACAAAGGCTTCAACTAAAGCTGGTGCTTGTAGCAGTGGCAGTGCAAGTACTCCTCAGAAGGCTATGCAAAAGAAGCCCGCACACAAGCCCAAGCCGTTTGACCCAAAGCCCTCAGCAGCCAAGCCTGTAGCTTCAAAAGCCTCAGCACCTAAGATAACAAAATCTTCAGTGCCTCCTCCTGCTACAAGTTCCTCAATGGTAGCAGCAAGAGATTCAACACCGGTCGTGCTCGCATCTTGACAGCGCACCGAGGGCTTTTCAACAGCCTCAATTGCTGCATCAAATGCCTCAGCTAGTGGGAAACCATCTTCCTCAATGCCCAAGCTGAAGCAAAAAGTCACAGCTGGCCGTGGAACTAATCCAAGTCCCAAAAGCAAGGCTGTAGTGCCTTAGGTTGATGAACATGGGCTGGCTGACAAAGATGATCTCGCCGAGTTCCTCAGAAGAAAGCAAGATCAAGCTATGATTGCAAAGAATTCCTCGGTTCCATTGTTATTGGACCCCAAGAAGCTCCTGGACTTCATTGACATCTGGTGCACTAAACCAGATACTCCGCCTGATGATTTGAACCTGCCTCCGGGCCCAAGCCATGTGATGTCTTCATTCATCTTGAATGAGAAGCACAAAATTGCACAAGCAAAGCTGGTGAAGAAAAAACAAATTCAGAAGGAGAAGGAGTTGCGGAAGAACATGCTTTCAATAACTCCTCAGCAGCTAGTCACTCTTCAATCTGAGATTCAACAGCTGTCTGAAGAGTTTGAACGACAATCAAATCACTGTTGTGGTGTGCGTGACAGGTTCATCAGTTCAACCAACAAGGTTGTTGAAGACCACAATCAGCGTGAAGCAGCCAAGTTTGGCATGGTGACACCCTCCAGTTCTTAAGCTCCTCCACCTGCTGCACAGGCTAGTGAAACTGCGCCTCCATCTCCTCCCCGTGAGAATGCTAGGGCAACTGAAGAAGTTGCACCTGAAGAAACTGCCAGGATGACTGCGTCAGTCGTTCCTGAAGAAATTGAATCATCAAGTTCCTCAGCAACAGCACCACCAACGACTTCATCTTTGAAGATTATCACCCTTCCTTCTGCATTAGAAGCGAAGAAGACCAAGGCTGCTGAGAAGGAAGCTAAAAAGAGAAAAGCTTTAGCACCTCCCACTGCTCCGTTAATTATGAAGAAATTGAAGATGGCAACATTGTCTTCAATTGTCATTCCAATTGACGCTATACCAATTTCATAAGTGCCCCCTGCTCCTGCCACTAATGATCGTCAGATTGTTCCGTATGGGGTGGAATATGAAATCCCTCAGGCTGATGAAGAAAATAACAACAACTTTGCTCCTACCACAGAGCAAGTGGATGAGGAAATCAAAGTTGAAGAAGATGCTTCACTTCACCAAGTTTCGTCACGGAAGCCCTCACATGCTCCGTTGACTGAAGAACAAGCTGGTACTTCATCTAGAAGTAGTGAAGCAACTAATGAGGACGTGGATACTGACGGTGCTACAACGCCCGTACTACAAGATGAATTTTGGGAAGCATCTCACCCAAATTCACACGTCACCACTCCCCTCACTCAAGTGCCTCAGTCAATAGTTGATGTCGTCAATACATCTCCTTCACGTGCTGTAACACCCCCGGTGATTAGCAACAGTAATCACTTTTGATAATGACATGTTAGCATGATCAACAGTGCTTAATCATCATTAGCATCACATTGCATTTCAACTCCTAAGTCAAATTCAAAATTTAAATGAAAGTGGAATATGAAAGTTGTCCAACATAGGAGCTAAAATGTCAGATATATAGCAAATATTCCAGAGGCTATTCTAAAATTGAAACCAACATCATTGGAATTGGATAAGTGACTCGAACAACCTCAAACAGTGGATAAAGATAATATTTAATAACCATTTATTAAATCTGAAATAAATATGGAATTATGTTTTGTCCAAACTAATTTTAGGTGTTAGGGAATAATGCACTGGTATTTATGAACTAGGTCTCATGTTTTACAAAAACCATTTTGAGGCCTGACTATTTACTAAACTGAGAAAGGAGAATAAAGAAAGATAGAAAAATGAAACAGAAAAGAAGAAAAGGGACCCCCCCCCTCCGGCCCAACTGGGCCGAAGCCCAGCGCCGCCCACTTGTGTCCCCCCCCCTGGCCTATATGGCCCCAGCCGCCAAACCCTAATCCCCACCCCCATTCCCCTCGCTCCTCTCCTCCCCCCTCGTCTGGATCGGGTCTCCGATCCCGTCCGCCCCGTCGCCTACGCCGTCGCCGACGCCGCCCCGTCGCCGCCTCCCCCTCGTCGCCCCATTCGCCCCACCCCCGATCCAATCGGATCGGGATCGCGGAACGGCCCGTCGCCGACGCCGCTCGCCGTCGCCGTTGGACGCCGCCGCCCGGAGCCCGCGCCTCCCCGCCGGCCTGCACCTCGTCTCCGTCGCGTCGTCCCCCGTCGCCCGCCCTGACCCCCCCCCCCTTGCCCCGTCCCCTGACGCCGGTGGGCCTCTCGGGCCTCTTCCCCCCCCTCTCAGCTCCCGCACCTCGCCGCGCACCGCGCCCCCCCCCCCCGTGCCGCCCGCTCCCGCGCTGCGCGCATGCTCCTCTCGTCGCCGCGCCCCGGCTCGCGCCCGACCTCGCTGCGCGCGCTCCCGCTCTCCGCCCACTCTCCTGCCGCTCGTCCTCTCCCTCTGCCCCCTCTCTGCCGCTTCGACCCTCACGCTCTCGGCTCCCCCCACACCGTCTCCCTCGCTCTCTCGCCGCCAGTCTCTCTCCTTCCCCTGTCCCCTCCGCCCCGCCTGCTCCCCCCCCGTCCACAGCCGCTCCTCTCCTTCGTCCCCTTCATCGTCACCCCTCGCCCTGCATCGGTGCGCCCACTCCCGCCCCCGTTGTCCATATGGCCACTGCCCGGTGGCCCTGCCCCCCCCTGTGCCGCTGACAGATGGGGCCCACCCCCCCTAAAAACGATTTAAAAGAAATAGAAAATAAAAATAAAATATAAAATAATAATTAAATAATTAATTAATTAATTAATTAGTTAATTAATCCTGATTAGGTAATCTAATTAACTAATTAGTGTTAATTTCAGTAATTAAATTAATTAAACCTAATTAACCTACAGCCTATGACAGGTGGACCCACCCTGTCAGTGGCTGCTGACGTCAGCATGATGTCATGCTGACGTCATCAATCACTGTTTCGGATAATGTTGAATTAAAAATAATTAAAATTTCACAAATTTAATAACAACTTTAGAAAATCATATCTTTTAAACCGTAACTCCGATGAAAATATTTTATACATGAAACTTGCTCAGAACGACGATACGAACCCGGATACGCCCTCGGTATTCCCGTCAGACGCCCGCAGCTATGAGAACGTTGAACAATTAGACCGATTTCAATAAATGAATAGTGTCCAACTTTAATTAAATAAATCCGAATAAATTCCTAAATTAACTAAATCATTTAGTTAGGCAGTAGAACACCCCGGCATATCATTTAGGCATGTCATACATATTGTTTGCATTATTGCCGTGAATTTATTGTTTCTCTCCCCCTCCTTCTCTCTCGATAGACGCCGAGACCGACGACGCTGCACCAGGTTACGGCTACTCTACCGACGAGCAGCCCGTTGACGACCTCCCTCTCTTGCCAGAGCAACCAGGCAAGCCCCCCCCCCCCTTGAGCATTCCAGATATCGCCCATTCTATTCTCCTGCTTCCATTAGATTTCGCTACTGTTAATGTATGCTCCTATTCTGATGCATAGCCTGCTGTTGTAACCTGTTCATTGCTATCTTACCTGCCTATGATAAACTGTTTAGTATAGGTTGGTATGACCCATCTGTGACCCCACCACCTTACTTTGTCGCCCCTGCTTGTTCATCGACGACTCGATCAACGTGATCGTCAATCAGAGACAGACGCCTCACTTCACACCCCCTTAGTTGTACGACTCTGCGTAGTAACTATCGAGTGCCGAGGGTGATACCTCGTAACGCACTCCTGATGAATACTCTGCAGCATAGCTGTACGGTCGTGGTCATCGAGGGTGATTCCTCCTTCTCCATGTCCGATACGACTCTGTCGTGCAACCCCTCAGTGTGAACCTCGAGGGTGATACCTCTTACGTTCACCCTGATGATTATGACCACACGGTTACTTGACCTTTTTCACAGGCGGGTCCACCCTGGTGGGTACCCGCTGGGGATCTATGATTTCGGGTGTGCCGGAAGGGCACTCGAGTGTGACATTGTGGCGGAGCATCAGAGACTCTGATTGTCTCCGCTTGATACTAATTGAGCCTATTGGATTTGGGTGTGTGATCTGAGTGGGTCGACGTGCCCTCTACGCACTGCCACCACGCGGGATAATGGTTATGGGGCCCTCTGCGATGTACGTTTCGCCGAAAGCTTATCAGACGTCACGATTCACCGTGCGGGCTGATCGTCGGGATTGGGCTGGATACTTCACTGGCGAGTTCAGTGTCGCGCCTGCACCCCGGCCAGCCACGCAACGCGCAGGGTGCCCAGGGCGATGGCCCGAGACCCCTGGGTGCATAGGTTAGTCCGGCGTGCTGACCTCTCTGCTGAGCCTAGGTAGAGCGCTGCTTCGTGTTGATCTTCCGAGGACGGGCATTACCCAACAAGTATGTCCGACCAGAGTTGATCGAGCGTGTTGGGTAACAGTAGTGCACCCCTGCAGGGATGAATCTTCTATCGATAGCCGGTCCTACGGTAAAGGACGCTCAGTTTGTGTATCCCGATCTACTACTTAAACTGGATACTTGTTACTTAATTGAAGCTTCGGGATTACTTTCTCGCTGGGAGTCGAGGAAGGATCTTTGAGCTGTACTTCAACATGTTTGCTAAATAAAATGCTATTCTACTCTCTTCTACTGCTGCAAGATGATGGCTTTGTGAAGATGTTTAAAGATGCTAGTCTTCGATAGGACTAGGCCTTTCTCTCTATTCTGGCATTTCTGCAGCCCAGTCCACATATACAGCCTTTTCTCCATTGATAATGTTGCATATGTAGTATAGATCCTTGCTTGCTGAGTACTTCGGATGAGTACTCACGGTTGCTTTATTTTCTCTTTTCCCCCATATACCCCACCTTGATGATACACCAGACGATGGAGTCCAGGAGCCAGACGCCACCACCGGAGCCTACTACTAGGCGGGTCCAGAGGGCACGTACTACTGGATCGAGCCAGCTGACCAGGAGTAGGATCGGAGGCTCCCAGGCAGGAGGCCAACGCCTTTCGATCTAGTGTCGCTGTTTGTGCTAGCCTTCTTAAGGCAGAACTTGTCTAACTATGTCTGTACCCAGATATTATTTGTATGACTGACTTATGTATTCGGATCTTCGGATCCCTGGTCTGTAATATTGTGGACCTCCGTTTATTTGTGTTTAGAGTTGTGTTGTGATATCTTCCCGTGAGTCCCTGGGCTTGATCGTACACGTTTGCGTGTATGATTAGTGTACGATTGAACCGGGGGCGTCACACCAGCGCCCCCCCCCCCCTCGTCGTGGCCCCGACTGGCCGCGTCCAGTTCGGGCGCCCCGCAGCGCCCCAGCGCCCGCTCGCCCGCGCGCCCGTGCACGCTGTGGCCAGGGCCACTGACCACTGGGCCAGTGCCCCCCTGGCCCAATGACATGTGGGGTCCGGTCCCACCGAACGTTTTAGAAAAAGAAAAATAAATAAATAAAAAAATAATTGATAAAAACAATTAATTAATTAATCCTAATTAGGTTAATCTAATTAACTAATTAGTGTTAATTAAATAGTAATTAGTAATTAACTTAATTAACCGCTGACATCAGCATGAGGTCATGCTGATGTCATCATCAGCACAGTTTCGGATAATGTTGAATTAAATAATTAATTAAATTCCAGAAATTAATAAAAACTTTAGAAAATCATATTAAATAAACCGTAACTCCGATGAAAATAATTTATATATGAAACTTGCTCAGAATTTCGATACGAACCCGAATACGTCCTTCGTATTCCCGTCAGACGCCCGCAGCTATAAGAACATTGAACTTTTAGACCGATTTCAGTAAATGAATAGTGCCCAACTTTAATTAAATAAATCCGAATAAATTCCTAAATTAACTAAATCATTTAGTTAGGCAGTAGAACACCCCGGCATATCATTTAGACATGTCATACATGTTGTTTGCATTATTGCCGTGAATTTATTGTTTCTCTCCCCCTCCTTCTCTCTCTCTCGATAGACGCTGAGACCGACGGCGCTGCACCTGGATACGACTACACTACCGACGAGCAGCCCGTTGACGACCTTCCCCTCTTGCCAGAGCAACCAGGCAAGCCCCCCCCTTGAGCATTCCAGATATCGCCCATTCTATTCTCCTGCTTGCATTAGATTTTGCTACTGTTAATGTATGCTCCTATTCTGATGCATAGCCTGCTGTTGTAACCTGTTCATTGCTACCTTACCTGCCTATGATAAACTGTTTAGTATAGGTTGGTGATGAACCATCAGTGACCCCACCACCTTATCCTTGATGCCCCTGCTTGATCATCGACGACTCGATCAATGTGATCGTCGACCAGAGACCGACACCTCACTTCACACCCCCCTTAGTTGTACGACTCTGCGTAGTAACTATCGAGTGCCGAGGGTGATACCTCGTAACGCACTCCTGATGAATACTCTGCAGCATAGCTGTACGGTCGTGGTCATCGAGGGTGATTCCTCCTTCTCCATGTCCGATACGACTCTGTCGTGCAACCCCTCAGTGTGAACCTCGAGGGTGATACCTCTTACGTTCACCCTGATGATTATGACCACACGGTTACTTGACCTTTTTCACAGGCGGGTCCACACTGGTGGGTACCCGCTGGGGATCTATGATTTCGGGTGTGCCGGAAGGGCACTCGAGTGTGACATTGTGGCGGAGCATCAGAGACTCTGATTGTCTCCGCTTGATACTAATTGAGCCTATTGGATTTGGGTGTGTGATCTGAGTGGGTCGACGTGCCCTATACGCACTGCCACCACGCGGGATAATGGTTATGGGGCCCTCTGCGATGTACGTTTCGCCGAAAGCTTATCAGACGTCACGATTCACCGTGCGGGCTGATCGTCGGGCTTGGGCTGGATACTTCACTGGCGAGTTCAGTGTCGCGCCTGCACCCCGGCCAGCCACGCAACGCGCAGGGTGCCCAGGGCGATGGCCCGAGACCCCTGGGTGCATAGGTTAGTCCGGCGTGCTGACCTCTCTGCTGAGCCTAGGTAGAGCGCTGCTTCGTGTTGATCTTCCGAGGACGGGCATTACCCAGCAAGTATGTCCGGCCAGAGTTGATCGAGCGTGTTGGGTAACAGTAGTGCACCCCTGCAGGGATGAATCTTCTATCGATAGCCGGTCCTACGGTAAAGGACGCTCAGTTTGTGTATCCCGATCTACTACTTAAACTGGATACTTGTTACTTAATTGAAGCTTCGGGATTACTTTCTCGCTGGGAGTCGAGGAAGGATCTTTGAGCTGTACTTCAACATGTTTGCTAAATAAAATGCTATTCTACTCTCTTCTACTGCTGCAAGATGATGGCTTTGAGAAGATGTTTGAAGATGCTAGACTTCGATAGGACTAGGCCTTTCTCTCTATTCTGGCATTTCTGCAGCCCAGTCCACATATACAGCCTTTTTCTCCATTGATAATGTTGCATATGTAGTATAGATCCTTGCTTGCTGAGTACTTCGGATGAGTACTCACGGTTGCTTTATTTTCTCTTTTCCCCCATATACCCCACCTTGATGATACACCAGACGATGGAGTCCAGGAGCCAGACGCCACCACCGGAGCCTACTACCAGGCGGGTCCAGAGGGCACGTACTACTGGATCGAGCCATCTGACCAGGAGTAGGATCGGAGGCTCCCAGGCAGGAGGCCAACGCCTTTCGATCTAGTGTCGCTGTTTGTGCTAGCCTTCTTAAGGCAGAACTTGTCTAACTATGTCTGTACCCAGATATTATTTGTATGACTGACTTATGTATTCGGATCTTCGGATCCCTGGTCTGTAATATTGTGGACCTCTGTTTATTTGTGTTTAGAGTTGTGTTGTGATATCTTCCCGTGAGTCCCTGGGTTTGATCGTACACGTTTGCGTGTATGATTAGTGTACGATTGAACCGGGGGCGTCACAAGTTGGTATCAGAGCCGACTGCCTGTAGGAAGCCCCCCTCCAAATTCCTTGGCCGAAGTTGAGTCTAGAAACCGAGAAACTAATTTACTAACTTGGCTGTGTGGCTTACGGGCCCACGTCGCCAACTGGGTGGTATTAGGATCTTTTATTCCTCGTCTATACTCTGGGACTCTAATATCTCTTCTATTCGGGTTAAATAAAATTTTACTAACGCCGACACTTAGGATCTTGTAATTCCCGTCTACCCGGAGAGCTGGATATCTGTGCGATTTCCCTGTCGTTGATCTGATTAGTCTGATAATCATTTTCCTTTCCATTGTTTTGTTTAACCTTTCTCTCCGAGTTGTGTTAAACTTCTCGTTGTCATTTGACAAATCTGAATTTCCTCTGTTTCAGATGGACCGTTTGTTTCCACCGCGTCCTACGATACAGCTTGTGCTTCGCACTTGGGCTCGTGATGCCCCTGGTTTTCCAGCTGTCCTGATCGCTCTCATGACCAGACTTGGCTACCGCTGGTACCCTGAGTACATGGTTTACGAGGATTACCGCGAGTTTAATCAGGAGCAGTACCATGCTGATGTTCGTATCTATGATCGGCAGAATGACTCAGACACCGAGCTGCACCTTTTCCACGGTATCGGCGTGACGATTGAGATGGCAGTACATGATGCCGCCTACTCTGCTGTCGCACGTCTTCGAGGACAGTTCAGTGGTATCTTGGATGACTCTGAGTTCCGATACATTCCGTATGCCCCTGCTGGAGATGCTACCGGATACTACACAGCTATCTGTGCCCCGTACGAGCCTCGCTGATATGACCACCGCGTTCTGATTCAGTGCACTCAGGCTCTGGATCGCACTGTTCGGGCTCTTGCCGTCGAGTTGGTTGCCACTCGAGCACGTCTTTACGATGCTATGACGCAGTTGATGCCCGCTGTTCGTGCAGGGATACATCTGGAGCACATCCTTTACCCGCGCAGGACTCAGATGTATGCTGGTATTGACTGGCCTGCTGTTGGAGGTCACACACCTACACGTGGACCTCTTCTTACAGTTCGAGACCGGGTTCTGCATCAGAGTGCACATGGAGCACAGGATCCTTCCGCGACGAATATTCGTCGTCCGCACTCGCAGTTACCCCGTTACAGTGGTTTTCTCCGACGTTGATGTAGCCTTTGCTATGTCTCGTTGTGTACTTCCTTACCGCGTGCCTGCGCGCCGCCTAGTATGTCTAGCTTTTAATTTGCGCTGTTATGCTGTCCGCATGTACCCGACTCTGTGTATGGATCTGTATGTCTTAATCGACTACTGTTATGTATCTATTACACTGCTTGAGGTATTGTCGTGTTACATCATACTTGTCGCTAAACACTCGCAATTGCTTTTACTAAACTACCCCCTGTTGATACGTAGCAGGATGGTTAGACCAGGTGGTCGTGGTCGTGGTCGTACCCCTGAACGTCCACCACCGCCAGACTATATGGCAGCTATGATGCAACAGTTCGAGCTCAACCGCCAGTTCATGGTTGGAATCATGGCTCAGTTTCCGCATCAGAACAACCAGAACCAGAACCCAGCTTCAGTAACTTTGACAGAGTTTACGCGACTCAACCCAACGCAGTTTCGCAACTCTGACAAGCCCCTGGATGCCGATGACTGGCTCCGCGACATCACTCATGAGATGGAGTCTGCTAATGTCGCCCCCGCCAACTTTGTCACCTTCGCGGCCTTTTTCTTAAAGGGCCCCGCTGCTCAATGGTGGGACACACACAAGCGTACTCTGCCTGTTGGAACAATCATCACTTGGTATGAGTTCCAGGCTGCTTTCCGTACACGTTACATCCCTCAAGCAATTATGGAACGCATGAAGACCCAGTTCCGCAACCTCACTCAGGGCAATAAAACCGTCGAAGCTTATCAGCGGGAATTTCTTGATCTCTCCCGCTATGCTGAAGAAGACATCGCCACAGATGCTCGCAGACAGGAGAAGTTCCGTAATGGACTACACCCTGACCTCAAGCTTGCACTAGCTGCTCAAGACATCAATGACTTCTCAACTCTAGTGAACAAGGCTATTCTCGTTGAGACCGCTCAGATGGAACACAAGGACTCGCAGAAGCGCTATCGTGATGCTGGCTCATCTTCGGGCTCAGCACCGAAGCGTAGAGTTTGGATTCCCAACAACGCGTTCCGTCCCAATGCCTCTGTGCCAAAGAACAATGCTGCACTACGTCTGCCTCCTCCACCACCGAGGCCGTCAAAGGCTCAAGCTATTCAGAACAATGCCCCTCTTCGTCCTGAAGATGGTTTGTGTTTCAAGTGCCGCAGACCAGGCCACCAGGCTAAAGACTGCCGCCAGACTCAGAATCAGTTAGATTTTCCTCGTGCTGGCTGTGGATATGGCCGTGGCAACAATCAGACCCGCAACTATAATACTGGGTCTGCTTCACGTGGTCGTGGTCAAGCTTACAACATTGACATTGAAGAAGTCCAGGATCAACCTGCTACTGTGATGGGTACCCTTCTTGTTAACTCAGTACCTGCTTCTGTATTATTTGATTCAGGAGCATCGCATTCATTCATGTCTGAAGCATTTGCATTATCTCATGACATTGCATTTGAAAAGATGAACCTGCCAATAGTTGTCCGTACCCCTGGAGGCCAATGTCAAACCACTATGATGGCACATAATGTCCCTGTTGAAATCGAGGAATTTGAATTCCTAGCTTCCCCTATTATCCTGAAGTCTTCCACCATAGACCTCATACTCGGAATGGATTGGTTGAAAGCTCACATTGCTTCGATCAATTGTGCCACTAAAGTCGTCCAACTTCTTCACCCCACCGATGAGATAGTGAACTATACGCCCTCACTAACTCGAGAACGCCTAGAAGCTGATATAGTTTTATGAATCTTTGAACGCCGCACCTCTGGAAGGGATCGAGAACGTTCCTGTCGTTCGAGATTTTCCAGACTCTTTCCCAGAAGAACTTCCAGGAATCCCCGCTAGAGCCTTCTATTTCGTCATCGACTTGAAGCAGCCTGGCACCGTCCTATTGCCAAGCGACCCTAGAAGATGCCTCCGCATCACCTTCTTGAGCTTAAGGAAGAAATCGACAAGTCACTTAAGAGTGGTTTCATCCGCCCCAGTTCCTCTGCTTGGGGAGCACCTTCACTCTTCGTTAAGAAGAAGGATGGAACTAACCGATTGGTTCAGGACTACCGGCCCATTAACCAAGCCACAATCCAGAATAAATACCCACTGCCCCGTATCAATGATCTTTATGATCAACTCGCTGGATCATCGGTGTTCTCTAAACTCGACTTGAGGTTGGGTTATCACCAGATCCGTGTCCGTGAGGAGGACATTCCCAAGACTGCATTCGTCACTCGTTATGGCTCCTATGAATACACCGTCATGTCATTTGGCCTAACGAATGCTCCAGCTACATTCTCCCGCCTGATGAATTATATATTCATGGATTACCTCGACAAATTCGTCGTGGTATATCTAGATGATATTCTGGTCTATTCTAAGAATAAAGAGGAACATGCTGAACATCTCTGCCTTGTTCTAGAAAGGCTCCGAGAACACCAGTTGTATGCCAAGTATTCCAAATGCGAATTTTGGCTTCCTGAAGTAACTTACCTTGGGCATGTGATTTCCAAGGATGGAATTGCTGTTAACCCCGAACGAGTTCAGGCTATTCTCGACTGGACTCCCCCAAAAAAATGTTAAGCAAGTCAGAAGTTTTCTCGGACTCGCTAGTTATTGCCGTCGATTCGTTGAGAACTTTTCCAAGATTGCAAAACCATTGACATATCTGCTTCACAAAGGTGTTAAATTTGAGTGGACAGAAAAATGTCAAGAAAGCTTTCAGACACTAAAAGATAAATTGACATCTGCCCCAGTACTAGCACCCCCGGATTCCCAAAAGGATTTCGTGATATACTGTGATGCATCTCGTCACGGATTAGGCTGTGTCCTAATGCAAGAGCGCAAAGTGATTGCTTATGCCTCCCGACAATTGCGTTCTCATGAAGAAAATTATCCCGTGCATGATCTTGAACTTTCTGCGGTTATCTATGCCTTGAAGCTATGGCGACATTACCTTCTCGGTAACCGTTGCGAGATATACACGGATCACCAAAGCTTGAAGTATTTATATACTCAACCAGATCTGAACCTTCGTCAACAAAGATGGCTCGAAACAATTGCCGATTATGATATGAATATTTCATATACCCCCGGCAAGGCTAATGTAATGGCCGATGCTTTGAGTCGCAAGTCCTATAGTAACAATCTTATGGTTCAAGAAACACAACCTCTTATCCATGAAGAGCTTTGCAAATTGAACCTCCATATTGTTCCACAGGGTTATCTCAATACCCTGGTTGTCGAACCAGATTTAGAACACGGCATTAAGGTTATGCAAAGGTATGACACTGAAGTTGAAAAGATCAAGCGATACCTCGAGAAAGGAAAGCCGTCGGAATTCCATCTTGATGCAGATGGGATCCTATTTTTCCAACACCGTCTCTTCGTACCCAAGTTCAAGAATGAGAGGGAAAACGTTATGAAGGAAGCTCATGACACTCCCTTGTCCATTCACCCTGGTAGCACAAAGATGTACCGTGACATTTGTCAAAGATTCTGGTGGCCTAATATGAAGCGAGACATTGCTCGTTATGTTTCTGAGTGTGACGTTTGCCGCCGCGTTAAAGCTCAACATCAAAGGCCCGCAGGAACTCTGCAACCCCTGGAAATTCCTGAATGGAAATGGGACAAGGTCCAAATGGATTTCATTACTGGTTTTCCCAAATCCCAGAAGGGTCATGATGCTATTTTTGTTGTCATTGACCGATTCTCTAAGGTTGCCCACTTTCTGCCTGTTAAGGAAACAATCACTGCTAGCCAGTTAGCAGACTTGTATGTTTCCCGGATTGTGTCACTCCACGGTGTTCCGTTGGAGATCAGTTCTGATCGTGGCAGCCTCTTCACCTCCAGATTCTGGAATAGTTTCCAAGAAGCTATGGGAACTCATCTGTCTTTCAGCACCGCTTTTCACCCTCAGTCACAGGGTCAAGTTGAACGAGTTAATCAAGTGCTCGAAGATATGCTTCGAGCTTGCGTCATCTCCTTCGGTAAGAAATGGGAGGAATCTCTCCCGTATGCCGAATTCTCTTACAACAATAGCTATCAAGCTAGTCTGAAGATGGCACCATTTGAAGTTCTATACGGTCGTAAGTGTCGAACCCCTCTGAATTGGTCAGAAACTGGGGAACGCTCACTCGTCGGACCGGACATTATTCGGCAAGCTGAAGAACAAGTCCGTATTGTTCGTGAACATTTGAAGTCTGCTCAGTCTCGTCAGAAGAGCAACTATGACCGAAAGCACCAGGAAATAGTCTATCAACCTGGCGAGCAAGCTTACCTCCGCGTCACTCCGTTGAAAGGCACTCATCGGTTCGGAATCAAAGGCAAGTTAGCCCCTCGCTACATTGGCCCGTTCCGTATTCTTGCCCGTCGAGGAGAAGTGGCATATCAGTTGCAATTGCCGCCAAACCTTTTTCAAGTACATGACGTCTTTCATGTATCCCAACTCCGCCGCTGCTTCAAGGATCCTATTCGAGCTGTGGATCATGAAGTGCTTGAATTACGGGAAGATCTGTCATATCCAGAATATCCCATCCGTATTCTTGATCAAGCTGAGCATCGAAACGTCAAAAGTCAATCAAGTTCTCAAGGTTCAGTGGTCAAATCCTCTGAAATGAAGCCACTTGGGAACGCGAGGATCGTCTTCGGAAGAATACCCCTCTTTCTTTCAGTCTTCTCTTAATTCTCGGGACGAGAATTCTTAATAGATGAGGAGAGTTGTAACACCCCGGTGATTAGCAACAGTAATCACTTTTGTAATGACATGTTAGCATGATCAACAGTGCTTAATCATCATAGCATCACATTGCATTTCAACTCCTAAGTCAAATTCAAATTTAAATGAAAGTGGAATATGAAAGTTGCAACATAGGAGCAAATGTCAGATATATAGCAAATATTCCAGAGGCTATTCTAAATTGAAACCACATCATTGGAATTGGATAAGTGACTCGAACAACCTCAAACAGTGGTAAAGATAATTTAATAACCATATTAAATCTGAAATAAATATGGAATTATGTTTTGTCCAAACTAATTTAGGTGTTAGGGAATAATGCACTGGTATTTATGACTAGGTCTCATGTTTTACAAAAACCATTTTGAGGCCTGACTATTTACTAAACTGAGAAAGGAGAATAAAGAAAAAGATAAAAGAAAAATGAAACAGAAAAGAAAAAAGGGACCCCCCCTCCGGCCCCACTGGGCCGAAGCCAGCCCGCCGGCCCCACTTGTGTCCCCCCTGGCTATATGGCCCCAGCCGGCCCAACCTAATCCCCACCCCCATTCCCCTCGCTCTCTCCTCCCCCCTCGTCTGGATCGGGATTCCCGATCCCGTCGCCCCGTCGCCTACGCGTCGCCGACGACGCCCCGTCGCGCCTCCCCTCGTCAGCCCCCAACTCCCGATCCAGATCGGGATCGGGATCGCGGGAAGGCCCCCGTCGCCGACGCTCGCCGTCGCCGTGGACGCCGACCCGCCGCCCGGAGCGGCCTCCCCGCCGGCCTGCACCTCGTCTCCGTGCCGTCGTCCCGTCGACCGCCCCGAACCCCCCCCCCCCCCCCCGCTGCGTCCCTACGAGCACGGTGAGGCCTGGGCCTTCCCCCCTCTAGCCCGCACCTCGCGCGCGCACCGCGCCCCCCCCCCGTGCCGCCGCTCACCGCGCTGCGCGCAATGCTGACGGTTGCCGCCCCGGTCGCGCCCGACCGGCGCTGCGGCGCCCCGCTCGCGCCCACTCCAGCCGCCGCTGCCGCTCGTCCTCTCGCCTCTGCCCCCGCTCGCCGCGGCCACCCGCACGCGCGCGCGCCCCCACACCTCGCCCGCGCGCTCGCCCGCATCGCTCGCCGTGGCCCCGCGCTCACCGCCGCCCCGTCCAGCCGCGCCTCGCCGGCGCCCGGGCGCACCCTGGACGCGCCCGCTCGGGCTGCGCCCACGCCCGCCCCGTGTGGCCGTATGGGCCACTGCCCGGTGGGCCCTGCCCCCCCCTGTGCCGCTGACAGATGGGGCCCACCCCCCTAAAAACGATTTAAAAGAAATAGAAAATAAAAATAGAAATAAATAAAATAATTAATTAAATAATTAATTAATTAATTAATTAATTAGTTAATTAATCCTGATTAGGTTAATCTAATTAACTAATTAGTGTTAATTAATCAGTAATTAAATTAATTAAACCTAATTAACCTAACAGCCTATCACAGGTGGGACCCACCTTGTCAGGTGGCTGCTGACGTCAGCATGATGTCATGCTGACGTCATCAATCACTGTTTCGGATAATGTTGAATTAAATAATTAATTAAAATTTCAGAAATTAATAAAAACTTTAGAAAATCATATCTTTTAAACCGTAACTCCGATGAAAATATTTTATACATGAAACTTGCTCAGAACGACGATACGAACCCGGATACGCCCTCGGTATTCCCGTCAGACGCCCGCAGCTATGAGAACGTTGAACAATTAGACCGATTTCAATAAATGAATAGTGTCCAACTTTAATTAAATAAATCCGAATAAATTCCTAAATTAACTAAATCATTTAGTTAGGCAGTAGAACACCCCGGCATATCATTTAGGCATGTCATACATATTGTTTGCATTATTGCCGTGAATTTATTGTTTCTCTCCCCCTCCTTCTCTCTCGATAGACGCCGAGACCGACGACGCTGCACCAGGTTACGGCTACTCTACCGACGAGCAGCCCGTTGACGACCTCCCTCTCTTGCCAGAGCAACCAGGCAAGCCCCCCCCCTTGAGCATTCCAGATATCGCCCATTCTATTCTCCTGCTTGCATTAGATTTCGCTACTGTTAATGTATGCTGCTATTCTGATGCATAGCCTGCTGTTGTAACCTGTTCATTGCTATCTTACCTGCCTATGATAAACTGTTTAGTATAGGTTGGTATGACCCATCTGTGACCCCACCACCTTACTTTGTCGCCCCTGCTTGTTCATCGACGACTCGATCAACGTGATCGTCGATCAGAGATAGACGCCTCACTTCACACCCCCTTAGTTGTACGACTCTGCGTAGTAACTATCGAGTGCCGAGGGTGATACCTCGTAACGCACTCCTGATGAATACTCTGCAGCATAGCTGTACGGTCGTGGTCATCGAGGGTGATTCCTCCTTCTCCATGTCCGATACGACTCTGTCGTGCAACCCCTCAGTGTGAACCTCGAGGGTGATACCTCTTACGTTCACCCTGATGATTATGACCACACGGTTACTTGACCTTTTTCACGGGCGGGTCCACCCTGGTGGGTACCCGCTGGGGATCTATGATTTCGGGTGTGCCGGAAGGGCACTCGAGTGTGACATTGTGGCGGAGCATCAGAGACTCTGATTGTCTCCGCTTGATACTAATTGAGCCTATTGGATTTGGGTGTGTGATCTGAGTGGGTCGACGTGCCCTATACGCACTGCCACCACGCGGGATAATGGTTATGGGGCCCTCTGCGATGTACGTTTCGCCGAAAGCTTATCAGACGTCACGATTCACCGTGCGGGCTGATCGTCGGGATTGGGCTGGATACTTCACTGGCGAGTTCAGTGTCGCGCCTGCACCCCGGCCAGCCACGCAACGCGCAGGGTGCCCAGGGCGATGGCCCGAGACCCCTGGGTGCATAGGTTAGTCCGGCGTGCTGACCTCTCTGCTGAGCCTAGGTAGAGCGCTGCTTCGTGTTGATCTTCCGAGGACGGGCATTACCCATCAAGTATGTCCGACCAGAGTTGATCGAGCGTGTTGGGTAACAGTAGTGCACCCCTGCAGGGATGAATCTTCTATCGATAGCCGGTCCTACGGTAAAGGACGCTCAGTTTGTGTATCCCGATCTACCTACTTAAACTGGATACTTGTTACTTAATTGAAGCTTCAGGATTACTTTCTCGCTGGGAGTCGAGGAAGGATCTTTGAGCTGTACTTCAACATGTTTGCTAAATAAAATGCTATTCTACTCTCTCCTACTGCTGCAAGATGATGGCTTTGAGAAGATGTTTGAAGATGCTAGTCTTCGATAGGACTAGGCCTTTCTCTCTATTCTGGCATTTCTGCAGCCCAGTCCACATATACAGCCTTTTTCTCCATTGATAATGTTGCATATGTAGTATAGATCCTTGCTTGCTGACTACTTCGGATGAGTACTCACGGTTGCTTTATTTTCTCTTTTCCCCCATATACCCCACCTTGATGATACACCAGACGATGGAGTCCAGGAGCCAGACGCCACCACCGGAGCCTACTACCAGGCGGGTCCAGAGGGCACGTACTACTGGATCGAGCCATCTGACCAGGAGTAGGATCGGAGGCTCCCAGGCAGGAGGCCAACGCCTTTCGATCTAGTGTCGCTGTTTGTGCTAGCCTTCTTAAGGCAGAACTTGTCTAACTATGTCTGTACCCAGATATTATTTGTATGACTGACTTATGTATTCGGATCTTCGGATCCCTGGTCTGTAATATTGTGGACCTCCGTTTATTTGTGTTTAGAGTTGTGTTGTGATATCTTCCCGTGAGTCCCTGGGTTTGATCGTACACGTTTGCGTGTATGATTAGTGTACGATTGAACCGGGGGCGTCACACGTGCCGACTCAATTCCTTCAGCAGACACTGACATAGTTCCTACTGGCACTGCTAAGGAAATTGCTCGATCTCTTGCAGTAACTGATCCTAATGATTCCACTGGGTCTCCACGACCAGTGTTTGATGTTTGTCCCAAGAAGCAAAATTATCAACATGTTCCTGTCATGCACAAGATTGGCAGAAACCTCAGGCGGCCTCATTTTGACAATGCAAAATTCTTTGAAGAAAAGAATTTATTTGTTGGTGAGTCCCCATATGACTCAGCCAAGATTCGGTGTCTGCGCCTCTGGATGAGAACACAAATGAATTACTATGCTTTACTTCTGTTTGACAAGAACAAAGTATTCCCGCATCGTCATATTCCTCATGTGGATATGGAATATATTCCTTGCTTCTAGCCTATTCTGGCTATTCTTCACGATGCTGGATTACTCAACTTCTGCTCTGACATCTGCGATTGGAATGAAGAACTTATTCTTCAATTCTATACTACTGTGCATTTCTCTGGAAACGCTACGACACTGCTACATGGGCTCTGGACTGGATGAGTGAAGACACTCACTATAAAGCGCCAATTGACGAACTTCTTCATGCTCTACCAGTTGATCCACCCCATGAAGAAGCAAGAAAATATATGAAGAACCTCAGCTGCCAAACAACCTGATGCAAGTGCTGATGAAGCCAATGGCAGAAGGACAAGCCCCTAGGACAAACTTCCTTGTGAAGGATTTGCTCTATGTGCCTAAGACAGTCTATTGCGTTCTGTCCAAGACCCTCAGTCCCATCAAAGGTCACAACTCCAATACTGAAGAAGTTTTGGGAGTTATGAAGAATTTGCTCTTCCACATCATTCATGGTACTCCCATCAACATTCACGATTTCTTCCTGAGGACTTTGGTCAATGTGGCACAGTCACCTTTTGAACTGAAGTCGTATGCTCCATGGATCATGAGATTCATCAGATCCCGATCTTCAATTCCCTATAAGCCTGAGTTTCAAAATCACTTTAGCTATCTACCTGAAGTTTAAGTTCTTTAGAGAACACTCTCCACAGTAACTAGTAAGAGCAAGACTGTTATTGATGAAGCAATTCATCACCTTGATGGATAATTTCGTCAACCTATCTCAAGTTTCACTACTGATGAAACTTCCAGCCAGGACACTGCTGCAAAAGCTTCAAGGCCATCTTCTTCACCTAAAGCACCACGTGTCATGACGGACCGTGAGTTGCTCATAAGCTTCCACCAGAAGATTGACAAAATCATTGATGGGTTAAGTGTCAGTTTGCTGCTGTCCAAGCCAACATGACTGTGACACATAACACTGCCCGCAAGAACCGCTATTATGTCCGTGAGATATTTGATCACACTTGGGCCATACTCTCTCACTTCAAAACAGATGAAGAACTTGCTGCTATGGACATTCAAATGAACTTTGACTGGGCTGAACCGCCAAGGAAGAAGTTCAAGAAAACCCAAGTTCCTCCTCTTATGCTGAGCTTAGAGTCTTCATCGCGCACAACTGATGAAAATGAAGCTGTTGAAGACACTGCTGCTGGTCCATCTGCATCACGCAACCCCGACAATGCTGGCACTCCCTCGACCTCACCTTGACATTCTTTAGGGGCGTTAGTCCTCAGCTTTGTCTCCTTTTGGTCATATGATGACAAAGGGGGAGAAGTTTGAGTTAGTCTTCAAGCGGGTCTATATATGGACTGTTTTTGCTTAAGTTGCAACTCTTGAACTTTATTGGATTTGCTCTTTGATGAGTTGTAACTTAATAACTTTTGGTCATCTGACTCTTTTGCTACACTTGATATGCATGCTCTGACCTTAAATATATTTGTTCATGCATGCACAATTTTGTCAGACACCAATTTTCATCATGCATTCATATTCTTCAAATATCTTATGATCATGCATGATTGGTTTCCAAAATATAAGGGGAGATCTCCACAATTTCAACCTGCCATGTGCGTTTTTAATCCAAAGCAAATTATTCATATGCACATCTTCAGGGGGAGTTCCTTAATATCTTGTAACCAATTTCTTCAAACTCTATACTAAGACTTCAATTATTTTACTCCCGTTGAAAGCCTAACCAATTTGTCTTCAATCACCAAAAAGGAGGAGATTGTAAGTGCATCAAGTGCCCCCTTAGTGGTTTTGGAGTATTGAAGAAAAATAGGTTGAGGAACTAATGTGTTTGTGAGTATACACAGGAGAAAGAGTCTCTGAAGATTTGGTTTAACACTTGGAAGACGACCCTTAAAAATGCTATTCTTCAAGTGAAGAATTTGGTGATGAAATTGGTACGGGCTTTCAAGAAATTGATGTGAAGACTTTGAAGCTTGAAGACTTTTGTTTTCTTAGTTTCTTTTCTTCTTATTTTGAGTCATGGGGAAAACCATACTATTAAAAGGAGTCTAGGTGAAACATATTTCACATTTCTAAAGTGATGCTCAAAACCTATACAACTCTAGCCGCTTCGAGTGAAGCCTTTGGAAATCTCCGGAATAGCTGACGCATTTGCTAGCGACAGTGATGAAGTTCATCTAGTCGTTGATGAATTTGGTCAAGCTAAGGAGTTAGGAGTTCGCCAGTGTGATCTACCTACCGTGTGGACATTGAGTGCTTGGCGAATTTGAGAGTTCAAATTCCGACCGTTGCTGCACCGTGGGCCAGCTGTCGAGTGGATCCTTATCCTGACAACGGTCGAATCAGAGAAGGGAATTTATGACAATTCATGTCGGGTTGCCCCCTGGCTATAAATAGCCGCCCCCACAACCACTTGTTTTTTGGCTGCTCCGAGAGAACTTGACACTTGTCATTTGAGAGCAACCCATCCTCTAACAACTTTGAGAGAATCCTAAGTGAGGAAAAAAATTCCCAGAGCCAAAGTAATTGAGCATCACTGAAGAGATTGATCCGTGTGATTCGACACCTTTTACCTTTGAAGACTGTCATTCTTCTAGATGGTTAAGCATCATGTTCTGAGTACACCAAGAGTCATTGTGGTGTGCTGGTGAACAAGTCAGTGAGGTTTTGGAAGTCTACCTTGAAGACTTACCACGAATGATTGGGCGAGCACTAAGTGACCTTAGCTCAAGAGGAATACGGTGAGGACTCTGTGTCCTTTGAGTTGCAACTCAGCTGCCTCAACCAGACGTACAGTTGATACAGCAACTGGAACAGGGCTACCAAATTGTTGTGTCTTCACCGAGCCAACCTAGTTTTAAATTCCTCGCCCTCTCTTACATTATTCCGCTGCTGAAGAATTTGTGATCTATCTTCTAATGAATTTGAACTGAAGAATTTCATCATGTTATCTTTCATTTCCTCAGTTCATATTTTTCAAGCTTGTATGGTTCTATGATTGCATGTTCTTCACTCTTATGTCTTCTGTATGCATGTACTCTGATTCTGTGATGACTTAGTTTCCTTCGTGTTTTTATTTCTTCACTCTGGTCTTCGTCAAATTCTTCAGAGTTTGACGAATTTCTAAAAATCTCCCATTCACCCCCCTCTGGGAGTTAACCTGCACTTTCACGGGCCACAGACTGGCCGACTGTAACTAGAATGGACCGTAAGTAGTCGAGGGCCGGAAATGAGCCCGAGAATATATGGGCCTTAGAAGGCCGAAAGATAACACGGACTGGAAACGGCCCAACTGAATCATGGTCCGTCAATGGGTATAAAGCAATTCACTGTTTATTATGGGCTAGGGTCACCACGGGCCGTTAAAGGGCCCAAAGATACAAAAGGCCTCATATGGGCCGAAAGACGTCTTGGGCCATACATGGGCCGAATGTGACAACGAGCTGGCATTATACTGGACAGCCGACATGGCGCTACTGGGCCGAATTCGAAAAGGCCATAATGGGTCGTGAGTTAACATGTCGTAAATGGGCTATATGCGAGCATGCCATTAACAGGGTTTCCATGGGCGGGCTTGTTAACTTTTGACCAAGTCAAACATGCTGGCCTTTTTAACCTAAATGGACCACTATTGGGATGTGCCATGTGTCGACGTATCATAGGCGCTTCCTATCCATTGGACGGTTGACATCTGTCCCAATGCGAGCTGGCACGTGGTTCCTTCGGCCAATGAGAATTTTACACGTGGAAAATCACCGTTGGTCGTGGCTGTTAACGGGTTATTAGATCCAAAACCGGACCCGATAGCTTAATAAAGACCTGTTACGATGGATGCCACGTGTCGGTTACCCTTGACGAAAGCACTTCCATGACGCGCCATTTATCGTTATGGAAGTGGACACTTCCATGATGATAATTTGAGTATTGTCATGGAACACTTCTATGACAGCACATGTATGACTATCTTGATTCTGTCATAAAATCGTCATGGATTTACATGCATGACAGAAAACATGACCTACTGTGACAAACACGTATCATCACAGAATGTTTTTTTTGTAGTGTTTGTAAGACATTTCCCCAGGAAAAAGAAAATGAAGACCAATACCAAAGAAGGCATTATTGTGAATGCCATAAGCTATGGTCTCAATGTGTTTGCACCACCTTGATCACCACTACGGTCGAGCTAACCGACCGAAAACATGCGCTTCGTGGAAGGTACCCACGCAAATGAAGTAGACAAGTAAATTTTTATTATTGTTTTAATAAAAAGAGTGATTGAAGTTCTAGATAAATAAGTGAGTTTGGAAGAGTTGTTCTAATGAAGGCTTTGCTATGTGCAAATTAAAAAATATGTGGTATTGACGTTCGGATGCCTAGAAATATGCATATGTGTTGTGTTGGAACTGACCCCATAGGAAAACAAAGAAAAGGAGAAGTTTCGGTAGAAACAGATCAAAAGACAGCCTTTTAGGCCACCACTACGGTCGATTGGGTGGTCACATAACTTCCTAGAGGTTCCAGCACAAAAAACTCAGAGGCAACAATGTGAACGACGGTATTCCATACGGGCGCAAGCGCTCTCATGAGCTGTTGTTTGAAATCTAGCAGAAACAAGAAAGAAGTCAAGAGCATTTGAAGGCATCTCGTACGGGCGCCCGCGCCCTTATAAGCGGTCGTATGACATCTTCGACCAGGAGAAGAAAAATATCAAAGCGTTCGATGACGTTCTATACAGGCGTTGCCGGTCATTTCAGTGGTCGCATGAGGTATTCCCAGATGCACGCAAGCTGTCAGTGTGAACATCGGCCTTCCATACGAGCGCTTCCGCCCATAAGGTCGGTCGTATGAAGCCCTGACGGACACAAAGCACCCGAGGAAGGAGGCAAATCTCCCCCATCTCTCTCTTTTCTTCTCCTCCTTCCTCCAAACATCTCCAAACCCTAGCAAAACTTTGCCCGATCTCCCTGCTCGTTCAATTTTAGTTCAAATCCTTTCGTGTGATCGATCTACGGTGCGTTTCTCCTTCGATCCCCAATTTATTGTTCACATCCAAGTTCTACATGTCTAGCATTGCCATGTCTAGGAAATGCATTTTTTATCCAAATTTGAGTTTGGCTTGGATTTGTTGACGTTTTTAGAGGAGTGTGATGTTGTAACTACCATATGATCAATATTGTTTAATTGTATTGGACTGAAAAATTATTTTCTAGATGTCTACGGGAAGGTCCACTCGCATACGCGGTGCTTGGAGTTCATCCACCGCACAACCACAACAAGTTTTCACTCAGGGGATCATCTTCACCAACCGTGAAGCAAGGACGAAATTTTAGAAGCTTAGTACAAGGAAGATCAAAGCATCCAAGTGGGCTTGCAAGTCAACACTCGCTAAGCTTGGTATTACTAATGATTTTAATTTTCTTTGTGATAATGTCAGATTGCATCTTTTTTTATCTGGGGTGTGAGACATATGAATGCATGGCGCTGGAGTTTCTTAGTACTCTCTTGGATAATGTTGGTTTGGTGCTAAATGCATATGAGGAGGACCGGATCACTTCCCGTCCCTTGGACCAAGACTTCAACATCACTCTCAATGAGTGCTGTAATCACTTTGGCTTCAGCAACAATGATGATGATCTTCGATATGTTTTATGATTTCACTGACCCGCACCTAAGGCAATCCTTCAACCAGTTGAGCATTCATGGCTCAAGAGCCAGTAGCATTGAAAGTCCTGATGTACATTATTTCTATTATGTTATCACTAACTCATTGCAGGCATGAGGAGAAGTTTATAAGGTGAATGATGAGAACATGCTAGTTCTCGAGAAAGCATCAAACCTTGACGTTGGTTATTCGCCCAACCTAGGGGCAATACTTTTACTACACCTCGCGCATCAAGCAAATCATGCACAAGGAGATATCGTGTGTGGGTGAGTGATCACCATGTTGGCCAACTCCCTTGGTCTCAACTACAATCACCTTCGCCCCATTGTCGGTAACAACCTTGTTAATATTCGTGTTCTTACTAGCGCTGGAATGGTAGTAGTTAGTCATGGTCGTCATTGCATCAAAATTCCTGGAGTGGCATACTTGTTGTTCACTCTTATGCCTGACTGTTTCTCCATAGAACATGGACAATTGCATTATTTTTCACAGGAAGGAGATGCAGCTTTTGACCAAGAAGGCCTAGAACCTGAACAAGTAGATGAAGAAGCACTTGCCACTGACAAAGAAGAGGAGCAGCCACAACAAGAAGTCTACACCACCTACTTGAACCTCTAGAGTCTCCAGGGCTCTATCAATGATATGAGCAACCTCTCTGAGTCCCTTAGAGACACGTCTGCCTACATGAGTTCAAGCTTCTCCAACTGGAGCCAAGTATGGGCTCCTGACCAGCCGCCACAATGATCCCACCGGTTTGGGCTTGCAAAAGCTTAAGTTTGGGGGAGGTCATCGCCATTTCTACATCAAAATGTGGCGGTATTATTTGAATAAATTGTAATGAGGTTGTACTTAAGCTCGTGGAGCTTCAAAACACTCGTGTTGGTCTATTCCAACATTTTGCTTTTATTTTCCTTTGTTTTTCTTTTTGTCTTTGCGATTTTTCTTTTGCAAGTTAGTTTTCAAAAACCCCAAAAATATAATAAGCTTTGCTTTGTTCTTGTTATTTTTACCCCTTGGAGTTTGTTTGAATTTTTGTTTTCAGAGGAGTTGATCTAGGCCGAACAACGAGAAATGCAGAATAAGAAAGAGAAGTGTGTAAATTCACAACCGTGAATGTATGTCCTACGACTCCCATCTTTTGCACTTGAAATACATAGAGTAAATGTAGTAGTAGTATGTGTGATATGTGCAAGAGGGAGTAAGTCATGATAATTAAAACAAATGTTTTGTTCTAGTAATTGAAATAATTTTGTAGCCTTTATTCTGTTTAGTTTAGATAATCGACACTTGCATGGGACTGTTTTTAAATGAAATGATCTTAACTAAGAATAACCATGTACAAGAGAAAGTCTCCAATGAATTGGGTATTGAGAAAAATTGTAGAGAAGATGATGTTTGAAATGCTCAACCCCATGTTGTTAATTTTAATAGACTTGATAGCACTCTTGGATCAAATTGTCTAGAGGAACTTAGTTGAAGGGTGAACGAGATTATGCCAAAAATTTGTGTTGTATCTCTTACATGGTACTTCGGCTTCTCGCTGGTGCTATGGCCCTGCTACTATATGCACATGTACATGTGTAAATGTGGCGTCGTCACCTTTCTTGATGTTATGCTGAGGACTCCGCTAGCCAATGAATGATCCACCAGAGCTACAACTCGGATTTCGACTATGAGTTTGTTATGTATGTAGTGGCAACACTACAGACGAATATTATTCGGCTTTCTCTTGAATTAGCATGTATGTGGTAAATAAAGGGGACTAATCAAAAGAGCTGGAAAGAGACATATATCAAAGGTCAATAGTTCACAAAAATTAAGTCCTAATGAAACTCTATGCATGATCACTTATTTGGCATAATCCCTTCACGTGATAACCAAAGTTTCAACAAACAATGATTGAAATGAAGTGCTTAAGAGCCTTGAGGATGAGATAATTGTGTGCATGTTTATGAGCACTCTAGCATCAGGATTTTCTACATGCCTTTCACTCCCTAATTTATGTTTTATGGCTCCATCAAAGAAAAACTCTTCCATGCATTCCCGGGAAGCAAGCGTTGTCTAGAATAAATAGAATTGAGTGTTGCAAAGTTGTTTTATCTATTAGATCAAAAACTTTGTGTTGATTATTTTTGCTTCACCAACACTTGCACAATAACCATGCCACCCCTACAGCTACACTAAGTTTTTAGGTCAAGAAGCGGAGGGCTATCTAGGCGTACTGATTGTAAGTGAACCAAAATGTTCTTGTTATTTTGGTTTAAACAACTAAGTTCCTTATGATTCGAAATTCTCTCTATATTTCTCGAGGACGATCAAGTTAAGCTTGGGGGAGTTGATGGGTAATATTTTTACACACATTCACCCTTTGTTTAAACCGAGATATTTCATTAAAACTGAGATATTCGCTCCGATATTGCTACTAATGACTAATGAGTGCAAAGGAATCCAAAAATCCTCTCTCTGATGTGTTTCCATAGGAAATGGGGCAATGGGAAGAAATCATGTGTGAAAATGGAAAGGAGTGGAAGAGGAGATAGAAGAAATCATCATGAGGTGCACCAGAAGCCACAGTGCAAAAGATGGTGTTTCATACGACCGCAAGCGCCCGTATGGCATGGATTCCGAGGCTACTCATCCACCTGAAAAACTTTTATAAATGGGATCATGCCGAAATATCAACAAAAGGAACACCGACTGAAGCCAGAACAGAACAATCTTCATTTCCTCTCATCATCCCTATCCGCAGCCATTTCCATCTCCATAGCCGCCATCACCACCATAGTACATCTCCCTCTAGTTCATACTTGTAATCGTGCATCGCACAAGGCACCCATTGTTAGACATATTTTCAATCGATCAATCTTCAAGATGTGTTCTTCAATGTGTTGTTTTGCGATCTGATCTCCATGTGTGAGTAGTTTGGTAAGGTATGGGTTGAGGCATAGGCCTTGCAACCCTCTAAATTAAACGTTCCGTATGTGTGAAATAAAATTGTTCCGTAGATGTCTTTTGTCTTGTCCGCGATCTTCATCCCTGCATGTGGTGGGGGCCGATCTTCGGCAGTGGTGCTACCTTGCGGCGATGCACACCTCTATCCTCTTGCTCTCTGGTGATGTCGGTCTGAGGCGGCCTTCCACCAACGTTAACCGGAGCAGCGCAGACCATGACCGTAGGGCTGACCACCTCCCATGTTCGGATCGCCACCAAGGATGTTGGATCTGCCTCCATTGGGCCGCGGATCCATTACTTCGTCCGCCCGTCGAGGGTTCACCCTTGCCCACGGGGGCGGGGTGGGGCAGGGTGTCCATGATTTGGATGTGCCCGGGGATTGGACACGGGCCTAGGGGCTGCTCTGGGGGTGGGGAACTAGTAGCCTTTTTGCTTGTTCCTTCAGTGTGGGGTCACTGCAGGTTTGGGGGGAGGGTGGCATCGGGGCCTCGGATGTCGGGACGGTGGTCCGCATGGTTAGCTCTTCGGCGGACATCATGACGGCCGCACTACTAGGAAAATGCTTATACATAGAAGTTTACCAGTAGCGCCTGTTTGGGCCCCCACGCTACTAGTATGTTCCAGTAGAGCCTGGTACAAAACGCACTACTGCTACTGAATAGCAGCAGCGTTGGTTAGCATGGGCCGCGCTGCTGTTACGTGGGCCGTAGGGCCAAAATGGTAGCCCACTTAGCTGTAGCGTGGGCTGTGCACCGGCGCTACAGCTAGTGTGCTTAGCAGTAGCGCCGGCCCGTATGCAGCACTACTACTACACCAAAAGAAACCCCCCCCCCCCCCCCCCGCACCCTCATCTCACTTCGATCGTCCTCCCCTCCGCCCGATGCCGCCGCGGTTAGGGTTCCTCCCCCAGCCATCGCGCGCCACCGCCACCGCCGCCGCAGGTAATGCTCATCCCCCCTCCGCTGCTCCTCCCCCCTCTCGCCGCCACTTCTGTCCCCGCCCGCGCTCTCTTGCCGGCCGCCTCCCCACTCCCCTTGCTGCCCCACTATCCCGGCCACCCCCCAACTCCGCCGCCGCCCCCACTCCGGCCGGCTCAGGCTATATCGAGCCGCTGAGTCTCGACACGATCTCGCCCTGGTGCCGTGTCCGTTAAACCCCTAATCCGCTCCCTCTCCCTTCCATCTTCTTCCTCTGCGCCGTGAAATTTTGAATCCTCATCCTTCCCCGAGCAACCCGACGCCAGAACCCTACCCGCTCGACCTAGCTCCGAGTCTGATGACGAGAGAGACGGTGTTGTTGAGAGCCCCGCTGCTCTAGTGTAGTAGTGTAGGCTACCGAGATGCATCCGCCCCTACCCTGCTCTAGTCTCTGCTGCTTTGGTTGTGGTTTTTGTGTTCCTCACAGTAGTTGTTTTTTGATGCTATTGTAGTTGGTGTACCGCTGTTTTATTTTTTATAATGAATATAACCAATTTCCAGCCCTCGGATCTGCAGCTGTGCAATTGTTCGCATATGGATTGGGTTAATTCTAGCATCTCTAGATCCTACTGTTAGTATCACATAGGATCCTCATGGAATCTGTTGCTAACCTCATATCATCTTATACGTTACTAGATCTTAGGATTATAATTGTCCATCAAATTGCTTCTCGCGGAAGAATCTCTTCATCTAGAGATTGGTGATATACATGGCAGTTCTTGTTATATGTAATGTCCTCACACTTCAGAATCTAATAAGTTTTGAAATTTTGTTTTGTTTATATGCACAAGATAAACAGCAAAGATTGTCCAAAATCGTCATATGTATTTGTTAGCCTTTGTGACTAGATATTTTTGTCGCTTGTACGACCTGTTGCAACTTGCAAGTGTTGACGGTTTTTATGTAAATATAAAAGCTGGATGGAAGCATGTGCATGCTGTTAATTTTAGTTACTAAACCTGAATATTCTGTTTTCCGATTAAGATCGATGCATTGTAGTGTAGCAACTCTGAAGGGTGCTCTCTAGCTAGCTAGCTTCTGTAACGATGAGTCTTGTTCGCTGATTTGGCATTTGCCTGCTAGCTGTTGGTTCTATTCTAGAAGGTGTTAGTAAGTTAATTAAGAACTTTATGTTTACTTTTTGGTGATGAAGGTATGCCATTCCTCTTTCCATACGATCCAATTTGAGATTGGGTTCCACTATGAAAATATAACTGAAGAAGAACCAAAAATAGCACATGTTACTGTTTTTCTTTCATGTGATGTGGATCGTTCATCCTTGCTCATATTGCTTTAGGAAAATGGCGCCACCACCACCATGTCGACTGTGCAAGTCAAGGTGCGCCAACAGCCTTGCAACAGGCACGCTGTTCGGCATCTACTTCCAGCCGAGTTTTCTTCATGCGGCGGTAACAAATTATATGAAACTTGCAACAACTATTTTGTTTTTAGTGTTATTGGCATTAATGCATTTTGTATATATCATTTTGCTTTTTTTACACAGATCGTCCCATGCAATGTGAGGTTGGAATTCAACAAGCTGTCTGGAGACACTGTGACCTTTGAGGCTCCTGGGGGCCCCTACACTATGGAGGTCGAGAAAGGACGAAATATGTCGCAGATGGGAGGAGATGGATGGGTCCGTTTCATCGCCCACATGGGTATCATTGGTGGTGAGTTGATCAGCTTCTCCTTCAGAGCAGAAAGACCCAAGCTGGCCGTCATTTATGTCAACACGGAGGAAGATGATGAGGACCCACTTGATGAAGCCATCTATGCTCAAAGAATGAGGCTGAGCGAGGAGGAGGTGTGCAACCTATGGGACATAATTCCGCCACGTCCTGACTTTGTCGGGGTGCCATTCGTGACCCACCTGACAAGTACCATGGTTGATCGGCATGTCATGGTATGTTATACTTACTGTAGTAATTTGATAATATACTTTATTGTTATACTTACAAATGCACATTATCCGATGATATGCTTAGTGAATTCGATGATATGCTTAGTGTAGAGTTCAATGATATGTTGTATGGAAGCTAGCCGATGATATGATTTAGTGTAGAATCCGATGACATGCTTAATTAGTGTAGAGTCCAATGACATGCTTACTGTCCGATCGATGATATGCTTTAGTGTGTAGCTAGAGTCCAATGATATATATGCTTACTGTAGAATCCGATCGATGATATGCTTTAGTGTAGCTAGAGTCCAATGATATATATGCTTAGTATAGAACCCAAGGAACTGTTAATAGTGTAGAATCCATACTTATTAGTAGAATTCATGCTTAGTAGAAATGTAGTACTGTGTCTTTTGATAGTGTAGAAATCTATACTTAGTAGAAATATATTTGCAAGAGTATGTGCGAGGCTACTTATTAATTAATATGTTTTTCTTATTCAGAAATTGTCAAAGAGCCTATCTGTAAGTTGTGGTATCGAGCCTGATGAAGAAGGCTCTGCTGGAATACGCCTTACCGCAAGGGGCTCCGTCACCACCTGTGCGTACGGCGTGGACACGGACGGTCGCACACACTTAAGCTCGGTTGGGTGGAAGAGCTTCCTCGTTGGCAAGAATCTTCATGTTGGACAGGCCATCCTAATTACTATCAGGAACACCCACCGCCGAGGCTTGAGGATGATGGTCGTCATCGATATCATCTAGAACTATATATGTGTGTGGCTGCTGAACCATATATATGCTACTGTATGACTACCTAGTAGACTGCTTATCAACTATTATTAGTTCGCCATATGAGATCTATCCATCCATGTTGACTATATATGAGTACCTATAATGTTTGTGAGATTGTGGTTGTATTAAATCTGGTATTGTGGTTAATGATATTGTTATATGAGTACCTAGTATTTGTGAAATTGCAGTTTATTGAAACGGGTACTGTTCTACAATATAGAAATCAGAAAAAAAATGTTGAAAGATACAGCAGCAACGCGGGGACAAAAAAAGCGCTACAGCTACATAGTAGTAGTGCGTGACTGAAGAGCGCTACTGATACGGTTACTAGTAGTATCGTTAGGTTAGACCGCGGTACTACTACCAATTACTTGTAGCGCCGTAGTAGTAGCGCGGCTACCCGTGCTACTGATAGCAATAAAACACGCGTCACTACTAGGGTTTTCCCTAGTAGTGCAGTGATGGTTGTGTTCCTTGCTCATGTGGGTAGCGAGGAATGTAGTGGTGGAAAGCTTTGGCCCGGTCTCCTTCTTTGGTGGTGGTCCAAATCGGGATCTGGAGGTCTGCTCTTGTGGTGGACGTTCTAGGATCCTCGTGGTGGTACGGATAAGCTGTTGAGCGAAAGCTCTGCTTTTTTTTTGAAGATGTCGTTGTGGTTCTTCTCTCCGTGCTTGGGTTCCGGTTAAAATCCTTTGTTCATCATATATCGACCGGTCATATACTGTGATTTGGGCTTTATCTATAAAACGGGGTGCGAGCTGAGATGACCTGCCCCTACCACCTCTTTCATCACCACTGTAGAAAGCCGCATGAAGTTGAGCATCACGAAGTCTGCTGGCGGCTTTTCCCAGCCATGCGGAGCGATGCCACTCAGTTTCTCCGTCGATCTAGCATGCACGCACGCATCGTGCCGGACCCAGTGATCTACTTTTACCGCGGCATGCACGCATCGTTCGACGTTGCCGGCCGGCTTGTGGGGAATGCCACGCGCCATCGCTCATCGCTGCACCTGGCGGCCGGGTCCCTGCACGCAGCCGTTAAAGCAGGTGATCGATCCTTATCCGTAGAGGAGCTGCTACACCTACACATGCCAGGCGGCAGGCGCACTTGTCTTGTTTGACGAGAGAAACTGGGTAGAGGGGCCACGGGATCGATCGAGGGACAGGAGCAACATGTACAGGTGTCGATCTTTGCACAACATGTGTACGTACGACTCTGGCTCCGGGCTGTCTGGAAGACGGACTTCTTTGCCAAAACGTTAGGACTACGATGGAAAAGGAACCTCTGCATATAATACACTTCTCCCCGCCACTTTTGACTATACGTTTGTCTTTTCTTCCATGCTTGACGGGACACATATTTTGCATAACTCCTCGTACAATTTACCCACAGCTTGTGATCCTTCTCTTGTTAATTTAAACGTATACTTGATAGACTGTAGTGTTGCAAAGAACCAAGGCTTTAACTTTGACCTTGAACCTTAAACTTCTAGTATCATATTTTTGATGAGTTGCAAAATCACTACCGTGAGACAGTTCGCAATATGAATAATTAATATTTAATCATAATTCAAAGTACGTCATGCATTCCAAAATATTTTTTTGCGGGGAAATAAGGGAGGGTTGTCACTGGTTGCCGGAAAATATTGTGCTACCAAATTTCTAAAGTTATAAACCATATGAAAATAGTATTGTCATATTAAGTATTTCCACAACAATAATTATAAAACTTTTTTTAGAACATGGAATGTGAAAGTAAATATAATTGTGCTGCTCTGTTTAATATATGTAGTTAATGTGTACTCCTGTAAAGAGCTAAGGTTTAACTTCAGTGACAAATTCATTGCTTAATATTTTTTTAATAGTTACAAAGTCACAATAACAAGAAATAAGAATCTCATAGTATAAATTTGGCGTTGAATAACCTACATATTTGTAAGACTTGCGCTTGATCGGTCAAAGTAAGGGATGTGTGCAATCATACTTCTTTAACTTTGGTGAGATATAGACTTATGGTAAATATTCTTCTTGTATCTTTTTTCGACAAAGGGAATATATTAATATTGCGAAGATATCAATTACACCCGGCCTCTGTACCACACATCTATTTGGAACTTGGTTCACTGAGATTGAGCCTAAAACTGCGGCACATATTCGAGTAGGAGTGTGTGCATTACTTTGGGCCATTTGGAATTATCGGAATGATATTACCTTTAACAGACAAACCATCAAAAAAATTGCAGGTTATCTTCAGGGCGTCGGCTTGGATCCGTACGTGGTCCTTACTCAGCCGTTTGGACCACAGGGAGCTTATGGATATTGGGTGCAACCGATGGGAGATGGTTGCACGGGATACATAAAACCGGTTTGGATGACGGTCCAACCGTAGGATAGGTGTTTAGTCATCTTAACCTATTTTCGCCAGATGTGTCATATCTTCTTTGTTTGTTTGAGATTTGTAAGACTTTTTGAAACCTTGTTTGGATCATGGATTTTTAATAATATGGTTGTGTGTATCAAGAGATGCAGAGGCCAGGGGTATTCCTCCTTTTCGAAAAAAAAACAAGATGTCCTTGTTGTATCTAGTGATGGTCAAAATTTTATATACGATACTACGCCCATGTGCTCAAAACATTGTATTAACATGAAACATGGAGGGGGCAGAATGCTATAGCTACTATCATAACTTTTTCATGGTATTCATGGGTACATATCTGTATACATCTAATATATGTGGGCTGTGAATTATTAACATGATATGTATGAAGGATGAGTTGACACTTATTTGTTTTTCGCTCCACTGGCTAAAAAAGAGTGTCTAGTTAGCAACTAATATTTATTTTTTCTTTTGACAAACACATTTTGGAAAAAATAGATCAAGAATCAACAACAATATGTTGAGATCTGGGGTAAAAACCTTGATAAAGACATTGCTTTGGAGATTGCCTAGATGTGCTGTCTCGGATGAAAACCCATTATCCGACCTTCAATGGTTAGGTCTGTCAAATGATGGCACTTGTGCGTTGTTTACTTCCTGAAGGAGTTGCTTTCGAAGAACCATTCTCGTAGTTCGTGTGCTGTCCAAGACAGTGGATGCTTTTGTTTTCTGTTTGCTTTGTGTGGTTGGTCGTATCGGCTCCACACCCCCTCTTCTTTTTATATGTATGGTTGTGTGCATCGCAGTATCTTGATTAGGTCTGGATATTGTGTTGGTGTAATTAGTATCATCTTGATATTAACATATTACCGTTTGCAAAAAAAATCTAACCATCAACCTTATGGGTATACACCTTTAAATCTCGGGGCCACACTCACTCTGTACCTCCTCCGGTTGTCGGCCACTACCACCTCCTTTCTCTCTCCAGCCGCAAATCGTCGTCTCCCACCCGGGCGATCTTGTGTAACCTTTCCTCCATCACCATCTCCTTTTCCGCTTCCTAACTTGGAAAATACGAATTAATTAATCACACCTCCCTCGCTCATTACTTATTTGGTTTATATTTTATCTAAAATTAATCAGTAAATAGTTATAAATTGATGATGTTCTCCTTAGGTGACTATTGTAGACAGTCAAGGGATGTCACATATCACAAGTGCCTCCCTCAAGGTGCAATAAGTATCACAAGTGCCACCCTCAAGGTGCAATAAGTATATCTTGAAGTATTGGAATTTTCACATCTTTGGTGCACTACTACAAATTAAAGCATAGAAGGAGCAATTACTTTAACTAGGATTATACATATACGCATAGGCTGTCCCTGACACTTCACATTATACTCATGGGTTTAGTAGTATGGAAATAATAATTTTGTATTTTTAAAAGCTGGAGGACATATCTATTGAGGTCATGCTATATAATTAATGAAGTTTGCTGCTTTTATGAAATGCGTAAGGTTTTTTTTTTCAATGATGGCTGGTTTATTCTTATTAGTCTAATAATAACTAGGTGACTGTATGATCATTGACTGCATATTCCAAAGGAAGAAGATGGAGCGGCATATACTCTCCCGTGCCATCTTCTCTTGACAACTTTGATTTAGAGATAAGAAATGGGGAAAAGATAGATGAGAATCAAATAATGCACTTTAACTGGAATTTATACATCAATTTAGGCACGTGTGAACGATTTATTTGGAATATGTACATTACTGAATATTTGCTGAAACTGATCTACAATCAACTTAGCACCTGCTTGAATTGCAAGAACAAAAAACAAATATAAGGTGGAAAATAAAATATCTGAGCAAAATACAAAATTGCAATGTGTACATGAAATAACAGGGAGAGTATATCTGAGCATAGAACAAAGTTTCAGATCACGCATTTAGAGATTCAAAGGAAATATTACTTTCATTCAATCTCAGCAGAACTATTAACACATGTTCTTTGAGAAGACATGACCTCTACGCATTACAACTAGAGAGAGAAGTGAGCTAGCTTCAATGGAGGCGATCTGCTATGACCTAAACCTTCTCGAAAACCCAGGAAACCCAGTCTCTGAAATTCGGAACGCCGACCTACAGTTTCCTGCATATATTACTGAAAAGAGAAACCATGGATCGATCAGCTCATTAGTAGACCAGGAGGAAATCAAGGTGCAGTAGTATTGTGCTGCAAACATAACAATCATATACCAGTAGCGATGAAAATGAGATCTGGCATCTGGGAAAGAAATTTACTGACCATGGATCTCAGTGCCCTCTTTGGTTGTTTGTCGATTGATTGGCAGCAGATAGAAGAGAGATGGGCATGGTGAATGGCTGACAGAGAGAGGGTGAGCACGCGCAGCTCCCAGCATGGCGCCCGCATGCTAGGAAACCACCGCGTGTGCTCACTCTCTTCTGTCAGACCTCCAAAGCCCAGCTCCCCTCCCACCGCCGCCGATCATGGAAACCTGCATAAACCCTAGTTAGAATATGTGACTGCATGCAAGAAATGGGGTCTGATCAGTGGCTGACAGATAGAGCAGTGAGCACGCATAGCTCCCTGGCATGCCCCTTGATGCTAAGGAAACACCATGGGTGCTCACTCTCTTCTGTCAACTTCCACACACAGCACCCACCTCTCTTCTGCACATCACATATATATGTAATTAGCTAGCTCAAAGAAAGAGATCATCAAAAGTTCAATACACTCACACCCACAAATAGAGAGAGAGAGAGAGAGTTATAATGGCTGACAGAGAGAGAAGTGAGCACACATAGCTTCAAGCATGAACTTCTCCCACTAATTCACCATGCGAGAAAGCCACCATGTGTGCTCACTCTCTTCTGTCAGCCTCCACCTCACTCCCTTCCTCCCAACATCAAACAAATAAAGGCAGTAATTGAAGAAGCCTCCTCCGAAGAACAGGCCGGCCGGCCAATCCCCTTTCTCTCTTTCTGTCTCTATTTCTTCGATATCTCCATTAGCTAGCTAGTCTACTGATAGATCTGCTCATGCATATATGCATATGCACTTGCATCTCCGTAGAACATTACTGTTTATTTGGATGGTGAGTTGCGAAGGGGATAGTACGGTATTTATAGGAGAGGGAAAGGATGAACTAGTGGAGCTATGAAGCGTCGTTCCCGTTTGAACGGAATAAACTGGGGGATGCCTCCATTGGCCGATTGATGTAACAAGAGAGAGATAAATTATACTGATAATAATTGTCTTGGCCACCACCACCACCTATAGGTTGTAGCCACCTATCACTAGCTTCGTGTTCCATCTTGATCTCTTCAATTCCAATGTGGGACAAACATCCCATGGACGAGATAAGCTTTGCCTTGGACCGTCCAACCAACTACAGCAAGGTCGACTACTTTACATGCATTATTGCTTTCTGGGACCTAGCTAGAAGAGTTGATTTTTGAGATGCACAAGAACAGGGGTTTTATGAACTCAATAGCTCATTTGCTGCAGACGAAGTTGACTTTTTTTCTGCGAAATAGAAGAAGTTGACTTAAGAGCATGGTTAATAATATAGCCAACCGTTGGCTATAACATGTTGTCATGTCATCTATAGCCAATATAATTGCCAACGCAGATAGTAGTTTTTTAGAAAAGGAACACAAATAGTAGTTAGCTATAAGGAAATACAACTTCATTATCACATGGCCCACCTTACATTCTCACAAAAAAAATTGAATTCCGTGCTACAGCCGACTGTAAATCTACAACCTCCTTCTCTTCTCTCTCATTTTCTCTCTCCTCTAACTCAGCAAAAAATTAATAAATCTTACGGCCCGCCTAGGTCATCTTATTATACTTGCTCTAATCATAGTTGTTATTCATATCATGTGATGGCTCAGGTATGGTTGTTTATGTTTTGTGCTACCTCCGTCCGGGTTTATTATTCCCTTTGTATTTTGGGTCAAAACTTTGACCTTTCATTTAACTAGCAAAATATAAATTATATACCACAAAAGCAGTACTATCATTGAAAACTTCTTTCGAATATGAATCTAACAATATAAATTCTGTGACATACATCTAATATTTTGTTAGTCAAATCTACAGTCAAAATTTAATACAAAAGACAAAGGGGTCCATTAAACATGGCGGGAGGTAGTACTCTGCTTAATAATTAACTAGTAAATGCGCACGTGCAACGCACATTAATATTTAGGCAATATATTAATTGCACGCGGATATTAGGTATGCTATTATTTGTGTGTTAATTCTGTGATTAGTGCAATATTTGGTATGATATTAATTGCACGTTAAACATGTTGAACGCTCGCCATTGGAGCAGTCTAGATCGTTGGATTGACTTAGTTTGATGGCCGAGATCAATTAGATCTGCCCTTTGGGTCTTTTTATATTGGTGTAGATAAGGAAAATGATTGTGCGTCACAATGATGCAGAGGCTAGAGTTTTAACCTCCTTTTCAAACAAAAATACCTATATAAAAATGAACTCAATACTAGTTCAATTTTACAGATTCTTTCTTTCCAGGTATACGGGACATGAGTCAAGATGATGTAGTGGTACTATATGCATGCACTGTACAACTACTGAATCTTTCTGATCGATACAGTAACACTCCCAATGCGCCTTGTAATTCGAAACCGAATCAACGCACATGCGCATCCTGCCCACCGCCTCTTCCGGCCAATCGCCGGCGGTCATGCCATCCTCTGACCTCTCTATCGTTCTCTCTAGACCGCCCCCCTCTCTGATTGAGAATCTGCGAAGCAGTAATACTGTGCAGAATAGCCTGAACATGTTGACATTTGACCACCACAAGCTAGCTAGGCACTGTCAGTCTCTGTCACCTTGCAGGAACGGCTATGTAGTACGTGTGCGTGTGCAATGCGATATGTTTAACAAGTGACTCCAACAACTTGCCCTAGCTAGTGGGAGCACGCGTGGGGCTCGACATTACACGTACCTAGTAGTTGTTGAACCAACTCCCAAACTAGTTTTATTTTATTTTATTTAACTTTATTTAGAGTGACTTGTAACTTTATTTTAACTCGACAAAGCTTACGGACCGTAGATCCATGTACTAAGTAAAGAACAAAGTTGAAATTTATTGAAAACATCTTCTTCTTAATATAAATCTTGGCAACATGAAATGCCGCTGAATGCTCGCTAAAGAGACTGTAGTCATATCAGAGCAGCGACACCGCCAATCGTACACCTATATAAAATTGATCACTACCTTCATAGATTTCAAAAATGTTCTTGAGTCGCCCATCAAAAGGATGGTAAGCCTTGAACGCTGAACGTATTTGTACCGGTAATGATCCCCTAAAGGTACATGTCTTCGAACCACAAGATATTTACGAAAACACTAAAATATGACTCCAAAATCACAATTAGTCACACGACACTAGTAGAAAAACGACCTTACGTTCATCTCATTAGTCCCGATTCGTTTACGGCTCGGGACTAATGTGACCATTAGTCCCGGTTCCAACGGCTAGGGACACGGGCATCATTAGTCCCGGTTCGTTTTGTACCTATAGTCCGGTTTGTGTCATAAACCGGGACTAAAGGGGTGGTGGCAGGCTGGGGCCCCACAAGCCCCTTTAGTCCCGATTCATGACACAAACCAAATGACAAGATAAACGGAGACAAGCAATTCGTTTTGTACAACAACCTTTTTTATCTTGAATTATTTTAGTTTCTCTACACTAAATTTCTAGACTATGCTGCCAACACAAAAAAGCTATGTAACGTATATATTAGTTTACACATCTGAAGCTTTTTGTTGCTCCCCCAATCTAGATTTCCTGAAGCTTTTTTTGTGTAAACCTGATAAAAGCACATATCTTGTTATAAAATTGAAAATAAAAAATAGTGGCAATTAAAAAATCATAGTAACTGTAAATTGAGTTCTACATGCGAAGCCACCATCTTACTTCTCACAATTTTTTCAGAGAATCAAAGTAGTCCAAAGAAATACTTTAACCATTCAGACAAAAAACATATAGATCTTAAGAAAAAAATTCCAAACATCCATGTTTTGAGCAGTATGACTGTGTGTTGCTTATTCACCTTGGCTGCCTGCCACCACCCCTTTAGTCCCGGTTCGTGACACAAACCGGGACTAGAGGTACACCTTTAGTCCCGGTTTGTGTAACCAACCGGGACTAAAGAGATCACTATATATAGTGATTCGTCCAGCCCGAGCCGAAGCTCTCTGTTCTTCCCCTCTTGCTCGAGCTCATCCTCCATTTTTGCCAAAATTTGTCAAGATTTGAAGGCACTCCATCCATCCAAGTGTTCACAAAGTTTAGCAACTTTGTCCTTTCATCTCTCATTGCTAGATTAGCTATTGCAATGCTCTATAAGTATAGTGATTTGTGGGTTTTAGTTTGGGAGTAATTATATGTGGGAGTTTATTTGATTTATATACAATTTGAGCTTAAATTTACTTCTTAGTTTGCATGTGTAGGTGTGGTTTACTTAGTGCCTTCCGGTCCCCGTCCTAACTACCGTCGATCGCCCGCACCGTCTCATCGCCGGCACCACATTGGTGAGCCTCTTGTTCTTATCCTTTTTATAAAAAAATCATGTTTCTGTGATTTAGATAGTTACTTGTATAATTTTCTTACATGTATGGTTGTTTGTTATACATAGTGGCATGGTTTTGATATCCGTCCCCGTCGGCCCTCGTCCGGTTTATGATTCGGATGTGGTATATACTCTCTTTTATAACTATTTGTTGCATTTCGTGTTTATGACAATTATGCCCATCAAGTTGACATAGATATTTTTATCTAGGAGGTATGTGAACCAGAAATTGCAACCGACCCTCTTGTCGAGAAGTTAAATTTAGTTGAAAAAGAAAACGAGTATTTGAAAGAAAAATTGAAAAGAATTGAAGAAGAGAAGATGAAACTGGAGTTGTTTGTTGCCGATGTCATCGATGATCACAAGATCAAGATGGATGCAATGCGCTTGAAGATTAGAAAGATTAGAAAATATGCCGTTAATAAAGAGGCTTGGTATCACTATGCTGTTGGATCAATTGTTACCTTAGTTGCGATCTTAATCGCATTTGTTGTTGCATTTAAATGCTTTAGCTAGAGAGTTTGTATGTTGTTTTATGAGAATAAGTGTGTATGAACTTTATGTATGAACTTGTATTAATTTGATCTTTTCGGTGTTGTGTAATGAAGATGAGCCGGCAATGGATGTACGATGACTGATGCTCTCCCCAGTTCATTAATGGCGTGCATACTTTTCTGGTTGCGGCTGAGGCAAACAAGCAGACGGATGGTTTTATGTGTTGTCCATGTGCTGTATGTAAGAATGATCACAATTACTCTAACTAAAGAACCATTCACATCCACCTGTTTACGTCCGGTTTCATGTCCGGCTATAACTATTGGACCAAGCACGAAGAAATAGGGGTCCTAATGGAAGAGAATGAAGAAGAAGAGGATGATGACAGCTATCCTGGCCATGGGTTCCCTGAATACGATGGCACAAAATGGGGGAAGATGCTGAGCCGGCAATGGGGGAAGAAGCTGAAGAAGAGGCATCAGATGAGCCCGCTGATGATCTTGGTCGGGCCATTGCCGATGCAAAGAGAAACTGTGCAAGTGAAAAGGAGAAGCTGAAGTTGCAGTGCATGTTAGATGATCATAAGAAATTGTTGTACCCAAATTGCGAAGATGACAAGAAAAAGATGGGTACCACACTGGAATTGCTGCAATGGAAGGCAGAGAATGGTGTATCTGACAAGGGATTTGAAAAGTTGCTGATAATATTAAAGAAGATGCTTCCAAAGGACAACGAATTGCCCGACAGTACGTACGAAGCAAAGAAGGCTGTCTGCCCTCTAGGATTAGAGGTGCAGAAGATACATGCATGCCCTAATGACTGCATCATCTACCGCGGTGAGTACGAGGATTTGAATGCATGCCCGGTATGCGGTGCGTTGCACTATAAGATCAGTCGCGATGACCTTGGTGATGTTGAGGGCAAGCGCCCCAGGAAGAAAATTCCTGCCAAGGTGATGTGGTATGCTCCTATAATACCACGGTTGAAATGTTTGTTCCAAAACAAAGAGCATGCCAAGTTGATGCGATGGCACAAATAAGACCGTAAGAAAGACGGGAAGTTGAGAGTACCCGCTGACGGGTCGCAGTGGAGAAAAATCGAGAGAAAGTGGGAGGACTTTGCAGATGACGCAAGGAATGTATGGTTTGGTTTAAGTGCAGATGGCATTAATCCTTTTGGGGAGCAGAGCAGCAATCATAGCACCTGGCCTGTGACTCTATGTATCTATAACCTTCCTCCTTGGTTGTGCATGAAGCGGAAGTTTATTATGATGCCAGTGCTCATCCAAGGCCCTAAGCAACCCGGCAATGACATTGATGTGTACCTAAGGCCATTAGTTGAAGAATTTTTACAGCTGTGGAATGGAAAAGGTGTACGTGTGTGGGATGAGCACAAACAGGAGGAATTTGACCTACATGCGTTGCTGTTTGTAACCATCAATGATTGGCCTGCTCTCAGTAACCTTTCAGGACAGACAAACAAGGGATACCGCGCATGCATGCACTATTTACATGATACCGACAGTATATATTTGGATAAATGTAAGAAGAATGTGTACCTGGGACATCGTCGATTTCTTCCGATCAAACATCTCTTAAGAAAGAAAGGCAAGCATTTCAAAGGTGAGGCAGATCACCAGAAGAAGCCTCGCCACCGTACTGGTAATGATATACTTAATATGGTCAAGGATTTAAAAGTAACCTTTGGAAAGGGTCCTAGCGGACAATCTGTTCCGAATGACGCTGAGGGACATGCACCCATGTGGAAGAAGAAATCTATATTTTGGGACCTACCCTATTAGAAAGACCTAGAGGTCCGCTCTGCAATCGACGTGATGCACATGACGAAGAATCTTTGCATGAACCTGCTAGGCTTCTTGGGCATGTATGGGAAGACAAAAGATACACCGGAGGCACGGGAGGACCAGCAACGTATGCACGGAAAAGATGGCATGCATCCAAAGCAGTATCAGGGTCATGCCAGCTACGCTCTTACCAAAGAAGAGAAGAAAATCTTCTTTGAATGCCTGCTCAGTATGAAGGTCCCGTCTGGCTTCTCGTCGAATATAATGGGAATAATAAATATGGCAGAGAAAAAGTTCCAGAACCTAAAGTCTCATGACTGCCACGTGATTATGACGCAACGGCTTCTTGTTGCATTGAGGGGGCTTCTACCGGAAAATGTTCGATTAGCCATTGTGAAGCTATGTGCATTCCTTAATGCAATCTCTCAGAAGGTAATCGATCCAGAAATCATACCAAGGTTACAGAATGATTTGGTGCAATGTCTTGTCAGTTTCGAGTTAGTGTTCCCACCATCCTTCTTCAATATCATGACGCACGTCCTAGTTCACCTAGTCGAAGAGATTGTCATTCTGGGTCCTATATTTCTACACAATATGTTCCGCTTTGAGAGGTTCATGGGAGTCTTTAAGAAATATGTTCATAACCATGCTAGGCCAGAAGGAAGCATCTCCATGGGCCATGAAACAAAGGAGGTCATTGAGTTTTGTGTTGACTTTATTCCTGACCTTAAGCCGATTGGTGTTCCTGAATCGTGGCATGATGGCAGACTGGGTGGAAAAGGCACGCTAGGAAGGGACCAAGTAATATGTATGGATGGCATTCTTGGGCGCAAGCACACTACACAGTTCTACAAAATTCCGCCTTGGTGGCCCCGTATATCGAGGAACACAAGAATATTGTACGCTCCAAACACCCAGAGCAGTCTGACGACTGGATTACACGTTAACAAACGGGGACTTTAGCCGGTTGGTTGCAGACACGTCTCATGCATGACGACACTGTTGCAGATGAGTTGTACTTGTTGTCCCAGTCACCATCTTCGACTATATTGACTTTCAAACGGTACGAGATAAATGAGAATACATTTTACATGATCGCCCAAGATAAAAAGAGCACCAACCAAAAAAGTGGTGTCCGCTTTGATGCAGCAAACACCAATAGGCCAAAGGACACATATTATGGTTACATAGAGGAGATATGGGAACTTGACTATGGATGTGGTTTGAAGGTCCCTTTGTTTCGGTGCAAATGGGTCAATCTAACAGGAGTCGGGGTAAAGGAAGACCCGCAGTACGGAATGACAACAGTGGATCTCAACAATCTTGCGTACGCAGACGAACCATTCGTCCTAGCCAATGATGTGGCGCAGGTTTTCTATGTGAAGGACATGTCTACCAAGCCGAGAAAAAGAAAAGATAAGGAAGAAAATACATCATACGATGAGCCAAAGCGCCACATAGTTCTTTCAAGGAAAAGAAACATCGTGGGAGTGGAGGACAAGACAGACATGTCAGAAGATTATGAAAAGTTTCATGAAATTGCTCCCTTCACAGTGAATATTGACCCGAGCATCCTGTTAAATGATGAAGATTGTCCATGGTTGCGGCGCAAAGGGACACATGCGAAGAAAAAGTTTTATATCCCAAGATCCCACTCTGGGATGCGACCGGCTTCACCGTCATCACTTTCTTCTCTAGTGAGTTTCCGGACTTATATATCTGGAAAGTCCCACTTCGGACAAACCGGAGGGAATCTTTCTAATAGTTAGGGTACTTATGTGTTTTGGCATTTGAAACACGAACAAATATTATGTCCAAACGAATTATTTCATGCATTATGTAGGACTTCATTTGCTATTTTTCATGCATTTACTGTTTTTTTTAGCTAAATGACCCTGAAATTGAAAAGCACTACAAATGAACTCTGAAAAGGTTGAAAGTTGGCATGGTATCATCATTTCACCCACATAGCATGTGCTAAAAAGTTGAGAGGGTTACGGCAAAAACTGGATGCACTTCGTGTACAAAATGGACAATCTCTTTCGAAGTATCAGGGTTTCAGACGAAAACTCATCTGTTACAAAGGCATTTCATTTTTTTAACTTATTTCAACTCTAGACTTTTTTTGTGTTCAACATGCACCATTCAAACGCCATGTCATCAATTTTCAACCATTTTCTGACTTCATTTGCTATTTTTCATGCATTTAATGATTTTTTGAGCTAAATGACTCTGAAATTGAAAAGCACTACAAATGAATTCTGAAAAGGTTGAAAGTTGGCATCGTATCATCATTTCACCCACATAGCATGTGCTAAAGAGTTGAGAGTGTTACGGCAAAAACTGGATGCACTTCGTGTACAAAATGGACAATCTCTTTCGAAGTATCAAGATTTCGGACGGAAACTCATCTGTTACAAAAGGCATTTCATTTTTTTAAACTTATTTCAACTCCAGACTTTTTGTGTGTTCAACATGCACCATTCAAAGCCACATCATCAATTTTTAACCCTTTCTGACTTCATTCACTATTTTTCATGCATTTAATGATTTTTTTGAGCTAAATGACCCTAAAATTGAAAAGCACTACAAATGAACTCTGAAAAGATTGCAAGTTGGCATGGTATTATCATTTCACCCACATAGCATTTGCTAAAAAGTTGAGAGGGTTACGGCAAAAACTGGATGCACTTTATGTACAAAATGGACAATCTCTTTCGAAGTATCAGGGTTTCAGACGAAAACTCATCTGTTACAAAGACATTTCATTTTTTTTAAATAACCTAAGAATTACCAAATTGAATATAATGATAAAACACACTAATATTAAACAGCAAAAAAAAGAATCACTCAAAAATCTATTTTTAAAGTAAAGTTATTCACAAACTAGTAATTCACACAAATTTCAAATAATTCAAATTTAAACTATTCAAATTTGAAAACTACTAGCACTAACAGAAAGTTTATAATTTTTGTGACCTAAAACAAAAAGATTCACTCATAAACTCTAAATATTTGGCTGTAAGTAGAAACAAAAGAAAATAAATAAAGCCAAAAAAGCTGGAAAATAAATAAATAAATTCCACCTATTGGGCCGCCACGGCCTGCATACGACTAGAAACCCAACTACTAGTTGGGCCAGGACGCAGGCCCGCACGGCCCGCACGGCCCAATAGGCCCCACAGGGCAGTGACAGATTCATTAGGCCCACACAGGCCTGCTTTAGAGAGGAGCTGCCGCGGCGGAGCTTATAAACCAGTACGGGCGCCCTTCGCTGGGCGAGGTGCGGTGGTGGGACTAAACTTCCACCGCACCTCACCGTGCCAGGAACAGGCCTTTAGTCCTGGTTGGTGGCTCCAACCGCGACTAAAGGCCCCCCTTTAGTCGCGGTTGGAGCCACCAACCGGGACTAAAGGCCTAGGCTTCCCGCCGCTTGGCCTAGGTGAATTTCACCTTTAGTCCCGGTTGGTGGCTCCAACCGCAACTAAAGGGTGCCTTTAGTCCCGGTTGGAGCCACCAACTGGGACTAAAGGCTTTTGTATATAAGCGGCCATTTCGAATTTCTTCTCCATTCTCTCGACGCCAAACCACAGAGATGACGCCGCCAGGCCGCTGCACCGCCGCCTACCCCGACGCCGGCCGCCTGCGCCTCCTCCCCGAGCCCGATGCCGCCGTGCCCTCGACGTCCTCGCCGCCCCTGACGCACCGGCCGGCCGCCCGTGCCTCTCCTCCCCGAGCCCGACGCCGCCGCGCCGCGCCCGCCCTCGTCGTCGCCGCCCCAACGCCGGCCGCCCGCGCCGCCGCCTCCTTCCCCGAGCCCCGATCGACGCCGGCCGCCCGCGCCTCCTCACCGGCCGAGCCCCGCCCGTCGACGCCGCCCCGCGCCGGCCTCGACCCCGCCATCGCCGGCCTCGACCTCGCCCGCTGTGAGCTCGCCGCCCCCTCGTTCTCCGGCTATTTTTTTGCATAGATTATTGTTTCTTTTTCATATGTATATATATGTATGTATGTATGTATGTATGTATGTATGTATGTATATATGTACATATAGAATGTATGTATGTATTTGTAGATGAATGGTGGAATTTGCATAGATTGTTTCTTTTTCACTACCTAGTTTTTTTTCTTCTGTTTTTTAGTTTTTTATACTTTTAATGTTGTATCATCATAGTATAGAAAAAAGTTGCATAGAAAAAAGTTACATAGAAAAAAGTTGTATAGAAAAAATATTTTAATGTTGTATTTGCAAAAGTTTGTCATGTATTTGCAAAATCAAGTGAACAAGAATTACAAAAATCATAATAAAGCATTTTAAAAAAAAAATTGCATAGAAACATTTTTGGCTAGGACGATGCCCGGCCCGCATCCCCGTCGTCAACTCGTTGGCGACGACCTACTTCAGAGGCGCCATGTCCGGGACTGGGCTCCGCCGGGCTGGCACTGGGAGGTGCTACCTTCCAGGGCGCGCAGCTTGGTGAGGAACCGGGCTCCCGTCGTCGACCCGGAGCTTCTTTGGTGGCGGTCGCGTGGGCCACTTTCGGCGTGGAGGCAGCCAGCCCCCGCGGAGGTGGTACGTCGCCGTGTCAGGGAGGAGGACAAGCACGCCCGTCACTACATGGTTGCGTTGGATGTCAGGTTCTCCAATACCTGGCAGGTTCTTCAGGGATCTCACCCAATCTATGATCCTGTGATGGTTCCTTCTCTTTGGGTGTCCACTGCCCGCACCTCAGGAACCGCGAGTGAACTAGATTCTTTGATAATATTCGATCTGTATTAGCTAGTGATGTTATATATATGATAATATTCGAGATGTATTAGTGATAATACTCGAGATGTATTCGAGATTATATTCGATAATATTTGAGACGATGTATTCGAGATTATATTATTCGATAATATTTGAGACGATGTAGTCGAGATTATATTCGATGATGCATATTATCTGGATTATTCGAGATGTATTAATGATATTATTCGAGATACATATTATCTACTATGATTCAGTTTTTCCTTATTGATTGCATTCTAATTTGAATACTAAATTATTTTATCTTTCTTCTGGATTAGTTAAGATATGGACGATACCAGCAGAGACGGAAAAGAGACCATGTTCGACATCATACGCTCCCCGAGCCCAGACAATGAACCTGAAGATGACGGCTCACAATATCTGAACAATTCCGGTGAGGGTATGTTATTTGATAAAGACGAACGAATAGATGAAGGCCACAACAATGATGACGAAGGAAATATTCTTCAAATAACAAAGACCGGAGAGGTACATTTATATAAGGCATCTGGTGACCATTACATGTATTAATTGATTTGTGTCTATATATATATATATATATATATATATATATATATATATATATATATATATATATATATATATATATATATATTAACGAATCGATCTTTCTTCTTTTAGCCCTCCGGATCGAGCAAATCTTCTACAAGCAGGGCAGTACGAGGCCCGGCCAAAAGGTTGCAGGCTGGCATAAAGTACAACATCAATGCCATCAAACCAAATGGCGAACCGCTTGAACCTAAGAAGAATGCGGACAAGTTTACTCGTCAATGCGGAGTTATTGTCAGTGACCAAATCCTGATCTCCGTTCAAGAATGGAATAAGCCAGCAAAGGAAGATGAAGGAGTTAGTTTTGTCTCCAAAAGAGCAAAAGATCTGCTTTGGGAATCACTTATGTCACATTTCACCCTACCAGATCATTTGACAGATGCAGAACAGGAGAAAGTCAGGAAGAGTGCTCTTAAGAAGATGGCGATTGCATTCTGCAACCACAAGAAAAGAATATGGACCAAGTACAAAGTAGACGGAAAGAAGACTCCAGCATTCAAGGGAGCACTGGAGAAGGCAAGAGATCACTGGGACTCTTTCATGAAGTTCATGGAATCGGAAGCAGCTTAGGAATGGTCCAGAATAAACAAGATTAATGCTGTGAAAAAGAAGTGGCACCATACTCGGGGGCCAGGTGGCTACCAGGTCGCCCGGCCTAAGTGGGATCAAGCTGAGGAACAGATGATTACTGCAGGGGTCACTCCAGTTACATTGAGTTGGCCCGACAGGTGTAGGACTTGGTTTTATGCGCATGGGGGGAAGTTGGACCCAAAGACAGGGCTGGTTATGGAGCGGGCAAGTCTTAAAGAAGCCTCCAATACTTTACTTGTTGCAATAGAAGAGGCTCGAACGGGGGCGTTCAAGACCGGCAGAGAGAACGACGAGCTTACGCGCGCCCTAAAGAATCCTGAACACCCGGGAAGAACACGAGGCAAAGGCGTTGTTCCGTGGTTTGAGGGGTTTGTGGATTGGAACGACACTTACAGAAGCCGTGCGAGAAAGAGGCAGCAGGAGGAAGAGAAGAGGAAGCTGGAGGAGGAGCAGAGGAAGGAGGAAGCAGTCCGCCTTCAACTGGTAGAATCAAAGCACGCGGAGTTGGAACGCGCTTTCATGCGGCAGCAGGAACAGATCGACTCACTTAGCCAGGAAAGGGCGTCTCAGTAGCGGCAGCAGCAAGCAGATCCAGCATTGGATAGCACCGTCCCATCTATGCCGAGAAGTAGCGTGGGTTCCACCCCGGCCGATGATGCACTGCTGGCTAGATACCCCGTGGATGATATCAAAGGTGCGACACCTTGTGAGCTACACATTAAAGTGAAGAACATATCCATGAAGGTGGCGGACGGCTATGCTTTAACAAATCCCCCTGAAGCAACCTTTCATGGCAATCTGATTCCAGCTGGCTATGCTCGTGTCGGGGTGGATGAAGTGATGTCGGGATATGACGGGCTAGAGCTTGACATTCATGGAGGTGACGAGGAGCGCACACTGGGAGAGGCCATATGTCGTATCATTCTATGGAGAAAGGATTGCATCGTCTTTCCAAGGCCACCGACTCCTCCTCCAAGTCCGCCTCTGCGTCAGCCCACCCCTACTCCTCCAAGTCCGCCACCGCGTCAACCGACTCCTCCTCCAAGTCCGCCACCGCGTCAGCCGACTCCTGCTCCTCCAAGTCCGCCACCGCGTCAGTTGACTCCTCCTCCAAGTCCGCCACCGCGTCAGCCGACTCCAACCCTACCCAAGACGGAGCGCGGCGCTAGTCCGCCACCGCATCAGCCGACTGCACCAGCCCACCCCAAGACGGAGCCCATCAGCGCGAGTCCGCCATATCGAACTCGGGCGCATCAGCCTTCTCCAAAGCGGAAGAGAGCACCAAGCAAGAAAGACTCTCCTCCTGCCAAAAAGAAGTTGGCTTACGAGATGACCATCGAGGAAAACAACGCCAAAGTGGATGCCCAAGTGAAGGCCTTTTTTGCGAAAAAATCACCCCCGCCGCCAAAGGAGAAAATATCTGAGGAAGTGATACAACACTTTATTGATAATGCTCAACTGGCTGTGAAGAGACCGGCCTCAGACTATGAGCGCTCTATTAGGAAGTTATATCATGCACAAAAACAGAAGGAGTCGAGCTCGAGCTCGAGCCAAGCAGTTGGTAAAAAAAGCGGGAAAACTGTTCCCCAGCTGGGAGAACAGGCAGTGCAATCGACCCCCCCTCTCATTGTACAACCACATGTGAGTACCGCCGATCAGCTGGTAATAACCGACGATCATAGAAGGTAGGCTAAAGAGGCCGGTGTCACTATTGAACAACTCCTAGGCATCGAGTTTCTTCCCGGGTTTACAGAGGAGGAACTAACATGGAAATATGTCCCCAGCCAACCTCTGGTCAAGCCTGAGGAGATCCCGCTTCTATCAACGAGAATGCACAGATTGCATGAGTGGTACATGAGAGAAGTAAAGAACTGGCAAGAGTCCCTCATGGTGAAAGTCAAGGCAGAGCATTACTTCCATGAAAAAGATTTGCGGGTTGAGTTTCAAGAAATGTTTCAGTTATTCAATCAAGACGCACTCGGCAAATCTATCGTCAGTTGCTATTGTCTGTAAGTGATTTCTTTCTGTAATTTAAGTCTCTAGCTGTGCTCGTTCATTACCTGTAATTATCCTCACTATATTCTTTTCTGTTGTATTATGCAGAATGAAGATTTATGAAATGAAAAGAGATGGACGCGATGGCATTAGGTTCATTGACCCAAATACCGTTAATGAAGAGACATGGTCACGTCACAAAAAAGACACAGAGAGAAGCTTGCTAGAGTTTATGAAGCGACTAAATACCCAATCAGAAAAACTACTTCCTTACAACTTCGGGTGAGTGTTACTGTCTTGTACTACAAATTATGTTTTGCTTACTAGATTTCAATAAGTGTAGATGATGAGTTATATGCACATGCCCGCTTAATTATATAAACATGTGCGCATGCAGTTTCCACTGGATCCTGCTAATCATTAAAGTTGACTTGGGAAAAGTTCAAGTATTGGACTCACTACTTAAAAAAAGTAAAGAATACTCAATCGTGAAGGGGATGATCGATAGGTAATTTCAATCATTATCGCACTATGTCGGTCTCTTTAGTTTATTTCATGATATCAACTAATTAATAACTCATTTATTCATTTTCTTTGCCAGCGGGCAGGGTTTGGCAAAAGTTCATCAAAGAGGTTAGAGGCCCATGGAAACAAGAGCTGAAATGGTTGCGACCCAGGGTACGTAATTAAGTAGTACTAGCTACGTCCGCGCATCTCTTTAATTCTAGTTTCAATACCATTATCATGCTTGATTCTGATTGAATTCTATTCTCGTAAAGTGCATGAGTCAGGCGTCGGGGAATAATTTATGTGCGTACTACGTTTGCGAGAATATTCGCATTATGACGTCCGAAAGGAACACATCTGCAAGACAACTTTGGGTACGCAGACCCAATTCAAAGTTCTTTTTATCATGATCTAATATATATACACACAACTAATATATTCATATTATTAATCTCCTTCTTTAATAAAGATGACGGAGATGCGGGATAAGCTCCTACCAATGGACTGCATATGAGCACTTCAAGAGAAAATTGCGGGATTTTTGCTTGACTAGGTCATAGATCCCAAAGGAGAATACCATTACACCTGATGCCTGCATGTAATGATATGTAAATTATAGGAGAAATTGTATATACCAAATTGTATATATATATATATATATATATATATATATATGTGTGTGTGTGTGTGTGTGTGTATGCATGGTCGTACGAGAAATTCTATGATATATGATTGGTCGTACGAGAAATTCTATTATATATGACGTGTACAGTATGTGCTAGCAGTGGCACTTGACGTATGACTGCAGTAGCGTAAAATATGTTTGAAATGAAAAACAATTAAATAGAAAACACAAAACGAAAAGGAAAAATAAATCATAATTCATAAATCATAAAACCCTAAACCCCTAAACCTCTAGTCCCGATTGGTGTCACCAACCGGAACTAAAGGTCTCCCAGCCCCCGGCGTGGGCTCGTGCCACGTGGTGGGCCTTTGGTCCCGGGCCGTGACAAACCGGGACTAGGGAGGGCTTTAGTCCCCACCCTTTAGTGCCGGTTGGTGAAACGGGACTAAAGGCCCTTATGAACCGAGACTAAAGGTTGATTCTGCACTAGTGCGAACAAAAAGGACAATAAAGAAAAACATAGACTGAGATCCTTACGAACGAATCTGTGAGGACGTAAACCTAGAATCTCCAAGGTCGTAAACCTAGAGTCTAATTCCATGACTCCGATAATACACCGCCATAGAGAAGAACTAGAATACCTTTATTCTTGGCCCATCCTACCTTTCGTCAAAACGTTCCCGCTGAAGTCCAAAGAGATCACACAATAAAACTTTTGAACACAGCTAGAAAAATCCAATGTCCTCCTCACCTCGCCGCATGGGAACGGGAACCGGCAAAATCCGTAAAATCTGACCAAAAGGAACCTTGCCCCTCAGTGTAGCCCAGACCATCTGAGTATGTGTGTACTATCGCGAAAAAGGAACTATGTATCTGTCAAGGTACCAAAGAAACACACAGAATAAGTTTTTCTTACTACAAATTACTCTTCCTTCGTCTGAAAATATAGTGTATTCGAGTTTTAAGCCAAACTATGAAAATTTTGACCAATTTTTTAGAAAAAAATATCAACATATAGAATACTAAAACAATTCCATTAAATTCATCATGAAATATTTTCATTTGGTGTATAAAATTGTAGACATAGATATTTTTTCCTATAAAGTTGATCAAACTTTGTGAAGATTGACTTTGCAAAACCTAATGCACATTATATTATGAGGAGGGAATATTTTGTCTTCAGTAACATTAATTTATTTGTTAGAACAAACAGATACGTACGCTAGCTAGCTAGCTAGGATCACATTGTAACAAGTGTAGCTAGTGCGTTTGAAGAATCCACTTTATACAAAGTAATATCACTAACTACTTCTTTTCACATGTATTGGGAGTCAATTTCAACGAAACGATTGTCTGTGCAATAGTATATTCTCACAATTATTTTACAGTTGTGCCCAACCGTTTGTCGTGAATTGTGTGGCCGAATTATTCTTTAGCAGCTCATGCGTATATGCATGGGCATGGAACAACGTGGTTCTATGCTCTACTGCAATTATAGGTGTTTCATTTCATATTTAAATCATCTGAATATATGCCTTACAAAATATTTACTTCGCATGTCATCAAATCAAATGATGCATGTCGGGCAGACCAATCTCATGCGCAGACGATTACGAAGTTGAGCAAACATTTTGACCAGGGTGTAAACTGAAAAAATGTTGATTGGCCTACACATGTTGAGCAAACTTTTTAGAAATGATACCCGTGTCCTAAGGTATATTGAGAAAACTTCTTCGACTCAAGGCCAATCAAACTGCTAAGAAATTGCTCGAGTTTTAGAAAAGGTCAATCTCTTCTATGGCTACTACTCAACGATATATTGTGTTTTTTATGTTCGGTCAAAATAATGTTTTATGGTATAGGGACTCATATGACTCTTCCTGTGTATTGTTTACACAGCCTTTCTCTGGCTGTTAAGCATTGATACCCATGTCCTAAGGAACTGATCTTTGCTTTCATATACTAGGATATAACCTCCAAGGACCACAGTTGAAAGGAATTAGCACCCACCATAGCTATATAGCTAGGCTTGTCTTAGAGTTTTACTCTTAAGTATAGTGATGATATTATTAGTTCAATTGTTTATTCAACTAACAACTGGAAGTCCTATCAATAAATTCTGTTGAGGTGGACTTCTTTTAGCCATCCTTTTTCCCATTAACGACAAACGAGTTATTCCTATCTCCAGATTATCAATTCCACTGTCTTTTGATATACTAACCTTCCCAGCCATGATTCCTTGCAACCTTTTTCTAAAACTCGAGCAATTTCTTGAAACTTACTTCATATATGAAGTTCATGTATTTCATTTTGGATTTTTTTTCCACAGTAATGAAAATGCTCTTGACTTGGCATAGTTCATTTATATCCGCCTGGAACCGAATCCGCGCCACGTCTTTTACTGTTAATAATGATCTTCCTTTAATTTTGGTTGCTTGATTGGCCCACTTACTTCTATTATGTTCAAAATTTTGAAAATCAGGAACACTTGAACATTAGGTCCTTACTCCAGTAAAGATGTCAATCAGTGACAATGAGCCATATACCTTATGCTCGATCTTTTTATATTCTTGGATAAAGGAATAGTTTTATGCGCTCCATGTCCATCATCTTCATCATTATATGCACCTAACCAACAAGATAACAAACTCATATACAATTAAAATAATTACAAAGTCATGCGCGAAATGAAAAGCAAATACCTGGAACAATCAGGCTGCATAATCACAAGGATAAAAAATTCAGGGCCTCTTTGATTCAAACGAATTTCAAAATATTTTTCCTCCTTTGGTTTACAGAAAGGAATTCTACTGGGTAGGACTCCTATAGGATAATTTTCTTTTGAACCCTTTGGTTCCCATCCTTCATATTTTTCAAAGGAAAAAACATTAGCTTAGACCAAATGGAAAATTTTCTATCCCATGAGAACCAAATGAAATCTCTTTCCATGAATTGAGATACATGTCATCCCATTTCCTATATGACTTTTCTATTTCTACGATATTCCTATCATGTGAACAAAAGGAGGACTTGGAGGATTGTATCCCAAGCGTTTTTTCCTGTGTGAGTCGTTTGATTTGTAGGATTGTAATCCACACGGTTTTGTAAGTATGTCTTGTACGGAAATTTCCATCAAGTCCAGCACTTCGAAAAATTCCTATGTTTTTATTGTGAGCAACCAAACAACCTTCGAATAATGTAGGATTCAAGATGGCCTGTCACAACAATCCTAGGTTTTTTCAATTCCCGCGTTTTGGAAATATGGCAACTCAAATATGCCCTCAAGTCACATATGTGGTCTTCACCCATGGTGAAACAAAAATTCCATGACAATAATCTTGAGAGTTCACCTACCGGCCACCATGATATCCTTTACCTCCTACCGTTGTAGGAAGACCATGATTGCACCTAGTTGATACACAACAATATACCTTGCATGAAGACAATTAATGAACTTCAATTTATAAAAATAACAACAACACTTCTACAGCAAAATCAAATCTACAAACACAAAATGCTCACATCGACAAGAGTTTCTACATTAATGCCCATGCAAACCCAATCAACTTAAAACATGTCTCTATCCAATAATAAGAAGGATAAAGGCTGTTTTAAGCTACACAACTGAAGATGAGGTGTAACTAATTCTTTACATGTGAAACCATGAAGAAATGTTTGAAACGTCTATCAAGAAGCATGTTTGCACGTAACATAATTTGTTCATCCGTAGCAGCACATTTGTATGTACTAGCACTCAATAACACAAGGATATGACATAACAAGATACGTGTATTTCCGCCAATAATTATTGTAGCGTATGTTTTGTCCCTCGACTAATTCTAGCATAGAAATTCACCTTCCACAACCAATAGAAGCATAGGAATTTCTCTATTGGGTAACCTATATGTTTTTGGGTAACTTTGGTCCGGACCATGGAGATAACCTGCACTATGACAATAGTTAAGGGACGAAAAATACACTTATCATTTAACCCAAAAGCTTATAATTGGATATTTGGCCTTGTAGATAGGTCACCAGGAAATACCATGTCCACAAATATGGAATAACAATATGCGGCTAAAACAATAGCAATATGAGTTGATAGGCAGGATATATGTCCGGTGCTCTTAAAAGTTGGTTTAGGATAGTCGTGCTGTCCAAAAACAAGAAGATGAATGGATGAGGTAGCCAGTTCGATTCTGAAATGGGACGTACTCACGTACCGTATTTGGAAACCTTTGGGACCTCCCTTTTCCAATTCAAGAAGAAGAGCCAGCTTTGGCTGGGGATGCAACTCTTGTACCTGTACCTGGTTTATTCTTGAAAACCGACAAAAGGCACAAGAATCATGCAAGCATGCATCGAGACAGGAAAGCAGAGCACATGAGCGTGAGGAATAAGTACGTTTTATGAGCGAGATGAACAGGGACCAGATACCATTTCTAGATGGGCAGGCCAAAGGCGACGTCCTCCTGTCGCCATGCCATAGGGGGAGCCAGCCTTTCCCCCATATCTTGGCCATTGTTTATGGACGGGAAAGCTACTCCGGCCCGGCACATACATGGATCGATGGTCGATGTGTGTGTGTCGATCGATCTCGTCACCTTTTGCAAAAGCTGGTGAAGTATAGTTGGAATCTTTGCACCCTCGCCGGAGCTAATTGGAGTAGATCGATCGACGGATGGGTGTGCATGCTGAGCTAAGGCTGCGCTAGCTACTACTATGGGCACGCTTGCATGCATCTATTCCTTGCCGATATGATTCTCCGGCAATTAACTAGCTGGTTAAACAATTGCAGGCTAGATATAGGAGGTACGTAGCCACCCTTTGCTGGTGGAGGAAGAAGAAGGTGCGTCTGCCTTGGCCCCGCCGACTTGTGTTTGGTGTTCTGGCCGGCCGGCTAGGTTCGGCGAACTGGCCTGGCCGGTCCATGCGCACAACAGCTAGGCTAGCCGAACAAAAACTGTTTGAGCAGGTGCATGGCGAGGGCTAAGCTAGTACGAGTAGTACTTTGATCTGGAGCGCACAAGCGCTAGCTCAAGCTTTCTTTTTTCAGCCGCAAAGTTAAAGACGCCCCGGTTTTCAACCTTACCATGTTTCTTAAAACGGAAATACTAATTCACTTGTTGGTTGGCATGAATTCCCTCGACGGCCCTGCTTTCCTCTCCCCCTTCGGCACGGCCGACACGGCAGGTAAACACGTCCCCTCACTCCTTTTCCCTCTTCACTCCTACATAGGCCTTTTACCTGGACCTTTATACCTAGAGGTAAACAGAATGAGGAGATTTATTGGCGGCTTCAGGGTCGCTTAACCTGGACACTTAGAGGCGATTCAAACACGGCATACTTTCAGACCATTGCGGATGGACGTCGGAGACGTGCATCTACTGCTGTTCTTTGGGATGGCCCCTGACTGCTTCAGGACAAGGATGAAATCCGCACACACGTTGATGGATCTTACAAATATCTCTTCCGTGGACAGTTGTGAGGTGCGGTCGGCCTTCATGCTTGATACTTGGGCGACTACAAATGCGGGTCTCCGACGGGCAAAATGATAGCTTTTGGCGCCGTTCGACGAGGTTATTTTTTTTTTTTTTACAAAAACAGGATCACCCCGGCCTCTACATTAGAACGATGCATGCAGCCCCTTTACGAAGCATCAAAAAAGTCTGCGGTTTAGTACAAGCTCTATTAGAGCTAAAAAGGTAAAAAAAATCACAACAGGCGAAAATAGGATGGGATGACTAAACACCTAGTCTATTACTGGATCGTCATCCAAACCGGTTGTAGATATCCCGAGCTACCATCTTCTATCGGGTAGACCCAGCAACCAAAGGCTCATTGGCTTCCGCAGAGGTGAGTAACGACCACGTACGGATCCAAGCCGTGAACCCGTAAATAACCTGCAAAAAAATATGCGAGATTGTCTGTTAAAAATCATATCATTTCTGTAGTTTCATATAGCCCAGAGTAATGCGCATACTCCTATCTGAATATGTCTCGCGGTATTTGGCTCTACTCCATTTAGCCACATCCCAAACAACGTGTGAATACTATTTGGTGGGGTGATATTAAAGGCTATATGAATCGAACACCATAATAGTTTGGCCAGCGGGCAGTCAAGAAAGAGGTGTTTCATAGTTTCATCTTGATCACAAAAGCAATATCTTTGACTACCTTCCAATTACGCTTTGCCAAGTTATCCTTAGTCAGAATCACCTCTTGTGAGCAAATCACATGAAGACTTTGATTCTTAACGGCACTTTGATCCTCCAAATATGTATGGATTTTGGGATCGGACCAGAGTCAATTAGATCAACATACATAGATTTTACCGAGAAGACACCGTTCATAGTTAATCTCCAATGAATCCTATCAGCCTCATCAGAAAGGTGAACATCCATCAGCCTCATCAGAAAGGTGAACATCCATCAGCCTTCTCACCAGATGTAGCCATGCTTCCCATCGGTCTCCTACTAAAAATCTCCGGAATTGAATATTTAGAGGAATAAACTGTAATAACGTAGCAACGCATGTTTCATTACTTTGTACAATATTATACAGAGACAGATATTGCATGGCTAAAGGCGTCTTCCCTAACCATGTATCCTCCCAGAATCTAGTTGAATTACTGTTTCCAATGATGAATTTAGTTCTATGGAAGAAAGCTACTTTCGTCCTCATTAACCCCTTCCAAAAAGGTGAATCATTGGGTCGAGCGGTAACGTGGGCCAAGGTCTTAGATTGTAAGCACTTGTTACGTAAAATTTGTATCCACATGCCTTCGGTCTCAACAGATAGCATGTACAACCATTTGCTGAGCAGACATCTATTCTTTATCTCTAATTTCTCAATCCGGAGACCACCCTGGTCCTTCGGCCTACAAATGATATCCCACTTAGTAAGCCAGTAATTCCTCTTTATTTCATCACACTGCCAAAAGAATCTAGATCGATAAAAAATCTAACCTTTTATGTACCCCTACAGGTACTTCAAAGAAAGACAGAAGGAACATCGGCATAGTCATGAGCACTGAGTTTATCAGTATTAGCCCACCTCCGTATGACATAATCTTGCCCTTCTAGCAACTTAGTTTTTTTCTCAAATCGATCTTCAATACACTTCCACTCCTTGTCAGATAGGTTGTGATGGTGAATTTGTATGCCCAGATAACTAAACGGTAGGGTCCCCAATTCACATCCGAACAGTTGTTTATAAGCATCTTGTTCGTATTTGGCTCTCCCAAAACAGAACAGTTCGCTTTTGTTAAAATTAATCTTCAATCCCGACAATTGTTCGAATAGGCATAACACAAGCTTCATATTTCTGGCCTTTGCCAAATCATGTTCCATGAAAATTATAGTATTATCAGCATATTGTAGTATGGACACACCACCATATACAAGATGTGGTACTAGTCCTCCTACTTGGTCGTCCTCTTTATCTCTTCCTATGAGAATTGCCAATGTATCCGGCACTATGTTGAACAAGATAGGCGAGATTGGGTCCCCCTGTCTAAGACCCTTGTGCGCCTGGAATTAGTGACATATATCATCATTTACTTTAATCCCAATGCTACCTTTTTGTACAAAAGAATCGACCTGCTTCCTCCAGGCATCATCGAATCCCTTCATACGTAAGGCTTGTTGGAGGAACGACCATTTAACCTTATCATGCGCTTTTTTGAAATCCACTTTGAAGATCACTCCATCCAGTTTCTTCGAGTGGATCTCATGATGTTTTTCATGTAGGACAACCACACCCTCTAGTATGTTTCTGCCCGGCATGAAAGCTGTCTGAGTTGGTTGCACCACACTATATGCAATCCGCGTCAGTCGGTTTGTACCAACCTTAGTAAAAAAAAATTAAAGCTCACATTGAGCAGACATATCGGTCTGAACAGCTCAATACGCACTGCCTCCTCCTTCTTTGGCAACAACGTTATTGTTCCACGGTTTAGGTGGAAAAGATGTAGTTGTCCATTAAAAAAATCATGGAACATTGGCACTATGTCTTCCTTAATGATATGCTAGCAATTCTTATAAAACTCTGCTGGGAAGCCGTCTGGGCCTGGTGCCTTATTATTCTTCATTTGTGATATGGCTACAAACACCTCTTTCTTCGTAAATGGTGCAGATAGAATCTCATTCTCATCTATCCCAGCTGAGGAATGTCCCCAACCATGTGCTCGTCCATAGACACATAATTGTCCTCAAGAGCACCAAATAGTTCTTTATAGTAGTTAGAGATATACAATTTTAGGTTCTCATGACCGACAATTGTACCCTCATCCTGGTCAAGCTGGAAAATTTTCTTCTTTCTGTGTTTTCCATTTGTAATCAAATGAAAAAATTGGGTATTGTCGTCCCCTTGGACAACCTGCCGCACTTTAGCTCTAAGTGCCCATTTCATCTCTTCTTCTCTGAGAAGTGCTCGCAACTTCTGCTCGACCTTCATTTTAGATGCCCGCTCATCCGCATCTAATAGTATGGATTCTGTCTTTAGATCAAGTTCATTTATGAGGTGGATAAGCCTATCTTTTTCCACCTTATAGATGCTGCTATTATCTTTAGCCCAGCCCCTCAGGAACTGCCTCAAATGCCTAATCTTATTTTGCCATCGCTCAATATTTGACCTCCCTCCTGAGGCCTTAGACCATTCCCGCACAATTAGGTCTATGAAGCCCTCTCTCTCGAACCATGCTAGTTTGAAAGAAAAGACGTTCTTGTTTCCCACATGTGTCGCTTCCCCGGAGTCAACAAGCAGCGGGGTGTGATCTGTAAGGCTTGGACTGTCACCAAAGGAAACTTCTATTCCAATTCAATACTAGTAAGAACCCGATCCAACTTCGCATATGTTGGAATCGGCACTGTATTTTCCCAAGTAAACTTTCTGCTTGAGAGTTCAACCTCTCTGAGGTTGAGACTTTCGATAATGGTGTTAAACATGAATGACCATCTGCCATTGAAGTTATGGTTATTTTTTCATCTCTCCTCCTAATGATGTTAAAATCACCACCACCAAGATAGGTGCCTCTCGTCTCCACAAACCCTTATAAGGTCAGCAAGAAAATCTGGCTTGAGCTCCAGTTGAGCGGCTCCATATACAACAACCAGCGCCCATCAGAACCCATCAACCTTCAAGCACACCCTGAATTTGGTGGCAAAGTCTGCAAGCACTACATTGACCACCTCAAGTGTCTCGCACTTGACCCCAAGTAAAATCCCGCCGGATCTTCCTCTTGGGGGTAGAGAGTGCCAATCAAAGTTAACACCACCGGATATGGTACTAAGAAATTGTGACGTAAAATTATCCCTACCTGTCTCAACTAGGACAATAAAATCCAACCTATGTTCTAATGATGCCTCCGCAAGGAACCTTCTTCTAGCCAAGTCCGCCAGACCTCTGCTATTCCAAAAGATTCCCATCATCTTTCATCATGAAATTTCTTTGTGGTTTGAATTCTCGCGCTTCTACGCATGGCGGATGTAGGATAAACCTTCCTTTTCCAGGACCGTTTTGGCTTATCCCGCACAACCTCTTGGTCCATATAACCAAGGTGCGTATGCGTGTCCAGTCGTGGTTGCAGGGGGGCCGTATACCCCTCTGAAACCGTCTTAGCATCCTCTTCTTGCAACACACTAGTGGGTACTAGATCCTCACAAAGACACTCTAATGCCCCAACCCCTAGAGCATTTCGTTGAAACCTGACTCAGCTCCTGGTCTAGATGGCCTTCGAGTCAGCTTCTTTGTGAAATCCTAGAAAGTCATCAAAGGGGTGGTGATGGCAATTTTTCGGGATTTCTTTTTGGGGTGTTGGCCGCATCCTGACTCATTATGGCATCGTTACATTGATCCCCAAAGTAGTTTAGGAAATAGACATCTGCCAGTTCCAGCCGAACACGGTGATTAACGTGATCTTCCGCATCCTAGCCAAGGCGTACACCATTAGGGTGGTGCCGGTGGTGGCTAGGATTACTCATCTGAACCAATCGACCTTCATTAAGGGACATTTGATCCATGATGGGGTCTTGGTGCTGCATGAGATCATTCAGGAAGTTAAGACTAAACCTCAAAAGGCGGTCTTTTCGAAGATTGATTTTTATAAAGGGTTTCCTATTTTCATGCCCCTGATTGCTTTGTTGTGCTAAGTTTTGCCCTAGGTAACTAACATTGCTCACTTTTCCCCTCCCTCCTCCACCCCCTACTCACAAAAGCCCAACGGAGCACTGTCATCCAATCTAAGCCATTGACCGTTACCTCCTGGCGAGTGGGATTGCATTATATCCTAACAGGTGGGGCCGGGGCAACTTATGACAGGTAGGGCCTAGGTAGGTCACCAGCTCTCTCTCTCTCTCTCTCACACACACCATATTTCGAATAGCCCGGACCTGAGCCGCTCCCCACACAGTCGTCACCGCCGCCGTGCCCGCCTACTAGCCTTATCTAATCCGATCGCCTGCAGGGCGACCAGCGAAAGGTTGCGTCGCACCTACGACACATCTACCTCCCCATACCCAACCCATCACCATCACCCAATCAATCCTAAAATTGATAGAAACCCTCGCCCATGGCCCATTGCTCTGTCGCATCCTTTCATGCCATAACGCGTAGTGGCTTGAGGGGATCTTGAGGGTGGATTTATGACAGTAGCTTGAGAGAGCGTCCTCCGGCAGCAGCTTGAGCTGCATAGACTTGAACAATGTCGAGGGACATCAGCCTCCGTCCCATCCATCGTGGGGAGGATTGGTCAAACCTGGAGCATTCAAGAACTCATGGATACTGGCTCGGTAAGCCTCGATCCCCTTCTAATGTATGATATAACTCGAAAATATGCCTAGGACTTGACCATTGGGCGCGTGAATTGTTGCCTGCCTGACTGAATTATTGCCTGCCTAACTGTAGGATTGATCCAGCACTTGCCTTTTGGCTAGTAGTTAGAATGGAAATTAGCATCCTGTGTGGTACTAAAGTGCATCTTTTGTCTGGATTTTGCTATCCAAAGTTGGTAGAAACAAGTATTTTGTTCAAATTTTTTGTAATTCCCTCTGTTCCAATTATCCCTAGAGCCCAGCCGATGCTATTGATCTGAAATATTTCCATGGTAGTGGGCAAAGATTTGTGCCACTAACTTGTGACAAGCATCCAGGATTACATTTTGGTTTGAATGCTAGCACCCGTTTCGGTAAAATTCACATCGATGCGCTTAAGTCGCCAAAAGAATGGGAAAAGGAAAGGGCGTTGAGAAACCAGTTAACTCTGCTAATAGTGAGCGGCCCTGCACTCCTCATAGGTCCAGACCATCTAAACCTACTGGCAGTGAAATGCGGGCGAGTGGTGCAGAGGATGTAGAAAATGATTCACAGCCTGACGAGGCAGTGCCTCAACACGAAGATGAGGATGAGAGGGTGTACCCTGATTGGTTGATAAATTCAGCAAACAGGCAATGCAGGATGAATACCCGGAGGAGCCCACCCGCCCTGCTAGATTTGATGACACTTGTGATGAAGAGAAAGAGGGGAATGTTGACATGTTGGTTCCAGACAAATACGATGGTGAGGACATGCCAACACTTGAGTGGGAAAGGGACAATCCTCAGCTTACTCCAGGAACAATATTCGAAGTGTTGGTGGACTGTCGGAATGCACTGACTACATACTAGATTCTCACTCAAAATGATTTTGTGATTGACAAGAGTGATCCTGGAAGGTTGACGGTTCACTGCCCATATGAGAGGTGGAGGTGGAGGTTGCATGCCTCCCGTATGCATAGAAAGCACTGTTGCAGGAATGTCTAGCAGTGGAGGGTGGAAAATCCTAGTAGTGGCGAGCAAGGCTCTCAGGGGCACCCGCCACTGACCTCCCGCAACTGCTGAAATGGCATCAGTGGCGACTGGGTGCCCACCACTGGCAACTAGTTAACCAGTGGCAGGCAGAAAATATCGCCCGTCACTAATATAGTTATCATGTCACAAACAGATTTTTGTTCCCATGAATTTACCGTGCTCGAATTTGTACACATGATTTATAAAGAGAAAACTAACAAAAGCTTCGTAGTTGTTCCACTTAAGAGGCTAACATCAATGTACCACATCCATCTTAACAAACTCACTAACACGTCATAAGCTTACATAATGTTCATATCTACCACTTATTTCTAAATGAGGTCAATGCAACCATCATCTGCCACTTGTTGTGGCGGCTCTTCCTTAGCATGATTGCCACTGGTGTCTCAACCATTAGTCTCTTTCTCATCAGAAACTCCCCCCCAGTCGGCCTCATAGAAGGATATACGCCCGCCTGTTTCGGTCTTGTACTTAATGGTGGTGACAACCCCCACTCCAAGGCATACTCCAGCAGAACTGACCGCAGAGATGTTCAGGCCGGAAACCATCTTTGCGGCTAATTTCATAATCACCGTGATTACAAGCACAAAGAGCATGTAATGTTAGACATATCGCGATGTAAGTGTTACATGAACAAAAAAGAGAGGAAATAATACCAAACATACCATGCCATGTTTGACGATGTTTGTCTTGGTTAAACGGTGCACAAGGGGCACCCCCATGTAGTTCTCAGTTGGTGGTAGGATCACCAAGAGATTGTTCCTCTCATTCTGTGTAAGCTTCTTCATTCTTTGAGAGAAAATTGGAGAATTGAATATAACATCATCGCCATCATGACTATATTCTTGGTCATCCTCATCGTCATGGATATCCTCATCATAATGACTATCCTCATCATCGTCACCATCCTCACTATCCTCATCATCGTTACCATCCTCATCATCTTGGCTGAAAAAATAGATAATCTATGACGACCCCGGCTTAATCGTGCACTAACCACACACGCAATTGCGCATGATCAAGCCTAAGGACTCACTTGAAGATATCACAACACAACTCTAAAACATAAATAAATTCATACAAGCTTTATATTACAAGCCAGAGCCTCGAGGGCTCGAATACATAGCTCGATGGCATACAAGCGTCAGCGGAAGCGTCAGATATCTGAGTACAGATATATTACAAAGAGAGAGAGAAAATAGGCCTTCACAGAGGCGGGGTAAAATAAAATACTACGATCGAAAGGCGTAGGCCTCCTGCCCTGGACCCTCCGATCCTACTCCTGGTCGTCAGTCGGCTCCTCGTAGTAGTAGTACTCGCTAGGCGGGTAGTAGTACTGGTCGTCGGCTGGGGCGTCTGGCTCAGGGGCTCCATCGTCTGGTTGCATCAATTGGATATGGGGGAAAAAGAAAGTAAAGCAAACGTGAGTACTCATCCGAAGTACTCAGCAAGCAAGGATCTACACTACATATGCAACATTGTCAAAGGAATGGCTGTATATGTGGACTGGGCTGCAGAAATGCCAGAATAGAGGGGGGAAGCCTAGTCCTATCGAAGACTAGCAGCTTCAACAATCTTCAGTAGTCTTGCAGCATAAGAAGAGAGCAGAGGAACATAATGTAAAGTAGTAGTAGTATCACCGACCTCGACCTGAGATCCTTTCTCGACTCCCCTGCGAGAAAGCAATCCCAGAGCCGTACTATCCAGTTCTCATATCAAGTTCTAGTTGTACCGATCGGGATACAACTCCGAGTGTCCGTTACCATAGGACAGGCTATCGATAGAAGTTTCTTCCCTGCAGGGGTGCACCAACTTACCCACCACGCTCGCTTAACTCTGGCCGGACACACTTTACTGGGTCATGCCTGGCCTCGGCCAAGCAACACGCCGCAACCCGACCTAGGATCTAAAGAGAGGTCAGCACGCCGGACTAACCTATGCCCCTGGGGGTCTTGGGCCTTCGCCCCGGGAACCCTGCACATTACGAGGACGTTTTGGAAGCAGACCTAGCAACCCCTTAATACAAGCGCAGTTGCGTTCCCAGTCCAATCCAAAACGGGCCGCTCCTCGCTGACGTCAGTAGAGCTTCGGCTGATGTATACGACGCAGAATGTGCTATCGGGCCAGAGGCCCCTCGGATCAAATATCCAAACCGTTAAGTGGTTTAGGAGCGCGCGGAAACGAGCAGAGACTCACGATCGATGTGACCCCGTCGCCCCGTCTCGAGGACTTGCGGCAAGGGCTAAGAATGCCCGGCCACGCCTCGTGTTATCTCGCGGGCACCATCCAGGTCAACCCGACTCCACATCACTTCGCAATAAGCTCACGCGGGTACCCCTCAGGGCCGACCCGTCTTTAGTGTCATGGTTTAGTGCAAGTCAACTCAACAACAGTATCTGTGTGTCTGACACCAGGGGAGCCCTGAGGAATCACCCTCGATGGAATCCCACCTGATGTTATAGTCAAGGTGAACGAAGGAGGAATCACCCTCGAGGTCCACACTTGAGGAGTTGCGCGACAATGTCGTTATCGGGGGTGGTGTAGAAGGAATCACCCTCGCTTACCACGACCGAGTAACTAACCTACAAGGTTAACATCAGAAGTGCTGACGAGGTATCATCCTCGGCACTTGACGGTAACCCAGCAGTGTCGGCAACTAAGGGGGAAGTGATGTGCGGTGCCAGGGTCTAGTCTTCAATCCCGATGAGCGGGTCTTCTGACATCCAGCGGGGCAGTCGGGATCAAGTGGGGGTCTCTGTCGGGACTCTACCCAGCCTATACTAATCAGTCTAGGATAACCAGAAAGGTAGCAAGGCAGGTTACAATAATCAGGCTATGCAGAAGATATAGGAAAACAGTAGCAGTAGCAGTTCTAATGCAAGCATAAGAGAGAAGAGAATAGGCGATATAGGCATGCTCAAAATGGGGGTGCTTGCCTGTTTGCTCTGGGGCAAGGGCAAGGTCTTCAGTGGTATCGTCGGGGACGTAGTCGTACTCCTGAGCTGCGTCTACCTCGGGAGCTACGTCAATGTCGGGGTCTACCGAGAGAGAAGAGGGGGAAGAAACAGGTAAACATAATGCAAACAAATGCAATACGGTGCGTGTGATGCTATGATGCAGTGCAGGGTTGCCTAATTATGCATCTAAGTCATTTTAGTTATTTTTAGAATTAATCTGGGATTTATTATCCGACGTGTGTGCACTATTCATCTGCCGTATTCGGGTCCGGAGTTACGAGTTCTTCTACGTAGGGGGTTCCGATGGAGAAACAGACGGCACGATCAGACTCGGCTCGTCGTTCTGAGCAACTTTCATGTTTTAACTTTTTTGATCCGAGCTACGGTTTAAAAGTTATTAATTTTTAAAGATTATTTGAATTTCTGGAATTAATTTTATTAACAGAAAAATGAATTATGATGTCAGCATGATGTCATGCTGACATCAGCAAGTCAACAGCGGCTGTATAGGTCAAACCTGACATGTGGGTCCCAACCAGGTAGCACAGTTAAAATTTAGCACGGTATAGATATAGCCGATCAGGCTAGGAATGATGTGATGGAGTATCCAACTCCCCAGCAACAAAGTACTAGGAGTGCTGAATCACCGAGCGGAATCGATTCATTGTTCGGTGGTCTCGGTTGGAGACAACCCAGAACCCATGGAGTGACTATGTCGGGGAAAGGTATCACTCCATCGGAGAAAATTCATAGGACGTAATATAATAGGATGATATCCTCAAGGTAGTAGGGGGTAATACTCGAGGTAGTTCAGTATAGAGGTTGGACAGGTATATCGATTCGCAGAAGACAAGTGCTTTAACTTGTCCGCGAAATGGTATCAAAGAAGAACAACCCTGGTCGGAACCACGATTGCAAAGGATCAATTCATAGATACAAGATGAACTTGTAACAAGGAAATAATTATTTTTGCGAGCAGCTTCCATGATAAGTTCTACATTGGGTCCATGGGCATGAACACAAAGGTTCAAGGTCGACCCCCACTTCTTCAATGCACAACCTTTCATTCACTTCTCGTTTTTGAAGAAATTGTAGTGCTGAGAATTTATCTGGTGAAGCACCAGAAGAGTATGACTCGCATAACCTTCGAGTTCACACGAATTTAGGGAAAGCATAGGTTCAACCCATTGGGACATTTTTACGAATCTATACAACCATCAACCAATGCAAGGGGTGCGAGTTCGAAAGCAGAGCAACGAAATCAAAATAGATGATACAATTTACCGAAGGTATTAAGTACCAAGGGAAGAGCTCACAAGTTGTTTGAATATGAAGGATACGGTCGGATTTTAATCCAATAAAAGATCAGGTAAACGACAAAGGATCCGAGGTGAGTAGCGGCTCTGAACCAGAAGAAGAAAGAATGTAACGGCATCAGATTATAGTAACATCGGAACAATCCGACGTTTAATTTCAAAGAAGTTATGGTTCAAAAACGAGGGATCAGAAGCAAAAGCTCTGATCAAAAGATGAGTAGGTCGAATGGAGATAGACGGCCAACTTTAGTGTTCCGTCTTGCAGTGATCTCCATCCATGGTTACATGACATGTCCTGGTCAGTAGTCAGTCCCAAGTTAATATGGAGAAGGAATGCACTGTCTCTCCGTGCCATGCAAGCTGGGTGGATATACAGTCGGCAAGAAGTAGAGGATGCTTCGGTGCCAAGGCAATGTCAACGGGGAAGGAACCGTTAAGGTTCTTAGGATAGAAAAGAATCGATCGGATAATTGTCCTCAAAAGAAATCAAGTGATCCGTGAGAGCTAACGGGGTAAGGTTTTAACAACTGGTTCCCCTTGAGAGTCCTCCTGAGGAAAATCGGGAGGCAAGCACATCGAATTAAGGAAGCACTTGGACAACCCAAGTATAAAATTCAGAGGGTTCATGATTTCCAAAGTCAGGAGTGACAATTAGTTCACCTGGGCAAAGGGTCGAGTGATTTGTACAAGCTTAGCTAGACAATCAACCAATACTTGATTGATCGAGAACCAGCTCATGTTCAGAAGAAGGTCTGAACCGAAAAGATAATTTAGAACAATCAACTGATGATTACGTGCCTTCGCACTCATGTTGAATCAATGAGACCAAAATGAGGGTGTCAAAGGATACCAATGAATATAGCCAGACATAAGGATTTAACCACAATTCAGGTCGGCAATGGTATTCAAGAGCGATAGGCTGCAGAGGATCTTTGGAAAATCGAATTGCACTTCAAAGAATTTTGTGAGGCATATGAACAACTGGGGATGAATGAATCCCCGATAATGTGAGGAATTAACCGCAGTGCGAAAGAAGCTGCACGGCAGTAGGCTCAAAGGATTCCCGGATTAATGAGGACTATTTCGGGGTATCTCGCACATAAGTGAGCGACTAGGTATGAAGATACAAACGACAAGAATGGTTAGTTATCCACGGGGGTTTGTCGGTGGTCCGGAACTGCAAAGCAGTGGCACAGGGTCTCGGTTAACATCGAGGAGTATCTTTAGAATCTTCTGATGAAGCAGACGATCATCTGTGGTTAAGGGGCTCTCCGGGAGGAAGTGGTTACGAGAACCTAATGCCGGAGTTAGCAAAATCATTTAACCCGAAAAGAAGAGAGATCAGAGTCCCAGAGTATAGACGAGGAATAAAAGATCCCAATACCACCCAATCGGCGACGTGGGCCCGTAAGCCACACAGCAAAGTTAGTAAAACAGTTTTGGACCACTAGACTCAACTTCGGCCAAGGAGTTGGATAGGGGGATTCCTAGAGGCAGTCGGCTCTGATACCAACCTGTGACGACCCCGGCTTAATCGTGCACTAACCATACACGCAATTGCGTACGATCAAGCCTAAGGACTCACTTGAAGATATCACAACACAACTCTAAAACATAAATAAATTCATACAAGCTTTATATTACAAGCCAGGGCCTCGAGGGCTCGAATACATAGCTCGATGGCATACAAGCATCAGCAGAAGCGTCAAATATCTGAGTACAGATATATTACAAAGAGAGAGAGAAAATAGGCCTTCACAGAGGCGGGGTAAAATAAAATACTACGATCGAAAGGCGTAGGCCTCCTGCCCTGGACCCTCCTATCCTACTCCTGGTCGTCAGTCGGCTCCTCGTAGTAGTAGTACTCGCCAGGCGGGTAGTAGTACTGGTCGTCGGCTGGGGCGTCTGGCTCAGGGGCTCCGTCGTTTGGTGGCATCAATTGGATATGGGGGAAAAAGAAAGTAAAGCAAACGTGAGTACTCATCCGAAGTACTCAGCAAGCAAGGATCTACACTACATATGCAACATTGTCAAAGGAATGGCTGTATATGTGGACTGGGCTGCAGAAATGCCAGAATAGAGGGGGGAAGCCTAGTCCTATCGAAGACTAGCAGCTTCAACAATCTTCAGCAGTCTTGCAGCATAAGAAGAGAGCAGAGGAACATAATGTAAAGTAGTAGTAGTAGTATCATCAACCTCGACCTGAGATCCTTTCTCGACTCCCCTGTGAGAAAGCAATCCCAGAGCCGTACTATCCAGTTCTCATATCAAGATCTAGTTGTACCGATCGGGATACAACTCCGAGTGTCCGTTACCGTAGGACAGGCTATCGATAGAAGTTTCTTCCCTGCAGGGGTGCACCAACTTACCCACCACCCTCGCTTAACTCTGGCCGGACACACTTTACTGGGTCATGCCCGGCCTCGGCCAAGCAACATGCCGCAACCCGACCTAGGCTCTAAAGAGAGGTCAGCACACCGGACTAACCTATGCCCCCGGGGGTCTTGGGCCTTCGCCGCGGGAACCCTGCACGTTGCGAGGACGTTTTGGAAGCAGACCTAGCAACCCCTTAATACAAGCGCAGTTGCGTTGCCAGTCCAATCCAAAACGGGCCGCTCCTCGCTGACGTCAATAGAGCTTCAGCTGATGTATACGACGCAGAACGCCCATACTATGCCCACGTGATGGTTAGTGCTATCGGGCCAGAGGCCCCTCGGATCAAATATCCAAACCGTTAAGTGGTTTAGGAGCACGCAGAAACGAGCAGAGACTCATGATCGATGTGACCCCGTTGCCCCGTCTCGAGGACTTGCGGCAAGGGCTAAGAATGCCCGGCCACGCCTCGTGTTATCTCGCGGGCACCATCCAGGTCAACCCGACTCCACATCACTTCGCAATAAGCTCGCGCGGGTACCCCTCAGGGCCGACCCGTCTTTAGTGTCATGGTTTAGTGCAAGTCAACTCAACAAATGTATCTGTGTGTCTGACACCAGGGGAGCCCTGAGGAATCACCCTCGATGGAATCCCACCTGATGTTATAGTCAAGGTGAACGAAGGAGGAATCACCCTCGAGGTCCACACTTGAGGAGTTGCGCGACAATGTCGTTATCGGGGGTGGTGTAGAAGGAATCACCCTCGCTTACCACGACTGAGTAACTAACCTACAAGGTTAACATCAGAAGTGCTGATGAGGTATCACCCTCGGCACTCGACGGTAACCCAGCAGTGTTGGCAACTAAGGGGGAAGTGATGTGCGGTGCCATGGTCTAGTCTTCAATCCCGATGAGCGGGTCTTCTGACATCCAGTGGGCAGTCGGGATCAAGTGGGGGTCTCTGTTGGGACTCTACCCAGCCTATACTAATCAGTCTAGGATAACCAGAAAGGTAGCAAGGCAGGTTACAATAATCAGGCTATGCAGCAGATATAGGAAAACAGTAGCAGTAGCAGTTCTAATGCAAGCATAAGAGAGAAGAGAATAGGCGATATAGGCATGCTCAAAATGGGGGTGCTTGCCTGTTTGCTCTGGGGCAAGGGCAAGGTCTTCAGTGGTATCGTCGGGGACGTAGTCGTACTCCTGAGCTGCGTCTGCCTCGGGAGCTACGTCAATGTCGGGGTCTACCGAGAGAGAAGAGGGGGAAGAAACAGGTAAACATAATGCAAACAAATGCAATACGGTGCGTGTGATGCTATGATGCAGTGCAGGGTTGCCTAATTATGCATCTAAGTCATTTTAGTTATTTTTTAGAATTAATCTGGGATTTATTATCCGACGTGTGTGCACTATTCATCTGCCGTATTCGGGTCCGGAGTTACGAGTTCTTCTACATAGGTGGTTCCGATGGAGAAACAGACGCCTTGATCAGACTCGGCTCGTCGTTCTGAGCAACTTTCATGTTTTAACTTTTTCGATCCGAGCTACGGTTTAAAAGTTATTAATTTTTAAAGATATTACACCAATATAAATAAATAATGAGTTCACAACAGTACCAAAGTGGTGATTTATTTTTCTTATACTAACGGATCTCATGAGTTTTCTGTTGTGAAGTTTTGAAGTTTTGGGTAAAGATTTGATTGATTATGGAATAAGGAGTGGCAGGAGCCTAAGCTTGGGGATGCCCAAGGCACCCCAAGGTAATATTCAAGGATAACCAAGAGCCTAAGCTTGGGTATGTCCCGGAAGGCATCCCCTCTTTCGTCTTCAATCCATCGGTAAATTTACTTGAGGCTATATTTTTATTCACCACATGATATGTGTTTTGCTTGAAGCGTCTTGTATGATATGAGTCTTTGCTTTTTAGTTTTCCACAATCATCCTTGCTGTACACACCTTTTGAGAGGGACACGCATGAATCGTGAGTTTATTAGAATACTCTATGTGCTTCACTTATATCTTTTGAGCTAGGCAATTTGCTCTAGTACTTCATTTATATCTTTTTAGAGCACGGCGGTGGCTTTATTTTATAGAAATTGATGAACTCTTTTGCTTCACTTATATTATTTTGAGAGTCTCTAAACAGCATGGTAATTTTCTTAGGTTATGAATTTAGTCCTAATATGATGGGCATCCAAGAGGGATATAATAAAAACTTTCATATAAAGTGCATTGAATACTATGTGAAGTTTGATTCCTTATGATTGTTTTGAGATATAAAGATGGTGATATTAGAGTCATGCTAGAGAGTAATTGTGGATTGGTCGAAATACTTGTGTTAAAGTTTGTGATTCCCGTAGCATGCACGTATGGTGAACCGTTATGTGATGAAGTCGGAGCATGATTTATTTATTGATTGTCTTCCTTATGAGCGGCGGTCGGGGACGAGCGATGGTCTTTTCCTACCAATCTATCCCCCTAGGAGCATGTGTATAGTACTTTGTTTCGATAGCTAATAGACTTTTGTAATAAGTATGTGAGTTCTTTATGACTAATGTTGAGTCCATGGATTATACGCACTCTCACCCTTCCACCATTGCTAGCCTCTCTAGTACCGCGCAACTTTCGCCAGTGCATTACACCCACAATATACCTTCCTCAAAATAGCCACCATACCTACCTATTATGGCATTTCCATAGCCATTCCGAGATATATTGCCATGCAACATCCACCGTTCCGTTTATTATGATACGCTTCATCATTGGCATATTGCTTTGCATGATCATGTAGTTGACATCGTATTTGTGGCAAAGCCACCATTCATATTTTTTATACATGTCAGTCTTGAGTCATTGCACATCCCGGTACACCGCCGGAGGCATTCATATAGAGTCATATATTTGTTCTAAGTATCGAGTTGTAATTCTTGAGTTGTAAAGTAAATAAAAGTGTGATGATCATCATTATTAGAGCATTGTCCCATGTGAGGAAAGGATGATGGAGACTATGATTCCCCCACAAGTCGGGATGAGACTCCGAACGAAAAAAAAGAGGCCAAAGAGACCAAAATAAAAAATTGAGAGAAAATAAAGAAGGGGCAATGCTACTATCCTTTTTCCACACTTGTGCTTCAAAGTAGCACCATGATCTTCATGATAGAGAGTCTCCTATTTTGTCACTTTCATATACTAGTGGGAATTTTTCATTATAGAACTTGGCTTGTATATTCCAATGATGGGCTTCCTCAAATTGCCCTAGGTCTTCATGAACAAGCGAGTTGGATGCACACCCACTTAGTTTCTTTTTGAGCTTTCATACACTTATAGCTCCAGTGCATCCGTTGCATGGCAATCCCTACTCACTCACATTGATATCTATTGATGGGCATCTCCATAGCCCGTTGATATGCCTAGTTGATGTGAGACTATCTCCTTCTTTTTGTCTTCTACACAACCAGCATATTCTATTCCACCTATAGTGCTATATCCATGGCTCACGCTCATGTATTGCGTGAAAGTTGAAAAAGTTTGAGAACATCAAAAGTATGAAACAATTGCTTGGCTTGTCATCGGGGTTGTGCATGATTTAATACTTTGTGTGATGAAGATGGAGCATAGCCAGACTATATGATTTTGTAGGGATAACTTTCTTTGGCCATGTTATTTTGAGAAGACATGATTGCTTTATTAGTATGCTTGAAGTATTATTGTTTTTATGTCAATAATTAAAATTTTGTTTTGAATCTTATGGATCTGAATATTCATGCCACAATAAAGAAAATTACATGGATAAATATGTTAGGTAGCATTCCACATCAAAAATTCTGTTTTTATCATTTACCTACTCGAGGACGAGCAGGAATTAAGCTTGGGGATGCTTGATACGTCTCCAACGTATCTATAATTTTTGATTGTTCCATGCTATTATATTATCTATTTTGGATGTTTTATATGCATTAATATGCTATTTTCTATTATTTTTGGGACTAACTTATTAACCCAGAGCCCAGTGCCAGTTTCTATTTTTTCCTTGTTTTTGAGTTTCGCAGAAAAGGAATATCAAATGGAGTCCAAACGGAATAAAACTTTACGATGATTTTTCTTGGACCAGAAGACACCTACGAGACTTGGAGATGAAGTCAGAAGACCCACGAGGCGACGACAAGCCATAAGGGCGCGCCCTAGGGGGGCGCCCCCTGGCTTGTGGGCCCCTCGGGAGTCCACCGACCTCCCTCTCAGCTCTATAAATCCTCAAATATTCCATTATCAACAGAGGCATCCACGAAAATACTTTTCCGCCGCCGCAACCTTCTGTTCCCCTGAGATCCCATCTTGGCGCCTTTTCCGGCGATCTGCCGGAGGGGGATTCGACCACGGAGGGCATCTACATCAACCCTATTCCCCTTCCGATGAAGCGTGAGTAGTTTACCTCAGACCTACGGATCCATAGCTAGTAGCTAGATGGCTTCTTCTCTCTCTCTATGATCTTCAATACCATGTTCTCCTCGATGTTCTTGGAGTTCTATACGATGTAATATTCTTTTGCGGTGTGTTTGTCGAGATCCGATGAATTGTGGATTTATGATCAGATTATCTATGAATATTATTTGAATCTTCTTTGAATTCTTATATGCATGATTTGATATCTTTGTATTTCTCTTTGAATTATCGGTTTGGTTTGGCCAACTAGATTGGTTTTTCTTGCAATGGGAGAGGTGCTTAGTTTTGGGTTCAATCTTGCGGTATCCGCAACAGCAAACATACTTGCAGTGGCGGGCAACCCTTCGCACCCGCCACTATATACATATCCTTTTTCCAGATAACTGCCGGCTTACACAGACAACTCTCTTTTTCTAAATCATTTGGACTTCAAACTTTTTGCATGGTTAATACACACCATCCTAAACTCCATGGTCGAATTTGGCCTTTTTTTTAGTATGTTTGCTGTTTTCCATACATTGACTAATTTTTCGGCCACTAAAAAGATTAGAACGCTCTTCAATTGGAAAAAACATGCAAACGAGCTTCGAATGTGATAAAATTTGGCATGGTGTCTTCATTCGACCCATGTAGGGTGTAGTAAAAAATTTAGATCGTTACAACAAAAACTTGATGCACCTCATGTACAAATCGAACACTCTCCCCCAAAGTGTCAGGGTTTCGAACGGAAACCGCCACCTTACACACACAACTACATTTTTCCTAAATAATTTGGACTTCAAAATTTTCCCATGGTTAATACACACCATCCAAAACTCCATGCTCGAATTTGGCAGGATGCTCTTCGATAGGAAAGTGCGTGCAAACGAGCTTCAAATGTGATGAAATTTGTCATGGTGTCTGCAGGGCAAAATACCGTCAGATCCCTCGGTAGGGGTCCAAGCGCCACTAGAAGTCATGGATCAGAGGTCACACGAGGGGTTTATCCAGGTTCAGGCCTTCGGAGTGTAATATCCTATGTCCTGCTGGTTTAGATGATTCATAATGGAGGGATACCTTGTGTGAAGGGGTTAAAATGGTGAATGAGATTGTTAGCAAGAGTTCTCCTATCTGCGAATAGACGATCAATGAGTACCCTAGACCTCCCTTTATATAGGCAGGAGAGGTCTAGGGTTTACATGGCAGATGCGATATGGGGCTGCCGCCCTCTATTCTTGGAGACCATGAAGGTTGTCTTCGCCTCCTAGGGTTTGCTCCTTCCCTGGGCCTGGTGGGCCCCGTGTCTTGGATGGGGCCGGGCTCCTGGGTGTTAGCCACTCCTGGTACAGGACACAGTCAATAGCCCTCGAGCGTGGTGGAGGTCGCAGGAAAGGTTGCGAGACCTCCGACGGGCTCTTATATTGCCTTATCTTCCTGGAGCCTCGCCATGATGCTGATGCTTGACTGCTTGCGTGAGTTTCCGGAGCTCCGCTTTCCGGGACATCACCGTCTTGGTCTTCCTATTATTCTTCTAGTCATGCCATTGTAGTCGCGGGCCTCTGTGCTTTGCCTCCAGATTTGACGGGGGGGCACATCTCTTGCTTTTTCTGAAGATCCACCCTCGTGAACCGTCACATCAATGTGGAGCATGAAGTTAGCCAGGCCTCGGCTCATTATGGCAAGCCTGCCCAGATTCCTGCATCTGCGAGTCATGAATGGTAACCGCCCACAGGAAGTGGGACACGTGGCATGCGTAGACGCCTCAATTTTCGGCTCGCCTCTAGTTGGCCATAACAGCGGCAGGGAGGAAGAGTGAGATTCATTCCACCTCCATCTTCTTCCTTGTGCCCCTGCCTCCTTCACTCTGCTTCGTTTCGCCATCGCCATTGTGACGTTCATCGTCTTTGGGCCCACCACTTCCTCCCTTGAGCAAGGAGAAATGGGTCGACCGAGCTCCTCTACCAGCGCCCGCGGCATGTAGGCGACCAAGAAGACGGAGAAGAAATAGAAAGCAAAGGTTTCTGCTGCCATCGTCAAGCCGCAGCCTAGCGCCAACATTTTCGTCAGCTGGTGGACCCGCTCCATTGTCTTCATCGAGGACGTCCAGATGCAGAGGGCGGAGGGGTCATTCCCATCTGACCTCACGTACCAGATTCCTTTGTCCATGGAGGAGTTCACGGCGTCGCCATCTGGTGCGCGTGTGCTCCATCTGGACTTCTTTGAGCGGGGTCTTGGCTTCCCCCTGCATCCATTCACTGGGGGCTTCTCTTTTTCTTTGGCATTCAACTTCATCATCTCAACCCCACTAGCACTCTACACATTGTGAACTTCATAACGTTCTGCGAGTGCTTTCTTGGGGCCGCCCCTCATTTCGACCTCTTCTGGCGATTCTTCAGCGTCAAGGGTCAAATGAGCGGCAGCTCCGTCCGTGACATCGGAGGGGCCAGTCTTCAACTACGACCTCACTCCTCCTTCTTCGCTATGGCCCTCCCAAAGTTGATGGGGTCCTGGTAGAAGAAGTGGTTTTACGTGTTCGGCATTGAGGCCGACCTGCCGGCCATCTCTAGCAATCCCCCGGAGCGCCTGAGCTCTTGGGAATCTCTAACTGACCTCTCTGACGGTACGGAGCTTCTGATGAAGGCCATTGCTACTTCTTGAGCTTGCGTTGATTTTTCCCTTGAAGAGGAAAGGGTGATGCAGCAAAGTAGAGATAAGTATTTCCCTCAGTTAAGAACCAAGGTATCAATCCAGTAGGAGGCACAAGCAAGTCCCCAATAGATGCACCTGCACAAACTAACAAACACTTGCACACAATGCGAAAAAGGAGTTGTCAATCCCTTCATGATCACTTGCAAGGATGAGATCTGATAGAGATAGGTATAAAAGTTAAATAAAAGTGCAAAATAAAGTAAATATAAATAAAGTGCAGCAAGGTATTTTTGTAATTTTGTTTTTATAGATCTGAAAATATATGATGAGAAATAGACCCGGGGGCCATAGTTTTCACTAGAGGCCTCTCTCTTGAAAGAAACATACGATGGGTGAACAAATTACTGTTGAGCAATTGATAGAAAAGCGCATAGTTATGACGACATCTAAGGCAATGATCATGAATATAGGCATCAGGTCCGTGACAAGTAGACCGACACCTGCCATCATCTACTACTATTACTCCACACATCGACCGCTATCCAGCATGCATCTAGTGCATTAAGTTAACAAGAACGAAGGAATGCCTTAAGCAAGATGACATGATGTAGAGGGATAAACTCAAGCAATATAATATAAACCCCATCTTTTTATCCTTAATGGCAACAATACAATACGTGCCTCGCGACCCCTTCTGTCACTGGGTGAGGACACCGCAAGATTGAACCCATCACAAAGCACCTCTCCCATTGCAAGATAGATCAATCTAGTTGGCCAAACCAAATCAATAGATCGAAGAGAAATGCAAAGCTATCTTAATCATGCATAAAAGAGTTCAGGGAAGACTCAAATAATATTCATAGATAATATGATCATAAATCCAAAATTCTTCGGATCTCAACAAACGCACCGCAAAAGAAGATTGCATCAAATAGAACTCCAAAAACATCGAGGAGAACATTGTATTGAAGATCAAAGAGAGAGAAGAAGCCATCTAGCTACTAGCTATGGACCCGTAGGTCTGTGGTAAACTACTCACACATCATCGGAAGGGCAGCAAGGTTGATGTAGAAGCCCTTCGTGATCAAATCCCCGTCCGGCGGAGTGCCGGAAAAGGCCCCAAGATGGGATCTCATGAGAATAGAAGCTTGTGGTGGCGGAAAAGTATTTGTGGTGTGCCCTCTGGTCACTGGTACAACGAGATGCTATACAAACAGTTTTTAACCCCTTTCCGCGACGGCATTTTAAACCATCGCTAGGCGAGTGTGGGCGATGGGGGGTCCTTGCCACACGACCCAAAAACCGTCGGGGATAGGGAGCCATGATGCATACAGTTGTCCCTATAAAACTGTTTTTGTTATCTGGAATATCCCAAATGCTCCATCCTTGCTACTCGTTTGTGCTCGCATTGCCATCGCAGTTGGTATTCTGTGGTGCTACGTTTATGATGCGCGACCCATCACAAACAGTTCACGATTATAGAACATGTACGATAAGCAGACAATCACACACATTTACTTTTCCTCTACTGTATGCGATTCGATGTAAGAGTGCATACAGTTGTCCCTATAAAACTGTATGCAAAGCTTGAATATATCCCACATGATTCATGCATCATACCCGCGTCGGATGAAGACCTATCGCACGCGTTCTTCTATGACCAAACATTTGCGATGCACACATCATCATAAACAGACCATAATTGCAAGCGTGTGTGATAAGGTGACTTTTGCAAACATTTAATAAGAAGGAAATGTTTGCGATGCTGTTGTTAATCCCAAATATTTTTTCTTGGCTAATCGTGTGTGCAGTAAAGATTGATCGCACACGTAGTGAATCCGAGAAACGTGTCTGATCTCCACGTTTATCGCAGACGTTTTGCTTTCGCAAACCGTATGCAGTGTAATCCCTAATTTAAACCCTAATTTATCCCTAATTTAATCCCTGCATTTAAAAATCATAGATTTTGAATTTGAAAGTAGGCAATCACTTATTTCATATCGAACTATGATTATTACAAATATAGGTTCAAGCACGGATGCATAATTTGATGCATAGGTACATATACTGAAGAACTACAGAAGCACCAAGTAAAGAATGATGAACCACAGTTGTACTAAAGACTGTAAAGAGAGAGGCGAAATACATTCTGGTTGCTGGAGAAGGTGAAGTGGAATGCCCATATTGTGCCCTCCTCCATGCGTAATGCACGCACGACTCTAGGCCAACCCCTTGTGATGGTTGCCCGCCCATCCTTCATTGTCTTCATTAGGACTTCTCGATGCTCATTGTAGTATGGATGAAATACTTTAACCTTCATTGCGTGTCCACCAATCATGTACTTTGCGATGTAATCTTGAGTAAACTGCTTTGGGAACCACTACAAACAAAAAAGATTCAGACATTGTTGTCTAACAACTCATTATGGGCAGTAAAAAGAGAAGGCTGCAGAGTTTGTAGTTACCATCCTACAGGTCACTGTTGTGTTGGATAGAGCGTAAACAAATAATTTGCTTGCCATCGTTTGTATCTTTTTGCTAATAATCCTTATCAGTTTCCTCACTTGATGCATGTTCATGCATATCTCATTGCCCCATATGCAAAAAGGGTCGATGCGTGGACCTTTGCTAAGGGCATATGTAGCTACAAGCAACAAGTCAATATTAGAAGCTAACAAGTGTCCAGGCCTGGATCTATATGCACTACATTATGGAACAACGGGGGGAGTACAAGTCGAGGGATGAAACTAACCTCGGCAGAAAATGCTGGCCAGTCCCGTTGTTATCCTGCAGAAGTAGTGGAAAGGCATGATAAGTACAGCAACCTTAACATCAAACAAATATAGCCAAGGTAAACAACATCATCTCCAAATGATAGCTTGAATGTGTTGGTTTCAGCATGCTATTAAAGCGGATATAAAATGGAAGGGAATGTTACCTACAACAGGCTTAACAGCCATCAAATATTGCAATTCAAACTGGTATTGTTGAAAATGAATTGAACGTAGCTCATGCTTAAACATCACACTAGATAAATGTGCAAAACTAAAATAAAGGGCATGGGTTAATTACACCAGGCGTAACTGGAACCAAATATAGCCGTTCAAACTGGTATTGATGAAATCAAGCGGCACAGTTCCGACTTGCACAAAATGAACATCACATTGTGAATGACTGAAATAAAAAAGGCATAAATGATTAGTATAACAACCAAATATAGCCATTGAAAACTGGACAGAGTCTCACTGCAACCAAGCTAACAAGAAAATACAGATAAACAGGGCATATACTTGAAAACTGGATAAATGCTCAGTGCAACCAACGTAACAAGCAAATACAGATAAACAAGGCATCTGCTTGAAAACTGGACAAATGCTCACTGCAACCAACCTAACAACCAAAACAGATAAACAAGGCATCTGCTTGAAAACTGGACAAATGCTCACTGCAACCAACCTAACAACCAAAATAGATAAACAAGGCATTTGCTTGACAACTGGACAAATGCTCACTGCAACCAACCTAACAACCAAATACAGATAAACAAGGCATCTACTCACTATGAACAACCAAATATAGCCATTCGTGAAACTGAAGTGGACAATTCATACTTAAACATCACATAGCCCTATTGAACATTACATTTTTGCATAACTGAAATAATTAAACACGACAGGGTTAAAACAACGCATGGCAAAAGCTACTACAACAAAGGGTACGGGTTGGCAAGCTAGAAAATGTAAGATTTGCTGATAGGATGTTGCCTCACATGTCATGGACGGGATCCTTCCAGTTGGAAGAGCACAGACCCATGGTGCGCTCTCTGATGTTGTAGATGGGCTGTTTCACCTTGGAAGAACCTTTGTGGGTGCCCTCCTTGTGGCCGTGGTCGATGAGATCTGACTTGACAATTCAGGATCCCAAGCCGCCGCAGTAGAACATGTCCTTCAGAAATGACAAAATGGGCTCGATGGCGTACAAGGATCGCAAAGCCTTGACCACGTGGCGGAGGAGATCAGTGGCAGGGCTGTCAAAGAGATCGACAGCGGTTGAACCAGAGGGGTTGGGGATGTACCACTTAACCTGTGACATGGCCCGCGTGAAGCCATTGTTGTCGATGAGCTTGATGTCGTAGCCAGCTTTCCCAAGATACAGTAATACGCTAGCCCGCTGACGTGAAGCCTTCGGCCTGGCAACATAGTCAACGTCCTCGCCGGCTTCCACGGTGAGGTGTTGCTCCGGGATCAACAAGTCGGGACGAACGGTGGCCACCTCGCCAACATCCGTCGGAGAGGCCATGATAAACCTCTTTTTGGCTGAACGCTCGTCGGGCTCCCCGGGATACGTGGCCGGGCTTAGGATGCGACTCTCTAGAGCAGGGGATGTGGATCTGGCGGGGAGGAACACCGCAGGCCTCATCTAAAAACTCAGTGGGGCGAAGGTATGGGAATCGCTGGGTAACCTAAACTTTATTATCTAAGCTAGGAGGAACGGGCAGACCAGCAGGGGTTGGTGGCGACGGCGATGATCTAGGGTTCTAGGGGGAAGGGGGTGGGTGGGGGGACTGTGGAGGGGGGTGGTGTTTGAGGATATGCCGCGGCTATTGAAAATTTTAGTAATGGTGGGTGGAGATGGTGGTGGACGAGGGAGGGCGACGGTTCAACACTACAAAAAAAAGACACATCCGTGACATTTTGTGCCGAACAAAAAAAAATGTCATGCTTATGACACTTCTATGACGATAATTGTGACAAACCATGTATCATCATAGATGTGGTGGGCTCCTACTTCTATGACAAAAAATCATGACATAAAATGGGCTTTTTGTCCTAGGCGGGCCGGGGACGCACCAGCATGACATTCTTTGGGCCGTCCATGACGGAAGAAATCATGGTAGAAGCGAGGGCGAGGAAAATTTCGGGGAGTTCCCGGTTACGGTGGGTGGTCGGGGCCGAGCGATGCATGGAGGGATTGCGCGTTTCTCTCATACACGTACGCGCGTGTGTGCGAGGCGTTGAGCTCTAACTGAACCCGAGCGAGGCGTTCGCTTACTGAACCTGAGTGATTGCACTAGCTACGTTACTGAACCCGAGAGATCGATCCCATGGTTGTTAACTAAACCCGAGAGATTCCTTCACGACTGCTGCTAACTGAAGCCGATTGAACCTACTGCTGCCTCTTAATGAACAGTGACTGTTGTTGGGGGTTGGATGAACAGTTTCTGGTGGGGGTTGGATGAACAGGACCCCGCGGTAGTAGAGGCCGTTGCCGCTGGATGAACAAGACCCCGATCGAGGAGGCCGCCACACACCCGAGCCGGTTGGGGTGGATGAACAGGACCCCGTGGAGGGCTGGTTGAACAGTAGCCGGTGGAGGCTGGATGAACATGACCCCGTGGATGAACAGTAGCTAGTGGAGGCTGGAGGAAGTCAACGATGGATGAACAGTAGCAGGTGGAGGCTGGAGGAAGTCGATGGTGGATGGATGAACAGTGTCCCGTGGAGGCTCGAGCGATGCACTAGACGGTGGATGAACAGTAGCCCGTGGAGTCCCGTTTGGCGGTACGCCACACCCCTCCCGATGAATAGGACTCCGTTTCGGGCGTAGGCGCTCCAACACAAGCCCGTTTCCTCCGTTTTGCGGTACGCCACACCCCTCCTGATGAACAGGACCCCGTTTTGACTGTAGGCGCTCCAACACAAGTCCATTTCCTCCGTTTCACGATAAGCCACACCCCTCCCGATCAATAGCACCCCGTTTCGATCGTAGGAGCTCGAACACAAGTCAGTTTCCTCCGTTTTCCGGTACGCCAGACACCTCCCAATGAACAGGATCGCGTTTCAACCGTAGCCGGTCGAACAGAAGGCTGTTTCCTCCATACTGCGGTACGCCAGACCCCGTTTCGGTTGTTCTGTCCAAGCCGGTTGGCTCCCGATGAACATGACGCATTCCGTTGCCTCCCGATGAACACGACACAGTTTCTCCGTTCCGATCCAGCCGGTTGGCTTCCGATGAATTGGACGCCGTTGCTGCCGTCCGTTGCCTCTCCATGTACACGAGCCCTGGCCGTACGTATGCGCGAGTAGGTGTTCGAGACCGCGCCCGTATGTATGTACGTGGCCATATTTTTTGGCATCTGGCTGTACGTACGTGTACACGGTTTAGACTAGACTGCCTGAACTGCTACGTCGGGGGCTCTACTACTACACGTGCCGCTGCTTGCTCGGCCACGGTTCATCGTTGCAGAGAGACCGATCGACCAGTATGTACGTACACGTTCGCGACCAGACAGACAAGGCTACATACGCTTCGATCGGGTGGGTCCTAGCTGTCAGGGAGGATAAGGACGCACTTCCTTGCATGCAAAGATATAGCTGGAGGGTCCCAGCTGTCAGGGGAAAGAATCATTTTTTTTCACGCCTAATATGGAGGCACGTCCTTGCGTCCAAAGATATAGCTGGTGGGTCCCAGCTGTCAGGGGGGAAACGTTTTTTTTTCACAAAATACAGAGGCCCTTTCGGTGGACCCGCACTGTTAGGTGGATGAATCATTATTTTGCGTGTAATATGGAGGCACTTCCTTGCTGCGGCCGTGGACCCAGCTGTCAGCCTCTCCACGTACAGTCCTCTTCCGATGTAAGTTATTCCTTAACCACGTTGACCATGCCGCGCCGAGAGCACCAAGGCGGTGGACGACGGCGAGGCCTAGGAAGGGAATGACCTGGAGCCGGGGAAGACTCGGCAGTTGTTTCCCACGCGGAGGGGAGTACGAGGGTTTACTGGTTCGGCTGCAGTGTGAGGCTACCGTCACCGGAGAATAACAGGAGGTCTGGGTGAGTACAGGGATGGCCAGGCCAACGATGGGAGTAGGGTGGGGCAGTGAGGCCTGCGCGGCAGCACAGCCGGCCACGGGAGGAGGGAGCAGGCAGTCCCGCCGGCGCTGGTTTGAGCGGCTGGAGCAGGAAGAGCAGAGATTGAATAAGCACCATGGCCATTGGATGGACATCCAACAATCACTGCTCTTGTGTGTTAACTAAATTGACACGGCCATGCATGCGTGTCAACCTTTTTTTTAGGAAAACGTACGTGTCAACCTAGTAGGCCCACAAGTCAGCCTCAAATATGTGGTAAACAGCATACAACCCATCTGCCATTATTGCTAATAAATATACAGCCCATTGGCTAATTCTTAAGGATTTTTTTTGAAGCCCGTATTCTTTTTGTTACCATTACAGCCCATATTCTGGCCACGGTTAAAAATTCAACGAAATTTTCATATTTTGGTGCGGTCCGAACTGTTTTTAATCCCAAAATTTCGAATCACGTTCAAACTAATTTAAAAATAATAAATTTATATCAATTTAAAATACAACATATTTTTCCCCGCAAAAAAACAATTAAATTTGAAATCTCGAAATCTTAAAAAAAGATATTTGAAACTAATTGCCGGTTTGCTATGTTTTTAAAAATTACATCCCATTTCTTACTACTTCATTTTCTGGGCAAGCGACCTTAAGATTTGTAGCCCAGCAGGGCTGAGAAAGCAAGTAGGACTTCGTTGGGTATTTCTTCAGAAAAGGTAGAACTGGGCTAGCCATTTTCAGAAAGAAAAAAACACAACTGGGCTCATGATGTGGTAAACACAAAATAAAACCCTGGATAGACGGGCCACAGCCCCCGCACAGCCCCGTTGTTACCCTGATCCGTCCCTAAAACTAGTAAATAACAACTACTTGTTCCTCAAAAAAAAATAACAACTGCGCGACCTGCTGGGTCCCTGATGTCAGCCGCTCGTTGTGTAATTCTCTTGTTTATTGACTACCTTGACAATGGCATGGGCCCCAGATGTCCAACCATTAGGAGGAACCATTTTTTGGGCTTGTAATAATGAGGCACTTGCTTGCGTACTGCCATGACCCTGGTTCGTCCCTACTGTTATCCTCTCCACGTACGGTCATCTCCTTATTCCTCTCGGTTGTTGACCACATTGACAACGCCAAACGGTGGTGCACCACGCACGGCGAGCGAACTAAGGCGGAGGACTACGGCGAGGCCTCGGACGGAACGAATAGGAGTCGTGGAAGATGTGCCAGTCTAGTCGCAGGCAGAGGGGAGTATGAGGGTTGACTGGTTCGGGTGCGGGTGCGTGTAGGGGCTGACGTCGCTGGAGAATAACAGGACGTGTGGGGGAATAGAGGGATGGGCTGGCCAACGTTTGAGGGTATGGTATGGCGGCGGAGGCACAGCCAGCCGTGGGAGGCAGGAGCAGGCAGAACCGACGGGGTGGTTTGGTTTGGGCGGATGGAGGAAGAAGACAAGAGATAGAAGATACACGACAAATGTTGGATGTCAATCCAATGGCTGGTAGGCAGAATCATTTGTTGACTAATAAGTCGACACCACCTTGGATAGGCTTTTTCCTCGTGGGTCCCAAATGTCAGAATCCAAATTTGTCATGGCCATGCAGCCTTTCTTATGAAAATTTACAGCCCATTTGGTGTGTTAGTTCAAAATAAGTTTGTGGTGCTGGTGGGGGCTAATCACTTGGGTTCTGTAATGCACAGTGTGCTCAAGCAGCCGGCGAGAGTGATGTTATTTCCCTTAGTTGGGATTTGTTACAATATTTCTCTCTTAATTAAACAAATGGCAAGCCATTCGCCTTGTTTCAAACAAAATATGACAGTTACAGCCGAGTTGAAACCCATATTACAAACTGTACAAAAGCATGAGGGTTAATTGTTCATCAGGTTTAGACAAAACCCAGATTGAAAAGGGCAACAACATCTAACTCCAGCACTGTTTTCGGCAGTCACAGTCAAATGGATCGGTCAGGTCCATAGAATGAACATCCTGGGTCGTAAAATTTACTAGATTATGACCACAAGATGTTGTAAACAGAAGCATGGCACGTTCAGAAGCCCTTTTGTCCACCGGAAACTCCTTTTTTTGGTCTTCGACATACCCATCCGTCAAAACCATGCTGCTGATAAACTTAAGCCTGATGGACAATAGTAACCTCATATTCAGTAGGAAGAATGTGACAAATCTAGTGTTTGCATGGTTGGCTACATATCGTTCCAACGTTATTGTCTTCAATCGAATGTCATGAGAAGTGAGGAAATCCCGGTGCTTACGAATCCACCGATTGGTTATAACTTTCCTACCCTATCCTGTTGCCTAAATAGACATGAAGATTGAAAACAGTTAAGGTCTAAAAAAAGAGTGTCGAAAGAGCAACAACTGAACTGTTAATTCTAGTACACTATATGCGGGCTTCCAATGTGCGTGAAATTATCACCTTTATATACAACTTCTCCAGACATGGAAAGCATTGCAGCAAGCCAATAATCTTGTTCAGATCAAAACTATTCATATGGATATATAAGATCTTGACAGAATCCAGCACCATTGATAGGCTATCCATGGACAAACTCTTCATTGAGCATAGAACATAATATTAGTACAAAATGTGTACTCCAAGCTGATATAGAACTTATGCGCAGAAATTTAAAATGCAGCTTATGATTACAAGTGTAGATGATAATATACAGTACCTGAAGAACTGTGGAGCCAAACACCATCTTGAAATGAGCACAGAGATCATGTATTACACCCAAGGTCTCCAGTTTAGGCGCAGATACGACAGTTATTTGCGATGGTGAATAACTAGAATCAAGGATCAACCTTTGAAGTGAAGGGGCATCTTCGATGATGAGCTGCCTTCCGTCAAAAGAAATTCCAATTCTTACAAGGTTAGGCGACTTTATTTGGAGACAACCGATTCTAACTGTGAAAACAAGCACCAAGCACTCCAGGGCAGGGCAACTGGAGTGGATGATGTTGTGCAATGAGGCCTCCGATATATGAACCCGCACAAGTGAAAGTTTTTTGAGAAATGGGAGTCGAAGGTTTAGTACCAGATTGTCTGGTAGGTAGCATAGCGCAAAGGTGGCGGTGTGGAGAGAGGAGGAAAACCGCGAGATGGACATCGGTGCTGAGGGCACAAGTACATGGCGTTTGGTATCGGGTAGGTGATTTCCGGGGGAATAGTAGAACTCAAGCAGCTATAGTTCTGTGAATTCAGGGGATTTCAGCCAGGCGTCTACCGTGAAGGGCATGCTATGCTTGCTCAGGTAGCATGACGGGATGCAGAGGCTTTGAACGGAGCCCTGGTGGGAGGAGATGATGGCTCTGTGGAGTTCAAAATCATTAAAGAGAGATAGCTGACGACAGTCGAGATTAAGGGGCGCGGCGCGCCATAGAGGGCGCCACCGATTTGAGAGGACTTGGGTGCGGCAGCAATCGTTGGTGGGGAGAAGTGAGATGATCTCCCCAAGGATGGTGTCCGGGAGATCGCTGATGCGGTCCACCCGAGATTCTACGGGTTCCTGGGATCTGGTGGGGGTGGGCTTGCCGCTTCTCCCTGCGCTGCCAGGTGCGGGATCTACAACAGGTGTCGCCGCTGGCGGGAGCCTCATCTTCTTGGCGCTGGGGGTCAGCCGACTCCATTTTCCTCGAGGGCGTCGCGTCGAGCTCATGGATTTGAGCAGAGTAATGAATGACGATCCTAGTTGTAGTACGAGTGAAGAAGATGGGGAGCTGGGGTTTTCTGTAGTAGTGAGGAAGAAGGGGAGCTGGGGTTTTCTATAGGAGTGAGGTGAGGAATTTGCGGGTACGAGTGGAGCGAGCTGACGTGAGGTGGGTGGGAGTCAGGAGGAAGAAGAGCACCCAGGTTTTTTTGGGGGGCGGTGTGCTGGGTAGTGCCTCTCATTAAGTAAATATATGGGCTTTTGAATTGATTTTATTATTTACTAGGGTGGATGGGCTCTTTTGTCTTGGGCCCAGAGAAACAATTAGTACTACTAGTACAGTGGAGACTCTCTACAGCTACCCAGAAAAACAATTACTACTAGTACAGTGGATACACTACCGCTTTTGGCTCCTCCGAGGTCATCGAAACGTCTCTCGCTACTGAATGGCGTTTTACTTTGGTTCACCGACATGTGGGCCAAGCAGCGCACGGGCCCAAATGCCATCCACCAAATTAGAAGGTGGTATGCAGGCGGAGAGTCACCCCAGTCGTAGCGCGGCAGTAACGAGCCATCATATCACAAAACTCCACCTCCCCGCAGTCTAAGTTTGACGGACAAAGCAACCATCATTTCACTCTTCGCTGAATCTCTTTCTCCCCCACCGTCTTCAAGAAAGCCAACACTTGCATCTGCCATTGTTCTTCTCTCCCAACGAAGGGAAGGTAAGCGGATTCGTAATGTTGGTATATTTTCTTTCAGAAAAAAAGAACTTTGGCAAAGCAGTAACCGATCCTCACTCTCTTTTTTGTTTCATTATCATTGCGATTTTGTTTTCCTTTCAATTGTCTCCTATTCGTCAGTTTCATGATGGACCAAGGAGAACCAGGCAAATATCTGCCGATGTTGGAGCAGACGCGGGAGGCGGATCCCCACGAGACAGAGAGCTCCAAGAAGATGGAGGCCGCCACCGAGCCGACCCCAGATACGGTCACAACCACTACTAAGATGGTCAACGCCCCGTTTGAGGTTACATCCCTCGTGGCCCTGCAGGAGCAGTTTTCCCCCTTCAAGGATGTGTCCCCCCCCCCCCCCCCCCCCCGCTGAGCTGCCCAAGGTGATTTTCTTCTTTGCCGATCTTGATTGTGGTTTTTCATCTAAGTATGTGGTGATAAATAATGCAAAATTTTATTAGCTTCGATGGCATGCTACCTTCCCTATCATGCATACTTTTGACTCTACATAGTGGTTTAAATAACTTATGTTTTTTATATTGGAAAGTAATTCAGAATTCATTTCTGTTTCAATTAGAGCCCTGATGCAGACAAGGATTATGTGGTTGTACATGTCACTCGCTATGAGGCGGATGGCCTGAATATACGCACTGGGAAAACAAAGTTCTTAGGTTGTTGGATCCTGGAATCCATTTGCACTTATACCAAAGTCGAGATGTATTCCAGCCTCACTGTTGTCAGGCATGTTGTCCAGGGTGTACTGAAGCACAAGAAGTTCAAAGCTATTCCTTCGTTTGTGAGGCATACCGTTCTTGTCAAGCTTACGCAGGAAGATGACATGGCATGCCTCCACAAACAAGTTTATGAGTGGCAAGGCCACAAGGTTATCTTCAGGAAGGTTCACAGGATTGAGCTGATGCCGGATGTCCTCGATGATGTTCATGGCAAGGTCCATCTTGTGTCCATCCCAAATTAGATCGAGGCATGAAATAGTTACCCCAGCTATTGTTTAAATGTAGTTTGGATTGTGTCTAATTATCCGAACCTTTCCTATTATCGAGCCCTCTGGGGCTAGTACTCTGTTTGAATCCGTCTATGGGAACTACTGCTACTTTTGTGTGCCCGTGAATCATGTGAGAACCATCCTAATTGTTGCCAAAACAGATGCGTCCTCACTAGTTTTTCATGTAATATGGCATGGTAAGACATAAGTTGTCATGGTTTATCATACGAGCAGTGTGTGTTTGATGAAATAGAGTACTTGTTCGAGAACTGTGCGCCGACGTATACATAGGGTACGTAAGGCTGGTTAAGTACTTGTAAACACTGTTGGTGCTACCCCACTTGTAAGCAGTTGTGCAAAACACGACACATTGGCTCAGCTCGCTTCAACACTAGAAAAGTCGGCTATCGACCAACTAACAATCAATAATCTGCTATCTGACATATAAGCAACTACGTATCTTGTTATAGTGGTCATGCAGTTAACTGAGGCCACAATGTAAATTCCAAACGTTCACACGCTAGTCCAGCGTTCATGTGGAACATTCACATTAAACTCGGCTTCATAAAATACTTGAAAAGCATAAGTTAAGCAATTTTATACATCTCAATGATTCATAGAACATAACAAACATTTACTAGTTCACAGCAAAAGACAAAGTTGTGAGAAGGTTTATAAATTAGGAAAAATCAAGCAAGGCTTCTCTGAGCAAAGGGCCTCCCTAGGCAGGCTTTAATTTCCTGGAGTTCACTTTGGTTTTTCTTGTTGCCACCATCCAGGGTTAGGTTCTCTCATTCTAGAATAACCAATTATAATTGTGTTCTCAGTTGGAATGCTGAACTGAACCATGTAGTGTACTGACTATCTGAACTTCTTGTGCAGTTCCACTAAATTTAAGCACCGGTATTTGCAGAAATAAGCAGACCACAATGCCTCTTGTCCGTGCACCTGTCCCAAAAACCTCCGTGCAGCCGTGCCAAGTCCTAGATTCATGCTACAACTTTCCCACTTTCTTCCCTGTTTGAACCAACTCTTAGATTCGACTATATGAACTAGCTTAACCTCTAATCTATACCTACTAATAAAGCAAATAGGTATTCTTAGTCCGTCATCCTATTTTATAGAAAACCCCCTGATGTTTCTGACATTAAACCCGCAGTACATATCAAATATTTTTTTAAATACTCATATCTTCTAAACCGTAACTCCAAATTTAACATGTTATATATGGAATTTGATTAGAAAAATATATAGAATCTGAATATGATGTTATTTTACCTATTAACCATTAAAAAATACTATCTAGGGTGCAATCTTAATCAACAGTGCATTATTCGTCTTTCTTTCATATCAGTACTGATCCGGATTGTGGATGAACATCTCAGCTAAATCAAGATTGGAGATGAAATTGAAGATCACTTGCCCGTTTCTTTGTGCGTATTAAATCTGCATGCAAGCCGTGTTTAAATAGAAGACATGTGAAATCTTGAACTTGCGCTTTTGTAGGCAAAGACCATCTTTGTTTGGGCCGTAGCTACAAATACTCAGATTATAGACCATTTTTTTGTAAATTAAGAGCGTGTGGTATTCTTTTCTCCCGTTGCAACACACGGGCCCTTTTGCTAGTAATAGTAAAAGTCTAGGTGGCTTTGGAACAGCCAACGGAAGTAGAAAAAGATCCACACGCAGCCACGTGGGGAGCTGGGGAAGTAGAGCAAGGCAGGTTTCGAAGGAATATATACCTGAGGGTCGTCGGGATGTGGCAAAGACGGCGTCGGGAGGCCGCATCTTGGCCACAATACCGCAGGGAGGAAGAAGGGGTCGGAGGCCATCCCGAGCCGGCGCTGTCTCTGAGAGAACGACACGGCCGCCGATCGGGACGCGCGGGCAGCTGTTGGTCTCCTCCCTCGCCGCCGACGACCACGTGAATGATGCACCTACACCCCTGCCCCGGCCGAGGTGGTCCGGCTGGATTTGTGACCAGCCGTGAGCTGAGAGAGTGTGGCCACCTATGTCTTGCTTCGATCTGGAGAGCATGAGAGAGTGAAAGAGAGGAACCCTAGTAAAGCAAGCGCCGAGGCTCCTGCTTATATATATAGTGGAGTGATTTTGTTGTAGCAACCGTTATTAAATTGAATACGCGCGAACCACTATTTTTATTTAAATTTCAAGTAAAAATAAAACTCGATCAATAACGTGCCACCACTTCCAGGTCGCACTATCAAATCACCGTGTCCAGGACGCACTATGTACTGTATCATTCACGTGCGGTCCTCGACCCTCCATCAAGTTGAAAACTAGACTAGTCAAAATGTCAATTGGGATGCCTCTTTGTAAACAAATGCGCTCCTAGCTTCCAAAAAAATGAGCTCCTATGTGTACCCGCAAGTGGGTGTGAGAGAACTAGTGCGTGCGTGCACCGCTTCTCTTTGTGAGAGTACAATATACTACACCCAAAGAACGTTCGCCACAAGAGTAATAGTATAAGTGTGTGACGTGTGAGTTAAAATAAAAGGTGCGCGACGTCTTTTATTTTTTAGAAGTTCTGATGGTAGGGTGTGAAGAGTACATATGTGTGTGACGTCTACCTACAGATAGACGATGGGTGCGAGAGGACTCGGGGGAGTCGTGACTCGTGAGGGTGCGTGTGTGCGTGAGAGAGAGGGGGCACGTATCAATTCAATGCATGTGTCCGTAAATCATATCTGACAAACATTCGCCACAAGCCGTTTCCTGACGAACGCCGTAAGAACCGTTAGATCGGCATCCGACATTGTCAGTTTTGCCATGGCATTTAACAGGACAGCCACTCCTCCGACACACAAATCTTCCACGTGAGTATTAGCAACTGTCGTATGCTCCTCCCTCCGTTCCAAAATGTAGTGCATATAGCTTTATTGAAAATTCAAACCTCACAAACTTTTACCGAGTTTTCGTATACCAAAATGCACATATAGAATACCCAGTATATATCATTTCATTCATCTTCGAGAGGTAACTATAAAGATGGGGGAGGAGTGTACAAAGAAAGACCATCGTATCACCTGCAGCAATTTCAACCATCCTTTGGTGTGGAGGAATATCATAGGAACTCTATATGATATGATTTTTATAGGATTTTTTTCCTTTAGAGCCAATTGGTTCATAGGAATAGATTCATATACTCCACATTTCAAAGGAAAATAAACATGATATCATTTTTATAGCTTTAGAGCCACTTGGTTCATATGAATGGATTCCTATACTCCCACAATTTCAAAGGAAAATAAATATTAGCATAGATTCAATAGAAAAGTTCCTATGATGTGAACCAAATGACATCTCTTTTTCAATCCCTCCTCATAGGAATTGAGATACATGTCATCTCTAGATTCAATAGAAAAGTTCCTATGATGTGAACCAAATGACATCTCTTTTCCAATCCCTACTCATAGGAATTGAGATACATGTCATCTCTTTCCCTACAACTTCCATATATACATCTTCTATTCCTAAATAGCTAGTACAACCCACTAGCTTTTTTCCTGGACATGCAACTATGGCACATGAACACGTCATGCATGCAAGTCATAAATCACATTGTTTTTGTACTCTATGCATGCAAGCACCACATCATCAATTCGTGCATGTTACTCATAAGTTATTTCTTGCATTAGATTTTGTATTGACAATGTATGTGTTGGTCACGTGCACACATATGTAGTTCACATTCACATTTTTGTTAGAAATGTCATTCTTTTAACTGCAATTCATTTTTTTCTCTTTGTATTACATTTTCATTTTAAGCATACATTCACTCCCATTAGTTATAGATGTTTTTGGAGGAACTTTTATGCATTATTTTGAGTAGCAAATTTCATGCGGCCGCAGGTATATCAAAATGCAGGGCCCATGCGTCATTGCCTTTCGGTCGAACCTACGTCCAAAATTTTTTGTACGTATATCTCCACTGCTCCCCGAACCCAAAATGCTGCCTCGTTCCCGTAAAACCGAGCAACCCACCCGTATTAAGGCGTCGACTCGAACTCAATCCCTCTCCCGTTTACTATGGTGTGGCCCCACACGCCGTAGTACTCCTACAAACCCTACCCGCCACACGCATCATCGGTTTTCTTCAAGAGGACGAGGGAGAAGCGGATTTGTAGTGGAGGCTCCTACCCTAGGGCACCCTAGGTAGCTGCCGCACACATCATTGGTTTTCTTTTTTCTTTATGCTCTTGCGCCCTAGAGTGAAATGATGGTTGCTTCATCCATCCAGCTCAATGCGGGAAAGGTGGGGCTTTGTGATTTGACCCCTCATCGCTCATTTACTACTACTGTGGCGCTATGACCGGGGTGCCTCCAAGTCCAACCGCTACTCTGAACTGTAATTTGGTGCATCGCACGTGGAACAAGATGGTGGATGAGCCAAATGTCGGCCAAAGGGGTCCTGTAAGTGTGTCGCCATTTCGTGTGCAGACTGACCCTGCTGAGTTGCTACACCAACGTGACAGGAGCAGCCTACCACTTGGTTTTGCTCCTTGCGGAATCCCGACTATATTGATCTAAAAAGATACTAGTAGTATCCAGATTAGTAAAAATGAGCTGATTTTACCGAGCGGTGGGCGGGGGAGCATGGCCTGTCATGCGGTCCCACGTGTCCTGATGTACCAAGGCGATGCACGTCCCTCTTAGGCAGAACAATGGCAGAAGCAATACGTGGTTTTCTTGAAGGAGATGATGGAGAAGCGGATTCAGCGAAGTGTGAAATAATGGTTGCTTCATCCATCTGGGGGAAAGGTGCGGCTTTGTGATTTGACGTCTCATTGCTCATTACTACTACTGGGGCTCTACGACTGGGGTGCATCCCCCCTGCTGTTCTGCACTGTTATTTGGTGCATGACACATTGACCCGGTTGCTATATGTCCCACATGTCGGCGAGAGGAAGTACAACATTCATGAAAGCGAGCGTCTCCACTCATTTAGTACGACGGAGGAGTACAAGACGCGGCTTGGTTTTTGCTGCTTCGCGCGATCCATCGATACAAACCCGGACTAAAAAAGGCGAGGGCGGGTCTTTTCCCGCACGGCAGGCAGGGCAGTTTGGCATAGTCTGTTCGAGGCAATGAGGCAGGAAAGGAAACAAGCAAATAAAGGTTGAGCAACTTAGTTTTGGGAAAAATCTGATTTTATGGAGTACGTACCCACTATGGAGGTAGTACTACTTACTACTGCCTCCTTTCCGGTTTATAGGGCTCATCTAAAAAAATTCATTTTATAAGTCTCAATTCCACTAGTACTTACCATCACATGTTTGGATTTCGAGGTGCATTAAATCACCCGATGCAAGTAGTATCAGAGCATGGTTAATAGTACAGCCAACTTATGGCTATATGACATTGCCATGTCATCTATAGCCAACCTTGTAGCCTTCAAGTATAATAGTAAGATACAAAGATATATTACTTCATTAATGCATGGTCCACCTCTCACTCTCACATAGTGCCTAGGAGCACATGCTGCAACTGACTCTTATTCTGTAGCCGGCTCCTCTTCTCTCTCCTCTTCTCTCCCCTCCATGTAAGCAGAAAAATAATATTTTAACCCTGACAGCCTGCTTACATAAGCTTATTATACTTGCTCTCAAGAGAAAACTCACCAATGCATGTAGAAGTTCATGGAAATTTAGTGGTCATGCATGCATTCATTGTAATTAATGCATCGGCAAACATAACTTTTTGAGAAAAACGAGCATACTAATTAAGTACTTGTGCAAACTACGAAATTAATTTCACCACTCACCGTCTACCTTGGTTGGAGAGATTTTGAAATTGAGCCTTATAAACCGGAAAGGAGGGAGTAGTAACATAGCCTAGGGTAGCTTGATGTAGCACGGACTCCAAGGAAATTGTTGTAGTACTACTCCTACCACTGTACTACTACTCCTACTACTAAAAGACATATATTTCAAACAATACTATGATAATCTCTCTAACCAAGTTAGGGACGAGGAGTATATGTCTAACGGAGGGAGTGGTAAAATTTTCTCCTCCTCCTCTGAGCCACCGCGCGCGTGGGCGAGGGAGCGGGCGTAGGCGTAGTAAGCAAGCTTCTCCTCGTCGTGCGACTCTACGAGCCACCGCACCCGTGGGTGGGGGAGAGGGCGTACTAAGCAAGCTTCTCCTCGTTCTGCAAGTTGACGGGACACATCAAAAGTAGTACACTACAGAGCATCTCCAGCGTATAGAGCCTTGCCTCTAAGGTAGGCCCCACATGGTTTGCCTCTTAGTATCTCCACTCTTATAAAAAACAGAGTTGGTGATGATGGTGTGCCTGCCATCCTGCAATATAGGCCGTCCGATTTATATCTGACAGATAGGAAGGAAACTATGGCAATTTTGCAAAAAGATACCCACACCCCTCTCCACATTTGCAAATAAGGCCTTCCCTCGTTCATCCTTTTCTCCCACAAGATAAACTACTCATACAAATGCATCTTGATGTTCTGTGCAACACATGGGCATCTTGCTAGTCAAATGAAAAAACCACAATGTATAGAGACTCTAACCAGCCTCTAAGGTGGGCCCTAGCAGAAATTTAAAAAGTATTGATTAGCACCACATTTGTCCAATCAGTAATATTTCTCTTGTACTTTCTTATGTATGCTTCCTAAGGCTGACAAGTGGGACCAGATGGATTTTTACATTGTTAGAGGCAGCCTCTAAGGTTAGACGCGATGCTAGCCAGTTTTTTGTTAGAGGCAGTTCATGCAATGTATAGAGGCCTGCCTCTAAGAGGAGAGAGAGGGCTTAGAGGCAACAAAAAGCATACATTCTGGATGCCCTAACTGCATACTTTCCGGTCTATATGACTCAATTTGAAATCTCCCTAACCATAATAGATGCTGAGTGGTGGAATAAATTTGTTACTTCCATAGTTCGCAAAAGTACTGAGCATGTGAGATGGTGAATGGAGGGAGTACGATACCATTAGTACTATAGTTCTTTTGGAAGGGTTGTAGTAGTCCCTCCCATTCACATGTTCACATTTCAAGCTTCAATAAAAACATTGCATGCAAGGATTAAGAGAAACCTCAGCAATGCATGTACTCCCTCAATCCATATAGGGTCTAAAATTTGTTTTGGAGGCTAACACAAACCTCAGCAAGGATTAAGAGCAATAATATGACATCCAACTTACACAAATCTTACCATCAAATTCGTACGTGGTCATTGTACTGCTAACACATGCATGCGTTGCAATTAGTACGTACATGATACAATAGTAAACACTCACTATCTAGTAGTACTAGTACTCTACACTACTACTACTATTAGGCCATCCAACTGTGTCCCGGCAGAAGACCGCGGACACCGATTATTCGTTCATATTTAAATTTGTTTTCACACAGCAAAATATCCATGAAAACAACACATGGCAAAATTTCACGGCGAACGAGGGATTTGAATGTGTTGGGAGTGGTGGGGCTGGAAGGGGTTGTTTGGGTCTTGCCCGGGGTAGCCAAAATATTGGCGACCCTTTTGTCCACCCATGCCTTTGCCGCCGATGAACGAGGTAGAGCTCGGGTGCTCATGCATCCTCCAGCGCACGCGTTGGAGACGAGCTCGCATGAGCTGTGCTTTTTTTGTCCCACCTTGCCGCCCGAGCCGGCCGCATTTCAACCGACTGGCGACCCACAAATTACGCCATTGAACCGTAGCCGCACACATTCTAACAGCAACTCAACCAACCAGACGAAATTCATGCAAACACGGCGATATTTCATATAAACAATGATGGAATTCATATAAAATACCAGATTTTCATATAAACATGACGGATTTCATTACATTTAAATCAACTAAGTGATGCTACTCCTGAACAGCACAGGTATAATAATACCTAGCCTAAATGGTCGCCCATGGATCCATTTGTCGGCAACAGAAGGATCCGGCAAGACACCTGCTGTGTACGCCGGCATCGCCTCGGCGGTGGCCTTCATGGGACCCAAGCGGCGGCGGCCTCCCATGTTCTACTTCTCGATGATGGCGGTGGACGCGGAGGCGCTGGCCACCGACTCGTCGCTCTCCGCACACCCGGCTTCTGTCTCTGCTTGCATGGCGCGTCCGCACGCATGGGAGTCTCAGCCACAGACACGGGAGACGTGGTACGAGGCGGCGGCGTGGATGGCAGCGACGACGCCCGTGCTCCCTGCCGTGCCGATGTGGAGCAGCTCGCCGCTCCTCGTCGAGCTAGCTTGGAGCGGCGAGTTGCTGAACCACGCGCCGGCTTGGGGTGGCAACTGGCTCCATCGGGCGAGGGGAGGGAGGTGGATCAGCGAGCTGCATAGCTCATATCCGGCGGGCTCGGCAGGCCACCCAGCCGGCTTGGATGCCGGATAACTACTCTTTGTAAGCCATTGTAAGAGTGGAGAAAATGGTGAAGGAGGAGATAGGGGAGCGGCGGAGGTGTGCGATTCTTAGCCGGCGTCTGGCCTCGTTTAAATAGGAGATTAAATAGACGGCGGATGGGAGGAGCTCGGCCGGCGTTGCATTTAATGCCGGCCCGGTCATGAACGGACGTGTGGCCGGAGTGGGTTTCTCGGCTTCCACACGGGTTTCATGGAGGCGTTTGAATGCGGCAAGGAGGCGTGTTCAGCCGGGCGTGCAGCAAGCGGCGCCCTCGACTCTGACGTACGACACCGCACCATTCTTCCACTGACGTGTGGGCTCGTTGGGTACTTGGCCTACATGTCAGTGACCCAACGCAGGCAGCGCACGACAAAGGAGCTTTTGGGCATTTCATAAACCGATGATTGTTCATTGAGTATGACGTCATGTAATTCATGTAGGTTGATAAGCCTACTATATAATGTAAGAGAATTTTAAAAATTTCATATATACGTTGATAGCCCGTTCGATACGTTGTGATTCAAAAAGACCGCTGCAAACATCAATGTTCTGCTTATCACAGATAAGATTTATTAATACCCGTAACAATACATGTCCTCAACAAAGGGTGCATGCACGTATAGGTTGAGCGTGTGTCTTGCGTCGTGTGCTGTGTGCATGCAGGCGTGCGAGTGTTGCGTGCGTGCATGTGTACGTTTCAGTGTTGCATGCATGTGTGCGTGCGTGTGTTCGTGCTTGCATGTGTACGTGTCAGTGTTGCACGCCTGCATGCATGCGTGTGTTCGTGCGAGTGTTGTGCGCGTGCATGTGTACGTGTCAGTATTGCATACATCCATGCGGGCGTTGCGGGCGTGTTTGTGCGCATGTGTGATGTGTTTGTATTCACCACATTGGCTCGTGCGTGCGTGCAATTAAAACGGCCGGCTCAGCATATCATCACAAGGCGACCTTGTCCACTGTGGTTAGGGCGCTCGGGCTGCCAACCAGAGGTCTCACGACTTCGAATCCCCACCGACCACTAATTTATTACCATTTTTGTCTTTCATATACGCGCTGACAGGTGGACACTACGGTAATGTGCGCTGGAGAACGTGGACCGTTTGATTGGTCAATTGATCGTGTCGTCAACAAATTACGGAGCTGTATGGTGAGCCAGTGAACGTATGATCACCATAAAATGTATTTTTTTAAATAACCATAAAATGTATTTTATTAACACAGTACAAACGCAAGCTACCATTTCTTTCTTCATATACGCACTGATAGGTGGGCCCCACAGTCACGTGCACTGATGGTGCAACACTAGTTGCGCCACGTGGAACGTTTGACTAGTCAATTGATCGTGTCATCAACAAATTACAGAGTTGTACGGTGAGCCAGTGACCATATAATCACGACATGTATTTTTTTAACACAGTACAGACGCAAGCGCTCATATATACGCGCAAAACACTCACCGCTATAAGCGCACACATGCACACCCTACCCCTATGAGCACCTTCGAGAGAGTGAGCCAGCATATATCATCTTGAGATTTTACGAAGTAACCATAGGCGCCTCGTAGTCGAGGGGAACGTCTCCTCCCACTGAACGCACGTCACCGGAAATATTGAAATTAATCCAGGATAAATGCGAGCACCAGGACTTTAACCCTGGTGGGCTGGGGATAACACTGTCCTCGTAACCATCCAACCACAGGTTGGTTAGCAGCACAAAATGTATATGGTCGTAATGAGCTTATTCTGAAGTCCAGTGACCATATCGTGCTTTCACTTCAAATACAATGACTATAAGTGTCGTCAACAAAATACGGAGCACGCATCAAATACAATGACCGTCAGTGTCATCAACAAAATACAGAGACGTATGGTGAGCTAGATACCGTATGATGACCACAAGAATGTATACAGTGACCATAATGAGCATATTCTGAAATACAATGATCGTATAGTGCTTTCGCTTGAAATACAGTGACCGTCACGCGTGAATGTGTCAGGGGCATACTTTTAGAGGGCCGAGAGATAGTTTGTGTGCGTACGTGAAAGTGGTGTAGAGAGAGGGGGTGTGCGGTGGAGACAAAGAGAGATATGCCCTTCGTTTCTCTTTCCCATGACTACTTTTTTAGGAGAAGATATAAACTTTCACAATGCAGAACAAATATTATTGGATGCACCATGCAATTAACTTTCATGTACTCCCTATAACTTTGTAATATTGTATATGCTTTATTTTCTTAGTGTCCGATTGTGTGTGGGGTGTGGTGGGCACATCATTTCTAGTTGTGGTGGGTCGACATGAGGACTCATGGGTCGGTTCCATCCTGCGCCACATAGGTTGGACCGAGACACGTTATATGATGCCCATGGAGGACTCGGCGTACAAGACGATGCTACCAGAGTCGTGGAGGACTCTATCCCCACTGATGATAAGTCGATTATATATGATTTGTAACCATACGCCCCGAGTATGTTATATAAACCCGGGGGCTAGTTCATCGATAGTATACACACACACAATGACTGGTATTCATGTGTACTTTGTACACACCCCTATCACAAATATACAGTACCATGAGTAGGCTTTTTCCTCAACTGCAAGGGCCCAGACTTGGGTAAAACTTTGCCTCGTATTACCATCCAGCCTAACAGTCAGGGATATCTTACCGAATGATCTGATGGAATCATATCCGCCAACAAGAGAGAGGTGTGTGTGTGTGGGGGGCAATGTGTGCGAGAGGGGCCTAAAGATAATGTGCGTGTGGGAGACACTTAGGCACATGTATGTGCATATAGAGGGCTAGCAGAGACTGTGCGTGTGTGTGTATATGCATGTGAGAGAAATAGTGTTTTCCAACTTAGATTAGTGAAAAGAGTGGCACGTAGTAGTAAGAGAGAGAGGGGGAGATATATAGAGTGTGTGTGCGAGACACCCCGCGCGAGAGTGTGAGCATGTGTGAGAGAGAAATGCCGATGTATATAAAGTGTGTGCACTTATGCGTCAGATAGAGAGATATATAGCGCGTGTGTGAGGACGGGCCGCGGCATAGTGCATCTATGCGTAAAAGGCGGTTCTACACATTAAATTAAAATATAAATTGCATTAATTTTTTTGGATGAGATCATGAATTTTGCAAGTTGCGTATGAACGAACATTGGTCTATCAGACACCCATACTCTATTGAATTCGAGCATGTGTATGGGTTTATTTTATATTAGCGATCCATAGAGTGAGAGTGGTTTCAAATACAGACAATGCATGGCTTTTGCAATTCATATATAAACATTAATTAGTGCACTCCGTGTTGTTAGTGTCAGGCACTTTATACATTTGTCACATAGATGGATACATTCCAAATTGCTAGCTACCAAATAGAATACATGTTCAATTGAACTTAAAGGTGGTTTCGAAGATTCGAATTCATAGGAAGTGCATTCATCTATTTGAATTCAAGATAATGGCATTTGTAAATCAGATCTAAAAGGGGGCATCAATCTTTGTTGTGCGTTTGAACATGCTATATATTCATACGCAAGTCTAACTATTTTTTTGCAACCAAGGAGATTATATCTGGAACCATTCATGAATTGAGCTAAGCTGCATATTTTTTAATATATACTCATGTACAATGCATATTCAAAATGTACCCCCTCCAATCCAAAATAATCGTAGTTTTAGGATTTTCAAGAGTCAAGATTTTTGAAATTTTACAAATCCTAAAAGTTCAATTCAAGAGAACTATAAACGTTAATGCTTCTGCTCCCAAATATTGAACGAGGCGCCAAATAAGCCTCTGGTCGCCCGAAACCACGCGAAACTAATGTTTAGTGGTAGGAAATTAATGTCCTGACTCTGAGCCGTGTACCCTATCAGCCCGGTGTCCAAAGGTCTAAACCGGGGTAGGTTTGTAACTTCACCAAGACGCTAGTCTCAACCGCCTCCAAGAAGCATTCATACACCGTGGGTGCCTAAACACCCATGCGCTCGGCCAAAATCTATCCTGCCCACTATTTGGGACATCTGAGATTACTGTCCTACCCCCGGCCCGCAATATGTCCGAAATTTTAGATGGGGGCAAAGTTTGTAACTTTCCCCAAATTTCAAACAAGCGCGTCCCAAACCGAAACATTGTTCCCCCTTAGTTCCCCCTCCCTCCGTTTCCCCATTCATACTTCGTGGGCGCCAAAACGCCCTCTCCACCAGCCGCGAAACCCCAGCCTCCTCCGTCCTCCACCCCATCGCGCCCAATCCACCGCCGCCCTCCTCCATCACGCCGGAGCCGGTACCCCGATGTCGTCGTCCAACGCAACCGCAACCGCAATGCCCTCATGGACTTAGCAGCTAAAGCCGAGGCAGAGCTACTTCCATGACGCCGACGCCGATGTGCGCCGTACCAGAACCACTTTGACCACGCCGTCCTGCGCCTCACCGCTGCCGCTCCACTGTCGCAACCGACCACCGCACCGGAGCTGTTCCCGCTATGCCGTCGTTCGCCGCCTCGGATCTGGTTCCCCGCCACCGACAGACGGCCACCGCACCACACTCAACAACTTGGCCATGGGTTCGTCCAAGGCTCCACCGTCCTCCACAACTTCTTGTTCCCAGCGAACCATAAGAAGATCGTTGGAAAAACAGAAGGAGGACACAGCACTGCCAGCAGACAGAGGTACTCGTCTTCCCTTATTCGTGCAAATCTTACGTCTCTGCTCACACCGCATTCATCCCATGAAATAAACTAGTTTTTCACCTTAGCTAGAGGTCAATCACCCGCCTGGATTTCATTTCTGGGTTAGTTGATTCGTAATTAAAAGAAGCAGCACCCGCTTAGGTGCGCGGAGCACTAGTCCGCCTGTTCGCCGGGGAAGTGGCGCATCAGTGTCTATCATAGGGGTGTGGGGTGCAGACGCTGCTTGCGCCCGATCTAGAGGTCGGCGAGGCTTGAAGGGATGGCCGGGGGGCGGTGCCAAGCACGGCGGTGCGGTGAGGTCGATGGAAGGGCGGAGGAAGTGGACTGGGCCGGTGGTCGCTAGCGTTTCGAGGAAGATCGTCAACACTGACTGGCTGGATGTATATGAAGGCAATATGCCCGTTCTTTGTACATAGCACGGTGCAGAAAAAATGGACTGACCTATTTGTTTTCAGTCGACTGTTATTTTCATAGGACCACACCTTGTGGTGTGCTGGAGGAGTATCTGCATTTCACAGCTATCCTAGTGCTCATATTTCAAAATCCTACTCCCTCCGTTCCTAAATATTTGTCTTTTTAGAGATTTCAAATGGACTACCACATACGGATGTATATAGATATATTTTAGAGCGTAGATTCACTCATTTTTGTAGCGACCCGACCCAAATGGATCAAGTCTCTGTGCTTAAGTGTCATCCCTGGATCGGTATGCTGACACACACAGTACTTGAGGATTTATAACAGAGGTAAATCACATGTATAACGTAACGTAAATACTATTACCTCAATCCATATAGCGGAAGTAACAACAAGGTTGTGGAGTTCCCAACAACGCCAACGGCAAAGTTGAGTGTAGACATCGTAACCCTAACGTATCACTTACTCGTCGTAAGAATTCCTGCAACATGAGACGTTGCAGCCATGTAGGTCAGTACATTGAATGTACTGGCAAATTCACACCATAGGATAATGATGAACAATATCTATCACTACATGCATATTTGGCTGGTGGAGGCTCTAAGTTTAATTTTGCACAAAGCCAATTTTTTCCTACAACAAAGGAATATATTTTATTTACTACTGAGTTTGTTGAAAACATTGAGAAGGTAACCCCAACTCAATCCCAATTAAAAGTTAACAACCCAATCCAAATAATTAAGTAATGTGATGAGATCAAATCAATAATTCAAGTACCAGATACTCAAGATGTCCATAACCGGGGATACGGCTAATCATGATTAGTTTGTACACTCTGCAGAGGTTTGCACACTTTTCCCCACAAGACTCGATCTCCTCCATTGGATTTCTCGCACTACATGGTGTTTGAGAAACGGATGACCGAGACACAGTCTTTCAGAAGCATTAATTCTTTCGACGGGTAAACCGTACCACCTACATCCCCTACATCTGCTAGTTTACCACTGAAAGAGGTCACACAACATACTCAACTATGCCAGAGCCCATAATGGCTTGTGGCTGCACACGGAAGTTTCTAGCTTGAATAATCTTATGATCCCTTTGAGCCTAGGTGGCATTCCATAGGATGATCACACGGTAACCCCGGGATCTCCTAGGACAACACTGGATTCCCCAAGTGTCCGGGCAATCCACTGGTATCCCCAGGGAGCCCCAAACCATTCCACCCAGATGTGTATTAAAGTAGCCACCTTAAGTTAAACCTTAGTTAACAATAACTCTCACATCTTTCATGAATTCTCTCAAACCAAACCACGTCTACGAGCATAGCATAGCAAAGTAAGCATAATGTAATAACTCCCAAGGTTTGAATATAAGACAATAGGTTCTACCTCATCAACTACTTCCCAGTACCCACATGTTAATCAGATCCTACTCATGCAATGTTTGAGGGGTTGAACTAATGCATAAAAACTGGGTAATAAAGGGATATGATCAAAGTGTGAACTTGCATGTACTGTTGATGAAGATCCTTCGCACTCATAATTCCTGATAGTTCTACTTGGCACACTCCGTTCAGTCTATCGTAAGCAAGCAATTGCATACATAAGCACTCATGCAAAAGAATCGAAGAAAAGATCTCGAAAAACTTCGAAAACAAACAATTAACTCTTGCAACAGAAAACAATTTCTAACAGTACCAAAATTGGGTGAATTTTGTCTTATCAGAAAGTTTAGGTCAAGAGCTTCGATTTGCAAAAAGAATCAATTAAATCAGAGTTATAACACTCGAGTTATGAACAAAAGAACTTCAAATTCAAATCTGTTTGAAACCATATTTTAAACTTTAAAAAATATGTTTAAGTTGGTTATCTGGACAGAGGGGATCATAACGAAGAAGTGGGCGTTGGTTTTGTTGGATTTGGATAAATGAGCAAAAAGTTGTGATCGTTTGAAGATCAGGGACTAAACTGTAAAATAAAACAACTACAACTAGGTCCCTGGCAGAAAAATAAAATAAAAACGAAAAACTACGGAACGAACATTCGCTAACAGAGGCTAACGAACGAATTCGTTTGTTAACAGAACTAAATGAACGAACGCTCGCTAAATAGACTAACCTAAATAAATAAACCGATCTAAAAACCGTACTAAAAGAAAACCAAAAATAAATCGGGTCGGACCGGCGGTTTATACCGTTTAAACGGCGACGGCGGCGAGAAATCCGACGGCGGCGGCTCCGGCGAGGCGAGGCGGCGCGGCGGATCGGCAGCGCGGGGCGGCGGCGGCAGCGGCAGGCGGCGGCGGGGAGCGGCGCGGCGGCGGCGCTGGCGGCGGCGGCTGCGGCTCGAAGCGGCGCGGCGATGTGGAGGTCGAGGGGCCCCGGGGTGGCGCTATTTAAGGAGGGGGCGTGATGTGTGGAGGAGGGGGGCAGGGCAAGGCGGTGGCGGCTCGGACTCTGGCGGAGTCCGGCTCGGGCACGGGGGGGAAGGCGGCGGCGTGTTGGGCCGGCTGGGCTTCGGCCCAGTTCGGTCCGAAAGTTTTTTTTAAAGAATTTCACAGAAAATAAAAATAAAACAATAAATAATAAAAATGATATATAGGCATATTATATATCTAAATTTTTAGAAAAAGATTTTCTACAACGTGAACATTTTTCTAGCGTCAAATAAAATACACAAAAATTTAAATAAAGCAAACAGTGCTACTGCTGCAATAAAACCCAAAAAAATCATTTTAAAAATACCAAAATGATTTCAAATTTATTTCTCTCCAATTTTCTACTGTAGGGAATCATTTTACCCTATTTTCCATATATTTTATTTTTGGAGAAAAATAATTTGAATAAAACCCAAATAACTCCAAATTGAAAATGGTTTTCAAAATACCTTCAAAGGGACTTTAAATTTTGATTCTTTGAAACTTCCAACTCATATTTCATACGATTTGAAGAAGTCATTTTATCTTCTCTCATGAAAATCATTGAGTTGCATAAAGTTTCTGAATTCGCAATATTTCAAATGAAATTCAAATCTTTTCAAAACCCCTTTTAAAATAGAAGAAGTCATGTTATCTTCACTCTAGGGTTTGTAATGAAATAGATTTGAATTCAAGGAGATCATAAATGCAAGGTGAAAGTTTTGGGAAAGTCATTTTATTCCCTCTCATTTAACTATCAAAAAGTTTCAAATTCCACTCAATTTCACCCAAACAACCACACCACAATCAAACAAACAATCAAAACTATCTATTTAATATAACATTCCAAAATTTAGAATTTTGGGATGTTACAATTTTGCTCCGTATGTAGTCACTTGTTGAAATCATTAGAAAGGCAAATATTTAGGAACGGAGAGAGTAGAAAGTAATTTCGTGTGCCATGCATGTTGTGGAGTTATCATATGTCTCCCGTCATTTATTTCTCACCCACCTACTATCTGCTACTTTTACACTATACTACTTGTGCACACACTTCACCCATACTCACACTATTGTTTTTTTATGCATGGGTATTTCAGACTCTAATGCACTGTTGATGAATACACAAAAGAAAAGACAGAAGTCGCTCCAGTGTAATTTGAGGATAAGCACTAAGCGTTTCAGCGCTCTAAAGGGTGTAGTGTCAGCAGATGGAGACAGTAAACGTAGCTCTGCAGTTGATGATCTCAATTGCCACAAACAACCATCCCAGGTGCTTGCTTTAACTTCACGTTGTCAAATGTGGTTGCATGTTGCATATGGTGCCTAGCTTGTATTGCTTCCAATTTGGTTAAATTGCATCTGCTTACTTTACACATTATACCTTTGATAATGACATGCCTTCCTATTTTTGATACATACTACATCTTTCTATTAACCATGTTCTTACATCAAATTAATGCTCTTGTGTATCCATCATCAATCACTTATGATGAGACAGTCATCCCAGTGGGTTACTGTGAGACACGCTACTCTTTTAAAGAGTGCAGTGTCATCCTTCCCACATGATTCTCAAGAAACAGCAAGGCTAAATGAAGATAGTTAACGTAGCTCTGTAGTCGATGACCGCAATTCCCCTACACCACCATCGCAGGTGCTTGCTCTTACTTGGCAATGTGATATGTGGTTGAATGTTGCATATGGTGTCTACCTTGTAATGCTTCTAATTAGGGTAAATTGCATCTGCTTAGTTAACACATTATACCTGTGAATATGACATGCCTTCCTGTTTTTGGTACATACTACGTCTTTCTATTAACCATGTTCTTACATCAAACTACTTTTCTTGTGTATCCCTCATCAATCACTTCTGACGAGACACCTTCAAATTGACAGTGTAATATTGGTTGCATCTTGCATATCATTTCAAGCATGTACTGCCTCTAATTTGTTGAAATGCCACTTATAATGAGACACTTCTAACTTGGTAGAGTGATTTTGGTTGGATCTTTCATATGCTGTCTAGCTTGCATTGCTTCCAATTTGTTGAAATGCCTTCTGCTTAGCGTTTTTCGTACATATTCCATTCTCCTACAATATTGTTGCATTACATAAAAGTTGTGTTCGTCAGTATCATGCATCAACGAATTTGGAAGAGCAAATTTCATTCCTTTTTCTTGTGTGTTTGACTTGACAAGGCAAAATCTAAAAGGATGAACGCACGGGATGATGGTGGTCCTCTAGAGCAATCGAAACAGATGATCTCTGCAGATTCTCCTGCTACTCCTACTGCAGTGCAAGTTCCAAATCTCATCTCCCCTACTCCACAACCCCAGGTGCTTGCTTTAACATGGCAGTGTGATATCTGGTTGCATGTTGCATATGGTGCCTAGCTTGCATTGTTCCTAATTTGTTAAATTGCATCTCCTTAGCTTACACGTCATACATGCGAATATGACACGCCTTCCTGTTTTTGGTACATACTACATCTGCCTATCACACCATGTTCTTACATCAAACTATTATTCTTGTGTATTCTGCATCTATCACTTATGATGAGACAGTCACGCCCGTGGGTTAGTATGAGACGCGCTACTCTTATAAAGTGTGTAGTTTCATCCTCCCCACATCATTCTCAAGAACCAGCAAGTCTAAATGAAGATATTGAACATAGCTCTATACTTGTAGATCGCATTTCCCCTACACCACCATCGCAGGTGCTTGCTCTAACTTCGCAGTGTGATATGTGGTTGCATGTTGCATACGGTGTCTAGCTTGTAATCCTTCTAATTAGGGTAAATTGCATCTGCTTAGTTTACACATTATACCTGTGAATATGACATGCCTTCCTATTTTTGGTACATACTACATCTATCTGTTAACCATGTTCTTACATGAAACTACCGCTCTTCTGTATCCTGCATCAATCACTTACGATGAGACACCTTTATTCATTGCATATTGCACATTATTTCTATCCTATTGCCATGTATTGCTTCTAATTTGTTCAAATACATTTATGAGGCCACCCTTTTAATTTGGCAGAGTGACATTGGTTTCATCTTTCATATGGTGTCTAGCTTGCCTTGCTTCTAATTAGTTCAAACACCTTGTGCTTAGTTTACACTTTACACATCATACATGTCAATATGGCATGCCGTCCTGTTTTTCATACATATTCCATCCTCCTATCATGCGGTTGCCTTACATGAAAGTAGTGTTTGTCAGTATCATGCATCAATGAGTTTTGAAGAGCAAATTTTATTCCTTTTTCTTGTGGGTTTGACTTGACAAGGCAAAATCAAAAAAGAGGAAGGAAAAGAGTAAGGAAGGCGATGATGGTGGTCCTCTGCAGCAACGTAAACGGAGCATCTGTACGGATTCTCCTCGTACTACTAGTGCATTACAAGTTCCAAGTCTCCGCTCCCCTACTCCACCATCCCAGGTGCTTGCTCTAACTTGGCAGTGTGATATCTGGTTGCATGTTGCATATGGTGTCTAGCTTGTATTGCTTCTAATTAGTGTAAACTGCATCTGCTTAGCTTACACATTATACGTGTGAATATGACACGCCTTCCTATTTTTGGTACATACTATATATGTCTATCACACCATGTTCTTACATGAAACTACTCTTCTTATGTATCCTGCATCAGTCACTTATGATGAGACACCTTTAAGTTGGCAGTGTGATATTGGTTTGCGTCTTGAATATGATTTCTAGCATGTGGTGCTTATAATTTGATGAACGCCACCTATGACGAGATAGTTTTAACTTGACAGAGTGATATTGGTTGCACCTTCCATATGGTGTCTAGCTTGCAGTGCTTCTAATTTGTTGAAGTGCCTTTTGCTTAGTTACCACATCATAGGTGTGAATATGTCATGCCGTCCAATTTTTCATACATATTCCATCCTCGTATCATGAGTTTGCCTTTCATCCGAGTAGTGTTAGTCAGTATCATGCATGAATGACTTCTGAAGAGCGAATTTTATTCCTTTTTCTTGTCGGTTTTACCTCACAATGCAAAATCAATAAAGCGGAAGAAAATTGGTAAGGCATTGGATGATGGTGGTCCTTCCGAGCAACTGAAACGGAGGGTCTCTACAGATTCTACTCCGCCATCCTCCCAACAAGATTCGTAAGACAACACAAGGCTGGACAGTCAACGTAGCTGTGTAGATGATGAGCACATCTCCCCTACTCCACCATCACTGGTGTTTGCTCTAACTTGGCACTATTATATGTGGTTGCATGTTGCGTATGATGTCTAGCTTGTATTGCTTCTAACTTTGTTGTATTGCATCTGCTTACTTTATACATCATACCTGTGAATATAACACGTGTTCCTGTTTCTAGAACATACTGTATCTGATCACACCATGTTCTTACATCAGACTACTGTTCTTGCGTATCCCGCATCAGTCACTTATGATGAGGCACCTTTAAGTCGCGACTGTGATGTTGCGTCTTGCATATGATTTCTGGCATGTACTGCTTCTAATTTGTTGAAACGCCAGACAGTTTGAACTTGGCAGAGTGATATTGGTTGCATCTTTCATATGGTGTCTAGCTTGCAGTGCTTCTAATTTGTTGAAATGCCTTCTGCTTAGTTACCACATCATAGGTGTGAATATGTCATGCCATCCTATTTTTCGTACATATTCCATCCTCGTATCATGTGTTTGGCTTTCATCCGAGTAGTGTTCATCAGTATCATGCATGAATGAGTTTTGAAGAGCGAATTTTATTCCTTTTTCTTATCGGTTTGACTTCAGAATGAAAAATCAATACAATTGAAGGAAATTAGTAAGGCAGTGGATGATGGTGGTCCTTCGGAGCAACTCAAATAGAGGGTCTCTACAGATTCTACTCTCCCATCCTCCGAACAAGATTCGCAAGACAACACAAGGCTGGACAGTCAACGTAGCTATGTAGATGATGAGCACATCTCCCCTACTCCACCATCACAGGTGCTTGCTCTAACTTGGCACTGTTATATGTGGTTGCGTGTTCCGTATGATGTCTAGTTTGTATTGCTTCTAATTTTGTTGAATTGCATCTGCGTAGCTTACAACTTATACCTGCAACAATCACTTACCCATAAGACACATTTAACTTGGGAGTGTGATGTGGGTTGCATCTTGCATTGTCTTCTAGCTTGTACTGCTTCTAATTGTTGAAATGGCACTTATGACGAGACACTTTTTACCTGGTAGAGTGATATTGGTTGCATGTTCATATGGTGCCTAGCTTTCATTTCTTCTAATTTTGTTGAAATGCCTTCTGCTTACTGTTTTCATACATATTCCATCCTCCTATCGTACATGTGAATATGCAATGTTGTCGTTTTTTTGTATATATTCCATCATCCTATCATGCGCTTGCCTTACATCAAAGTAGTGTTCGTCTATATCATGCATCAACCAGTTATGCAGAGCTAATTTTATTCATCTTCTTGTGGTTTTGACTTCAGAAGGCAATATCAAAAAAGAGGAAGGAAAAGAGTAAGTTAGGGGATGTTGGTGGTCCTCCGGACCGACGCAAACGGAGGCTCTCTAGATTTGCCACTGCTACTGCTACTGCAGTTGAAGTCCCAAGTCTACATGATGAGTTCATCTCCCCTACTCCACCATCGCAGGTGCTTGCTCTAAGTTGATAGTGTGATAATTGGTTTCATGTTGCATATGTTGTCTAGCTTGTATTTCTTCTATTTTGATTAAATTGCACCTGCTGAGTTTATACGTTATACATGTGCATATGACATGCCTTTCTATGTCTAGAATACACTGCATCTATCTATCATACCATGTTCTTACATCAAAGTACTGTCATTGTGTATCCCGCATCAATCACTCATGATTGGACGCTTTTAACTTGGCAGTGTGATAGTGGTTGCATCTTGCATTGATTTCTAGGTTGTACTGCTTCTAATTTTTTGAAATGCCATTTATGACAGGACACTTTTAACTTGGCAGAGTGATATTGGTTGCATCTTTCATATGGTGTCTAGCTTGCATTACTTCTATTTTCTTGAAAATCCTTCTGCTTAGTTTACACATCGTAGCTGTGAATATGTCACGCCATCCTGTTTTTTCTTACATATTCCATCCTCCTCATACGGTTGTCTTACATCAAAGTATTGCTTGTCTGTATCATGCATCAATGAGTTCTGAAGAGCGATTTTATTCTTTTGTGTTGTGGGTACGGATTGACATGGCAAAGTCAAAAAAGAGCAAGGAAAAGAATATAGTAGGGAATGGTGTTACTCGTTGGGTGCAACGGAAAAGGATCTTCCCTCGAGATTCTGCTATTACTTATAGTGCAGTAGAAGCTCCAAGTCCACCGGCTAAATCTACAAACACAGTATCACCTGCTCCAATAGCTGCAGCATCCCCTTCAACTGTACCGGCATCTCAACGAGTTACTCATTTGTTTGCTCCGCAACTGTCCTGTTCCCAAGCTGCCTTCACACCTAACACTACTTCCGAAGCACTGCTGACACAACATGACTTGGCAAGATCAGATGAACCTCATGAGCATCAACACCAAGATGGTACCTGACCGAGTCAAGTTGCAGTTGCATGCTCCTTTATATGTACTCTCACAGTTTGATGTGCACTAACACTTTCCATATTCGTTGTTGAACTAGCACCACGGCGCAAACAGAAACAGACATCAGGGATAATGCTTGACAGATTAACAAAATCTAAAGGAGGAAGAATGGAGATCCATTTTGAGGCAGGTTTAAAAAGGCCACGTGATGCTACAGAGTTAGCCAAGTTAGTATCAGAGGCAGTCATTGCCATTAGGTGTCATGCACATATCCTCCCAACATGGATCCAGTACAGGAATGAGAAAGAGGATACCCAGTTTAACACCTTCCTTGACCATTTATCCGTAAGTAATGTTATTCATCGCAATTTGTAATATTGTCTTGCTCTGTCCCATACTTTCTAGCTTCCTCCTAATAAGACTCACATTCTTTTTTCAACAGATGAGGTTCAAGTTGGATCCGAAAGATGATGCAACTAAACAAGCATGCACTCATGATTTTCAGTCTGCTCTGTGATAGTATCGGTATCACCTTAGAAAAACTCACTTTGAAGGCAAGGCTAACAATGAAATCGCCCAAACATCTCCAGTGGAATATATTATAGATGAAGACTGGACAACCCTTGTTAAACACTGGTCTGATCCAAAGTATCAGGTAGGATATATGTATTTGATCAGATCACATATTGAACTCATATTTACGTATGTGCCTTACAAGTGTATCTTCTTCTAGGCTAACTGTTTGAAGAACAAGACCAACCGTTCTAATGTGAAATTCCAACAGACAACAGGATCTCGTAGCTATATTGCACACTGCGAGGCCCTTGTAAATAGCTGCTACTTCCTTCTTTTTTCTGTGCCATATTATCGTATCTATATTGACTTGTTCCAAATACAGAGGAAAGCCCATGCGAACCAAAAAGAAACTGAACCGAATGCAGTGCAAATCTTCAAGGATTGCCACACCAGCAAGATGAAGGGCATGAGCACACCATTTCAAGCCATTGTTGTAAGTCCTTACTCCTCCTGCCTTTGAACTGCTTGTTACTGTGACGTGTTCATTTAACTGCTTGGTTTGCAACCAATGTCAGTTACTCTGTTTTCTTTTATACACAGTTGTCTTAATGTATCATTTCACCTTACACAGTTTAAAAGAGAGGAAGGATATTCTTTTGGTCTTGATCTGTAATCTAGTTGTGATGTTCACGTGCCCACACAATGATACTATAGCATGTTTGTTTGATATCTGTTTGCCCATGATATGAATGATGTCATACTATGTTCATCCTACTTTAAACCATGTCTCTTTATCCTTAGATGTCAACGAATGTGAGGAAATAGACAATACAGTAGGCATGCTACGTGGACATATGTTCCGAAAGTGATTTTATTATGTAGTTGGCACTACAATATATGCTAATGTATTATAGTAGTTCACCAAAATAAGTTATGTATAAACGTGAAACCTATTTTTTTTGTTTTTGTCTCATTAGTAACTTATCTGGTACACTAATCTACAAGTTCAAACTTTCAGCAAGCTATGGAAGAAATGATTGAACAGCCACAACCACCTGTAGGTGACGAGGCTACCACAGGCACAATGTCACCTCTTGCTGCAGTGCATCAGTATCTCTCCACTAACAGTGCAAAAAGCACCTTCCTGCGTAATTCTGGGTTGGTTGTCAAGGTAACCTCGTCCAAATCGCCTACTGAACAAAATCTTCCGGCTAGACAGAGTGATATATCTGTGCTCCAGACACAAGTCCAATCCCTAATGGAGGTCGTTTCGAAAACAAGAATAGTGGTTGACCAATGTCGTCAAGATATGAATGGTTTTGAAACCAGACTATCAGACATTTGCTTCGTTGTTCAAGAGCAATGGTAGAAAAAAGGGGAAGATCATGCTGCTCCATTAGATTCTACAGCCTGAAACATTAGCACTCAGGTCAAATGATCTGTGCTTCTATACATCTGATGGTGCTTTTATCTGCAAGGACTGTAAACTTTATGCCAACAAGCCTTTTGTTGTATGGCTGGAATTTATTTTGTTGTGATACAACATTTATTGTGCTGCCAAAGGCTGTAGAAATTACGACGCTATTTTTGTATAGTGTATGTTTATCTTAGTAATGTATTTGGCCGAAAGCTTCGTAGGAGCCCAACGTGCCAACATTCGTCGGGCCCACAATTCCAATTGGGCTAAAAACGATTATAGGCCGTAATTTGCATGTAGCCCACTAAAAATATCTGGGCCTAAATCAGCATAAGCTTTCTTATTTTTGATAGGCCTGTGCCCACATTGGGCCTTTAACAGGCCTAAACATAATTTGGGCCCTCAATAACAACAGGCCGTTAACATGTGTAAATATCTCGAGCCCATAAATAACATGGGCCTTTAATAGGCCGAAAGTGAGATTGGGCCCTGATTGTGCCAAATAACCCATTGGTCATTAGCAGGCCGAAAAGTATCTCAGCTCCTGGTGGCCCATTTACAATGTGGATCGTTCACAGGCCGAAATTCAGACGAGTCGTAAATGCGCCGACCTACTACACGGGCCTTTACCAGGCCGGAATTGCTGTCGGGCTTGATTAGTATCAGTTTTATATGGGTTGTTAATAGGCCTGATGTGATGTTGGGCCACATATGGCCCATGGATTTCGTCCGACGTTAACAGGCCGAAAAACACAACAGGCTGGAAGTGGCCCAAATCTACAGTGGGCCTCTAACAGGCCGAATGTCAGACATGGCCGAATATGACCCAATTCCTTCACGGTCATTTATGGGCGGAAAGTTTCAATGGCAAATAAATGGGCCAAAATGAAGCAGGACCTTTAACATGCCGGAAACACACCGGGCCGTAACTCGGCCCAAATACTTAGCGGACTGTTAACGGGCCAGAAGTGACCATGGGCCACAATGATGACAAGTCTAGAATGGGCCGATTTGAAACTAGTCGTATGGGCCTTAACTACAAATGGGCCATCTGCAAGCAGGACGTTAATGGGCCAACCCGCTAATTTTTACTGGGCTAGCCTTTTTAACCTCAATGGGCCGCTGTTGGGCCTTGCCACATGTCGACGTACCATAGCCGCCTCCTGTCCATTGGGCGGTTGACATTTGTCCTTTCGCGGTGCTGACACGTGGTTGCTACGGCCAATGAGAATTTTACACGTGGAAAATCCCCATTGGTCTGGGCTGTTAACGGGTTATCGGATCCAAAACCGGACCCGATAGCATAACGGTGACCCGTTACGGTGGATGCCACGTGACGGTTACCCTTGACGAAAGCACTTCCATGACGCGCCATTTATCGTCATGGAAGTGGACACTTCCGTGATGTTAATTTTGGTATTGTCATGGAACACTTCTACGACAACACATGTATGACTATCTTGTTTCTTCATAAAATCGTCATGGATGTACATGCATGATCGAAAACATGACCTACTGTGACAAACACGTATCATCACGGAAGTGTATTTTTTTGTAGTGCAAATGCCTCGGCTACTGCAATTTTACTATAAGGTCGGTGGTGGAGGAGTGGGGGCAACGGTTGAAGTAGCGCGGCTACTAAAATTTGGGTAAAGGAATTGATGCGGGGCGAGAGCACCCAAGGTCGCACATAGTTCAATAAGAATATGCGTGTATGATAATAAGGAAAAGCGGCGGAACCACCGATTTTTGCATCGCTCAAGGCGTGTAGTTTGTTTTTAGATTTCGAGCTAGCTGGTCTATCGCACACGGTTCGTCCTAATTTTCAGACGCAGACGTATAATTCATTCTAAATAAACTACCCGCCTTTAGCTTGCGCAGGTGGTGATTTTACAGCACACTAGCATCGCACACGGTTAAGCCAGTACATTTACCCTTGCTCGCGCTTGTGCAGTCATGGTGATTTCACAACGCACTTGCATCGCACATGGTTAAGCCACTACCTCCACCTTTGCTCGCACTTGCGCAGTCGTGGTGATTCACTGCGCACTTGCATCGCACACGGTTAAGCCACTACCTCCACCCCTGCTCGCGCTTGCACAATCGTGGTGATTTCACAGCGCACTAGCATCGCACACGTTTAATCCAGTACCTACACCCTTGATCACGCTTGCGCAGTCGTGGTGATTTCACAGCGCACTTGCATCGCACATGGTTAAGCCAGTACACTCGTGTCCATTGAGCGTCATCCGAGTCTTCGCAGCAAAAAAAATGTGAGAGGGTGAGAAGACAGCCACACCAGCATGTGGCCCAAATATATATGAATGAAAAGGGTGGTCTGTGATGTTCAAAATTCCAATGCACAACTTTGACCGCACGGGCCCATGGTTGGGTGTGTCGTCGAAGGTCGATGAGAGGGGCCAGAAGTCAAGAACCACCTGGAAGTAGCCAAATATATGTAGGAATATAGGGTGTGATGTTTAAAACTTTAAATACACAATGCACAACTTTGGTGGCACCTGCCTCGCAAACCAGAAAGCCCCCTTGGATGTATCTATAATGAAATAATGTTGTAGCTACCTAGCTAGGGTGGTTGACCCACCTCCCACGTCGTGTCGGCGGGGCGGATGCACGTACTGATACTTTGGTCATAAATGCATGTCGCCATGACCTACCATAAGACGGACCAGTTAATCTATCGCTTGATCAAACAACAACTGTTGTTGTCGATAAAAAATGGATAGAATATATATAAACCGCTTGGGCCAATAGATTGAACCATCATCAAAAATTGCACGAGAGAGACCAGAAAACCAGCACCGCCTGCATGCGGCCCAAAATGATGTACGTTGGAAGGGGTGATGTGTGTTTTTAATATCGAATAATGTACAATTTAGATGTGGCGCCTGCCTCTCGATACAGACAAATAGCATGAAAGCCAGGTAATTAAGGACGAGATACGTAGGGTGCGGTGTCAGTCCAACCCACCAATCCGAGCGTGTGGGAGGGAATCCTAACAACGCAGGAGCTCAAACTTTGCTCGAATGACATGTGACGGTGACCGGCCCTAACACGAACTAGGAGGAATCCATTCATTGCCAACACATACCCCTCATTATCGGTCAAAGGGATGATATATATATACACCCGGGGAGCCCACAGATATGTGTGTCATCACGAAAAACCACACAAGGGAGATGTGGTCTATCAGAAGACCCCCTATACACTACATGCAGCCCAAAAATATGAATGGGTGGTGTGTGATGTGTTCAAATTCCCAATGCACAACTTCGATGGGGCACCAACTACATTACAACCCGAACACCGTACCCGACCCCAAGCCAGGTTCAATACGTACGATGTCGATTCCCCAACTTTGAGACGGGAGGGGGGCGGGTGTCGTCCAACGCATGTGCTCAAACTTTATTTGGCCTAACATGGCACACATAGCTATAGGAAACCGTCATGGTCAAACCCTTCTTGTATGTTGGGTCAAAGGGATAGATTGTGTGGGCCCCCCTCGTTATAGGTCAAGAATGATATATATATATGTACATACCTCGGGGAGCCCACAGATATGTGCGGCGTCTATAAACCGCATAAGGGAGACATGCTCGATCAGAGCACCCCCTATATATACCCTGCATGCGGCCCAAAAAAATGTATGGGTCTGGTGTGTGATTTGTTCAAATCCTGAGTGCACAACTTCGATGGGGCACCAACTACATTAGTAACATTACAAACTGAACATCGTACCCCCAGCCAGGTTAAAGACGTACGATGTCGGTTCCGCAACTTCGAGGCGTGTGGGGGGTAGGGGTGTCGTCCAACGCATGTGCTGAAACTTGATTTGCTCTAACATAGCACACGGAGCAAAGAGGAAACCCTTGTCGTGCGTTGGGTCAAAGGGATAGTTAGTGTGGGCCTACAGATGTCGATCATTCTTCGATTTTTGAGAACAAGAAATAACCAATAAAAAACATATTCTACAAATTACCAAAACAAGGATCCCAAGGTTTATATAATCGTCATGACAGGTCACTACAGATACATTTAGATGATAAATGTCTATAATGACTGTATCATGGCGCTTTAATGAAGCTTGAGATATGCAACTTCCCACCGGGTCACCCATCCTTAGACTACTCCAGCCCCAGCACGCTTAACTTCTGCGTTCTATTCGACTAGGTTAGCGGATGGGAAGCCGCCCCTTGCTGATAAGAATTGCCTCCTTGCCTTTAAGGCATTCCACGCTGGTCACCCTATGGGACCTACTCCCTACTATCACACATGTTTGTGCTTTTAGAAACTGTGTGCAATATTTACATGGCCGGTGTGTCGCCGCCTAGCCTTCTATGAGCACTAACACTAGTAGCGGGAAACCGATGGGAGAAGAGGCAGGAAACCGATGGGAGGAGTGGCGGGAAACGGTAGCGTGTTTGGATATATAACAACATTAATATGGAAAACTTAGTAAGGAAGGAAGCGTGAGCTAGCACGACGCATGCGCACAGTGCTTACCCACGGGTGGCAGCCGGTTGACCAGAACTGCTGTTAATATTCAGGGTTTGTTTGGCCTTTTTTATACATTATAATTATGTTTTATAAGCATTAATTTAATGTGCATAATTCAAATTAGTGCACCAAAATGGCCACAAAAATCATACATGTGTCCTTGGATGCATGTTTAGGTCCCATGCAAAGAATGGGAATGAATTACAACCGTCTCGGCGTCTGGCTCGGCCTCGGACATTGAGAATCTTGGTTTTTAAATCCCAGTAAATCCAAAACTCACCCGAAAATCGTGAAACTTGGCATGGTGTCACGACATGGCACATATATGTCGTGGAAAAAAATTCCATTTTGGGGCAAGTTTTATTACAAGCCTCTTACAAATCGGAGCTTCTCTCAAGAAGACTCGTGGTTCCGATAGGGAAACGTGTCCCCCTTGTGGGCAAAACGACAATCGCTGCCTCTTTTCGCCTTGTATTTTTTCTATAGGCAACATGGAACGACAGGATATCCATGCTAAAATTTAAAATTATTCAGGGTTCGTTTGGCCTTCTTATACATTAATTGAGTTTCCTAGGCATTTAATGTCCATAATTCAAATCTGAACTACAAATACATGCTCCAGTTCACCAAAATGGCTAGAAAAATCATACATGTGTCCTTGGGTGCATGTTTAGATCCCATGCAAGGAATGGGAATGAATTACAACCGTATCGGCGTCCTGGCTTGTCCTCAAACATTGGGAATCTCGGTTTTTAAATCCCCCTAAATCCAAAACTCACCAGAAAATCATGAAAGTTGGCATGGTGTCACGTCATGGCACACATATGTCATGGTAAAAAAAATTGTCCAATTTGGGCCAAGCTTTATTACAAACCTCTTACAAACCGGAGCCACTCGCAAGAACCCTCGTGGTTTCGATAGGGAAACATGTCCCTTGTGGGTGAAACGATAATCGCTCCCTCTTCTCGCCTTGTATTTTCTTCTACACGCAACATGGAACAACAGGAGATTCGCGCTGAACTTTGAAATTATTTAGGGTTCGTTTGACCTTTTTTATACATTAATTGAGCTTTCTAGGCATTTAATGTCCATAATTCAAATCCGAACTACAAATACATGCTCCAGTGCACCAAAATGGCTAGAAAAATCGTACCTGTGTCCTTGGGTGCATGTTTAGGTCCCATGGAAGGAGTGGGAATGAATTCAACCATCTCGGCGTCCTGGCTCGGCCTTTAACATTGCGAATCTCGGTTTTTAAATCTTCATAAATCCAAAACTCACCAGAAAATCATGAAACTTGGCATGGTGTCACGACATGGCACATATATGTTGTGGTAAAAAAATATCCAATTTGGGCCAAGCTATATTACAAGCCTCTTACAAACTGGAGCTTCTCACAACCCTCGTGGTTCCAGTAGGGAAATATGCCCCTCTTGTGGGCGAAACGATAATCGCTGCCTCTTCTCGCCTTGTATTTTGTTTTCTACAGGCAACATAGAATATCAGGAGTGTCGTGCTAAAATTTGAAACTGTTCAGGGTTCGTTTGGCCATTTTATATATGAATTGAGTTTTCTAGGCATTTAATGTAGTCCATAATTCAAATTTGAACTACAAGCACATGCTCCAGTGAAGCAAAATGGGTGGAAAATCATACATGTGTCGCTGGGTGCATGTTTAGGTCTCATTGAAGGAATGAGAATGAATTACAAACGTCTCGTTGTCCTGAAACATGGAGAATCTCGGTTTTAAAGTGCCAGTAAATCGAAAACTCACGCAAAAAACATGAAACTTGGCATGGTTCCATGACATGGCACATATATGCCGTGGAAAAAAATTGTCTAGTTTGAGACAAGGCGCACACATTAATAGCCAATGAAGTCCTTTTGAAACAATTAGCTGACAAGTTAATATCGCAAACGGTTGTATTATATGAACCGTGTGTGTTCCCGTAACCATTTAAGTGCGGCCATGCGTCCCTCTTTTCTTATGGGATAGTACTACCTCGGTCCTCGTTCATTGGTCATCTTTGTATTTTGTGCCAAAATTTAACCATATTCAGTGGCGTGCGTGCAGCTGTTTGATTAGACGGGACGAGCGTGAGAAGTCTGCCGTATAGGCTCAATAGGACGCGTGCGAGCAGTCTGCCGCGCAGGCTCGATGGGACGCGTGTGACATGTCCACCTCGTAGGCTCGATGGGACACGTGCGAGCAGCCAAGGCCGCGCATGCTCACTGGGAAGCGAGCTCTTTGACCTCCATCCACCAGCCGCCCGCCTCGCTCACAACTTCTCCATTAATGGCGGCCAAGCCGCTCTTTAACACCTGGTTAATTAAAGCACCTGGACGGAGGGTGTTTTCTTGTGATCCCATGGCCCCGCTCAACGTTAGCATTTGCTTTGTTTGTGTTTTCAACTCGTATTCTGGATAATTTAAAAAGCCACATAGGGCAACGGATAATACAACGACAAATAAAATGGCAACGGATAATATGACGACAAATTTACAATGGCGCGGATAATAATTGTCTTACATATTCCGGATAATTTAAAATGCCACATGCGGCAAAGCCCGGAAGACACAGGGGCAAGAGAACAAGGAAATCACAGACAACGATCTGGGTCGCTACTGTCTCTACTCCTCGATGGATCGCTGAGCAACGAGATCCTCTAGCTCCTTCTTCAATTCATCACGACTTTGCTTGACAGCAGCCACGGATTCCTCCACCTCCTCCTCGCGCTTGATCTGGAGCTTCCTCAAGTCACCCATCAGTTCCTGGACGACCGCTTTCAGTGTCATCCCCGAGGCACTGCTTTGCTCATGCAGCTTCTTCTAGCCAGCGGCCGCCTCATCCGTCTCGGCGAGCGCCTTCAGGAGCTTTGCATTGTCACCCATGAGTTGCTCGACGAGGCCGGTCGCCTTCTCAACCGAGGCATCGCTAATCTCGAGCAGCTTCATCAAGCCGTCGACCAGCTCCTGCTGCTTAATTAGGCCAGCGAGAATGTCATTGTCGCTGGCCAAGGACTTCAGCACCGCTAGCTCGCGATCGCCAATGCAGTGAGTGCGCTTGTGAGAGCCCTCGCGTGCCGGTGAGAGCTTGTTCGAGGGCTCTGCGGCACGCCAGGACATCTTTGTTGCGGCTGTCGCGTAGCGGTGGGACCTCTCTAGTGCTTCCGCGGCCTTGGTCTTTGCTCCCTGGTTATATGTCGACCCGAAACTCCTCCTACCGGTCATGGAGGAATGACTTGACAGGAAAGACCTGTTTTGTGGGTGATGAGGAGAGGAACTGTGAAGTAATATTCGAGTGGGTAGTTTTTATAGCCCGATGCTAAGTGTGAACACATTTAGGTTTGATCAGTGTGAAAAGATTTGCAATTACTTACTGTGTGGTAATCTGGAATGTGACGAGAAACAAGGTCAAAATTTATTGATGGTTCTGGGCTCGAAACCCGAAACACACCTTCATATAGCTGCCCGTTTCTGTTGTTCTGGCTCATCGCAAACAGTTCTTATGGATCAACTGTATGCCACGCATCGCACACGCATCGAAAGCCCGAAATGGTTCCTGGATGGCGTACGTGGGCCCGTGTTCTCGGAAGTACATGTACATGTCTGCCCACTATCACACACGGTCCAGATATCACCATCGTGTCTGATAGATGCGCTGTCGCACCTCCCACGGTGTGCTAGAAGGTTTACCAGAATTGCAATATGCAGGTCTGGTTGCTCGTCGTTGAGGCGGCCGCGGCATGCTCTACTCAAATCCATCTGCGCATTTTGCTCGTCATTGAGGCGGCCGCAGCGCGCTCCGCTCTGGCGTCCCTGCCCGCGCTCTGCTCGCCGTTGAGGCAAATTTACAATTGCAACGGTTAATAATTGTCTTACATATTCAGGAGAATTTAAAATGCCACATGCGGCAACACCCAAAACACACACGAGCTACATATGCTTAGTGACTTAAAATGTCAATATGCGACATTTCCATACAATTATAATAAAATATAAGTTGAAAGTCTGAGTTGGCGGCCTTCCGACGACGGTCTTCTCGGACTCAATGATCAACATAGCACCCTTGCGGCCGTTCATTCCGAGTATCCCGACCCGCGGCCACGTTACCTGTCTCCGCCTACGGAGTTGCTGGCGCTGGGATGCTCTTGGGGCTACTGGGCCTCTTCCAGAAGAGCTTGACAGCGGGCAGTCGCGCGCATGAAAACTCTGTGGAACCGCTCCATTTCCATGTCTCTGGCTTGGTAGCAAATTCCGTCCATCACCTGCATCCTCAAGATATCACGTTGGCGATGTTCTACTTCGTCGGGGACGTCAACTCCGCCAAGGATGCGCTCGAGCCTGGCCACCACATCGTCGGGATCAAGGTTGACATGGCCGCCGCCGGCAATGATGACGCCGCAGGCTGGCTGGCTCATAACTGAATCGCAGAGGTCCTCTGCCCATTCCTTGCGGGGCATCAGGCTCTTGATGAGCACCGGTGACGGCGGCTCTTCAGGTGGGTCGTCGATCATGCCACCGAGCAGCTCTAGATCTTTTGCACGGTGGATGGCAAACTGCTCATCACACTTCCTCTACAATATGTCCATTACGCCCTCAAGGACTGGCACGGAGATATCATTGCCGATGGGCCATGGTGCCTGCACCGGCTGATGAAGCTCTTGCTCCCCGACTTGCTCTGGCTCGTTCTCCTCGCCGAAGATGTAATGTAGGAAGGGGTCGACGTCGAAGCTTTCTTCGGTGCTTGGCATGCTTGGAATAACTAATGGTAGATGGGTGTGGACTAGATCTACGCACAGTGTCGCTACGGGCGTTGCTGCCTGGGTCATATGGAGCAAGCCACTTGCTGGTGGCGGGAAACCGATGAGGGAAGAGGCGGGGATTTTACAGTTCACCCATGTGGAGCACGGGAAGCCTTCGCTGGAGCGCGGAAGCCTTCCCTGGAGCACGGGAAGACTAAGTGGAGCACACAACCCGACAACCGTATGCGGTGTCATGTGTTATCTATCACACACATGTTAACATAAGGAAACGTATGTGTAACTTACTAATCATCGCACACGAGTACTCGCAGACGCATCATGTGCGATACTCCTAGCCACCGCAAGCAACTAGTTTGCATTTTTCAAAGTTTTTTGTACACACAGAATCGCACACCAATTAACTGTTGTAACCATCTATGTTATATTTTCTCATCACAAACAGTTCATCTGAGTGGATTGTTTGCCGCGTATCACACACATCTTGTTTACACGAATCATTTGTGTTCTTTTGGCTCATCGCAAACAGTTCATCTATGTGAACTATATGCCGCATATCACACACATCTTGTTAAGTTGAACAGTTTCTATTGTGTTCCCTAATCAAAAACAGTTCATCCGAGTGAACCGCATACTATATATCACGCACACCTTGATCTGGCTAACCATTTCTGTTGCATTCCCTAATAGCAAACAGTTCATCCGAGTGAACTGTATGCCGTATATCCCACACACCTTTATATATACACACACACACACATAGGGATTATTATCACACACACCTTGATATGGCTGCCCGTTTCTGTTGTTCTGCCACATCGCAAACAGTTCTTATGGATTAACCGTTTGTCACGCATCGCACACGCAACTGTAATATGAACCGTGTTTGATGTATCGTCCATCGCAAACGTTTTGCATCTTTTTTGACGGTTTTTTGTATCACCATTTGTGATTAATGCATTGCACACAGTTTCGTCAAAGGGTCTGTGACCGTAGTGTCGCGTTAGCAGCATCCTCCAGTAGTGGGTGTAGGGGGGATATTTGGGTATTTATGGAGCAAGCATTAGGGTTAGGAGGTCTACGAGGGGCCCACAAGCCTGGGGGGCGCCCCCCTGGGGCGCACCCCTAGGGCTTGTGGCCGCCTCGTAGGTCTTCTGGCCTTCTCCTTAAGCTTCCTAGGTTTCTTCAGGTCCAAGAAAAATTACGTAAAGTTTTATTCCGTTTGGACTCCGTTTGATATTGATTTTCTGTAAAAGACAAAAACAAGGAAAAAAACAACAACTGGCACCGGGCACTAGGTTAATAGTTTATTCCCAAAAAATGATATAAAATAGCATATTAATGCATATAAAACATCCAACATGGATAATATAATAGCATGGAACAATAAAAAATTATAGATACATTGGAGACATATCAAGCACCCCCAAGCTTAATTCCTGCTCGTCCTAGAATAGGTAAATGATAAAAAGAGAATTTTTTTATGTGGAATGCTACCTAACATGTTTATCAATGTATTCTTTCTTATTGTGGCATGAATATTCATATCCATAAGATTCAAAACAAAAGTTTAATATTGACATAAAAACAATAATACTTCAAGCATACTAATAAAGCAATCATGTCTTCTCAAAATATCATGGCTAAAGAAAGTTATCCCTACAAAATCATATAGTCTTGTCATGCTCTATCTTCATCACACAAAGTATTTATCATGCACAACCCCGATGACAAGCCAAGCAATTGTTTCATACTTTTAATGTTCTCAAGCTTTTTCAACTCTCACGCAATCGCACGGGAATAGCCATGGATATAGCACTATAGGTGGAATAGAATATGGTGGAGGTTGTGAGGAGAAGACAAAAAAAGGAGAAAGTCTCACATCAACTAGGCAAATTAATAGGCTATGGAGATGCCCATCAATTGATATCGATGCAAGTGAGTAGGGATTGCCATGCAATGGATGCACTAGAGCTATAAGTGTATGAAAGCTCTGTTGGGAAACGTTGCATGGAAAACAAAAACAAAATTCTACGCACACGCAAGATCTATCAAGGAGATGCATAGCAATGAGAGGGGAGAGTGTGTCTACGTACCCTCGTAGACTGTAAGCAGAAGCGTTTGACAACACGGTTGATGTAGTCGAACTTCTTTGTGTTCCAACCGATCTAGCACCAAACGTACGACACCTCCGCGTTCAGCTCGATGACGTCCTCCGCCTTCTTGATCCAGCAAGACGATGAGGTAGTGGATGAGTTCCAGCAGCACGACGAAAGATAACGGTGATGGTGAAGTGATCTCCGCAGGGCTTCACCTAAGCACTACAAAAATATGACCGAGGGTGTAAACGGTGGAGGGGGGCGCCGCACACGGCTAAGATAATGTTCTGGTGTGCTAGGCGCCCCCCTCCCACATATATATATAGGTGGGGGGGAGGGAGCAGCCAGGAGGGCGCCCCAAGTAAGCTGAATCCTACTTGGGGTCTCCTCCCAAGTGGCGCCCCCCCTTGCCATGTTTAGGTGCGGGGGAAAGGCAGGGGAGGGTGGCGCCCCACCCCCCTTTCCTTTCTCCCATGAGAGGGAAAGGCAGGAGGGGCTAGCCCTCCCCTTTTCCTTCCCTAGGGCAGGCCAGCCAGGGAGAGGGGCGCACCAGCCCCCTGTGGGCTGGTCTGTCCCTCCCTTGGCCCATTAAGCCCATAAAACCTACTGGGGGAGTCCGGAACCCCTTCCGGTGACCCGATGGCTACTCGGTGCATCCCGAAACCCTTCCGGTGTCCGAATACCATCGTCCTATATATCAATCTTTACCTCTCAACCATTTCGAGACTCCTCGTCATGTCCGTGATCTCATCCGGGACTCCGAACAACATTCGGTCACCAAATCATATAACTCATACAACACTATATCGTCAACGAACGTTAAGCATGCGGACCCTACGAATTCGAGAACTATGTAGACATGACCGAGACACCTCTCCGGTCAATAACCAATAGCGGAACCTAGATGCCCATATTGGCTCCTACATATTCTATGAAAATCTTTATCGGTCGAACCGTTATGACAACATACGTAATTCCCTTTGTCCATCGGTATGTTACTTGCCCGAGATTCGATCGTCGGTATCTCTATACCTAGTTCAATCTCGTTACTGGCAAGTCTCTTTACTCATTCCGTAATACATCACCTCGTAACTAACTCCTTAGTCATTTGCTTCCAAGCTTATGATGTGTATTACCGAGAGGGCCCAGAGATACCTCTCGGATACTCGGAGTGACAAATCCTAATCTCGATCTATGCCAACTCAACAAACACCTTTGGAGATACCTGTAGAGCATCTTTATGATCACCCAGTTACGTTGTGACGTTTGAAATCACACAAGGTATTCCTCCGGTATTCAGGAGTTGCATAATCTCACAGTCGAAGGAATATGTATTTGACATGAAGAAAGCAATAGCAATAAACTGAACAATCATTATGCTAAGCTAACGGATGGGTCTTGTCCATCACATTGATACGTCCATTTTGCATCATGTTTTCCTACTGTTATTTTTATTTTTTTAGATATAATAATGCTTTTTGCAGTAATTCTAATGCCTTTTCTCTCATAATATGCAAGGTTCACACTAAGAGGGAGAATACCGGCAGCTGGAATTCTGGACCTGAAAAAGCTACGTCAGGCTACCTATTCTGCACAACTCCAAATGAGCTGAAACTTCACGGATAATTTTTATGGAATATATAAGAATTATTGGAGAAAATAAGTACCAAAGGGGGCCCAGCAGGTGGTCACAACCCACATGGGCGCGCCAGGGAGCCCAGGCGCGCCCTGGTGGGTTGTGCCCTCCTCGGCCCACCTCCGGTGCCCCTCTTCTGGTATATAAGTCATTTTGACCTAGAAAAAAGAAGGAGAGGACTTTCGGGACAAAGCGCCGCCGTCTCGAGGCGGAACTTGGGTAGGAGCACTTTTGCCCTCCGGCGGAGCGATTCCGCCGGGGGAACTTCCCTCCTGGAGGGGGAAATCATCGTCATCATCATCACCAACAACTCTCCCATCTTGGGGAGGGTAATCTCCATCAACATCTTCAACAGCACCACCTCCTCTCAAACCCTAGTTCATCTCTTGTGTTCAATCTTTGTACCGAAACCTTAGATTGTTGCTTGTGGGTGACTAGTAGTGTTGATTACATCTTGTAGTTGATTACTATATGGTTTATTTGGTGGAAGATTATATGTTCAAATCCATTATGCTATTTAATACCCCTCTAATATTGAGCATGATTATTATTTGTGAGTAGTTACTTTTGTTCTTGAGGTCACGGAAGAAATCTTGTTGCAAGTAATCATGTGAACTTGATATGTGTTCGATATTTTGATGGTATGTATGTTGTGATTCCCTTAGTGGTGTCATGTGAACGTCGACTACATGACACTTCACCATATTTGGGCCTAAGTGAATGCATTGTGGAGTAGTTATTAGATGATGGGTTGCGAGAGTGACAGAAGCTTAAACCCTAGTTTATGCGCTATTCCATAAGGGACTGATTTGGATCCAAAAGTTTAATGCTATGGTTAGATTTACTCTTAGTACTTTTCTTGTAGTTGCGGATGCTTGCGAGGGGGTTAATCATAAGTAGGAGGCTTGTTCAAGTAATAATAGCACCTAAGCACCGGTCCACCCACATATCAAATTATCAAAGTAGCGAACACAAATCAAACCAACATGATGAAAGTGACTAGATGAAATTCCCGTGTACCCTCAAGAACTCTTTGCTTATCATAAGAGACCGTTTTGGCCTGTCCTTTGCCTCAAAAGGATTGAGCTACCTTGCTGCACTTTTTTTACCGTTACCATTGCTTGCTTGTTACAAATTACCTTGCTATCAAACTACTCGCTACTTATAATTACAGTGCTTGCAGAGAATACCTTACTGAAAACTACTTGTCATTTCCTTCTGCTCCTCGTTGGGTTTAACACTCTTACTTATTGAAAGGACTATGATTGATCCCCTATACTTGTGGGTCATCAAGGCTCTTTTCTGGCGTCGTTGCCGGGGAGTGAAGCACTCTTGGTAAGTGGAAATCGGTAAGGAAAAATTATTACTACGTGCTGAAATTTATTGTCACTTGTTACTATGGAGAACAATCCTTTGAGGGGTTTGTTCGGGGTATCTTCACCTCAATCGGAACCACAATTAGTTACCCTTCAACTTACTGCACCTATTTAAAATATTGGTTATGAAATTCCTTTGGGTATGATAGAACAACTGCTAGCTAATCCTTATGCAGGAGATGGAACCGAACATCCCGATATGCACTTGATATATGTGGATGAAATTTGTGGATTATTTAAGCTTGCAGGTTTACCCGGAGATGAAGCTAAGAAGAAGGTTTTCCCTTTATCTTTGAAGGGAAAAGCATTGGCATGGTATAGGCTATGCGATGATATTGGATCCTAGAATTGGAATCGATTGAAATTGGAATTTCACCAAAAAAATTATCCTATGCATCTAGTTCATCGTGATCGGAATTATATATATAATTTTTGGCCTCGTGAAGGAGAAAGTATCACTCTAGCTCGGGGGAGGCTTAAGTCAATGTTATATTCATGCCCCAATCATGAGCTCTCAAGAGAAATTATTATTCAGAATTTTTATGCTCGGCTTTCTCGTGGTGATCAATCCATGCTTGATACTTCTTGTACTAGTTCCTTTATGAAGAAGACTATTGAATTCAGGTGGGATCTTTTAGAAAGAATTAAACGCAACTCTGAAGATTGGGAACTCGACGAAGGTAAAGAGTCAGGTATTAAGCTTAAGTATGATTATGTTAAATCTTTTATGAATACTGATGCTTTTCAAAAGTTTAGCACTAAATATGGACTTGACTCTGAGATAGTAGCCTCCTTTTGTGAATCATTTGCTACTCATGTTGATCTCCCTAAGGAGAAGTGGTTTAAATATCACCCACCTATTAAAGAAGAAATTAAAGAACCAGTAATAGCTAAAGATGAAACTATTATTTATAATGTTGATCCAGTTGTTCCTACTGCTTATATTGAAAACCCACCTTTCCCTGTTAGGATAAAGGAACATGCTAAAGTTTCAACTGTGGTCAACAAAAGCTATATTAGAGCATCCAAACCTGCTGAACAAATCAAAGTAGAACCTAGTGTTGCTATGGTTAAAGATCTCCTGGTTGAAAATTTAGATGGACATGTTATTTACTTTTGTGATGAAGCTGCTAGAATTGCCAAACCCGGTGAAAAAGATAAACATAGACCTGTTGTTGGCATGCCTGTTGTCTCAGTTAAAATAGGAGATCACTGTTATCATGGTTTATGCGACATAGGTGCTAGCGTGAGTGCTATTCCTTTTACCTTATATCAAGAAATTATGAATGATATAGCAGCCGCTGAAATAGAAGACATAGATGTTACTATTAAACTTGCTAATAGAGACACCATCACACCACTTGGGATTGTTAGAGATGTTGAAGTCTTGTGTGGGAAAATAAAATACCCTACTGATTTTCTTGTTCTTGGTTCCCCACAAGATGACTTTTGTCCCATTATCTTTGGTAGACCTTTCTTGAACACCGTTAATGCTAAAATACATTGTGAGAAACAAACTGTCGGTGTTAGTTTTGGTGATGAGTCTCATGAGTTTAATTTTTCTAAGTTTAGTAGAAAACATCATAAGAAAGAATTGTCTAGTAAGGATGAAATAATTGGTCTTGCCTCTATTGTCGTGCCTCCTATAGATCCACTAGAACAGAATTTGCTAGACCATGAAAATGATATGCATATGCATGAAAGAAATGAGATAGATAAAATTTTCTTTGAACAACGACCTCTGCTTAAACATAATTTGCCTATTGAAACTCTAGGAGGTCCTCCTCCACCTAAAGGTGATCCTGTGTTTGAATTAAAACAATTGTCAGACAATTTGAAATATGCTTATCTTGATGAGAAAAAGATATATCCTGTTATTATTAGTGCTAACCTTTCAAAACATGAAGAAGAAAGATTATTGAAGGTTCTGAAGAAGCACCGAGCTGCTATTGGATATACTCTTGATGATTTAAAGGGCATTAGTCCCACTCTCTGTCAGCATAAAATTAATATGGAACCTCATGCTAAAACCGTTGTTGATCACCAACGATGTTTAAATCCTAAAATGAAAGAAGTGGTAAGAACTGAAATATTGAAGCTTCTGGAAGCAGGTATAATCTATCCTATAGCTGATAGTAGATGGGTAAGTCCTGTTCATTGTGTCCCTAAGAAGGGAGGTATTACTGTTGTTCCTAATGATAAAAATGAACTTATCCCACAAAGAATTGTTACTGGCTATAGAATGGTAATTGATTTTAGAAAATTAAATAAAGCTACTAGAAAAGGTCATTACCCTTTGCCTTTTATTGATCAAATGCTAGAAAGATTATCTAAGCACACACACTTTTGTTTTCTCGATGGATATTCTGGTTTTTCTCAAATACCTGTTTCACAACCTGATCAAGAGAAAACCACCTTTACTTGTCCTTTTGGAAATTATGCTTATAGACGTATGCCTTTTGATTTATGTAATGCACCTGCTACCTTTCAAAGATGTATGACTGCTATATTCTCTGATTTTTGTGAAAAGATTGTTGAGGTTTTCATGGATGATTTTTTCGTTTATGGAACTTCTTTTGATGATTGCTTAAGCAACCTTGATCGAGTTTTGCAGAGATGCAAGCAAACTAATCTTGTCTTGAATTGGGAGAAGCGCCACTTTATGGTTAATGAAGGTATTGTCTTGGGACATAAAATTTCTGAACGAGGTATTGAGGTGGATAAATCTAAAGTTGATGCAATTGAGAAAATGCCATGTCCTAAAGATATCAAAGGTATTCGTAGTTTCCTTGGTCATGCTGGTTTCTATAGGAGATTTATTAAAGACTTCTATAAAATTTCTAGGCCTCTTACAAATCTTTTACAAAAGGATGTTCCATTTGTTTTTTATGATGATTGTGTAGAAGACTTTGAAACACTTAAGAAAGCCTTGATTTCTGCACCTATTGTTCAACCACCTGATTGGAACTTGCCTTTTTGAAATTATGTGTGATGCTAGTGATTATGATGTTGGTGTTGTTCTAGGACAAAGATTTGATAACAAATTAAATGTTATTCATTATGCTAGTAAAACTCTAGACAGTGCCCAATGCAATTATGCTACTACTGAAAAAGAATTTTTAGCAGTTGTGTTTGCTTGTGACAAATTTAGATCCTACATTATTGATTCTAAAGTGATTGTTCACACTGACCATGCTGCTATAAAATATCTTATGGAAAAGAAAGATGCTAAACCTAGACTTATTAGGTGGGTTCTTTTGCTACAAGAATTTGACTTACATATCACTGATAGAAAGGGAGCTGAGAACCCCGTTGCTGATAACTTGTCTAGGTTAGAGAGTACCCTTGATGACCCAAAACCTATTAATGATAATTTCCCTGATGAACAACTAGCTGCAATAAACGTTTCTCATAACACTCCTTGGTATGCTGACTATGCTAATTACATTGTTGCTAAATACATACCACCTAGTTTCACATACCAACAAAAGAAAAAATTCTTCTATGATTTAAGACATTACTTTTGGGATGACCCACATCTTTATAAAGAAGGAGTAGATGGTATTATTAGATGTTGTGTACCTGAGCATGAACAGGGACAAATCCTACGGAAATGTCACTCGAAAGCTTATGGAGGGCATCATGCGGGAGACAGAACTGCTCACAAGGTATTGCAATCTGGTTTTTACTGGCCTACTCTCTTCAAGGATGCCAGTAAGTTTGTTTTATCTTATGATGAATGTCAAAGAATTGGTAACATTGGTAAGCGTCAAGAAATGCCTATGAATTATTCACTTGTTGTTGAACCATTTGATGTTTGGGGTTTTGATTACATGGGACCTTTCCTTCCTCTAATGGGTATACTCATATTTTGGTTGCTGTTGATTATGTTACTAAGTGGGTAGAAGCTATTCCAACTAGTAGTGTTGATTACAACACCTCTATTAAAATGCTTAAGGAAGTTATTTTCCCAAGGTTTGGAGTCCCTAGATATTTAATGACTGATGGTGGTTCACATTTTATTCATGGTGCTTTCCGTAAAATGCTTGCTAAGTATGATGTTAACCATAGAATTGCATCACCCTATCATCCTCAGACTAGTGGTCAAGTTGAACTTAGCAATAGAGAAATAAAATTAATTTTACAAAAAACTGTCAATAGGTCCAGGAAGAATTGATCTAAGAAATTAGATGATGCACTTTGGGCTTACAAAACAGCATATAAAAATCCTATGGGTATGTCTCCTTATAAAATAGTTTATGGAAAAGCTTGTCATCTACCTCTTGAGTTAGAACATAAAGCATATTGGGTAATTAAAGAACTCAACTATGATTTCAAAATTGCCGGTGAAAAGAGGTTATTTGATATCAACTCACTAGCTTATGAAAATGCTAAGTTGTTTAAAGAAAAAGTTAAAAGATGGCATGATAAGAGAATCCAAAAGCGTGAGTTTAAAGTTGGAGAATATGTTCTTTTGTACAACTCTCGTTTTAGATTCTTTGCAGGAAAAATCCTCTCCAAATGGGAAGGACCCTATGTTATCGAGGAGGTTTATCGATCCGGAGCTATCAAAATAAATAATGCCGAGGGTACTAACCCGAAGGTTGTCAATGGGAAAAGAATAAAACATTATATCACAGGTACGCCCATTAATGTTGAAAGCAATATTATTCAAACTATGACACCGGAAGAACACATAAAGGAAACCTTTCGGAATACTCCAGAATCGTGAAAAAAGAGGAGGTACGTGATACGGTAAGTAAACGGACTCCGAAAAATCCGCAAAAATATTTTCTGTCAGTTTTGGAATATATCAAAAAATAGGAAAATAAGAAACAACCAGGAAGTCACCCCTGGTGGGCACAAGACACCAGGGCGCGCCTGGCTTGCCAGGCGCGCCCAGGTGGGTTGTGCCCACCTCGGGTACCTTTCGGACTCCGTTTTTCTTCCGTTTGCTTGTTACCCAAGATAAAAAATCTTTATATACCCCCCGAACCTATTGACCACCGTATCGCGGAGAAATCTTCTATTCTTCTTTTCTTGCTATTTTCGGTCAGATCTGTTAAGCCAGGCATCATGTCTTTTCCCTCCTCCAACAACATAGAAGAGGAGGCTTGGTTGATGAAGATCGAGTTGAAGAGAGAAGATCCCAAAGAAGTCGTCAAAGGGGAAAGGAGCAAGGAGGCCATTGGAGATTAAGCGCCAGTGGTCGAGCAAGCCTTGCCTGCTGAGGAGGAAGAAGAGGATATCCTTCAACCTTACTATGAGCACCTCACCCCTACTGAAATTGAAGATTTTAGGATCATCGAAACGGTTCATGTGCAAAATAAATATCTCACCCGTGAAAATATTCTATTGCAAGAGCACATCATTGCCCTCCGGAGCATCATCCGTAAATTGGAGAAGCTGTTGGAGAGGGCCACTACTTCACCACCACCTCCTTCTTCATCACCAAAGGAAAATTGAGTATCGGGTATGGGCACTCCCCTTGGCTTGTACCAAGCTTGGGGGAGGTGCCCCGGTATCGTATCACCTCCACTATCTTTTGCCTTTACTTATCTTAGTTCGATCCATAGTTATCTTTTGCTTTATATGAATAAAAGTTTAGTTCGATCCTTTTTCTTTTTGAGTGTTTGCTTAGTGATCTATCCTTGTAATCGTGTGCGAGATATATAATGAAGTTTAGTTTGAGTTTTGTTTTCTTTTTCTTTCATGTTCAATAAAAATAAAGGCAATAAATGAAAAAGATCATATGCTAATCTTATGGTAAGTAATGACATCACATAAGGAAGAGTATAAGTAGAAAATTTTATTGGAGACTTACAAACATAGCATTGGTCAATGATGCAATTCATGAAAGAATTAATAAGGGAAGAGAAGATTCACATGCAAATACACTATCTTGGACATCTTTTGTGATTGTGAGCCCCCATCAAAATATTATATGCCAAAATTGTTGACGTTGGACAAGGAAGACAACGTAATGATTTATGTTTGTTCATATTCACATAGAAGTTATATTGTCATAGATCCTTTAACATGTGGTGCTTGCCCCCTATCTTTGCTAGCCAAAAATTCCGCACTAAGTAGAGATACTACTTGTGCATCCAAAACCCTTAAACCCAAATCTTGTTTTGAGAGTCCGCCATACCTACCTATTGATTGAGTAAGATCCTTCAAGTAAGTTGTCATCGGTGCAAAAAAGGGCAATAAAAATTGCTTCTAAAAGTGTTGGATCATTTAGTGTAAGAGAAAATTGAGCGTTGTACAAACTTGTGATGGCAAAGAATAAAAGCGACAGAATGCATAATAAAGGTTGCTATCATAAGCGGCAATATAACGTGACGTTCTTTTGCACTAAGAGATTGAGCATAGAAACGAAAAGCGCATGGCAACCTCTTCTTCCCTCTGCGAAGGGCCTATCTTTTACTTTTATGTATTTACTTTTATGCAGGAGTCAAAGTATTCTCTCTATTCCTTTTTATTTTTCTCTTTTGGCAAGCATCATGTGGTGAGGAAAGATCTAGGCATATATATCCAGTTGGATATGGGTAGCATGAGTTATTATTGTTGACATCACCCTTGCGGTGAATATGTTGGGTGGCGAAAACTATAAGCCCCTATCTTTCTCTGTGTCCGGTTGAAACATTTTGCTCATGTGTATGAGGTGAGTGTTAGCACTCATAGAAGACTATATGATGGTTGAGTATGTGGACTTGCCAAAAAGGCTCCGATACGTGACCCTTCCTGAAAAGATGATGAATTGTAGTTGCGAAGTTGACTGAGAACATAGTTTGTTGGTTTTCAATAGAGTTTATGCTTTATACTTCGATGTTGTGATGAATTGTTACATGTTCATGAGAAGTCTATGATAGAAGTTATATGATAAAAGTTCTATAATAAAGTTTTATGTTAAAGTTTGTTGCTATTATAATAATATACATGATGCTTCTATGTCCGTATTTTGTTTTTATCGACAGCTCTCTCTCTAAGCATGTGGACATGTTTTTCGATTTCGGTTTTCGCTTGAGGACAAGCGAGGTCTAAGCTTGGGGGAGTTGATACGTCCATTTTGCATCATGTTTTCCTACTGTTATTTATATTGTTTTTAGATATAATAATGCTTTTTGGAGTAATTCGAATGCCTTTTCTCTCATCATATGCAAGGTTCACACTAAGAGGGAGCATACTGGCAGCTGGAATTCTGGACCTGAAAAAGCTACGTCAGGCTACCTATTCTGCGCAACTCCAAATGAGCTGAAACTTTACGGAGAATTTTTATGGAATATATAAGAATTATTGGAGCAAATAAGTACCAGAGGGGGCCCACCAGGTGGGCACAACCCACCTGGGCGCGCCAGGGAGCCCAGGCGCACCCTGGTGGGTTGTGCCCTCCTCAGCCCACCTCTGGTGCCCCTCTTCTGGTATATAAGTCATTTTGACCTAGAAAAAATAAGGAGAGGACTTTCGGGACAAAGCGTCGCCGTCTCAAGGCGGAACTTGGGCAGGAGCACTTTTGCCCTCCGGCAGAGCGATTCCGTCGGGGGAACTTCCCTCCTGGAGGGGGAAATCATCGTCATCATCATCACCAACAACTCTCCCATGTTGGGGAGGGCAATCTCCATCAACATCTTCAACAGCACCACCCCCTCTCAAACCCTAGTTCATCTCTTATGTTCAATCTTTGTGCCGGAACCTTAGATTGTTGCTTGTGGGTGACTAGTAGTGTTGATTACATCTTGTAGTTGATTACTATATGGTTTATTTGGTGGAAGATTATATGTTCAGATCCATTATGCTATTTAATACCCCTCTGATCTTGAGCATGATTATTATTTGTGATAGTTACTTTTGTTTTTGAGGTCACGGGAGAAATCTTGTTGCAAGTAATCATGTGAACTAGATATGGGTTCGATATTTTGATGGTATGTATGTTGTGATTCCCTTAGTGGTGTCATGTGAACGTCGACTACATGAAACTTCACCATATTTGGGCCTAAGGGAATGCATTGTGGAGTAGTTATTAGATGATTGGTTGCGAGAGTGACAGAAGCTTAAACCCTAGTTTATGCGCTATTCCATAAGGGACCAATTTGGATCCAAAAGTTTAATGCTATGGTTAGATTTATTCTTAATACTTTTCTCGTAGTTGCGGATGCTTGTGAGGAGGTCAATCATAAGTAGGAGGCTTGTTCAAGTAAGAACAGTACCTAAGCACCGGTCCACCCACATATCAAATTATCAAAGTAGCGAACACAAATCAAACCAACATGATGAAAGTGACTAGATGAAATTCCTGTGTACCCTCAAGAACACTTTGTTTATCATATGAGATCGTTTTGGCCTGTCCTTTGCCTCAAAAGGATTGGGCTACCTTGCTGCACTTTTGTTACCGTTACCGTTGCTTGCTTGTTACAAATTACCTTGCTATCAAACTACTTGCTACTTATAATTTCAGTCCTTGCAGAGAATACCTTACTGAAAACTACTTGTCATTTCCTTCTGCTCCTCATTGGGTTCGACACTCTTACTTATCGAAAGGACTACGATTGATCCCCTATACTTGTGGGTCATCACACATCATTCTCCTAATGATGTGATCCCGTTATCAAATGATAACACATGTCTATGTTTAGGAAACCTTAACCATCTTTAATCAACAAGCTAGTCTAGTAGAGGCTTACTAGGGACACGGTATTTGTTTATGTATTCACACATGTATTTAAGTTTCCGATCAATACAATTCTAGCATGAATAATAAACCTTTACCATGAATAAGGAAATATAAAATAACAACTTTATTATTGCCTCTAGGGCATATTTCCATCAGTCTGCCACTTGCACTAGAGTCAATAATCTAGATTACATTGTAATGAATCTAGCACCCATGGAGTCTTGGTGCTGATCATGTTTTGCTCGCGGAAGAGGCTTAGTCAACGGGTCTGCCACATTCAGATCCGTATGTATTTTGCAAATCTCTATGTCTCCATCCTTGACCTTTTCACGAATGGATTTGAAGCATCTCTTGATGTGTTTGGTTCTCTTGTGAAACCTGGATTCCTTCGCCAAGGCAATTGCTCCAGTGTTGTCATAAAAGATTTTCATTGGACCCGATGCACTACGTATTACACCCAGATCGGATATGAACTCCTTCATCCAGACTCCTTCATGTGCTGCTTCCAAGCAGCTATGTACTCCGCTTCACACGTAGATCCCGCCACGACGCTTTGCTTGGAACTGCACCAACTGACAGCTCCACCATTCAATATAAATACGTATCCAGTTTGTGACTTAGAGTCATCCGGATCAGTGTCGAAGCTAGCATCGACGCAACCCTTTACGACGAGCTCTTCGTCACCTCCATAAACGAGAAACATATCCTTAGTCCTTTTCAGGTATTTTAGGATGTTCTTGACCGCTGTCCAGTGATCCACTCCTGGATTACTTTGGTACCTCCCTACCAAACTTATGGCAAGGAACACATCAGGTCTGGTACACAGCATAGCATACATGATAGAACCTATGGCTGAGGCATAGGGAATGACTTTCATTTTCTCTCTATCTTCTGCAGTGGTGTAAGTGCATCTAGTGCCCCTTAGTGATTTTGGTGTATTGAAGACTTATAGGTTAAGGGACTAATGTGTTTGTTAGTATACACAGGTTCTATAAGTTAATGAGGAGTTTGATATTTACAAAGAAAGTCGACCCCTAAAAATGAATGTCTTCAGTTGAAGACTTTGGTTTTCTTGAAGACTTTGGTTTTCTTGAAGACTTTGAAAATGAGGAAATTGGTGTGGCCTTGAAGACTTGATATTGATGCGAGGATTATGAAGCGTGAAGACTTTTATTTTTCATAGTTTTGTTTTCCCTTTCTTGAGTCATAGGAAACACCGTACTGTTAAAGGGGGTTGAGGTAAAACTAAGGAAAAGTTTCCAAGTGATGCTCAACTCAAATCCTACACCTACCAATCCTTTCGAGTGAAGCCATTAGAAATCTCATACAGTTCAGTCAAGTTCTTCAGTGACAGAGACGAAGTTCTTCTGTTCTCTGAGGAATTTATTCTGACTGAGGAGTTAGGTATTCGCCAGTGCAGATTGCCTACAAGTGAGGAACATGATAGCCCTGAGAATTTAAGAGCTCAAATTTCCGACCGTTGCTGTGCTATGCACCAGCTGTCCAAAATATCCTATCCACCTAACGGTCATATCATTGAAGGGCATTTATGTCATATCATGTCGGGCTGCTCCCTAGGCTATAAATAGCCGCCCCCTACAACCACTAGCTGGTTGGCTTCTCCGAGAGAAACTGACACTTGTCATTTAGAGCATCCCATCCTCCGAGGACTTTGAGCGAAAATCATCAAGTGAGGAAAAACCCAAACCCAACACCAAAAACCCAAAGTGATTGAGCATCACTGAAGAAATTGTTCATGTGTGGAACCGACGCCTGTTACCTTTGAGGACTATGCATCCTCCAGACGGTTAGGCGTCATGGTCTAGAGCATCCAAGAGGAATTGTGGATTGCCGAGTGACCAAGTCTATGAAGGTTTGGAAGTCACCTGTGAAGACTTACCATGAGTGATTGGGCGAGGTCTATGTGACCTTAGCTCAAGGAGAATACGGTGAGGACTGTGTGTCCGAGACTGTGTGTCCTCAGGTTTAAATACCTAGCCGCTCCAACCAGACATACAACTGTCACAGCAGTTGGAACTGGTCTACCAAATCACTGTCTTCACCAAGCTACTGGTTCTATTTCCTCAACCCTTTCATTTCCTCACATACTTGTTGTGTACTAGATCGTTACTGTTTGAAGACTTTGACTGAAGACTTTCTCAATTTCCTCATTCCTATTTCTTCAGTCACTTTGTCTTTAGCCTGCTTATCCTGTTTACACGCTTCATGTGCTCTGTTTTGTTTCATTTCATCATGATGACTATGCTACTGCTTTGTTATCCATGTACCTGAGTACTTATTCCGCTGCTTGTAGTTTGTTGCTTAGGAAATTCCTCAAGTAGTATTTCCTTAGCGACGAATTCATAAAAATCGCCTTTTCACCCCCCCTCTAGTCGATATAACACACTTTCAATTGGTATCAGAGCAAGGTACTCCCTTGTTCTGTGTGATTTTGATTTAACCACCTGGAGTTTTAGTTATGTCGACTGCAGGCATGATCAAGGTCTCGGCTGGGTGTCGTACCTTTGATGGGACAGACTACCCCTACTGGAAGAATAAGATGCGCATGCATCTTGAGGCAATTGACAACGATCTCTGGTACGTTGTGGAAAATGGCGTTCCCTCTGTCACTCCTTCCATGAACGCTGCTGATGTGAAGAGATTCAAGCAACTCGACTCTCAAGCGAAGAATATTATATGTGGCCATCTAAGCAAAGGACAGTATGGCAGAGTGAGTGCTTCGGAGTCTGCAAAGCCTATCTGGGACAGGCTGTCCAAGGTCAATGAAGGAATCTCAACTCAACGTGATTCTTGAGTTGATGTTCTTTGCAATCTCTTCAACTGCTTCAAAAGACTCGACAATGAGAATGTCCAGCAAACCTTTGATCGCCTCACTGACATTTCAAACGGGCTTCAAGCACTGGGTGCCACTGACATCACCGACCATGAGGTGGTGAAGAAATTGTTGAGGTCACTTGATTCTTCATTCGATACACTGGTACTGATGATTCAAGAACATGGAGACTACAAGTCACTAGATCCTGCTGATATTCTTGAGAGGCTGAACACTCATGAATTCCAACAAGCTGAAAAGAGAGATCTCTACGGGTCAAGCTATGGAAGATCACGCGCACTGAAGGCCAAGGTAGTTTCCTCATCTGAAGGAGAAGATTCTGATAGCAGCCTTAGTGACACTGAAGAACTAAGCCAGGAGCTAGCAATGCTCATGAAGAAATTCCAGAAGTTCTCAAGGCGTGGTCGCTTTGTAAAATCTTCAAAAGGTGATGACACAAGATCAGATTCCTCATCCCGTGACTACAAGAAGAGGACTTGCCACAAATGCAAGAAACTTGGTCACTACATAACTGATTGTCCTTAGTGGGCAAAGGAATCAAAGAAGAAGAAATACAAGGATGATAGTTCAGATGACTCAAAGAAGAAGAAGAAATCTTCAAAGTCCTCATCATCAAAATCTTCAAAGTCTTCATCTCACAAGAAGAGCAGTTCCAAGAAGGCTCGGGCATTCATTGGCAAGGAAATGGACTCTGAAGCTGAATCTGAGGAACATGAGGAAGAGGAGGCATCTGAGGAGTCAGACTCTGGTGTGGTGAGCCTAGTCCTCGCTACTGCTTACGTCAGCAAGACCATCTTCAACACTGAGGAAAATGGCTTCTGCAACACTGCTGATGACGGCAACGATGACTATGCTCCCACCTATTGCTTCATGGCAAAAGGTGCCAAGGTATTCAAATATCCCTCCTCTGAATCAAGTGAGGATGAATTTGATGATAACCTTAAACCCAGCTATTCCAAACTTGCTAATATTGCTGTTAAACAACAAAAGGCTTTGGAAAGGGTTCAAAATATGCTAGACAAAAGCGATGACATGTTAGGTGAGGAAATGGACCGAACTCAAACACTGACTGATAATCTTCAGCAACTACAGTCTAAGTTTGACAACCTTCAAAAGTTGTCATGAAACTCTCTTAGCCGATCATGAGAAGCTTTCTTATGAATTTCTTCAAAGAAAGCAAGATCTTGAGAAGCTAAGGGTGAGTCATGAAGATCTTCAGAAGGAAAATGATTCATTGCTTGCTCAATAGATCAGTTCCGCTCAGGAAGAATTTATTCCACCATGCTTGAAATGCATTGAACATGAAACTGCTAATTCTTCACCTGAAAGTTCAAATGCTTCTATTGCTGCAAATTCTTCAACTATCTCTATGGTCACAAATTCCTCATCTGATGATACCACTAGTATCACTGACGAAAATGCAGGGTTGAAGGAATTGTATGTGACAAGCATGTACAAAAGCCTCAAAGGGCATCAGACTCTTTGTGATGTGCTCAAAAAGCAGATCTTGAACAGGAACCCTAGGAAAGAGGGTATTGCCTTTGAGAGGAAACTCAATGCTGATGGAACCTACTGGAAACCTGAGCAGTATCCCAAAACCTCATGGGTTGCTGCGAAGGGACCTCCCGTAGATCCATCCACTTTATCTGGCTTTACTTGTGAATCCTCATATTCATCTGATGAGTCATCTGACTCCAACTATAAACTGTTCAAAAATCAGAATGGTGAAGTATTTGCTAGATATGTTGGAACCAACAGCAGGAATGGTCCCCCTATGAAGAAAATCTGGGTTCCCAAAAGGTGCCTTGAAAGTCTTCAGGTGAATGTCCTCATGACACCACCTGTGAAGAATAGAAACCCCAGATCAAATTCTTCATATGGACCGAAGTCTTCATATGGATCCAAGTCCTCTTATGGATCAAATTCCTCACGTGGATCCAAGTCCTCATATGATCATCATCATGCTAATGCTTCTGTTTCACAGGGAAAATCTAAGAGTTCTGATTATGTGCATTGTTCTTCAAATCATTATGTTCATAAGTCCTCGAAGAATTTCTCTGCTTACTCATATGCCTATACTAATCCCTCTCCTATGAAACGAAGCGCTTTGGCTTCAATGCCACCTTTCTCTTATGGATCTTGCAGAATGATGAACTCTTTGCCACCCCTCCAGATGTGGGTGGTGAAGAAAAAGAACTAACCTCTTATGCACGGTCAGGTCTCCAGACGAACTAAATCGTCTGAAGAATTTTCTGGAGACCTGAAATGCTTGAAAGGATGCAAGCTTGTGGGGCTGGAAAGATGACCAGAGCCAAGCACCCCTCAAAGACTATCATGACTACCTCTCGTCCTTTTGAATTGCTTCATATGGATCTCTTTGGCCATACTCATTATGTCACACTAACAAATGCAGCATCTCTATATGGCTTTGTTATTGTTGATGATTATTCTCGTTACACATGGGTGCATGTCATTACTTACAAAACTGAAGTGCAGGAAGTCTTCAGACGATTTTCCTCAAGGGCTTCGATGAATTTCGATGTGAAGATCAAGCATATTCGGAGTGACAATGGGACCGAGTTCAAGAATACTAGTCTTGATGACTATCTTGATGAACTTGGTATTACTCATGAGTTATCTGCCCCATACACTCCTCAGCAGAATGGCGTTGTGGAGCACAAGAACAGGACTCTTGTTGAGATGGCTTGCACCATGCTTGATGAATACAAGACACCTCGTCGCTTCTGGCCTGAGGCAATTGATACTGCATGCCACATCATCAACAGGGTATATCTTCACAAATTCTTCAAGAAGACCTCATATGAACTCCTCACTGACAAGAAACGCAATGTGAGTTATTTCACAGTCTTCGGTGCTAAATGTTGGATTAGAGATCCTCATCACAATTCCAAATTTGCACCGAAAGCACATGAAGGTTTTATGCTTGGTTACGGAAAGGACTCGCACACCTACAGTGTCTTCAACACCTATCACCACAAGGTTGTTGAAACTGTAGATGTGCGGTTCGATGAAACTAATGGCTCACAAAGAGAGCACCTACCTCCTGTGCTAGATGAAATGTCTCCTGAGGAATCCATCAAGCTAAAGGCTACTGAGGATGTCATACCTACTGAAGAATCTGCTGAAGAAGTCATTCCAAATCGTGAAGAAAATCATGCTGGTGCATCTGAAGAAAATGGCTCTGAACAAAATGCTGAGCCAAGTCAAAGTTGACAACCTGCTCATCCTCGTGTTGCAAATGAAGTACAGATTGAGAGAATCATCAACGACATCAACGCACCAGGTCCTCTCACTCGCTCAAAAGCTTCACATTTGTCTAACTTTTGTGGGCATTTTGCTTTCATCTCTATCACAGAGCCCACCAAAGTAGATGAGGCATTTCTGGAGCCTGAATGGATTCAAGCGATGCAAGAGGAATTACATCAATTCGAGCTGAACAAGGTGTGGGAGCTTGTCAAGCGACCAGACCCATGCAAGCACAATATCATTGGCACCAAATGGATCTACCGCAACAAGCAAGATGAAAATGGCCTAGTGGTGAGGAACAAGGCTCGTCTTGTAGCTCAAGGCTACACACAGGTTGAAGGAATTGATTTCGATGAAACTTTTGCACCTGTTGCTAGACTTGAGGCTATTCGCATATTGCTTGCCTATGCTAACCATCATAATATCATCTTATATCAAATGGATGTGAAAAGTGCATTCCTCAATGGTAAGCTTGAGGAAGAAGTATATGTTGCTCAACCCCCAGGTTTTGAAGATCCTAAGCATCCTGATCAAGTCTTCAGACTCAATATGGCTCTCTATGGCCTCAAGCAGGCCCCTCGGGAGTGGTATGATACTCTGAAGGAATTCCTCATGAAGAAAGGCTTCAAACCCGGTTCACTCGACCCAACTCTTTTCACCAAAACATATGATGATGAATTATTCGTGTGCCAAATATATGTTGATGATATTATCTTTGGCTGTACTAACCAACGTTACAGTGACGAATTTGCTTATATGATGAGTGAGGAATATCAAATGTCCATGATGGGAGAATTGAAATTCTTCTTAGGTCTTCAAATTTGTCAACAACGCAATGGCATCTTCATTTCTCAAGAGAAATACCTCAAGGACGTTCTGAGGAAATTCGGTATGCAAGATTGCAAAGGCGTCAAAATCCCTATGCCCACAAATGGCCATCTATGCACCGATGAAAATGGTATAGACTTTGGTCAAAAGGTATACCGCTCCATGATTGGCTCTTTACTGTATCTATGTGCATCTAGGCCAGATATTATGCTTAGTGTTTGCATGTGTGCACGTTTTCAAGCTACACCGAAGGAATCACACCATAAGGCTGTGAAACATATTCTTCGATATCTAGCTCACACTCCAACACTTGGATTATGGTATCCCAAGGGCTCGGCTTTTGATCTCATTGGATATTCTAACTCTGACTATGCTGGTGATCGTGTGGATCGCAAGTCAACATCAGGCACATGCCATTTCCTCGGACGATCTTTAGTATGTTGGTCCTCGAAGAAGGAGAACTGCGTATCACTCTCTACTGCTGAAGCTGAGTACATTGCTGCTGGTTCTTGCTGTGCTCAATTACTATGGATGAAGCATACCCTCAAGGACTATGGCATCAATGTGAAGAATGTGCCACTCTACTGTGACAACGAGAGTGCCATCAAGATTGTTCATAACCTAGTTCAGCACTCGAAGACAAAGCACATCCAGATTCGTCATCATTTTCTTCGAGATCATGTGTTGAAGGGCGACATCTCTATTGATCACGTGAAGACTGAAGAACAGCTAGCGAATATCTTCACCAAGCCCTTGGATGAGAAGAGATTTAGCAAGTTGTGGTGTGAGCTAAATATCTTAGAATCTTCGAATGTTCTTTGAAAAGGACACACATCCTAACAGTTATGCAAAATTGATGACTTGGATGTGCAACACACGAAGTAACATTTTTCTTCAATCAATGAAGACTAACCCTCTAAGTGTGAAGAAATTAACGAAGAATTTGATTCTCAGAGCCCTACGACAATTGTATGCAGTGTCTGAAATCATCATTCTTATACGGTGGGTCATGCCACCAACAAAAGTTGAAAATCTTCAAAATTGAGTTTTTTCTTCATTTTGCAAATTCTTCAATTTTCAAATTCTTCAACTTTCAAATTCTTCAAACGCTTTCGACTAGTGTTCTTCATTGACTATATATATATATATATATATATATATATATATATATATATTTGAGTTTTCATGTCCTCAACAGCATTCACTTATTTCTAATTCTTCAAGTTGATTTTCTTCTAAGTGAATGTGGTCGGACCCGTTCCCCCTCTATGCTAAACTCAACCCAGTCTATTCACACATTCATCATGTGCGTTCTGTTTGAAACCCGTTCAAAGTCTTCACTGTGTCCTTGACAGCTGAAGAATTTGCGAACGAAACATTAAAATTTTCATATCTGAATTTTCGGCTTTTGCCGCTCAAACCATTCCGCATCCCGCGATAGGATTAAACTACTCACCCACGATCTACCACGATCTCCACCTCTCAGTACATGGGTGACACATGTCGTTAGAAGAGTAAGGGTTAGGGGCATGTTCATCCAAAAATTTTGGACGGGCAGTTTTTCACCGTGGCTATAAATACCCCGCTCCCTTCCTCTGTCTTCATTTACTTCGCTCGACCACCATCTCGCTCGAGCTCTCAGACCTACCACCGCTGCTACTCTCCATCATCGCTGGTGAGGAAGAGCTTCACTGCCTCGACCTCGTCACCGTCGTACTCACATCGGCCGCGGAAATCTTCACTCCGCCGCCGCCATAGCTGTCTCTCACCGCCAAGTTAGGGCGTGGGAGATCTGAACTGACGAACTTCTCCACTTCCACTTCCAGTTTGTCGTGTTCTTCGTCCAGGGTAATTAAAATCTGATTTTACTGCCCTACTTTGATTCTGATGATTTCACAAAATTTTCAAAAGGTGTTTATTCTTCAACTTCCGCATTCCATAAACTCCCGAATGCTTCTGTACCTTGATTTGTTTCTCTAAGCTATGTTTTTCTTCAAGATTCCTCAATTTTGTGGATTTTCTAATCTATACAACTCTGGAACCTAAGTCAAGAACGCTTAGTGAAATTCCTCAAGACTCCCCTGGTCAAATTCCTCAAACATGATTTCTTTTGAAAAATTTCTGAGAACGCATATGACCTCTCCAAATTCTTCGCACCTATACTCTGTTCATAGGTACAAAATGTCTGCTACTGAATCACTAGGTTCTCATCAACTTAACTCATTTGCAGCATTCCTCGAAAATAAGTTGCACACTTCCTCAGAAACATCAATTGTTCAAAATCCTCAAGTGAAGAAAATGGCTGATAGTAAAAGACCTCTGAAGGGAGGAAAGAGGCCTGAAACAAACACTGCTTTTGAGATCCCTGAAGACATCTATGATGAATACTGTACTTCTGATGAAGCAACTCATGGCAAAGAGACCAAGACTCAGCGCAAAGTGCGCACACAGAGAATCGAGAGAAGATGGGCTAAGGAATGGAGGGAATATCATTATGTTACTCCCAAGTACATGAAGAAATTCGCCGTTAACCCTCCATGTCCAAGACCTCCATTGGTACCAGGCCAAGAAGCTGATCCCTCAAGTATCAGGCGCGGTGAGGAATTTCCCAAAGAATGGGCTAAGCGCCAAGCCAAGTTGGCTAAAGTAGCAAAGGAAGCAGTGAAGAAATTCAATGAAGACTCTGCTGCTGCTGCTGCTGAGGCCTCTGCTAGCAAGCTCAAGAAGGCTTTGCCGAAGAAATTTGCTGTGAAGCCGAGTTCCTCAACTGCTATGCCCTCACGGCCAATTGCAAAGCCCTCACTGCCAATTCCTCATGCAACCACATCAAGGGCAGCTCCAATTCCCTCAGCTGCCACAAAGTCTTCAACTTCAGCTGCAAAGTCCTCAGCACCTGTGCATCTTGCCACGTGCCAACGGACTATAGGAATCTCTATTGCCTCAGGAGCATCTGCAAGTTCCTCAGCTCTGCCACAGTCTTCAACTGGTCCAATCTTGCTGAAGAAAAAGGCCACTGCTGGACGAGGCCCAAGGCCAAGTCCTCACAAGAAGCATGTTGCCTTCCAAGTTCCGTCTGATGACGATGATGCTGATGATGAAGAACTTGCTGAGATCAACAAAGACAGGAAAGAAAAGGCCGCTAGAGCCAAAGGCAGTGCTGTGCCACTCATGCTGGATCCTAAAAGGATCCTTGATTTCATCGATCTATGGCACAAGGATCCAAATACTCCTTTGCCTGAATTGAACCTCACTCATGGCCAGAGCCACATGTTGACGGCCTTCATAGCCGAAGAAAAATGGAAATTTGAGAAGGCCAGGCAAGTCAAGAAAGCTCAATATAAGAAGGAGCGCTTTCTGAAGAAGAATGCTGTGAAGATGACTCCTGAAGAACTTGTGAATCTACAAAAGGAGATGAAAGCTCTCAGCGATGAATTTGACGCATATCGTGTAGATTGGCTAGGTGCCAAAGTCAGATTTGTCAGAATGGCCAAGGGGTTCAACCCGAATGTTGCAGCTCCATCGCAACAACAAATTCCTCAGGCTGATGCACCTGCTCAGCCTACTGAAGAGAATGCTAGCACAGCTGATTAAAATTAGTCTGTTGAAGAAACTAAAAGTTCCAGGGCTGCTGAAGAATTTCCAGCTCCTGAAGAAAATACCAGGGCAACCTCCAATGTTGCGCCTGAAGAACAACACAGGTCAGCTGAAGCAAATGAAGCTGCGCCTGAAGAATCTGATCAAGCCAGGGCAACTGCATCACTTGTGCCTGAAGAAACTGCACCACTTTCATCTGCTCCTCCTGCAAAGTCATCACAGATGAAAGATATCCACCTTCCTTCTGCATCAGAAGCGAAGAAGACCAAAGCTGCAGAAAAGGCAGTTGTGAAGAAAAGGAAAGCATCAGAAACTGCAGAGTCTTCAGCTCCCAAGAAAGTGAAGACTTTGCAAAGCTCATACACCAACACCATTGATGCTGTTCCTATCTCAAGCATGCCATCAAAGGAAATTGTTCCCTTTGGTGAGGAATATGTCATTCCAGATGACAATGATGAAGCGAATCCTTCTGCTGCTACTTCAGAGCAGTTGGATGAAGAAATTAAAGTGAATAATATCCCTTCAACTCCACTGGTATCATCGCCCGTGCCTCAGTTCATAGCTGAAGAGCAGGCGTTGAAGAAATTGATGAAGAAAATGAGGATGTGGACATTGGGTCTACTACACCAGTTCTCAATGATGATTATTGGGAAAGACATCATCCAAATTCTCCATTGACCACTCCTCTGCAACAAATTCCTCAGTCCCCTGTGTAGACTGAAGAAATTCATACGGGCTCTGAAGGACATCAATCTTCACTTCATTCTATTACAGAAGAAGTTCCAGCTACTAATGCTGAAGAAATGGAGACCAAGACTGCTGCTGATGAAATTGCTATGGAAATTCCTCAGTCTATGGCTCCAGAGGTTGTGCGCCAAGCGGCTGTGAAGACTTCAACTGTTAATCTTCAACCCAAGCCACAAAATCCTCATACCAAGAAGCGGAAATTCAACGCTGATGATTGCTTTGCTGAGCATCATTTCTTCACGGATTACAATCCCTATGACTCTGCAAAACTGTGACGCAAGCGCTTCTGGACAGCAAGTCAAATGAACTATTACTCTTCCCTCCTATTTGGTAAGAACAAGGTATTTGACCACGAGCAAATTCCTCATGTGGATATGGAGTCGCTTCCTTGCTTCCATCCAGTCCTCAGTGTTCTTCATGACGCTGGGCTGCTTAACTTCTGCACTGACATCTGCGACTGGAATGAAGAACTCATTCTTCAATTCTACGCCACACTGCATATCACTGGAAATGTTGAAGATGTGAATTCATGGGTGCTAGACTGGATGACCGAAAATACACATTACAAACACCGGCCTCTGAATTGCTTCACGCCGTCCCAGTCAGTCCTCCCACTGAAGGTGCTAGGCTCATCTATGAGGAACCTGAACTCTCAAATCACTTAATGCAAGTGCTGATGAAGCCTTTGAAGGCTGGCCAAGCTCCAAGGACCACCTTCCTTGTGAAGGAATTGCTCTATGTGCCAAGGACGATATATCGCATATTGACCAAAACCCTCAGTCCAATCAAGGGCCACAACTATGATGAAGAAGAGGTTGTTGGCATCATGAAGAATCTGCTGTTCAACATGATACATGGCATTCCCATTAACTACCATGATTTCTTCATGAGGACTTTGGCCAATGCTGCTCTGTCACCTTTTGAGTTGAAGCCTTATGCTCCCTGGATCATGAAATTCATCAGATCAAGGTCTTCAATTCATTATCAGGCTGACTTTCAGAATCATCTCATCTATTTGCCACCGATCGAAGTCCTCAAGCGGACTATTTCCTCAGCTGATGGGAAGGGCAAGGCTGCTATTATAGATGAAGGCACTCGTCCATTGGATGGACAGTTTCGCAAAGCTGCATCCTATTCCACCAATGATGACTCTGCAACACAAGATTCTGCCGCCAAAGCTTCAAAGCAAAATCCTCAAGCAACAGCTCCGCGAGTGATGACTGATCGTGAACTTCTCCTTAGTCTTCATCCGAAATTTGATCGAAATCACAAGTGGGTCAAGCGTCAGTTTGGTGCAATTCTTCAGAACATGGCAGTCACTCAAAACACTGTGAAAAGAATCATTACTACTTGCATGAAGTCTTTGACCGCACTTGGGCTATACTGTCGAATCTTTATAGTGCTGAAGATCTCAAGGAGATGGGCTTCCAACAGGACTTTGACTGGTCTCAGCCACCTTCGAAGAAGTTCAAGAAGATCAAAGTTCCTCAGCTTGTCGCCAGTTCATATTCTTCATCACGCGAGACGGATGAAGCTAAAGATTTGAACGACACTGCGGCAGGCCCTACCTCAACGGACGACCCCAACAACGCTGGTGCTCCTCCATCGACATCATGATGATATTCTTCAGGGGCGTTAGTCCTCATTTTTCGTCCCTTTTGGTCATTCGATGACAAAGGGGGAGAAATTTGAGTTAGTCTTCAAGCGGATCTTATATATGGGCTATTTTTTCTATTAAGTTACAACTCTTGCTCTTCTGAGGTGTTTGATCTGATGAGTTGTAAACTTAAGTCCTATGGTGGTCTGATACTTTTGAACTGCTTTCTGCATGCTTATTTCCTCAAGTACCTTAATGCATGCATGCTGAATTTTGTCAGACACCATATTTCAGCATGCATTTCAAATTCTTCATATCATATGTTAAATGCGTGTATGAATTACAAGATATAGGGGGAGATCTCCATGATATTACTCTACAATGTGCATTTGTAATCCAAAGCAAAATCCTCAATATGCACATCCTCAGGGGGAGTTCCTCTATATCTTGCAATCAAATCCCTCAATTTCAGTATTTACACTTCATATGTTTTATCCCCGTTGAAAACTTAACATATTTGTCATCAATCACCAAAAAGGGGGAGATTGTAAGTGCATCTAGTGCCCCTTAGTGATTTTGGTGTATTGAAGACTTATAGGTTAAGGGACTAATGTGTTTGTGAGTATACACAGGTTCTATAAGTCAATGAGAAGTTTGATATTTACAAAGAAAGTCGACCCCTAAAAATGAATGTCTTCAGTTGAAGACTTTGGTTTTCTTGAAGACTTTGAAAATGAGGAAATTGGTGTGACCTTGAAGACTTGATATTGATGCGAGGATTATGAAGCGTGAAGACTTTTATTTTCATAGTTTTGTTTTCCCTTTCATGAGTCATAGGAAACACCATACTGTTAAAGGGGGTTGAGGTAAAACTAAGGAAAAGTTTCCAAGTGATGCTCAACTCAAATCCTACACATACCAATCCTTTCGAGTGAAGCCATTGGAAATCTCATACAGTTCAATCAAGATCTTCAGTGATAGATACGAAGTTCTTTTGTTCTCTGAGGAATTTGTTCTGACTGAGGAGTTAGGAATTCGCCAGTGCGGATTACCTACAAGTGAGGAACATGATAGCCCTGAGGAATTTGAGAGCTCAAATTTCCGACCGTTGCTGTGCTTTGCGCCAGCTGTCCAAAATATCCTATCCACCTAACGGTCATATCATTGAAGGGCATTTATGTCATATCATGTCGGGCTGCTCCCTAGGCTATAAATAGCCGCCCCCTACAACCACTAGCTGGTTGGCTGCTCCGAGAGAAACTGACACTTTTCATTTAGAGCATCCCATCCTCCGAGGAATTTGAGCGAAAATCATCAAGTGAGGAAAAACCCAAACCCAACACCAAAAACCCAAAGTGATTGAGCATCACTGAAGAAATTGTTCCTGTGTGGAACCGACGCTTGTTACCTTTGAGGACTGTGCATCCTCCAGATGGTTAGACGTCATGGTCTAGAGCATCCAAGAGGAATTGTGGATTGCCAAGTGACCAAGTCTGTGAAGGTTTGGAAGTCACCTATGAAGACTTACCACAAGTGATTGGGCGAGGTCTGTGTGACCTTAGCTCAAGGAGAATACGGTGAGGACTGTGTGTCCGGGACTGTGTGTCCTTAGGTTTAAATACCTAGCCGCTCCAACCAGACGTACAACTGTCACAGGAGTTGGAACTGGTCTACCAAATCACTGTCTTCACCAAGCTACTGGTTCTATTTCCTCAACCCTTTCATTTCCTCACATACTTGCTGTGTACTTGATCGTTACTGTTTGAAGACTTTTACTGAAGACTTTCTCAATTACCTCATTCCTATTTCTTCAGTCACTTTATCTTCAGCCTGCTTATCCTGTTTACACGTTTCATGTGCTCTGTTTTGTTTCATTTCATCATGATGACTATGCTACTGCTTTGTTATCCATGTACCTGAGTACTTATTCCGCTGCTTGTAGTTCGTTGCTTAGGAAATTCCTCAAGTAGTATTTCCTCAGCGACGAATTCATAAAAGTTGCCTATTCACCCCCCCCCCCACCCCTCTAGTCGATATAACGCACTTTCAAGTGCTCGGGCTTTGAGTCTTACTCAACTTCACACCTTACAACACAGGCAAGAACCCTTTCTTTGACTGATCCATTTTGAACTTCTTCAAAAATTTGTCAAGGTATGTGCTTTGTGAAAGTCCTATCAAGCGTCTTGATCTATCCTTATAGATCTTGATGCCCAATATATAAGCAGCTTTACCAAGGTCTTTCATTGAAAAATTCTTATTCAAGTATCCTTTTATGCTATCCAGAAATTCTATATCATTTCCAATCAATAATATGTCATCCACATATAATATCAGAAATGCTACAGAGCTCCCACTCAATTTCTTGTAAATACAGGCTTCATCGTAAGTCTGTATAAAACCATATGCTTTGATCACCTCATCAAAGCGTATATTCCAACTCCGAGATGCTTGCACCAGTCCATAGATGGATCGCTAGAGTTTGCATACTTTGTCAGCACCTTTAGGATCGACAAAACTTTCTGGTTTCATCATATACAACTCTTCTTTGAGATATCCATTAAGGAATGCAGTTTTGACGTCCATTTGCCAGATTTCATAATCATAAAATGCGGCAATTGCTAACATGATTCGGACAAACTTAAGCATCGCTACGGGTGAGAAAGTCTCATCGTAGTCAACTCCCTGAACTTGTCGAAAACCTTTCGCAACAAGTCGAGCTTTGTAGACAGTAACATTACCATCAGCGTCAGTCTTCTTCTTGAAGATCCATTTATTTTCTATGGCTTGCCAATCATCGGGCAAGTCCACCAAAGTCCATACTTTGTTCTCATACATGGATCCTATCTCAGATTTCATGGCCTCAAGCCATCTGTCGGAATATGGGCTCATCATAGCTTCTTCATAGTTCGTAGGTTCGCCTTGGTCTAGTAACATGACTTCCAGGACAGGATTACTATACCACTCTGGTGCGGATCGTGCTTTGGTCGACCTACGAAGTTCAGTAGTAACTTGATCTGAAGTTTCATGATCATCATCATTTGCTTCCTCTCTAGTTGGTGTAGGCATCATGGGAACGATTTTCTATGATGTGCTACTTTTCAATTCGAGAGAAGGTACAATTACCTCATCAAGTTCTACTTTCCTCCCACTCACTTCTTTCGAGAGAAACTCCTTCTCTAGAAAGCACCCATTCTTAGCAACAAAGATCTTGCCTTCGGATCTGTGGTAGAAGGTGTACCCAATTGTTTCCTTAGGGTATCCTATGAAGACGCACTTCTCCGATTTGGGTTCGAGCTTATCTGGCTGAAGCCTTTTGACATAAGCATCGCATCCCCAAACTTTAAGAAACGACAGCTTAGGTTTCTTGCCAAACCATAGTTCATACGGTGTCATCTCAACGGATTTAGACGGTGCCCTATTTAACGTGAATGCGGCTGTCTCTAATGCATAATCAAAAAACGATAGTGGTAAATCGGTAAGAGACATCATAGATCGCACCATATCTAATAAAGTATGGTTACGACGTTCAGACACACCATTACGCCATGGTGTTCCAGGTGGCGTGAGTTGTGAAACAATTCCACATTGTTTTAAATGAAGGTCAAAATCGTTACTCAAATATTCGCCTCCGCGATCAGATTGTAGATACTTTATTTTCTTGTTACGATGATTCTCTACTTCACTCTGAAATTCTTTAAAATTTTCAAATGTTTCAGACTTGTGTTTCATCAAGTAGATATACCCATACCTACTCAAATCATCTGTGAAGGTCAGAAAATAACGATACCAGCCGCATGCTTCAACACTCATCGAACCACATACATCGATATGTATTATTTCCAATAAGTCATTAGCTCACTCCATTGTTCCGGAGAACGGAGTTTTAGTCATCTTGCCCATGAGGCATGGTTCGCAAGTATCAAATGATTCATAATCAAGTGATTCCAAAAGTCCATCTGCATGGAGTTTCTTCATGCGCTTTACACCAATATGACCTAAATGGCAGTGCCACAAATATGTTGCACTATCATTATCAACTTTGCATCTTTTGGCATCAATATTATGAATATGTGTATCACTACAATCGAGATTCAACAAGAATAGACCACTCTTCAAGGGTGCATGACCAAAAAAGATATTATTCATATAAATAGAACAACCATTATTCTCTGACTTAAATGAACAGTCATCTAGCAATAAACAAGATCAAGATATAATGTTCATGCTCAAAGCGGGCACCAAATAACAATTATTGAGGTCTAAAACTAATCCCGAAGGTAGATGTAGAGGTAGCGTGCCGACGGCAATCACATCGACCTTGGAACCATTTCTGACGCGCATCGTCACCTCATCCTTAGCCAATCTTCGTTTATTCCGCAGCTCCTGTTTCGAGTTACAAATATGAGCAACCGAACCAGTATCAAATACCCAGGCGCTGCTATGAGCATTACTAAGGTACACATCAATAACATGTATATCAAATATATCTTTGTTCACTTTACGATCCTTCTTATCCGCCAAATACTTGGGGCAGTTCCGCTTCCAGTTACCATTCCATTTGCAGTAGAAGCACTCAGTTTCAGGCTTGGGTCTAGCTTTGGGCTTCTTCCCGGGAGCGACAACTTGCTTGCCGTTCTTCTTGAAGTTCCCTTTATTTCCCTTGCCCTTTTTCTTGAAACTAGTGGTCTTGTTAACCATCAACTCTTGATGCTCCTTCTTGATTTCTACCTCCGTGGCCTTTAGCATTGCGAAGAGCTCGGGAATTGTTTTGTTCATCCCTTGCATATTATAGTTCATCACGAAGCCTTTGTAGCTAGGTGGTAGTGACTGAAGAACTCTGTTAACAACACAATCAACTGGAAGATCAACTCCCAGCTGAGTCAAGTGATTATAATACCCAGATATTTTGAGTATGTGTTCACTGACAGAACTGTTCTCCTCCATCTTGCAGCTAGAGAACTTGTTGGAGACTTCATATCTCTCAACCCAGGCATTTGCTTGAAATATTAACTTCAACTCTTGGAACATCTCATATGCTCCATGACGTTCAAAACGTCTTTGCAGTCCCGGTTCTAAGCCGTAAAGCATGGCACACTGAACTATCGAGTAGTTTTCAGATCGAGCCGTAATGCATGGCCATTCAGAATAAATATCCGCTTCCCCGGATCAATGACTTATATGATCAACTTGCTGGATCTTCGGTGTTCTCTAAACTCGACTTGAGGTTGGGTAATCACCAGATTCGTGTCCGCGAAGAGGATATTCCAAAGACTTCCTTCGTTACTCGTTATGGCTCCTATGAATACACCGTCATGTCATTTGGCCTAACAAATGCTCCAGCTACGTTCTCCCGCCTGATGAATTATATATTCATGGATTACCTCGACAAGTTCATCGTGGTATATCTGGATAATATTCTGGTATATTCGAAGAATAAGGAAGAACATGCCAAACATCTTCGCCTTGTTCTGGAGAGGCTTCGAGAACACAAGTTGTATGCCAAGTACTCCAAATGCGAGTTCTGGCTTTCTGAAGTGACCTACCTTGGACATGTGATTTCCAAGGACGGTATCGCCGTTAACCCGGAGCGTGTTCAGGCTATTCTTGACTGGACTCCTCCGAAGAATGCCAAGCAAGTCCGAAGTTTTCTCGGTCTAGCAAGTTATTGTCGACGATTCTTCAAAAACTTTTCCAAGATTGCCAAGCCCCTGACTAATCTGCTCCACAAAGGCGTTAAGTTTGAATGGACAGACAAATGCTAGGAGAGTTTCCAGACCCTCAAGGACAAGCTTACTTCTGCTCCAGTTCTTGCTCCTCCCGATTCAAGCAAGGACTTTGTGATATATTGTGACGCCTCTCGTCAAGGATTAGGCTGTGTCCTAATGTAAGAGCGAAAGGTAATTGCATATGCCTCACGAAAATTGCGTCCGCATGAAGAAAACTATCCAGTGCATGATCTCGAACTCGCTGCTGTGATCTATGCTTTGAAGCAGTGGTGACATTATCTTCTTGGGAACCGGTGTGAGATCTATACCGATCATTAGAGTCTGAAGTACTCGTTCACCCAACCGGATCTTAATCTTCGTCAACAGCGATGGTTGGAAACAATTACAGACTATGATTGTGGTATTTATTATACTCCTGGCAAGGCTAATGTGATGGCTGATGCCTTGAGCCGCAAGTTCTATTGCAATAACCTCATGGTTAAGCAAGCTCAACCCCAGCTATATGAAGAATTGCGCAAGTTGAATGACTGTATCATTCCGCAGGGTTCTCTTAATATCCTTGTGGTACAGCCAGATCTTGAGAAGGCTGTAAAGATTGCGCAAGCTAAGGATGCCGAAGTAGATCTGATGAAGAAAGAACTTCACCTTGATAAGTACAGGGATTTCTCGATTGCTGAAGATGGAACCTTATATTTCAGAGACCGCATTGTGGTACCTCGCTTCGAACTTATGACTGACAAGGTCATGAAGGAGGCTCATGATACCCCGCTATCCATCCATCCGGGTAGCACCAAGATGTATCATGATCTTCATCAAAGGTACTGGTGGTCCAGAATGAAGCAGGACATTGCTCGATATGTTGCTGAATGTGATGTTTGCCGTCGCGTGAAAGCAGAACATCAGAAGCCCACTGGAATTCTTCAACCACTTCCTATTCCTTTGTGGAAATGGGATAAAGTGCAGATGGATTTCATTACTGGTCTTCCCAAGTCTCAGAAAGGTCACGATGCTATTCTTGTCGTCGTCGACCAACTCTCCAAAGTTGCACATTTTCTGCCTGTCAAGGAGACTATCACTGCTAGCCAGTTAGCAGAATTGTATATCTCCAGAATTTTTTCACTCCACGGTATTCCGAAGGAGATCAGTTCGGACCGTGGCGGTCTTTTCACTTCCAAGTTCTGGGAAAGTTTCCAAGAAGCTATGGGAACTTACATTACCTGGAGTTCAGCTTATCATCCCCAATCCCAAGGCCAAGTTGAGCGAGTTAATCAAGTGCTTGAAGATCTGCTTCGGGCTTGTGTTATATCATTCGGTAAGAAGTGGGAAGAATCTCTCCCGTTTGCCGAATTTTCTTATAATAACAGTTATCAAGCCAGCTTGAAAATGGCCCCCTTCGAAGTGCTTTATGGACGTAAGTGTCGAACCCCTCTGAATTGGTCAAAAACTGGGGAACGACCTCTCGTGGGACCGAACATTATTCAGCACGCTGAAGAACAAGTCCGCATTGTCCGAGAAAATCTCAAGGCGGCTCAGGACCGCCAGAAGAGCAACTATGATCGCAAACGATGGGGCTTGACCTATCAACCAGGTGATCAAGCTTATCTTCGTGTCACTCCTATGAAGGGCACTCGTCGTTTCGGAATCAAGGGCAAGCTAGCTCCTCGCTATATTGGTCCTTTCCGCATCGTGGCTAGACGTGGACAGGTGGCATATAAATTGGAGTTGCCACCGCAATTCTCTCATATCCACGACGTCTTCCATGTGTCGCAACTTCATAAATGCTTCAAGGAGTCTCCTCACCGAGCAGTAGATCATGAAATGCTTGAATTGCAAGATGATCTTTCTTATAAGGAGCATCCCATCCCCATTCTTGATGAAGCTGAACATTGAACCCGTCAGAAGACAACCAAGTTCCTGAAAGTACAGTGGTCGAATCACAGTGAAGATGAAGCCACTTGGGAATGCGAGGATCATCTTCGGGAAGAATATCCCAACCTCTTTCCTTCTACCTCCTAAATTCTCGGGACGAGAATTTCTTTTAGAGCAGGAGAATTTGTAACACCCCTGTGTAATAGCCACTGTGACACTCTGCTAAGTATGCCAAGGCATCTCAATTTGCAGTGCTGAATCACTTTGGTTAAGTATTCAATTCAAATTCTATTCTGAAAATCAACTCAAAATTCAAAAGTGCAAAATAAACTTTGCTCAAACACTGTTGGAAAAATGTTCACTAAATAGCAAATATTCCAGAAGCACTTATAATAATATAAACAATGATAATGGAATTAGTAAAATAACTCCAACAACATGAAACAGCACCAAAACAGAATTATTTAATCCATTTATAAAAATATCGAATTCAAATAGCATCCTACTTTGCCCAAACAAGTTTTTCGTGAGAGGTAATAATGCACTGGAATATTTGGACCAAGTTTCATATTTTTCAAAAGTGCAAAAGTGGCCTAAGTAATTACCTAACAAGAAAGAAATAAAGAAAAGGCAAAATAGAAAATAGAAAAATAAAACGAGGCACTGTGCACTTGGCCTAAGTGCACAGTGCCCCGATCCAGCCCACCGGCCCAAACTCCTTTCTCTCTCTCCTGCGTGTCGTCGTGCCCGTGGGCGAGCGCACGCGCGCCGGCGAGGTGTTGACACGCCGACGCCCCACCTACGAGGGGATAAGGCCCCGGCCTCGTCCATCCCCCCTGCCTCCTCCTCGTCATTCTTCCCCCTTCCTCTTCGCCCCTCCTCGCTCGGATCTGACGCACCCGAGCGCCACCGCCGCCACACCTCCGTCGACTCCGCGGCCACCGGCGTCCCCGCGAGCCACTATCGTGCCTGGTAGGAGCGTCGTGCTCGACCACGTCATCTGGCGCTGCCCGTTGAAGCCAGGGACCTCTGCACCGAGCCCCACAGCCTCGTCTTCTTCCTCGGATCACCGGCGCGCCTCCGACGAACCCCGCCGTTCTGCTACTACTAAACCGTCACGGGCCTACGTGAGTGCCGCACGGTGAGCCTCTCCGCCCCTTGTTGCTCCTTGTTGGCCCCCTAGCGCCCCGTAGCTAGCCGTCTTCGTCGCCATGATCTGCCGTCCGCCATTGCCGGTGTTGAGCTCGGTATAGAGCTTCCCGAGCCAATCCGCCTTGACCCACATGCTCCTGGCGTCCGTAGAGGCCCGCCTAGCCTTGTAACTCGCTCGGAAACGGCCCGGAGCCGCAAATCCGACCACACCCGTATACCACAACCGTCTTTCCTCGACGCCGGTGAAGTTTCTGGCCACGACAGGCTGCGCCACCACTCGCGTTGGATGCGGCGTGTCCTTCTCGTTCGAACGTGCCTCGCCGCGCTCGTTTTGGCTCGCTGTGGCCAAAATCCGACGCGCGCCCGAGCCCTCCGCCGTGTTTTCAGGTCACCGGCGACGAGACACCGGCCGCCGCCATGCTGGCTGGCCTGGGGCCACCCCAGAGCCACTAACAGTGGGCCCCACTGGCCCCATTGACTGGTTTGACCAGTCAACGCACTGATGTGGCGGCCCTGTGTCACTGTCAAGCGGGCCCCACCGCATAATTAGATTGATTAAACGTTTTAAAAATAAAACTTAATTAGTTACGCTAATGTGTCTATGACAGGTTGTCGGGACCGGTCTTCCAGGATATCAATTTCCTAGTAAACGGCCCTTGTGCTCACCAGCCCTAGGATTACTGTTAGCTGATGAGATACAAACTTGATACAGAAATTCCAAGCAAAATACAAAATATGAAGTACAAGACCATTCTGGCCTATGAGTACAACAAATGGTTTCTCGGTCTAGCAAGTTATTGTCGACGATTCTTCAAAAACTTTTCCAAGATTGCCAAGCCCCTGACTAATCTGCTCCACAAAGGCGTTAAGTTTGAATGGACAGACAAATGCTAGGAGAGTTTCCAGACCCTCCAAGGACAAGCTTACTTCTGCTCCAGTTCTTGCTCCTCCCGATTCAAGCAAGGACTTTGTGATATATTGTGACGCCTCTCGTCAAGCATTAGGCTGTGTCCTAATGTAAGAGCGAAAGGTAATTGCATATGCCTCGCGAAATTTGCGTCCGCATGAAGAAAACTATCCAGTGCATGATCTCCCCTCTGTTTGTCCACTACCTCGGCTAAACCTAAGCAAAAGAAAAAGAGGTCCAAGAGACAGACCCGAATAAAGAAGAAATAGTAATCTTTGACGAATTAGGAAGAAAAAGGATTCTTATTTTGATACAAGAAGAATCGGCACAAGAAAAAGGAACTCGCTGCTGTGATCTATGCTTTGAAGCAGTGGCGACATTATCTTCTTGGGAACCGGTGTGAGATCTATACCGATCATTAGAGTCTGAAGTACTCGTTCACCCAACCGGATCTTAATCTTCGTCAACAGCGATGGTTGGAAACAATTACAGACTATGATTGTGGTATTTATTATACTCCTGGCAAGGCTAATGTGATGGCTGATGCCTGGAGCCGCAAGTCCTATTGCAATAACCTCATGGTTAAGCAAGCTCAACCCCAGCTATATGAAGAATTGCGCAAGTTGAATGACTGTATCATTCCGCAGGGTTCTCTTAATAACCTTGTGGTACAGCCAGATCTTGAGAAGGCTGTAAAGATTGCGCAATCTAAGGATGCCGAAGTAGATCTGATGAAGAAAGAACTTCACCTTGATAAGTACAGGGATTTCTTGATTGCTAAAGATGGAACCTTATATTTCAGAGACCGCATTGTGGTACCTCGCTTCGAACTTATGCCTGACAAGGTCATGAAGGAGGCTCATGATACCCCGCTATCCATCCATCTGGGTAGCACCAAGATGTATCGTGATCTTCGTCAAAGGTACTGGTGGTCCAGAATGAAGCAGGACATTGCTCGATATGTTGCTGAATGTGATGTTTGCCGTCGCGTGAAAGCAGAACATCAGAAGCCCACTGGAATTCTTCAACCACTTCCTATTCCTTTGTGGAAATGGGATAAAGTGTAGATGGATTTCATTACTGGTCTTCCCAAGTCTCAGAAAGGTCACGATGCTATTCTTGTCGTCGTCGACCAACTCTCCAAAGTTGCACATTTTCTGCCTGTCAAGGAGACTATCACTGCTAGCCAGTTAGCAGAATTGTATATCTCCAGAATTTTTTCACTCCACGGTATTCCGAAGGAGATCAGTTCGGACAGTGGCGGTCTTTTCACTTCCAAGTTCTGGGAAAGTTTCCAAGAAGCTATGGGAACTTACATTACCTGGAGTTCAGCTTATCATCCCCAATCCCAAGGCCAAGTTGAGCGAGTTAATCAAGTGCTTGAAGATCTGCTTCGGGCTTGTGTTATATCATTCGGTAAGAAGTGGGAAGAATCTCTCCCGTTTGCCGAATTTTCTTATAATAACAGTTATCAAGCCAGCTTGAAAATGGCCCCCTTCGAAGTGCTTTATGGACGTAAGTGTCGAACCCCTCTGAATTGGTCAAAAACTGGGGAACGACCTCTCGTGGGACCGAACATTATTCAGCACGCTGAAGAACAAGTCCGCATTGTCCGAGAAAATCTCAAGGCGGCTCAGGACCGCCAGAAGAGCAACTATGATCGCAAACGATGGGGCTTGACCTATCAACCAGGTGATCAAGCTTATCTTCGTGTCACTCCTATGAAGGGCACTCGTCGTTTCGGAATCAAGGGCAAGCTAGCTCCTCGCTATATTGGTCCTTTCCGCATCGTGGCTAGACGTGGACAGGTGGCATATAAATTGGAGTTGCCACCGCAATTCTCTCATATCCACGACGTCTTCCATGTGTCGCAACTTCATAAATGCTTCAAGGAGTCTCCTCACCGAGCAGTAGATCATGAAATGCTTGAATTGCAAGATGATCTTTCTTATAAGGAGCATCCCATCCCCATTCTCGATGAAGCTGAACATTGAACCCGTCAGAAGACAACCAAGTTCCTGAAAGTACAGTGGTCGAATCATAGTGAAGATGAAGCCACTTGGGAACGCGAGGATCATCTTCGGGAAGAATATCCCGACCTCTTTCCTTCTACCTCCTAAATTCTCGGGACGAGAATTTCTTTTAGAGGAGGAGAATTTGTAACACCCCCGTGTAATAGCCACTGTGACACTCTGCTAAGTATGCCAAGTCATCTCAATTTGCAGTGCTGAATCACTTTGGTTAAGTATTCAATTCAAATTCTATTCTGAAATTCAACTCAAAATTCAAAAGTGCAAAATAAACTTTGCTCAAACACTGTTGGAAAAATGTTCACTAAATAGCAAATATTCCAGAAGCACTTATAATAATATAAACAATGATAATGGAATTAGTAAAATAACTCCAACAACATGAAACAGCACCAAAACAGAATTATTTAATCCATTTATAAAAATATCGAATTCAAATAGCATCCTACTTTGCCCAAACAAGTTTTTGGTGAGAGGTAATAATGCACTGGAATATTTGGACCAAGTTTCATATTTTTCAAAAGTGCAAAAGTGGCCTAAGTAATTACCTAACAAGAAAGAAATAAAGAAAAGGCAAAATAGCAAATAGAAAAATAAAACGAGGCACTGTGCACTGGGCCTAAGTGCACAGTGCCCCGATCCAGCGCACCGGCCCAAACTTCTTTCTCTCTCTCCTGCGTGTCGTCGTGCCCGTGGGCGAGCGCACGCGCGCCGACGAGGTGTTGACACGCCGACGCCCACCGACGCCCCACCTACGAGGGGATAAGGCCCTGGCCTCGTCCATCCCCCCTGCCTCCTCCTCGTCATTCTTCCCCCTTCCTCTTCGCCCCTCCTCGCTCGGATCTGACGCACCCGAGCACCACCGCCGCCGCACCTCCATCGACTCCGCGGCCACCGGCGTCCCCGCGAGCCACTATCGTGCCTGGTAGGAGCGTCGTGCTCGACCACGTCATCTGGCGCTGCCCATTGAAGCCAGGGACCTCTGCACCGAGCCCCACAGCCTCGTCTTCTTCCTCGGATCACCGGCGCGACTCCGACGAACCCCGCTGTTCTGCTGCTACTAAACCGTCACGGACCTACGTGAGTGCCGCACGGTGAGCCTCTCCGCCGCTTGTTGCTCCTTGTTGGCCCCACTGGCCCCAGAGCCACTGACAGTGGGCCCCACTGGCCCCATTGACTGGTTTGACCAGTCAACGCACTGACGTGGCGGCCCTGTTTCACTGTCAAGCGGGCCCCACCGCATAATTAGATTGATTAAAGGTTTTAAAAATAAAACTTAATTAGTTACGCTAATGTGTCTATGACAGGTTGTCGGGACCGGTCTTCCAGGATATCAATTTCCCAGTAAACGGCCCTTGTGCTCACCAGCCCCAGGATTACTGTTAGCTGATGAGACACAAACTTGATACAGAAATTCCAAGCAAAATACAAAATATGAAGTACAAGACCATTCTGGCCTATGAGTACAACAAATGGTTTCTAGTGGTTGATGGCGGAAGCGGTTTGCGGTTCATCAGCGTCTATGGGACTCCATTTCCCACAGGAACAGCTGACCTGGATAACTCCTATCTTCGCGAGGCTGCTATCATCATTGCCTAGGTTCCGGGGCTGTCATCGTAGCGCTCCTCTCCAAGCGAGAAATCTGGCCAAGACAATAGCCAGGGACAAGCCAGTGAGTACTTTGAATGTACTCGCAAACATTATGAACACAGGTATAATATAACAGATGATAATCATGCTCTGAAATATTTTCATGATCACTTAGCCAGTGACGAAATAAAATTTAGGCCGCATGCAAGCAGGTCATTAAATATAAAAAAATAATTAGATAATAAAAATAAAATAAACCGATCGGGTGTTTGAAGCGACGCCTCAAAAGGATAATAATATAAAGCATGCCTCAGTCGGGCGTCTGAGCGACGCCACATAAAGGGCTTGTAAAGAAAATTAAATAATCAGCATGCCACAGTCGGGCGTCTCAGCGACACCACATAAAGGGCTTATAAAGAAATAAAAAGCAGGCATGCCACAGTCGGGCGTCTTAGCGACACCACATAAAGGGCTTATAAAGAAATAAAAGGCAGGCATGCCATAGTCGGGCGTCTTAGCGACACCACATAAAGGGCTTATAAAGAAAGTAAATAACAAACGTGCCACAGTCGGGCGTCTGAGCGACACCACATAAAGGGCTTATAAAGAAAGTAAATAACAAACATGCCACAGTCGGGCGTCTGAGCGACAACACATAAAGGGCTTATATGAGAATAATCACAGTGAATATCCAGGAGGTAGAACCGTCCCAGGGATACTCAATAATTCAAGTAATACAAATGGTTAGTCCATAATAATAATAATCGTAATCATCATATGTCACATGTCATGATCAATGTTCTGGTTTAGCAGTTTTTCCTCCGAAGACCGACACTAAGACCGACACTTGACCCATCCCAGACTGTAGTCCTTAACCATGGACACAGCTATTCGAATAGATATAATCTCTGTAGAGGGTGTACTCTTTACCCACGAGTAACGGATTCCTTTAGTCCATCGGGACTAATTCCGTTTACGGCCTTTTAATTGAAAACACACCTGACCAGCACACACCAGCTTAACTTACCGGTGTCTGGAATCACCCACGACACCCGTTAAGCAAAACTCTAAGTGGGGAGGCTACAACCTCGACTAGCATGGGATCGCAAAATTTATAACGCGCGCAAACTAGGGGAGCTACCCCCTCGGCTCCAACCGGAAACACCCATGCCCCCGGACCAGGTGGCATGTCTACCGGATGCAGCCGGTATCTTCCACCATGGCCTCTCTGTACGGTGTGTGCTAAGAAAGGGGTTGACAACTTACTGAACCGTACCCTACCTAAGGCAGGGACAAGTGATAGCACGAAGCAAGTATGGGGGTTACTGGCACAAGACTCGATCAATGGTCGTCTCAGGAGGTTTAATTATTCCCTGCATGATTAATATAACAAATATATTCCACACCAACAGACAGAATCACCACTCATCATACCTCACCATGCCTTACTGAATATGCTCGTCTCAACGAAATATCAGTATCAAGCTCGTGTCTACCCACGACAGAGACTTTTCCGGATTCCTTCCGGTAGGCATGAAAGGCTTACGTGGGTGAATACTATCACAAGTATATCAATTCCAACAGCAAGGAATTTCCATCATGCACACAGGGACATGATCATAACATCACATGAAATAATGCATGTTTCCAATCATCTCGGTGTTGTAGCTATATCAAAACAACACACGGCAAATATTATACTAGGGTTCAGAATGCTTGCCTTCCATGTGTATGTAGGTGGGGTGCACTTTTTGAAAGTTTTCATCTTCCCTCCAATATCCTGTTTTTGAAAAGATTGAATCAACACGCAATTCGAAAACAGTACAAAAAAGTTGTTCGGAAAATTTTCAAATAAATATGAAAATAAACTAGATGGAATTTGAGAGACAACAGAAAAAGAATCAAGTCAAATGGAGCTGTGGTTTAGAAACTAGAGCCAGTCAAAGTTCAGGTCAAAATCTGGTTTAAAATAAAACAGAAAAAAGAAAAACGGTTCGGAGGGCTTACGCTTTCGATCAGAGAAGACGTACTTCCGGGTTTACGCCTTCACTTAAACCAGCGCGGGCCGACTCGCGGGTCACTGACAGTGGGTCCCTTGGGCCCACTGGTCAGGTTTGACCAGTCGCCCGCGCCTCCTTCCTCCTCTGGCCGAGCGGAGGCGGGGCTCCAGCGATTGCCGCCGACGAACGGCGGCTCCCTATGGGATTCTGAGGGGGGGGGGATGGATCCGCCGGTCCAGGGCGGTCCTCCCAGTGGTCGATAGGCTAGCGGGGATGAAGGGGGTAGCCGGCGGCGAGCTCTGCGCCGGATGGCGTCTTCGGGAACAATTGGGCTTCGGCCTATGGTGGCTCCCAGTAGAAGCTGAGAAGTTGGGCGGCTTCGTACGTTCGAGGGGAGTCGAATGGTGGCGCTGGAAGGACTGGGGAGGCCCTGCTCGCGACGGACGGGACCAGAGTGTGGCGGCGGTCGAACTGACCGGAGACGAGGAAGACGGCCTCCCTCCGTCGATTGCTGGCTGTGGGGGCTCTAGAGGGATGGCCCGATGTCGCCTGAGGGTCCGGACGAGCTCGGGGTCCCTATTTATAGCGTAACTAGGTCGGTTCCGTGGCGGCCGGAGATAAGCTCGACGGTGAGCCGCCACTGTGGCCGCAGATGATGTGGCGATGCAGGAGGCGTCTTGGAGGAGCGAATGGATGAGCTCGGGCTGTTCAGGGGTGAGCTGGCGCGCGGCTGTGGCTTGGGCGGTGCTGCTACGACCGAAGCTCGCTGCGGTCGCCGGCGTGCCGCCAAGATGGCTCTGACGGTGGCGCTGTAGGGCGCCAGGGGTGGCTTGGATGGTTCTGACGAGCGAATGAGAACGGGGCTTGGCTCTGCGGGCGAGTAAAGGCCAGGGGCAGGATGTGGCGGCTCGGTTGCGCGCGCGTGCAAAACGTGCGCTCTGGGCGCGCCCAGAGCACGCACGCCATGTGCTCGACGATATGCCAAGGCATGCCAGGAGGCTTCGATGAAACTGCAAATTGACAGGATGGTTAGGGCTTAAGCTACACCTCTAGAGGACATGCTGGTTGGGCAAAGCAAGCCGGTTCATAATGCAAGCTAGGTTTCATGCCAATTCTGTTCATAAACACAAGGTGCTCGACAGAATGCCATGGGCATCTAGGCATCTCTTCTGGTGGCCAAAATTCCCAGATCAGAGTCTCTTTAGATGGTAAAGAGGGTGGTAAGGTTAGTTTGACAAAAGCAAAAACTTCCTAGTGCAAGTTTTTGAGAAAACCAAATCTGGACAGAAAACCAATGCCATTATTGCATGTGCTTAAAATCCTCAAATGGGTCTGATCTCCTAGACTTAAGAGTTTGGTAGGGTGGACTACAAGCAGGAAAAATCCCAAGATTAATAGAGCAAAATAAAATATGGTTGCAGTGCAAATCACCAAACTGGACCAGAATGAAGATGAGGATGGTTTGCTCAAATTTTTCGAAACACATGCCTGGGTTTTTGCATAAAAGTGATCCAGGGACATCACATGTCATCCCCAAATTTTTGTGGAATCTTTAAATGAAGTTATCAAAGGGTTGTAGTGCAAATGGGACTCTAAAACTTATGAGAAACCATTTTAAAAGAAATAAAACTTAGGAAAATAATTATAGAAATAATTCCACTGATAAGAGAAATGTTTTTGAGAAGGTATACAAGTCCAACAATATTTTTGAAAAGTTTCCATTTGGAGGGAAAAACTCCACAATTCAGAAGAAGGAGTGATTCTGAAATTAGAAGATAATCCAGAAAATAAAAATTTAATTTCCTGGCAAAATTTTAATTAATAAATCATGGTTAAATTTTTGGGGTGTTACAACACTACCCCCCTTAAGAAAAATCTCGTCCTCGAGATTTGCTGAGAATGGTATCAAAAAATATTACTCATACTGTCATGCAATAATAACTCGAAGATTAAATAATCTGCTCACGTGATATGACGAGGCTACAGCGAGAGGGCAGATAATTGGTACAACTACAGTGGGGTACTGGTACTGCGTGGAAAAATCTACGGTTGGGGAAACCGAGAAATTTCTACTATGGCTGTAGTAAATTTAGAATAATCTCTAAATTTACAAATCACGCTGGTTGTACCCGAGTGCATAGTGCTCTCTCTGGCTGACAGGTGGACCCGGGGCCCACTGTTAGTCTCTTCTTCTACCTCTGGTCTCCTTTCTTCCTCTCTTACACATGCGTCCGCGCCTTCTCCAATTGCGACACCTAGCGAGTAGGGCACCTAGGCCGTACTGCGGTAGTGCGCGGCACGCTAGCTGCTAGTGCAGCGTGCACTCACCTCGCGGGCCAGTGTGCTGTCGGCACTGCTCGCGGATTCGCCTCCAAACACCGGCGATCGAGCATCGAGCGGCGCTAGTGGACTTCGCCCACCGTACACCGATCTCGAGCTATAAAATGACCGCGGTGCTCCACTCTTCTTCCTCACACCTGGCCTCGCTTCTTCTTCTCCTTCCTACTCCTCCATTTCTGTTTGCAGGAGCTCGCGACGAGGCTCTAATGGCGGAGGTGATGCCGGACTGGTACACGATCCTGATGTGCGGAGGGTTGGCGGCATTGCTGGGGTTCTCCGGGCTCTTGTGCGCGATGATCCTCGATGATCGTCGTGATGCTGCTGCTCGAGTGTTAGTTCTTCGTGGCGGCGGTGATCATGAGGATTAGGTGCTGGTGTCGGGTGCTAACTGCTGGCAGTGTGCTGGAGGCAATCTGCACTAGAATAATTACCCACAAATTTCTCCTTCAGAAACTGTGGTGTGTTAGTGAGGTGATCAGTTAGGTGCAAAATGTGTATGTGGTTTAGTAATTAGTGCCTGTGGTTGAGTGGTTGTGGTTGTGAGCCTGCTGTCGTGGTGCTGCATGAATAAAAAAATTATGTCACGGAGAAATATATGCTGCAATAACTCAAGGAAAATCCCACCTCAGAATTTACCTAGAGCGAAAACAGTTAATCAAAAATAACAGCAGTAAAAACTACTCTCATTAATTGAAACCAAACAATTAATTCACCACACAAACTTAGGATACAACGCATAAGCTGCAACACATGCTAGGCTAATAAACACAGAAGTGGCATTATGACGCAAACGTAAAATATGTTGGGTCCTGAGAAAAAGTTTCCGGCACTGGGGCACAATCTTCTTCTATCGGGGGAAGCGGATTGACTAGTCGAAGAACACGTCTCTCCTGGTCTGGCCTCAGTGGTTTGCCAATAGCGATCTAAGGATTCAAATTGGCGAGGCTTTGGAGATAACCCATTACTCGCTGGGTCAAACGCTCTTGAGCGATGACATACTGGGCAAGGTTGGCCAGTACTGGGTCCCTCTCAATTCGCCCACCGGGAAAAGATGCTACTTCTTCGGGTGCTGCACGACTCGGGAAGTAATAATACCCCCTTTCGCTGGCATAGGGTACTGCGAAGCGAAGACGAGTAATCGCTTCGTACGCAGTAGCTTCTATGGCCATTTGGGGAGTTGGCATAGATTTCCCCACGAAGGAAACTTCCGTTGGGTCTTGGTTTGGGTTTGCGGGAGGGATGTGCACTACTGCCCAATATTTCGAGGTGGATGGGGTGATTCTCGATTTGAGCAGCTCGTACTGGGGTGGATGGGTAGAACTCATTGTACTGCAGGTAAAGTCCCACAATATTTTTACAAAACTACCTGGGTTGCATCTGGAGTTCTCAGATAAATACTAGGGCTCGGCATGGCAAAGAAATGGTTGTGAGAGTTGTGCAAAAAGGGAGGGATGCTTGGTAAGGTCACGGGGTTGCCTCTTATATAGCATCAGGGCTGGGTTACTTATCACGGTGTGGGGGCAACTAGTTTGTCGGTTCTGCTCTATGGGGTCGGGGTCAAAGCCACAGATACACATATCTCACAAAAGTGACGTGTTACTGTGGGTGTCGTCGGGGTGGTTTTCGGTAGCTACGCCCGGAATTAAAAATGCAACCGCACGCCAACAGACTTATGCAGGGCTACTAAACAAAACAAAGGTGCACAAGCAGTCTGCATCCATTCAAGGCGAGTACAAGGTCACACTATTACAAGGCGTAGAAATACTAAGACTCGATACTACTCGAGTGGCTTAGTCTACCTCGTTAATATCTAAGCGGGCGTGCCTGGTGGACGTCGAGGCTTCTCCACGGGCTTCACCATCGTGGTTTGCTGGGCGGGGTTGTGGAGCGGCAGGGTCGGGGTAGCGATGATGACCATCGTGGGGGTTGGTGGCCACAATCCCGTTGGAGCGTGTTCCCAAAAGGCGACGAAGCTCCTCCAGGGATACAAAAGCATTCCGGTCGATGGCCGGGGCAGACCTCAAGGATTCGATCGGGTGCCTGAACAGCACAACTGGGTCGTCGGCGTCGGGCTTTTCTTCTCCTCTTGCCGGGGCTCAGCGAACAAGCTCTCCATGAGCGGCGATCAGATCAAGGGTGATCTGATCGAATAGTGCCTCTAGTGCACTTACATAGCGCACCAGATGTAGCAATGCAGGGTCCGTCTCGTGGTCTCCGTTGGCAACCTGGGGTGGCCTACCATACCCGTCACAGCTGGGGTAGTAGTAGAACGAGCGGCAGCCAACTCTGGGTGACAGGTGCCGGAGTTGAACTATAGCCTCTTGAGCAGCTAGCTGAATGGCTTGTGGCTTGAAGGAAGTTGTCCTTCCGGTGAACCTGTAGGGGCGTTCTGGCGACATACCCCTACCATAGACATGCACAGTGGCCCAGAATTGACGGCTCTCACCGCTCATGGGCCCTTGGTACACAACATACTCTGGGGGCTCTGCTAATGCAAAGGCACGGCGGGTGAGGTTTGCTAGCACGGTCACAAAACCTCCAAGGTTGGTTGCTGTGGTCTCATTGTGAACAATGGGGCCAGGCATCTTGGCTCGGTTTTCGGGTAGAGGCTGTGCTGTGCTGGGTTGGGGCTAGCGTTCCCTTTTTATAGAAAAAGAGGACGGAGTCTTCCTTCGCACGCTTACGAGTGTGACAAATTAGGTGTCGGTCACTGGCGCGTGATCGACACGCTAGGCGGATAGGTTAGGCACCGACTGCCAAAAAGGTGTCGGGGTCACTGTGTGGCTATCTTACACGAGAAGCTTGGCCGGGTTTAGGTTAAGGTCTGGTGGGTTGGTTAACCTAGGTTTATCGACCTGGCTAAGATAGGATTAGCCAATGGTCAGCCTGGCTCTGATACCAAGGTTGTCGGGACCGGTCTTCCAGGATATCAATTTCCCAGTAAACGGCCCTTGTGCTCACCAGCCCCAGGATTACTGTTAGCTGATGAGACACAAACTTGATACAGAAATTCCAAGCAAAATACAAAATATGAAGTACAAGACCATTCTGGCCTATGAGTACAACAAATGGTTTCTAGTGGTTGATGGCGGAAGCGGTTTGCGGTTCATCAGCGTCTATGGGACTCCATTTCCCACAGGAAGAGCTAACCTGGATAACTCCTATCTTCGCGAGGCTGCTATCATCATTGCCTAGGTTCCGGGGCTGTCATCGTAGCGCTCCTCTCCAAGCGAAAAATCTGGCCAAGACAATAGCCAGGGACAAGCCAGTGAGAACTTTGAATGTACTCGCAAACATTATGAACACAGGTATAATATAACAGATGATAATCATGCTCTGAAATATTTTCATGATCACTAAGCCAGTCACGAAATAAAATATAGGCCGCTTGCAAGCAGGTCATTAAATATAAAAAAAAATTAGATAATAAAAATAAAATAAACCGATCGGGTGTCTGAAGCGACGCCTCGAAAGGATAATAATATAAAGCATGCCTCAGTCAGGCGTCTGAGTGACGCCAGATAAAGGGCTTGTAAAGAAGATTAAATAATCAGCATGCCACAGTCGGGCGTCTCAGCGACACCACATAAAGGGCTTATAAAGAAATAAAAAGCAGGCATGCCACAGTCAGGCGTCTCAGCGACACCACATAAAGGGCTTATAAAGAAATAAAAGGCAGGCATGCCACAGTCGGGCGTCTTAGCAACACCACATAAAGGGCTTATAAAGAAAGTAAATAACAAACGTGCCACAGTCGGGCGTCTGAGCGACACCACATAAAGGGCTTATAAAGAAAGTAAATAACAAACGTGCCATAGTCGGGCGTCTGAGCGACACCACATAAAGGGCTTATATGAGAATAATCACAGTGAATATCCAGGAGGTAGAACCGTCCCAGGGATACTCAATAATTCAAGTAATACAAATGGTTAGTCCATAATAATAATAATCGTAATCATCATATGTCACATGTCATGATCAATGTTCTGGTTTAGCAGTTTTTCCTCCAAAGACCGACACTAAGACCGACACTTGACCCATCCCAGACTGTAGTCCTTAACCATGGACACGGCTATTCGAATAGATATAATCTCTGCAGAGGGTGTACTCTTTACCCACGAGTAACGGATTCCTTTAGTCCATCGGGACTAATTCTGTTTATGGCCTTTTAATTGAAAACACACCTGACCCGCACACACCAGCTTAACTTACCGGTGTCTGGAATCACCCACGACACCCATTAAGCAAAACTCTAAGTGGGCAGGCTACAACCTCGACTAGCATGGGATCACAAAATTTATAACGCGCGCAAACTAGGGGAGCTACCCCCTCGGCTCCAACCGGAAACACCCATGCCCCCAGACCAGGTGGCATGTCTACCGGATGCAGCCGGTATCTTCCACCATGGCCTCTCTGTACGGTGTGTGCTAAGAAAGGGGTTGACAACTTACTGAACCGTACCCTACCTAAGGCAGGGACAAGTGGTAGCACAAAGCAAGTATGGGGGTTACTGGCACAAGACTCGATCTATGGTCGTCTCAGGAGGTTTAAGTATTCCCTGCATGATTAGTATAACAAATATATTCCACACCAACAGACAGAATCACCACTCATCATACCTGACCATGCCTTACTGAATATGCTCGTCTCAACAAAATATCAGTATCAAGCTCATGTCTACCCACGACAGAGACTTTTCCGGATTCCTTCCGGTAGGCATGAAAGGCTTACGTGGGTGAATACTGTCACAAGTATATCAATTCCAACAGCAAGGAATTTCCATCATGCACACAGGGACATGATCATAACATCACATGAAATAATGCATGTTTCCAATCAGCTCGGTGTTGTAGCTATATCAAAACAACACACGGCAAATATTATACTAGGGTTCAGAATGCTTGCCTTCCATGTGTATGTAGGTGGGGTGCACTTTTTGAAAGTTTTCATCTTCCCTCCAATATCCTATTTTTGAAAAGATTGAATCAACACGCAATTCGAAAACAGTACAAAAAAGTTGTTCGGAAAATTTTCAAATAAATATGAGAATAAACTAGATGGAATTTGAGAGACAACAGAAAAAGAATCTAGTCAAATGGAGCTGTGGTTTAGAAACTAGAGCCAGTCAAAGTTCAGGTCAAAATCTGGTTTAAAATAAAACAGAAAAAAGAAAAACGGTTCGGAGGGCCTACGCTTTCGATCAGAGAAAACGTACTTCTGGGTTTACGCCTTCACTTAAACCAGCGCGGGCCGACTCGCGGGTCACTGACAGTGTTCCCTTGGGCCCACTGGTCAAGTTTGACCAGTCGCCCGCGCCTCCTTCCTCCTCTGGCCGAGCGGAGGCGGGGCTCCGGCGATTGCCGCCGACGAACGGCGGCTCCCTACGGGATTCTGAGGTGGGGGATGGATCCGCCGGTCCAGGGCGGTCCTCCCAGTGGTCGATAGGCTAGCGGGGATGAAGGGGGTCGCCGGCGGCGAGCTCTGCGGTGGATGGCGTCTTCGGGAACAATTGGGCTTCGGCCTATGGTGGCTCCCAGTCGAAGCTGAGAAGTTGGGCGGCTTCGTACGTTCGAGGGGAGTCGAATGGTAGCGCTGGAAGGACTGGGGAGGCCCTGCTCGCGACGGACGGGACCGGAGTGTGGCGGCGGTCGAACTGACCGGAGACGAGGAAGACGGCCTCCCTCCATCGATTGCTGGCCGTGGGGGCTCTAGAGGGATGGCCCGATGTCGCCTGAGGGTCCGGACGAGCTCGGGGTCCCTATTTATAGCGTAACTAGGTCGGTTCCATGGCGGCCAGAGATAAGCTCGACGGTGAGCCGCCACTGTGGCCGCAGACGACGTGGCGATGCAGGAGGTGGCTTGGAGGAGCGAATGGATGAGCTCGGGCTGTTCAGGGGCGAGCTGGCACGCGACTGTGGCTTGGGCGGTGCTGCTATGACCGAAGCTCGCTGCGGTCGCCGGCGTGCCGCCAAGAGGGCTCTGACATCGGCGCTATAGGGTGCCAGGGGCGGCTTGGATGGTTCTGACGAGCGGATGAGAATGGGGCTTGGCTCTGCGGGCGAGTAAAGGCCAAGGCCAGGATGTGGCGGCTCGGTTGCGCGCGCGTGCAAAACGTGCGCTCTGGGCGCGCCCAAAGCACGCACGCCATGTGCTCGACGATATGCCAAGGCATGCCAGGAGGCTTCAATGAAACTGCAAATTGACAAGATGGTTAGGGCTTAAGCTACACCTCTAGCGGACATGCTGGTTGGGCAAAGCAAGCCGGTTCATAATGCAAGCTAGGTTTCATGCCAATTCTGTTCATGAACACAAGGTGCTCGATAGAATGCCATGGGCATCTAGGCATCTCTTCTGGTGGCCAAAATTCCCAGATCAGAGTCTCTTTAGATGGTAAAGAGGGTGGTAAGGTTAGTTTGACAAAAGCAAAAACTTCCTAGTGCAAGTTTTTGAGAAAACCAAATCTGGACAGAAAACATATGCCATTATTGCATGTGCTTAAAATCCTCAAATGGGTCTGATCTCCTAGACTTAAGAGTTTGGTAGGGTGGACTACAAGCAGGAAAAATCCCAAGATTAATAGAGCAAAATAAAATATGGTTGCAGTGCAAATCACCAAACTAGACCAGAATGAAGATGAGGATGGTTTGCTCAATTTTTTCGAAACACTTGCCTGGGTTTTTGCATAAAAGTGATCCAGGGACATCACATGTCATCCCCAAATTTTTGTGGAATCTTTAAATGAAGTTATCAAAGGGTTGTAGTGCAAATGGGACTCTAAAACTTATGAGAAACCATTTTAAAAGAAATAAAACTTAGGAAAATAATTATAGAAATAATTCCACTGATAAGAGAAATGTTTTTGAGAAGGTATACAAGTCCAACAATATTTTTGAAAAGTTTCCATTTGGAGGGAAAAACTCCACAATTCAGAAGAAGGAGTGATTCTGAAATCAGAAGATAATCCAGAAAATAAAAATTTAATTTCCTGGCAAAATTTTAATTAATAAATCATGGTTAAATTTTTGGGGTGTTACAACACTACCCCCCTTAAGAAAAATCTCGTCCTCGAGATTTGCTGAGAATGGTATCAAAAAATATTACTCCTACTGTCATGCAATAATAACTCGAAGATTAAATAATCTGCTCACGTGATATGACGAGGCTACAGCGAGAGGGCAGATAATTGGTACAACTACAGTGGGGTACTGGTACTGCGTGGAAAAATCTACGGTTGGGGAAACCGAGAAATTTCTACTATGGCTGCAGTAAATTTAGAATAATCTCTAAATTTACAAATCACGCTGGTTGTACCCGAGTGCATAGTGCTCTCTCTGGCTGACAGGTGGACCCGGGGCCCACTGTCAGTCTCTTCTTCTACCTCTGGTCTCCTTTCTTCCTCTCTTACGCGTGCGTCCGCGCCTTCTCCAATTGCGACACCTAGCGAGTAGGGCACCTAGGCCGTACTGTGGTAGTGCGCGGCGCGCTAGCTGCCAGTGCAATGTGCACTCACCTCGCGGGCCAGTGTGCTGTCGGCACTGCTCGCGGATTCGCCTCCGAACACCGGCGATCGAGCGTCGAGCGGCGCTGGTGGACTTCGCCCACCGTACACCGATCTCGAGCTATAAAATGACCACGGTGCTCCACTCTTCTTCCTCACACCTGGCCTCGCTTCTTCTTCTCCTTCCTACTCCTCCATTTCTATTTGCAGGAGCTCGCGACGAGGCTCTAATGGCGGAGGTGATGCCGGACTGGTACATGATCCTGATGTGCGGAGGGTTGGCGGCATTGCTGGGGTTCTCCGGGCTCTTGTGCGCGATGATCCTCGATGATCGTCGTGATGCTGCTGCTCGAGTGTTAGCTCTTCGCGGCGCCAGTGATCATGAAGATTAGGTGCTGGTGTCGGGTGCTAACTGCTGTCAGTGTGCTGGAGGCAATCTGCACTAGAATAATTACCCACAAATTTCTCCTTCAGAATTTGTGGTGTGTTAGTGAGGTGATCAGTTAGGTGCAAAATGTGTATGTGGTTTAGTAATTAGTGCCTGTGGTTGAGTGGTTGTGGTTGTGAGCCTGCTGTCATGGTGCTGCGTGAATAAAAAAAATATTATGTCACGGAGAAATATATGATGCAATAACTCAAGGAAAATCCCACCTCAGAATTTACGTAGAGCGAAAACAGTTAATAAAAAATAACAGCAGTAAAAACTACTCTCATTAATTGAAACCAAACAATTAATTCACCACACAAACTTAGGATACAACGCATAAGCTGCAACACATGCTAGGCTAATAAACACAGAAGTGGCGTTATGACGCAAACGTAAAATATGCTGGGTCCTGAGAAAAAGTTTCCGGCACTGGGGCACAATCTTCTTCTATCGGGGGAAGCGGAAAGACTAGTCGAAGAACACGTCTCTCCTGGTCTGGCCTCAGTGGTTTGCCAATAGTGATCTGTGGATTCAAATCGGCGAGGCTCTGGAGATAACCCATTACTCGCTGGGTCAAACGCCCTTGAGCGATGACATACTGGGCAAGGTTGGCCAGTACTGGGTCCCTCTCAATTCGCCCACCGGGAAAAGATGCTACTTGTCCGGGTGCTGCACGACTCGAGAAGTAATAATACCCCCTTTCGCTGGCATAGGGTACTGCGAAGCGAAGACGAGTAATCACTTCGTACGCAGCAGCTTCTATGGCCATTTGGGGAGTCGGCATAGATTTCCCCACGAAGGAAACTTCTGTTGGGTCTTGGTTTGGGTTTGCGGGAGGGATGTGCACTACTGCCCAATATTTCGAGGTGAATGGGGTGATTCTCGATTTGAGCAGCTCGTACTGGGGTGGATGGGTAGAACTCATGGTACTGCAGGTAAAGTCCCACAATATTTTTACAAAACTACCTGGGGTTGCATCTGGAGTTCTCAGATAAATACTAGGGCTCGGCATGGCAAAGAAATGGCTGTGAGAGTTGTGCAAAAAGGGAGGGATGTTTGGTAAGGTCACGGGGTGGCCTCTTATATAGCATCAGGGCTGGGTTACTTATCACGGTGTGGGGGCAACTAGTTTGTTGATTCTGCTCTATGGGGTCGGGGTCAAAGCCACAGATACACATATCTCACAAAAGTGACGTGTTACTGTGGGTGTCGTCGGGGTGGTTTTCGGTAGCTACGCCCGGAATTAAAAATGCAACTGCACGCCAACAGACTTATGCGGGCTACTAAACAAAACAAAGGTGCACAAGCAGTCTGCATCCATTCAAGGCGAGTACAAGGTCACACTATTACAAGGCGTAGAAATACTAAGACTCGATACTACTCAAGTGGCTTAGTCTACCTCGTTAATATCTAAGTGGGCGTGCCTGGTGGACATCGAGGCTTCTCCATGGGCTTCACCATCGTGGTTTGCTGGGCGGGGTTGTGGAGCGGCAAGGTCGGGGTAGCGATGATGACCATCGCGGGGGTTGGTGGCCACAATCCCGTTGGAGCGTGTTCCCAAAAGGTGACGAAGCTCCTCCGGGGATACAAAAGCATTCCGGTCGATGGCCGGGGCAGACCTCAAGGATTCGATCGGGTGCCCGAACAGCACAACTGGGTTGTCGGCGTCGGGCTCCTCTTCTCCTCTTGCCGGGGCTCGGCGAACAAGCTCTCCATGAGCGGCGATCAGATCAAGGGTGATCTGATCGAATAGTGCCTCTAGTGCACTTACATAGCGCACCAGATGCAGCAATGCAGGGTCCGTCTCATGGTCTCCGTTGGCAACCTGGGGTGGCCTACCATACCCGTCACGGCTGGGGTAGTAGTAGAACGAGCGGCAGTCAACTCTGGGTGACAGGTGCCAGAGTTGAACTATAGCCTCTCGAGCAGCTAGCTGAATGGCTTGTGGCTCGAAGGAAGTTGTCCTTCCGGTGAACCTGTAGGGGCGTTCTGGCGACATACCCCTACCATAGACGTGCACAGTGGCCCAGAATTGACGGCTCTCACCGCTCATGGGCCCTTGGTACACAACATACTCTGGGGGCTCTTCTAATGCAAAGGCACGGCGGGTGAGGTTTGCTAGCACGGTCAAAAAACCTCCAAGGTTGGTTGCTGTGGTCTCATTGTGGACAATGGGGCCAGGCATCTTGGCTCGGTTTTGGGGTAGAGGCTGTGCTGTGCTGGGTTCGGGCTAGCGTTCCCTTTTTATAGAAAAAGAGAACGGAGTCTTCCTTCGCATGCTTGCGAGTGTGACAAATTAGGTGTCGGTCACTGGCGCGTGATCGACAGGCTAGGCGGATAGGTTAGGCACCGACTGCCAAAAAGGTGTCAGGGTCACTGTGTGGCTATCTTACACGAGAAGCTTGGCCGGGTTTAGGTTAAGGTCTGGTGGGTTGGTTAACCAAGGTTTATCGACCTGGCTAAGATAGGATTAGCCAATGGTCAGCCTGGCTCTGATACCAAGGTTGTCGGGACCGGTCTTCCAGGATATCAATTTCCCAGTAAACGGCCCTTGTGCTCACCAGCCCTAGGATTACTGTTAGCTGATGAGACACAAACTTGATACAGAAATTCCAAGCAAAATACAAAATATGAAGTACAAGACCATTCTGGCCTATGAGTACAACAAATGGTTTCTAGTGGTTGATGGCGGAAGCGGTTTGTGGTTCATCAGCGTCTATGGGACTCCATTTCCCACAGGAACAACTGACCTGGATAACTCCTATCTGCGCGAGGCTGCTATCATCATTGCCTAGGTTCCGGGGCTATCATCGTAGCGCTCCTCTCCAAGCGAGAAATCTGGCTAAGACAATAGCCAGGGACAAGCCAGTGAGTACTTTGAATGTACTCGCAAACATTATGAACACAGGTATAATATAATAGATGATAATCATGCTCTGAAATATTTTCATGATCACTTAGCCAGTCACGAAATAAAATTTAAGCCGCATGCAAGCAGGTCATTAAATATAAAAAAACAATTAGATAATAAAAATTAAATAAACCGATCGGGTGTCTGAAGCGACGCCTCGAAAGGATAATAATATAAAGCATGCCTCAGTCGGGCGTCTGAGCGGCGCCACATAAAGGGCTTGTAAAGAAAATTAAATAATCAGCATGCCATAGTCGGGCGTCTCAGCGACACCACATAAAGGGCTTATAAAGAAATAAAAAGTAGGCATGCCACAGTCGGGCGTCTCAGCGACACCACATAAAGGGCTTATAAAGAAATAAAAGGCAGGCATGCCACAGTCGGGCGTCTTAGCAACACCACATAAAGGGCTTATAAAGAAAGTAAATAACAAACGTGCCATAGTCGGGCGTCTGAGCGACACCACATAAAGGGCTTATAAAGAAAGTAAATAACAAACGTGCCACAGTCGGGCGTCTGAGCGACACCACATAAAGGGCTTATATGAGAATAATCACAGTGAATATCCAGGAGGTAGAACCATCCCAGGGATACTCAATAATTCAAGTAATACAAATGGTTAGTCCATAATAATAATAATCGTAATCATCATATGTCACATGTCATGATCAATGTTCTGGTTTAGCAGTTTTTCCTCCGAAGACCGACACTAAGACCGACACTTGACCCATCCCAGACTGTAGTCCTTAACCATGGACACGGCTATTCGAATAGATATAATCTCTGCAGAGGGTGTACTCTTTACCCACGAGTAACGGATTCCTTTAGTCCATCGGGACTAATTCCGTTTACGGCCTTTTAATTGAAAACACACCTGACCCGCACACACCAGCTTAACTTACCGGTGTCTGGAATCACCCACGATGCCCGTTAAGCAAAACTCTAAGTGGGGAGGCTACAACCTCGACTAGCATGGGATGACAAATTTTATAACGCGCGCAAACTAGGGGAGCTACCCCCTCGGCTCCAACCGGAAACACCCATGCCCCCGGACCAGGTGGCATGTCTACCGGATGCAGTCGGTATCTTCCACCATGGCCTCTCTGTACGGTGTGTGCAAAGAAAGGGGTTGAAAACTTACTGAACCGTACCCTACCTAAGGCAGGGACAAGTGGTAGCACGAAGCAAGTATGGGGGTTACTGGCACAAGACTCGATCTATGGTCGTCTTAGGAGGTTTAAGTATTCCTTGCATGATTAGTATAACAAATATATTCCACACCAACAGACAGAATCACCACTCATCATACCTCACCATGCCTTACTGAATATGCTCGTCTCAACGAAATATCAGTATCAAGCTCGTGTCTACCCACGACAGAGACTTTTCCGGATTCCTTCCGGTAGGCATGAAAGGCTTACGTGGGTGAATACTGTCACAAGTATATCAATTCCAACAGCAAGGAATTTCCATCATGCACACATGGACATGATCATAACATCACATGAAATAATGCATGTTTCCAATCAGCTCGGTGTTGTAGCTATATCAAAACAACACACGGAAAATATTATACTAGGGTTCAGAATGCTTGCCTTCCATGTGTATGTAGGTGGGGTGCACTTTTTGAAAGTTTTCATCTTCCCTCCAATATCCTGTTTTTGAAAAGATTGAATCAACACGCAATTCGAAAACAGTACAAAAAAGTTGTTCGGAAAATTTTCAAATAAATATGAAAATAAACTAGATGGAATTTGAGAGACAACAGAAAAAGAATCAAGTCAAATGGAGCTGTGGTTTAGAAACTAGAGCCAGTCAAAGTTCAGGTCAAAATCTGGTTTAAAATAAAACAGAAAAAAGAAAAACGGTTCGGAGGGCTTACGCTTTCGATCGGAGAAGATGTACTTCCGGGTTTACGCCTTCACTTAAACCAGCGCGGGCTGACTCGCGGGTCACTGACAGTGGGTCCCTTGGGCCCACTGGTCAGGTTTGAGCAGTCGCCCACGCCTCCTTCCCCCTCTGGCCGAGCGAAGGCGGGGCTCCGGCGATTGCCGCCGACAAACGGCGGCTCCCTATGGGATTCTGAGGGGGTGGATGGATCCGCCGGTCCAGGGCAGTCCTCCCAGTGGTCGATAGGCTAGCGGGGATGAAGGGGGTCTCCGGCGGCGAGCTCTGCGGCGGATGGCGTCTTCGGGAACATTTGGGCTTCGGCCTATGGTGGCTCCCAGTCGAAGCTGAGAAGTTGGGCGGCTTCGTACGTTCGAGGGGAGTCAAATGGTGGTGCTGGAAGGACTGGGGAGGCCCTGCTCGCGACGGACGGGACCGGAGTGTGGCGGCGGTCGAACTGACCGAAGACGAGGAAGACGGCCTCCCTCCATCGATTGCTGGCTGTGGGGGCTCTAGAGGGATGGCCCGATGTCGCCTGAGGGTCCGGACGAGCTCGGGGTCCCTATTTATAGCGTAACTAGGTCGGTTCCGTGGCGGCCGGAGATAAGCTCGACGGTGAGCCGCCACTGTGGCCGCAGACGACATGGCGATGCAGGAGGCGGCTTGGAGGAGCGAATGGATGAGCTCGGGCTGTTCAGGGGCGAGCTGGCGCACGGCTGTGGCTTGGGCGGTGCTGCTATGACCGAAGCTCGCTGCGGTCGCCGGCGTGCCGCCAAGAGGGCTCTGACGGCGGCGCTGTAGGGCGCCAGGGGCGGCTTGGATGGTTTTGACGAGCGGATGAGAACGGGGCTTGGCTTTGCGGGCGAGTAAAGGCCAGGGGCAGGATGCGGCGGCTCGGTTGCGCGCGCGTGCAAAACGTGCGCTCTGGGCGCGCCCAGAGCACGCACGCCATGTGCTCGACGATATGCCAAGGCATGCCAGGAGGCTTCGATGAAACTGCAAATTGACAGGATGGTTAGGGCTTAAGCTACACCTCTAGAGGACATGCTGGTTGGGCAAAGCAAGCCGGTTCATAATGCAAGCTAGGTTTCATGCCAATTCTGTTCATGAACACAAGGTGCTCGACAGAATGCCATGGGCATCTAGGCATCTCTTCTGGTGGCCAAAATTCCCAGATTAGTGTCTCTTTAGATGGTAAAGAGGGTGGTAAGGTTAGTTTGACAAAAGCAAAAACTTCCTAGTGCAAGTTTTTGAGAAAACCAAATCTGGACAGAAAACATATGCCATTATTACATGTGCTTAAAATCCTCAAATGGGTCTGATCTCCTAGACTTAAGAGTTTGGTAGGGTGGACTACAAGCAGGAAAAATCCCAAGATTAATAGAGCAAAATAAAATATGGTTGCAGTGCAAATCACCAAACTGGACCAGAATGAAGATGAGGATGGTTTGCTCAAATTTTTCGAAACACATGCCTGGGTTTTTGCATAAAAGTGATCCAGGGACATCACATGTCATCCCCAAATTTTTGTGGAATCTTTAAATGAAGTTATCAAAGGGTTGTAGTGCAAATGGGACTCTAAAACTTATGAGAAACCATTTTAAAAGAAATAAAACTTCGGAAAATAATTATAGAAATAATTCCACTGATAAGAGAAATGTTTTTGAGAAGGTATACAAGTCCAACAATATTTTTGAAAAGTTTCCATTTGGAGGGAAAAACTCCACAATTCAGAAGAAGGAGTGATTCTGAAATCAGAAGATAATCCAGAAAATAAAAATTTAATTTCCTGGCAAAATTTTAATTAATAAATCATGGTTAAATTTTTGGGGTGTTACACAGGTGGGGCCTGTTTGTTAAGCAAACCTGTTTAGTTTAGAATTAAAACTCTGTTAACTAACAAAGGCTGACATGTGGGTCCCACTTGACCCACATGTCAGGTTTGACCTGGTCAGACAACTAGTTGACCTGCTGACATCATCCTTTAGTCATGCTGACATCATATATTCTTTTTTTGTTAATAAAAATAATTCCAGAAAATCATTTAAACTTTGAAAAATTCATAACTTTTAAACCGTAGCTCAGATCGAAAAACTTAAAACATGAAAGTTGATCAGAACGACGAGACGAATCTGATCACTTCGTCTGTTTTTATGCCGGAACCCCTTACATAGGTGAACCCGTAACTTCAAGGCCGTATCCGGTAGATGAATAGTGCTTATACACCGGTTAATAAATCCAACTCTAATCCTAAAATAACTAAAATGACTTCGGTGCATCTTTAGGCAACCCTGCACTGCATCCTAGTCGTGGCATGCTTGTGTTGCATTGTTTGCTGTCTATTTACCTGTTTCTTCCCGCTCTTCTCTCTCGGTAGACCCTAACGTCGACGTAGCTTCCGAGGCCGACGCCGCTCAGGAGCCCGATAACGCAGTTGACGATCCTGCCCTTACCGCCGAGCAAACAGGCCAGCACCCCCTTTTTGAGCATTCCGATATTGCCCACTCTCTTCTCTCTTATGCTTGCATTAGAAGTTACTTCTGCTGCTATTATCCTATTTCTGCTGCATAGCCTGATTATTGTAACCTGCTATTGTTACCTGCCTGTTTATCCTAAACTGTTTAGTATAGTTTGGGTAAAGACCCAACAGAGACCCCACTATATCCCGACTGCCCCGCTGGATTATCAGAAGACCCGAGCAACGGGATCGAAGACCAGGCCCCGGCACCGCATATCACTTCCCCCTTAGTTGCTCGACACTACTGGGTTACTATCGAGTGCCGAGGGTGATACCTCGTCAGCACTCCTGATGATAACCTTGTAGGTTAGTTAATCGGTCGTGGTCAGCGAGGGTGATTCCTCCTACACCACCCCCGTTAATGACATCGTCGTGCAACCTCTCAAGTGTGAACCTCGAGGGTGATTCCTCCTTCGTTCACCTTGACGGTAACATCAGAGGGAATTCCATCGAGGGTGATTCCTCAGGGTTCCCCTTGGTGTTGGACACACGGTTACCATTGTTACTATGACGTTACACTAAAACATGTTACTAAAGACGGGTCGGCCCTGAGGGGTACCCGCGTGAGCTTAATTGCGATTGATGTGGAATCGGGTGGACCTGGATGGTGCCCGAGAGTTGAACACGAGCCGTGGCCGGGCATTCCTAGCCCTTGCCGCAAGTCCTCGAGACGGGGCGACGGGGTCACATCTTTCGTGAGTCTCTACTCGTTTCCGCACTACCAACACACTAACGGTTTGGATATTTGATCCGAGGGGCCTCTGGCCTGATAGCACTAACCATCACGTGGGCATAGTATGGGCGTTGTGCGTCGTATACTTCAACCGAAGCTTAATGGACGTCAGCGACTAAGCGGCGCGCGCCGAGTTGGACTGGTTACGCAACTGCGCTTGTATTAAGGGGTTGCTAGGTCTGCTCTCGGCTGCCTGACGCAACATGCAGGAGTTCCCGGGGCGATGGCCCAAGACCCCTGGGGGCATAGGTTAGTCCGGCGTGCTGACCTCTCTGTTAAGTATTTGGTTGGGTTGCAGCGTATCGTTTGGCCGAGGCGGGGCATGACCTAGAAAAGTGTGTCCGGCCGGAGTTAATCGAGCGTGGTGGGTAAGTTGGTGCACCCCTGCAGGGAAGAAAACATCTATCGATAGCCTGTCCTACGATAATGGACACTCGGAGTTGTATCCCGATCGGTACAACTAGAACTGGTGACTTGAGATGATACTGGATAGTATGGCTCTGGGATTGCTTTCTCGCAGCGAGTCGAGGAAGGATGTCGGTGTACTAAGTATTGGGCCATTAGTACCCCGTACTTGTGCATGGGCAGTTGTAGCCATACTCGCGGCCAGGCTTGTCGGGGAACAATTGGAGGTTAATTCAAGTTATCAAAGAAACACCTGACGAAGACATGTACCTAGGGTAGGGTAATAGGCCTGACCTAGACACCCTTCCCCAAGGACACTGCTCTAAGACCAAGGACATTCAAAGGATAGCATCATCTACCGACTGAAATCACCACAGGGTGCAACCCACTCGACCAACAGTTCACTCGGATAACCCAATTCCATTCGACCGGGGTGTACTAACTCGACCACACCAGAAACCACTTGGAAGACAGAAGATCTAAGGTCACTCAGGATGGCAATGGTCAGGCGTTCACTCCGTAGTCTTAATGATCATTTATTTGCCTTTATTGCTGGCGTTATCAGTAACGTCATGTCTTTATGGACATTGAACCCCTTGTAACGTGGGACGGCTGGGGTCCTGGCGCACTCTATATAAGCCACCCCCTCCACTGGCACAAGGGTTCGCACCCCCTGTAACTTCACGCATAATTCAATCGACCGAGCCTCCGGGCACCGAGACGTAGGGCTGTTACTTCCTCCGAGAAGGGCCCGAACTCGTAAATCTTGCATGCACAACCTCATCGTAGCTAGGATCTTGCCTCCTCATACCTACCCCCTATTCTACTGTCAGACTTAGAACCACGACAGTTGGCGCCCACCGTGGGGCTGGTGTCTTAGCGACTTTCCGGTGAGGTTGCAATTTTTTCTGATTCCCATCATCATGGTTTCGGGTGGAGGTTTGGCTGAGGGCCACGAGATCCGTCTCGGCGCGCTCGTCTTCATCGCCGATGACTCCGCCTGGCTCCAGGAGGCCCCCCTCGACGTCGAGACATTCCCCGTCCGCGGGGCGACGCCTTTCACGCGGGTGTCCGCGGCGTCCTTCTGCGGCAGCCGTCGACCCAATATCGGTCATTTCCTACGGCGTCTTCGTTCCCCGCTGTTCGCCGTCGCAAGCGATCCGGTCGATCGCGGCTTCAGCGGTGGGTGAGGCATGCGGTGGCACGTCAGTCGGCCACCCCTCAAGTCACGGCAATCGAGCCCGATGAATCTCTCTACGGCCTGTTCGATCTGTCGACTGGCTCCGTCGAGACTCTGTCCGAGTGCGATAGCAGCGATCCTGCGGCGGAGGTCCTTATGGTCGACACGCTGCGTAGCCCACCTGGCATGCGTCGCAACGGAGGCGGCGATGGCAGTGGCGATCCGTCGCGTGTTCACAAGGAATACCACCCCGAAACCCTCTCTTCACAGCGGAGGGAGGAACTTCACCGCCGTAACGAGGAAGCACTCCACACGCCCATCGTCGGATAGACCTCTGAGGCTCGGGCCTTGGAGGCAGCGCGCTTGGCCACTTTGGCTGAACGCACTCGACTGGAAAATCTTCAGCATGCACTCGACGAACATGCTCAGCAGCGGATTCCTGGGTCCAGTCGATGGCGGCAATTGTTCCCTCCTGAACCTCAGGTATACCGCACTCCGATTCAGAATCTTGCAGCTGCAGCTCGTATAGCAGAATCCATCCAGCCATCCCAGTCAGAAGCTGGATGAGGTTTGATGCAGATCCGGGCTCTGCTCCAGGCGGCAGGAGACCAAAACACTGTAGTATCACAGTCGCGTAACAGAATCCATAGCAGATCTATGGTGGCTGACACAGTTCAATCGGCTCACAGCCCAAGATCGCCTCCGCGGCGTGAGGGGCGGGTGCATCGCCAAGATCAGCACTTGGGTTGGATCCACGAGCAGTTCGATCATCGACTCGGCCGTGATGACCGCCATCGAGCGCCTACACCCCCTCCGAGAAGCGGATCATATGTGCCTCGGCACTATGATGACAGGCGCCCGTACAGCGGAGGGCGGAGGATGCCGGTCGACCTAAGAGAGCCAGGGTTTGATGCGAGGTCAATTTTAGTGCAAGGTTTGGTCGACAGGAACCGAGCACACAGAGAGGGGCAAGGCAGGGATCGCCCGAGTGGAAGAAGAATTCATGTTTCGGGTCCCGAGTGTTTTGGCAGAGCTATCAGAGCCGCTGAGATCCCCCCAACTTCAGGTTGGCGACCGGGGTTAGTAAGTTCACCGGTGAGTCGAAGCCTGACACTTGGCTGGAAGATTACCGAGTGGCTGTTCAGATCGGTGGTGGAAATGATGAGGTAGCCATGAAACATCTTCCTCTCATGCTGGAAGGGTCGGCCAGAGCATGGCTGAATCAGTTGGCTCCAGGCAGTATATTCAGCTGGGAGGAGTTAACCCGAGTGTTTGTCAGGACATTCGAGGGCACATGCAAATGACCTGCGGGGTTGACGGAATTGCAACATTGTGTACAGAAGCCGAATGAAACTCTGAGGGATTACATCCAAAGATGGACCACTTTACACCACACAGCAGAAAATGTATCCCAACACCAAGCAGTTTGTGCCTTCAAGGAGGGCGTTCGGTATCGAGAGCTTAACTTGAAATTCGGTCGGACAGGAGATATGTCTCTGACCCGAATGATGGAAATAGCCACCCGGTACGCTAATGGTGAAGAAGAGGACTGACTCCGCAGTGGAAAGGGCAAACCAGTCGCCCAAGACACCGGAGTGGGTCGGAAGCAGAAATGCAAAGCCGAGCCAGCAGGTCCAGGTGAAGCTGCAGTTGTAACTCAAGGAAAATTCAAGGGGAAGCCCAAGGGACCCTGGATCCCCAAGAAGGTGAAAGATTAGGCGGGGAACGATGTGTTAGACTTGCCATGTCACATTCACACCAAGAAGGATGAAGAGGGAAATCTGATTTATCCCAAACATACCACTCGACAATGTCGGCTCCTGATCCAGCAGTTCCGAGAGAAACAGCCCAATGAAAAGGAAAAAGAGTCTGACAAGGATGGTGACAAGGAAGAAGATGATGACGGTTTCCCTAACGTCAATTCCACTTTGATGGTTTTTTCTGACATTGAAAGTAAAAGTCGACTGAAAGTCATCAACAGAGAGGTAAACATGGTTGCTCCGGCAACGACGACATATTTGAAATGGTCAAAGACTCCCATCACATTCGACCAATCTGACCACCCACCGCACGTCGCCACCCCCGGGAGGCAAGCGTTGGTGGTCGACCCGGTCGTTGGGGGCACCCGACTGACCAAAGTCTTGATGGATGGTGGCAGCGGCTTGAACATTTTGTATGCTGAGACTCTTCGTGAGATGGGCATTCCGATGTCCAAGCTCAGTGAGAGCAACATGCGGTTCCACGGTGTCATTCCAGGGAAGAAAGCTGATTCACTCGGACAGATCACTCTTGACGTGGTTTTTGGTGACTCAAAGAATTACCGTAAGGAGAAGTTGACATTTGAAGTTGTGGATTTTCACAGTGCCTATCATGCTATTCTGGGCAGAACTGCATATGCCCGTTTCATGGCTCGACCGTGTTACGTGTACCTCAAGCTGAAGATGCCTGGCCCCAGGGGCATGATCACGGTCACTGGTAATCGGCAACGAGCAGAAGAGTGCCTCCAGAAGGGCTCTAAGATAGCCGATGAACAGATGGCAGCGATAGAAATGGAAGAATATAAGAAGACTCGCAGATCCGAGTGATTTGCTGTGCGCTAAGAAGCCTGCTTCCGAGTCTGCATTTCAGTCGTCCGGTGAAACAAAGCCTGTTCACATTCACCCGACCGATCCCAGTGCTGCTCCGACTCATATCTCAACAACACTCGACAACAAATAGGAAGAAGCGCTCATCCAGTTCCTCCATGAGAACTGGGACATCTTCGCATGGAAGCCGTCTGACATGCCGGGTGTACCCAGGGGGCTGGCTGAGCACCGTTTGCGAGTCGATCCAAAGGCAAAACCCGTGAAAGAGCACCTCCGTCGGTCCGCTGCGGAGAAGAGAAAGGCAATCGGCGAAGAGGTGGCTCGGCTTTTGGCAGCTGAGTTCATCCGCGAAATTTACCACTCCGAGTGGCTCGCCAATGTTGTCATGGTTCCCAAGAAGGACTATTCACTCCGTATGTGCATTGATTTCAAGCATATCAATCGGGCCTGCCCAAAAGATCACTTTCCTCTCCCCCGCATCGATCAGATAGTCGACTCAACTGCGGGATGTGAGCGATTGTCCTTCCTGGATGCATATTCCGGGTACCATCAGATCCGACTGTATGGACCTGATGAAATAAAAACAGCTTTTATCACCCCATTCGAGTGCTTTTGCTACATCACCATGCCCTTTGGTCTCAAGAACGCTGGTGCCACATTCATGCGCATGATACAGAAGTGTCTGCTAGCTCAAATCAGTCGGAATGTGGAAGCATTCATGGATGACATCGTGGTTAAGTCGCGTAAAGGTTCCGACCTGCTGACTGACCTTGCCGAAACCTTTGCCAATTTGAGAAGATATGATATCAAGCTTAATCCGTCAAAGTGTACATTTGGAGTTCCAGGTGGAAAGTTACTCGGTTTCCACGTTTCCGAACGTGGGATCGATGCAAACCCAGAGAAAGTTGGTGCAATCCTCCGAATGAAACGCCCTGTGCGTGTACACGACGTTCAGAAGCTTACTGGTTGTTTGGCTGCTTTGAGTCGATTCATTTCTCGTCTCAGCGAAAAGGCATTACCTCTTTACCGACTGATGAAGAAATCTGATATGTTCGAGTGGACTCCGGAAGCTGACGCAGCGTTTGCAAAGCTCAAAGCCCTGCTTTCCACCCAGCCGGTGCTTGTTGCTCCTATCAGCAAAGAACCTTTACTGCTTTATATAGCAGCCACTGGACAGGTTGTCAGTACGGTACTCACAGTCGAGCGGGAAGAAGAAGGTAAAACCTACAAGGTTCAACACCCAGTGTACTATATTTCTGAAGTCTTAACCCCATCCAAGCAGAGATATCCACATTATCAGAAGCTTGTCTATGGAATTTACTTGACCACAAAGAAGGTTGCACATTACTTCTCAGATCATTTGATTACAGTCGTCTGCGATGCTCCGTTGTGAGAAATTCTGAACAACAGAGATGCAACTGGTCGAGTGGCAAAGTGGGCGATTGAACTCCTTTCGCTGGATATCAAGTTTGAGGCAAAGAAAGCGATCAAATCTCAAGCGATAGCAGATTTCCTCGTCGAGTGGATTGAACAACAGTTACCGACCCAGATACAGTCGGAACATTGGACTATGTTCTTCGACGGGTCCAAGATGTTGAATGGTTCAGGCGCTGGAGTAGTCCTGGTATCTCCATGAGGCGACAACCTCAGATATGTTCTTCAGATTCACTTTGATTCCTCCAACAATGAAGCTGAATATGAGGCACTCTTGTACGGGTTGCGTATGGCCATTTCACTCGGCGTCCGCCGCCTAATGGTTTACGGTGACTCAGATTTAGTGGTTAATCAAGTGATGAAGGAGTGGGACGTCAGGAGCCAAGCTATGCCTGGTTATTGCAATGCGGTGAGAAAGTTAGAAAAGAAGTTTGAAGGGCTAGAGCTCCACCATATACCCCGACTGAAGAATCAAGCAGCTGATGACTTGGCGAAAATAGGTTCCAAGCGGGAGCCTATTCCCAGCAATGTGTTTTTGGAGCATATTCACGCACCATCAGTTCAAGAAGATCCCTTCACTGAAGAGCGCTCACAGCCTAAAAGTTCCAATGATCCGACTGAAGTTGAAATCCCAGCTGTGGTCGACTTGATCATGGAAGTTTTGATCGTTATTCCTGATTGGACAGTGACGTATACACTAGTAGAAAACAGGGCTTTGGTCCAGGCAGGGCCAGCCCATTAATCCCGGTTCACTCATGAACGGGGACCAAAGGGGGCATCGGTCCCGGTTCGTGAGGCCAGGGGGCGGCCGGGCCTCTTGGGGCATTGGTCCCGGTTTGTCTGGCCCCTTTGGTCCCGGTTCCAGCCACGAACCGGGACCAATGGGCCTCGCTCCTGGCCCACAACCATTGGTCCCGGTTCGTGGCTGGAACCGGGACCAAAGGTCCCCCTTTGGTCCCGGTTACAGCCACGAACCGGGACCAATGAGATGCCTATATATACCCCCTCGCCCGCGAGCAGAGCAGTGGAGTGCTCTGTTTTTTGGGTCGGCCGTGGGAGAGCTTTGTGGTGCTCTAGCTCACCTCGTATGCACATGAGGTGTTTGATGAAATGCCCAAGCCACACTTAAGTTTTCTCCTCTCAAAGCTCCTTGTCCAAGCTCCATTTTCCTCGAGATTTGTCTAGGTTTGGCGGTCCGTCCTGTCCCGTCTCCGTCCTCACCGCCGTCGATCGCCCGCGCCGATCTCGTCGCCGGCACCACAGTGGTGAGCCTCTTGGTCTTATCTTCTTTGTAAAAGAAAAAAGTTCTTACTTGTATGATTAAGATAGATACTTGTGTAATTTTCTTACTTTTATTATTGTTTGTTATTATATATATTTGAGAGAGGAAGAATGCCGACTGTTGTCGTGGGGGTCGCTTCTCCTTCTTCTCTTTTGTGCTAGACCTTTGTTACGCACTAGGGGAAGAAGGAGTAGCAACCATCATCGACGGTCGAAACGGTGAGGGAGTGTCCACCATATATGAGAGAAGAAGAATGCCGACTGTTGTCGTGGGGGTCGCTTCTCCTTCTTTTCCTTGTGCTAGATATTTGTAATGCTCTAGGGAAAGGAGGAGTAGCGACCATCACCGACGGTCGCAATATCAGAGAGGGAGTGCCCACCATATACATGAGATGAGAGTTCAGGAAGGAAGACTCGACAGACCTAAAGTCAACCCGTTGCATATTGAGTAATAGTGATCTATTTGTTGAGTTTCCTGGTAGTTGCCTTCAATCAATTTTTGATCAACTATGAACATAGGAAATGTCTGACGACGAAAATGATTTCGGTATGTGCGAATACTGCGAATACGAGCGCGGCCTGTGCGACAGAAATTTCTTATATGGTGGTAGGCGCTTCAGCATCAAGCTGGATGAGACCTTCGAAGTGGATACTGTAAGTCACAACGACAAGTATTTTTTCGTAATTAAGCATGACTTCTGCTTCTTTTGCTTCAACTTATAATTTTAATTTTTTACTATTCTACTAGCGTATCCCCTGCCATGCAAGAATTTATGTCTTGGATAAGATTGGTTTCAGTCCTATGAAAACTATGGAGGTAAAGATAGTTCACTTGAGGGCCGAGCATGGTTATACTTTTGCCGCAAAATTATACAATGCAGACACCTACACCTATTTTGAATGCAAAAATTGGAGATCACTATGCAAGGCTTATGCATTTGAGCCTGATATGCTTATCACCTTTGATATTCGTCCGGAAGATGATATTGAAGGTAATATCGACATCTGGGTCGATGTGCAGACGCCTCCAGTTCTACCATTATGTGAGTTTCTCAACCATATTTATGTCTTGGATATTGTTTATTCAAAAATAGTTGACAACTAATTTCTATTGACAGCTTATTTCCATTCAAGCAAACATGTCCAGCGCTTGGTAGACATGACCTACTACTGTCCCGGGGCTGAACTAAACTGCGAGGAGATAAGTCATTATGTTTCATGGCTTGAGGATCTTGATACTGTCAAGACAAATTATTTCCCTGGACTTGAAAATCTTAGTACTCAAAACGTGTGACCACTAGCGTGCGTACTGAACTACGGTCATATCTATTTAGGAAAGATGGTAAGATTTTTACTATTTGTCCTCAGTGCATCTTTTGCATACATTATTTTTTAAGCTAAACTTCATTGCTAAGTATGTTACTACGATGTTCTTCAACAGGGACTCCCAATGATAGTTGTGCCTCATTGGGTCGAGCCTAAAGGTCGCATGGCAATGGTTAGCTTACGGCCAAGACATCCTACATTGCACATGAGTGCATTCAGGATTTCTAAAAGCGAGCAAGTCTTAATAGTCAAAGACTGGAGCAAAATTGTGAAGGATCGCAGAGAAGTACTAGGGGGCAGCAATCAGAAGCGCAGCCCACAATTAGGAGACAGGTTCATCTGCATGCTCCAATATGATGAAGCAGGAGTGCTACACATGTACTATGCTATTTTACCTGTGAGAGAGCAGCAGGAGTGATTAGCTAGCTAGAATGAGTTTGAAGATGATGATGTGCTACACTATGACTATGATGATTAAATAGCTAGTGTTGGTGGTAATGACTATGATGATTATTATTAGCTAGTGTTGGTGGTGATTAGATAGCTACACTATGACTATGATGATTAAATAGTGTTGGTGGTAATGACTATGATGATTATTGGCTTTGAATGGTGCATTTTGAACACACAAAAAGTCTGGAGTTCAAATAAGTTCAAAAAAATGAAATCCCTTTGTAACAGACGAGTTTCCGTATGAAACCTTGATACTTCGAAAGAGATTGCCCGTTTTGTACACGAAGTGCATCCAGTTTTTGCTGTAACCCTCTCAACTTTTTAGCACAAACTATGTGGGTGAAATGATGATACCATGCCAACTTTCAACCTTTTCAGAGTTCATTTGAAGTGCTTTTCAATTTCAGGGTCATATAACTAAAAAAATCAGTAAATGCATGAAAAATAACAAATAAAGTCAGAAAGGGTTGAAAATTGATGATGTGGCTTTGAATGGTGCATTTTGAACACATAAAAAGTTTGGAGTTCAAATAAGTTCAAAAAAATGAAATCCCTTTGTAACAGACGAGTTTCCGTATGAAACCCTGATACTTCAAAAGAGATTGCCTATTTTGTACATGAAGTGCATCCAGTTTTTGCCGTAACCCTCTCAACTTTTTAGCACATGCTATGTGGGTGAAATGATGATACCATGCCAACTTTCAACCTTTTCAGAGTTCATTTGTAGTGCTTTTCAATTTCAGGGTCATTTAGCGCAAAAAGAATGAACTAATAGCAAAAAGAATGAACTTAAAATAATCAATTAAAATATTCTGTTACGATCAACTAAAACAAAACTATAATATTCTTCAATAGCAAAAAGAATCAACTAAAAAGCTTTTATAAAACTCTAATAGCAAAAGGAATCAACTAAAAAGCTTTTATAAACCTCTAGTATTTTTTAAACTAAAATTATATAAAATTTATGCAACTAAAAATTATCAAAGTATTTTCTGTTCAAAACATTAATGGCAAAATGAATTTTCATAAAGAATTTTTTTGTTAGAATTTAAAATAGGCAAATAATTATCATAAGAATTTTTTGTAGAAACTAAAATAACAAAATCTGGTTTTGAATATAATGTTAAAACACAGTAATATTAAATAGCAGGAAAAGAATCACTCAAAAATCTATTTTTATAGTAAAGTTATTCACAAACTAGTGATTCACACAAATTTCAAAGAATTCAAATCTAACTAGCAATTTGAAAACTAATGGCACTAACAGAAAGTTTATAATTTTTGTGACCTAACAGCAAAAAGAATTAAACAAAAACTGTGGTCAAACTATTGTCAAATCTGGTCAAACTATGGTCAAATTGTGGTCAAACTATGGTCAAACTACTTATTCAAGAAATATTAGTGTTAATAAATAATTATTGTTTTTTAGAATAATAATTTCAAACTCAAATGGTGCTTAATGCTCAAGTTCAACTCCTAAGGGTTAATAGGATTGACAACTTAGTATTGTCAGGAAAACAACAAGTGCAGACTTGGAAACTAGGGGGAATAGAACTCGAAAGTTAAGCGTGCTCAGGCTGGAGTAGTGAGAGGATGGGTGACCGGCCGGGAAGTTAGACGATTTGGAATGAGTGGTTCATAATTGAGCAGTGATGAGGGGTGATTAGAGTGGGTGATTAGAGATTGAATTGTCAAATAATTCAGAAATTTGAAAATAAGAAAATATTCAAAAAAAATTCAAAATTTTATTTTTCAAAAAAATTCAGAAAAACAAAATTTCAAAAAAATTCCTTTAGTACTAAAGGTGGAGCTCCAGAGAGCGGCCACGTGGAGGGCCTTTAGTCCCGGTTCGTAACACAACCGGGACTAAAGGGGGGGGCTTTAGTCCCGACCCTTTAGTCCCGGTATGGGAACCGGGACAAATGGGCCTTATGAACCGGGACAAATAAGCCTTTTTCTACTAGTGATATCGCATATATTCTCAGGAAAGAGCTTCCAGAGGATGAAGAAGAGGCTCGCCAGATTGTCCGTCGATCCAAAGCCTTCACAGTAATGGGGGGGGCAACTCTATAGACAAAGTGTCACTGGGGTCGTTCAGAAATGCATCACTCCGGAAGAAGGCCGAATGATCCTCAATGATATTCACTCAGGAACCTGTGGTCACCATGCGTCTTCTCGGGCCATCGTGGCCAAAGCGTATCGAGCAGGGTTTTATTGGCCGCGGGCAAATGAGATGGCAAAGGAAATAATTGACAAATGTGAGGGCTGTCAGTTCTACTCCAACATGTCCCACAAACCTGCTTCAGCCCTGAAGACCATTCCACTCGTCTGGCCATTCGCTGTTTGGGTTTTAGATATGGTAGGACCTCTGAAGACTGGCAGGAGTGGTTTCACCCATGTGCTTGTAGCAGTCGACAAGTTCACCAAATGGATCGAAGCTAAACATGTCAAAAACCTGGATGCAAGTACTGCAGTCAGCTTCATCAGAGGGTTAACATTTAGGTACGGAGTCCCACACAGCATCATCACGGATAATGGGTCGAACTTTGATTCTGATGAGTTCCGAGCTTTCTGTGCGTTCCAAGGTACTTGGGTCGACTATGCTTCAGTCGCCCACCCTCAGTCGAATGGACAAGCAGAAAGAGCGAACGGTTTGATTCTCAAAGGGCTAAAACCTCGATTGATGCGCGACCTCAAGCATGCGGCCGGCGCTTGGGTAGATGAGCTACCGTCAGTCCTTTGGGGATTAAGAACAACACCAAATCGATCGACTGGTCGAACCCCCTTCTTCATGGTCTATGGGGCTGAGGCTGTGCTGCCGAGTGACTTGCTTCACAATGCGCCCCGAGTAGAACTTTTTTCAGAAGCCGAAGCAGAATGAGCTCGAGAAGATGCTGTTGATCTTCTGGAAGAAGAAAGAGAGATGGCCTTGATCCGATCGACCATTTATCAGCAAGACCTTCGTCGATTATATGCCAGAAATGTGAAGGGTCGAGCATTTCAGGAAGGGGACCTTGTGCTCCGAGTGGACCAGCAACGGCCTCACAAACTTGCCCCCGCTTGGGAAGGTCCCTTCATCGTCACCAAGGTGCTCCACAACGGAGCGTATCACCTCTACAATGTGGAGCATAATAAAGATGAGCCACGCGCTTGGAATGCGGAGCTACTTCGCCGTTTTTATACTTAAGTGTTCAGACTGATGAGATGTAATAAAGAGTACCTTTCAGTTCGTTTATCAAAGACATGGTTTTACAGTCTCCTAAATGCTTGTTGTTACTAATACATGTTTCCAAAATCCCCCAGTGGGTGGCTTAGCCGCGAATCTGATTCGCCTAAGTTCAAAAAAAATCCTACCGAGTGATGAGCAACCCTCTCACTCGGGGGCTTAGCTGCAGTCCTGTACTCGCCTAACTTTGTAAAATCCTACCGAGTGATGAGAAACCCTCTCACTCGGGGGCTTAGCTGCAGTCATGTACTCTCCTAAGTTCGTAAAATCCTACCGAGTGATGAGCAACCCTCTCACTCGGGGGCTTAGCTGCAGTCCTGTACTCGCCTAAGTTTGTAAAATCCTACCGAGTGATGAGCAACCCTCTCACTCGAGGGCTTAGCTGCAGTCCTTTACTCGCCTAAGTTTTGTAAAATCCTACCGGTGATGAGCAACCCTCTCACTCGAGGGCTTAGCTGCAGTCCTGTACTCACCTAAGTTCGTAAAATCCTACCGAGTGATGAGCAACCCTCTCACTCGGGGGCTTAGCTGCAGTCCTGTACTCGCCTAAGTTTGTAAAATCCTACCGAGTGATGAGCAACCCTCTCACTCGGGCTTAGCTGCAGTCCTGTACTCGCCTAAGTTTGTAAAATCCTACCGAGTGATGAGCAACCCTCTCACTCGAGGCTTAGCTGCAGTCCTGTACTCGCCTAAGTTTGTAAAATCCTACCGGTGATGAGCAACCCTCTCACTCGGGGGCTTAGCTGCAGTCATGTACTCGCCTAAGTTTGTAAAATCCTACCGAGTGATGACAACCCTCCACTCGGGGGCTTAGCTGCAGTCATGTACTCGCCTAAGTTTGTAAAATCCTACGAGTGATGAGCAACCCTCTCACTCGGGGCTTAGCTGCGAGCAGCCCAAGTGTACCCTGTGTATGAGCACAAGTTGCAGCTCCTTAGTCGCAATCGAAGTGTAATCCTACCGAGTGATGAGCAATCCTCACACTGGGGGCTTAGCTGCAGTCCTGTACTCGCCTAAGTTGTAAAATCCTACCGAGTGTGATGCAATCCTCACACTCGAGGGCTTAGCTGCAGTCCTGTACTTGCCTAAGTTTGTAAAATCCTACCGAGTGATGAGCAACCCTCACACTCGGGGGCTTAGCTGCAGTCCTGTACTCGCCTAAGTTCGTAAAATCCTACCGAGTGATGAGCAACCCTCTCACTCGGGGGCTTAGCTGCAGTCCTGTACTCGCCTAAGTTTGTAAAATCCTACCGAGTGATGAGCAATCCTCTCACTCGGGGGCTTAGCTGCAGTTCTGTACTCGCCTAAGTTTGTAAAATCCTACCGAGTGATGAGCAACCCTCTCACTCGAGGGCTTAGCTGTGGTCCTATACTCGCCTAAGTGTAAAACACGCTCCATCCTGATCTACAAGGACGACGAGGTGCAGGTCGTCCGCGATCCTCTCCTTAGAACTGCATCACAAGAACAAAATTCTGTTCCGAGTGAAGATACAAGTTCCACTTGGAAATAAAAACAAGCATATTTAAGGGCAAACTAAGTTCGGACAAAGGAGCTTAAAGTACTCGGGCATCAGGCCTGAAGGAGTTTTACGGTTACAAAATCACTCGGCATACCGAGGCAAATTGAATCGGATCATAAAAGTTCGGACGAAGGAGTTTAAAGTACTCGGGCATCAGGCCCGAAGGAGTTTTACGGTTACAAAATCACTTGGCATACCGAGGCAAATTGAATCAGATCATAAAAGTTTCATTCACTCCGCAGAGGGGCTGGCAGGCTCGACAAACTCGTCCAGGTCGATTCCATCTGCAATTCGAGTAGCAGCAGCAATGAAGGTCTCCATGAAAGACTGGAAGTCAAGTTTCTTGGTGTTGGCGACCTTGATTGCTGCTAGCTTCTCTTCTCTGGCTTCCTTACAGTGGACACGAACCAGGGACAAAGCTACGTCAGCACCGCATCAAGCAGCGGACTTCTTCCACTCCTGCACTCGACCAGGAATCTCGTTGAGTCGAGTCATCAGAGACTCGAGAACATTTCGGAGTGTTTCCCTTGGCCAGAGCGTTGTGTCGATCCGCGACACCGCAACCTTGAGTCGAGCAAGATATTCCAAGGCACTGGCAAGGCGAGATTCCAGTCGGAGCACGTTCATGGCAGCTTCATCTTTGACAGGGGAGTTGATGGGGTCCAAGTTCGTCTCGACTCGCCCAGTCTCTTCCTCGAAGTCTTGACAGAATTCTGCACTCGCAGAGAAATAATGAGTCGACAGCAGTACGATGGGTCAACGAAAGCAAACCAATCGCACAGAGAAAAGTACCTTCAAGCATGAGGAATAATTTTTTGGCGAGCCCTCCCAGATAGTTCTCCAGCTCGTCCCTCCTGCGGGTGATGTCTTCTACTTTGTCGATCAGGGTCCGTTTGTCCTTCTTTAGACGAGTCACTTCTTTGTTGGCTTCGTCAAGAGCAGCCTTCAGCTTGGTATTCTCTTCCTCCAGCTTTCCGACTGAGGCCATCTTTTGGTCAGCAAGCGCCGTTTTGTCTTCGGCGGTTTTCTTCGCAGCCGCAAGGTCAAGGTCCTTCTTCTCCAAAGCCTGTCTCATTGTTTCTAGAAAGAATAACATTCGAATCAGAAAAAGGAGGAGAAAAGATGGCAAGAGGACCGGTCGACAAGCTTTCCTTACCAGCAGCGTCATCCTTAGCCTTCTGCAAGTTGTTTTGAGCCAACTCCAGGTCAAGATTGAGCTGGATTTGCTTCTGCTCCAAGTCAGCAAACCGGGCTCCAAGATCACAAGATTTCTGTGTTCAGAAGATAGTCAGTCGGCAGACACAAAGATTGGTTGCTTCCGAGCAATAAAGTAGCAAGTTCAAATAGTTCTAAGACTACTGTCGAATCAAACATTCGCCAATAGTCTCGGGGACTACACCCAGTGGGTGCACTCAGCGTGCCCCCACTGGTCCAACTTTTTCAATCGACTTGGTCCGTCCAGTCAAAAAAAACTCAGACCATAGCCGACTGCCCGCAGTCGACTACGGTCTCGGGGACTACACCCAGTGGGTGCACTCAGCGTGCCCCCACTGGTAAAGGTTCCACTCGGCATGATCTGCCCAGACCGAGTGGAAAAGCTCTGTTCAAAGACCCCCGCCGAATCAAACATTCGACTACGGTCTCGGGGGCTACACCCAGTGGGTGCACTCAGCGTGCCCCCACTGGTAAAGGTTCCACTCGGCATGATCTGCCCAGACCGAGTGGAAAAGCTCTGTTCAAAGACCCTCGCCGAATCAAACATTCGACGGCGGTCTCGGGGACTACACCCAGTGGGTGCACTCAGCGTGCCCCCACTGGTTCAGAGATTCAATCAGCACAACCTAGTCGACTCAAGTGGAAAAACTACTCAACAGAAATTAAAACACCCAGTGGGTGTACAGACTGACAATGGGTGTGCAATTAAGGTTCCAAAACGCTCATCCACGGACGTCTTGTGGATAAAGCAGCAGTTTCTAAATATCATATCCTAACAGAACAAGCGTCAAGATGGAGTTCAGTCGAAAGTAAGCTAACCTGGACATTGGCCTGAAGTGCTGAGCTGGCATCATAGGTAGCTTGACTGGCCTCGCGCACCACCTTCATCTGCTCCATCATAATGCCAGCCTGGCGTATAGCCTCCTTGGCAGCACTCACTTGGTCTTCTGGGACGTGATGGGCGGTGGGAAGTGGAGTCGGTGTATCAGTTGCAGTAGCTTGAGAGCTTGAGGCATGAAGTTGGACAGACGAAGCAAGGGCCAGCACAGTCGACGATGAAGGACGAACACTCGACAAGGGATTCGCAAAAGTAACGGAGGCACGGTTGAAGTCCCCGGATTGCTGGATAGCTGGTTCCGTCGCCAGCGTCGACTGAGGCGTCTTGCTAGCTGGTACCTTCTTGACCGAGGTCCTGCTCCTCCTACCCACGAGCTTCTGTGGCTCATCTTCATCATCATCTTGAAGTTCAATAACATTTTGCGGAGCTGCAAAAGAATCGACCACAAGAGTTCAGTCGACTGTAGAATCGGCTAGCAAAGAAAAGACGAGATAACAGGGGTCATACCCGCTTTGGATGTGACCGCGTCCTCCATCTCCTCGTCACCATCATCTTGGTAAGCAGAAGTCCCGGAGGTAGCAGCGCTGCAAATCTCAAGGTTCACTCGGTCAAGCAAGTGAATGGGTCGACAACTGATATAAGATTCTTGGAACAAAGGGTGAAAACGAAACACTTACGCAGAGGCGACGGGAACGTCAACCTTGATCTTGGGCAAAGCCTTCCGTGGCTTTGACGGCGCGGTCTTGAGCTGCTTCGGAGCCTTCTCAGTCGGCACCGGAGAAGATGTCCGAGTGCGCTTCGAAGTCTGTCCAGTCGGTGCTGTCACCTTGCCCCGAATACTTGCTGGGTCGTGCTTATGCTTGGAACGCTTTTCCGCGCGAGGTGGAGAATCGACCTCCTCATCACTGTTCGAGTTTTCGTGCTCTTCATCACTCTCGCCATCGGAGTTCCAGTCGCCGCTGTCGCCTCCGCTCTCTTCTCCTTCCTGGATCTGCTCCCCGTTGGGCATCGAGTACATCTCAGTATATATCTGCGAAGCAAAGAATCGAACAAGCATCAGTCGGTTCCAAAGACAGTTTACAAATTAGAGTAAAAGTCACTCGACATCGAAGGTCAGACCTTGTCTGGTTCATTATCAGCGCCGAGTGGCAGAATTCTCCTGGACCCCCTGGGGTTGTCTTTGTTTCCAGTAATGCCCTGCAGCCACTGCGCCACCGTCTCCTCGGCAACTTCCTCCGGGTGGATCCGAGCAGAATCATCGGCGCCCGAGTACATCCACATAGGATGATCGCGGGCCTGGAGCGGCTGGATGCGGCGAGTGAGAAACACCTCTAGCAAATCCATGCCGGTCACACCATCGCGGTCAAGTTGGATTACTCGTTCAACCAACATAGTCACCTCCGCCTTTTCTACTGGAGTCACTTTCAAGGGAGAGGGCTTCTCAATTCGCCCCATGGTGAAGGGGGGAAGGCCAGTCGACTGACCAGGAGTTGGTTTGTCCTTACAATAAAACCAGGTCGACTGCCACCCTCTGACCGAATCGAGAAGAGTCATAGGTGGAAAAGTGCTTTTACCTCTCATCTGGATCCCTAGACCTCCGCACATCTGGATCACGTGTGTCCTCTCATCACTCGGATTGGCCTTTTTCATCGACTGTGAGCGGCAAGTAAAGATGTGTTTGAAGAGACCCCAATGCGGTAGACAACCCAGGAAATTCTCACACATGGAGACAAACACAGCGAGGTATGTGATGGTGTTCGGGGAAAAGTGATGAAGTTGGGCCCCAAAAAAGTTCAGAAAACCTCGGAAAAAAGGATGAGGGGGCAGAGAAAAACCACGGTCGACGTGGGTCGCGAGGAGGACGCACTCACCCTCCTGCGGCTGCGGCTCGGTCTCATCACCTGGAAGCCTCCAGGATCCATGAGCGATCAAGCCCCCCTCGACCAAATCCTCCAGATCCTCTTGCTGAATCATGGATCGAATCCAGTCGCCCTGGATCCAGCCCGGTGGCAGGCCGGATCTCGACGACGATCCACCCCGACTCATCTTCTTGCCCTTCGCTGCCGCCGTCGCTTTCTTCGCACGCTCCAGGGCCGTCGTCTTCTCCTTCCCCATCGTGGCAGGCTGCGCTTGGACGGGGCAGCGGCGTCAAAGGTGGCGGTGAATGTGGTGGTGAAACAGGAGAAGAAGAAGGGGATGGGGAGCACAGTGCCAGGCTCATCGGCCCCGACGCCTTATATGGGCCTGCTCCCGAGTGGCTGACTTGTGGGCCCAGGCAATCCAGTCAAATCCCGCAACAGTCGCGCGCTGGATAGGTGGTGAAAAAGGTGGCACGAGAATCGAGGCGTCCCTGCCTAACCCGCTCCGTTTACTGCGGTACTCTCCGTCCCACACGCTTCTCCAAATTTCGAATCCCGTGAGATCCGGAAGCGGCAGTGTGACCAATCGCGCTGAGGATTTTATACCATACCAACACTCAGAGCTTATCAGCAAAAATCACTCGACGACCTCTGAATGGACCCAGACGACTGAAAATGAAGTTGAAGTTTTTACAAAGATCACCGGCCCGGTTAAAATGCCTCTGAAGCATATAAATCGGGTCGGAACCATCTTCAACCCCTTCTCCACTCGGACCCAGATCCATTCGGGGGCTAATGACGAAGACATGTACCTAGGGTAGGGTAATAGGCCTGACCTAGACACCCTTCCCCGAGGACACTGCTCTAAGGCCAAGGACATTCAAAGGATAGCATCATCTACCGATTGAAATCACCACAGGGTGCAACCCACTCGACCAACAGTTCACTCGGATAACCCAATTCCATTCGACCGGGGTGTACTCACTCGACCAAACCAGAAACCACTCGAAAGACAGAAGATCTAAGGTCACTCAGGATGGCAATGGTCAGGCGTTCACTCCGTAGTCTTAATGATCATTTATTTGCCTTTATTGCTGGCGTTATCAGTAACGTCCTGTCTTTATGGACATTGAACCCCTTGTAACGTGGGACGACTGGGGTCCTGGCGCACTCTATATAAGCCACCCCCCTCCACTGGCACAAGGGTTCGCACCCCCTGTAACTTCACGCATAATTCAATCAACCGAGCCTCCGGGCACCGAGACGTAGGGCTGTTACTTTCTCCGAGAAGGGCCCGAACTCGTAAATCTTGCGTGCACAACCTCATCGTAGCTAGGATCTTGCCTCCTCATACCTACCCCCTATTCTACTGTCAGACTTAGAACCACGACAACACCCAAGCCAAGGATTAGAGGATCAACAGATAAGAAGAGCTGAAGACCGAAAGCCAGCCTCCCCGGCAAGATCTTGCCGGGGTGGCCTGCGAAGCCCAGCAAGATTTCGCGCCCGGTAAGATTCAGCGCCCGGCAAGATTCTGCCACTGTGCCACCGCTTCAGCACAGCAACTAGCCTGGCATTCTGGGTCCTTCTCTGGATGCGTGGCAAGGCGCCAGTGGAGGAGAGCTTAAGCGGTGCTGATAGGATGGCCCCTTTTTCCATCCCCAAGAAAATGAGGACACCTAAATGGACACCTCACGGTGCATTAAATGCATTCGTCCTAAACCATCAGTGGTTAGGTATGATGACCCTATAGCTACTTTACACCTCAATGTATGTACATTTTGCCACTGTGGTGACCCCTTTGAACGTATAAAAGGAGGCCCAAGGCAACTGCTACAGGGGGAGGAGGATCTTCTGGCCCATCCTGCATGCGTAGCTGCTCTTTGAACATACTGTTCATCGCAAGCGCTCCTGGAGCCTGGGCTCAAGAACACTCTTAATAAAACAAGGTAGGAGTAGGGTTTTACGCTGATTAGTGGCCCGAAGCTGGGTAAAATCACCCCGCGTCGATCGTTGGTTCTGCTCTTTGCGCATACCTCTCTCCCTGCCGAATCGTAGAAGGGATCCACGCGATCCCATAGGTGTCGCACACCGACATCTTTGGCGCGCCAGGTAGGGGGAAAAGGTTGCGCAAACCTGATCCAGTGATCAGCGCCTTAGTTTCTTCATCATCTTCATCATCATGCCACCCAAGAAAAAGAGTGCCACAACGGCGCTACCATCTACATCCATTTTGCCTGTGCCCTCGCGTACGGGTGATGGCGTGGATGCAGAAGGAAGAGGTTTAGAGCCTCCACGACATTCCGGTGATCCAAGCCAGGTGAGCAGCATCGTTCGCAGCGGCAACGGCAACCCACACGCTGCTAGATCCAGAGATGGGGATGTGCTGCCTATGGGTGGCGCAACGAACTCCAGAGATCAGAGGACGCCTTCTAGGACTCCCGCGCCGGCGCAAGCGTCACGGCCTTCCCAAGTCGTGTGCGATGAGCAGCGCCATGGCGCTGGTGGTTCAGGGCGTCCCCATGAAAAGACTTTTGCGCATCGATCCCAAGGTGCACAGGCCCAGCATGCACATCAAACTGCCGGTGGAAGTGGCGTGCAGTCGCGTGATCGTGACAGTGCTCCTTCTAACATTGTTAGGAGTCAGAGCACCTCACGTACCTCGCACCTGTCGCCGCCGCCTACGCCAGCGGAAGCTTTGGCATGTGCGCAGCTGGTCCTCAATTTCCCTCCTGCTTCGGAGAAGATGGAGGAGTGGCGATCTACTATCCAGAGCCTCATTGGCTTCGTCAACAAAGATGGGCCGCAGCAGGCAGGGCCCTCACAACGGCGGTCCATCGATCCGGCGCGAGCCGATGCGGAGAAGACTGGAGGCGGTGCGACCATGGTGCACTCCCCTCCACGACACCAGCGGTGGTCGACAACCCGGTGGACTGATGGCCGTGATGATGATTCCACAGCGTCGTCCGATCCACGGATGCGCCGCGACCAGCGTTAAGTTCTTCGGGAACGAAGCAAAGAGGACGCTCGAACTACCATCGAACAGCGACGGGAAGCGCGCCATCAATCTGATAAGCGCGCAGGACCCGCTGTTGACAAGCCTGCGCCAGGGGACACAGGCGACTTGCCTTACGAGGTAGGTTGTCCAGCATTTACCCATGAGCTGCGGCGAGTACAGTGGCCCAATTCCCGAACCTTCAAGCCAGAGGTCCCAGAGAAATATGACGGCAAGACCCACCCGTCGGAGTTCCTGAGCATCTACACCATTGCGGTGCAGGCTGCTGGGGGCCGAGACGACAAGATACTCGCCAACTACTTCCCGTTGGTGCTCAAACCCAATGTCAGGTCGTGGTTGATGCATCTGCCGGAGAATTCTATTTCTTCTTGGTCAGATATGTGCCATCAGTTTGTTGGCGCCTTTGTTGGAGGCCATCAAACTCCTGGCAAGGAAAGTGATTTGCATCTCATCCCTCAGAAGGAGGGCGAATCCCTGCGCAAGTATATCCAAAGGTTCAGCCTTGTACAATACAGCATCCCGGATGTTCATCCTGCCGCCGTTATAGGCGCGTTTCGTCAGAACATGCGTAACCGCAAAATGCGGGAGGAAATGGCAATGAACAAGATCAGGGACATCACCGAGCTTTATGCTCTGGCTGATAAATGTGCACGGTCTGAAGAGGGAAGGAGGCTCCCTGGCGAGGATGTTGGCGCGGGGGGCGACTCTGAAGGTGAAGACGCTGCCGCACCGACAAAGAAGGGCCGGCGGCAAAACAAGAAGCGTAAAGGCAAGGCCGTGCTCGCTATCGAGGGATCCGGCGACCCTGGCACCGCCAAGAAGGCCAAAGTTGACGATCCCGGCAAGGAATTTGCCGGGTGCGCCTCTTGTCAGGCCTTGGCAGTTGCCGACAAGCCGGAAGGCTCCGGCAAGCAGTATTGTAAGATCCATCGCACCAAGGGCCATGATCTCCAAAATTGCCGGCAAGTTGAACAACTTGTCGAGAAGCAGAGAGCTGAGTACGAGAGGCAAGACATGGAGAAGGCCCAAGATAGTGCTGAGGGGTCCGGCAAGAAGCACGGTGGCTGAGGGGGTCACCGTGGCAAGGCCAAGCAACAAAGGGAGAGGCCCGCTCGAGGCCGTGACAAAGAAGAGGGTCATGATGATGATGAAGAAGATGATGAGTCTAGTGAGCACGAATTTCAGAAAGCTACAGAGGCCATGTGTATCGATGGAGGCGCCTCGTTGCATTCTTCCCACCGTCGACTTAAACAGTGGGTGCGAGAGGTTAATATAACGGAGCCATCGTTCGATGCACGTAAACCCCTGAAGTGGTCCAACACGCCTATCATTTTTTACGCCGAGGATCACCGTGATCGCACAACCGTGGTCGGGTGCTTGCCATTGTTGGTCTCACCGACAATCCGCAACCTCAAGGTGACGAAAATGCTAGTTGACAGTGGGGCCGGACTGAACCTAATCTCGCCGGATGTGCTCAAGAGGCTCCAAATTCCTGATGAAGATCTCAAGGAAACGGGCACGTTTCAAGGGATCAATCCAGGAAGGACCCAGCCAAAAGGCAAGATTACGCTACCGGTGACATTTGGTAGCGAGCTCAACTACAGGACAGAGAAGGTAGTGTTTGATGTCGCCAAGATCCCTATGTCATACAATGGGATCCTTGGCTGCCCAGCGCTGGCTAAGTTCATGGCGGCATCACACTATGTGTACAATGTGTTGAAGATGCCCGGGCCGATAAGTGTCATCACTATCCACTCCAACAAAAAGGATGCGCTCATCTGTGCCGACCAACTCTACCGGGAAGCAGTTGCAGCACCTGCCGTCAAGGCATCTGCTCCTGCCGTCGGAACTCCCGGGGGGAAGAAGAAGACCGGCAAGAACCTTGGCGCAAACTCCGGCAAGCGCACCTCCTCGGAGTGCTGCGCTCCCATTGAGGACGCACCAGAGAGTTCCACCGGCAAGAACAAGAAACCCAAGGCTGGTCCACCAGAGATCAAGAAGGTGCCTATCAGGGAGGATGGAACGGGAGGAACTTTCACCATAAGTTCCACCCTAGATGACAAATAGGAAAGCGCGCTCATTGCCTTCCTGCGGGCGAATGTCGACGTGTTTGCATGGCAACCGTCTGACATCCCCGGTGTTCCCAGGAAGGTAATTGAGCACCACCTTGCTGTCTATCCTCACGCGTGGCCCGTCAAGCAGAGGGTTAGGAAGCAAGCCTTGGAGCAGCAAGAATTCATTGCCGAAGAAATCAGGAAGCTAGAAGTGGCAGGATTGGTCAGAGGAGTGCTTCACCCAACGTGGTTGGCCAATCCGGTTGTAGTGCGCAAGGCGAATGGGAAATGGAGGCTGTGTATTGATTATACAGACATCAATAAAGCCTGTCCAAAAGATCCCTTTCCCTTGCCGCGCATCGACCAGATTATGGACTCCACTGCTGGTTGTGACCTACTGTCGTTCCTTGATGCCTACTCAGGGTATCATCAGATCTTCATGGCAAAAGAAGATGAAGAAAAGACCGCATTTATCACCCCATGTGGTACGTATTGTTTTATACGAATGCCTTTTGGGTTGAAAAGTGCTGGTTCTACATTTGCGAGAGCGGTCCAAATTGGTTTTGAGCCTCAGCTCCATAGAAACATGGAAGCATACATGGATGACATAGTGGTCAAAACCAAGGACAAAGCGACGCTCATACAAGATCTAGAAGAAACATTTGCAAATCTGCGCAAGATCAATTTAAAGCTCAATCCTGAGAAGTGCGTGTTTGGTGTTCCTTCCGGCAAGCTTCTCGGGTTCTTTGTATCTCAGCGAGGGATCGAAGCGAACCCCGACAAGATCAAAGCTATTGAGCAGATTGAAGCGCCAAGACGCGTCAAGGATGTACCTCGTCTTGCCGGCTGCGTTGCTACCCTAAGCAGGTTTATCTCCAAATCTGCTGAGCGCGCCCTGCCTTTTTTCAAAATTTTGAAGAAAGCAGGTCCAATGAAATGGACTCCGGAAGCGGAGGCTGCGCTGCAAGATTTGAAGAAATACCTTTCTTCTCCGCCGACACTGGTCGCGCCTAGGCCACAAGAGCCGTTGCTGCTGTACCTGGCAGCGACAAATCAAGTGGTTAGTGCTGCGTTAAAGGCACAGAGAGAAGCTGATGAGGAGGCAACACCAGTGGCAGGACCGCCAAGTGACGCGGCGGGATCTTCCCCGACAAGGATTGGTCCCGGCAAGACAGGATCAGCGCAGTTAGAAGAACCAGTGCAAAAGAAAAAGATGGTGCAGCACCCAGTTTATTTTGTTAGCTCCCTTTTGCAAGGAGCTAGGTCAAGATACTCTAGTGTGCAGAAGTTGCTCTTCGGCCTCCTTATGGCCTCGAGGAAGCTGCACCATTATTTTCAAGCACATGAAATTACCGTCATCACTCGCTTTCCGTTGCAATGGATTTTGCGAAATCCAGAGGCAACCGGCAGGATCGTGGAGTGGGCGCTGGAATTGTCAAGCTTTGGTCTCAAGTTTGAAAGTACTTCGACAATTCAGAGCAGGGCCTTGGCAGAGTTCATTGCGGAATGGACCCCAACGCCAGACAAAGAGGTTCAAGAAACGACTCTCCCCGGCAAGGAAATTGATCAAGAATGGGTTATGTATTTTGACGGGGCTTTCTCGCTGCAAGGCGCCGGTGCTGGCGTGCTGCTTGTCGCACCCACCGAAGAGCACCTCAAGTATGTAATCCAGATGCATTTCCCCCGGGAGAGTTCGACAAACAACACTGCGGAGTACGAGGGGCTGCTTGCCGGTCTCAGGATCGCGGCAGACCTTGGTATCAAGAAGCTCGTCATCAGAGGCGATTCGCAGCTTGTTGTCAGGTAAGTTAACAAGAATTATCAGAGTCCATTGATGCAAACTTACGTGGATGAAGTGAGAAAAATGGAAGAGCGCTTTGATGGTCTGCAAATGAAGCACATTCCTCGTGCCGAAAACAGTATTGCTGACGACCTGTCAAAGCGCGCTGCTCTCAAGTTGCCTGTTGAACCAGGAACTTTTGTGCTCCATTTGACTCAACCATCTGTGGCACCATCAATGAGGCAAGAAAAGAGAAGAAGGTTGAATTCTGGGCAGTACTTTCCGGCAGAGCTCCCTGGAGCCGCCGGCAAGGAACTTGCCGGGATCAGCGACAAGCCTGCCGGGGAACGACAGGCTCCGGCGGAACCTCACGCTTTCGCTGTCGAGACAAATGTTCCCCCGGCGGAAGAGATGCCTTTAGTCCTAGCTGTCGAGCCCCAGGCTCCAGCATGGGCACAGCACATTGTCCATTTCCTTCAGACAGGAGAACTCCCTGAGGAGCAGGAAGAAGCGAAAAAAGTAGCCCGCCAGTCTACTATGTACCAGTTCGTCAATGATGTCCTGTACAGAAAGAGACCAAATGGTGTGAAATTGAAGTGCATTCCTCGGGAGGATGGACTAGTGCTGTTGGCAGAGATACATGGAGGCATATGTGGCTCTCACATAGGATCAAGAGCACTTGTCGGGAAGGCATTCCGGCAAGGTTTCTTTTGGCCCACCGCTCTCCAGGATGCAACTGCACTAGTTACCAAGTGTGAAGCGTGCCAGTTTCATTCGAAGAAATTACATCAACCAGCTCAAGCTCTTCAGACGATCCCTCTCTCCTGGCCATTTTTGGTCTGGGGGCTCGACATACTGGGCCCCTTCCCCCGTGCTACCGGGGGCTTTGAGTACTTGTACGTTGCGATCGACAAGTTCACAAATTGGCTGGAGGTGGAAGCGGTGAGAAAGGTGACAGCACAATCAGCTGTCAAGTTCTTTAAAGGAATAGTTTGTCATTTCGGTGTGCCCAACAGGATCATCACCGACAACGACACGCAATTCACAAGTCGCACCTTCATGCAGTACATCCAAGACCTTGGCGAAAAAATTTGTTTTGCCTCTGTTGCTCACCCGAGAAGCAACGGCCAAGCAAAGAGGGCTAATGCTGAAGTGTTGCGCGGTCTCAGGACCAGAACCTTTGACAAGCTAAGAAAATGCGGAAGACGCTGGATTGATGAGTTGCCGGCAGTTCTTTGGTCAATCAGAATGACACCAAATCGAGCCACCGGCCAGACGCCTTTCGCTCTGGTCTACGGAGCGGAAGCAGTTCTCCCCATGGAACTCATATACGGATCACCTCGAGTGCTCGCTTATGATGAGCTTGAGCAAGAGCAACTGCAGCAAGATGACGTTGTGCTCCTTGAGGAGAATCGTCTTCAGGCTGCTGTGCGAGCTGCACGCTACCAACAAGCTTTGCGCCGCTACCATAGCCGCAAAGTTCATGCCCGAAGTCTTGAGGAAGGCGACCTTGTTCTTCGACGGATTCAGTCCGCCAAGAATTCAAACAAGTTGACGCCGAAGTGGGAAGGCCCTTATCGGGTAGTACAAGTCACCAGGCCCGGCGCTGTCCGCCTGGAGACCGAAGATGGCGTTCCAGTAAGCAACTCCTGGAATATCGAGCATCTTCGCAAGTTCTACCCATAAGGCGCGGTTGCCGGGGGCCCCCGGCAACCACCTTTTTGTACAAGTCTTGCCGACAAGGCATGTAATCCTTTGTACAAAGCCAAGCGCAGACCCTGTGCCCAGATGACTAAGTTTAAGTGTTGTGCATTTCCTTATCGATTTCCATGTTTATATATATATGTGCATGCTTGTCTAAGACGTTGTATGACACTTGTTCCCGGTAAGTATTAATGAACCGCCAAGGTTCCATATCTTTATTTTCTCTTCTTTCTTTTTCTCAAAAGATAGAAGGATTCCTCGCGCGCATGTTTGCCAGGGGGGAGGAAGATATGGGTACCAGTGGGCGACGTTCAGAATTGACGTCTTACCGGAGGAAGTACAGCGACAGAAAGCTAAGTTATAAAACTTTAAGCAAGTTTCTTTTATTATGGAGTTATTTTCCTTAGACGATTTTGACTTTTGTATGGAAAACCTGCACGCGAAGGAACCCTTGTCGTAATCGGTTGCGCCCTTATTTTGTTTCGAGTCCGCTCAACAATTTAAGTGGCGGCACTGAGAATGCCAAAGTGTCTTGCCGGCCGCTGCACCTCCAGCAGGCTGCTGAAGTCCCGCACCCAGCGCTCGCGGCAGGTTGCACGCCGGCATGTTTTCAGTAAGCATAGGGTGTACTCCATACATAAAGGAATCAGACAAGGGAAATAGCATGCATATACCCAAACATACGCAAGTTATATTACATCGATAAGTTGCCGCAGTTCTAACACAAGACTTGATTGTCTTTTGGCATGGAATGGTGGCGACAAGGAAAAATGAGGCGGCTAGTCCCTGCGTTGGCCCTCGACCCTCTTGATTGAATCTACCTTCTCAAGGATGGGCGCGACAAGCTCCTCAAGTGCCTTGAGATCTGCATCCTTCGGCAAGCGGTCGAGCACGTTGGTGAGATCAACGCCGGGGTTCTTATGCACCACCTTGACGAGTACCTTATGGAGGATGGCCCGGCAAAGTTTGCGGGATTCATTGGCCAGTTGGGTTGCTCGGTTGGACTGTAGCAGCTTCAAAGCATCAATGATGCTTTCGAAGAACATGGTTAACCTGGCGCTCGAAGATATCCTTTCTTCGGAGGAATACCTGAAGTTTTGCAGGCCATCCTGGCTCATGGTTGACAATTGTGCTGTGAGCCTCTCCGCGGTATCGACAAGGCGATCAGTCCAGATTTTCACACCCTTCTCATAGTCAATTTGGGCGGCAGCAGCGCTCTTAAGCAAGTTCTTCTCATCCTGAAGATCTTTGCTTAGGGCCTTCTCGCGGGCCCTGCTGTCCTTAAGAGACTTCTCCAGCGTGGTCAGCTTTAGCCTCAGATCGGCAATGGCATCGTTGGCTGAAGAGAGCTGCTTGGTCTTGTCGGACATGGTAACTTGCATCTCCGCCAGGCTGTGGAGAGTTTTCTCCCTGTCCCCTTTGAGCGTCGAGAGCTCCTTGCCGTGTTCTTCAAGATCCACCTCCAGCTTCTTCACTTTGTCGCTCAGCTCGTTCTTGGCGGCCTCTGCAGCCTCGACAGCATCGACGGCCTCCTTGAGCTTGCCGGCATGATCTACAGTTAGAGCTTCGAGCGCCTCCTTGTGCTTTTGCTCCAGCTCCTGGATCCGCTGCGCGACAAGCTTATCGATCTCCTCATCTTTGCCGCGAAGCTTGGCGGCGAGCGCCTGCTCACGTGCGGAAAGATCTTCCTCATGGGCACCAAGCGCAATGCGACGCTCCGTCAGGAGAGCATCTTCGGCGGCAATTCTTTGTGCAGCTTCCTCTTGCGCCTTCTCTATGTCAGATTGTTTCAAGAGGAGCTCCGTCCAGCTTTGGCTCACTTGTTCCCGGCTGGCAGTCAACTCCTGAAGGGCCTCGGCGTACCTTATCTACATCTGCTCAACGCGCTTCTGAAAACCTGCTTCGGCTGCTTCGACAACTGCAATTCTGGAATTGGCTTTCTCTTTTCGAGCACAGTGGAGTGCTTGGAGCTTGCGGAAAATTTCGCCCATAGCCTGAAGGAGCTGATCCTCTTCAGATTTGCCACTGCTGGCGCTTGGATCATCAACGATTTCGATCCCGGTAGCAGCGATGATTTCTTCATCAAAGGTTTCCCCTTCAGTCGGCGTTCCAATATTTGCCGTGCCCGGCAAGTTGATGAATAGGTTGTCGCCAACCTTGAGATACTTGCTCGATGAGGGTGCTTCGGATGTCGATGGTTGGTCCTCGACGTTCATCTCACCGGTGGCTGGGGGCTCTGTGGCCGATGTAGCGCCTGAAGCTCCTGTGGCAGGAATGCCGTCAGTGTGGTCATCAGTATCCTCGCCGGCCCTCTCGGCAGATTCCTTGGCGGCTTCCTCGGCAACAGTTTCGCTGACCTCGACAGTGGCATCTTTGGCAGCCTCGCTAGCAGCGATCCTGTCAGCTTCGACGGCGGCGTCTCTGGCGGTCTCCTCGATGACAACATCGACATCCATGTGTTCCATCACAGGGAATTCTGGAGGACGAAGGAAGGAAACAAAATAAGGTCAAGATTGAAGTTCAAGAAGACAAAAAGAAAGAGAGATAAAGAAAAGGATAGCAAGCACTCTAAGGCAAACAGTTACCTAGGTCGGGTTGTTGAGAGGTGGCCTCGCCCCTCCCGGCAACGTTGGCCGCCGGGGAAATGTTGCCGGTACCCATGCGTACCGGCTCCTCCTCAACCAGGATAGGCTCGTTGGTGGTAACTCTTGCCAGGGATGCGCTTGTGGGCGGCGCGATTGATGGAGGCGGCACAACGGGGGCGGTTTCCACCTCTCCCTGTTGTTGTTCTTCTCCTGCAAGCCCAAAGATATCAGCGGCAAGGGTAGAAACCTCAGCGCCCGCCAACGGAAAACGAGTGGAGAACTCACGCTGGGGGCTGCGTTGAGGGCTGAGCCCCGGGCTGATGACGACAATTTTCGGCGCGCTCGTAGAGCCAGCCGGGGGCTCATCGCCCGTGGAAGTCCTCGACCTCTTCGCCACCCTTTCCGCCAAGGTTTCTGCATCGCTGCAGAAACAAGACGAAGCAAGGCTATGAGATTACTCCGAAATTTGGGAGATAAAGGCTATTACAGGATACTTACTCTTCCTCTTCTCGTTCCGGGCTGAAGCCGGAGATGTCGAAATCGACCTCCGTTGCAGTGTCTGTGTGAGGGGGCGGAGGAGGGGTCCTGGGTCGCTTGGCTGTAGCAGGCGCAGGGGATTGGCGTGGTTCCGCCACCTCAACCTCCGGTGCGGTTGTGTGAGACGCCCCTGCCGCCTCAGTAGTTGCCGCAGGTGTGTGTCTCGTGCGCCGCACAGGTTGCTGTCAAACTCCTTGCCGCGGCGCAGTCTTGCCGGCCGCCTTCTTGCCGGGAGCCTCGCTGCTCGAAGAGGGTTGGCTTTCCGCGATGCCAGAAGTGGCCTTTCGAAGAACATGCTTGGTCTTCTTCGGAGCCTGGGGCTCCTCCTGTGGCTCTTCTTCAGCTATGTCTTCGTCGGACGAGCCCTCGGCGGCCGCGCTGCTCTGTTCCCCGGCAGCCTTAGCCTCCCCGGCAAGATTTTCTTCCATCACAACCTCCGCGTCGCTGGTTTCCCATTCTGTGAAACCGACACTGCTGGCCTCCGCGGCAAGACTCGCCTCTTCTGCCCTAGTGGCAATATACGCCACTTCTTCGTCAGTGGTGGCGCGGACGAGGTTTGTTTCTTCCCGGATGGCCCTCTCCGACAAGTTGTCGAAGAACTTTTGTGCTTCCTCCTCGGATGGCTCGGCCCAAGTCGCGTCAAGACCATGGGCGTTGAACATTGGCATGGTGGCCATGATTGACCCCAGGGCGGAGTTGTTGCACAAAGGGACAATTCTTGCTGGCAACCGATGTTTGTCATCGTGCTGGAATAGCCTCTGGCGGAGAGCGCCGAGCTACATAGCCGTCAAATTGTTGTTCAATCCAGGGCGTAGCCTCATGATGTCCGTTGCGTTCCGGTACTCCCAAGCTGGTCTTCCCTTGCTCTGTAGGGGGGCGATGCGGCGGCGGAGGAAATCGAAGCCAATCATCTCCATTGTCAGCCCGACAGCTTTCAGGCGAAGGATTCTGGTGGTGGCGATCATGAGCCTCTCGTCCTCCGCGGCGAAATCGCTCCAGTCACTGCCGTGGACCGCCTTCTGCTGTCGAGGCAAACAGAATGGATGGGGATCTGCTTCCTTGATCCAGCACCACTCAGACCGCCATTCTTCCCACTTCTCGCGGTAGACCCCATCTGGGTATATCTCCTTATTCCAAGCCCTTGGAATCTAGGTAATAGAACCGGAAAGAGCCTCCCCTTTTTGTATGCGAGGAATAAAGTAATGGCGGAAGAGGGCAGTGTTGGGAACTACTCCGGCAAAGTTTTCGCAAAGATGAGCGAAGACGGACATGCACATTACGGCGTTCAGCGTGAAATCAAGAAGATGGAAGCCGTATGTGTACATAATGTCGTTGAAAAAGTCAGAGAATGGAGGACAGAGTGCGCAATAGAAATAAGTGGTGAAGAAGGGATATCTGTCAGGTCCGCTCTCGGAACAAGAACCTGGAATCACGCGAGTTGCGGGGTGAGCTTGCGTCGCCCTCGCCCACATGCACTGGTACCGGTTCTTCAAGGCCCTCGCATTGAGCGTCGGAGCGAAGACGATGTACTTTTTCCGCATCTTCACCAGCTCACTCTCCGGAATGACGGTTTTCGCCTCCTTGCCCTTGCCCTTGCCAGCCTTGGGTGGCATGGTGGCTGCGGTAGTGGAAGCCGAGGATAGAACGGGTGCGGAAGCGAAGAGCGGATAAGGAGAAGTCTGGCTTTGAGCTCGAGAAGGAGAAGATAATGGCGGAGTCCAGATTGAGAAGAAGAGGGGGTAAATAGGCAGCGCCTCTGTAGTTTCCCTTTTTTATGGGGAAGGAGCGAGGCCGCCTCTTCTACTCCCCAATGTAAATATGCCTCTGCAGGCGCGCTGCAGCTGCAGCTTTTCAGCGCACGCTTCCCACGTCGCGCATTCAGCGCGCGTAGTGGGGGGGCACAGTAAGCAGGATATTTACGAGCATTTAATCCCCTGCCACGCGTGCCCGTGCACTGTTTGGGCCTAGCCCAACAACGCCTCGCACTCGTGTGTGGCCTAGGCCCAGGGGCTCCTGTCGGTGTACTAAGTATTGGGCCATTAGTACCCCGTACTTGTGCACGGGCAGTTGTAGCCATACTCGTGGGCAGGCTTGTCGGGGAACAGTTGGAGGTTAATTCAAGTTATCCAAGAAACACCCAAGCCAAGGATTAGAGGATCAGCAGATAAGAAGAGCTGAAGACCAAAAGCCAGCCTCCCCGGCAAGATCTTGCCGGGGTGGCCTGCGAAGCCCGGCAAGATTTCACGCCCGGCAAGATTCTGCCACTGTGCCACCGCTTCAGCACAGCAACCAGCCTGGCATTCTGGGTCCTTCTCTGGATGCGTGGCAAGGCGCCAGTGGAGGAGAGCTTAAGCGGTGCTGATGGGATGGCCCCTTTTTCCATCCCCAAGAAAATGAGGACACCTAAACGAACACCTCACGGTGCATTAAATGCATTCGTCCTAAACCGTCAGTGGTTAGGTATGATGACCCTGTAGCTACTTTACACCTCAATGTATGTACATTTTGCCACTGTGGTGACCCCTTTGAACATATAAAAGGAGGCCCAAGGCAACTGCTATAGGGGGAGGAGGATCTTCTGGCCCATACTGCATGCGTAGCTGCTCTTTGAACGTACTGTTCATCGCAAGCGCTCCTGGAGCCTGGGAACAAGAACACTCTTAATAAAACAAGGCAAGAGTAGGGTTTTACGCTGATTAGCGGCCCGAACCTGGGTAAAATCACCCCGCATCGATCATTGGTTCTGCTCTTTGCGCATACCTCTCTCCCTGCCGAATCGTAGAAGGGATCCACGCGGTCCCATAGGTGTCGCACGCCGACAAAGGATCTCTGGGCGAGGTTGATAACATTACTATTACTTTACATTATGGTAATCTGCACTCTTCTAATGTTGCAAGACCGATGAAGATGATTGAAGATGCTAGTCTACGATAGGACTAGGCCTTCCTCTCTATTCTGCCATTCTGCAGCCCAGTCCACATATACAGCCTCCTTTGAAAATGTTGCATATGTAGTGTAGATCCTTGCTTGCTGAGTACTTCGGATGAGTACTCACGTTTGCTTTATTTTCTTTTTCTCCCCATATTCAATTGACGCCGCCAGATGACGGAGCCCCTGAGATAGCTGCCCCCGTCCACGACTACGGCTACTACTACTACCCTCCAGGCGAGTACTACTACGAGGAGCCGACAGACGACCAGGAGTAGGATTCGAAGGATCCTAGGCAGGAGGCCTACGCCTTTCGATCATAGTATTTTATTTTGCCCCGCCTTCATAAAGGCCTATCTGTTTCTCTGTAATATATCTGTACTCAGATATCTGATGCTTCCACTGACGCTTGTATGCCATCGAGCTATGTATTCGAGCCCTCGAGGCCCTGGCTTGTAATATAAAGCTTGTATGACTTTATTTATGTTTTATTGTTGTGTTGTGATATCTTCAAGTGAGTCCTTAGGCTTGATCGTGTGCATTTGCGTGTATGATTAGTGCATGATTAAGCCGAGGTCGTCACAGGTTGGTATCAGAGCCGACTGACTGTAGGAACCCCCCCCCCCCTATCCAATTCCTTGGCCGAAGCTGAGTCTAGTCGTCCAAAAACGGTTTTACTAACTTGGCTGTGTGGCTTACGGGCCCATGTCGCCTACTGGGTGGTATTAGGATCTTTTACTCCTCAATCTTTGCTCTGGGACTCTAATCTCTCATCTATTCAGGTTTAATAAATTTACTATCTCCAACATTAGGTTCTCGTGGTCACATCCACCCGGAGTTCTAAAATTTCCCCCTCTTCCCTCAAGATTACGGACCAGGTTCCGCTTACAGGATCCTTTTATCGAGGGCACCCTGTGTTGTCACTAGCAGAATCCTCGCTCCATCAGTTTTCTCTGACATTGATGTAGCCTTTGCTATGTCTCATTGTGTACTTCCTTACCGCGTGCCTGCGCGCCGCCTAGCATGCCTAGCTTTTGAATTTGCGCCGTTATGCTGCCCGAATGTAACCGACTCTGAATGGTTCTGTATGTCTTAATGACTAATGTTCAGTATCTGTTGCACTACTTAATTCCCTCGCGTTACATCATGCTTGTTGATAAACACTCGCATTGGCTTCTGCTAAACTTTCCCTGTTGAATTTAGCAGGATGGGTGATAACAATCCAACACCGCCGCCACCGCCTGATTATATGGCTGCGATGATGCAAGAGTTTGAATTGAACTGTCAGTTCATGCAAGGGGTGATCGATCAGTTCCCCCGACCTAATGCCAACCAGCAGCCAGCTTCAATAACGCTGCTAGAGTTTGTCCGCCTCAACCCATTGACATTCTGCAACGCAGTTAATCCGCTGGACGCCGATGACTGGTTGCGTGACATCTTCTATGAGATGGAGTCAGCTTAAGTCCTTCCTCTCAACTATGTCACCTTTGCGACCTACTTTCTGAAGGGACCCGCAGCACAATGGTGGGCCACCCACAAACAGACCCTATCTCCTGGGACTATCATCACCTGGGTGGAATTCAAGGCTGCTTTACGTGCCCGGTATATTCCTCAAGCAGTTATAGCACGCAAGAAGGCTGAGTTCTGCAACCTTGTTCAAGGCAACAAGACTGTAGAAGTCTATCAGCGAGAGTTCCTTGACTTGTCTCGCTATGCTGAAGAAGACATCCCCACTGACGCTCGTAGGCAGGAGAAGTTCCGTGAAGGGCTACACCATGACATTCAGTTAGCCCTGCTCGTCCAAGACTTTCCTGACTTCACCACCTTGGTGAACAAGGCCATCATGGTCGAGACTGGTCTGAAGATGCACAAGGAAGCGACCAGACACACTCGTGAAGCGGGCTCATCTTCCCAGATGCGCCGCATCTGGATTCCACAAAGCATGTACCGTCCAACAGCTCCAATGTACAGGCCTGCATATGCTGCACCTCGTCTGCCTCCTCCACCACCGAGGCAGCCTCTTCGAGCTCCACCACCTCGAGCTCCTGCACCACGTCCAGACAGTGGACTCTGCTTCAAGTGTGGCCAGCCAGTTCACCATGCCAGAGATTGTGCTTAGAATCAGAATCAATTAGCACTTCCTTCTGTTGGCCGTGGTAATGGCTGTGGAATTCCTCAGCAGTGTAACAACAATGCCAGACCTTCTTATGGTCGTGGGCAGGCCTTTCATGTCAACATGAATGAAGACCCAGACCAACCAGCTACTGTGATGGGTACACTTCTTGTTAATTCAGTACCTGCAACTGTTTTATTTGATTCAGGAGCATCGCGTTCATTCATGTCAGAACATTTTTCCCTCATGCATGACATTAGAAGTGAAGCGCTACACCATTCATTAGCTGTGAACACACCCGCGGGCCAGTGCCGAGCCTTCGTGTTCAGCCCCGATGTCATCATTGATATTGAAGGGTTAAAGTTCCGCGCTTCTCCCATTATACTCAAGTCTTCCTCGATTGATCTTATTCTGGGAATGGATTGGTTGAAGGCTCATTACGCCTCAATCAATTGCGCCACTAAGGTTGTACACCTCCTGCACCCATCCGATGAGTTGGTGAATTACCATGCTCACATCACTCAGAACACCGAGGCTTACATTTATGCCTTGAATGCGTTGAACGCTTCTCCGCTTGAGGGCATAGAGAACGTTCCAGTTGCCTACGAATTCCAGCATGTTTTTCCAGAAGAACTTCCAGGAATACCCCCTGCTAGAGCTGTCGAGTTTGTTATCGACTTGAAGCCTGGCACCACTCCTATTGCGAAGCGTCCTTACAAGATGCCTCCGCACCACTTACTCGAGCTCAAGGAAGAAATTGATAAATCACTTAAGAAGGGCTTCATCCATCCCAGTTCCTCTGCCTGGGGAGCACCGTCTCTCTTTGTCAAGAAGAAAGAAGGTACGAATAGGTTGGTCCAAGATTACCGTCCTATCAACCAGGCAACCATTCAGAATAAATATCCGCTTCCCCGGATCAATGACTTATATGATCAACTTGCTGGATCTTCGGTGTTCTCTAAACTCGACTTGAGGTTGGGTTATCACCAGATCCGTGTCCGCGAAGAGGATATTCCGAAGACTGCCTTCGTTACTCGTTATGGCTCCTATGAATACACCGTCATGTCATTTGGCCTAACAAATGCTCCAGCTACGTTCTCCCGCCTGATGAATTATAAATTCATGGATTACCTCGAAAAGTTTGTCGTGGTATATCTGGATGATATTCTGGTATATTCGAAGAATAAGGAAGAACATGCCGAACATCTTCGCCTTGTTCTGGAGAGGCTTCGAGAACACAAGTTGTATGCCAAGTACTCCAAATGCGATTTCTGGCTTTCTGAAGTGACCTACCTTGGACATGTGATTTCCAAGGACGGTATCGCCGCTAACCCGGAGCGTGTTCAGGCTATTCTTGACTGGACTCCTCCGAAGAATGCCAAGCAAGTCCGAAGTTTTCTCGGTCTAGCAAGTTATTGTCGATGATTCGTCAAAAACTTTTCCAAGATTGCCAAGCCCATGACTAATCTGCTCCACAAAGGCGTTAAGTTTGAATGGACAGACAAATTCCAGGAGACTTTCCAGACCCTCAAGGACAAGCTTACTTCTGCTCCAGTGCTTGCTCCTCCCGATTCACGCAAGGACTTTGTGATATATTGTGACGCCTCTCGTCAAGGATTAGGCTGTGTCCTAATGCAAGATTGAAAGGTAATTGCATATGCCTCGCGACAATTGCGTCCGCATGACGAAAACTATCCAGTGCATGATCTCAAACTCGCTGCTGTGATCTATGCTTTGAAGAAGTGGCGACATTATCTTCTTGGGAATCGGTGTGAGATCTATACCGATCATTAGAGTCTGAAGTACTTGTTCACCCAACCGGATCTTAATCTTCGTCAACAGCGATGGTTGGAAACAATTACGGACTATGACCGTGGTATTTATTATACTCCTGGCAAGGCTAATGTGATGATTGATGCCTTGAGCTGCAAGTCCTATTGCAATAACCTCATGGTTAAGCAAGCTCAACCCCAGCTATATGAAGAATTGCAAAAGTTGAACGTCTGTATCATTTCGCAGGGTTCTCTTAATAACCTTGTGGTACAGCCAGATCTTGAGAAGGTTGTAAAGATTGCGCAAGCTAAGGATGCCGAAGTAGATCTGATGAAGAAAGAACTTCACCTTGATAAGTACAGGGATTTCTTCATTGCTGAAGATGGAACCTTATGTTTCAGAGAACGCATTGTGGTACCTCGTTTCAAACTTATGGCTGACAAGGTCATGAAGGAGGCTCATGATACCCCGCTGTCCATCCATCCGGGTAGCACCAAGATGTATCGTGATCTTCGTCAAAGATACTGGTGGTCCAGAATGAAGCAGGACATTGCTTGATATGTTGCTGAATGTGATGTTTGCTATCGCGTGAAAGCAGAACATCAGAAGCCCGCTGGAATTTTTCAACCACTTCCTATTCCTTTGTGGAAATGGGATAAAGTGCAGATGGATTTCATTACTGGTCTTCCCAAGTCTCAGAAAGGTCACGATGCTATTCTTGTCGTCGTCGACCAACTCTCCAAAGTTGCACATTTTCTGCCTGTCAAGGAGACTATCACTGCTAGCCAGTTAGCAGAATTGTATATCTCCAGAATTGTTTCACTCCACGGTATTCCGAAGGAGATCAGTTCGGATAGTGGCAGTCTTTTCAGTTCCAAATTCAGGGAAAGTTTCCAAGAAGCTATGGGAACTCACATTACTTGGAGTTCAGCTTATCATCCCCAATCCCAAGGCCAAGTTGAGCGAGTTAATCAAGTGCTTGAAGATATGCTTCGGGCTTCTGTTATATCGTTCGGTAAGAAGTGGGAAGAATCTCTCCTGTTTGCCGAATTTTCTTATAATAACAGTTATCAAGCCAGCTTGAAAATGGCCCCCTTCGAAGTGGCTTACAGGCCCACGTCGCCAACTGGGTGGTATTAGGATCTTTTACTCCTCAATCTTTGCTCTGGGACTCTGATCTCTCATCTATTCGGGTTTAATAAATTTACTGATCATGAGAGTCTGAAGTACTTGTTCACCCAACCGGATCTTAATCTTCGTCAACAGCGATGGTTGGAAACAATTACGGACTATGACCATGGTATTTATTATACTCCTGGCAAGGCTAATGTGATGGCAGATGCCTTGAGCCACAAGTCCTATTGCAATAACCTCATGGTTAAGCAAGCTCAACCCCAGCTATATGAAGAATTGCGCAAGTTGAACGTCTGTATCATTCCGCAGGGTTCTCTTAATAACCTTGTGGTACAGCTAGATCTTGAGAAGGTTGTAAAGATTGCGCAAGCTAAGGTTGCCAAAGTAGATCTGATGAAGAAAAAACTTCACCTTGATAAGTACAGGGATTTCTTGATTGTTGAAGATGGAACCTTATATTTCAGAGACCGCATTGTGGTACCTCGCTTCGAACTTATGACTGACAAGGTCATGAAGGAGGCTCATGATACCCCGCTGTCCATCCATCCAGGTAGCACCAAGATGTATCGTGATCTTCGTCAAAGGTACTGGTGGTCCAGAATGAAGCAGGACATTGCTCGATATGTTGCTGAATGTGATGTTTGCCATCGCGTGAAAGCAGAACATCAGAAGCCCGCTGGAATTCTTCAACCACTTCCTATTCCTTTGTGGAAATGGGATAAAGTGCAGATGGATTTCATTACTGGTATTCCCAAGTCTCAGAAAGGTCACGATCCTATTCTTGTCGTCGTCGACCAACTCTCCAAAGTAGCACATTTTCTACCTGTCAAGGAGACTATCACTGCTAGCCAGTTAGCAGAATTGTATATCTCCAGAATTGTTTCACTCCACGGTATTCCGAAGGAGATTAGTTCTGACCGTGGCGGTCTTTTCACTTCCAAATTCTGGGAAAGTTTCCAAGAAGCTATGGGAACTCACATTACTTGGAGTTCAGCTTATCATCCCCTATCCCAAGGCCAAGTTGAGCGAGTCAATCAAGTGCTTGAAGATATGCTTCAGGCTTCTGTTATATCGTTCGGTAAGAAGTGGGAAGAATCTCTCCCGTTTGCCGAATTTTCTTATAATAACAGTTATCAAGCCAGCTTGAAAATGGCCCCCTTCGAAGTGGCTTATGGGCCCACGTCGCCAACTGGGTGGTATTAGGATCTTTTACTCCTCAATCTTTGCTCTGGAACTCTGATCTTTCATCTATTCGGGTTTAATAAATTTACTAACTCCAACATTAGGTTCTCGTGGTCACATCCACCCGGAGTTCTGAAATTTCCCCCTCTTCCCTCAAGATTATGGACCAGGTTCCGCTTACAGGATCCTTTTATCGAGGGCACCCTGTGTTGTCACTAGCAGAATCCTCGCTCCATCAGTTTTCTCCGACGTTGATGTAGCCTTTGCTATGTCTTGTTGTGTACTTCCTTACCGCGTGCCTGCGCGCCGCCTAGCATGTCTAGCTTTTGAATTTGCGCCGTTATGCTGCCCGAATGTAACTGACTCTGAATGGTTCTGTATGTCTTAATGACTAATGTTCAGTATCTGTTGCACTACTTAATTCCATCGCGTTACATCATGCTTGTTGATAAACACTTGCATTGGCTTCTGCTAAACTATTCCTGTTGAATTTAGCAGGATGGGTGATAACAATCCAACACCGCCGCCACCGCCTATTTATACGGCTGCGATGATGCAACAGTTTGAATTGAACCGTCAGTTCATGCAAGGGGTGATTGATCAGTTCCCCTGACCCAATGCCAACCAGCAGCCAACTTCAATAACGCTGCCAGAGTTTGTCCGCCTCAACCCATTGACATTCTGCAACGCAGTTAATCCGCTGGACGCCGATGACTGGTTGCGTGACATCTTCTATGAGATGGAGTCAGCTGATGTCCTTCCTCTCAACTATGTCACCTTTGCGACCTACTTTCTGAAGGGACCCGCAGCACAATGGTGGGCCACCCACAGACAGACCCTACCTCCTGGGACTGTCGTCACCTGGGTGGAATTCAAGGCTGCTTTTCATGCCCGGTATATTCCTCAAGCAGTTATAGCACGCAAGAAGGCTGAGTTCCGCAACCTTGTTCAAGGCAACAAGACTGTAGAAGTCTATCAGCGAGAGTTCCTTGACTTGTCTCGCTATGCTGAAGAAGACATCCCCACTGACGCTCGTAGGCAGGAGAAGTTCCGTGAAGGGCTACACCATGACATTCAGTTAGCCTTGCTCGTCCAAGACTTTCCTGACTTCGCCACCTTGGTGAACAAGGCCATCATGGTCGAGATTGGTCTGAAGAAGCACAAGGAAGCGACCAGACACACTCGTGAAGCGGGCTCGTCTTCCCAGAAGCGCCGCATCTGGATTCCACAAAGCATGTACCGTCCAACAGCTCCAATGTACAGGCCTGCATATGCTGCACCTCGTCTGCCTCCTCCACCACCGAGGCAGCCTCTTTGAGATCCACCACCTCGAGCTCCTGCACCACGTCCAGACAGTGGACTCTGCGTCAAGTATGGCCACCCAGCTCACCGTGCCAGAGATTGTGCTCAGAATCAGAATTAGTTAGCACTTCCTTCTGCTGGCCATGCTAATGGTCGTGGAATTCCTCAGCAGCGTAACAACAATGCCAGACCTTCTTATGGTCGTGGGCAGGCCTTTCATGTCAACATGAATGAAGACCCAGACCAACCAGCTACTGTGATGGGTACACTTCGTGTTAATTCAGTACCTTCAACTGTTTTATTTGATTCAGGAGCATCGCATTCATTCATGTCAGAACATTTTGCCCTCATGCATGACGTTAGAACTGAAGCGCTACACCATTCATTAGCTGTGAACACTCCCACGGGCCAGTGCCGAGCCTTCGTGTTCAACCCCGATGTCATCATTGATATTGAAGGGTTAAAGTTCCGTGCTTCTCCCATTATACTCAAGTCTTCCTCGATTGATCTTATTCTGGGAATGGATTGGTTGAAGGCTCATTACGCCTCAATCAATTGCGCCACTAAGGTTGTACACCTCCTACATCCATCAGATGAGTTGGTGAATTACCATGCTCACATCACTCAGAACGCCGAGGCTCAGATTTATGCCTTGAATGCATTGAACGCTTCTCCGCTTGAGGGCATAGAGAACGTTCCAGTTGTCTGCGAATTCCAGGATGTTTTTCCAGAAGAACTTCCAGGAATACCCCCTGCTAGAGCTGTCAAGTTTGTTATCGACTTGAAGCCTGGCACCACTCCTATTGCGAAGCGTCCTTACAAGATGCCTCCGCACCACCTTCTCGAGCTCAAGGAAGAAATTGATAAATCACTTAAGAAGGGCTTCATCCGTCCCAGTTCCTCTGCCTGGGGAGCATCGTCTCTCTTTGTCAAGAAGAAAGATGGTACGAATAGGTTGGTTCAAGATTACCGTCATATCAACCAGGCAACCATTCAGAATAAATATCCGCTTCCCCAGATCAATGACTTATATGATCAACTTGCTGGATCTTCGGTGTTCTCTAAACTCGACTTGAGGTTGGGTTATCACCAGATCCGTGTCCGCGAAGAGGATATTCCGAAGACTGCCTTCGTTACTCGTTATGGCTCCTATGAATACACCGTCATGTCATTTGGCCTAACAAATGCTCCAGCTACGTTCTCCCGCCTGATGAATTATATATTCATGGATTACCTCGACAAGTTCGTCGTGGTATATCTGGATGATATTCTGGTATATTTGAAGAATAAGGAAGAACATGCCGAACATCTTCGCCTTGTTCTGGAGAGGCTTCGAGAACACAAGTTGTATCCCAAGTACTCCAAATGCGAGTTCTGGCTTTCTGAAGTGACCTACCTTGGACATGTGATTTCCAAGGACGGTATTGCCGTTAACCCAGAGCGTGTTCAGGCTATTCTTGACTGGACTCCTCCGGAGAATGCCAAGCAAGTCCGAAGTTTTCTCGGTCCAGCAAGTTATTGTCGACGATTCGTCGAAAACTTTTCCAAGATTTCCAAGCCCCTGACTAATCTGCTCCACAAAGGCGTTAAGTATGAATGGACAGACAAATGCCAGGAGACTTTCCAGAGCCTCAAGGACAAGCTTACTTCTGCTCCAGTGCTTGCTCCTCCCGATTCACGCAAGGACTTTGTGATATATTGTGACACCTCTCGTCAAAGATTAGGTTGTGTCCTAATGCAAGAGCGAAAGGTAATTGCATATGCCTCGCGACAATTGCGTCCGCATGAAGAAAACTATCCAGTGCATGATCTCGAACTCGCTACTGTGATCTATGCTTTGAAGCAGTGGCGACATTATCTTCTTGGGAACCGGTGTGAGATCTATACCGATCATCAGAGTCTGAAGTACTTGTTCACCCAACCGGATCTTAATCTTTGTCAACAGCGAGGGTTGGAAACAATTACGGACTATGACTGTGGTATTTATTATACTCCTGGCAAGGCTAATGTGATGGCTGATGCCTTGAGCCGCAAGTCCTATTGCAATAACCTCATGGTTAAGCAAGCTCAACCCCAGCTATATGAAGAATTGCGCAAGTTGAACGTCTGTATCATTCCGCAGGGTTCTCTTAATAACCTTGTGGTACAGCCAGATCTTGAGAAGGCTGTAAAGATTGCGCAAGCTAACGATGCCGAAGTAGATCTGATGAAGAAAGAACTTCACCTTGATAAGTACAGGGATTTCTTGATTGCTGAAGATGGAACCTTATATTTTAGAGACCGCATTGTGGTACCTCGCTTCGAACTTATGACTGACATGGTCATGAAGGAGGTTCATGATACCCCGCTGTCCATCCATCCAGGTAGCACCAAGATGTATCGTGATCTTCGTCAAAGGTACTGGTGGTCCAGAATGAAGCAGGACATTGCTCGATATGTTGATGAATGTGATGTTTGCCGTCGCATGAAAGCAGAACATCAGAAGCCCAATGGAATTCTTCAACCACTTCCTATTCCTTTGTGGAAATGGGATAAAGTGCAGATGGATTTCATTACTGGTCTCCCCAAGTCTCAGAAAGGTCACGATGCTATTCTTGTCGTCGTCGACCAACTCTCCAAAGTTGCACATTTTCTGCCTGTCAAGGAGACTATCACTGCTAGCCAGTTAGCAGAAATGTATAACTCCAGAATTGTTTCACTCCACGGTATTCCGAAGGAGATCAGTTCGGACCGTGGCGGTCTTTTCACTTCCAAATTCTGGGAAAGTTTCCAAGAAGCTATGGGAACTCACATTACCTGGAGTTCAGCTTATCATCCCCAATCCCAAGGCCAAGTTGAGCAAGTTAATCAAGTGCTTGAAGATATGCTTCGGGCTTGCGTTATATCGTTCGATAAGAAGTGGGAAGAATCTCTCCCATTTGCCGAATTTTCTTATAATAACAGTTATCAAGCCAGCTTGAAAATGGCCCCCTTCGAAGTGCTTTATGGACGCAAGTGTCGAACCCCTCTGAATTGGTCAGAAACTAGGGAACGACCTCTCGTGGGACCGGACTTTATTCAGCACGCCGAAGAACAAGTCCGCATTGTCCGAGAAAATCTCAAGGCGGCTCAGGACCGCCAGAAGAGCAACTATGATCGCAAATGATGGGGCTTGACCTATCAACCAGGTGATCAAGCTTATCTTCGTGTCACTCCTATGAAGGGCACTCGTCGTTTCGGAATCAAGGGCAAGCTAGCTCCTCGCTATATTGGTCCTTTCCGCATCGTCGCTACACGTGGACAGGTGGCATATAAATTGGAGTTGCCACCGCAATTATCTCATATCCACGATGTCTTCCATGTGTCGCAACTTCGTAAATGCTTCAAGGAGTCTCCTCACCGAGCAGTAGATCATGAAATGCTCGAATTGCAAGATGATCTTTCTTATAAGGAGCATCCCATCCGCATTCTCGATGAAGCTGAACGTCGAACCCGTCAGAAGACAACCAAGTTCCTGAAAGTAGAGTGGTCGAATCACACTGAAGATGAAGCCACTTGGGAACGCGAGGATCATCTTTGGGAAGAATATCCCAACCTCTTTCCTTCTACCTCCTAAATTCTCGGGACGAGAATTTCTTTTAGAGGAGGAGAATTTGTAACACCCCCGTGTAATAGCCACTGTGACACTCTGCTAAGTACGCCAAGTCATCTCAATTTGCAGTGCCGAATCACTTTGGTTAAGTATTCAATTCAAATTCTATTCTGAAAATCAACTCAAAATTCAAAAGTGCAAAATAAATTTTGCTCAAACACTATTGGAAAAATGTTCACTAAATAGCAAATATTCTAGAAGCACTTATAATAATATAAACAATGATAATGGAATTAGTTAAATAACTCCAACAACATGAAACAGCACCAAAACAGAATTATTTAATCCATTTATAAAAATATCGAATTCAAATAACATCCTACTTTGCCCAAACAAGTTTTTGGTGAGAGGTAATAATGCACTGTAATATTTGGACCAAGTTTCATATTTTTCAAAAGTGCAAAAGTGGCCTAAGTAATTACCTAACAGGAAAGAAATAAAGAAAAGGCAAAATAGAAAATAGAAAAATAAAACGAGGCACTGTTCACTGGGCCTAAGTGCACAGTGCCCCGATCCAGCCCACCAGCCCAAACTCCTTTCTCTCTCTCTTGCGTGTCATTGTGCTCGTGGGCGAGCGCACGCGCGCCGGCGAGGCATTGACACGCCGACGCCCACCGACGAGGGGATAAGGCCCCGACCTCGTCCATCCCCCCTGCCTCCTCCTCGTCATTCTTCCCCCTTCCTCTTTGCCACTCCTCGCTCGGATCTGACGCACCCGAGCGCCACCGCCGCCGCACCTTCGTCGACTTCGCGGCCACCGGCGTCCCCGTGAGCCAATACCATGCCTGGTAGGAGCGCCGTGCTCGACCACGTCGCCTGGCGCTGCCCGTTGAAACCAGGGACCTCTGCACCGAAACCCACAGCCTCGTCTTCTTCCTCGGATCACCGGCGCGCCTCCGAGGAACCCCGTCGTTCTGCTGCTACTAAACCGTCACGGGCCTACGTGAGTGCCGCACGGTGAGCCTCTCCGTCCCTTGCTGCTCCTTGTTGGCCCCCTAGCGCCCTGTAGCTAGCCGTCTTTGTCGCCACGATCTGTCGTCCGCCATTGCCGGCGTTGAGCTCGGTACAAAGCTGCCCGAGCCACTCCGCCTTGACCCACGTGCTCCTGGCGTCTGTACAGGCCCGCCTAGCCGCGTAACTCGCTCGGAAACGGCCCGGAGCCGCGAATCCGACCACACCCGTATACCACCGTCGTCTTTCCTCGACGCCGGCGACATTTGCGGCCACGACAGGCCGCGCCACCACTCGCGTTGGGTGCGGCGTGTCCTTCTCGTTCAAACGCGCCTCGCCGCGCTCGTTTTGGCTCGCTGTGGCCGAAATCCGACGCGCGCCCGAGCCCTCCGCCGTGTTTTCAGGTTGCCGGCAGCGAGACGCCGGCCACCGCCATGCTGGCTAGCGTGGGGCCACCCCAGAGCCACTGACAGTGGGCCCCACTGGCCCCGTTGACTGGTTTGACCAGTCAACGCGCTGACGTGGCGGCCCTGTGTCACTGTCAAGCGGGCCCCATCGCATAATTAGATTGATTAAATGTTTTAAAAATAAAACTTAATTAGTTACGCTAATGAGTCTATGACAGGTGGGGCCTGTTTGTTAAGCAAACCTGTTTAGTTTAGAATTAAAACTTTGTTAACTAACAGAGGCTGACATGTGGGTCCCACTGGACCCACATGTCAGGTTTAACCTGGTCAGACGACTAGTTGATGTGCTGACATCATCCTTTAGTCATGCTAATGTCATATATTCTTTTCTGTTAATAAAAATAATTCCAGAAAATCATTTAAACTTTGAAAAATTCATAACTTTTAAACCATAGCTCAGATCGAAAAACTTAAAACATGAAAGTTGATCAGAACGACGAGACAAATCTAATCGTGTCGTCTGTTTCTATGCCGGAACCCCTTACGTAGGTGAACCCGCAACTTCGAGGCCGTATCCGGTAGATGAATAGTGCTTATACACCGTTAATAAATCCAACTCTAATCCTAAAATAACTAAAATGACTTCGGTGCATCTTTAGGCAACCCTGCACTTCATCCTAGTTGTGGCATGCTTTTGTTGCATCGTTTGCTATCTATTTACCTGTTTCTTCCCCTTCTTCTCTCTCGGTAGACCCCGACGTCGACGTAGCTTCCGAGGCCGACGCCGCTCAGGAGCCCGACGACGCAGTTGACGATCTTGCCCTTGCCGCCGAGCAAACAGGCCAGCACCCCCTTTTTGAGCATTCCGATATCGCCCACTCTCTTCTCTCTTATGCTTGCATTAGAAGTTACTGCTGCTGCTATTATCCTATTTCTGCTGCATAGCCTGATTATTGTAACCTGCTATTGTTACCTGCCTGTTTATCCTAAACTGTTTAGTATAGTTTGGGTAGAGACCCAGCAGAGACCCCACTATATCCCGACTGCCTCGCAGGATTATCAGAAGACCCGAGCAACGGGATCGAAGACCAGGCCCCGGCACCGCACATCACCTCCCCCTTAGTTGCTCGACACTACTGGGTTACTATCGAGTGCCGAGGGTGATACCGCGTCAGCACTCCTGATGATAACCTTGTAGGTTAGTTAATCGGTCGTGGTCAGCGAGGGTGATTCCTCCTACACCACCCCCGTTATCGACGTCGTCGTGCAACCTCTCAAGTGTGGACCTCGAGGGTGATTCCTCCTTCGCTCGCCTTGACGGTAACATCAGAGGGAATTCCATCGAGGGTGATTCCTCAGGGTTCCCCTTGGTGTTTGACACATGGTTACCATTGTTACTATGACGTTACACTGAAACATGTTACTAAAGACGGGTCGGCCCTGAGGGGTACCCGCGCGAGCTTAATTGCGATTGATGTGGAATCGGGTGGACCTGGATGGTGCCCGAGAGTTGAACACGAGGCGTGGTCGGGCATTCCTAACCCTTGCCGCAAGTCCTCAAGATGGGGTGACGGGGTCACATCTTTCGTGAGTCTCTGCTCGTTTCCGCACTACCAACACACTAACGGTTAGGATATTTGATCCGACGGGCCTCTGGCCTGATAGCACTAACCATCATGTGGGCATAGTATGGGCATTCTGCGTCGTATACTTCAGCCGAAGCTTAATGGATGTCAGCGACTGAGCGGCGCGCGCCGAGTTGGACTGGTTACGCAACTGCGCTTGTATTAAGGGGTTGCTAGGTCTGCTCTTGGCCGCCTGATGCAACGTGCAGGAGTTCCCGGGGCGATGCCCAAGACCCCTGGGGGCATAGGTTAGTCTGGCGTGCTGACCTCTCTGTTAAGTATTTGGTCGGGTTGCGGCGTATCGTTTGGCCGAGGCCGGGCATGACCCAGAAAAGTGTGTTCGGCCGGAGTTAATCGAGCGTGGTGGGTAAGTTGGTGCACCCTTGCAGGGAAGAAAACATCTATCGATAGCCTGTCCTACGGTAACGGACACTCAGAGTTGTATCCCGATCGGTACAACTAGAACTGGTGACTTGAGATGATACTGGATAGTATGGCTCTGGGATTGCTTTCTCGCAGGGAGTCGAGGAAGGATCTCTGGGCGAGGTTGATAACATTACTACTACTTTACATTATGTTAATCTGCACTCTTCTAATGCTGCAAGACCGATGAAGATGATTGAAGATGCTAGTCTACGATAGGACTAGGCCTTCCTCTCTATTCTGGCATTCTGCAGCCCAGTCCACATATACAGCCTCCTTTGAAAATGTTGCATATGTAGTGTAGATCCTTGCTTGCTGAGTACTTCGGATGAGTACTCACGTTTGTTTTATTTTCTTTTTCTCCCCATATTCAATTGACGCCGCCAGTTGACAGAGCCCCTAAGATAGCTGCCCCCGTCGACGACTACGGCTACAACTACTACTACCCTCCAGGCGAGTACTACTACGAGGAGCCGACAGATGACCAGGAGTAGGATTCAAAGGATCCTAGGCAGGAGGCCTACGCCTTTCGATCGTAGTATTTTATTTTGCCCCGCCTTCATAAAGGCCTAGCTGTTTCTCTGTAATATATCTGTACTCAGATATCAGATGCTTCCGCTAATGCTTGTATGTCATTGAGCTATGTATTCGAGCCCTCGAGGCCCTGGCTTGTAATATAAAGCTTGTATGACTTTATTTATGTTTTAGAGTTGTGTTGTGATATCTTCAAGTGAGTCCTTAGGCTTGATCGTGTGCATTTGCGTGTATGATTACTGCACGATTAAGCCGGGTTCGTCACAGGTTGGTATCAGAGCTGACTGCCTGTAGGACCCCCCCCCCCTCCTATCCAATTCCTTGGCTGAAGTTGAGTCTAGTCGTCCAAAAATTGTTTTACTAACTTGGTTGTGTGGCTTATGGGCCCACGTCACCAACTAGGTGGTATTAGGATCTTTTACTCCTCAATCTTTGCTCTGGGACTCTGATCTCTCATCTATTCGGGTTTAATAAATTTACTAACTCCAACATTAGGTTCTCGTGGTCACATCCACCCGGAGTTCTGAAATTTCCCCCTCTTCCCTCAAGATTACGGACTAGGTTCCGCTTATAGGATCCTTTTATCGAGGTCACCCAGTGTTGTCACTAGCATAATCCTCGCTCCATCAGTTTTCTCTGACGTTGATGTAGCCTTTACTATGTCTTGTTGTGTACTTCCTTACCGCGTGCCTGTGCGCCGCCTAGCATGTCTAGCTTTTGAATTTGCACCGTTATGCTGGCCGAATGTAACCGACTCTGAATGGTTCTGTATGTCTTAATGACTAATGTTCAGTATCTGTTGCACTACTTAATTCCATCGCGTTACATCATGCTTGTTGATAAACACTCGCATTGGCTTCTGCTAAACTATCCCTGTTGAATTTAGCAGGATGGGTGATAACAATCCACCACCGCCGCCACCGCCTGATTATATGGCTGCGATGATGCAACAGTTTGATATGAACAGTCAGTTCATGCAAGGGGTGATCGATCAGTTCCCCCGACCCAATGCCAACCAGCAGCCAGCTTCAATAACGCTGCCAAAGTTTGTCCGCCTCAACCCAGTGACATTCTGCAACGCAGTTAATTCGCTGGACGCCGATGACTGGTTGCGTGACATCTTCTATGAGATGGAGTCAGCTGATGTCCTTCCTCTCAACTATGTCACCTTTGCGACCTACTTTCTGAAGGGACCCGCAGCACAATGGTGGGCCACCCACAGACAGACCCTACCTCCTGGGACTGTCGTCACCTGGGTGGAATTCAAGGCTGCTTTTCGTGCCCGGTATATTCCTCAAGCAGTTATAGCACGCAAGAAGGCTGAGTTCCGCAACCTTGTTCAAGGCAACAAGACTGTAGAAGTCTATCAGCGAGAGTTCCTTGACTTGTCTCGCTATGCTGAAGAAGACATCCCCACTGACGCTCGTAGGCAGAAGAAGTTCCGTGAAGGGCTACACCATGACATTCAGTTAGCCCTGCTCGTCCAAGACTTTCCTGACTTCGCCACCTTGGTGAACAAGGCCAACATGGTCGAGACTGGTCTGAAGAAGCACAAGGAAGCGACCAAACGCACTCGTGAAGTGGGCTCGTCTTCCCAGAAGCGCCGCATCTGGATTCCACAAAGCATGTACCGTCCAACAGCTCCAATGTACAGGCCTGCATATGCTGCACCTCGTCTGCCTCCTCCACCACCGAGGCAGCCTCTTCGAGGTCCACCACCTCGAGCTCCTGCACCACATCCAGACAGTGGACTCTGCTTCAAGTGTGGCTAGCCAGGTCACCGTGCCAGAGATTGTGCTCAGAATCAGAATCAGTTAGCACTTCCTTCTGCTGGCCGTGGTAATGGCCGTGGAATTCCTCAGCAGCGTAACAACAATGCCAGACCTTCTTATGGTCATGGGCAGGCCTTTCATGTCAACATGAATGAAGACCCAGACCAACCAGCTATTGTGATGGGTACACTTCTTGTTAATTCAGTACCTGCAACTGTTTTATTTGATTCAGGAGCATCGCATTCATTCATGTCAGAACATTTTGCCCTCATGCATGACATTAGAAGTGAAGCGCTACACCATTCATTAGCTATGAACACTCCCGCGGGCCAGTGCCGAGCCTTCGTGTTCAGCCCCGATGTCATCATTGATATTGAAGGGTTAAAGTTCTGCGCTTCTCCCATTATACTCAAGTCTTCCTTGATTGATCTTATTCTGGGAATGGATTGGTTGAAGGCTCATTACGCTTCAATCAATTGTGCCACTAAGGTTGTACACCTCCTGCCCCCATCAGATGAGTTGGTGAATTACCATGCTCACATCACTCAGGACGCCGAGGCTCAGATTTATGCCTTGAATGTGTTGAACGCTTCTCCGCTTGAGGGGATAGAGAATGTTCCAGTTGTCTGCGAATTCCAGGATGTTTTTCCAGAAGAACTTCCAGGAATACCCCCTGCTAGAGCTGTCGAGTTTGTTATCGACTTGAAGCCTGGCACCACTCCTATTGTGAAGCGTCCTTACAAGATGCCTCCGCACCACCTTTTCGAGCTCAAGGAAGAAATTGATAAATCACTTAAGAAGGGCTTCATCCGTCCCAGTTCCTCTGCCTAGGGAGCACCGTCTCTCTTTGTCAAGAAGAAAGATGCTACGAATAGGTTGGTCCAAGATTACCGTCCTATTAACCAGGCAACCATTCATAATAAATATCCGCTTCCTCGGATTAATGACTTATATGATCAACTTGTTGGATCTTTGGTGTTCTCTAAACTCGACTTGAGGTTGCGTTATCACCAGATCCGTGTTCGTGAAGAGGATATTCCGAAGACTGCCTTCGTTACTCGTTATGGCTCCTATGAATACACCATCATGTCATTTGGCCTAACAAATGCTCCAGCTACGTTCTCCCGCCTGATGAATTATATATTCATGGATTACCTTGATAAGTTCGTCGTGGTATATCTGGATGATATTCTGGTATATTCAAAGAATAAGGAAGAACATCCGAACATCTTCGCCTTGTTCTGGAGAGGCTTCGAGAACACAAGTTGTATGCCAAGTACTCCAAATGCGAGTTATGGCTTTCTGAAGTGACCTACCTTGGACATGTGATTTCCAAGGACGGTATCGCCGTTAACCCGGAGCGTGTTCAGGCTATTCTTGACTGGACTCCTCCGAAGAATGCCAAGCAAGTCCGAAATTTTCTCGGTCTAGCAAGTTATTGTCGACGATTCGTCGAAAACTTTTCCAAGATTGCCAAGCCCCTGACTAATCTGCTCCACAAAGGCGTTAAGTTTGAATGGACAGACAAATGCCAGGAGACTTTCCAGACCCTCAAGGACAAGCTTACTTCTGCTCCAGTGTTTGCTCCTCCCGATTCACGCAAGGACTTTGTGATATATTGTGACGCCTCTCATCAAGGATTAGGCTGTGTCCTAATGCAAGAGCGAAAGGTAATTGCATATGCCTCGCAACAATTGCGTCCGCATGAAGAAAACTATCCAGTGCATGATCTCGAACTCGCTGCTGTGATCTATGCTTTGAAGCAGTGGTGACATTATCTTCTTGGGAACCGGTGTGAGATCTATACCGATCATTAGAGTCTGAAGTACTTGTTCACCCAACCGGATCTTAATCTTCGTCAACAGCGATGGTTGGAAACAATTACGGACTATGACTGTGGTATTTATTATACTCCTGGCAAGGCTAATGTGATGGCTGATGCCTTGAGCCGCAAGTCCTATTGCAATAACCTCATGGTTAAGCAAGCTCAACCCCACTATATGAAGAATTGCGCAAGTTGAACATCTGTATCATTCGCAGGGTTCTCTTAATAACCTTGTGGTACAGCTAGATCTTGAGAAGGCTGTAAAGATTGCGCAAGCTAAGGATGCCGAAGTAGATCTGATGAAGAAAGAACTTCACCTTGATAAGTACAGGGATTTCTCGATTGCTGAAGATGGAACCTCATATTTCAGAGACCGCATTGTGGTACCTCACTTCGAACTTATGACTGACAAGGTCATGAAGGAGGCTCATGATACCCCGCTGTCCATCCATCCGGGTAGCACCAAGATGTATCGTGATCTTCGTCAAAGGTACTGGTGGTCCAGAATGAAGCAGGACATTGCTCGATATTTTGCTGAATGTGATGTTTGCCGTCGCGTGAAAGCAGAACATCAGAAGCCCGCTGGAATTCTTCAACCACTTCCTATTCCTTTGTGGAAATGGGATAAAGTGCAGATGGATTTCATTACTGGTCTTCCCAAGTTTCAGAAAGGTCATGATGCTATTCTTGTCGTCGTCGACCAACTCTCCAAAGTTGCACATTTTCTGCCTGTCAAGGAGACTATCACTGCTAGCCAGTTAGCAGAATTGTATATCTCCAGAATTGTTTCACTCCACGGTATTTCGAAGGAGATCATTTCGGACCGTGGCGGTCTTTTCACTTCCAAATTCTGGGAAAGTTTCCAAGAAGCTATGTGAACTCACATTACCTGGAGTTCAGCTTATCATCCCCAATCCCAAGGCCAAGTTGAGCGAGTTAATCAAGTGCTTGAAGATATGCTTCGGGCTTGTGTTATATCGTTCGGTAAGAAGTGGGAAGAATCTCTCCCGTTTGCCGAATTTTCTTATAATAACAGTTATCAAGCCAGCTTGAAAATGGCCCCCTTCGAAGTGCTTTATGGACGTAAGTGTCGAACCCCTCTGAATTGGTCAGAAACTGGGGAACGACCTCTCGTGGGACCGGACATTATTCAGCACGCCGAAGAACAAGCCCGCATTGTCCGAGAAAATGTCAAGGCGGCGAAGGACCGCCAGAAGAGCAACTATGATCGCAAACGATGGGGCTTGACCTATCAACCAGGTGATCAAGCTTATCTTCGTGTCACTCCTATGAAGGGCACTCGTCGTTTCAGAATCAAGGGCAAGCTAGCTCCTCGCTATATTGGTCCTTTCCGCATCGTGGCTAGACGTGGACAGGTGGCATATAAATTGGAGTTGCCACAGCAATTCTCTCATATCCACGATGTCTTCCATGTGTCGCAATTTCATAAATGCTTCAAGGAGTCTCCTCACCGAGCAGTAGATCATGAAATGCTCGAATTGCAAGATGATCGTTCTTATAAGGAGCATCCCATCCACATTCTCGATGAAGCTGAACGTCGAACCCGTTAGAAGACAACCAAGTTCCTGAAAGTAGAGTGGTCGAATCACACTGAAGATGAAGCCACTTGGGAACGCGAGGATCATCTTCGGGAAGAATATCCCGACCTCTTTCCTTCTACCTCCTAAATTCTCGGGACAAGAATTTCTTTTAGAGGAGGAGAATTTGTAACACCCCCGTGTAATAGCCACTGTGACACTCTGCTAAGTATGCCAAGTCATCTCAATTTGCAGTGCCGAATCACTTTGGTTAAGTATTCAATTCAAATTCTATTCTGAAAATCAACTCAAAATTCAAAAGTGCAAAATAAATTTTGCTCAAACACTATTGGAAAAATGTTCACTAAATAGCAAATATTCCAGAAGCACTTATAATAATATAAACAATGATAATGGAATTAGTTAAATAACTCCAACAACATGAAACAGCACCAAAACAGAATTATTTAATCCATTTATAAAAATATCGAATTCAAATAACATCCTACTTTGCCCAAACAAGTTTTTGGTGAGAGGTAATAATGCACTGTAATATTTGGACCAAGTTTCATATTTTTCAAAACTGCAAAAGTGGCCTAAGTAATTACCTAACAGGAAAGAAATAAAGAAAAGGCAAAATAGAAAATAGAAAAATAAAACGAGGCACTGTGCACTGGGCCTAAGTGCACAGTGCCGTGATACAGCCCACCGGCCCAAACTCCTTTCTCTCTCTCCTGCGTGTCGTCGTGCCCGTGGGCGAGCGCACGCGCGCCGGTGAGGCGTTAACACGCCGACGCCCACCGATGCCCCACCGACGAGGGGATAAGGCCCCGTCCTCGTCCATCCCCCCTGCCTCCTCCTCGTCATTCTTCCCCCTTCCTCTTCGCCCCTCCTCGCTCGGATCTGACGCACCCGAGCGCCACCGCCGCCGCACCTCCGTCGACTCCGCGGCCACCGGCGTCCCCGCGAGCCACTATCATGCCTGGTAGGAGCGCCGTGCTCGACCACGTCGTCTGGCGCTGCCAGTTGAAGCCAGGGACCTCTGCACTGAGCCCCATAGCCTCGTCTTCTTCCTCGGATCACCGACGCGCCTCCGACGAACCCCGCCGTTCTGCTGCTACTAAACCGTCATGGGCCTACATGAGTGTCGTACGGTGAGCCTCTCCGCCCCTTGCTGCTCCTTGTTGGCCCCCTAGCGCCCCGTAGCTAGCCGTCTTCGTCGCCACGATCTGCCGTCCGCCATTGCCGGCGTTGAGCTCGGTACAGAGCTGCCCGAGCCACTCCGCCTTGACCCACGTGCTCCTGGCGTCCCTAGAGGTCCGCCTAGCCGCGTAACTCGCTCGGAAACGGCCCGGAGCCGCGAATCCGACCACACATGTATACCACCGCCGTCTTTCCTCGACGCCGGCGACGTTTCTGGCCACGACAGGCCGTGCCACCACTCGCGTTGGATGCGGCGTGTCCTTCTCGTTCGAACACGCCTCGCCGCGCTCGTTTTGGCTCGCTGTGGCCGAAATCCGACGCGTGCCCGAGCCCTCCGCCTTGTTTTTAGGTCGCCGGCAGCGAGACGCGGCCACCGCCACGCTGGCTGGCCTGGGGCCACCCCAGAGCCACTGACAGTGGGCCCCACTTGCCCCGTTGACTGGTTTGACCAGTCAACGCGCTGACGTGGCGGCCTTGTGTCACTGTCAAGCGGGCCCCACCGCATAATTAGATTGATTAAATGTTTTAAAAATAAAACTTAATTAGTTACGCTAATGAGTCTATGACAGGTGGGGCCTGTTTGTTAAGCAAACCTGTTTAGTTTAGAATTAAAACTCTATTAACTAACAGAGGCTGACATGTGGGTCCCACTGGACCCACATGTCAGGTTTGACCTGGTCAGACGACCAGTTGACTTGCTGACATCATCCTTTAGTTATGCTGATGTCATATATTCTTTTCTGTTAATAAAAATAATTCTAGAAAATCATTTAAACTTTGAAAAATTCATAACTTTTAAACCGTAGCTCAGATCAAAAAACTTAAAACATGAAAGTTGATCAGAACGATGAGACAAATCAAATCGTGTCGTCTGTTTCTATGCCGGAACCCCTTACGTAGCTGAACCCGCATTTTTGAGGCCGTATCCGGTAGATGAATAGTGCTTATACACCGGTTAATAAATCCAACTCTAATCCTAAAATAACTAAAATGACTTCGGTGCATCTTTAGGCAACCCTGCACTGCATCCTAGTCGTGGCATGCTTGTGTTGCATCGTTTGCTATCTATTTACCTGTTTCTTCCCCCTCTTCTCTCTCGGTAGACCCCGACATCAACGTAGCTTCCGAGGCCGACGCCGCTCAGCAGCCCGACAACGCAGTTGACGATCTTGCCCTTGCCGCCGAGAAAACAGGCCAGCACCCCCTTTTTGAGCATTCCGATATCGCCCACTCTCTTCTCTCTTATGCTTGCATTAGAAGTTACTGCTGCTGCTATTATCCTATTTCTGCTGCATAGCCTGATTATTGTAACCTGCTATTGTTACCTGCCTGTTTATCCTAAACTGTTTAGTATAGTTTGGGTAGAGACCTAGCAGAGACCCCACTATATCCCAACTGCCCCGCTGGATTATCAGAAGACCCGAGCAACGGGATCGAAGACCAGGCCCCGGCATCGCACATCACTTCCCCCTTAGTTGCTCGACACTACTGGGTTACTATCGTGTGCCGAGGGTGATACCTCGTCAGCACTCCTGATGATAACCTTTTAGGTTAGTTAATCGGTCGTGGTCAGCGAGGGTGATTCCTCCTACACCACCCCCGTTAACGACGTCGTCGTGCAACCTCTCAAGTGTGGACCTCGACGGTGATTCCTCCTTCGTTCACCTTGACGGTAACATCAGAGGGAATTCCATCGAGGGTGATTCCTCAGGGTTCCCCTTGGTGTTGGACACACGGTTACCATTGTTACTATGACGTTACACTGAAACATGTTACTAAAGACGGGTCGGCCCTGAGGGGTACCCGCGCGAGCTTAATTGCGATTGCTGTGGAATCGGGTGGACCTGGATGGTGCCCGAGAGTTGAACACGAGGCGTGGCCGGGCATTCCTAGCCCTTGCCGCAAGTCCTCGAGACGGGGCGACGGGGTCACATCTTTCGTGAGTCTCTGCTCATTTCCGCACTACCAACACACTAACGGTTTGGATATTTGATCCGAGGGGCCTCTGGCCTGATAGCACTAACCATCACGTGGGCATAGTATGGGCGTTCTGCGTCGTATACTTCAGCCGAAGCTTAATCGACGTCAGCAACTGAGCGGCGCGCGCCGAGTTGGACTGGTTATGCAACTGCACTTGTATTAAGGGGTTGCTAACTCTGCTCTCGGCCGCCTGACCCAACGTGCAGGAGTTCCCGGGGTGATGGCCCAAGACCCCTGGGGGTATAGGTTAGTCCGGCGTGCTGACCTCTCTGTTAAGTATTTGGTCGGGTTGCGGCGTATCGTTTGGCCGAGGCAGGGCATGACCCAGAAAAGTGTGACCGGCCGGAGTTAATTGAGCGTGGTGGGTAAGTTGGTGCACCCCTGCAGGGAAGAAAACATCTATCGATAGCCTGTCCTACGGTAACGGACACTCGGAGTTGTATCCCGATCGGTACAACTAGAACTGGTGACTTGAGATGATACTGGATAGTATGGCTCTAGGATTGCTTTCTCGCAGGGAGTCGAGGAAGGATCTCTGGGCGAGGTTGATAACATTACTACTACTTTACATTATGTTAATCTGCACTCTTCTAATGCTGCAAGACCGATGAAGATGATTGAAGATGCTAGTCTACGATAGGACTAGGCCTTCCTCTTTGTTCTGGCATTCTGCAGCCCAGTCCACATATATAGCCTCCTTTGAAAATGTTGCATATGTAGTGTAGATCCTTGCTTGCTGAGTACTTCGGATGAGTACTCATGTTTGCTTTATTTTCTTTTTCTCCTCACATTCAATTGACGCCGCCAGATGACGGAGCTCCTGAGATAGCTGCCCCCGTCGACGACTACGGCTACTACTACTACCCTCCAGGCGAGTACTACTACGAGGAGCCGACAGACGACCAGGAGTAGGATTCGGAGGATCCTAGGCAGGAGGCCCACGCCTTTCGATCGTAGTATTTTATTTTGCCCCACCTTCATAAAGGCCTATTTGTTTCTCTGTAATATATCTGTACTCAGATATCTGATGCTTCCGCTGACGGTTGTATGCCATCGAGCTATGTATTCGAGCCCTCGAGGCCCTGGCTTGTAATATAAAGCTTGTATGACTTTATTTATGTTTTAGAGTTGTGTTGTGATATCTTCAAGTGAGTCCTTAGGCTTGATCGGGTGCATTTGCGTGTATGATTAGTGCACTATTAAGCCGGGGTCGTCACACTCGACACCTTGATCTCCATCGTTGCGTCGGGGTCGTCTCGCCAACTATTGCTTCTACAACTATCGCTAACGCATAGTGATAATGTAAAGTAATTACATGGCATTTGCATTTCATACAATAAAGAGACAACCATAAGGCTCCTGCCAGTTGCCGATAAATTACAAAACATGATCATCTCATACAATAACGTATATCACATCATGTCTTGACCATATCACATCACAACATGCTCTGCAAAAACAAGTTTGACGTCCTCTACTTTGTTGTTGCAAGTTTTACGTGGCTGCTACGGGCTTCTAGCAAGAACCGTTCTTACCTACGCAAAAACCACAACTGTGATTTAGCAAGTTTGCTATTTTAACCTTCTTCAAGGACCGGCATCAGTCAAATTCGATTCAACTAAAGTAGGAGAAACAGACACCCGCCAGCCACCTTTATACAAAACTAGTTGCATGTCAGTCGGTGGAACTGGTCTCATGTGCGTGGACATGTAAGGTTGGTCCGGGCCGCTTCATCCCACAATGCCGCCAAATAAAAATAAGACGTTGGTGGTAAGCAGTATGAACATCACCGCCCACAACTCTTTGTGTTCTACTCGTGCATATCATCTACGCATAGACCTGGCTCCTATGCCACTGTTGGGAAACGTTGCATGGAAAACAAAACAAAAATTCTACGCACACGCAAGATCTATCAAGGAGATGTATAGCAACGAGAGAAGAGAGTGTGTCTACGTACCCTCGTAGACCGTAAGCGAAAACGTTTGACAACGCGGTTGATGTAGTCGAACTTCTTCGCGTTCCATCCGATGGAGCACCGAACGTACGGCACCTCCGCGTTCAGCACACATTCAGCTCGATGACATCCTCCGCCTTCTTGATCCAGCAAGACGGCAAGGTAGTGGATGAGTTCTGGCAGCACGACGGTGTGGTGACGGTGATGGTGAAGTGATCTCCGCAGGGCTTCCCCTAAGCACTACGAAAATATGACCGGGGGTGTAAACGGTGGAGGGGGGCGCCGCACACGGCTAAGATAATGTTCTGGTGTGCTAGGCGCCCCACCTCCCACATATATATATATATATAGGTGGGGGGAGGAGGGAGCAGCCAGGAGGGCGCCCCAAGTAGGCTGAATCCTACTTGGGGTCTCCTCCCAAGTGGCGCCCCCCTTGCCATGTTTAGGTGCGGGGGAAAGGCAGGGGAGGGTGGCGCCCCCCCCCCCCCCCCCCCCCCCCACTTTCCTTTCTCCCATGAGAGGGAAAGGCAGGAGGGGCTAGCCCTCCCCTTTTCCTTCCCTAGGGCTGGCCGGCCAGGGAGAGGGGCGCACCAGCCCCGTGTGGGATGGTCTGTCCCTCCCTTGGCCCATTAAGCCCATAACACCTACCGGGGTTGTCCGGAACCCCTTCCGGTGACCCGATGGCTACCTGGTGCATCCCAAAACCCTTCCGGTGTCCGAATACCATCATCCTATATATCAATCTTTACGTCTCGATAATTTCAAGACTCCTCTCATGTCCGTGATCTCATCCGGGACTCCGAACAACATTTGGTCACCAAATCATATAACTCATATAACACTATATCGTTAACGAACATTAAGCGTGCAGACCGTACGGGTTCGAGAACTATGTAGACATGACCAAGACACCACTCCGGTCAATAACAAATAGCAGAACCTGTATGCCCATATTGGCTCCTACATATTCTACGAAGATCTTTATCGGTCGAACCGTTATGACAACATACGTAATTCCCTTTGTCCATCGGTATGTCACTTGCCCGAGATTCGATCGTCGGCATCTTTATACCTAGTTCAATCTCGTTACCGGCAAGTCTCTTTAATCATTCCGTAATACATCACCTCGTAACTAACTCCTTAGTCATTTGCTTGCAAGCTTATGATGTGTATTACCGAGAGGGCCCAGAGATACCTCTCCGATACTCGGAGTGACAAATCCTAATCTCGATCTATGCCAACTCAACAAACACCTTCGGAGATACCTGTAGAGCATCTTTATGATCACCCAGTTACTTTGTGACATTTGAAAGCACACAAGGTATTCGTCCGGTATCCGGGAGTTGCATAATCTCATAGTCGAAGGAATATGTATTTGACATGAAGAAAGCAATAGCAATAAACTGAACGATCATTATGCTAAGCTAACGGATGGGTCTTGTCCATCACATCATTCTCCTAATGATGTGATCCCGTTATCAAATGACAACACATGTCTATGGTTAGGAAACCTTAACCATCTTCGATCAATGAGCTAGTCTAGTAGAGGCTTACTAGGGACACGGTATTTGTTTATGTATTCACACATGTATTTAAGTTTTCGATCAATAGAATTCTAGCATGAATAATAAACCTTTATCATGAATAAGGAAATATAAAATAACAACTTTATTATTGCCTCTAGGGCATATTTCCTTCAAGCTCAAAAGAAAACTAAGTGGGTGTGCATCCAACTTGCTTGCTCATGAAGACCTAGGGCAATTTGAGGAAGCCCATCATTGGTATATACAAGCCAAGTTCTATAATGAAAAATTCCCACTAGTATATGAAAGTGACAAAATAGGAGACTCTCTATCATGAAGAACATGGTGCTACTTTGAAGCACAAGTGTGGAAAAAGGATAGTAACATTGTCCCTTCTCTCTTTTCTCTCTTTTTTTCCTTATTTCTCTATTTTTTTGTTTTAGGCTCTTTGGCCTTTCTTTTTTTAAGTCCAGAGTCTCATCCCGACTTGTGGGGGAATCATAGCCTCCATCATCCTTTCCTCGAATGGGACAATGCTCTAATAATGATGATCATCACACTTTTATTTACTTACAACTCAAAGATTACAACTCGATACTAGAACAAACATGACTCTATATGAATGCCTCATGCATATGAGAACAATATGGCAATGATGGTGTGTGTCATAATAAAACGGAACGATGGAAGTTGCATGGCAATATATCTCAGAATGGCTATGGAAATGCCATAATAGGTAGGTATGGTGGTTGTTTTGAGGAATGTATATGGTGGGTTTAATGCACCGGCAAAAGTTGCGCGGTACTAGAGAGGCTAGCAATTGTGGAAGGGTGAGAGTGCGTATAATCCATGGACTCAACATTAGTCATAAAGAACTCACATACTTATTGCAAAAGTTTATTAGCCATCGAAGCAAAGTACTAATACGCATGCTCCTAGGGGGATAGATTGGTAGGAAAATACCATCGCTCATCCCCGACCGCCACTCATAAGGAAGACAATCAAAAATAAATCATGCTCTAACTTCATCACATGACTGTTCACCATATGGGCATGCTTCGGGAATCACAAACTTTAACACAAATATTCTTAATAATCCACAATTACTCACTAGCATGACTCTAATATCACCATCTTCATATCTCAAAATAAATGCAAGGAATCAAACTTCTCATATAATCAATGATCTTCATGAAAGTTTTTATTATATCCCTCTTGAATACCCATCATATTAGGACTAAATTCATAACCTAAGAAAATTACCATACTATTTTTAAAACTCTCAAAATAATATAAGTGAAGCATGAGAGTTCATCAATTTCTACAAAATAAAACCACCGCCGTGCTCTAAAAAGATATAAGTGAAGTACTAGAGCAACTGCCTAGCTCAAAAGATATAAGTGAAGCACATAGAGTATTCTAATTAATTCATGATTAATGTGTGTCCCTCTCAAAAGGTGTGTACAGCAAGGATGATTGTGGCAAACTAAAAAGCAAAGACTCATATAATACAGGACGCTCCAAGCAAAACACATATCATGTGGTGAATAAAAATATAGCCTCAAGTAATGTTACCGATGGATTGAAGACGAAAGAGGGGATGCTATCTAGGGCACCCCCAAGCTTAGATGCTTGGTTGTCCTTGAATATTTCCTTGGGGTGCATTGGGCATCCCCAAGCTTAGCTCTTGCCACTCCTTATTCCGTAGTCCATCAAAACTTTACCCAAAACTTGAAAACTTCACAACACAAAACTCAACAGAAAACTCGTAAGCTCTGTTAGTATAATAAAATAAATCACCACTTTTAGGTACTGTTGTGAACTCATTCTAAATTTATAATGGTGTTATATCTATTGTATTCCAACTTCTCCATGGTTCATACCCCACCATACTACCCATAGATTCATCAAAATTTAATAGGGTAAGGATCTATAAGATCAAGTTTGGGAGGAATAGGTTCCTCTTTTGGCCCTTTGTATTTGATAATTATCTCTTCATTGTAAACATTCCTTTGATTGAACTCCCTAATTTTATCTCTTAGCACAAACCCTAATCCGTTATTTTGTATGGCAAAGTTATCATTGAGTTCAGAAATCTTATCAATCAAAACATCGGTAGGAACCTTTTTTCTTAGGTTTTCATTGTAAGCAGCATAATCTGGAGATTGTAATCTCCTTATCTCTTCTTGATTAAAAAGGATCTCCTCTATAGGAGGGCAACCACCATTGATATTATAATGAGCAAATATTTCACTAGCCTCTTTCATGGTATGCCCAAATTCATGAGCCAGAAATATAGTGGTGACACGCTTAACGGAAGGATTATGAATATTAGAGAATTCTAGGAAAATCCTTTGTATGCATGGATGCATGTGAACAAATTGTCTTTCAAGTTCAACTATAAGCAAAGATAATGCATCCGCAAGGCTATTAGTTTTTTTAAGAATTGACCCTCCTAACATAGGTAGTGTACCGGAACAAGTAAAGAAATCTTGAATAACACCTTTTCCAATAATATTACCGCTACCCACACCGAGTTTTTTAGTGTGTATGATAGTAGGTTCTTCTTCATGAGGATCATTATTACCAAAATCATCAAAATTTCCCTCAAGATTATTACTATCTTTTTCAACGATAACCTCCCCAGATTCAGACATGATGGCAAAGCAAGCAATCTAGCACACAAGCAAACAAAAGGCAAACAAAAAGATGAATGGAAAGAAGGCGAATAAAAAGGCAAATATTTTTGTGTTTTTCTGAAAACATTTTAGAAGTGGGGGAGATGAAAACAAGAGGCAAATGGCAAATAATGTAAGTGCAAGATATGAGAGTTTATGATAGGTGCTTGGTAGGCTTGATGTAGAACCTCCCCGGCAACGGCGCCGGAAATTCTTCCAGCTACTTCTTGAGCTTGCGTTGATTTTTCCCTTGAAGAGGAAAGGGTGATGCAGCAGAGTAGAGATAAGTATTTCCCTCAGTTAATAACCGAGGTATCAATCCAGTAGGAGGCACAAGCAAGTCCCCAATAGATGCACCTGCACAAACTAACAAACACTTGCACACAACATGAAAAAGGGGTTGTCAATCCCTTCACGGTCACTTGCAAGGATGGGATCTGATAGAGATAGGTATAAAAGATAAATAAAAGTGCAAAATAAAGTAAATATAAATAAAGTGCAGCAAGGTATTTTTGTATTTTTCGTTTTATTGATCTGAAAATATATGATGAGAAATAGACCCGGGGGCCATAGTTTTCACTAGAGGCTTCTCTCTTGAAAGAAACATACGGTGGGTGAACAAATTACTGTTGAGCAATTGATAGAAAAGCGCATAGTTATAACGACATCTAAGGCAATGATCATGAATATAGGCATCACGTCCGTGACAAGTAGACCGACTCCTGCCTGCATCTACTACTATTACTCCACACATCGGCCGCTATCCATCATGCATCTAGTGTATTAAGTTAACAAGAACGGAGTAACGCCTTAAGCAAGATGACATGATGTAGAGGGATAAACTCAAGAAATATGATATAAACCCCATCTTTTTATCCTTAATGGCAACAATACAATACGTGCCTCACGACCCCTTCTGTCGTTGGGTGAGGACACCGCAAGATTGAACCCATCACAAAGCACCTCTCCCATTGCAAGATAGATCAATCTAGTTGGCCAAACCAAATCAATAGATCGGAGAGAAATACAAAGCTATCTTAATCATGCATAAAAGAGTTCAGAGAAGACTCAAATAATATTCATAGATAATCTGATCATAAATCCACAATTCATTGGATCTCAACAAACGCACCGCAAAAGAAGATTACATCGAATAGAACTCCAAGAACATCGAGGTGAACATTGTATTGAAGATCAAAGAGAGAGAAGAAGACATCTAGCTACTAGCTATGGACCCATAGGTCTGTGGTAAACTACTCACACATCATCGGAAGGGCAGCAAGGTTGATGTAGAAGCCCTTCGTGATCGAATCCCCCTCTGGCGGAGTGCCGGAAAAGGCCCCAAGATGGGATCTCACGAGAACAGAAGCTTGCGGCAGCGGAAAAGTATTTGTGGTGTGCCCTCTAGTGTAGGGGGAATATTTGGGTATTTATGGATCAAGGATTAGGGTTAGGAGGTCTACGAGAGGCCCACAAGCCTGGGAGGCGCCCCCCTGGGACGCGCCCCTAGGGCTTGTGGCCGCCTCGTAGGTCTTCTGTCCTTCTCCCAAAGCTTCCTAGGTTTCTTCTGGTCCAAGAAAAATCACCGTAAAGTTTTATTCCGTTTGGAGTCCGTTTGATATTGATTTTCTGTAAAAGACAAAAACAAGGAAAAAACAGCAACTGGCACTGGGCACTAGGTTAATAGGTTAGTCCCAAAAAATAATATAAAATAGCATATTAATGCGTATAAAACATCCAAGATGGATAATATAATAGCATGGAACAATCAAAAATTATAGATACGTTGGAGACGTATCAGCCACTGTGCTCCTGAAGGACGGGGGTCTAATGGGCCTTCTGATCGCGCATATCTGGGTGGAGCACGGAGTTCTTCCTTTGCAGGCCCGCGACACGCTATTGAGCGGTGACCACGACCAGCTTGACCCTTCTCAGACCTCCTCTCATGACATCAAGGAGAAGGAGATCTGTCCCCGGCTCTTGCTTATGGGGCTGGAGGCCCACAAGGTGTCCCTAGAGGTCACGGTAGAGGCCTTCAGCCGCGATGCCCCGCCAAGGGAGGTGAGATTTCTGGTTCTATTGTGGGCAAGTGAGGCATGCCCGTGTTCCTGACCTCCGTGATACTTGCTGTTTGTAGGAGTTCACGGGTTTTGCTGCACTGCGGTCAGAGCCCCCGTTATTGGGCCAAACCTTGAGCCCGGAGGTTCAAGCCCTCTTGCGGGTAGCTCCAGAGCGCCTTCCTCCTCCCAGAAGGGAAAAATGTCTCTTCTTCGGCTAATGGAGAGGTGGCCAGTGGTGCGACCGATGATGGTGCCCCGCGGGATGACAAACCGTCCTCACCCCTGAGGAGGACGGACGAGGAGGCTATGACGGCAGGCCGCGGAAGCCCGATTGCTCCCACTCACGCTAAGGAGGTTGCCAAGCCGGTGGTCCCCTTAGGGTGGCCCCCAAGTAAGAAAGTAAGCCCGTTCAATTAAAATAGCTTCCTCGCTTCGCAGTTCGATACCCACTGAAAGTATGGATATGATAGACTCGGGAGGGGGAAAGGGTTACTTTATTTGTGCTGCTAAGTCTTTCTTGTTGATTCCGGAAATAAAGAGGACCTTCTTAATCCTTCGTGCTCCACACCCGCCTCACTGGACCTATCCATTCGAGCTCTCTCCTCTAATCCCAACTTGACACGGCTGGACGACGACGCCTGTTCACTTATAACGAAATCACACATTAAGCCCGATGAATTCATCTACAATTTCTGGATTTGTCGGTTTGGCAAGGCAGAACCAAAGCCCTTCCATTAAGGTTATATTATAGTTTCGATAGGAGAGATGCAGACCAGATAGGAATGCAAGAATACTCTGTAAATTGTTTATTAATTGGTTTAGTCTGTGAAAGAGAAGTATCGATCTAGAGGATTGCCCCCCCCCCCCCAACAGACTGACCTAGTTGTCCTTGACTTGCTTCGGAAAGCAAAGACCTAGTACTTGTTTACCTTGACCATGGCTACTTTCCCGCTGCCTTTCCTTCTATACTTTTCCTATGTGCTATCCCAGGCATCCCTTGTCAAGCTACCTATCCCTACGAAAAAGCAAGCCTACTTACTATGTGTTTTCCTCTATTGGCAAATACGCATATACTGACCTACTCACGTGCATATCTTGCATAAATAAATCCCCTAAAAAAACAAACTAGCCCGTATCTTCCTAGTCCTTGTTGCCAGCCCTACTCGACTATTTAGAAAAATCTACTACTTGAATGCATACTTTTACTATTCTTTAAAGAAAAAACACACGGTATTTATGAGTTTATGCCCCACCAACAGAGCAAAAGAACGCTCAAATGAGGAACTAGAATATGAAAGTGCAAAATCTCCTACCGAACAAAGAAAGCACTATATCTCATTTCAAAAAGAAGGTAAAAATTCTTCAACCTAACTCAACACAACTATATTTTGACTGTATATGTATGTTTGTAATGTGCCACAAAACCATCTTAAGATTAGACAGTTATCAATCAGCAAACGCATTGACCACATGCAAAAAATCAAGACGGATCTTCTTCCTTTTATTCGGTGCTTTCCTTTTATAAGTCACTACTATTCTTCCTTGACCCTTCTTACCTTTGCTAGATTTTGCATTCCCCTCATTACTATTCGGCTCAGTATTATCTTCACCTTTGGAATTGCTTCCACCAGAAGTAGACGACAAGTACCGTAGATGTCATAATTTCGTATATAGCAAATTCAGGTAGTAAGTAATGGAACTGTAGCATGCAAAGGGACTGTACCATGGAAATGGAGAAGAAATCTCCATCAAGTTTTTCCATTTTATGCCATATGAATAAGAGATTCCTTTTAGTTAGAAAGCTCGCATAGAAGTTTGCTATCAAAGACCTCGGTATTCTTTTCATCCACAGTTTCCCACTTCTCTGTCTCTGGGTGAATGCCTCTACCAGAGGTTATGCGCCAGCTTGGGAAAGCCTTAAGTTATATCTTAATCTGTCTTGCAAGGTAGATTGGATCATGTCCATGATAAAAGTTGCGGAGGAATGAAACGACGATTTTGGTATAGGAAGAGAAAGGGATTGTGCTTTCGACCGTGGCGAGATAGGATAGACTTGGGATTCTTTCTTGGACCTTGATTGCCAACACTCTGGGGCTGAATTAATTAATGAAACTAATAGGAAGGATTGGGATGATGAACTGGTGAGATTCTTTCTTTCGCTGACTGACCAAGGTAATTAATTCCTTCCATTGGCCAGGCGAGTAAGCAAGGAGACAATGTTCTCATTAAAAAAATGAAATATGCCATGCCGAATTCGAAAACAACTCCTAGAATATGGCGCCCTTGGGACAATCTATTTGATTGCAGGGTTTTGTTCCGAAGCAAAGATATCCGCGGAGGCCGGTTCATTCGTCCTATTCTGATATTCAGGACCAAGAGGTACTGGATTCTCTTTCGGATAGGCCCTGAAAGGAGAAGAAAGGCTGAAATGCCAACGGACCTCTGTCTATTCTCTAATTCACCCGATCCGATAGTACCCGTTTTTGGAACGTCCAGTGCCAAAGTCACTTAATGGGTAAGTCACCAATCCAATCCCTTTGACAAATCAGATGTCATATTAGATATCATATTCTATATATATAGAAATATCATAGATAGCACACCATCGACCGACATCGATTCATCTCAATCTTGAAGGAAGAGATTGTAACACCCCATGTAGATAACCACAGTGATCACCCTTAGTTGATGCAATGTCAGTAAGTTTAACAGTGCCTAGTCATCATTTGCATCATATTGCATTTCGAACTCATAATTCAAACTTCAGATTAATTTAAAGTGAAAATAAAAGTTGTTCAAATCCAGGAACTAAAATGTTCATAATATTGTAAATAATCCAGAGACAATTCTAAAATTATAATCAACATTTACTAAATTAATTAAGTGACTCAAACAGAACCAAAACAGAGATATTTAATCCATATCCAGTTGATTAAAATCCAAATGAAATCACTGTGGCTTCAAACCATTTTCTGGCAGTGGCAAATAATGCACCATATTTAATAAGCTAAGTCACATATTTTTCAAAAGTCAATTGGGGGCCTAACTATTTGCAAAACGGGAAGAAAAAAAAGAAAACAGAAAAGGAAACGGAAGAAAAAGAAAAAGGCCCACTATACCTGGGCTTAAGCAGCTACAGCGCCGGCCCAGCCCACCCCGCACCTCCTCCCACCTCCCGCACTGCTCACGCGCGGCCGCTGTCGAGCACTCGGCACGCGCACGCGCGCACGCACCCGGCCCCCCCTGCTCGCTGCTCGACAGCGCGTCGCCGCGCTCGCCGTGGATAAGAGCAACCCCACGGACCCCCCCTGGCGTCTCCCTCGCCACTCCCTCTCCCTCTCTCCCCCTTCCCCATCGCAGCCGAGCGCCGCCGTCGCCATGACCGCCATCGCCCACGCGCTCTGCAGCCTCCCCGCCACCTGAGACCGCGCCAGGAGGACCGCCTGCGTCGACTACGTCGACTACGAGGACGCGCTCGAGCTCGGTGCCCCGCAACGGCCGAATCGCGCCCTTCCCCTTCCTTGGATCGCCGCCGCTGCACCGCCTCGACCCACGTCGCCCCGAGCTCCCCTAACTTCCCCGGGCCTTCCCTGCACCGCTGTGAGCCACCCGGTCCTCCCCGACCTCTTCCTTCTCCCCGTGCACTGTAGATAGCTCCCCCGTGTGCTCAAGCTTCGGCCGCCGTCGGTCATCGTCGCAGCCGATGCTGCGGGCCGTTTCAACAGCCGCCGTTGCAGCCGTTCGACGCGGTGTGATGCCCGCGTTCGAATGCGCCAAGTCCCGCACCGAATGAGCCCCCGCAACCCACTTCTCCTCGCGCCACCGAACGCCACCGCCGCCTTGCTCATCTCCGGCGATGTTCCGACCATCCCTGACGCTAGCCACAGCCACCATCGGACGTGGCGCGTCGCGCCCGTCCCCTAGGACGAAACCGCGGGCCGAATGGCCCCCTGTGCGTCATTTCCGCGCGTCGCCGCCGTCATCGGTGGTCGCCGGAGCGCGCGCCGGCGTTTAAATGTCGGCCGACCGACGTGGCTGCCACTTGGCACCACTGGGACCCGCCTGAGACGCTGACGGGTGGGCCCAGTTGACTCGTTGACTGGGTCGACCCACTAACATGTGGGGCCCAGTCAATTAAACGATTTTTAAATAAAAAGAAAATCAGGTAATTTATTAATTAATTAAATTAAACACTAAATTAGTCACTGACAGTAGGCCTCACCCACTAATTAATCCTAATTAGTTTAAATAAAACCTGATTAAACTAACAGAGGCTGACATGTGGGTCCCACTGGACCCACAGGTCAGATTTGACCTGGTCAACCGCCCCTGTTGACTGCTGACATCAGCATTATGTCAAGATGATGTCACCATGTACTGTTCTGGATAATGTTTGATTTAAATAATTAAATAAAATCCAGAAAATGTTTAAATCTTTTAAAATTCATAGAAAATAAACGGTAGCTCAGATCGAAAAACTTTATACATGAAAGTTGCTCAGAACGACGAGACAAATCCAACCCTTCTATCTGTTTCCGTGTCGGGACCCTCTACGGAGGTGAACCCGCAACTTTTAGCCTGTTTCTGGTAGATGAATAGTGCATATATACCGGTTAATAATTCCAACTTAAATCCTAACATAACTAATATGACTTAGACATGTTTTGAGGCACCCCTACACTGCACGTTGGCATAGCATGCTCTGTGTTCCATATGTTTGCCATGTATTTATCTGTTTCCTCCCCCTCTTCTCTCTCGGTAGACCCCGCTACAGACGCAGTTCCTGAGACCGACGCAGCTCAGGAGCCCGACGACACCGTTGACGACCTTGCCTTTGCTGCCGAGCAACCAGGCAAGCACCTCCCTTTTGAGCATGCCTATATCGCCGATTCTCTTCTCTCTTGTGCTTGCATTAGAATTGCTACTGCTACTGCTTTACCTATTCTGATGCATAGCATGTTTATTGTAACCTGCTATTGAAACCTTACCTGCTTATCCTAAACTGTTTAGTATAGGCTGGGTAGAGACCTACCAGAGACCCCACTTGTCCCCAGTTGCCCCGCTGGATTATCAGATGACTCGATCAACGGGATCGACAGCCAGACCCCGGCATTGCACAACACCCCCCCTTAGTTGTACGACACTGCAGCGTTACCATCGAGTGCCGAGGGTGATACCTCGTATAGCACTCCTGATGTTAACTCTGTAGAGTAGCTATTTGGTCATGGTCATCGAGGGTGATTCCTCCTTCTCCACTTTCGATACGACCCTGTCGTGCAACACTTCAAGTGTGAACCTCGAGGGTGATTCCTCCTAAGTTCACCTTGATGGTTACATCTAGTGGGCATCCGTCGAGGGTGATACCTCGGATTCCCCTGATGTTATGGACACACGGTTACTGTGACTTTACCCCTAAACCTTGTTAGAAACAAGTCAGCCCCGAGGGGGACCCGAGGGAGTTACTTTTATTGCAGGACTGGAGGGACAGGCGGTACCACCCAGTAGAGGTGGACCTGAGTTCCTTACAGTCTTTTGCGAGACGGGTTGACCTGGACGGTGCCCGACTGATGAATACGAGGCGTGGCCGGGCATTCTTGGCCCTTGCCGCAAGTCCTCGAGACGGGGCGACGGGGTCACATCGATCGTGAGTCTCTGCTCGTTACCGCACTTCCAATACAGTAACGATTTGGATATGTGATCTGAGTGGGCCTCTGGCCCGATAGCACTAACCATCACGCGGGAATAGTTATGGGCACTCTGCATCGTATGCATCAGCCAAAAGCTCTGTCAGACGTCCAGTTCAGCATGGCGGCCGGGTCGGATCGTGCCGTTGGTGCTGGTATCCACCCTGCTCGCAACGACCCAGAGTGCACAGGGCGACGGCCCAAGACCCCTGAGCGCTTAGGATATAGACCGACGGGGACCTCTCTGCTGAGCTTTAGGTAGGGCTGCAGTGTGTCGTTTGGCCGAGGCCGGGCATGACCCAGAAAACTGTGTCCGGACGGAGTTAAGCGAGTGTGGTGGGTAAGTTGGTGCACCCCTGTAGGGAAGAACTAATCTATGCATAGCCGGATCCTCGGTAACGGACACTCGGAGTTGTATCCCGATCGATACAACTGGAACATGATGTTGAGATGAGAAATGGATACTAGGGCTCTGGGATTGCTTTCTCGCAGGTAGTCAAGAAAGGGTCTCTGGCCGAGGTTGATACTGATTACTGCTACTACTTTATACTGTACTAATCTACACTCTTCTAATGCTGCAAGACCTCTGAAGATGCTAGTCTTCGATAGAACTAGGCTTTCCCTCTATTCTGGCACTTCTGCAGCCCAGTCCACATATACAGCCTTCCTTTGATAATGTTGCATATGTAGTGTAGAGCCTTGCTTGCTGAGTACTTCGGATGAGTACTCATGGTTGCTTTGCTTTCTTTTTTTCCCCATATCCGTTTGATGCGACCAGATGACGGAGCCCCAGAGCCAGCTACCCCTGCCGACGACTACTACTACCACCCCGAGAGTGGTTGCTACTACGAGCTTGCCGACGACCAGGAGTAGTATCGGAGGGTCCCAGGCAGGAGGCCTGCGCCTTTCGATCATAGCTTTTGTTTTGCCCCGCCTTTCTAAAGGCTTGTCTGTTTCTGTTTCATATCTGTACTCAGATATCTGATGCTTCCACTGACGCTTGTATGCGAGCTTATGTATTCGAGCCCTCGAGGCCCCTGGCTTGTAATATAGAGCTTGTATTATTTTAATTTGTGACTAGAGTTGTGTTGTGATTCCTTCAAGTGAGTCCTTAGGCTTGATCGTGTGCATTTGCGTGTATGATTAGTGCACAATTAAGCCGGGGGCATAACAGGTTGGTATCAGAGCCAACTGCCTGTAGGAACCCCCTTTCCATCTCCTTGGCCGAAGTTGAGTCTAGTATTTGAAAACTGTATTACTAACATGGTTGTGTGGCTTACGGGCCCACGTTGCCAATTAGGTGGTATTAGGATCTTTTACCCCTCGTCTATACTCTGGGACTCTGATCTCTCTTCTATTCGGGTTAAATGAATTTTACTAACGCCGACACTTAGGATCTCGTAAATCTCGTCTACCCAGAGAGCTGGATATATGTGCTTAATTCCTTACCATTGATCTGATTAGTCTGATAATCATTTTCCTTTCCATTGTTTTGTTTAAACCTTTCTCTCCGAGTTGTATTATACTTCTCATTGTCTTTTGACAATCCTGAATTTCCTCTGTTTCAGATGGATCGTTTGTTTCCACCACACCCTACGACGCAGCTTGTGCTTCGCACTTGGGCTCGTTATGCCCCTGGTTTTCCAGCTGTCCTGATCGCCCTCCTGACTAGACTGGGCTACCGCTGGTACCCCGAGTACATGGTCTACGAGGATTACCGCGAGTTCAACCAGGAGCAGTACCATGCTGATGTTCGTATCTATGAGCAGCGCGATGACTCAGACACTGAGCTGCACCTTTTCCACGGTATCGGCGTGACGATTGAGATGGCAGTCCATGATGCCGCCTACTCTGCTGTCGCACGTCTCCGAGGAGAGTCCAGCGTTAGCTTGGATGCCTCTGAGTTCCGATACATTCCATATGCCCCTACTGGAGATGCTACTGGATACTACACAGCTATCTGTGCCCCATACGAGCGTCGTCGTTACGACCCGCATGTTCTGATTCAGTGCACTCAGGCTCTGGATCGCACTATTCGGGCTCTTGCCGTCGAGTTGTTTGCCACTCGAGCATGTATCTACGATGCTATGATGCAGTTGCTACCCGCTGTTCGTGCAGGGATACATCCGGAGCACATCCTTTACCCGCGCAGGACTCAGATGTATACTGGTATTGATTGGCCTACTGTTGGAGGTCACACACCTGCACGTGGACCTCTTCTTTCAGCTCGAGACCGGGTTCTGCATCAGAGTGCACATGGAGCGCAGGAATTTCCTGCGACGACCATTCATCGTCCGCACTTGCAATTACCCCATTTCGGTGGATCTTCCCGACGTTGATGTAGCCTTTGCTATGTCTCGTAGTGTACCTCCTTACCGCGTGCCTGCGCGCCGCCTAGCATGTCTAGCTTTTTAATTTGCGATGTTGTGTTGCCCGCATGTACCCGACTCTGTGTATGGATCTGTATGTCTTAATTGACTACTGTTAAGTATCTAGTACACTGCTTAATTATTGTCATGTTACATCATGCTTGTCGCTAAACACTTGTTACTGCTTTTACTGAACTACCCCTGTTGAAACTTAGCAGGATGGTTAGACCAGGTGGTCGTGGTCATGGTCGTGCCCCTGAACGCCCACCACCGCCAGATTATATGGCAGCTATGATGCAACACTTCGAGCTCAACCGCCAGTTCATGACTAGTATTATGACTCAGTTCCCGCATCTGAACAACCAGAACCCTCCTTCAATAACTCTGCCGGAATTTATGCGTCTTAACCCCACTCAGTTCCGCAACTCTGAGAAGCCACTGGATGCTGATGACTGGATTCGCGATATCACTCACGAGATGGAGTCTGCAAATGTCTCCCCTGCCAACTTTGTCGCATCCGCGTCCTTTTTCTTAAAGGGTCCCACTGCTCAATGGTGGGACACCCACAAACGTACACTGCCTGCTGGAATAGCCGTTACTTGGCCTGAGTTCCAGGCTATTTTTCGTGCCCGATATATTCCTCAAGGAATCATGGACCGGATGAAAACTCAGTTCCACAACCTCACTCAGGGCAATAAGATTGTCGAAGCTTATCAGCGGGAATTCCTTGACCTGTCCTGCTATGCTGAAGAAGACATCGCCAGTGATGCCCGTAGACAAGAGAAGTTCCGTAATGCACTCCACCCAGACATCGAGCTTGCACTTGCTGCTCAAGACTTCACCAACTTTACTAGTCTTGTGAACAAGGCTATTCTGCTTGAGACTGCTCAAATGAAGCATAAGGAGTCGCAAAAGCGCCATCGTGATGTTGGCTCATCTTCGGGCTCAGCACAGAAGCGTAGAGTCTGGATTCCCAACAACGTGTTCCATCCAGCTGCCCCTGCGCCAGGGAACAACTATACTACACCACGTATCCCACCCAATGCTCCTCTTCGTCCTGAAGATGGTCTGTGCTTCAAGTGTCGCAAACCAGGACACCTTGCTAAGGACTGCCGCCAGACTCAGAATCAGTTGGCTTTCCCTCGTACTGGCTGTGGCAATGGTCGTGGCAACAATCAGGCCCGCAACTATAATACTGGGTCTGCTGCTCATGGTCGTGGACACGCTTACAACATTGATATTGAAGAAGTCCAGGATCAACCTGCCACTATGATGGGTACCCTTCTCGTTAACTTAGTACCTGCTTCTGTTTTATTTGATTCAGGAGCATCACATTCATTCATCTCTGAAAAATTTGCATTCCTGCATGGCACTCATTATGAGAAGATGCATACTCCGTTAGTCGTTAAAACTCCCGGAGGTCATTGTCATGCTGACGTGATGGCACCTAACGTTACTGTCGAAATTAAAGGATTGGAATTCCTTGCCCCACCCATCATCTTCAAGTCGTCCACCATACACCTCATCCTCGGAATGGATTGGTTAAAAGCTCATATAGCTTCGATCAATTGTGCCACAAATTTGTCCAATTTCTTCACCCTCCGCTGATATAGTGAGCTACACCGCCTGAATTACTCGGAATGCTGGAGCTCAGATATATGCTCTGATTGCTTTGATCGCCTCCCCTCTAGAGGGAATCGAGAACGTTCCGGTCGCCCGAGATTTTCTAGACTTTTCTTCGGAAGAACTTCCAAGAATACTCCGCTTTCTTTCAGTCTTCCTCTTAATTCTCAGGACGAGAATTCTTGTTAGTGGAGGAGAATTGTAACACCCCATGTAGATAACCACAGTGATCACCCTTAGTTGATGCAATGTCAGTAAGTTTAACAGTGCCTAGTCATCATTTGCATCATATTGCATTTCGAACTCATAATTCAAACTTCAGATTAATTTAAAGTGAAAATAAAAATTGTTAAAATCCAGGAACTAAAATGTTCATAATATTGTAAATAATCCAGAGACAATTCTAAAATTATAATCAACATTTACTAAATTAATTAAGTGACTCAAACAGAGCCAAAATAGAGATATTTAATCCATATCCAGTTGATTAAAATCCAAATGAAATCACTGTGGCTTCAAACCATTTTCTGGCAGTGGCAAATAATGCACCATATTTAATAAGCTAAGTCACATATTTTTCAAAAGTCAATTGGGGGCCTAACTATTTGCAAAACAGGAACAAAAAAAGAAAACAGAAAAGGAAACGGAAGAAAAAGAAAAAGAAAAAGGCCCACTATACCTGGGCTTAAGCGGCTACAGCGCCGGCCCAGCCCACCCCGCACCTCCTCCCACCTCCCGCACTGCTCACGTGTGGCCGCTGTCGAGCACTCGGCACGCGCACGAGAGCACGCACCCGGCCCCCCTGCTCACTGCTCGACAGCGCGTCGCCGCGCTCGCCGTGGGTAAGAGCAACCCCACGGACCCCCCTGGCATCTCCCTCGCCACTCCCTCTCCATCTCTCCCCTTCCCCATCGCAGCCGAGCACCGCCGTCGCCATGACCGCCATCGCCCACGCACTCTGCGGCCTCCCCGCCACCTGAGACCGCGCCAGGAGGACCGCCTGCGTCGACTACATCGACTACGAGGACGCGCTCGAGCTTAGCGCCCCGCAACGGCCGAATCGTGCCTGTAACACCCCAAAAATTTAATCATGTTTTTACTAAATAAAAATTTTCCAGAATTAAAATTTTGAATTTTTACTAGGTCTTTTATTAATTTCAGATCCATTTTCTGTTTCTGTTTATCAAAATTCTTCCCTCCATATAGAAATTTTTGGAAATAATATTGTGGCTTTGGTGGTTTTTTCAAATCATTTCAATTACATTTTAATAACAGTAAGAATTATTTTCATAATAAAAATTGCCCAAAACAATTCTTTTAATAGCTATTTCTATACTTTAAATGCTTTTGTTGCACTACAACTATTTTAAATAATTCTTTTAAAATTCCACAAAAATTATGGGAGGTCATGTGATGCCTACATATCACTTTGGTGCAAAAACCTAGCTTAGTCTTTTGAAAATTTTGAGTGAAACGACCTATTTTCAATTCTGTCCTGAATTTGAGTTTCTACTACAACCCCAATTTTCCTTGCCCCAAAAATCCTGAAATTTTTCCCACTTATAGTCCTTCCAACCCAACCCTTAACTCCAGAAGCTCAGCCCCATATGAATTTTGTACAGCCACCAAATAACCTCCTGTAGTTTCTGTCCAGAAATGAATTCTGGTAAAACTTGCATGAGCAAGTTTTCTCTTTTCACAAACCAACTGCACCACCATTTCTATCATCCAAAGAGGCATCATCCTGACAAGTTTGACATCCAACAAAATCTCCTAGGTCACCCCAACATTTTGTCAAACAGATTGTGTGCATGACAGAAATTCTATCTTCTCCTAAACTACTTTAGGAACTTGCTCATATGGACAAAATGGCATGTCCAGTAGCCTTGCCATCCTTGTCAGCATTAGCACACCAAAACTCAGCTCACCTAGGTCAACCTAGGTCGCCCTGGCAATTCATCGAGCACCCTGCGTGCACGCCCAGAGCACGAGCAGAGTACCCATTGTGCAGTGTCTGGCATCGAGTCCTGTCGCCCCTCTGCTGCCTCTACTCACGCTCAAGTCACCCAGATAGCCTCACGGGCAAGCCACCACCCCCACCGACACTCCCTCTTGTCGCCTGGCGCCGTCCAGCTCCGGAGACCACCGACCCGAGCCGCCGCCGCCGTTTCTCACTCGGGCACGGCACCGCCCGAGCCGCTCGACCCCGCCAGCGCATCCCCTCCTTTATTGCTAACTGCCCGGCCTCATCCGCAGCCGCCAACCTCCAACGCCCTCCCACCGACCTCGGCACCGCCTCTCCTCGCCATCAATGGCCGCCGCCACCTCGGCTTCCTCTGGAAGCCGCAGCACCGCCTCTCCCTTCCTGTATAACCCCCCACCCCCCCCCCCCCCGATCTCTCCCATCGCACACACCTCTTCTATCAGCCTTTGAGAGCTCCCCTAAGCACCCAAATGACCGGACATGGTCCTCTTCCTCCCCTCCGGTGAGGTAATCCGCCGCGGTGCTCCGGTCAAATTCATCACCGCCCCAGCCTCCCAGCACACGATTTCTTCGCCAACAATCTCTACTGATCACCGCAAGTCCATCCCCCTCTTCAATTTTTCTCCAAATCGAACATAGCCGGAGTTCCTCTTTTGCCCGACGCCGTCATCCGTCGGGGGAGCTCGCCGCCGGCAGCCTCGTGCTCCCCGCCGACTGTGACGCTCACCGGACGAACCGCCTCAACCTCCTGATCACGACGGTGGCCTCATCTCTTCGGATGGGGCACCGTTCGCCGGCGAGGTCCGCCGGAGCCCCGCCGCTGCTCTGCCTGTGAAGACGCGCGCGCCGGCGTTGACTGTTCAAACTTGGCGTTGGGCCAGGCGGGACCCACCGTCAATGACTGCAGGCCGGGACCCGCGCTCGTAAGTGAAGGCGTACACAGCGAATACGCCTCCGACGTCGCAGTCCCCGTGCAGCTGATCAGCTGGGCCTGGCCCCGTAGCGTCTGGCGACTAATTAGCGCTCAGGGCGCTCTTTTCCTTTTCTTTTTCCCTTTTTCCAGTAACTTCCAATAATCCCACAGCAACCTTTTCGACTTCAAATCCAGAGATTCAAATTTCTGTAGATTCATAAATTCATGCTCTATTTATATAGATTAGATGAACATTTTTTTTCCTAAGCTTAGTTTATGCTGGATAAATTAAATTGACCTTTTAACCATTTATTTCAATTTAGAAAATTCCTAGATAAATCATATTAACTCCAAATTAATTGATTCTTTTTCTGTAATACCTCATATTTCATCTAGTTTATTTTAGTATTTATTTCAAAAATAATTGAAACAATTTTTAGCATTGTTCTTGTTTTATGTGGTGATTTAAATATTTTTGAAAATAGGAAATGGAGGGGAGATAAACATTTCAAACTTTTGAAGTGCACCCAATATTTCTGCATGCTCAAGGCAAGCATCTCGAACACTTGATATGGTGAATCACATGGTTATATTATTTGCAAGAATAATTTGAACATGACTAAGTTGAATTCAAATTAAATTTGCATGTTGCTAGATGAGCATGCATGGTCATGTATATTTTCTCTTGCATGCATTCCACTCAAGTTTTGACATGCACAAGTTGTGAGAATCCAGGAGTGTGCTCCTGCCTTGTACGTGCCGGCGGGCACGGGCCATATTTGACACGGGGGTGTCACGTGATATATGTGGAGCATGCAAGGGTTGTGGCCCTGTTTGGTATTGTTGTTGAAAGAATGCTTTGTTGTGCTAACCACTGCAGGAAAACTTGTACCTCCTGAGTCGACCGTAGATCGAGTCTTGTTCCGGTAACCCCCATACTTGATTCGTGCTGCCACTTGTCCCTGCCACAGGTGGGGTATGGTTCAGTAAGTTGTTAACCCCTTTCCGTGCACACACCACATAGAGGGCTACGATGAGGGTTTCCATGTTGGTGGACTAAATTCTGTCATCGGGTCAGGGGGCATGGGTGTTTCCAGTTGTGACTGAGAGGGGGGCACCCCTTGTAATCCGCGCGTATTAATAGTGATCCCATGCAGGACGTTGGTCTCACCGTCTTAAAGTTTTCTTGAACGATGCTTTGGGTGATTCCTGGCATCCGAAAAGATAATCTGGTGTGTGCTGGTCAGGTGTGTTTTCAACCCAAAGACCGTAATGGGAATTAGTCAGTGTCACGGTACTGACTAAAGAAATCCTTTACTTGTGGGTAAAGAGCACACCCTCTGCAGAGTTTAAACCTATTCGAATAGCCGTGTCCGCAGTTAAGGGCTACAGTCTGGGTTGGTCAAGTGTCGGTCTTAGTGTCGGTCTTCGGAGGAAAATAATTAAATGGTGCCTGAGATATTTTGCAGGATAATTATTAACACCCTGATGCTACCATGAATATTTTATGCATGTTAATGTTATTATGGTTGTGCATATTATTGAGGACTAACCCATTTCTCTTATTTTGTATTTCCTGAGTGTCTCAGGGGCTGGCTAGACTACCCCGGGCACTCAATTTTATGTTCAAGACCTCTCGTGGCGTCCCTCGAGTTAACAGGCGGTTTATCACGCCACTACTCTTGTGGACACCCGATTGGCATTTCTTTTCAAGTCCGACCGTGGCGTCACTTGACACCCGACTAGCATTTCTTTTCAAGACCTCTCGTGGCGTCGCCTGAGTTCTCGGATGGTCCTGTCTCGTCTGATTTCTCTTTTAGACACCCGATTGGCATTTCTCTTCAAGACCTACCATGGTGTCACTTGACATCCGACCGGCATTTCTTTTATTTTGTTTCCTTTGACTTTCCTTGTTTATCACTAACAATTTTATATGTTTGCATATGCTAATATTTTATCATGCCATGATTTAATTCCTGTCAGTAGGCATTTAAGTCCATCATGAGCATACGCATATAGTGTGATTCATCATGATCATATAATTTAATTGTTGCATTCGGTATATCTTTCGTTCATGATGTTTGCGAGTACATTCAAACGTACTCACAGGCTTGTACCTGGCTATTTACTTGGCCAGGTCAAGATTTCTACAAGAAGTACCATAGCGATGTCCGTGCGGAGCCTAGGATGGCAGCCATGCGGGATAGGAATTATCCAGGCCAGCCGTTCCTGTGGGGAATGGAGCCCCATCGACGTTGAAGAACCGCGAGACAATTCCGTCATCCACCACCAGAATCACTGTTGTAACATTAGACCTTCATGGTCTTGTATCCAATTCTTGTAATAGCTTGGTAATCTGTAACAAGGACGTGTCCACCAGTAACGGTAAATCCTGGGCTGGTGATGACACGAGGGGTTAATTTCTGGGATTTCGTGTCCCGGCCCCGACAGCCTTGGTATCAGAGCCAGGCTGACCATTGGCTAATCCTATCTTAGCCTGGTCGCTATCCGTAGGTTTTCACACCGTCCACATCATTTCCTATCCATCGTCAAGCCCATCCCATCCGATAACCGCACAGTGGAGCCGACATCTTTTGACAGTCGGTGCCCAACCTATCAACCTAGCCCATAGGCTATGTGCCTGTGGCCGACACCTGAGTTGTCCCATCCGCAAGCGTGCGATGGAAGACTCCGCTGGCTTATAAGAGAAGCCTTGCCCCAACCCAGCACATCACAGCCTCACTCTCAGTTCAATATCCAACCACCAAGATGCCAGGCCTCATCGTGCACAACGAGACCACCGCAGCCGAGCTTGAAGGCTTTGTAGTCATCCTTGCCAATCTCACCCACCGTGCTCTCGGCATCGAAGAGCCGCCGGAGTATGTCGTGTACCAAGAGCACGCGAGTGATGCCATCCACCACTACTGGGCCACAGTGCACATCTATGGGAGGGGCATCACCGCAGAGCGCCCTTACCGGTTCACCGGGAGGACGACCACCGACGAGCACCAAGCTATCCAACTTGCAGCCCGAGAAGCTGTAGTTCAACTCCGGCATCGGTCGCCGAGGGTTATCTGCCACTCCTTCTACTACCACCCTAGTCGTGAAGGCTATGGTAGGCCGACCCAAGTCGCTAATGGAGACCATGAGACGGATCCTGCTCTGGTGCATCTGGTGTGCTACCTGAGAGCGCAAGAGGCACTCTTCGATCAGGTCACCAATGATCTGATTGAGACCCGCAGGACGCTTGCTCTCCTGACCCCGATGAGAAGTGAAGCTGCACCCGCCACCGACACCCCGATAGTACTGTTTGGGAGACCAATCGAGCCTGCGAGGTTTGCCCATGTTGCCCACCCGGGCAATGCATTTGTTTCCCCGGATGAACTCCGTCGTCTCTTTGGGATTTCCTCCAATGGGACTGTAGCCACTACACCCCACGTGGGTCATCATCGCTACCCCAGCCCTGCAGCTCCTCATAACACTCCGGTCAACTCCGACGTTGAAGCCCCTGGAGAAGCCTCGACGTCCGCGAGACACGCCCGTCTGGATGTCGACGAAGTGGACTGAGTCTGCCAGAGTAGTTGTCATGTCCTTAGCAACCCTATTGCCCTGTAAATTCCACCGTCGCCGTAGACGATTATGTGTATGTTTCTAGCAGTGTGTAGTGTTTGATTGAATGGTGTGCTTGCGTGTTATTGTATTGTGCATGATTGCTTGTCTGTTGTGATTTGCATTTAGTTCCTCCGCCCTTAACAAATCTCGAGGACGAGATTTCCTTAAGGGGGGTAGAGTTTGTAACACCCCAAAAATTTAATCATGTTTTTACAAAATAAAAAATTTCCAGAATTAAAATTTTAAATTTTTACTAGGTCTTTTATTAATTTCAGAACCATTTTCTGTTTCTGTTTATCAAAATTCTTCCCTCCATATAGAAATTTTTGGAAATAATATTGTGGCTTTGGTGGTTTTCTCAAATCATTTCAATTACATTTTAATAACAGTAAGAATTATTTTCATAATAAAAATTGCCCAAAACAATTCTTTTAATAGCTATTTCTATACTTTAAATGCTTATGTTGCACTACAACTATTTTAAATAATTCTTTTAAAATTCCACAAAAATTATGGGAGGTCATGTGATGCCTACATATCACTTTGGTGCAAAAACCTAGCTTAGTCTTTTGAAAATTTTGAGTGAAACAACCTATTTTCAATTCTATCCTGAATTTGAGTTTCTACTACAACCCCAATTTTCCTTGCCCCAAAAATCCTGAAATTTTTCCCACTTATAGTCCTTCCAACCCAACCCTTAACACCAGAAGCTCAGCCCCATATGAATTTTGTACAGCCACCAAATAACCTCCTATAGTTTCTGTCCAGAAATGAATTCTGGTAAAACTTGCATGAGCAAGTTTTCTCTTTTCACAAACCAACTGCACCACCATTTCTATCATCCAAAGAGGCATCATCCTGACAAGTTTGACATCCAACAAAATCTCCTAGGTCACCCCAACATTTTGTCAAACAGATTGTGTGCATGACAGAAATTCACTCTTCTCCTAAACTACTTTAGGAACTTGCTCATATGGACAAAATGGCATGTCCAGTAGCCTTGCCATCCTTGTCAGCATTAGCACGCCAAAACTCAGCTCACCTAGATCAACCTAGGTCGCCCTGGCAATTCATCGAGCACCCTGCGTGCACGCCCAGAGCACGAGCAGAGTACCCATTGTGCAGTGTCTGGCATCGAGTCCTGCCGCCCCTCTGCTGCCTCTACTCACGCTCAAGTCACCCAGATAGCCTCACGGGAAAGCCACCACCCCCACCGACACTCCCTCTTGTCGCCTGGCGCCGTCCAGCGCCGGAGACACCGACCCGAGCCGCCGCCGCCGTTTCTCACTCGGGCACGGCACCGCCAGAGCCGCTCGACCCCGCCAGCGCGTCCCCTCCTTTATTGCTAACTGCCCGGCCTCATCCGCAGCCGCCGACCTCCAACGCCCTCCCACCGACCTCGGCACCGCCTCTCCTCGCCATCAATGGCCGCCGCCACCTCGGCTTCCTCTGGAAGCCGCAGCACCGCCTCTCCCTTCTGATAAACCCCCCCCCCCCCCCCCCGAGCTCGCCCAGCAGCACACACCTCTTCTATCAGCCTTTGAGAGCTCCCCTAAGCACCCAAATGACCGGACATGGTCCTCTTCCTCCCCTCCGGTGAGGTAATCCGCCGCGGTGCTCCGGTCAAATTCGTCACCGCCCCAGCCTCCCAGCACACGATTTCTTCACCAACAATCTCTACTGATCACCGCAAGTCCATCCCCCTCTTCAATTTTTCTCCAAATCGAACATAGCCGGAGTTCCTCTTTTGCCCGACGCCGTCATCCGTCGGGGGAGCTCGCCGCCGGCAGCCCCGTGCTCCCCGCCGACTGTGACGCTCACCGGACGAACCGCCTCAACCTCCTGATCACGACGGTGGTCTCATCTCTTCGGATGGGGCACCGTTCGCCGGCGAGGTCCGCCGGAGCCCCGCCTCTGCTCTGCCTATGAAGACGCGCGCGCCGGCGCTGACCGTTCAAACCTGGCGTTGGGCCAGGCGGGACCCACCGTCAATGACTACAGGCCGGGACCCGCGCTCGTAAGTGAAGGCGTACACAGCGAATACGCCTCCGACGTCGCAGTCCCCGTGCAGCTGATTAGCTGGGCCTGGCCCCGTAGCGTCTGGCGACTAATTAGCGCTCAGGGCGCTCTTCTGCTTTCCCTTTTTCCAGTAACTTCCAATAATCCCATAGCAACCTTTTCGACTTCAAATCCAGAGATTCAAATTTCTGTAGATTCATAAATTCATGCTCTATTTATATAGATTAGATGAACATTTTTTTTCCTAAGCTTAGTTTATGCTGGATAAATTAAATTGACCTTTTAACCATTTATTTCAATTTAGAAAATTCCTAGATAAATCATATTAACTCCAAATTAATTGATTCTTTTTCTGTAATACCTCATATTTCATCTAGTTTATTTTAGTATTTATTTCAAAAATATTTGAAACAATTTTTAGCACTGTTCTTGTTTTATGTGGTGATTTAAATATTTTTGAAAATAGGAAATGGAGGGGAGGTAAACATTTCAAACTTTTGAAGTGCACCCAATATTTCTGCATGCTCAAGGCAAGCATCTCGAACACTTGATATGGTGAATCGCATGGTTATATTATTTGCAAGAATAATTTGAACATGACTATGTTGAATTCAAATTAAATTTGCATGTTGCTAGATGAGCATGCATGGTCATGTATATTTTCTCTTGCATGCATTCCACTCAAGTTTTGACATGCACAAGTTGTGAGAATCCAGGAGTGTGCTCCTGCCTTGGACGTGCCGGCGGGCACGGGCCATATTTGACACGGGGGTGTCACGTGATATATGTGTAGCATGCAAGGGTTGTGGCCCTATTTGGTATTGCTGTTGAAAGAATGCTTTGTTGTGCTAACCACTGCAGGAAAACTTGTACCTCCTGAGTCGACCGTAGATCGAGTCTTGTTCCGGTAACCCCCATACTTGATTCGTGCTGCCACTTGTCCCTACCACAGGTGGGGTATGGTTCAGTAAGTTGTTAACCCCTTTCCGTGCACACACCACATAGAGGGCTACGATGAGGGTTTCCATGTTGGTGGACTAAATCCTGTCATCGGGTCAGGGGCATGGGTGTTTCCAGTTGTGACTGAGAGGGGGGCACCCCTTGTAATCCGCGCGTATTAATAGTGATCCCATGCAGGACGTTGGTCTCTCCGTCTTAAAGTTTTCTTGAACGATGCTTTGGGTGATTCCTGGCATCCGGAAAGATAATCTGGTGTGTGCTGGTCAGGTGTGTTTTCAACCCAAAGACCGTAATGAGAATTAGTCAGTGTCACGGTACTGACTAAAGAAATCCTTTACTTGTGGGTAAAGAGCACACCCTCTATAGAGTTTAAACCTATTCGAATAGCCGTGTCCGCGGTTAAGGGCTACAGTCTGGGTTGGTCAAGTGTCGATCTTCGGAGGAAAATAATTAAATGGTGCCTGAGATATTTTGCAGGATAATTATTAACACCCTGATGCTACCATGAATATTTTATGCATGTTAATGTTATTATGGTTGTGCATATTATTGAGGACTAACCCGTTTCTCTTATTTTGTATTTCCTGAGTGTCTCGGGGGCTGGCTAGACTACCCCGGGCACTCAATTTTATTTTCAAGACCTCTCATGGCGTCCCTCGAGTTAACAGGCGGTTTATCACGCCACTACTCTTGTGGACACCCGATTGGCATTTCTCTTCAAGTCCGCCCGTGGCGTCACTTGACACCCGACTGGCATTTCTTTTCAAGACCTCTCGTGGCGTCGCCTGAGTTCTCGGATGGTCCTGTCTCGTCCAATTTCTCTTTTAGACACCCGATTGGCATTTCTCTTCAAGACCTACTGTGGTGTCACTTGACATCCGACCGGCATTTCTTTTATTTTGTTTCCTTTGACTTTCCTTGTTTATCACTAACAATTTTATATGTTTGCATATGCTAATATTTTATCGTGCCATGATTTAATTCCTGTCAGTAGGCATTTAAGTCCATCATGAGCATACACATATAGTGTGATTCATCATGATCATATAATTTAATTGTTGCATTCGGTATATCTTTCGTTCATGATGTTTGCGAGTACATTCAAACGTACTCACAGGCTTGTCCCTGGCTATTTACTTGGCCAGGTCAAGATTTCTACAAGAAGTACCACAGCGATGTCCGTGCGGAGCCTAGGATGGCAGCCATGCGGGATAGGAATTATCCAGGTCAGCCTTTCCTGTGGGGAATGGAGCCCCATCGACGTTGAAGAACCGCGAGACAATTCTGTCATCCACCACCAGAATCACTGTTGTAACATTAGACCTTCATGGTCTTGTATCCAATTCTTGTAATAGCTTGGTAATCTGTAACAAGGACGTGTCCACCAGTAACGGTAAATCCTGGGCTGGTGATGACACGAGGGGTTAATTTCTGGGATTTCGTGTCCCGGCCCCGGCAGTGCCCTTCCCCTTCCTCGGATCGCCGCCGCTGCACCGCCTCGACCCATGCCGCCCCAAGCTCCCCTAACTTCCTCGGGCCTTCCCTGCACCGCTGTGAGCCACCCGATCCTCCCCGACCTCTTCCTTCTCCTCCCCGTGCACCGTAGATAGCTCCCCCGCGTGCTCAAGCTTCGGCCGCCGTCGATCATCGTCGCAGCCGATGTTGCGGGCCGTTTCAATGGCCGCCGTTGCCGCCGTTCGACGCGGTATGATGCCCACGTTCAAATGCGCCAAGTCCCGCACGGAATGAGCCCCCGCAACCCACTTCTCCTCGCGCCACCGAACGCCACCGCCGCCTTGCTCGTCTTCGGTGATGTTTCGGCCATCCCCGATGCTAGCCACGGCCACAATCGGACGCGGCGCGTCGCGCCTGTCGCCTAGGACGAAACCGCGGGCCGAATGGCCCCCTGTGCGTCGTTTCCGCGCGTCGCCGCCGTCATCGATGGTTGCTAGAGCGCGCGCCGGCGTTTAAACGCCGGCCGGCCGACGTGGCTGCCACCTGGCGCCACTGGGACCTGCCTAAGACGCTGACGGGTGGGCCCAGTTGACTCGTTGACTGGGTCGACCCACTGACATGTGGGCCCAGTAAATTAAACGATGTTTAAATAAAAAGAAAATCGGTTAATTAATTAAATTAAACGCTAAATTAGTCACTGATAGTAGGCCCCACCCACTAATTAATCCTAATTAGTTTAAATAAAACCTGATTAAACTAACAGAGGCTGACATGTGGGTCCCACTGGACCCACAGGTCAGATTTGACATGGTCAACCGCCCCTGTTGACTGCTGACATCAGCATTACGTCAAGATGACATCACCCTGTACTGTTCTGGATAATGTTTGATTTAAATAATTAAATAAAATCTAGAAAATGTTTAAATATTTTAAAATTCATAGAAAATAAACGGTAGCTCAGATCGAAAAACTTTATACATGAAAGTTGCTCAGAACAACGAGACGAATCCAATCATGCTATCTGTTTCTGTGTCGGGACCCTCTACGGAGGTGAACCCGCAACTTGTAGCCTGTTTCTGGTAGATGAATAGTGCATATATACCGGTTAATAATTCCAACTTAAATCCTAAGATAACTAATATGACTTAGACATGTTTTTAGGAAACCCTGCACTGCATGTTAGCATAGCATGCTCTGTGTTGCATATGTTTGCCATGTATTTATCTGTTTCCTCCCCCTCTTCTCTCTTGGTAGACCCCGCTACAGACGCAGTTCCCGAGACTGACGCAGCTCAGGAGCCCGACGACACCGTTGACGACCTTGCCTTTGCCGCCGAGCAACCAGGCAAGCACCCCCCCTTTTGAGCATGCCTATATCGCCGATTCTCTTCTCTCTTGTGCTTGCATTAGAATTGCTGCTGGTACTGCTTTACCTATTCTGATGCATAGCCTGTTTATTGTAACCTGCTATTGAAACCTTACCTGCTTATCCTAAATTGTTTAGTATAGGCTGGGTAGAGACCTACCAGAGACCCCACTTGTCCCCAGTTGCCCCGCTGGATTATCAGATGACTCGATCAACGGGATCGACAGCCAGACCCCGGCACTGCACAACACCCCCCCTTAGTTGTACGACACTGCAGCGTTACCATCGAGTGCCGAGGGTGATACCTCGTATAGCACTCCTGATGTTAACTCTGTAGAGTAGCTATTTGGTCGTGGTCATCGAGGGTGATTCCTCCTTCTCCACTTCCGATACGACCCTGTCGTGCAACACTTCAATTGTGAACCTCGAGGGTGATTCCTCCTAAGTTCACCTTGATGGTTACATCTAGTGGGCATCCGTCGAGGGTGATACCTCGGATTCCCCAGATGTTATGGACACACGGTTACTGTGACTTTACCCCTTAACCTTGTTAGAAATGGGTCAGCCCCGAGGGGGACCCGAGGGAGTTACTTTTACTGCATGACTGGAGGGACAGGCGGTACCACCCAGTAGAGGTGGACCTGAGTTCCCGACAGTCTTTTGCGAGACGGGTTGACCTGGACGGTGCCCGAGTGATGAATACAAGGCGTGGCCGGGCATTCTTGGCCCTTGCCGCAAGTCCTTCAGATGGGGCGAGGGGGTCACATCGATCGTGAGTCTCTGCTCGTTACCGCACTTCCAATACAGTAATGATTTGGATATGTGATCTGAGTGGGCATTTGGCCCGATAGCACTAACCATCACGCGGGAATAGTTATGGGCACTCTGCATCGTATGCATCAGCCGAAAGCTCTGTCAGATGTCTAGTTCAGCACGGCGGCCGGGTCGGATCGTGCCGTTGGCGCTCGTATCCACCCTGCTCGCAATGACCTGGAGTGCACAGGGCGACGGCCCAAGACCCCTGAGCGCTTAGGATATAGACCGACGGGGACCTCTCTGCCGAGCTTTAGGTAGGGCTGCGGTGTGTCATTTGGCCGAGGCCGGGCATGACCCAGAAAAGTGTGTCCGGCCGGAGTTAAGCGAGCGTGGTGGGTAAGTTGGTGCACCCCTGCAGGGAAGAACTAATCTATGCATAGTCGGATCCTCGGTAACGGACACTCGGAGTTGTATCCCGATCAATACAACTGGAACATGATGTTGAGATGAGAAATGGATACTAGGGCTCTGGGATTGCTTTCTCGCAGGTAGTCGAGAAAGGGTCTCTGACCAAGGTTGATACTGATTACTGCTACTACTTTATACTATACTAATCTACACTCTTCTAATGCTGCAAGACCTCTGAAGATGCTAGTCTTCGATAGGACTAGGCTTTCCCTCTATTCTGGCACTTCTGCAGCCCAATCCACATATACAGCCTTCCTTTGATAATGTTGCATATGTAGTGTAGAGCCTTGCTTGCTGAGTACTTCGGATGAGTACTCACGGTTGCTTTGCTTTCTTTTTTTCCCATATCCGTTTGATGCGACCAGATGACGGAGCCCCGGAGCCAGCTGCCCCTACTGACGACTACTACTACCACCCCGAGAGTGGTTGCTACTACGAGCTTGCCGACGACCAGGAGTAGTATTGGAGGGTCCCAGGCAGGAGGCCTGCGCCTTTCGATCGTAGCTTTTGTTTTGCCCCGCCTTTCTAAAGGCTTGTCTGTTTCTGTTTCATATCTGTACTCAGATATCTGATGCTTCAGCTGATGCTTGTATGCGAGCTTATGTATTCGAGCCCTCGAGGCCCCTGGCTTGTAATATAGAGCTTGTATTATTTTAATTTGTGACTAGAGTTGTGTTGTGATTCCTTCAAGTGAGTCCTTACGGTTGATCGTGTGCATTTGCGTGTATGATTAGTGCACGATTAAGCCAGGGGCGTCACAGAGATCGACGATTCCAAGTTCTTTTACCCCGCTCAGCGCAGAGCTTGGAGAGCAGAGCACTCGGGTGCGATGGGTTGATTGATTCCATAGTAGGTTTCTGAGTTCATCAGGTGTGCTCGTGCCTGAAATGCTTAATATATCTCGTATTCATAGAAATATGGATTGACCGCTGTGGTCTTTTGAACTGAACTTCGTTGCCTTCCCACGCTAATATAGGGCTTTGAAGCATAAAAATCTGCTGCAATCTAGTTTTTTCACAAAGGCTAGTTGAGGCTCGTTCGTGTGGAGAATCTCTCTCCTTACTCAGGATTTCTTTATCTTCGAGGCGAGGCATATTCATATGTCGAAGAAGGGGGAAGTGTCTCCATTTACGCTCATAGAACCCGGAAAAAAGAATATACCGTCGTTTAAGGACCAAGGATGCGATGTGATAAGCGTAGGTCGGAACTAATATCTGAGATTTTATGGATTTCCTATACTATACCTATTTCTATTTGTTACACTATTTCCGTTATGTAAGCCCACTTAGCTCAGAGGTTAGAGCATTGCATTTTTAATGCGAGGGTCATCGGTTCAAATCATCAAGTGGGTAAGGTAGGCAAACCACTTAAGCTTTGCCTTAGACTGATGGAACAAAGCTAAGAAGTAGGCTGAATGGAAAAAGGAAAGGGACAAGGGCGGTCATCGCTTGGCTTTTCTTTTGCTGCTTCTCTATTCTACATAGACCCGGCAATCTCGACAACACGAATTTCCCATTCAACGTTCAGCTTCGCTCCACTGTTAGATAGGCAATTCAATAGTCGGCCTTAGTGATCCAACGGTGCCGACTGGAAGGGTCGTCGCTCAACGGATAAAAGTTACTCTAGGGATAACAGGCTGATCTTCCCCAAGAGTCCACATCGACAGGAAGGTTTGGCACCTCGATGTCGGCTCTTTGCCACCTGGAGCTGTAGGTGGTTCCAAGGGTTGGGCTGTTCGCCCATTAATGCGGTACGTGAGCTGGGTTCAGAATGTCGTGAGACAGTTTGGTCCTGAAGACTGGCTTCTTCGACCTTCCACCCGATCCTGGGAATGACTCTCCCCTCTCTCCCTTAACATATCGAAGGCCTCTTATCCGTCAACCGCACCTGCTATCCCCTCGGCCTTCTTCCTTTTCGATGAAAAACAAATCGACATCTCAATCTCCGAAAGCGTTTTCATTACCCACTTCTACGGCCACGTTGAAGGAGCCCATATTCCACCAGCCTCACGGCGGACCGGGGTCTCCTCCCCAGCCGAAGGTGCCGCTGGCGGTGCCGGCGGCTAAGAGGCGGAGGCTCCTCGAGCCCGCTCAGTACGCTCTTGCTATCTTTGCAGCGTTGTTGTCTTTGAGGCGTTTGTTGGGCTCTAATTCTGTCCTTTGCAGGGAGGTCGCGACCTCTGAGGCTCTAGCCTCTGATACTATAGAGACGGCCGGGCTGGGGCCGCTTAGCGATCATCAGGCCGTTCCGCCAGAGATCGTCCACCTCATCATCGGTAAGTCTTTCCGTGACTATTCTTTCTTTTGAGCCCCCAAGGACGACACTTTGGATGGCGTGGTCAAGCTGCTGGCGCGGGCTCCTACTCAACTTCTCGACTGGTAATACTCTGCGGCGTATGAGGGCACCATGAGGGTGTTGGCAGGCGTGAGGTCGCAGCTCCCTGATGTTGACTTAGGCCCGATCGTTCATGGCTCATCTGGGCGCCCTGTTCCGGAGCGCTCCCCAGTGGAGGTCGGAGCAGAGGCCGAATATGTCGTGGACGCGTGCAAGCTGGATAAGATAATTAAGTGGTGTGCCGCTGAGGACGATGATATGTAGAACTCGTGTTTGTTTGAAACAGTGTGACTGTAGTATATGTATCTTGATACATATGTTTTTTTTTATGTTTTCTCTTGCCTGTGTTGGACAACATCCAGGTTATGTGTCGAGAAGTGCATCCCCGTTGCGCCGGGAGTGTCAACATGTTTGCAGGAGGCCCCTATTTGAGCCCGCCAATCACGGAACGATCGTAAATCGCTGCAGGCCTTTTGGCTAGGGTAGGATTCTCGGTTGGTTATGGGTGTTGTGGAACTCAAGGCAAAAGAGAGAAGGGTGGTCATAAGCCTAACCACACGGGAAACCTTCTTGTTAGGAAGGCTCGGGTGTGGGTTGTACTGCGATACATCCCCCAAGCAAGATTTGAGTGGCTGTTGGATACAACTCATATGGGGTCGGGCGGTACGACAAAGATGCAACCCCCGAATCCATATCATAGAAGGATCTTTACACTCCCCTTGAATCTCAACACGGCGTGATCAATACAAGGTGCTTTATAGTACCATGGAGCATGGATAAAAAGTTTGATTTGATTATGGTGCTAAGGTGTATTTATAACGCCATCACATCAATGTTTTATATGACGAGTCAGAGAGTAGTAAAAGCATTGACTTTATTGTTGATAATTTGTTCATAAAACAAATCTAATGTTTTGAATGTAAACAATGAGGAGAGAAAAATCAACATAGTCTATTTTTGTTGTCGTGGGTGATGTCCCTTGATTTGTGGTGTTGCTTCCGGCCTCTCAGCCCCGCGCTCCTTCCTCGTGCCAATTGGAGCATGAGGGGTCCGTCGGTGGCTCCTTGGCAGTTGTGGTCGTGTCGCCATCCTTCTGTTTCTTGAACTGCTTAGAGGAGATTGATGTCGCTTGAACTACGTCGGCATTTCCCCAAAGAGGAAGGGATGATGCAGAACAACTACGGTAGGTATTTCCCTCAGTTATGAAACCAAGGTATCAATCCAGTAGGAGAACCAAGCAACACTATGTAAATGGTACCTGCACACAAAGAACAAATACTTGCAACCCGACGATTATGAGGGGTTGTCAATCCCTCTACGGGTAACGGCGCTAGAAATTGTCAAGTTGACGGGATAAAAAATTGTGATAGATTGGATAAATAGATCTCAATAAAACGCGAAATAAAATAAGTGATAAAAAAGTGCAGCAAGGTATTTTTGGGTTTTTGGAATAATAGATCTGAAAACAAAAGCGAATAAAAATAGATCTCAAAGCAAATATGATAAAGAATAGACCCGGGGGCCGTAGATTTCACTAGTGGCTTCTCTCAAGAAAATAGCACACGGTGGGTAAACAAATTACTGTTGGGCAATTGATAGAAGATCGAATAATTATGATGATATCCAAGGCAATGATCATTATATAGGCATCATGTCCAAGATTAGTAGACCGACTCCTGCCTGCATCTCTACTATTACTCCACACATTGACTGCTATCCATCATGCATCTAGTGTATTAAGTCCATGGAGAAACGGAGCAATGCAATAAGAACGATGACATGATGTAGACAAGATCTATTCATGTAGGAATATCCCCCATCTTGTTATCCTTAATAGCAATGATACATGCGTGTCTTGCTGCCCCTTCTATCACTGGGAAAGAACACCGCACGATCGAACCCATCACAAAGCACCTCTTCCCATGGCAAGAAAAATTGATCTAGTTGGCCTAACTAAACCAAAGATTCGAAGAAGAAATACGAGGCTATAAGTAATCATGCATATAAGAGATCAAAGAAGACTCAAATAATATTCATGGATATAGATCTGATCATAAACTCAAAATTCATCGGATCCCAACAAACACACCACAAAAAGAGTTACATCAAATAGATCTCCAAGAGACCATTGTATTGAGAATCAAAAAGAGAAAAGAAGCCATCTAGCTACTACCTACGGACCCATAGGTCTATGATGAACTACTCACGCATCATCAGAGAGGCAATAATGAGGATGATGAACCCCTCCGTGATGGTGTCTAGATTGGATCTCGTGGTTCTAGAACTTGCGGTGGCTGGAATTGTGTTACGTTGACTCCCCTGTGGTTTTTGGAATATTGGGGTATTTATAGGGCGAAGAGGCGGTGCGGGAGGCCACCGAGGGGAGCACAACCCCCCAGGGCGCGCCTGGGCTCCTGGGCGTGCCCTGGTGGGTTGTGCCCACCTCGGGCCTCCCCTGTGGTACTTCTTTGGCCCATGTTGTGTCTTCTGGTCCAAAATAATTCTCCAAAAAGTTTTGCTGCGTTTGGACTCTGTTTGGTACTGATATTCTGTGAAGTAAAAAACAAGCAAAAAATAGCAACTGGCACTGGGCACTATGTCAATAGGTTAGTCCCAAAAAATTATATAAAGTTGCTATAAAATAATTGTAAAACATCCAAGAATGATAATATAACAGCATGGAACAATCAAAAATTATAGATACGTTGGAGACGTATCAGAGACCTCTGTGCACTCATGTTCGTCTTCTAGGAGGTCGGCCTCTGCCTGCTCTAGGTGGGTGACCTCTGCTATGTGCATGGTTTTGGTGTCGCTGGAGATGGTGATTACCCCATTTGGACTGGGCATCTGTAGCTTCATGTAGGCGTAGCATGGGATGGCCATAAACTTGATGAATGCGGGTTGTCCTAGTAGTCACTAGTGGAAAAACGGCTAGCCACAAGTTTCGTTGGTGGCACGCAATTTTCCATCAACGCTAGCACTAGTTTTTTTTAAATAGTGCTGGCGTCGGCTTAAATCACACGTCATCGCTATGAGCTCATTGCTGGCATAGGAATTTTAGGCAACACCACTTGTATGTGGGTCCCAACTTTCTACCCTGGCTTAACCTAGTGTTGATGTCACAAAAGTGTCCTACGCCAGCACTAACCCTTATAGCTATGGCGTGGCAGAGTAAGTTAGGCCAGCAGTTTATTTTGCGGGTCCACCTTAGTTGGTCCACTTTTGGGCCAGCATAACACCAGCGTGAGTAATAGCGGCATGCCAGGGATATACATAATTGTAATGGCGTTAAGTAATTTGGGCACGCCGGTAATTACGTCGCAGCACTATTCACATTTGACCTTCCATCCATTTAGACATTTTCCTTGTTCTTCTTCCTCCCTCTTCCTCTTCCTCCTCCTCCTCTCTCTTCTCTTCTTCTTGAGAAAAAGACCAAATTCTTTCTCATGATTCTTAATTAGACAGTTAGATCTAGCTAGGTGATGCATTAATTAAGCTTGCTAGCCTCCACAAACTCACTCCCTAAGCTAGGTCTCTCCTCCACCCACTCAAGCAAACACTTGCATTAAATTTTCCACCACACTCCATTAATGGTGCCTCCAACTTATGTATGGTTGGTCGGCCCCCCTCTCCCGCCCCTTTGATGAGGTAAAATAGACTGAACTTCTCGTTAATATATGATGCATGCACATATAATGGATATGTGATGGATGTGTGTGTGATTAATTGCTAGCTATAGAAATTGCATTGCTCATGAATTGTCTCGCGCTATGTTTCATTTTGCATGCAATGTCTAGAGAGTTGCCAATGTTTTGGAGAAACCTTGATTCATTTACATTTCGTCAAATTTCTGGCACTCAATATGTCCCTTTTTTAGCAAAGGCCATGCTGAATTTTTTTATGCCGTCATTGGTAATATATGTAATTATTGTTGTACTTATACCCTTTGCAGTGCTACTTGATCTATCGAAAGATTCAATATGGATCGAAGTGTGAAGGGCTTTATCAATTTTGCGGTGGCAAATATGATACAAAAGGATGAAGTGTCAATATTATGTCCATGTTCGACATGCGAAAATGAAGTTTTGCACAACCTATTCAAAGGCAGCGTGTTGGCGCACTTGCTCCATCATGGTTTCGTTGCAGGTTGTACATGGTGGACAAAGCATGGTGAGGAGGATGTTAGCGATGATGAAGGAGGAAACAATGAAGCGGAAAACCTCTTTCGATGAAGCGGAGCCTCCAGAAGGAGGAAACAATGAACATGCGCATGGAGGAGAAAATGATGAGATGCCACCCAAACATGAAGAGGATCATGAGACTGTCACGCAGGATATGTCGTTGGCTACAATGCTGCAAGATCCTCATGTCAAAGATCTGCTTCGGAAGAAGATGACAAACTGAGAGAGCTTTTATTAAATAGGCTCTAAAGTTGGCGCAATTGGAATTAGACGTGAAAACTCCACTGTATGATGGTTGTGATCTCGAGCACACCTGCCTGCACATCACGCTCAAACTTCTAGACATCAAGGCACGATTCAAGAGCATGGATGCAAGTCTGGATGCTACATTGGAATATTTACACAAAGTTTTGCCCAAGGGGAATTTGTTGCCTTGTAGTGTCGATGAGGCGAAGAAGATCATGTGCCCACTTGATGTGCCACATGTAAGATATCACGCATGCATAAATGATTGCATCTTATATCGCAATGAGCATGAGAACAAAATAGAGTGTCCAACTTGAAATGAACCCCGATACAAGCCTGGAAAGAAGGAACCTCGAAAGGTTGTATGGTACCTTCCACTGATTCCTCGCTTGTAGCATTATTTCGTTGACCCGAAGGAAGCAAAGAACATGATTTGGCATAATACTAGAACATTTAAAAATGATGGCATTCTGAGACATGTTGCAGATGGTTGTCAGTGGAAAGCACTGGACAGTTTAGAACCAGAATTCACAATAGAACCAAGAAACCCTAGGTTGGGTGTCAGTAGTGATGGACTAAATGCATTTGGTAACCAGAGTAGCACACATAGTACATGACCCATGTTTGTATGGATGTACAACCTCCCGCCCTGGCTCTGCATGAAATAGAAGTACATACACATGGTTATGCTAATTCAAGGGCCAATCCAACCTAGCAATGCAATCAACACACTTGAGTTGTTCAAGGAGGTGTTAGAAATATTATGGAAGCCTGAAGGGGTCAAAACCTGGGACGCTAGCACGGGAAATTATTTTCACATGAGAGCAGCATTGCTCATGACCGTTCATGACTATTTGGGTTACGGATATATCTCCGAACAGGCGTGCCATGGACACTGCGGATGTGTTAAATATATGGATAACACATCTTTTCGGTAGCTATCAAAAAAGGGTAGCAGAAAACATTGTTCATGGGCCATAGAAGGTTGCTTGACAAAGAGGACGAGTGGAGAACTCGTGTAGATTTGTTCAACAACACAGATGAGACCCGAGGGCTGGGACGTAAGAGGGCTGGAGCAAAAATCCTAGAAATATTAATGAATTTGAAATATTGCCCTAAGCCAGGAAAGAAAAGAAAGAATTCCTCTAAGAACATGTTGCTAAAAGTATGGAAAAGGAAGTTTGTTTTCTGGGGCTTGAAGTATTGGGGACTACTCAGTACGCCTCATTCTCTTGATATGATGCATATCACAAGAAATGTGTGCGAGAGTTTGCTTGGCACACTATTTGACATACCAGAAAAGAGTAAAGATGGTCCGAGGGCGAGACAAGACTTGAAAGATATCGGTATTAGGGAAGAGCTTAAACCCTCATCCCTTAAAACCAAGGAGACAGTTAAGGGGGAAAAGTCATAGCCAACGAGTCATACAAGGGCAAAACTATGTCCAGAACCAAAGATGATTATTGCCCCCCCCCCCAACTTGCTTCACTCTCGACGAGGATGAGCTTTCTCAAGTTTTCAACTGCCTCAACGGCATGAAAGTTCCTTCCGGTTACTCGGGGCTCATACGCAGGTATCTTGACTCGAAAAAGGAAAGGTTTAGCAACATGAAGTCCCATGACTGTCATGTGATGATGACACAATTACTTCCGGTAGCTCTCAGAGGATAATGGACGATCACGTCCGCAACACACTTATTGACTTGTGCAACTTTTTTGACGTTGTGTCTCCAAAGTCGATCAGTGTGCGGCATCTGACACGACTACAAGAGGAGACCATTTCAATACTATGTGAGCTTGAGATATATTTCCCACCATCATTCTTTGATGTCATGGTCCATCTGCTAGTTCATATTGTTTCAGAGGTTAAAGACCTTGGACCGACATTCTTGCATACCATGTTCCCGCTTGAACGGATGAGTGGAACTATGAAGGGATACGTTCGTAACAAAGCCCGTCCGGATGGAAGCATCCTCCAGGCCTATCTAACGGAGGAGTGTATATCATTCTGCAAGAATGTTATAGATGATGATCAGTCTCTTGGTTTGCCCTTGAAGAAGCATGCTGATAGGCTCGAAAGAGTAGGTCACTCACAGTTGAAGTGTGATTTAAATGTGGATATACAAAACCGCAGAGACGACTTCGACAGAGCTCACACAGTAGTGTTACAACACGCAGATATAATCAGTCCTTGGCAGAAGACTCACAAGGACACCATAAGGAGAGAGCACGCAATGGTAGGGAGGCAGAGGACTGAGGCCCAGATCATTAGACAGCACAACTCCAAATTTGTGGCTTGGTTCAAAGAGCGAATTCAGGACAAACCACTGCCAACTGGTATGGCCAATGCAAATCTCATCTATGCATTAGCAATAGGCCCCGCATGCACTGTCGCCACTTACCAATCATATGATATAAATGGATACACATTCTATACTGACGCAAAGGACAAGAAGTGTGATTACTAGAACTCGAGTGTGACGATGATGCAGTTGACCGAAAGTGAAAATAATAGATACTACGGAAGGATCGAAGAGATATGGGAACTTGAGTACTGCGAAGATTACACAGTGCCACTTTTCCGGGTCAGATGGGCGAAGAACGTCGAGAATGAAGAACGTGGTTTCATTACCATGTCTCTGCCCGAAGCACAACCTGTTGGTGCAAAGGGGGTGAAAGGAATCACCGCCAAATATGAGCCTTGGGTATTCGCTAAGGACGTGTCACAATGATTCTACTTAACTGACCCTACAAAGTCGAGTCGTGTTGTCGTCCGGAGAGGCAAAAGGAGAATCGTCGGGATGGAGGGAGTCGCCAATGAGGATGATGATAGCCTACAAGTGCACAGGGTTTGGTTGTAGCCTTTTCGAAGTAAGAGTATCGATCCCACAGGGAGCACAGGAATTAGGCTTTTGCCTCTTGTAAAGAATTATTTAGCTTTGTGCCTGAAGATAATTGTAGACTTGAAGCAGAGTGAGGGCGGATTAAAATAAGGATTGAGCAAAATGGCGACGTGTAACTAAATAGCATGAAAATAAAATAAAGGCAAGGACAATAAAGAACTATGAAACAACAGAATTAAAAAGGCGTTCTCAAGGAATCTGGAATCCCCATTGGTATGTTTCTAGTACTAATATGCATAAGCATAGCATGGAATGGATACTTGAGCCACTGTTGATGATTATGCTAGGAGGAGCCGGGTACAGAACACGTTCCACTCATGGTAGACTTCGTGCCATGCACGCCACCGTCATAGCCTCCCCCAGAGGGTTACACCTCATGACAATTAAGGGTTTACCCCATGGACGCGGCCTCACTAAGGGTTCTCTATGATCCCCGGTCACTTGTAAAGATTAGGAGCAGTAGGCTTTTACTGTCACCTCGAATTACCTCCACATCTTAAACCTATGCAAAGATAGTGATATTCTTCATGGCCTACAAAGGCACAAATGCTGAGTGGGCCCCCTTCACAACATTCATGAAGTTATTAAACTAAGCATTCAACTGGAGATCTCATGTCCACATTATACGTTTCAGATCCTACACATACCGACGTTCATCCATATCCCCGAGAACTAGGGGTTTACTCACATAAGAACAACAAGCATCATGAGGATGGTAATGGGATACATGGACGAGTGATTGAACCGATACACCGAAGGATCCACTAGGGTTCTTGATGTTGCAGATGATAAGGATATGGATATTGATGATGATGATGATGATGATGATGATGGAGATGGTGGTGATGTAGATGTTGATGATGATGTCATTCCTCCTGTGGTGAGAGGAATCCCCCTCTTCTCCCGGTCGATCCTCCCTCCGGATGGGATCCGGAGGCTAGGGTTCTGCCTTCTGGATGAGTCTTTGGAGTCTTTGTTCGTCCCCCCTATGATCCGTTTCCACGAGGTGAAAATAGCTGATCCCCTGGAGGCGGCGGCGCGCCAAACGACCGCTCATGCGAGCGCGCGCAGTCACATGGAACGCCGCCATTCGCCCTGGAGGCGCAACAACGGCTGTTTCTTTGGCCTTATTCCTTGATTTTTCTATAGAATGTGTTTATCACCTTTAATATGTGATTCCACTGCCATATTTGGGTGGTTTCTCCATAAAATGGATATTGCTCCAAAAGACGTAACCTAAAGGATTATCAACAAAAAAGAAGTGCGTGAATGTGGTAAAATTCCACAAAGCCCACCTTGTAGGCACAAAATATAAGGGAAAAACATCACATAAATTGGACTCGTCAGATGACTATGATCAATTTGGTGTGGACCCAATAGAAGAGGAGATGTATGAAGACGAAGACTACACCACCAGAAGGAGCAGAACTATGTTGCCTACGACAGGACGTCCCTTCTTCAGAAAGAGTCATTGCGCGGGCTAGAAGTATCCAAGCAAGATTAAGAAGACTCAAACCGTCGTTGAGAGGATTGCCAAACGATGTCGTACTACTTGATTTGTGTACTTCATTTATGTGTACCCCCTAAATTGTGTACTTCGAATATTAATTAATCGTACCATATTTATGTACTCTGAACCAAGAAAAGAATTTGTATCATTATAAATATCTGTAATATGCATGTCGTCGCTCAAAACGCCATCTACAAATATGTAGGGGACTCTAATTAAAAAAAATTACTGCTGGGGTTGGCCAAGTCATCCGCGTCAGCACTAACAACCAACCAGCACTTAGCGCTATTGGGAAAAGAAGAACTCATTTTCAGCACCCTCCCCCCATCTCACGCCGCCGACGGACACTTCGCCGCCGCCCTCGCCCCCGCCCTACCCCTCGCCGCTCGCCCCGCCGTGGCCCCGCCTTGGCTCCGCTGTCGCCCCATCGTGCCCCCCACCTTGCCACCGTCATTCCCCCCGCCCCGCCTTGCCACTATTATTCCCCCCGCCTCGCCTTGCCACCGCCATTCCTCCCGCCCCGCCTTGCCCCTCGGCGACCTAGCTCATCGCGTCCAGCCACTCACTCCCTCTGTCGTCGTCCCTCTCAATCCGGACGGTATAGGACCTCCCTCTGCCAGTTTATTTTCATGTAGATTTGTTCTAGTGTGCATATTATTGTGATGAAATGCACACATTATGTGTACTTGTGAATTGATGAAATGCATTACATGTGTAAAAATGTGTTTATTGTGAATTACATATATGTGATAATTGTGAATTGATCGACTTTTTAGGTGTGTGCTTGTTTTAGCCAATGCAACATTGCATTGACAGCTCACGAAAGTGTCTCATGCTATGTTCCTTTTTGCAGGGAATGTCTATAGAGTTGCCAATGTTTTGGTGAAACATAGATTCAGTTACGTTTTGTCAAATTTCTGGCACTCAATATGTCCCTTTTTTAGCAAAGGTCATGCCGATTTTTTCTATTGATTTTAATTATATGAACGCAACACAAAATGGAACAGTCCCTACTGTTTCGACACTGGGGGTATGTGCGACAATCCTCACCTTGACAACAATAAATGCTTCTCCCTCACGCTTAAAAGTGACTACAAATATTATACGGTAATCAGTTTTAATATTTGCTGACACATATTTCCTTCTCAGACATGTATTATATAAGGTTTTTGCTTCAAAGTGTAATTTCTGTTTTTTTTATATTTCGACTAGTGTATCCCTTGCTATGCAAGACCTTTTGTGCTAGAGAAGTTTTTTGTCCGCGACATGGAAGAGGTGACTGAGATGACTACTTATCTCAAGATGAAAGATGGTTTCATTTTCAAATCTACGATCTATAATGAGGTAGATGACACATATTTTTGTTGTGCTAATTGGAGAGGATTGGACAAAGCTTATGGATTTGAGCCCGGTATGATAATAACATTTGATATCGGCATCTATTCTCAAAAAGATGAGGACATATGGGTCGCTTTAGACGTGATTCCAGTTCTTCCTCTGTGTAAGTTTCGTAAACAAACTTGTTAAATAACCTTTAAATTCTAGTTCCCCCATAACTTATCTTGTTTATATAAAATTGACAGCTTATTTTCTATCTCCAAGAAACATACGAAATTTAGTAGACGACACCTATTACACTGCTCGCAGTACGCTTACTTGGGAGGAAAAGAGGTACCTCGTGTCCTTTGTTGCTGATATTGAGTCGCTTAAGAGCACTTACGGAGCTGGTCCAAATGATGCACCATACCTGCCACTAGTGCATACCTTGAACAAGAACAACATTTCTAGAAAATGCATGGTAAAATTTTGATCGTGACTAGTATGTCTTTTTCATATACATTCTTATTTCAACTCATAGTATGTGTTACTATTCCTTACTATGTTACTATTATGTTCAAGAACAGAAGCTCCCTAGATGTGTTATACCCCACGTGATAGATGACTACCAGGCTGGTGAGATGATCATTATTTCCGACGACAATAACTATTTCAGAGGTACATACTCGATTGCACCACGACGAGATGGATGGCTCAAAATTAATGAATGGAGCCAACTACTGAGTGAGTGCAAGTTAAAGATTGAAGATCGGTGGATCTCTGTGCTACACCATGGAGATGTAGCGGTTTTCCTATTCTTCAAAATTGTTTCTAAAGGAGAGGAGTACTGTGCTAGTAGTTACGATGGTTGGTAAGTATATATGTACCACTAGCTAGCTAGCTAGGATAACTACTGAATGTGTAATATGCATATGCATGGTTTAGTTTAGTGGATGTTTAATTAGTCATGATCGGTAAGAACTAGCTAGTGGCTAGTGTGTTGTTAATGTATGCATGCGAAGAAACAATAACGCCCGTGAAAATTTACCTTATTACTGGCGTTAGAACATATCACACGCCATAGCTATGTGTGATATTTCCGTCGTGCAATTATATCCAACGCCATAGGTATCTAAAATAGTGTTGACGTGGGCGCCAACGCCATCACTAAATTTTAACAATGGCGCGATATTGGTGCCGTCGGGCGTCCACTCTAGCAAGACCGTTTTTGCCACGCCATAGCTAGGCTTTTCTGCACTAGTTAGTGTGTGGTATCCTCCTTTGAATGGGACCACCTCAAAGCTTAGTTTTTCGGTGCGAAAGTTTTCTTCCGTGTCAAAGATGACCTCCAGCATGACCTGACCGAGTGGTTCGGCCTTCTTCCCGGGAACTATGTCGTGGAAGTGTGTTGGTGAAGGTCGCGGGCCGGTTATGGTGAGCCCCATTTTTTGCATCATTGCACCATACATAATGTTGAGGCCGTACCCGCCGTCCATGAGTACCTTTGATAGTTGGCAGCCTTCGATGATGGGGTCAACGAAGAGTGAGTTCTTCCCTGGGTTGGGTATATAATCCGGGTGGTCATTGAGCCCGAATGAAATGGTGTGGTTCGACCAATCAAGGAGTTGGGGGCCTCCAGGGACGAGTGCATAGACCTCCTGCAACATCTGTTTCTGAGCTCGTCTTGACTCCAAACCTCAGAAGATCATGTTCACCGTATGTGCCTCTGTGTTCTCCCTTCGGCGGCCTCTTGTGTTTTGCAGGGAGGTCGCCTGCGAGCGGCAGTCACCTTCGACGCCTAAGTAGTTTCCTTACTTAGCGCTCTTCTCCTGGGTGAGCTGCTCGTTGCGGTGGCACTCGTGTGTTGAGTGCAGCGCCTTGTAGGCCCCATGGCTGTGGTACTTGCAGGGGCCGCTCATGATGGCTTCGTAGGAGCGGGACGCATGCCTTGGCCTGCACCCGTACTTACTCCTTTTGTCGCTCCGTTTGGCGGCCTCTTGTGTGGCGGTCGACGTCTGCATCCGCTTCTTCCGCTTGCGGTTGTGGCCACGGGTGGCGTGACCTCCACTGCCACGTGCGTCTGCCGGCACTGTTGTCCGCTTGTTGCGGTGACCTGCGCGGGCAGTCTCTTCGCCTGTGGCAAAGATGCTTGCGACCTGCATGAGGGCTGCCATATCGGGTAGCTTTCCCTCTGCCCTTTTTCTTCCGATCTTGTGCCTCAAGATGGGGTCTAATACTCCACTGATGAATGCTTCGATGGTCATCTCGTCGGAAATGTTTGGTATTGTGTTCTTCTTCTTGAGCCAACGGGCGATGTAATCATGGACTGGTTCGTGTTCTCCTTGTATTATATTGTGGAGGTCCATGGTGTTTCCTGGCCGGTGGTACGTGCCTTCGAAGTTCTGGAGGAACTCATGCTCGAAATCTGCCAAACTATGAATGGAGTTCGGCGGGAGCCCGTTGAGCCATGAACGCGTAGATCCTGATATGCATAGTGGGGAAGGGCGTTGCCAATGTCGTCGTGTGCAAGTTCTACGGATATCAAGTAATTGATGAGCCAGAGGTCGGGTTTCATGTCGCTCGAATACTTTTCGACCCTGCACATAATGAATGGTTGATGACCTCATAGCCGAAGCACACGGGTGTGATGCATGAAGTTAGTCGGGGTATTGGAGCTTTGTATTCTGGCCCATAGCATTCCATAGCTTGGTCCCGAAGGTGGTCGCGAAGATCTGGTCGTAAACCAAGGATGTCACGGATGGACCCTTCCTGTTTCCTCGTCTTCATGGCTTGTATTCTATGAGGGAGGTCATTGGTGTCTAGCGTCACATCATGCTCCTCGGTGCTATCCGGCTTCTGAGCTTCTGGTGCCGACCTCTCGTGGAGCGGTGCTAGGATGCTCTGTGCATCATTCATTTGCTTATCCTGGAGTTCGGTTGTCCTGTGTACAACTTTGCTGATGTCTGCCAGGATTCCAGGGTCTGCATGCGCGACTTTCAGCCTGTCGGCCAGCGTGACCGCTTCCTGGATACTCTGGGTTGGTGTTGGGAGCTCTGTTGACTCGTATTCTTTCGGGGGTCCTTCGTCTTCTCCAAGTCATCGGCCTCCATATTGCTTTGGTGACCTGTGCGGCGTACTCACTCTGTGAGGCGCCGGGCACTGTTGACCGTTGCATTTCTTAGCCATGTGGCTGCCTTTGCCAGTGCGTATCGTGCAGCCCTCGGGGTGAGGATTTCTCGGAGCTCGTCCTCCGAAGACTTTGGTGTGGGCGGGCTGCCTGTTGGGGCAGTTGAGTTTTGAAGTTCTGCACCCTTTTCTAGCGTCCTTGTTGTGGTCGTCGAGTGCGATGTGTTATCACTTGCCTCGGCCTCTACTTCCACGAACATCACTTTGTGCAACGAGATCGGTTGCAGAACGTATTCTTCAACCTCGTCTTTTGTTCCTTGCATGGTATCGGGTTCCGAGGTGTCCTTCTGCTGTTCATCGTAGCTCCTGCGTCCTGGAGATCTGCCTTTGGTTGGTGCGGCCGTGGCACTACCAGCCTCGTCCTCCTTTGGTGAGGTCGGTTCGCTGTTCGTGTCATCGTGATCAGACAGCGATAGTAGATCTGCCGTGTCAACACTGCAATCTGAGATTGTTTCGTCGAGGAAACAATCTTTTGGTGCGTGGTCGATGTGGCAGTTGTCGCAAACCATGGCGACGAGCTGCGTGTTCTTCTGAAGTTGGCGGTGAAGTCTGTGTTGATGTGCAACCCCCGCGTTCCCGAGTCCGAACAGGAAGGGACCGGTGAGGCCGACAATGGAGGTCGTCGGGGCTAGAACCCCGTTCTGCATCCCGTATTGGATGGGTGGCAGACACAATCGAAGATCGCCGTGGGAGTTGGTGATGAAGGCGACGTTGCTGACGTAGATGGTACGTGTGGAGCGAGCCGGTGGGTTGATGTCAACCCGGCCTGCTCCATCAGCGACGAACGTCAGGGAGCCAAAGGTTAGGCTCTTTCCCGGCGGTAGGCGCAAGAAGCAGATGAAGATCCGATCCGGCCTTCTCGGCCTTCGTGTTTCTAGGGTGGTTCAACCTTTTCCTTTTCCCTTTTCCTTTGGGCTTGGATTCTTGTTGTGTTGCGGAGCTGCCATATGGGTGCGTCTATGCTAGGGCTATGTATCGCCTACGCCGAGGCATACTTCCGGCTCGCCTCTGGCGCGGAGCTACTGGGTCGGCCCAGTATACATGTGTGTTTTTCTATGTGGTTTCGTTATCATTTTTTTATTGTTTGCTATTTGTTGTGGTTTTCTTCATTTTTTTTCTTTTTCTTTAGTTTTCTTTGTTTATTTCTTCTATTTTCTTTTTTCCATTTTTATTCTTTTTAACATATGCCAACATTTTTTACATACGGTACATTTATTGTATACATCAGGAACTTTTTTTATACATGTTTTCCATTTTCCAACTACAAGAATAACATTTATCAAATTTATTTTTTGGCCAACAGATTTCAAATATATATTTTGATGTCTACTTTTTTTGTAAACACATTATATATTTTTTTACACATTAAAATTTTCAAATATAAGAATAACCTTTTTTATACATGTTTTAAACATTTTTTTTGTATAGTGTTAAATATTCTTTATATACACGTTGAAATGTATTCTTAAATATTACGAAACATTTTAAAAACTAAGCAAAAATAATATTACATTGTATTAAAATTTATTTAAAATGTCCCAAATATATTTTGGAAATGAGTGAACATTTTGTTTAATGTAATGTGCATTTTTTTCAATGGTATGAAACATTTTCTTGAAACACACAAAAAGTATTAATACATTGTATAACATTTGTCAAAAATGGCACGTACATTTTTTTTTAAACGTGTGAATATTTTTGAAATGGCACATGCATTTTTCTTAAGGTACAAACATCTCCTAAAAGTTGAGCCAACATTTTTTCACACTGCATGCACATATTTCAAATGTATGATGAGCACTTTTAATAAATTGAGTAAAATAAATTTTAAGAATATATTATTTAGATTTTTTAAATGTAACCAAAAGAGAAAACATGCATCATGTCAGCCTCCCGAATGGCTACCGGGTCGGCCGACTAACCTGCTCCCTCTATACAAGCCGGGCTATTGTTTGCACGAAACAAGACATAGCTCCGCGGGTCTATAGTGGAACTCCTATATGAAGCTCTCAATGGCAGATTGCCACTAAATCGCACACGCAACGAGCTGTCGTTGCAATAATGGGACTGCCCAGTTTTTTTAGCTATGTAAAATTCGCAAAAGAAAGTATGAGTACCTGCGATCAAACTCCGTATCCCTCGCTACATAACGCGTGATGCTAACCGCCGCACCTGACACCTGTTAGTGACTAATAGGCACCGCGAACTTTTATGAACTAATTACAATTTTACAACGGCATATCCGAGTATTTTTCCAAAAAGTTTAGAACTCTTTTCAAAAATTCCGAACTCTTTTGACAAACGCGGACAATTTTTCAAAAATATGAACAATTTATGAAAGCATGAACAAAAATTTAAGATTCCATTCTTTTTTAATTTTCGAACACTTTTTTAAAAAGGGAAAAAAATTATAAACGTGAACAAAGTTCCAAATTTCTATACAAAAAATCTAAACAAATTTATCAATTCTGAACAGTTTTTTAAAAAGTTAACAATGTTGGAAAAACATGAATCATAGATAGAAATACCGAATTCTTTTGTAGAAGGGTGTACAAATTTCAAAAAATGTGAAGAAAATTCTGAAATTTTAAACAAAAAACATGCACAATTTTTGAAAGCATGCACAAATTTCAAAATTCGAAACAATTTTTGAACAAGTGAACAAATTTTGAAAAACATGAACAAGTATTGAAATTCGGTAGAATTTTAAAAAGGTGATATTTGAAGAAAAAAAACATAAAATATTTTTGTAAACATGAACAAAATTCTGAAATTATATTTAAAAATTTGAACGCTTTTTGAAAACATGAACAAATTTCAAATTTGAGAACAATTTTGGAAAATGTCAACGATTGTTTTCAAAATAGAACAATTTTTAAAACATGAACAAAATATGGAAATTCCGAACATTTTTTAAGAAACCGTGAACAAAATTTTGGAATCCAATTTGTTTTTGAAAAAGTGAACAAATTTTGAACAAACTTTAAAATTTTGAACCCTTTTATGAAATTTTTGCAGTTATGAAAAAACACAAAAAAATAAAAGAACTAGGAAAAACGAAAAAAATGAAGAAAAAGAAATAAATACCAGAAGAAGAAACCAACAAGAAAAAACCCGATTCAGGAACCTTCTGGAAGGTTCTCAAAACCACTAGAAATACTGTACAGAAAACAAAAAACCTTCGCTAGCGATTGGGCCGGTCCACTGCATCGTTCGCTCACGCAACCCTGCGCGAAGCATCGACATTATTATGCAGTGAGTGGCGTACAGGGTTTTCCCAGACTAACACCCGTCTTGCCTGAAGCTTTTCAGCATTGCGCACGCGTATAGGCCGGTCTGTGTTCAATGATGTGTTCCATCGGTTATTTTGTTTTCTGTTTTGTTTTTATTTCTTCTCCATTTTTTTGTGTCCATTTCTTGTTGGTAAACTTTGGTTTTTTTTCTTTTGCTTTTCTTCAGTTTATCATTGTTTCTTTCATGTAGTATTTTTGTTGTTTTTTTCTTTCTCATTTTTCTTTTTTAGTTTCAAAGATCTTTATTATTTTTTCTTTGTGTCTTTATCAACTTTCAATGTTTTACATACTTTTGCGCCTTTTCATTTGGTTCTACATTTTTGTATACATCAAGAACATTTTTGTAGTACACATTTAACATTTTTCCTATACAGGTTTAACATTTTTAGAGTACATGGTCAATATTTTTGAAATGTAAGATTAACATTTTTTGAATACATGGCCAATATTTTTCTACACGCATTTTACCATTTTTAAAATATTTGGTTAAAATTTTCCAAATTCAAGATTAATATTTTTTTTAATACATGGTCAGAACTCTCATACACATTTAATATTTCTGAATCTTGATTAACGTTTTTCAAATACAAGATTAACATTTTTTAATAAATGATTAATATGTTCTATAAATATTTTAACATTTTTAAATTCAATATTAAAGTTTCTTAGTACATGGTAAAAAAAATTATACACATTTGATACTTTTCAACTGCCTTATTAACATATTTGCAAATGCAAGATTAACATCTTTTTAACACATGGTCAACATTTTTTATACATATTTAATGATTTTCAAATGCTTGATTAACATTTTTTAATACATGATCAACTTTTTTCACCTATATAGGTTATTTTATTGTAAACAAGAGAAACATCTTCTCTATATACATTTAAGATTTTTTAAATGCTTTCCAAGAGAAATTCTTTTCAATTTTTATTTAAAGAGTTTTTGGTAATACACTTTACTTAGAATATTTGGAAGTATAAACAAAATAAAGAAAAAGAAAAAATACGAAGTTGTGGCCTCCAGTGCACATGGCCAGCCCATCTTGCCTTAAGATTAACATTTTTTTTAATACATGGTTAACAATTTTTGATACACATTTAACCATTTTTTAATTCTCCTAATTTTTTTAACAATTTTCAAATACTTGACTAAACAAATTCAAATAATTATTTAAAATTGTTTCAACGCTTGATTAACAATTTTTAGTACATCATCAACTTTTTTCACATACATTATATATTTTTTCCTATAGATGAAAAACATTTTGAAGCGAGGCCTCCTTAAGTCTCGCTATAAGCCGGGGGCGCCCCACCCGGTTCTTGTTGTGTGAACTTTGTCATGACTGGTTTTGGAAACCTTGTAGATAGGTTCTGAACTAGTTTTCATTTTCTGTTGTTCGTTTCCGGTTTCTTTGATGTTCTATTCAGTTTTCTATTTTTACTTCATTTTTTATTTTCTTTTCTCTATTTTGGAAATTCAAAAAATTTAAAATGTAAGTAATTTTACAAAAAAAAAGTTATCACAATTTTATGAATTGTTCACAATTTACAGAATTCATGTTTTCAAATAAAGTTGGTGTTATCAAATTATGTATGGAAGTTTAGAAAATGTTCCTGTGTTAGAAATATTTTAAAGAAGGTCCTTAATTTTTTTTTTTTGCATTTACAAAAAAAATGTTCACATTTTCAAAAGTTGTTCATAATTTATGAAGAATGTTTTTGTTTTGAAAATGTGGCGTTAAACTAGAAAATGTTCACATTTCAGACAATATATTCAGCTTTTCAAAATAATATTTGGGGGATATAAAAAATGCACCTTTTTTCAAAATTTGTTGATAAATTAAAAAATGTTTTTACATTCAAAAAGCTCTTCATGTTTCAAAAAATCTGAATTTGGAAATTATTTGCAATAATAAATTCGCCTAGTCAAAATGTTGTTCGTTTGTGTTTTCACAAAAATTTCATTTAAAAAAATGTCAAAAGTTCGAAAAAGAAACTAAATTTCAGAAACATTTCATGATATTCTTTTCTTAATTAGTATAAATTTAAAAAACGTAGCTACAGTAACCTTTCGCTACGGTGTTTTTTCGATGTAATTAGTATAAACATTTCACGAGTCTTGTTGTAAAGGCCAGCCAAGTTGGAATCACTGCCTATGTACCCTCTCGCTAGGGACCATGTCCTCTCGTGTGTTCTGCCGCCGTTGAGAAACTCTACCGCCGCAACTACGCCCCCTCCCCTTGATCATCGTTCGGGTTGATCACGGGGCAACCTTGCGTTGCTTCCCGGCCTTGGCGATCCTGTGGGGTTAGGGTTTTGGTTGCCATTCAGAAATTGCTAGGGTTTTGTGGATGAGGAGTTAGACGATCTGATCTATGAGGACGAGGTTCCAGAGGAGGATCCAGACCCGCGTTGGCTCGCGATTGGTAAGGTCCATGCTTCTCGTGAATATGGTAACTACTAGTTCTTCAAGAATATGAGGAGCGCTTAGGATCTTGCTCAGCATGTGAAATTTCGTTCCCTGGGAAACAATCTTTACACCATGCAGTTTTCGTGTCTGGGGGATTGGACAAAAGTCATGGAGGGAGGACCCTGGGCTTTCCGTGGTCAACCTGTTTTGTTGGCACCATATGATGGTTTTTCTAAACCCTCATCCATTGATCTGAATACCTTCAAAATCTGGACCCATATTCACGACCTACCTGATGGTTACGAGAAGCTGATGAAACCTTTGGCCGAGAAGATTGGGAAGTTTTATGCTGAGGCTGCTGGTTATGCCGGCAACTTATATTGTGCTAGGGTTATACTGGATGTTCGGAATCCTCTGAAAATTCACGTTTCTATTGTGAGGAAGCAAAAACGGCAAATCTTCAGAGTCAAATATGAAAGGCTCCCGGATTGGTGTGCGCTATGTGGGATGATTGGTCATTTTGCATACAGAACACGGTGATGGTGTTCATGCACAATCGAAACTGGTTTTTAAGGATTTAAGAGTTTCATGGGGTCGTGGTGGCAGGGGTACTGGCCGCGACCAAGACGCCTCCAACACTACCGAGTATGGGGGAGGGGAGAGTGCTGCAGTAACAGCCAACATGAATGTTGACAATACAGAGAGCTTGATGGGGGCAACAACGGACCCAGATTTGAATAGGAAAAGAGATGTGAATGATAGGCAGGAGCCCCCACCGACTACTACTTCTACTCAGCTAGCTTTCTCTGGAGCAGCGGTGGTTCCACCAAGTCTTTCGGGACAGCAAGATCTCAAGAGGATTAGGACTGAAGTTAACCCATCTTTGGGTGGTCAGAATCAGAATAAGAACTTGTCATCGGCGGGCTCCCCGGAGGGGCACCGCCGAGAACAATGAATCTCATCAGTTGGAACTGCCGGGGGGGTGGGAACCCCCGAACAGTTTGAGAAATTGCGACAATATCTCAGTCGCATTCTCCCATGGTTGTTTTTCTTCGTGAAACTAGACAGGAGGTTGTAAAGATGAAGAGGATTCGAGCTCAACTTGGTCTGAAGGGTTTTGATGGAGTGGACAGCAATGGCATGAGCGGTGGACTAGCACTTTTCTGGCATGAATCTTGTGTTGTGGACATCCTTGACAAAGATGACCGGTATATTGATGTTTTGTTAAGGCTGCAAGCAGACATAGTGCAATGGAGGGTGACCTTTGTGTACGGAGAACCCCGTGTTGAGCATCGTCATTTGATGTTGGAAAAGCTTCGGAATTTAAAAAGATCTAATGATAAACCTTGGCTTGTCATAGGAGATTCCAATGAAGCATTATGGGATTTTGAACACCTCTCGGCTACCCCGTGGCCAGAACCCCAGATGATTGCATTTCGGGACACCTTGGAAGTGTGTGACCTTGTAGATTTGGGCTTCACGGGTATTCCATTTACCTATGACAATCTATGAGGCGAAGCAAGCAATGTTAAGGTCAGGTTGGATAGAGCAACGTCAACAAATTCTTGGCCCAACTTATTCCCTTTTTATTCGGTGCAACATGTAGTTTCACCCTGTTCTGATCATGGTGCCTTGGTTTTGAAAGGTGTGCCAGAAACTAGGCGTCCAGGCCCAAAGGCGCGGCGATATGGACTGTTCTGGGAGCGTGATGTTAAGCTTTCGGATGTGATTAAGGATGCCTGGGATTCTATAGGCGTTGTTGAGAGTATGGCCAAATTACAAAAGGCACTTAACAAAACCATGGCGCCTCTGGGTGTTTGGCGCAGGAAATTTGGTAATGTGGCTAGAGAATTAGCCAAGTCTAGAACTCAGCTCGAGGAGCTTATGAACATGAACGTGGACAGGCAGGACATTAGAAGGATCACAGACAGAATGAATGAACTGATTTATCAAGAGGAGATGATGTTGATGCAAAGATCACGGATCACCTGGCTCAAGGAAGGTGACAGGAACACGAGGTATTTCCAAAGCAAGGCTGTTTGGAGGGCCCGTAAGAATAAAATCCGTGAGCTTACTGACAGCATTGGTACTGTGCATACTGAGTTTAATGAGATGGCCAGCTTAGCGAATGATTATTTCCAAAATATTTTTTTTGTGTGACCCTAGTCTTGATGCTTCTTCCATCCTAGAGCTACTGGAGGTAAAAGTGACACAAGTGGACATTGATAAATTGTGTACCCAGTTCATAGATAAGGAAGTTTCAGAAGCGCTTTTCCAGATTGGGCCTTTAAAAGCCCCCGGTTCGGATGGCTTCCCAGCGCGATTTTTTCAGCGCAACTGGGATACTCTCAAGGAGGGTGTTGTTGCTTTGGTTAAGGAATTCTTCAGGACATGTGTAATGCTGGAAGGGGTAAATTCTACCTCTATTGTTCTCATACCTAAGATTCCTAACCCTATTAGTATTTCTGATTACAGGCCAATTAGTCTACGCAACGTCATTTACAAGGTCATCTCAAAATGCATGGTGAATAGATTACGGCCTTTGTTGGATGATATTATCTCTCTTGAGCAAAGTGCTTTTATTCCTGGTAGAATGATAACAGATAATGCTCGTGTGGCTTTTGAATGCATCCATCATATTAAACAAGAGAAGGATCCTACAAAGAGCTTCTGTGCTTATAAGCTCGATATGTCCAAGGCATATGACAGAGTTGATTGGGCGTTCTTGGAGCAGGTGATGCAAAAGTTGGGTTTCTCTCGCCGGTGGGTGGACTGGATAATGGCGTGTGTCACGACGGTGAGATACTCTGTGAAATTAAATGGAACCCTCTTGGATTTGTTTGCACCGTCGCGTGGGCTTCGGCAAGGCGACCCTCTCTCTCCATTTTATTCCTTTTTGTGGCTGATGGGTTATCGGCTATTCTTAAACATAGTGTTTTAGCAGGCGATATTTCTCCTATTAAAGTGTGCAAAAGAGCTCCTGGAATTTCACATCTTTTATTTGCTGATGATACTATGTTGTTCTTTGAGGCTTCTCATGATCAAGCGGAGAAAGTTAAGCATGCACTAGACCTCTATAGTAATGCTACTGGTCAAAGTCTCAATTTCAACAAATGTTCTATACTATTCGGTGAGTTTTGTCCGCTTGCTGTTCAGGAGGAAGTAAAGGGAGTGTTGAATGTGACTAGCTATTTTTTTATGAGAAATACTTGGGTCTCCCGACCCCCGATGGTCGTATGTCTAAAGGCAGTTTTCAAAACCTCCAAATGAGTCTAACCAAACGTCTCATCCAATGGGGTGATGGTCACGTGGCACAGCCAGGAAGGGAATCGCTCATTAAGTCGGTGGCTCAGGCCCTGCCAACTTATATTATGGGCGTGTTCAAGTTGCCACTCTCGGTCTGTGATGAACTCGCGAGGATGGTGAGAAGTTTCTATTGGGGATCGTCCAATGGTAAGAGGAAAGTACATTGGCGCGCGTGGGATGATTTATTGCACCCAAAAGATAGAGGTGGTGCTGGCTTCCGAGATTTTTTTTTTGGCTTTCAACCAAGCATTATTAGCTCGGAAAGCATGGCGATTAATATCTAAACCTGACAGCTTGTGTGCTCTGGTGTTAAAAGCTAGGTACTATCCTGTAGGCAAACTAGACGACACCGTTTTTACCGGGAATGCGTCGTCTTCATGGCAAGGAATTAGCTATGGGCTTGACTTGTTAAAAAAGGGCCTTATATGGAGAGTTGGCAATGGGCGTAGCATCAGAGTTTGGCATGATAATTGGATTCCTCGGCCATTTTCTTATAAACCGGTTACCCGACAAGGGACATGCCGCATTCGGTTCGTCTCTGAACTGCTGAATAATAACGGCTCTTGGAAGATTGATCTACTCCAGCAATATTTCATGCGGGCGGATGTTGCGGAGATTATGAAAATTCATGCGTCTCCTTGTCTTGGGGAAGATACACTAGCCTGGGGCCCGGGGAAATATGGATTTTTTACTGTTAAAAGTGCTTATCAATTTGCTTTTGATGAAATGCATAGAAGTTCAGCCACTAGCTCAAGTGCTCGACCTGATGGGAGTCGGTCTTGCTGGAAACTAATTTGGTCCTGCGGTGTTCACTGGTACAGCGAGGTGCTATACAAATGGTTTTTAACCCCTTTCCGCGACGGCATTTTGAACCGTCGCCAAGTGAGTGACTGCGATAGGGGGGTCCTTCCCACACGACCCATAAATCGTCGGGGATAGGCCCTCTGGTCACACATGCTCGGCAAAATGAGGTCGTGTGCGACGGGGGAGCGGTCAAATACGATTATACATACAGTTGTGCTCAAAAAATACAATTCTACATGACAAATCATTTCCAGTCGTAAGTACACCCCACACAGTCAGTCCCGGCTAAACGTTTACGTTCGTATGTATATTTCACACAGTCAATCCAAGGAATACGTTTCCGTTAGTATGTACATCCCACACAGTTAATTCAATAAGTACGTTTCTGTTCGTATATACATCCCACACAGTCACTCCAAGGAAAACATTTCCGTTCGCAGGTACATCACACACAATTTTCTCCATTAAATTGTTTGTGATAGCGTTGCCATTGCAGACGATATTAACAATTTTATCATTTGCGTTATTGAATGCATCACACACGGTGCGTAGAAAAAACTGTGTGGCATAGGCTGTCCATCACACACACTTTTTATGTGGTAAATGTTTGCGCAAGGTGGCCTAACGCAAACAGTTTTCAAGAGGAAGTCGTGTGTGATTGTTCATTGATCTAACACGGTTTATTCCTAGAAACTGTGTGTGTTGTCTGCGGTCATCGCCCACGGTGTTTTCTCAATAACCATTTGCAATAGAAAAAAAAACAAACTAGCAGGCTAATTGTCCTATTATTAATAATCCATTTATTAATCTAATTGACATTTCATATTAAACACATAATATATTTCATTTTCGTATTAAGGAAGCAGGATTTCATAATTGAAATACATCAGAGTACAACATCATATAGCTTCAGCACTCAGCTACCCCATTACACAACTGCATCAGCACCAAGTTTCACATGCAACATCTATAACCTTTCAAAATTAGCATCATAGACGGTACATAGACAGATGAATCTCATCTGAAAAATTGTTGAAGCGGAAGACGAATATTAAGCCTTCATTGATATTGAAGGTCTTTGCAACTTTAGGCCAATGCCTATGGATGATTGACCGTCCATCCTTCGTCCTCTTCAGGAACACTTCAATATTAAATCGTGGGTGTTGTATGAATACCTTCCTTGCCTCCTGACCACACAGGTGGTTTGAGAGGTAATCATCAATGAACTGCTTTGAAAAGGCCTGAAAACAAGGATATGCATAAATATCTTCTCTAGATTGAAAATGGGGCAAAGGAATAAAAAAGCCAAGGTATAATAGTTAGTACCATCCTGTAGTGAACTGATGTCTTCTTCATTGTGCAGACAAAGATCTTGTTGTTTTTTGTCGCTAATTTCTTTATCCTAACAATCTTTCTGAGTTTCTTGATTTGACTGATATTCATGGACAACTCATTTTCCCATATGCAAAAAGGGTACAGTGGGTCAAAACCTCTGACAGCAGGACCTACATGTGTAAGGTCAAATTTCTAAAAACCTAAATATTAGAATGGTTCCTGCAATTGCACAATAATGTGCTATCAGACAAAGGAACATGCATGTGCGAACCTCGATTGTAAACCTCAGTGCTTCCCATTGTTTCCCTGCAACACATATAAGGTAGTTAGTGATCAGGTTAAGTGAGGGCTCGCATGCTATCAGTAAAATATGTTGATGAAAAATAAGCACATTGCAGATTCATCAGATTAATTCGAGCCACATGGAAACCCCATTTATCCAAACCAAGCATGATTAAGAACAAGGAAATATAGCAATTGTATATGTTTCTCATGTAATAAGTGCAGCCAAATTCGATTTATTCCTCACATGCACAACAATACAAAATTCTACCCATGACAATTGGACATCGCGCATTGCAGAATTGAACCAAGCAGTTAACTAAACACCACAACAAATGAACCAAATATTAACTGAGCACCATATTGCACAATATAACATACTCCTAATAGAAGATCAGACAGTTAACCAAACCAAGTATGCTTAACAACTTGGAAAATATAGCAATTATATTTGTTTCTCATATATTTAGTACAGCCAAATTTAATTTATTTCTCATATGGTATACAATAACAAAATGCACCCACAACAATTGAACATTGCATTGCAGAATTGAACCAAACAGTTAACTAAACACCACAACAAATGAACCATACGTTAACTGAGCACCACATTGCACAATATATAGCATACTAGAAGATCAGACAGTTAACCAAACCAAGCATGCTTGATAACTTGGAAATATAGCAATTGTATTTGTTTCTCATGTATTTTGTACAGATAAATTTGATTTATTTCTCACATGGAAGACAATACAAAATTGCACCCTGAAGAATTGAACATCACATTTGCAGAATTGAACCAAACAGTTAACTGAACACGACAACTAATTAACCAAATAGTTAATAAGTGAGCACCACACTGCATGACATATAGAACATATACACTAGAGCAACAGATTGCATGGTAAAAGTAGATAGGACAATTCACTAGAATTTATTAAGGAAACACAGGAACAGCACATGCAACGGGTAAACCGAGCATGCTTAACCGGCGTAGCTAGCAAACTGAACATAAGTCCCTATAGTGAGCTAATAAGACAAGCTACTCCTCATCGTCGGAGATATCAATGATGATTGGCTCCTTGGACATGGAAGAGGGCGAGGCCTCCACATCGTGGGTGCCCTCGTCGTAGTGGTGAGTTGCCTGAGCTGCTCCAGGCACCAACCTGCTAGCTCTTGAGTTGAGGTAAGCACGGGCACGCTGAGAAAACACCTCGTAGTTGAGGTAAGCACGGTGGCCTCGAGAAAATGCCACGAACTGTCGTTTAAAGCAGCCAACCGCATCATGGCGTCGGCGCGCGAGGCGTCGACGGTGGCCTCGACGGCGAGGTGCTCCTCCAAGATCTGGGGGTCGACACGAATGGCAACCATCATGACCTTATTCGCGCGTGCGGCCGCGATTTGCTTCTCCGCTGCCAAATGCTCCTTGAGCTCCTGGCTATACCGCGTGCACCATGGCTTAGGGCGACGCTTATTTAGGGGAAGGGTCGGTGATTTGGGTGGAAGGTGTCGCGCCGGTGGTCGGGGCATGTGGAATATGGAAGGAGGAGGAGGATGGGGGTCAGGTGTGGATTACCTGCCTGGATCGACGAGGCCGAGCAGCGTGAAGGAGGGTCACCGGCGAGGAGGCGGCGCTGCAAGCAAGGAGTGAAAGTTTCAACTTGGAAAGGAAGGCGGAAACAGGGGAAATGTGGCTTTTGGTAAGGGGGAGGGGGCGGGGGCGGGGAGGTAGATATTTTCGCGAAAGCCAAAAATTTTGGATCGGTGCAGCGAAAAAACTGGCGCGCAAAGTGTCGTCAGACACGGTCCCTTATTCAGCACTGTGTATGATATGTGAACATCACAAACGATTCATATAGCTTACCCCATGTGTGATGAGTTTGAATGTGCAAATTTTGGTCCGAATTTCCCTGGCTACAGTGGTCATCCACATCATTGCATAATTTGGGTACACAAAGGAGACTACAGCACACCCACACTTCTTAATCGAGCAAGTTCAGCAATTAAACAGAGCTAGCTGACCTAAACATTACTCTAACAAATTAAAGACCGGCGCTCTTAATTAAACAAAACAAAGAGTACTACTCTGGCTGGCTCTCGTCAATCTCCGCTGCCTCCTCCATGTCCAGTTCACGCCTGACGATCTCCTAGGGAAGGGGCTCCATGGCATCAATCGCACCATACTCGGCAAGCATCTCGCCATCCGCGTCCGCCATCTCTTTGGAAAAGGCCACCACGAGCTGGGCATGGGCGGCCGCAATCTGGGCTTGGACGGGCTCCGTCGTGGCAAGGTATGCCGCGAAGGAACGAACGGCTGCTCGAACGCTCTCGGCGATTGCCAACTCTTCGGCCGTGGGTTGCCGACCGTTGTCGGAGAAGCTTCGTTCGATTTGTGCAGTAACCGCCACGAGCTGGGCGTGGGCGGCCTCAACATGGTCGTGGGAGGCCTCCATCAGGGCTAAGGCCGCCGCTGCGGAACGGACAGCTGCTGTGCCGCTCTCGCCAGTTGCTATCCCCGAGGCAGATGTTGTTGCCGCCACCTGAGAAGCAACAGCGGCCGTTTGGGCTGCCTTGGCCGCCCGGTCGCAGATTGCGGCCGCGCTCACGCAGCTTGTTAGCATGCGCATGGCGGCTGCGGCCGCGCTCTCGCCGGAGTGGGCCGCCGAAGTTGCCCTCACGACGCGGGTCCACGTCCCCATCTTTCACCGGCGATGATTGAACAGTGAAATGATATTTGGGGAGCGAGCTAGTGTGCTTGACACGCATGCTGTGGACTGTAGCCGACGCACCTTCTCGCGTAAGCCATATGCGTACTATACTCCGACGATGCTCCAAGATATTTTGTACTGCATCTCACACGGTTGGTGATAATAAACTATGTGCGATCTACTTGATTTTTCGTCTTGATTTGAATTACATAATGGGGTCACAGCGGCAAAGGAGGGTGTTTGAATTGTTAGAACTTTTATCTGCAGTGAACATGCAACTATAGGTGTGTCTTCAAAAAAATTGGAATTATCCAGGGTTCATTTGGACATTTTTATACATTAACTTGGTTTTCTAGGCATTTCAGGTGCTAAACTACATGCACATGCTCCGGTGCACCAAAATGGGTTGTAAAATCATATATGTGTCCATGGGTTGATGCTTATGTCCCATGCAAGAAATGGGGATGAATTTCAAACACCACGGCACCGTGGCTCTCCGGCAAACGTTGAGGTACTTGTTTTTGTAATTCTAGTAAATCCAAAACTCGTCTGAAATTCATGAACCTTGGCGTGCTATCATGGAATGGCATCAACATGCTGGGGTAAAAAATATTGTCCCATTTGGGGCAGGTTATGATATAAGCTTCTCACAAACCAGAGCTTCTCACAAGAAGCCTCATGGTTCCGGTAGAGAAACGTGTCACCTTTGTGGACAAAACGATATTCGTCGTCTCTTCTTGCTTTCAAATTTTTTTCTGGTGTCAACATAGAACAACAGGAGTGTCGTGTTAAATTTTGGAATTTTTCAGAGTTCATTTGGACATTTTTATACGTTAACTGAGTTTTCTAGGCATCTATATGCATAATTCAAATTTGAACTACATGCACATGCTCCAATGCATAAAAATGGGTTAAAAAATCAAATGTGTGTCCTTGGTTGCATGCTTAGGTCACATGCAAGAAATTAGAATGAATGTCAACACCTTGACACTGTCGCTCGACCACTAACATTGAGATACATGGTTTTAAAATTCTAGTAAATCGAAAACACGTCTGAGATTCATGAAACTTGACATGATATCATGGAACGATATCAACATGCCGTGGTAAAAATATTGTCCCATTTGGGGCAGGTTTGGGTATAAGCTTCTCACAAACCAGAGCTTCTCACAACAAGCTTGATGGTTTTGGTAGGGAACGTGCCACCTTTGTGGACGAAACAATATACGTTGCCTCTTCTTGCTTTCAAAAATTTTCTAGTGTCAACATAGAATAGCAGGAGTGTTGTGTCAATTTTTGGGATTTTTCGGAGTTCGCTTGGACATTTTAATACATTAACTAAGTTTTCTATGCATTTATGTGCATAATTCAAATTTGAACTACATGCACATGCTCCATTGCATAAAAATGGGTTCAAAATTCAAATGTGTGTCCTTGGTTGCATGCTTAGATCCCATGCAAGAAATGGGAATGAATGTCAAACACCTTGCCACCGTCGCTCGGCCGCTAACATTGAGATACATGGTTTTTAAATTCTAGTAAATTGAAAACGAGTCTGAAATTTATGAAACTTGACATACTATCATGGAATGGAATCAACATGCCGTGGTAAAAACATTGTCCCATTTGGGGCAGGTTGGGGTATAAGCTTCTCACAAACCAGAGCTTCTCACAACAAGCCTCATGGTTACGGTAGGGAACGTTTCACCTTTCTGTATGAAACGATATCCGTTGCCTCTTCTTGATTTCAATTTTTTTTCTAGTGTCAACATAGAACAACAGGAGTGTTGTCTTAAATTTTGGAATTTTTCGGGGTTCGTTTGGACATTTTTATACATTAACTGAGTTTTCTATGCATTTACATGCATAATTCAAATTTGAACTACAGGCACATGCTCCAGTGCATATAAATTGGTTGAAAAATCAAATTTGTGTCCTTGGTTGCATGCTTAGGTCCCATGCAAGAAATGCGAATGAATGTCAAACACCTCGCCACCGTCGCTCAGCCGCAAACATTGAGATACATGGTTTTTAAATTCTAGTAAATCCAAAACTCGTCTGAAATTCATGAAACTTGGCATGCTATAATGGAACGGCATCAACATGATGTGGTAAAAAAATTCTCCCATTTGGGGCATGTTTGGGTATAAGCTTCTCATATACCAGAGCTTCTGACAACAAGCCTCATGGTTCCGGTAGGGAATGTGCCTCCTTGGTGGATGAAACAATATCCGTTGCCTCTTCCTGTTTTCAAATTTTTTTCCTAGTGGCAACATAGAGCAACAGGAGTGTCGTGTCAAAATTTGCAATTTCGGGGTTCGTTTGGACATTTTTATACATTAACTGAGTTTTCTAGGCATTTTATGTGCATAATTCAAATTTGAACTACATCCATATGCTCCAGTGCAGAAAAATGGGTTGACATATCAAATATGTGTCCTTGAGTGCATGCTTAGGTCCCATGCAAGAAATGGGAATGAATTTCAAACATCAGGGCACTGTTGATTGCTGGCAAAATATTGAGATACTTTGTTTTTATATTCTAGTAAATCCAAAACTTGTCTGAAACTCATGAAACTTGGCATGCTATCATGGAATGGCACCCGACATGTTTTGTATTCTTCGTGTCCATTTTGAGAGAAGGCGCACTCGAATAATAGCCAACAAAGGCATTTTGAAACAAATAGCTGCCACTTTAACATCTCAAATGTTTGTATAATATAAATCGTGTGCGTTCTGTTAACCATTGACGTGACACCACGCGTCACCCTTTTAATGGCTAGGAGGTGCCGTGCGGATAGCTGCTTGACTGAACGGGAGGCGTGCGAGCGCAGTCCGCTGCGCAGGCTGACCGAGAGGCGTGCAAGGTGTCCTCCAATGCGCAGGCTCGCCGGGAAGCGTGCGAGCTGTACGCTGCGCAGCCTCACTGGGAAGCGAGCCCTTTGACTTCCATGGCTGCCCGCCTTGCTCGCATCCTCTCCATTAATGGCGCCCGAGCCGCTGTTTAATACGAGCGGCCTTACTGTTCACCTCCCATTCCCCTCCCGCAGACCTCCACCAATGCCATGGCGCAGAAGGATCATCTGCCACTAGTCTTCCAGTTTGGTGAAGTCAACTCCAAGCCGGACGAGATAGAAAATAAAGAGGAATGGGGCCTCATGGACATGGCCCTAAAAAAGCTGGCCGCGGCGGTTGCTGCCCCCGCGCCCGTCCCAGCTCCCATCCCCGCGCCCGCGCCAGCGACCATCCCCGTAGCATTGATGGGCTGGTCGCCGAGCACTATCGCAGAGCTGGAAGCCGCTGGCGTCAGCGAGGTCTCCGCGGACCCATGCGAGCTCGTGTACATGCCAGCGCCCGTGCTCGTGCCCGTGCGCGCCCCTGCACCCACCGCGCCCGTGCCCGTGCGCGCGCCCCCCTCAATGGCATGGGACGCCGCCGTCGACCGCTACCTCGCAGCGCCGCGAGTTGCCGTCCTCCCACGCCCCACTCGTCGACCGCGCGACGACATGATGTTTGATTTTCAAGTGAAGAACATTCTGTGCTGCCTTGAAGACTTCAACAACGGCGTCCCGCAGGACGACAACTGTCACACCCTGGATTTTGGCCCTTTCTTTTTCTTTTGAATTTCTTTGGGATTTTATTTGAAATTGCTTTTATGTGGCTCTATGGTGTCTTGAAACCTGAGGAGATCACCTTTGATTCCTCTTTCAAGTGGCTTGTCATGATCAAATCCCTCCCAAGACCATGTCATTCTCATCTTAGCTCAAACCCAATATTCTTTTTCTTGGGAATATTCCTTTTTCTATTAAAGGAATAACCCTGTTTGCCCTAGGTTGTGAAGCAACCTATATTTCTGTCTTCCACAAAATTCTCAAATAATTCTCATAAATTGTTTGGATCATATATGCCCCAAATATGTCCAAACTTTCCTTTCCTAGCCCAAAAATAATTCATCAATATTCATTCTTCATTTCTGTCCAGAGTGGCCTTCTGTGAAGGAAGTGCCACCTATATTTTCTTGATTGCTCCCAAACTATTTGGGAATACTCTCTCATCCAAATCATTTCCTCATGCCAAAATCCAGCTCCATTTGCCTAGTGAATCTTCCACAACAATTTTCCAAAGTTTCTGTCAGATGGAAGCCTTGTTGAAGGAAGTACTAGCTAGGAGTATCCAAATGAGTTGAAATTTTTCAAGCTCTTTCATGTGCTCATATAATGACGCTCTACCAAATTTTAGCTCAATCCAATAAGCTATGTGAGCACACCATCAAATCTTTGCTTCTGTCAATATTTTCAGGTTGTGAAGCAAGTATACTTTATATTTCTTCATTAATCCTGAGAAATTACCAGATCATGCCCCTACCAATATAACTTCTCTCCACCAAATTCGGGATCATTTAAGAAAGCCAATTTCTCTCCAAAATTATCCCAAGTTTCTGGACAGAGAGGAACACTGTGAAGCAAGTACCATTTTGGCAAGTCCAATTGGTGTGAAACTTTTACAGCATCTTCATATGTCCAAATCATTCTGCCTTGCCAAATTTTAGCCAAACCCAATGCTCTATGTGAGTGCCTCATCTAAATCAAGTTTCTGGACCAAAATTGCAGTTACAAAGCAACTATGTTGTTTTATGGTCCATTTATCATCACACTTCACAGGACTGTAGTCCTTCCTACTCTAAACCTCCCAGACATCAAGTTTGTCCCTTAGCCCTTCTCTGTTGATCATAGTATTGAAGTCAAGTTTGCTACATCAAACTTCCAGTGAAGCCTCACATCTGCTCTTGGTTTCCTTTGATGATCTTTCACTTCCCACAGTCCCCCTAGTGCAGAGACAACACTCTGGACATGGTCGGCCGTGCTGAGTCATCGTGCATGCATCAATGCACATGGTGACCATGCTGCTGGCATGCCAAACAGCACGCTCTGGCACTCCGCGGCCCTGTTCCCGTCGGTTTCCTCTACTTCTCAAGCTCTCTTCGTGTCCAAGAGCTCCCTCGTGACCGTGTCGTCACTTCCCTACCTCTGCCCCATCCTATCTCGCCGTTGACAAGTCGCCATCGAGCTCGCCCGTGACATGCCCCCTCTGCCTCCTCCATTGTTCCGACGCCTGCGAGCTCTCGAGCCTTCTCGAGCACGCCCGAGTCCCCCTGATCCTCCATGAAGCCTCTGGACACGCCGCCCCTGCCCTCCGCGTGGCCTCGACGCGCCAGAGCACCAGTGCACGCGTCACCGTGGCCGTGCGTCTCGGTCCCCCTCGCCCAGCTATATATAGCCCTCCCCGAGCTCGTCCGACCACACCAGCCCCTTCCTCACCCTCCCAGCTCTCTCCCCGACCTCTCCATCGAGCCTCTGGAGCTCTCCTCGACCCCCATGGCCGCCGTGCCCGCCATCGGCCTCGGCCTAAATTGGCTCAAAGCCGAGCCCCACCCTCCACCTAGCCACCACCAGGAGACTCCACCACCACCTTGGACCCTCCCCCGCCCTTCAACTCCGCCTCGGTGTACCGTAGTGCCGTGCCCAACTCCGGCCAAAGCCGCCGTCCGCCACGGCCAAAGCCACGCCCCCTCCCGCGCTCCCCGGCGCATCTGACACCTCCAGGCGGGTGCGCCTCTTCGCCCCGAGCATGCAGATGGCCGGAGCTCGGCCGGAGGCGGTCCGAGGCGTTGGGCAAGCGCCGACGAGCGTGCTCCCCTCCTCTGCATCGCGGGCGTGCGGAGGTAGAAGAAGAAGACCCAGCCAGGCGGGCCCAACTCCCCGCGGGCCCACAAGTCAGTCACAGAAGTCGTTGACCCCGAACCCATTGATGTGTCAAGTGGAAATGTATTCTGGGGAATACATTTTCCAGGTTAGAAAGCGTACTTTGACTCTGTACCGGAGCAGAATACGTTTTCCTTTTGAGAAAGCACACTTTCATTCTACTACGGCTCAAAATACGTTTCTCTATGCAAAAAGCGTATTCCGCCCGAAGGCGTTTTCTGTTTTTCAGCCAGGGGTCTGTTTGTGAGGATATTTTTACAGATTAGTCCCTGATCTTCCACGGTCCATATCTTCGCGACCGTGACTCCGATTCAGGTGATTCCAAAGCCCATGTCTTCGTCTCGACGAGCCCGTTCTGTTGGTACCATTTTCACTATGTTGTTACATACTGGAAATGACCATTTTTTTCCTTGCCCTTATCTAGCCCCCTCCGAGAGAGAAACGTTCCGGCGAATCGTTCCGCGAGTTCCTCACACTTCTTCCCGGTGTATTATTCATCCCCAGGCAAGCCACGACAGCCACTTGCATGATGGACTTGCAGTAGCCATGGTTTTCTACTTGAATATTTAAATATTTTGTGCATGTTAATATTTTGTGGATGTTATGTCTACTTGTGAATCCATGCTTATCTTTATGCCATGATCCTTTGCATCTAGTCGGTTAAATGCTTACTTGGTAATATTATCATCATGTTCTTTTATGGTAATTATTTTCCGATGCTAGTGATCATGCTAGGTTCATATGAAGTGTTATGATTTGTTCATGCTCATTGCTATGCCCTGCTCCTGTGCATCTAGTAGAGTACTTGCTTCATTATTGTTGATGTTATGATGGCTATGCTTCACATCCAGGTTCATGTTGTTATCATGTTCGTATGCATCATGCTATTTTATAGTTACTCAGCTCATCCTCATTCAAGTTAACCGGACTTTAATCAAACTTGAACACCAGTTGGCTGAGTCATAGTGCCATCGAGTCGAGCTGACCAGTGCAGCCACACTTGCCTTTATGGGAAGGCCTTAATGCGGTCTATTGTCATGCCTCTCGCTGGTTCCTCCAACTAGTGAAGGTTAGGTGCGCACGCTGCCCTAGCCCGGTAGGCGGCAATAACCTTGTGTGCCCGAGTTGTATGGATCCATTGTCCCCGTTTGGGACCGTTTTTGTTTTACCACGACGGTGGCCGTTGGGTGACATGAGGTGACATCGGGGCCACCCATGACTTAGCCCAAAGGGGAGTTTGTCGGAGTGGTCGGGAGAGTGTCATGCAGTAGATTGGTTTTGTCAGAACGTGGTTGGTCCACCCGAATGGGAGCACGAGGCCTTGGGTTCCGTAGTGTGGGTACAATGTACTAACCTCTGCAGAGTGTATAATCTATCGATAGCCGCGCCCATGGATATGGGCCCAATTCGTAGTAGGTCACACTATGGGTCAACAGTAATAATAACCTGACTAATGAACAACCCTGGTTCAATGAGGAAAGAAGTTGGTCAATCTTTATGTGATCGTGAGAGGATCACGGTGGTATCATGGATATCGAGGTTGGTTGATATTTTTGGTGTCATGTGATGATCCCGGGTAAAGATCAACCTCCTTGTGGTCTTCTGGTCACTACGGTATTGTTAATACCAAGCTTGGTTGAACCAGAGATGATTGTGTGAAGTCCGCGATGGTAAGTTGATGTATGTGGTGGTTACGCGGTAACCTTCGAGCAGAGTAAGTTGAATCATGATAGTTTAAACATGCTGCATGCTAGTATCGTCTTGCTCATACTTATGCCATGCTCATCTCATATGGTTTTAGTTGTGCTATGGTTAACATGCTCATGCCATGCTCATGTTGCTCTAGTGGTATCATGTTCATCATTGCTAAGTAACCTGTAAATGCCATGCTGTTGTTTTTTCTTGATTGCTTTTGGTTGTTGTGAGCTTGCAAGTACATTCAAAGTACTCACCTGGCGTGTCATGCCAATTTGCAGGTCATGCCGTGTTTGCTTGCTTGACAAGGATTCCGAGTTTGCGAGCTAGGATACGCGTTCCAGCCAGAGTCCCTGCAGAGTGGAGTCCATCGATGTCGTCGTGTCCGCTGCTACAAGTTGTTCTACTGCTAGCATAGAGCAACCTTGGCAGGCGTAGTGTCGCCGTGCCGATGTAATTCCCTATTATATCGGAACCTTTGTATCCATACCCTTTGCAATAAGAGCTGATTTGTTCTATGCCAAGCAGTGTCGTATTCCAGAAGACTTAATCTCTGGGCTGGAATACAGGGCGTTCCGGTCTCTCTGAGCTGGGGTGCCATAAGGGTTGTATCAGAGCAGGTCTAGCTGTAGGACGCCCTAGTCCGCGCAAGCGTTAGAAGCGGTAGTATAGAGTTTGTTCGGTTTGGTGCATTTGGTTGTTGCATTTGTTTGTTGCATAGCATGCATATAGACTTATTATCTTGTCGCTAACGGTTAATCTTGTGAGTGTAGGTGGCATCGGTTTCGATCCACTACCTGCACCCTCCATCTTTGCATACCGCCTCTTCGGTGTTGGCGTCAGCTCTGTCCCAGCGGATTGATACCGAGGCACCAAGTGGTGTCGAACACTTGCGGGATTTATGCTCCAGTATCACATCGATATCTTTTCCGTCAGCCACCCCTATCGTTTCGGTGATAGACATGTTTCCATCCCGAATCGTGCCATCCATCTCACCGCCTTGGTAACCCTTACTGATCTTTGTTATCAGAAAAGGGCAATGCTAGCAAGCCTTGTTTTTCACCACCATCCTATCCTGTCACCCATTCTTTGGATGGGTGTGGTTCCCTTCCGTCCGCTTGACAATGATGTGGTCGTGACCTCCGTGTTCCGCCACATGATCACCCAGTCCGTCCTCACCTCCGTATCCGTCTAGATGCAATTGTTGTTAAGCCAGTGCTTGGTGTAGCTTTGTTTACACCAACCCCTCCACACGTGAATTCACTTTCGTGCACACCGCCACAGCATATTAGATCATAGAACTGGAGTTCTTGCGAGCTTTGTGTGCTTAAGTATGTATGCATATTATTGTTGTGAATAGCAGTAAAATGTGATTGTTGCTTGTATGTAATCTTGATTGCCTTGTGTGGTTTTGTTTCATTCGTTTCTTTTGCTTATTTCTTTGGGCCCTCGGTGTTGCCTTATTTCCCCTTAATAAAGTTGCTCATCAACCAACACCGGACCCGAAGAATCAGTGAGGAGTTCAAATATTTGGAAGCTCAGCTAAATATTATGGAATTCTCAGCCGACTGCATTATATTGGGAATATCCGATCCGAATGGAAATGACATCCTAGAATGGTAACCAACATCCAGTTTACATCAGTGGTACAATCCTCACAGCGGTAATGAAGAACTCAGTCGGAAGACAAAAGGTGTGCAGGACTAACAGTATAAGGTATATTTCATATGCAAGGTGTGATTCTGCTATGAGTAAGATTTGAAACATGCTACACCCTAGAAGCAAGCCCGAATGTGATATACTCGGCAAGAGGGATAGTCGAACAACATTTTCATACAAGTAATCAACAGCAGGAATATTAAGATGGTATATATATGGCATTCAGTCCGCATATCACAAAGAGAAGCTTCTGGTGCAAGCGACCCAATATTCCTTCACAAGCTACCAGAGAAGCTTCCAATGCAAGATTCCTCTATCTTCCTTGGTACGATATGTGGATAGCTTCTAGCATAAGATACTCTGCCTTCTTTAGTAAGCTACCGCAACAGCTTCTGGCATAAGGTACCGAGTCCTCCCAGCGAGTCTTTAAGGGGGGAAGCTTCTGCAGTACGGTACCCAGTCTTTTCAGCAAGCTGCCTAACGAAAGCTTCGAGCACAAGCTATTCAGTCTTCCTCATCATGATATCTTCGATGGTTTCCAACACAAGCCATCCAATCTTCCTCAGTACGGCACTGGTGCAAGATATTACACATTGAGTTGGCCGCGTATGGCAGTGCATCCCAAGGATCAGATCCGCAACAGTTTGGTCAGAAGCAAGAATCATTTAGAGCACATGTCTGCCTCGAGAATCAAATACTTCTATATATACTGTGACATGCTGCCAAATTCATGCAAGACACTCATACAATGCTGAAATTACGGTAATAATCTGACAAACTCACCAGTTATGTGAGAGGAAGAAAAGCCAGTTATACACCTCAGGGAGTGATGCAAGGACCGACAAGCTATGACGGGAGACAACCATCTTGGCAATGGTTACCTAGGCCAGTTTCCTCACACCCGACAGGGTGATATCATCAACCTTTGTCATGGTCTTGTATGATTGACGACAATAATAAGCTCCGTACAAGTACACGTGGACCTGACATATATAATCTATGGCCCGAGACATGAACAAGGATACAACATGATTGCCGGAATAGTGCACCCGACAGTACCTATGGTCACACGAGGGAGTAATATGACCAAGCTCTTTCAGCAAAGAATCAGACGAAGAAAACAATAATGAAGGAGCAAGACCGGCAATACAGGTATAATAATTGTTGCATGACCAACATGGTACAGATACTCAGGGCAGTCTGATTCAGTATCGGTCACCATGAATATACACCCAAGGGGTCTACTCCATCTATAAGAACCCCATATTAAGGTAATCTGCTCAGCCAGCTATTATGCTCAGACTTGTCAGCATTAAATAGCCAAGTCTGTCATGTCAGACCAAAGGTCAACTCAGCAATTTGACTGCAGCAACCGTGTTAAAACATCACACGGCCTACTATCCACATGAATATACCGGTAGAAGGAGTAATCAGAATGCTAAACAACAGTCTCAAAGCATGTGCCCTCACCTATGGGCATCAGTCAAAGGATAACCAGCGGTGCACAAGATTCTTCTATCAGAACCACCGTCAGTCAAGTCTGTGGATATTACTGTTATAAGGCCGTACCTCTTTATGCTGGTCCCAACAGACGACAGTCAAATATTTGGTACAGATTTGATATTCAAGACAGTGGAGCTATCCAAGATGATTCAGGGATCCCTGCGAGAAGTCAGATTCCGTCAGGAGAACGGTTATGATTCACATCACTGTTTTGAAAACTGGAGGACATGCATCCATTTGAGTAACTCAATGCAAGGAGTAAATGATTTTGTGTCCACCGAGAAAATTGGTTCACAACTCCATGGAATATTGTCAGAGCTGGATAAAGGAATGCCATATCTCTCGGAAATCATTCTCGAACTTGTGAGAAGGGCATAAATTGTAGTCATGATAATCTACCGCACCCCATTAAGCCGGCAGATATAAAAGAATTGGAGTCAGAGTAACATATGGGGTAAGACCTGTCAGAATGAGGATACAATCAAGCAAACCACCCCAGATCAAGGCAGGCAGTCATATGAAATTCAGTGGGAACATCATATAAAGGAAAAAGGATACCCGAGTTGGAAACGGTTTCCTTAACATTCATACTTGTTCCTTGAGCAACCAAATCTCGAGGACGAGATTTCTTTAAGGGAGGAAGGTTTGTCACACCCTGGATTTTGGGCCTTTCTTTTTCTTTTGAATTTCTTTGGGATTTTATTTGAAATTGCTTTTATGTGGCTCTATGGTATTGAAACCTGAGGAGATCACCTTTGATTCCTCTCCCAAGTGGCTTGTCATGCTCAAATCCCTCCCAAGACCATGTCATTCTCATCTTAGCTCAAACCTAATACTATTTTTCTTGGGAATATTCCTTTTCCTATTAAAGGAATAACCCTGTTTGCCCTAGGTTGTGAAGCAACCTATATTTCTGTCTTCCACAAAATTCTCAAATAATTCTCATAAATTGTTTGGATCATATATGCCCCAAATATGTCCAAACTTTCCTTTCCTAGCCCACAAACAATTCATCAATATTCATTCTTCATTTCTGTTCAGAGTGGCCTTCTGTGAAGGAAGTGCCACCTATCTTTTATCGATTGCTCCCAAAAATTTTGGGAATACTCTCTCCTCCAAATCATTTCCTCATGCCAAAATTCAGCTCCATTTGCCTAGTGAATATTCCTCAGCAATTTTCCAAAGTTTCTGTCAGATGGAAGCCTTGTGGAAGGAAGTACTAGCTAGGAGTATCCAAATGAGTTGAAATTTTGCAAGATCTTTCATGTGCTCATATAATGACCCTCTACCAAATTTTAGCTCCATCCAATAATCTATGTGAGCACACCATCAAATCTTTGCTTCTGTCAATATTTTCAGGTTGTGAAGCAAGTATACTTTATATTGCTTCATTAATTCTGAGAAATTACCAGATCATGCTCCTACCAATATAACTTCTCTCCACCAAATTTGGGATCATTTAAGCAAGCCAATTTCTCTCCAAAATTATCCCAAGTTTCTGGACAAAGAGAAACACTGTGAAGCAAGTACCATTTTGGCAAGTACAATTGGTATGAAACTTTGACAGCATCTTCATACGTCCAAATATTTCTGCCTTGCCAAATTTTAGCCAAACCCAATGCTCTATGTGAGTGCCTCATCTAAATCAAGTTTCTGGACCAAATTTGCAGTTACAAAGCAACTATGTTGTTTTGTGGTCCATTTCTCCTCACACTTCACAGGACTGTATACCTTCCTACTCTAAACCTCCCAGACATCAAGTTTGTCCCTTATCCCTTCTCTGTTGATCACAGTATTGCAGTCAAGTTTGCTACAACAAACTTCCAGTGAAGCCTCACATCTGATCTTGGTTTCTTTTGATGATATCTCACTTCCCACGGTCCCCCTGGTGCAAAGACAACACTCTAGACATGGTCGGCCACGCTGATTCATCATGCACGCGTCAATGCACGCGGTGACCGTGCTACTGGCATGCCAAACAACGCGCTCTAGCACTCCGCGGCCCTGTTCCCGTCGGTTTCCTCTGCTTCTCAAGATCTCTTCGTGTCCAATAGCTCCCTTGTGACCGTGTCGTCACTTACCTGCCTCTGTCTCGTCCTATCTCGTCGTCGACGAGTCGCCATCGAGCTCGCCCGTGACCTGCCCCCTCTGCCTCCTACATTATTCGAACACATGCGAGCTCCCGAGCCTTCTCGAGCACGCCCGAGCCCCCCTGATCCTCCGTGAAGCCTCTACACATGCCGCCCCTGCCCTCCGTGTGGCCTCGACGCGCCAGAGCACTGGTGCACGCGTCGCCGTGGCCGTGTGTCTCAGTCCCCCTCGCCCGGCTATATATAGCCCTCCCCGAGCTCGCCCGACCACACCAGCCCCTTCCTCACCCTCCCAGCTCTCTCCCCGACCTCTCCATCGAGCCTCTGGAGCTCTCCTCGACCCCCATGGCCGTCGTGCCCGCCGTCGGCCTCGGCCTAAATTGGCTCAAAGCCGAGCCCCACCCTCCACCTAGCCACCACCAGGAGACTCCACCATCACCTTGGACCCTCCCCCGCCCTTCAGCTCCGCCTCGGCGTATCGTAGCGCCGTGCCCAACTCCGGCCAAAGCCGCCGTCCACCGCGGCCAAAGCCACGCCCCCTCCCGCACTCCCCGGTGCGTCTGACACCTCCAGGCGGGTGCGCCTCTTTGCCCCGAGCATGCAGATGGCTGGAGCTCGGCCGGTCCGAGGCGTCGAGCAAGCATCAGCGAGCGTGTGCCCCTCCTCTGCATCGCGGGCGTGCGGAGGTAGAGGAAGAAGACACGGCCAGGCGGGCCCACCTCCCCGCGGGCCCCACAAGTCAGTCACAGAAGTCGTTGACCCCAGACCCGCTGATGTGTCAAGTGGAAACGTATTCTGGGGAATACGTTTTCCAGGTTAGAAAACGTACTTTGATTCTGTACCAGAGTTGAATATGTTTTCCTTTTGAGAAAGCGCACTATCATTCTACTATGGCTCAAAATACGTTTTTCTATGCAGAAAGCGTATTCCGCCCGAAGGCGTTTTCTGTTTTTCAGCCAGGGGTCTGTTTGTGAGGATATTTTTATAGATTAGTCCCTGATCTTCCACGGTCCATATCTTCGCGACCGTGACTCCAATTCAGGTGATTCCAAAGCCCACGTCTTCATCTCGACGAGCCCGTTCTATTGGTACCATTTTCACTATGTTGTTACATACTGGAAATGACCATTTTTTCCTTGTCCTTATCTAGCCCCCTTCGAGAGAGAAACGTTCCGGCGAATCGTTCCGCGAGTTCCTCGCACTTCTTCCCGGTGTATTCTTCATCCCCAAGGAAGCCACGACAGCCACTTGCATGATGGACTTGCAGTAGCCATGGTTTTCTACTTGAATATTTAAATATTTTGTGAATGTTATGTCTGCTTGTGAATCCATGCTTATCTTTATGCCATGATCCTTTGCATCTAGTCGGTTAAATGCTTACTTGGTAATATTATCATCATGTTCTTTTATGGTAATTATTTTCCAATGCTAGTGATCATGCTAGGTTCATATGAAGTGTTATGATTTGTTCATGCTCATTGTTATGCCCTGCTCACGTGCATCTAATAGAGTACTTGCTTCATTGATGTTGATGTTATGATGGCTATGCTTCACATCCAGGTTCATGTTGTTATCATGTTCGTATGCATCATGCTATTTTATTGTGACTCAGCTCATCCTCATTCAAGTTAACCAGACTTTAATCGAACTTGAACACCTGTTGGCTGAGTCATAGTGCCATCAAGTCGAGCTGACCAGTGCAGCCACACTTGCCTTTATGGGGAGGCCTTAATGCGGTCTATTGTCATGCCTCTCGCTGGTTCCTCCAACTAGTGAAGGTTAGGTGTGTGCGTTGCCCTAGCCCGGTAGGCGGCAATAACCTTGTGTGCCCGAGTTGTATGGATCCATTATCCCCATTTGGGACCGTTTATGTTTTGCCGCGACGGTGGCCGTTGGGTGTCACGAGGTGACATCGGGGCTACCCATGACTTAGCCCAAAGGGGAGTTTGTCGGAGTGGCTGGGAGAGTGTCATGCAGTAGATCGGTTTTGTCGGAATGCCATTGGTCCACCCAAATGGGAGCATGAGGCCTTGGGTTCCGTAGTGTGGGTACAGTGTACTAACCTCTGCAGAGTGTATAATCTATCGATAGCCGCGCCCGTGGATATGGGCCCAGTTTGTAGTAGGTCACACTATGGGTCAACAGTAATAATAACCTGACTAATGAACAACCCTAGTTCAATGAGGAAAGAAGTTGGTCAATCTTTGTCGTGAGAGGATCACGGTGGTATCATGGATACCGAGGTTGGTTGATATTTTTGGTGTCATGTGATGATCGCGGGTAAAGATCAAGCTCCTTGTGATCTTTTGGTCACTACGGTATTGTTAATATCAAGCTTGGTTGAACCTGAGATGATTGTGTGATGTCCGTGATGGTAAGTTGATGTATGTGGTGGTTACGCGGTAACCTCCGAGCAGAGTAAGTTGAATCATGATAGTTTAAACATGCTGCATGCTAGTATCGTCTTGCTCATACTTATGCCATGCTCATCTCATATGGTTTTAGTTGTGCTATGGTTAACATGCTCATGCCATGCTCATGTTGCTCTAGTGGTATCATGTTCATCATTGCTAAGTAACCTGTAAATGCCATGTTGTTGTTTGTCTTGATTGCTTTTGGTTGCTGTGAGCTTGCGAGTACATTCAAAGTACTCACCTTGCGTGTCATGCCAGTTTGCAGGTCATGCCGTGTTTGATTGCTTGATGAGGATTCCGAGTTTGCGAGCTAGGATACGCGTTCCAGCCAGAGTCCCTGCGGAGTGGAGTCCATCAATGTCATCGTGTTCCGACGCTAGAAGTTATTCCGCTGCTACGAGTTGTTCTGGTGCTAGCATAGAGCAACCTTGGCAGGCGCAGTGTCGCCGTGCCGATGTAATTCCCTGTTATATCGGAACCTTTGTGTCCATACCCTTTGTAATAAGAGTTGATTTGTTCTATGCCAAGCAGTGCCGTATTCCAGAAGACTTAATCTCTGGGCTGAAATACGGGGCGTTCCGGTCTCTCTGAGCCGGGGTGCCACAACAACGACAATGCCGGCGCGGCACGCCGCCTCCGCCGCCACCGGAATTAGGTTTTTTTGGGTTTAATACTGTATCTCGATCATATGAATATAAATTCGCAGTGTGGCTGAATGAAAGATATGGTTTGAATGAACTTTCGTTTTTCTCTCTAAATGTACAGACTTATCAAACGATTTTCATTAAAAAAACATCAATGGTTTTTAAATATAAAACACTCATCGCAAACGTTTTAGATAGAACACCCGTATGCAAACCGACAGCTTCCCCAGGAAGCCAAGGGAAAATGTGCCGAGCAGGATTTGTGTAGCTCTTGATCGCAAACGTTTTAGATAGAACACCCGTATGCAAACCGACAGCTTCCCCAATAAGCCAAGGGAAAATGTGCTGAGCAAGATTTGTGCAGCTCTTCATCGCAAACGTTTTAGATAGAACACCCGTATGCAAAGTGAGAGCTATGGTCTTCCCCAGTAAGCCAAGGGAAAATTCGCCGCGCAGGATTTGTGCATCTCTTCAACGCAAACGGTTCAGATTGAATATGGTATGCAAAGCGAGACTTCGGCGCTAAGCCAAGAGAAAATCTGGCACGCAGGATTTGTACATCCCTTCAACGCAAACGGTTTTTTCGGATGACCCGTGTGCAACCACGTACAGACAATTTGGTAAGATTTGCATCTGTCATATTGGATATATTGCCATTTGTCAAACTGGAAAGATTGACATTTGTTGATCTAGTAATATTGCCCTTTGTCAACCTTGTAACACTGCCATTTGTCAACATATGCAGCTAAAAATCACTAGCACCATCTAATTTTTGCAACTAAAATTCAGTAATTAAGCATAGATTTCATTCATAGATTAAGCAGCCATTCTTTATACAAACAGTACAACTCGACAACTGAACCGACCAAACTTTTCCCCAATTGTTGCCAACCACGTACTGAAATATCTAGTTCAACTATATATACTAGCTAATTTTAAGTACGTACAGTTCAACCACATCTATAGTCATATGAACTGAACAAAATAGCCCCTAAATAATACTACTACTACGGAGGGGCTTTGTACTACTTCCGGCTGCCTCTCCTCTGCCGAGCGCGCTCAGTAAGAGGCAGAGGAGGAGGAGCCTACCGATGAGCTGGACAACTGCAATATGGTGCCTGTCGTTGCTGCACCTTCAGCGACGCTCACCTCGAACGCCCTCTACTGCTCCAGACGACCCTGCTCGAAGCGACGGGACTCCTCATAGATCTCCTCATTCCTCGCCTCTGCGACGGCATGTGCTGCGGCCACGTCGGCGGTAAGGCTCTTTGCGTGCTCGACGAGGCGCTCCTCCTCCTCCCGCAGGAACTTGATATAGCGTGCAAGGTCGCTGACGCACGTGCGGGCCTCCACCTCCGCCTCCCGCCTTTGGGTGGCGGTGGCGGAGCGGGTGATGACCCCGACGGTCGACGGTGGGCTGGCGGCCACGGCGGCCGACGATGGGGTGGCGGCCACGACCACCACCTCCCGCCTTCGGGCCGCGGTGGCGGAGCGGGTGATGGCCACGGTGGCCGACAGTGGGCTGGCAGCCACGACGGCCACCTCCCGCCTTCGAGCCGCGGCGGCGGAGCGGGCGATGGCCCTAGCTTTCGACGGTGGTGTGGTGGCCACGGCGGCAGACGGTGGGGTGGCGGCAACGGCGGCCGGCAACAGCTGCCGACGGGCAACAGCGGCGGAGCATGTGGTGGGTGTTCTGCGCACACCCAACAGGGACGCCACACACACTACACTACACCGGGGACTGCGCCGCCGCTGCGGTGTAGCCTCCTAGCTGGAGCTGTCCTCTGATGACGGCGGAGTGGCTGAGCGACGATGACGGACCGGTGCCATTGGCGATTGTGGGAGAAGCAGACGAGATAAGCTACAGGGAGGGAGGGGATTTTGGGGGATTTCACCGAGTCGAGCGGGAAGCTTGCGCGGGAACCTGCGCGGTTGCGCGGGAACGGGCTCACCGATGATTCATTGACGCCACTTCGAGTGGCCAAAAGAACGCCCCCGCGCGCTGCTCAGGCTTGCGCTCGAAGCCGTCTGCGGCAGCGCGGTGACAAGATGTGCGAGAGGAGGACGAAAGGACATGTACACATACCGTTAATAAAAAAAATATTTGTGGTTTAATTACCTACTACCCCCGTCCTGGTTTATAAGTCGTCTTTGTATTTTTGTGCCAAATTTTGACTAGAGATTTAACTAATAAAATACAAATGCATGTTGCCAAAGATTATATCGTTGGGTTCGTATTTGAACATAGTTTCCAATTATATAATTTCTATAACATGCATTAACATTTTGTTAGTTAAATTTAAGGTCAAAATATGGCACAGAATATAAAGGGGACTAATAGACCAAGACGGAGGCAGTAGCACACGGCCGCTCTACGCAGCGTCGCAACTGCCGGCCGGCTTGTAGACGACCATTCCCTGCGTGTTCAACTGCTCTATATATGTGTGTGGTTGCTCGCGGTTGAGGCGGCCGCGGCGCGCTCTGCTTGCGTCCCACTGCGCGTGCTCTACTCTCGTGTCCCTCCGGGCGCTTTGCCCTCATCCCTCCACCCGCGCTGCCAGTGTTTGGGGCCGGCGCATGATCACGTACGTTCGTGCTGCCATTATGCATGCAGTTGCGCCGGGCGCGGCGCCACGATGCAGTTACCCGCTGCAAAAACTGCCATGCGGACGCGCCGAGAATCCAGGCCGCCTGACCACCATTTATTCCTGCGGCCATTTACCTTCATCTCTCGCGCCACACAACACAATAAGCACACCCACGACAACACATACAGAGAGGACATCCAGCGGTTCCAATGGCGCTCCCAGCGGCCGACGACGACAACGGGGGGCAGTTCACCACTCATCACGTAGTGGACACCCATGTGAGGGGGAAGGCCCTCTCGGTGGTGTACACGAATGAGCCGGTCTCGGTGGAGAGCTCCATCCAAACTATGGAGCAGTTGCTTGCTGAGGACAAGTACCAAGAGGTCGGCTTCGACCTCGAGTTCACCAGCGGTCGTGCCGGGCATGATCAGAAGATTGCTATCGCCCAATTGTGCGTGCGACATGACGTCCTCGTCTACCACTACCACCTGGCCACAAGGCCTTGCGAGCGTTTCTCCAGGTTTATCAACAGCTCTGACTACTGTTTCGCTACGGTGGACACCACCAACGATCTAAAAGCGCTCAAGGTTTCGGGCTTGACCTACCAGAATCTTGTCAACATCTGTGACCACTACAAGGTCTGGGGCAGCGACGACAACAAACAGAACTCCCTGGTTGACCTCGCCTCGGCCATCATCGACCCCTACTACATGAATATGAAGGATGAGAGCAAGAAGGACAAGAACACCTGGCACAGTGTCTGGCATCAAAGACTGGATGAAGAACATGTCAAGTACGTGGCCAAGGACGCGTACACAAGCTACGAGATGTACAGGTGGATCGTTGACATGAGGAAGTGTCTTCTTCCTGCCCCAGACGAGGGATCAAGCCACAGAGCAGTGGCGGGATGTAGGATCGAAAGTAGGTCTAGAGGGGGGGGTGATTAGACTACTTGACCAAATAAAAGTCTAGCCTTTTCCCAATTTTAATTGTTGGCAGATTTTAGCAACTAGTACAAGTCAAGCAATCAACCTACACATGCAATTCTAAGAGTATAGCAGCGGAAAGTAAACATTGCATATGAAGGTAAAGGGAAGGGTTTGAAGAAGGCAAACGCAATGTAGACACGGAGATTTTTGGCGTGGTTCCGATAGGTGGTGCTATCGTACATCCACGTTGATGGAGACTTCAACCCACAAAGGGTAACGGCTGCGCGAGTCCACGGAGGGCTCCACCCACGAAGGGTCCATGAAGAAGTAACCTTGTCTATCCCACCATGGCCATTGCCCACGAAGGACTTGCCTCACTCGGGTAGATCTTCATGAAGTAGGCGATCTCCTTGCCCTTACAAACTTCTTGGTTCAACTCCACAATCTTGTCGGAGGCTCCCAAGCGACACCTAACCAATCTAGGAGACACCACTCTCCAAAAGGTAATAAATGGTGTGTTGATGATGAACTCCTTGCTCTTGTGCTTCAAATGATAGTCTCCTTAACACTCAACTCTCTCTCACAGATTTGGCTATGGTGGAAAGATGATTTGAGTGGAAAGCAACTTGGGGAAGGCTAGAGATCAAGATTCTTGTGGTAGGATTGGAATATCTTGGTCTCAACACATGAGGAGGTGGTTCTCTCTCAGAAAATGAGTAGTGGAAGTGTAGGCATGTTCTGATGGTTCTCTCTTAAATGGAGAAGGGGGTGGAGGGGTATATATAGCCTCCACACAAAATCCAATCGTTACACACATTTGACCCAACTCGGTCATACCGAATAGAAGAACTCGGTGAGACCAGTTCAGTTCAAAATTCAAAATGTGAACGTTAGGAATCTCGATGGGACCGATTGGAACAACTCGGTGGGACTGATGTGCAAGGGCTAGGGAAAAACCTCATCTCGGTGAAGCCGATTGCATGAACTCGGTGAGACCGATTTCAACAAAGAGCAAACAGAGAGTTGGTCATGCAAACTCGGTGGGACCGATCGCTCATTTTGGTGAGACCGAAATGTTACAAAGGGAAATAGAGAGTTTGCAGGGTCATCTCGATGAGACTGAGATCCGTATCGGTGTAACCGAATTGCTAGGGTTTCTGGCAGTGGCTATGTCAACTGGACTCGGTGGCGCCGGATAGATCAAATCGGTGGGGCCGAGTTTGACTTTGGGTTTTGGACATATGTCGAAATGAGAAAGTGGCTGAGGGTTTTGGAGCAATATCACTAAGCACTTTGAGCAAGTAGACCATTAAGCAACACCTCATCCCCTTTTAATAGTATTGGCTTTACTATGGACTCAATGTGATCTTGGATCACTAAAATATAAATGATGAGTCTTGAGCTTTTGCCAATATGTGTCCTTAGCATTTTGAGGGGGTCCACATCTCTAGTCCATGCCATGCCAATCATTGAACTTTCTGAAATATTAAACTTGAATGGATATTAGTTCAATGAGCTATATGTTGTTATGAATTACCAAAACCACCCGGGGATTAGTTGCACTTTCACGGGAGCGTCACAAGCAGTAGATGACTAGACGATCGTTTCTCCTAGTTTAGAATGCATGCAATTGTTTATTGAGGTGTGTGCGAATGATCTGTATAGTCACTTATGTAATTGGATGTTTATTTCAATTATATATTTATGTTATTCTTCTGTAGACAAAGCAAATCACACAGCTTATTAGCAGCAATCGTCTGTGTTATTATTGGTCTTCGCACACATTTCTGATTACGAACCTGTTTGCCGCGTATCACACACATCTTATTCAGTTGAACTGTTTCTGTTGTATTGGCTCATCGCAAACAGTTCATCCGAGTGAACTGTATGCCCTCCATCGCACACACTTTGATCTGGCTGACCATTTCTATTGTGTTGCCTAATCACACACAGTTCATCCTAGTGAACTGTATGCCGTATATCGCACACACCCTCATCTGGCTGCCCGTTTCTGTTGCTCTGCCTCATCGCAAACAGTTCTACTGGATTAACCGTTTGCCATGCATCGCACACGCAACTCTAATCTGAATCGTGTTTGATGTCAACGCCATCACAAACGTTTTGTATATTTTTTGATGGTTTTATTACTTCATCATTTGTGATTAATGCATCGCACACAGTTTCGTCGAAGGGTCTCTGATTGGACTATCGCGTTTGGACCAACCTGCAGTAGTGGTTCCACCTTCATCAGAAATTTTGCCTGGAGATTGACTACCAATTCGGTTCCCACATGGCAAAAGAAATTTACTAGAGGACTGGAGGTGAATGATCTGTGTCCAAGATGTTCTTGTGAACCTGAGGATAATTTTCATCTGTTTTGCTGTTGTCCTCAGTCACGTCTTCTATGGGATAGTATGTCTGAAGTATGGTGCCTTCCAAGTCTTACATCAATCTGGAACACTGGGCGTGAGTGGCTGTTACATGTTTTAGAACCGCTTCCAGAAATTGAACGAGCCATGGTGCTCTTTACTTTGTGGCGAGCCTGGTATGTCCGCAATGAGGTTATCCATCACAAACCAGTGCCGCCCATGGAGGCCTCTAAGCGTTTTCTTGTGAGCTATTTGGATTCGATCATTGGCATGAAGGTGGACTTAGCTTCTGATCTGAGTAAAGGAAAAAAATCTGACGTATGATACTGAACTTCTTCGACCACGTGCAACAATCCCTGTTCGTGCCCCTGATATCTGGTAGCCACCTTGTTCGGGGTGGGTTAAACTAAACAGCGATGTCTCATTCGGTGATGATGGTTCCGCCGGAGCGGGCATGGTGCTCAGGGACAACATGGGTAATATCATTTTCTCGGCATGTAGGGCATTATTTTATGCAGAGATGTGCTTGAGGCGGAGTTGTGTGCTTGCATGGAGGGCCTCTCCTTTTCTTTGCAGAGAACTGAGCTTCCAGTTTCCATTGAGATGGATTCACTTGTGGCTGTTAAGCTTATTCAGGCTACAGTAGTTGATAGATCGGTTTATTCTTCGCTAGTTACAGAGATTATGTTGGAAATATGCCCTAGAGGCAATAATAAATTGGTTATTATCATATTTCCTTGTTTATGATAAATGTTTATTATTCATGCTAGAATTGTATTGACCGGAAAATTAAATACATGTGTGAATACATAGACAACACAGTGTCCCTAGTGAGCCTCTACTAGACTAGCTCGTTGATCAAAGATGGTTAAGGTTTCCTAACCATAGACATGAGTTGTCATTTCATAACGGGATCACATCATTAGGAGAATGATGTGATGGACAAGACCCAACTGTAAGCTTAGCATCAGATCATTTAGTTTATTTGCTATAGCTTTCTTCATGTCAAGTATCTATTCCCTAAACCATGAGATCGTGTAACTCCCTGACAACGGAGGAATACCTAGTGTGTATCCAAATGTCACTTCGTAACTAGGTGATCATAAAGGTGCTCTACAGGTATCTCCGAAGGTATTTGTTGGGTTGGCATGGATCAAGACTGGGATTTGTCACTCCGTATGACGGAGAGATATCTCTGGGCCCTCTCGGTAATACAACATCTTAAAGAGCTTGCAAGCAATGTGACTAATGAGTTAGTCATGGGATCTTGTATTACGAAATGAGTAAAGAGACTTGCCGATAACGAGATTGAAATAGGTATGGAGATGCCGATGATCGAATCTCGGGCAAGTAACATATCGCCGGACAAAGGGAATTGCATACGTGGTTAAACGAATCCTTGACATCGTGGTTCAACCGATAAAAGATCTTCGTGGAATATGTAGGAATCAATATGGCATCCAGGTCTCGCTATTGGTTATTGACCGGAGAGGTGTCTCGGTCATGACTACATGATTCCCGAACCTGTAGGGTCGCACGCTTAACATTCGTTGACGCTAGAGTAGTATTGGGATATTTGATGATTGGTAACCGAATGTTGTTCAGAGTCCCGGATGAAATCCCGGGTGTCACGAGGAGTCTCAGAATGGTCGAAGGGTAAAGATTTATATATGGGAAGTCATATTTTGGGTTCCAGAAAAAAGTGCAGTTTTTTCGGTATTGTACTATGAAGCTTCTAGAAGGTTCCGAAGGATTCCGGAGGGGTTCGGAAGTCCACAAGTGGGTCAAACACGACCCAAGGGCTAGCATGGGCTGAGGGGAGGCGCCCTGGCCTTATTGGGCTAGGCGCACCAAGTCCTCAAAAGCCCATGTGGCTAGGGAAGGAAAAAAAGGAGTCCTAGTAGGAATAGGATTGGACTTGGAGTCCAAGTCCTCTCCCCCTTGGCTGCGCCCTAGGGCTTGGACGGGCTGTTCCCCATGCCCCTCCACCTATATATAGAGGGGAGGGGGAGCCCCAAGAGGACACACCGAGCCCTTGGCACCCCTCTCTCTCCCGTTACTCCGTAGTTCCTCCGCCCTTGTTCTAGTAGCGCTTGGCGAAGCCCTGCTAAACTAGCTCCACCAACACCATCACCACCATGCCATCATGCTGGTTGTGATCCCATCTACTTCTCTGCCTTCTCTTGCTGGATCAAGGAGGAGGATACGTCATCGAGCCTCACGTGTGCTAAACTCGGAGGTGCCGTCCGTTCGGCACTAGATCGGTTGGATCATGATCGGATCGCGAAGAGTACAACTACATCAACCGTGTTATATACGCTTTCATTTTAGGTCTACGAGGGTACATAGACACACTCTCCCCTCTCGTTTCTATGCTTCTCCTAGATAGATCTTGGGTGTTCGTAGGAAAAAAAATTATTTTCATGCTTCGTTCCCCATCAGTGGCATCATGAGCTAGGTCTATGCGTAGATGTATGTGCACGAGTAGAACACAAAGAGTTGTGGGCGTTGATGCTCAAATTGCTTACCTCTCTTGTCTTATTTGGATTCGGCGGTATTATGGGATGAAGCGGCTCGGACCAACCTTACATGTCCTCGCACATAAGACCGGTTCCACCGACTAACATGCAACTTGTTTTGCATAAGGTGGCTAGCGGGTGCCTGCCTCTCCTACTTTAGTTGAATCTAATTTGACGAAGGCGGTCCTTATAGAAGGTTAAAAGGCAACTTGATTATCACCATTGTGGCTTTGCGTAGGTAAGAACGGTTCTTGCTAGTTGCCCATAGCAGCCACGTAAATTTTGCAACAACAAAGTAGAGGACGTCTAACTTGTTTTTGCTGGGCATGTTGTGATGTGGTATGGCCAAAACGTGATCTGATATATGTTGATGTATGAGATGATCATGTTTTGTAATAAGTTCACAACTTGCATGTCGATGAGTACGGCAACCAGCAGGAGCCATAGTGTTGTCTTTAATTTATTAATCGCCATGTAATTGATTTACTTTATCGCTATGAGTTAGCAATAGTTGTAGAAGCAATAGTTGGCGGAGACGACCACGTGATGACACGATGATGGAGATCATGGTGTCATGCTGGTGACGATGGAGATCATGTCGGTGCTTTGGAGATGGAGATCAAAGGCACGAGATGATAATGGCCATATCATGTCACATATTGATTGCATGTGATGTTTATCCTTTTTATGCATCTTATTTTGCTTAGAACGACGGTAGCATTATAAGATGATCCCTTCACTTAATTTCGAGAAATTGTGTTCTCCCTGAGTATGCACTGTTGCAAAAGTTCGTCGTTTCGAAGCACCTCGTGATGATTGGGTGTGATAGACTCTACGTTCTCATACAACGAGTGTAAGCCAGTTTTACACATGCAGAATACTTGGGTTAAACTTGACGAGCCTAGCATGTACAGACATGGCCTCGAAACACAGGAGGCCGAAAGGTCGAATATGAGTCATATAGTAGATATGATCAACATGAAGATGTTCACCATTGATGACTACCCCATTGATCCTCTTTTGACACGTGTTGAGTGTTGTCCTGATGCAGGAACTAGCTATGGCGGTGGCTGCGGATTCACCGCCTCAACAAGGTCTCGTTCCTCTCTGGTTTGCACAAGCTTCGTCAGGCAGCTGCAAATCCTATACCACCATGGCCCACACCCCTGAAGCTTCCCCTGTCTGCAACAGCTTCTGGATCATAGGTGTCCATTCATCTTTTTGCTGTCCTAAAGCATGAAAATGTTTCTCCTCTAGACTTCTTTAGATTGATGTTGTTCTGATGATGGTGTTAGTCCGGAGATGGTTATCTAATCATATTCATGATATATGAATTGAATGGTTGTTATTACAAAACAATCTTATATATGTAGAACAACCGACGGGAAATTTGCATCGTCATTTTGCCATTGCCACTGAATATGTTTCTTAATAATGTGGTTTCTCTTTATGCATGGAGAAACAAGATCATTTGTGACTTTTGAGCAAGGATTTTTGGTAGCTTTGAATGTATTCGGTCTGCTTTCGAGAGCAAGTTTTGTGCAGCAGTTTACACTTTATATTCTTTCTTCTTCTAAGAGTGGAGGTTCTGGTCATTAAGTTTGTGTTCTTGATGCGGCTTGAACTACGTCGGTAATTCCCCAAAGAGGAAGGGATGATGTAGCACAGCTACGGTAGGTATTTCCCTCAGTGATGAGACCATGGTTATCGAACCAGTAGGAGAACCACGCAACACTATGTAAACGGTACCTGCACACAAAGAACAAATACTTGCAACCCGACATGTAAGAGGGGCTGTCAATCCCTCCCGGGTAAAAAGATAGATAAAATTGTAGTAGATTGGATAAATAGATCTCGTGGGAACATGAGATAAAATAAATAACAAAAAGTGCAGCAAGGTATTTTTGGGTTTTTGGATTAATAGATCTGAAAATAAAAGCGAATAAAAATAGATCTCAAAGGCAAATATGATAAAGAATAGACCCGGGGGCCGTAGATTTCACTAGTGGCTTCTCTCGAGAAAAATAGCATACAGTGGGTAAACAAATTACTGTTGGGAAATTGATAGAACTTCAAATAATTATGACGATATCCAGGCAATGATCATTATATAGGCATCACGTCCAAGATTAGTAGACTGACTTCTGCCTGCATCTACTACTATTACTCCACACATCGACCGCTATCCAGCATGCATCTAGTGTATTAAGTTCATGGAGAAATGGAGTAATGCAATAAGAACGATGACATGATGTAGACAAGATCTATTCATGTAGGAATAGACCCCATCTTGTTATCCTTAATAGCAACAATGCATACATGTCATTTCCCCTTCTGTCACTGGGATTGAGCACCGTAAGATCGAACCCATCACAAAGCACCTCTTCCCATGGAAAGAAAAATCGATCTAGTCGGCCTAACTAAACCAAAGATTCGAAGAAGAAATACGAGGCTATAAGTAATCATGCATATAAGAGATCAACGAAGACTCAAACAATATTCATGGATATAGATCTGATCATAAACTCAAAGTTCATCGGATCCCAACAAACACACCGCAAAAAGAGTTACATCAAATAGATCTCCAAGAGACCATTGTATTGAGAATCAAAAGAGAGAGAGGAAGCCATCTAGCTACTAACTACGGACCCGAAGGTCTACAATGAACTACTCACGCATCATCGGAGAGGCACCAATGAGGATGATGAACCCCTCCGTGATGGTGTCTAGATTGGATCTGTGGTTTCTGGAACTTGCGGCGGCTGGAATTGTGTTTCGTCGACTCCCCTAGGGTTTTTGGATTTCCAGGGTATTTATAGAGCAAAGAGGCGGTGCGGGAGGCGGCCGAGGTGGGCACAACCCACCAAGGCGCGCCTGGGGGCCCAGGCGCGCCCAGGTGGGTTGTGCTCCCCTCGGAGCCCCCCTCTGGTACTTCCTTGGCCCAACTTGTGTCTTCTGGTCCAAAAAAAATCACCAAAAAGTTTTGCTGCGTTTGGACTCCGTTTGGTATTGATTTTCTGCGAAGTAAAAAACAAGCAAAAAACAGTAACTGGCACTGGGCACTATGTCAATAGGTTAGTCCCAAAAAAATGATATAAAGTTGCTATAAAATGATTGTAAAACATCCATGAATGATAATATAACAGCATGGAACAATCAAAAATTATAGATACGTTGGAGACGTATCAGCATCCCCAAGCTTAATTCCTGCTCGTCCTTGAGTAGGTAAATGATAAAAACAGAATTTTTGATGTGGAATGCTGCCTAACATGTTCATCACATATTCTTTTCTTTTGTAGCATGGACATTTGGACTTTTATATGATTCAAGGCAATAGTCTAGTTTTGACATGAAGATTTCAATACTCAAGCATATCAACAAGCAACCATGTCTTTCAAAATATCAACACTAAAGCAAGTTATCCCTAGCCCATTAAGCTCAATCATTGATCCATTCATGAAACACACTCGTATATTAGCTACACCCAATGCTCAAGTACGATCATAGTGCCCCTTAGTTGGAGCTTTATAATAGAAGATGGAGACTCAAAAAAAATAAAAATTGCATAAAGTAAAAAAGAAAGGCCCTTCGCAGAGGGAAGCAGGGATTTGTAGAGGTGCCAGAGCTCAAAGCGAAAAATTAAGAGATAAAACATTTTGGGTGGCATGCCTTCCCTGTCAACGAAAACGATCGAGTAGTCCCCAATACTTTCCATGCTAGATATATCATAGGTGGTTCCCAAACAGAAAGTAAAGTTTATTCCTTTTTCCACCATACTTTCACATTCCATGGCTAACCTAATCCACGGGTGTCATCCATACCAACACTTTTCAAGGAATTTATTATTTGACAACATAAAGTAAATTCATTTTTCATTTCAGGACTGGGCATCCCTAATACCTTTGCCGTACTCTCGTGCAATGACAAGTGAATAAACACTCATCTTGAGAATAACACATCTAGCATGGAAAAATATCAGCCACCCCCTACCGTTTCATGAGCGGTACAAGCACACAAAAAGGAAATTTATTTTGAAGATTAGAGATGGCACATACAAATTTGCTTAGAACGGCAAAAGAATACCGCATATAGGTAGGTATAGTGGACTCATATGGCAAAACTGGGTTTAAGAATTTTGGATGCACAAGTAGTGATCATACTTAGTACAAGTGAAGGCTAGCAAAAGATTGAGAAGCATCCAACCAAGAAACAAAAAATCTCATAAGCGAGCATTAAGCATAACTAACACCGAATAATGCACCACAAGTAGGATGTAATTTCATTGCATAACTATTGACTTTCGTGCTTGCATAGGGAATCACAAACCTTAACACCAATATTCTTACTAAACCATAATTACTCACCAACATGACTCACATATCACTATCATCATATCACAAAACTATTACAAAGAATCAAGTTTATTTTTTCCAATGATCTTCATGAAAGTTTTTATTATATCCCTCTTGAATATCTATCACTTTGGGACTAGTTTCATATGTTGCTTTTGATAGCTCAAACAAATCTAAGTGAAGAACATGAGCATAAAATTTTTCTTCTCTCAAAATAATATAAGTGAAGCATGAGAGACTTTCTAATTTTTTTTACTAACTATCAAATAAATCTAAGTGAAGCATGAGAGCATTTCTTCAAAAATAATAAAGCACACCGTGCTCAAAAAGATATAAGTGAAGCACTAGAGCAATTCCATAGCTCAAAAAATTTAAGTGAAGCATATAGAGCAATTCTAGAAAATCATAGCATAATTTTGGCTCTCTCAAATAGGTGTGTTCAGCAAGGATACTTGACACAAACTAAAAATCAAAAGAAGCAAAGACTCATATAACACAAGACGCTCCAAGCAAAACTCATGATATGTGACGAATAAAAAATAGTTCCAAGTAAAATACCGATGGTCGTTAGAAGAAAGAGGGGATGCCACTCGGGGGCATCCCCAAGCTTAGTTGCTTGTTCATCCTTGAATATTATCTTGGGGTGCGGTAGCATCCCCAAGCTTAAGCTCTTCTTACTCCTTATTCCTTCATCCATCGTGATCTCACCCAAAACTTGAAAACTTCAATCACACAAAACTCAACAAAACCTTCGTGAGATCCGTTAGTATAAGAAAACCAATCTTTACTTTAAGTACTATAGAAAACCCATTAAAATTTTGTTATTGCATTATATCTACTGTATTCTAACTTTACCATGGCTTATACCACCTGATACAAACCATAGATTCATCAAAATAAGCACACAATGCAAAGAAAACAGAATCTGTCAAAAACAGAATAGTCTGTAAAGATGCGAATTTTTATCATACTTCTGTAACTCCAAAACTTCTGAAACATTAGGAAAACATATAAAATGTGTATATCAATCTTGTGTAAAAAATTCAGAATTTTTCGTCGCTTCTGTGATTATTATTTTACTGGACGCAAAAGTTTCTGTTTTCCAACAAGATCAAATCAACTATCATCAAAGCTATCCCAAAGGCTTTACTTGGCACAAACACTAATTAAAACACAATCATAACAGTAGCATAATTGTGCAAACACTCAAGAACAGAAATAAAAAGACAAAAATAAATTTTATTCATTGGGTTGCCTCCCAACAAGCGCTATCGTTTTATGCCCCTAGCTAGGCATAACGTAGATCTAAGTGTTGTCATCTTTAGTTCTAGATCCATAAGATGCCCTCATGATTGATTCATATGGTGTCTTAATTCTTGTTCTAGGGAAGTGTTCCATACCCTTCCTTAGTGGAAATTGGAATTTAATATTGCCTTCTTTCATGTCAATCACGGCACCAATAGTATGTAAAAACGGTCTACCAAATATAATTGGACAAGACGGATTGCAATCAATATTAAGAACAATAAAATATATGGGCACATAGTTCCTATTTGCAAGAATAATAACATCATTAATTCTTCCCAAAGGCTTTTTAATAGTAGAATCCGCCAAGTGTAAATTTAAAGAACACTCTTCAATATCGGTAAGACCAAGCACATCACATAAAGATTTTGGAATTGTGGAAACACTAGCACCCAAGTCACACAAAGCAAAACATTCATAATTTTTAATCTTGACTTTAATGGTAGGTTCCCATTCATCATGTAATTTTCTAGGAATTGAAATCTCTAATTCCAACTTTTCTTCCAAAGCTTTCATCATAGCATCAACGATATGTTTAGTAAAAGCTTTATTTTGTTCATAAGCATGGGGTGAATTTATCATGGATTGTAACAAAGAAATACAATCAATCAAAGAGCAATTATCATAATTAAAGTCTTTGTAATCCAAAAGAGTGGGCACATCACTAGTTAAAGTTTTGACCTCTCCAAACCCACTTTTATCAATTTTCTCAACAAGATTTTCACCCTCCGAATTATCGGGACGCCTTCTAACTAAAGTTGACTCTTATTCAGTCCCTTTATCATCAATTTTAATTTTACTAAACAAGGAATCAATAGAAGAAACACCAATCACTTTAAGATCTTCATCATTTTTATGAAAGTAATCACTAGAAAACGCTTTTTCTAAGAATTCTCTTTTAGCTCTAAGCATAGCAGTTCTTTTCTTACTTTCATCCATAGAAACATATAAAGCTTTAATTGAGTCCTCAACCTTAGGCACAAAAACTTTCAACTTGAGATTTTCTACATCATGAGAAATTATATCAATGCTTCTAGACATATCATCAATCTTACTCAACTTTTCTTCTATCGTATTGTTGAAAACTTTTTGAGCATTGATAAATTCTTTAATATTATTCTCAAGATCAGAGGTGTTGCTATTATTATTATAAGAAGGATTGCCATAGGAATTACCATAATTATTAGAGGAATTTCCCGGAAAAGGTCTAGGATTAAAATTACCTCTATAAGCATTGTTATTAAAATTGTTTCGCGAAACAAAATTCACGTCTATGGCATCACAATTTTGCTCAATCAAAGTAGACAAAGGCACATCATTAAGATCAATAGGAGCACTTTTATTAGAAATCAACTTCATAAGAGCATCAACTTTTTCACTCAAAGTAGAAATTTCTTCAATCGAATTAACCTTTTTACTAGTAGGTGCTCTTTCGGTATGCCATTGTGAATAATTTGCCATAATATTATCAAGAAATTTAGTAGCTTCACCCAAAGTAATTTCCATAAAAGTACCACCCGCGGCGGAATCTAAAAGATTTCTAGAAACAAAATTCAATCCCACATAAAAAATGTGTATGATCATCCAAAGATTTAAACCATGAGTAGGACAATTTCTTAGCATCAATTTCATTCTTTCCCAAGATTGCACAACATGTTCATGCTCAAGTTGCTTAAAATTCATGATTTGTGTCCTAAGGGAAATAATTTTTGTGGGCGAAAAATACTTAGTAATAAAAGCATCCTTGCACTTATCCCAAGAATCGATACTATTGCGAGGCAAAGAAGAAAACCAAATTTTTGCACGATCTCGCAAAGAAAACGGGAATAATTTCAACTTCACAATATCATTGTCCACATCTTTTTTCTTTTTCTACGAATGTGTTAAGATGGGACGCGGCATCCTCATTAGGAGTACCGGAAAATTGATCTTTCATAACGAGATTCAACAAAGCAACATTAATATCACAAGACTCCGCACTAGTGGCGGGAGGAGCAATCGGAGTGCTTATAAAATCATTGTTGTTGGTATTAGAGAAATCACACAACTTGGTGTTCTCTTGAGTAATCGTGACTACGCAAACAAGATTGCACTAAAAAAACAGATCTGGCGAGAAAAAGCGAACGAAAAAGAGGGCGAATAAAATGGCAATTTTTTGTGAAATGGGGGAGATGAAAACGAGAGGCAAATGGCAAATAATGTAAATTGCAAGGAGATGAGATTTGCGATTAGGAACCTGATAGGTGTTGATGATGTCTCCCCGGCAACGGCGCCAGAAATTCCTTTTGATGCGGCTTGAACTACGTCGGTATTTCCCCAAAGAGGAAGGGATGATGCAGCACAGCTACGGTAGGTATTTCCCTCAGTGATGAGACCAAGGTTATCGAACTAGTAGGAGAACCACGCAACACTATGTAAACGGTACCTGCACACAAAGAACAAATACTTGCAACCCGACGTGTAAGAGGGGTTGTCAATCCCTCCCGGGTAAAAAGATAGATAAAATTGTAGTAGATTGGATAAATAGATCTCGCGGGAACGCGAGATAAAATAAATAACAAAAAAGTGCAGCAAGGTATTTTTGGGTTTTTGGATTAATAGATCTGAAAATAAAAGCAAACAAAAATAGATCTCAAAGGTAAATATGATAAAGAATAGACCCGGGGGCCGTAGATATCACTAGTGGCTTCTCTCGAGAAAAATAGCATATAGTGGGTAAACAAATTACTGTTGGGCAATTGATAGAACTTCAAATAATTATGACGATATCCAGGCAATGATCATTATATAGGCATCACGTCCAAGATTAGTAGACCGACTCCTGCCTGCATCTACTACTATTACTCCACACATCGACCGCTATCCAACATGCATCTAGTGTATTAAGTTCATGGAGAAACGGAGTAATGCAATAAGAACGATGACATGATATAGAAAAGATCTATTCATGTAGGAATAGACCCAATCTTGTTATCCTTAATAGCAACGATGCATACGTGTCATTTCCCCTTCTGTCACTGGGATTGAGCACCGTAAGATCGAACCCATCACAAAGCACCTCTTCCCATGGCAAGAAAAATCGATCTAGTCGGCCTAACTAAACCAAAGATTCGAAGAAGAAATACGAGGCTATAAGTAATCATGCATATAAGAGATCAAAGAAGACTCAAATAATATTCATGGATATAGATCTGATCAAACTCAAAGTTCATCGGATCCCAACAAACACACCGCAAAAAGAGTTACATCAAATAGATCTCCAAGAGACCATTGTATTGAGAATCAAAAGAGAGAGAGGAAGCCATCTAGCTACTAACTACGGACCCGAAGGTCTACAATGAACTACTCACGCATCATCGGAGAGGCACCAATGAGGATGATGAACCCCTCCATGATGGTGTCTAGATTGGATCTGTGGTTTCTGGAACTTGCGGCGGCTGGAATTGTGTTTCGTCGACTCCCCTAGGGTTTTTGGATTTCCAGGGTATTTATAGAGCAAAGAGGCGGTGCGGGAGGCGGCCGAGGTGGGCACAAGTTGTGCTCCCCTCGGAGCCCCCCTCTGGTACTTCCTTGGCCCAACTTGTGTCTTCTGGTCCAAAAAAAATCAGCAAAAAGTTTCTCTGCGTTTGGACTCCATTTGGTATTGATTTTCTGCGAAGTAAAAAACAAGCAAAAAATAGCAAATGGCACTGGGCACTATGTCAATAGGTTAGTCCCAAAAAATGATATAAAGTTGCTATAAAATGATTGTAAAACATCCAAGAATGATAATATAACAGCATGGAACAATCAAAAATTATAGATACGTTGGAGACATATCAGCATCCCCAAGCTTAATTCCTGCTCGTCCTCGAGTAGGTAAATGATAAAAACAGAATTTTTGATGTGGAATGCTGCATAACATGTTATTCACATATTCTTTTCTTTTGTAGCATGGACATTTGGACTTTGTCTACCTTGAAGGAAAAGAGATCCTCCTTGAGATCATATAGACGGCGCAAGGACAATGGTAATATGGTCATTGTGGTGGGTGAGGGTGCTCGCCAAGATCTTGTCGCCTAAAGCATGAATTTTGTGGACCTCACCATCCCTTCCTTGGTTTGGGTGAGTCCATGGTCTCCTCTCTATCTCTCTGAGATGGTCACGCCATTGAGTCGTGGGTGATTGTGTTGCTGGCAATCGAGCCGCTGATTTAGTGTTTGAATCTGTGGTGGCCTTCTTTTGTGATTGTGATCGTCTTTCTTGCTGATGAAATTGGTCTCTTGTAAATATATGGTGGGCCCTTTTTTGCTCTGCATGCTACATGGTTTGGTTATGGTCCATGTTTGGTCTTGATAGGAACCTTATGCTGGGATTTTGACTTGTTAATGGCTATCAAATAAAACAAAATGCTTGCCTATTGGTGTAGTGGTGCTTTGTATTGATAGAACTGGTTGATTCTTGTACAACATAAGGAAAGGGGGTTCCATTCTCTGTTACTCTTATTGTATCAGTTCATTTACAAGATCATTGGTGACTTTTGAGCAAGGATATAATTGGTAGCTATGAATGTATTCGATCTGCTTTTGTGAGCAAGTTTTGTGCAGTAGTTAACACTTTTTTTATTCTTTCTTATTCTACAAGTGGAGGTTCTGGTCATTCAACTTTGTATTCCGTGCTTGTTTTGTTCTGGCATGTTAATCTCATGTTTGACCACAACTGAATCTTCAATGCAAAGACTCTGTGTTCCACTCATATAATCATTCAATGCAAAGATAAAATTGATGATTGGTCTTTATAAGTTCATTACACTAACCAACATGGTAGTAATGTCGAGTCAAGCACTGACCACTTTGCTCTTCTTATTATCTCAGGATTGTTGCTTAATCCCAGGGATGCTCTACCTTGAAGTAAAAGGGGTCCTCCTTGAGATCATATAGATGGCGCAAGGATAATGGTCATATGGTCATTGTAGTGGCTGAGGATGCTGGCCAAGATCTCATCGCCTAAAGCATGAATTTTGTGGACCTCAAGGATAACACTGCTATGTATTGATTGAACTAGTTGATTCTTGGTCTTGTTTGATAGGATAGGATAAGAAAGAGATATTCTATACTTGATCTTTTACCAAGTGTTAGTGATGTGCTTTGTGTTGCTGTGGCATACTTGACATGTTCCCATGTGTTGTGTTGTTGTTGTGCACAGTGAAGATAGTAATATGATCATTTGACTGATTGCAAATTGCGAAAGAGCATATTTAACAGTGCATTACTAGGTATCACTTCATCATGAAAGAAATGGATTTTAGTTGCTACTGTCATAATGCTTGTGGATAATACACTGTAGTGAAATGGACTAAAAATGGAAAACCTTTCCATGCAGAGCATATTTGACTGTAGGGTTGTTCAGTTTCATCATGACATCATTGTTGAATTGAAATACACATCTACATGTTTTGATCATCTGGATTGCCTTCTCTTCACATGCATATTTGGTCCGTTTGACGAAGCTTCTCGGTAGGTACATGTCTTGTTAAGAAGTGATTATAATGTAAATGGAAGATAGAAAGAGAGGGGAGGCTTGGAGATTATGAGATAGTTACTGTACAACAGAAGGAAAGGGGGTTCCGTTCTCTGTTACTCTTATTCTATTGTAATGCGTGTTGGTAATACACCTTAGTAGAATCTTGATCAGAGGTAAGGTAACCAATGTCAAATGGGAAATGGATAACCTTTTCCATGCATAAAAGCAAAGTCCTTATTACAGTCATATAAAATATGAGATGTCCACCACTATTGTCTGTGGTGTATTTTATATATGCTTCAGAAAATATAAATCATGTGTTGGCTGAGAATATGGAGGATTTTGTTTGTCTTAAGAGATGAGTGAATGAAACCGTGGGCTTGACTCTAACCTGTAATCTGCTATTGGGTCTAGCAAAGTTGGATTTCTTTCCAATCTGGCATCTGTTTATAGGTTTCATTTACTTGAGAGCAAATTCGCTATGTTTGAACTGAAGCTTGGTTTATCTACATTTTGTAGAAGTTTTTGATTATTTGATAGTTGATAACTCTTCTATTGCGAGCAGCAGAGGAGGATGGATCCAGGACCGGCCAATGTGGATTCGCCGCCTCACCAATGTCGGTCTTGTGCCTGCCTGGGGTTCTTCTTCGCCCAGCACCAACATCGTCCATGGAGCCGGCGAGCTCACACACCTGCACCTTCAGAAGCACCACGTCAGCTACTACAACATCAAGTGCTACGACGAGGTTGCTGGGCGCTAGCCATGGCGTCCGACGCGTGTAATGGTTGAAGGCTTTTTGTTTCAGTGCTCGTGCGACGCCGGCGCCAGTGGTGTTGTACGGCCTCGGCTAGAGCCGTTCTGGTAAGTTCCTAATTTTCTTCAAACCAACTTTCCTTGTTGCGCTTTTTTTTCTTTTTATGTTTGGGCATACATGTTACATATCCAAAATGGGTGGAATTGAAATGTTGGATATTATATCCAAACTGTAAGGTTAATTTTTTTGGGGAGGGTGTAAGGTTAAATCTTTGATCCTAGTGGAACATATCATTTTTAAAATTGGTAATATAAGCTTTGTCCATGGTAATGCTATAAACAGTTTGTATGGATTGGTGCTGGTGTTCATCCATCCATACAAATATTTTGCATCCTCATTTTGCCATTGCCATTGAATATGTTTTTTAATAATGTGGTTTCTCTTTATGCATGGAGAAACACTTTATTGTATCAATTCATTTACAAGATCATTTGTGACTTTTGAGCAAAGATATAATTGATAGCTATGAATGTATTTGGTCTGCTTTTGGGAGCAAGTTTTGTGCAGTAGTTTGCACTTCTTTTTATCCTTTCTTCTTCTACAAGTGGAGGTTCTGGTCATTCATGTTTGTGTTCTGTGCTTGTTTTGTTCTGGCATGTTAATCTCATGTTTGACCAGAACTGAATCTTAAATGCAAAGACTCTGTGTTCCACTCATATAATCTCATGTTTGATCATTCAATGCAAAGATAAAATTGATGATCGATCCTATAAGTTCATTACATTAACTGACATGATAGCAATGTCGAGTCAAGCACTGACCACTTTGCTCTTGTTATCTCAGGATTGTTGCTTAATCCCAGGGCTGCTCTACCTTGAAGGAAAAGGGGTCCTCCTTGAGATCATATAGATGGTGCAAGGATAATGGTCATATGATCATTGTGGTGGCTGAGGATGCTGGCCAAGATCTCATCGCCCAAAGCATAAATTTTGTGGACCTCACCATCCCTTCCTCGGTTTGGGTGAGTCCTTGGTCTCCTCCCTCTCTCTCTCTCTCTCTCTCTCTCTCTCTCTCTCTCTCTCTCTCTCTCTCTATGAGTAGGTCCGGCCATCGAGCCGTGGGTGATTGTGGTGCTGGAAATCGAGCCACTGATTTAGTGTTTGGATTTGTTGTGGCCTTCTTTTGTGATTGATATTGTGGTCGTCTTTCTTGTTGATCAAATTGGTCTCTTGTAATTCGATGATGGACCCTTTTTTCCTCTGCATGCTACAAGGTTTGGTTATGCTGGGATTTTGATTTGTTAATGGCTATCAAATAAAAGAAAATGATAACCTATTGGTATAGTGCTGTTGTGCATTGATAGAATTAGTTAATTCTTGGTCTTGTTTGATAGGATAGACAGGGCCGGTCCTGAGATTTTGGGGGCCCTGGGCGAAAGTAAGACAGTGGGCCCCTTTTATAAACATCGTGGCAATAATAACTAATATACATCCACATGAAATGTTACCAATAAACACTTGAATGTATTCAAAATCAATGTATATCGAATAATGTCTAGTTGGAGGATTATGTTTGTCTCAAGAGATGAGTGAATGAAACCGTGGGCTTGACTCTAACCTGTAATCTGCTATTGGGTCTAGCAAAGTTGGATTTGTTTCCAATCTGGCATTTGTTTATGCAAATTGGCTATGTTTGAACTGCAGCTTGGTTTATCTACATTTTTGTAGAAGTTTTTGATTATTTGATAGTTGATAACTCTTCTATTGCAATCAGCAGAGGAGGATGGATCTAGGATCGGGCGCTGCGGATTCGCCGCCTCACTAATGTCGGTCTTGTGCCTGCCTGGGGTTCTTCTTCGCCCAGCACCAACACCGTTGATGGTAGTGAAAACCAGCTGCTACAAATGCCGACCATGGGCCGGTGAGCTCACACACCTGCACCTTCAGAAGCACCATGTCAGCTACTACAACATCAAGTTCTACGACGAGGTTGCTGGGCGCTAGCCATGGCGTCCGACACGTTGCATGGTTGAAGGCTTCTTGGTTCAGTGCTCGTGCGATGCCGGCGCGAGTGGTGCTGTACGGCCTCGGCTACAGCCATTCTGGTAAGTTCGTAATTTCCTTCAAACCAGCTTTCCTTGTTGCACTTTTCTTTTGATTTTATGTTTGGTCATACATGTTACATATCCAAAATGGATGGAATTGAAATGTTGGATATTATATCCAAACTGTAAGGTTAAATCTTTTTTTGGAGGGTGTAAGGTTAAACTTTTGGTCCTAGTGGAACACATCATTTTTCAAATTGGTAATATGGTTGCTTTGTCCATGATATGCTATAAACAGTTTGTATGGATTAGTGCTGGTGTTCACCCATCCCTACAAATATTTTAATCCTAATGCTACAGATGGAGACCTTGCCATTTTACATGTAGCCTGGGAGGGATTTGCTTACAGAGGAGTGGACATATGGCTCCCTGGCTCCATGGAGCCCTTTATTTTCAAACATTCAAAAATCAACTTTCTAAGTTTCAAAAAGATCTGAAAAAATACACAAGTACTTATAGATGTATACTACATCTGTGTAAATTTCCATCACGAAATACTTTTTTATGTCACCTGTGCAAAAAAAATTATCTACTTTCATAGTGAATAGTACATGTGCTGGAAATACGTGATTTTTTCATTTTTGTGTGGCTCGCATAAAAAGGTATTTCATCATGAAACATCGCAGACAAGTAGTATACATCCATATGTATATGTGTATTTTTTCAGAATTTATTAAAACCTAAAAAAATTGAATTTTGAATTGTTCAAATTTTGATCTCCATGGAGCTCGAGCTCCATTTGGTATCTCTGTGAAACTAGTGAGTGTCAAATTGTATAAGCACCAATAGGAGCCCTATGGTCAAATATCCACTACTCCCTCCGTCCCATAATGCAAGACATTTTTTGACACTAGTGTAGTGTCAAAAAAACGTCTTATATTATGGGACGAAGGGAGTAATATTTCCTAGCTGCATGCCCCCATCTATGATGCCCAGTTCAAAACTAGGCATTCCCTTTCAAACATGGCATGGTCTACCAAATTGATCTTCTATTGTTCACGGTCTACCGATTTGATATTTTACTGTTCGTTGCTCCTCTTCCTTCTGGTTTGCCATACTATTGTTGGGTTGTGTGTCTTCTGGTGTTATGGATGAAAATATGCACTGGGCTCCGAGCAGCGAACATCACTATAGTCTAATGGAGATGCATTTGCCTGGAAAGCATTGTCTGACAGCTCAACCATTTGTTATGAAATTCTCAATGTCAAAGAACTGTAGACCTGAACTGAGGGTACTGCATAATGCTTCTGTCTGAATTTTCTTTCCAATGAATCGGAGATTGTCATTCATGGCCTCATGCAATGCAACTATATTAGAATTTTCTCACAATACAATTCCGTTTTGTTTCTGAAACGACAAGAATGTTATTTTTCGACACTTCCATTAACATATGGATTGCAACATGATATTCCCATAACCTAACAACAGCTTGTACTTTCACTCCTAGTCTGTTTTTTTCGCAATGTGATGTACCGAAGTATGCTAACTAATAATCCCTTTGTTTTGCACATCTGGTCTATAACATTGGTTAGTGGTTACTGTTCCACTTCCACAGATGACAAAAGATCAACCAGGACAACACAGCTTGCTGAACCGGACATGACCAACCGTATCGAGAACATCTTCAGGCTGTGTGGAAACTACGACGAGCTAGTCAAGAAACAAAACGCTGTGTCGCCGGCGAAGCAACAAGCGTTTGGAGATAAGAACAAGCAGCCCTGACAGTAGAAGTTGTTGGGCGATGAGAACAATCAGCAGGCAAAGCACGTGTTCGGTGATGAGAACAAGGACACATCAGCAACATGGCCAGCCATAGAAACCCCAGCGTGCAAGTCATGGGTGAGTGTCAATTGTATGCTTTCCTTGATGTTGTGAGTGCTAATTGATTCACTAAATAGGTACTGGTTCTCACTGTAGATTCTGGTTATAGTACTTGGCCAGCCATAGAAACCCCAGCGTGCCAAGTCATGGGTGACTGCAATTGTATGCTTTCCTTGATGTTGTGAGTGTCAATTGATTCACTAAATCGGTACTGGTTCTCACTGTAGATTCTGGTTATAGTACATGGTATCACTGTGTCATGTGCATGCTTTGGTCTTTCTCATGTAGCATGATTTACTCTTATGCCAATGGTGAATACCAATTGTTTGTGCAGTGCTTGTGTTCTGCATAGAGTAGCAGATCATGAGTTTTTGTGATCTTTTTTGTGTGACGTACATGCGTCTACTACTTATCTTTGACCATGTGCTTTTTCCTTGTCTTTGCTGAGGATTTCCTCTAAATCTGAGAAGAAGAGATGCTACCCTGATCTTCCTTTATTTTTTATGAAAATTGGAACATTGCCTTGTCATGCTTTGTGTAGTTAACACTTCTTTTATCCATGCATGCTTACTTATGCAATCTAGCCCATGTGTGTGCAGTTGTTTGACTTCTTTTTTTCCTCTGTGTTGCGATGCATGTGCAGCTGCTGATCAGGAACCAACCATTGGTGTACCTTAATAAGGCCACCGACGGCTGGATGGGCGAGTCGCCGCCAAGCTTGAGTCCATGGAGCCCTGCTCCAGCCTCAAGGAGAGGCGAGGTAGCTACTCCTTTCTTTCTGGATCCCCATGATTTTATGTTGTTGTTGTTGTTGTTGTTATTTTTCGATCTGAGCTCAAGATTTGTTATGTGTGTTGTCCTTGTGCAGGAGAAGGGGTTCATCGAGCCAGGCAAGGTGCGCGGTGGTAGGCTCGGTCTCCAGCCTTAGCTTCTTCTATTGGCCCCTTTGCCATGTGGCGCCGGCGGTGCTGTTCGGAGTCGGCTACAAAACTAGCATGGTGAGCTCCTCTCCTTCCTCTGCTCCTCGCCTCTGGTTGCTCTGAGCTCGTGCCCATCGAGCCACGGCTATGCCATGCTAGGATTTGGCCTCTAATGGTCACTGTGGATGGATTCTATGGTTCCTGTGATATGCTAGGGTTCATATGAATTGCCTCATAATTGAGCCATTGGTCCATGCGTATGCGTTTTGCTCTTGTGAGCTATTTGGCAGGAGTTTACTAAGTGTTTGTGTAGTGCAAATGTGTTCTGCATACAAGCTTATCATCCTTAGTTGGATATAGCATGTACAAACTCTTCTTATGATTATATGGCTCACAATCTCAAGCTTGAGGGGTTGGTTGTGGTGCTACAGTTGTTGGGGTGTAGGTGGGATGTTAGTTTTAACTAGCTGGTGGTGCTGGTGTGGCTGACACCACACCGGTGACTCAGCCAAGCTCCTAGTGTGGTCTTGTCTTGCTGGATTTTCTGATTAATGGGGGTTTTGCAGCAAGGTAGAGTTGCTATCTTGCCCTAGTGAACATATCGAAAGTAGCAAATCTGCTCTGCAATTAAGTGGTAGGTGGTGCTCGTTTGAAAAATGTATCTGAAACATAGATACAATATAGGTGGTGCTTGGAGCACACATAGTTTTTTAGTTGTTTTATGGGTAGCAACGTTCAGGCACACATTTCTCCTAAAATTGCTCACCATTCTGGCAATTTTAGTTCTCAATGGCTTTTCCACTTTCAGTGAGTTATGAAAGGAATTTGTCTGGTACGGATGGTTTGATCATTGAGTTAATGAAAATGTTTCTGAGACCATAGTTTAAAAAACCGGACCAGACCGGCGGTCGAACCAGAAAAAACCAGAATCGGGGATCCTATCGGTTTTTTAAACACAAAAGGCCGACCTGCAACTAGACCGGTGAGAACCGGCCAGACCGGGCGGTTTTTTCGTGGAACCGGCTAATAAACCGGGCTGTCGAACCGGTTTTGAGAGAAACTCATAAAAATATTGCTACAAGTGGTGGGATTTGATCCCAGGTCATGGGCATTGGCCTATCCTTTGGTTGACAACCACCTCAACTACCCTTCCTTGTGGCCTCATAGAGAAAACCATTGCTATTTAAACCTATTTTAATCATATATTAGCATATATTATTACTCTAAATATATTTTTTGATTGTAAAAAACCAGCAATCGAACCGGTGAACCGACGGCCCGACCAATAAAAACCTGAACCGAAGGCCTTATCGGTTCGACCATCGGTTCGGTTTTTAAACTATGGTCTGAGATATAAATCCCACTCCTTTTAGTACCTATATCAATTATACCTTTTTAAAATATTTCACAGACCACATATTCACTTGTTTGAAAAATGTATCTGAAACATAGATATGTACAATATTGTTCTTGTTTAATCTGGCCCTTGCGAAACAAGGAAATTTGTTCTTTTTTTGTTGCACACTTGTAGCTAAAGATTGACTAGGACATTGATGCTTTTTTATCGCCGCTTAATCTGAACCCTTTTGATGGGTTTTGTTGTTGAAACAACGCAAACTAGGAGGGGGATTAGATGACTGGCTGAGAGCTATTTGTTTTGTTGTGTGCATACTATATATGGGACACATACATTACACCTTTTTAGCTTAGTCTCAGCTTACTGGACATTGCTTGTAGTTTCTTGCTTTAAGTTTGTTTGGCATGAAAATTAACTCATATGTGTTGGAGTTCTTTTCTTTGTTTTTGCTGAGACGAAGAGCTTCTAGCTGTGAGAGGCAAAAGAAGATGGCCCTCCACATTCGTTTAAGCTTAGCTTTGGTGGCGTGGGAAGAGAAAGGTTTGTTTTTGGACTCAAGGCAGATCAAGCAACTAGGCTGTCGACAACAAGGGACATGGGACCTGGCGCTGCTCATGACAACGGTCGTTTTTTGGTGTATTTTTACTACTATTAAACAAGAAAATATATTCATCGCTCTGTGCACCCAGTCTAAACTACACAGAACAGTACGGAGGAATTATAGCCTTCCGATCAGATCACTTAATTAGATCTAACCGTCAAGATTATCTCTACTACTATTAAACAAGAAAACATATTCATCGCTCTGTGCACCCAGCCTAAACTACACATAACAGTACGGAGGAATTATAGCCTTCCGATCAGATCACTTAATTAGATCAAACGTCAAGATTACACGAACGGACGTTCGAAGTGCGTTTAGCATTTTTCACGGGCGGACGAAAAACTCTGCCATCCCGCACGCACGTCCCGCGTGCTTCGTCAAAGCCGGTCCCACTTCCCGTTTTCGGTCCGTGCATCACGCTCGATCCGCAATCCTCTCCCCGTCGAGCGCCGCTGCCGCCGCATCTCATGTCTGCCGTAGCCCCCCTGGCCGACTCCAATCGCACCTTCACGGCCCCCCAACTCCGATGCCCACGCTCGCCTTCCACGGGATGAACGTCGCCCGTCTCCAACGCTCGCCCCCAGTGTGGATCGCCGCCACCAACCACTACTGCTCACCACGCGAATCTGCCATTCTTCCACAATATGGACGAGCGCCTTCACATAGTACCCCTACAACTCCTCCGCTCGGCCGCTGCCGCACGGACGCGGTCGCAGTCGTCGTCGCCGTCAGCCGCTCCACCACTCGGCTGCTGCTGCAAGGATGCGGTCAGCGCCGGCCTCTCCTGGAGCGCGGGTCGTCGCCGCCCGCCGCTCGGCTGCTGCCCCATGGACACGCTCGCCCACACCCCTAGAGCCGCTGGCCTCTCCTGGAGCGCGGGTCGTCGTTGCCGCCGGCCGCCGCCACACGCGGCGCATTGAGGCCCTAGCCCCTAGCCTTCAAGAGGCATCTTTTCCCGTGAGCTACGCTTCTCTGGATGTACAGTACACGCTTCTCATATCTGTTCTCTGAATATATGCTTCCCATATCCTCGGTGTACAGGCTAGAAATAAGACAGGTTGCAGAGGGAATTCATCATGTACTAGGACTGGTTGAAGCACGATTCACTAACATGGATGAGGCCTGGGGCATCCTGCAAACTGGAAGCAAAGCCAGAGTTGGTGGTTGGTTCTACAAATGCTAACCAGCACACAGCAGCCGGTCACACTGGTCGTTCACCAGATTTTCATTCACTCGCACCAAGTTGCAGACTGTAAAATCCTGTCCTCACTAATTTTCCATACAGTATATAGTGTGATGGTCAAAGGAGAAAACTTGATGAATGCCATATCTGCTCTTGCAACTATGAGCAGGTTTGCAACTTTCGAACGGTGGTTATAATTTGCACTGCTAATTATATATATGATCTCACTAACTTATTTATTTCTTAAACTGGCAGGAATTCAAATTTAACACACTTGCTGCAAGACTCACTAAGTACGCAATTTCCTTCTCCTTGTGTCGGTATGATTTAAAGTTATTCTTTAGTTTTGGTGATAATGTGTGTCAAGCATTGCAGGTGGAGGCTCCAAAACTTTGATAATGTTTCAAATTAGTCCAAACGAGAATGACCCGGGCCAAACTCTCTGCTCTCTGAACTTTGCGAGCAGAATGAGCGGGATAGAGCTTGGACAGGCAAGGAAACAAGTTGATGTTGGAGAACTGTCAAGATATATAAGCGGATCCTGTTAGTTCATGCTTTAGTACGAGTTTAGCCTCCACCTCTGAAGATTTCATGGTAACTTGAATCAGAGCTTTGCATTCTATGTCTGAATACCTGACTGCAAATATGGCGTTGGAGATAATGAAAATGCATTGCCGCATCGTTGACATGGAATCAGAATATTCTTGCTCCTTTTTTTATGCAGCAATTGCTACTGAACATGTTAAGAAGAGTCATGTACTGATTCAGATTCTTAGGAAGGACAAGAATATGTTGAGGAGAGTGAAGTTTAAAGATGACTGCAACCAAAGCTGCTGGTTTTGTTTTGTTTTCATCGCCCTTGAATCAAACATTTCCTCCTTTGAACGAAATGCATTTTTAGATGCTACTCACCCAAAGTGTTAGAATATGAACATTTTTTATATCAATTTCATTTTTTATACCCCAACTGGACATTTTTTTATCGATTTCTTTTTGTATGAATCATTTGTTTTTTGTTACGGTTGGGCCAGTCCATTTTCAGAATCATCGTGCGCATCATGGTTGTGAACTTGTTTGACTGGAAGGATAACATTATATTAAAATATAGATTTAACAATAGGTTATCAAGTATGAGAGGATGTATACAGACTTAACATGATTTCTTGTTTAATGAAGTCTTGATTTGTTAGCTTTATTTTGCCACTACAAAACTACTTGTCTTCCTACCAGGTATGCTACAGTGAGAAGGGTCAACAAGGCTTCACTAAAATTTTGTGCTTGGGAAATGATTTCAAACTTCTAATTCCGCGTAACAGTGAGAGGGGCAACAAGGTTGCACTTTATTCATATGCTGGAAATCAAACATATAGAGGATGTGTGATATGGATTCAAGAGGCATGTTGATTCATGAAGATTGGTAATTCCAATTATTCGTATAAGTAATTAGATGCTATCCATTTCATGTGGAATTTGAAACTTTAAACAAATTTATCATATATTTGGTTAGGATGTATGATGTTTGACATAATGTGTGTTACTGTAGACGTGCGTTGCACGTGCACACTTACTAGTGTAATAGACTACCTGTTGTACCTGCACGCTTGTAGTGTTTTCCTTCCATGTAAAATACAAAATGGCAATTCTATGCCCCTGTGCATGCATTTCTTTCCACCTGTTATGCTGCCAAAATTTCTAGCTGAGACCTGCCCGACTTGTCAAAATTTTGTCCTTGTTTGTAATGGAACAAAAAATTTGAGGGGGGTGACTGCAAAATTTTGTATTCGTTTGTAAGAAAACTAAAACTTTTGGGTGTTGAATGTTATTTGAAAAAATTAAAAACCATGAATTTAGAAAGTCTTAAGTCTTAACACAGTATAAAGATAATGTAAGCGCAATAAATAAATGTTGATAGCTTTAAAAAATGTGTGTGCCAATGAAAAATGTCCCAACCAGATTCAAAACATCTAAAAATAACCGGTTAATTCGTCGATCCAAAGATTGTAACACAAAAGGTTCAATTCACGCACAAGCTGCGGCGAAATCCAGCTACAATCATAATGCAAAAGCATTTGTGGTACAAATAGCAAATTCGTGGATAATGGCAAGCTTCAAAATATATACTTTAAAAAAATATACATCATGTACTCAATGTGTATCAAAAAGATGTTCCGCATGTACAAGGAAAATGTAGACTCTGTATTGAGAAAAACTACACATGTTTAGAGAAAAAAGACACAAAAATAAAAGTAAAACACGTAGAACATTCTAAGACCGGTTCAACCGGTCACATAAGTTGGGCGTGCCTATTCCTCGCTGATAGGGAGGTGGTTCACCAACGCCGATGTCACGTTGACATCCAGCTGACATCATACTAATTACTTTTTTTACTTCTTATTTATATTTAAATTAATAAAATTTTAAAACATAAATTTATTTGAAGAAAAATAAAAACCATGAATTTAGAAAGTCTTAACACAGTATAAAAAAATGTAAGGGCAGCTAAATAAATGTTGATAGCTTCAAAAATGTGTGTGACAATGAAAAATGTTCCAACGAGATTCAAAACATCTAAAAATAACCAGTTAATTAGTCGATCCAAAGATTGCAACACAAAAAGTTCAATTCACGCACAAGCTGCGTCGAAATTCAGCTACAATCATAATGCAAAAGCATTTGTGGTACAAATAGCAAATTCGTGGATAGGGGCAAGCTTCGAAGTCTACATACAGACGGTAGTTCAGCCACGAGTCCACGACAAACTCAAAGCTACTATTTGTACACTAAACTACTTACCTCCATATTAAAATGTAAGACAGTTTTTAAAGTTAGTTTAGCATACAAAAACATTTTAAATTTTGGTACGGAGGTAGTACTTGCATAATCTGGATTTCATACTAACTGAAGAACAACAAAGTATTTTTAAATGTGGAGAGTGGGAGAGATCAATCTAGTGTATTTGATGGCAAATTGAAATAAGGATACATGTTTGGCAAAATTGATGGTGATATACAAGATCCAAGAGATATCCTAAAACATGAAGAAAAAATATCATCCTTTCAGTATCTCAAACCAAAATCTTGTGTCCGAACCTAAAAACAAGAAAACGTTGCCCGAAATCATACTAAAAACGGGACTAATCTCAAGAAGAAGCTCTTCCTGTTTCAACAAAATAACGAATGAATTTTGGTGCTCTACTCCCTTATTCCTTTTACTATCGGCTGATCCGGTCAAGAAGTTAAACATGTAGCTGCTAGTAGAAAGACCCGGCGCCGGCCACCGTGGCATGGTGGAGCATGTTGTGGGCGATGGTGTCTCGCATCTGCCCAGCGGCGGGGGAGGGCACGGGGTCATTGGCGACCATGTGGTTGTCGTCGTCTAGGTCGAGCTCCAAGCCCTGCAGCAGCTCGAGGTCGAACGGTTCGCCGCTGCGCTCGCAGATGTTGTGGAGCGCGCAGCACGCGCCGAGCATGACGGAAAGGTGGTCCACCTTGACCTCGGTGCGCCTCTGGAGGCAGGCCCAGCGCGCCTTGAGCCTCTGGAACGCGGTCACGGCCACGGCGCGCGCCTTTTCCACTCTCCCGTTGAACTCGTGCTGCGTCCACGTCAGGTTCTGGTGGGAGTAGGGCACCAGCATCCAGTCCGTGAGCGGGTAGCCGGCGCCGCCGACCAGGCGCATGCCCTGGCCAAGGGTCTCCCCGGTAAGATTGGGCTTGTTCATCGACCAGAGGAGGAGGGTTTGGTCGTTCACGCGGTCGGGGAGAACATGCATGGGAAATTAAAAGCAGCGAGTGGGAGAAGGCGCCTCGCGACGTCGCTCTCAAACCCAAGTGAGTGGTACTAGTAGTAGTCCGATCCGATCGATTGTTTGCATGAAGCGCTACTCCCACAGCGAGTACCGCCCCCGTCTCATTCCACAGATTCGAACAATCTCGATCGGATGGACTCGGCGGTCTCGACTCGTCGCTGTATGCGCGCGCGTGTCCTTCCTTCGGGCGAACAATCTCGCACGCACGTCGCTCGCGTCGCGTCCTGTCGCGCATGCATGCAATGCGTGCGTGTCCTCGTTTTCTTTTTCTTTTTGTGAGGGAAAGAAAAGAAGGAGTCATCGTTTATTAATTCCACGCAAGACAAGCAAAGGTGGCAACCTCCGGAGGATGGCTGGTTCAAAGTTAATTCAGAGGGGGCTGTTTCAAAGTCAGGGGGAAAGGGAGGAGCTGGAGCGGTGATAAGGGACCACAATGGAGCATTCCGTGCTGGACTATGTCACCATTACTGTGGCATTGTGGATCCTGAGATGCTGGAGATCTTGGCCTGCAGACGCGCCTTACAAGTGGCTCAGGAAATCAATACTGAGAAGATACATGTCGAGCTGGACTCTCAAAGGGTGGTACATATGCTAAATCATCCACAGAAGGAGATGTCATGTGCAGGGCCGTGGATACAGGAAATCAAGACGTTATTGCATTCGTTCACTAGTTTTAAGGTATCATGGGTTCGTCGTTCAGCTAATGTTGCCGCGCATAGATTATCTAAAGTAGGTGTAGGTGATGAACTTTGTAAGGTTTGGTTGGAGGTTACCCCAGACTATGTGCTTGATGTAATCTCGGATGAGATTCCGAGTGTTCTCGATTAAATAAATGCGGCAACGTTGATCTAAAAAAAACGCACAGAAAAGAAAACGATTTTATTTTACTGGTACTTTTTCGGGAGTGGGACCCATCCATCCAGCCAGCCACGGTGCTCTTGATCCATCAATCGATCCCCACGTACTTCCTTGGCGCGATCGATCGACCTGCTACTCCCGTCCCGCCGCCATCGGTACGTCTTCCTCGCCGACGAGACGACCACGTTCGCCGCCGCTGACCTAAAAAAAGATGCTTTTCCTTCCTCCTCTGCTTCTTCCCAAATTCCGGCACCCTCCGCTCGTCGTCCCTCCTCCTCTTCGGATCGACGGCCAAGCTCTAGGAGCGCCCGTCGTCCCTCCGGCGAGCACGACGCCGTCAAAGACGACGCCAAGGATCGGAACCGTCAGCCGTCCAGCCGCCGTCTGCCTCCTCGCCTCCGGCATGCGATCCGCCCCGAAAAAAGGTGAGCTTTTTTCTTTCTTACTTCCATTCGCCGATCCACGACGACGACAGGTCGTTTCGTTTCAAGGCGAGACGTACGTACGTACCCCGGCCGGCCAAATCTTCTTCTCTTGGATTCTGATGATCCACTCGATTCGCTTGGTTCGAATTAATTAACGATCTCGATCGCAACCCAGCGTGCGTGTGTCATCGGTTCCAAGCAAAGGAGCGGCGCCGTTCCGATGTGCTGCTCCTGTCCTGGTTGGAATCACCGGCCGGTCCGGTGGAGCACCCATGCATCTTCCCTTGCACTCAAACTCAATCTCCCTCGATCTCCGGCGCGCGAGATGCATACCGGCTTCAGTCTCTCTCTCTCTCTCTCCTCTCAATCGATCCCCACATACGCACGTGCACGTCACGTCGTCCTTGGTTCGCCCGCCTCTCAAGCCCTCCACCGTTCGCCGTGGCTGCCGTACGTCTTCCTCGCCGACGACCTCCCTACAATCTCTATCCGCCTCCGGTGCCGCCGCCCCCGAACTCCCTCAAAAAAGCTGTCTTTTTTCTCTTCTTCGTCTTGTTTCTTCCCAAATTCCCATGCCATACGTGGACGTCTTCAGTTTGCACGCTCGTCACTGGCTAGCTCTGACGCCGCTACCTGCGTTTCTCTTCCCGCCCTCGACGTCCGCGCTAAGGAAGCGTATCATCGAGGTGACCACTCTGTATCTGCGGGCGACGGGCGTTCCAACGTCCTCATGGACATATATAGGCGAGGTCTGAGCGGCCGCCGTACCTACCGGCCCTGCCGGCGACCACGGGGCGTCGCGATTTGAGCCCAGGAACACACGGCCGGCGTGGTTGCCTGTCTCCCTGAGCTCGCCTCCGGCATGCATGGCCGCATGCATGCAATCCGCCGGCCGCGTCAGAAAAAGATGAGTTCAGTTCTTCTTCTTCTTCTTTCTTTTTCCGCACACATACATGCACCAATTCCGTCCATGGTTTGCTTGACACGGAGCATGTCGCCAACCATGGCAGAGGCGCTGACGAACCATGATGATACGGTCAGCACCGTCGCTGTAGTTGTTTGGTTCACTTCTTGGGCTTGCGTTTCTGGAGCTTCTGCTTTATATATCTTGCCGACCGACGGTGTCATGCATGCATGCAAGATGCCTCCATCGGCAAGCACACCAAGGTCACGACGTCACGTGCATGCATATATAGCCAGCCCATCATGCATGGATGTGTCATCGCGTGCACATATCTATGTACGTATAGTATACTCATGAATGAATCTTGAATTTGTCCAGCAGGTTCACTTCCGTTGTTACTAGTACACCAACCTGCTGTATGAGTTTTGAGTGATCGTATTCAGAGATCGAGTTCAGACTTCATGCATGCTTCATCAAGAATTGTTGTGCTTTTTTTTTCCGAAAAAAACTTTCAATCTATTCATCTTCAGTCATGGTAGTACAACAAACACTAGAAATAATAAAAACTACATCAAGATCCGTAGACCACCTAGTGAGATGAGGTCATGGTCCTTCCATTACCTCACAACACATGGGCATATATAAAGCATGCCTACAAATTAAGACTAGATAAGATGTGACTCGCAGAAGAATGCGACGATGGCCCCTTGTCATGCACGTGCACACACACATGAAGATGGTAGTCTTGTCCCGCATGTCGCGCCTGGCCAGATGATTTCACACCGGATAGAACTTTCTATATTTAATTTGTACATTCAAGTATTATTTAACATTGGGGTAGTCGCTGACCTCGTCTCCCACCGAGATCGGCGCCGCCCCACCAGCGACCACGTCTCTTCATCTCCACCGCTGCCCATCTATCTTGGGAATTATGCATGATATAGTTGTCGGCAATACATGCGACAATCGAATAAACCCTCGAATTCGAAGAGGGATGGAATTTTTGTTTGATTAGAATACACCATCAACGACGCACCGTCGCAATATGGTCTTTAACCTATCTACAAGTCAGCTCCGAGGTTCCCAGCCCCTCACAAGGCAGAATAAATCGCTGACGCGCGGGCGCAATGCCACGGGCTCAACCGGGATTCAGTAGAAATCACACATGAATCAGATTTACCGATCATCATGCACTTGGCGTCCACCATACACACATATCACATGGACTGACCATTGGCCCCACAAGCTCAAAACTCACTTCCTGTCGACAAACATGGCCTCGCTATCTCCCTCTCGTTCCCAAGTTTAGTGTCGCCGTCGCGTCCCACCATAGAGTCAGAAAGGTGACAAATCAGGTTATAGTACAATATATGCACATTAATTGTGCACGGTAATTCATGCATATTTTCCATGAATACCTGTACACTATTTCTTCAAAATATTGGATCTTTCTACCACTTAAACAATTTATAATATCATGTGAAGAGTGCAGAGACTCAAAATATTGGATCTTGCTATCACTTAAACAATTTATGATATCATTTGAGAGAATCATAGTATAACTATAATGACGATGGGGGAATCGTAGAATAGTTACAATGACGACGGGAACACTGTAGAATAATTATGATTTTATTGTGACGATTTATAGGAAAGTAAGTAATGGGAGGTTAATTAATTCTAATTGTGATCAAGACAATAGTAATCATGAGGTAGCCGTCGATTGTTCGGAGGAGTTGGTTAGTTCACGAAACAGGCTCTCACACCGCTTTATACATAAAGCACAAACCAAAGTACATGACCAAACAATACAAGAAAGTGAGAAAGCACTCTTACAGAATAGAACCCCGGATAAACGGATAAAATAAATGAACATGACTACATTGTTGAGAACCAACAACTAACACAGGTAGCCATGAATACAATGCCACAACACGATCTAGGACGCCTAAACTCCATGACAGCGCCCTCAAGAGGGGAGACGACGTGAAGCATTGCCACTACCGAGTCCGAGACAGATAGGGGTCGTCACCCGAAACCTTGAAACGGAGAGAAGAACCACAACGACGTCTTGAAGAGAAGGTAGCACCCATGGGTGGAGGATTTTTAGTTTTGTACTCCATTCATTTCTAAATATAAGTCTTTTATATATGGAATATATACGGATGTATATAGACCTATTTTAGAATGTAGATTCATTCATTTTGCTCCATATGTAGTCCATATTGAAATATCTAAAAATGATTTATATTTAGGAACGGAGGGAGTATAATTTTTGCTGAATTTGTTTTCTAGATTTTTTTTGTCAGATTTACAACAATACACGAAGAAACTAATTAGGCCAAAGCTGGTCATAGGGTTTTCATAGGGTCGTGATCCCCGTGACATTATGTGTTCATCGTCGGATCTAGAAGGTAAAGAGATGAGCGATCAGGATTGGCTGGAGGAAGACCATCGATCCGTGGACTCACGCCAAGGACCAATCAAGCCGCGCTTTTGTTGAAAGGTTTCGCACTCAGGCTGAAGAGCGCGGGACTCCGTCGCGCCGAAAACTCTGGCGCCCGCGCTTTCGTCCAAATGTCCGTCACGTCTGAAAAACTCTGACGCCCGCGCTTTGGTCTAAATGTTGGGCGCTCGGGCCAAGACTTAATATTTTCAAATGAAAAGAGAGATTCTAACCAACAACCAACCTGCAGCACCCAACCCAAACCAGCCCTCGCACACTCTGTCTTCTTCCTCCGCCCCGCCACCCCCCGCCCGCCCGGATTCCACCCAACCAGCCGCCGGCAACCTCCTCTCGCCCAGCCACCGCCGGCGCCCCCCGCCCTCTCCTCCCCTCCCTAGTCTCCGCGTCCAACCTCCACAGCTTTCTCTCCTCGCGCCCGAAACCCTAGCCCGCGTCCACGGCAACCAATCTCTGGATCCGCATCGCAGGATGCCGCCGGATCCGGGAGCAGGGCGTCGCACCCTGCAGCCACCGGCGGTTCGAGCGCGGCGGCGACAAACGCCGGCGCTCCTCTGCTTCCTCGACCTTCAAGGACGCAGGCCCCGGATGTGTGCTCGCCTTCTTCCTCCACCACCTCGGTAACCAACTCCCTTCAGCCGCCGTCGCCGTCGTCGACTCCCAAGGTCCTATCCGCCGCTCGTCTTTCCTATTTCGATTTTCCACGTCGGTGTGCGTGTGATCGTTTTGCGTTTTTTGGATTCCAAGCAGCAGGCGAGGAGCACGAGGACCCGAGCTCGAGCGCGACCACGACGCAGCGCACAAGGTCTCTGTTTCCTGCCCGCCGGCAATGGCTCGCTTCCCTGCAGGTAGCATCTCCTTCTCCCTCCGTCCACTCACTTCCTAATCTCCTTTAGCCACAAGCTTTCCGGCAATGGAGCCCGAGGCATCAAGAGTTAGCCTCGTGCTCACTGATGCATTTGCAGTATACAGAGCACCTTGTTTGGTGGGCGAGTAGCAACATCAAGGCGTTGAACAAATAGCAACATCAATTGCTGAGAGCATATTGAGTTACTGACCATGAACCGTCCTCATTCTGTAAATTCTGAATGAATTCCGTCACTCACCTGATGCATTGTTCTACTTCATCTTCTTGATGCCCAGGGTGTTTTCCCCGAAACAGCACCGGCGCTTGGATGACCGACGAGGTGCGCTCGACGTACCTGTGATATGCATGTGTATTAATATCGAGTCACATCTGAGAGCTATTGCAAAGAAAGGATGTAGATTTCTTACCGATGCTGTACAATGATGTCTGCACATATATCTCTCATGTTGAAAATCTGAAGAAGGAAAAATAAATAATAAAAGTCTCATTACCCAATGTTAAATTGAGTTGCCTAATTTCCAAATTAGAATAGCATGCAGTGCAGGTGTTTACAGGACACTTGCCTCCATCCATGGATATGTACGAGCTAACTCCCAAGTTCCATAGCCGCTAGTAGCATTCTGCATACAACCTAGTGCCAAGTCATTTTTACACAACCTGTGATGTGCTTGACGTTGGTGTAAATTTGCAACAGAACTGTAATATATGTTGCATGAACCAAAACGCTATTTTTTTTACCATGTCCTGGAAGCAAGCATGGGCTCTTTGGTTGGTAGCACGTACAATTAATTGTACAAACATATGACTGCACATCATCTTTTGGTTCAGTCTGTATGTGCATGGTTAAAGTTTGCCTAAAACTGTGCTAAATGCATTTCCTAAGCTATGCATGCTCTTACCGTAGCTAATCTCAACCCTGTGTGCAAGCTATTGGACCTGATATCGGTTAATTCTAAGTACAGATTCAATTACTGTATATTTATCTTTGAACCAGAATATTTATTGTGGATCTTGTTACATGATGTGCCATGTATATGCCTTAGCACTAGTATTTCAGCATGCTTATGCCTGTGCATTTGCTAGTTTATTAGCTAGCACATGTTTTACTTAAGCGGTTTGCATAACTGTGACCAGACTAGATCAATATTATTGATTTGGTAATCTAAAAACTAATCATGTTATTGATTAATTTGTCAATAATCAATGAATGAAATACATTTGATCCTCTTTTGACATGTGTCGAGTGTTGTCCTGATGCAGGAACAAGCTATGGCGGTGGCTGCCGATTCGCCGCCTCAACAAGGTCTCGTTCCTCCCTGGTTTGCACAACGTTTGTCAGGCAGCTGCAGATCCCGTACGACCATGGCCCGCACCCCTGAAGCTTCCTCTGTCCGCAACAACTTCTGGATCAAAGGTGTTCATTCATCTCTCTGCTGTCCTAAAGCATGAAAATGTTTCTCCTCTAGACTTCTTTAGTTTGATGTTGGTCTGATTACTGTGTTAGTCCGGAGATGGTGATCTAATCATATTCAAGATATCTAAATTGAATGGATGTTATTACAAAACAATCTAATATATGTAGAACAACTGACGGGAAATTTGCATCTTCATTTTGCCATTGCCACTGAATATGTTTCTTAATAATGTGGTTTCTCTTTATGCATGGAGAAACAAGATCATTTGTGACTTTTGAGCAAGGATATAATTGGTAGCTTTGAATGTATTCTGTCTGCTTTCGAGAGTAGTTTTTGTGCAGCAGTTTACACTTTTTATTCTTTCTTCTTCTAAGAGTGGAGGTTCTGGTCATTCAAGTTTGTGTTTTGTGCTTGTTTTGTTCTGGCATGTTAATCTCATGTTTGACCCCAACTGAATCTTCAATGCGAAGACTTAGTTCCACTCATATAATCTCATGTTTGACCGTTCAATGCAAAGATATAATTGATGATCGATCCTATAAGTTCATTGCACTAACCAACATGGTAGTAATGTCGAGTTGAGAGTTGACCACTTTGCTCTTCTTGTTATCTCAGGATTGTTGCTTAATCCTGGGCTGCTCTACCTTGAAGGAAAAGGGGTCCTCCTTGAGATCATATAGATGGCGCAAGGACAGTGGTAATATGGTCATTGTGGTGGGTGAGGGTGCTGGAGAAACACTTTATTGTATCAGTTCATTTACAAGATCATTTGTGACTTTTGAGCAAAGATATAATTGATAGCTATGAATGTATTTGGTCTGCTTTTGAGAGCAAGTTTTGTGCAGTAGTTTGCACTTTTTTTATTCTTTCTTCTTCTAAAAGTCGAGGTTCTGGTCATTCAAGCTTGTGTTCTGTGCTTGTTTTGTTCTGGCATGTTAATCTCATGTTTGACCACAATTGAATCTTCAATGCAAAGACTGTGTGTTCCACTCATATAATCTCATGTTCGATCGTTCAATGCAAAGATAAAATTGATGATCGATCCTATAAGTTCATTACATTAACCGACATGGTAGTAATGTCAAGTCAAGCACTGACCACTTTGCTCTTGTTATCTCAGGATTGTTGCTTAATCCCAGGGTTGATCTACCTTGAAGAAAAAGGGGTCCTCCTTGAGATCATAGATGGCGCAAGGACAATGGTCATATGGTCACAAGGTTTTCGAGTCGCGCGACTAGTCGCGACTAGTCGACGAGTCGCAGTTGAAGGAGCGACTCAGGCTGTCGACTCGACTCCTGGCATGAGTCGAGCGACTCAAGCGACTAGTCTCGACTAGTCACGACTAGTCGATCTGTCTGAGTCGAACGACTCAGTTATTTTGGGCCCCCACCTGTATTTGCTTGGCCCATCAGCCCATCCCACCCCTGGAAACCTACAGATCGATCCATCCCCCTCACCCCCGACCTAACCCTCTCCCTGGCGGCTGCCTTCCCTCCTCCCCTGGTTGCTGCTTGTGGTGTGCTCCTCCCCTCCTCCTCTGGTTGCTGCTGCTGTTGTGCTCCTCCCCTCCTCCTCTGGTTGCTGCTGCTGTTGTGCTCCTTCCCTCCTCCTCTGATTGCTGCTGCTGTTGTGCTCCTCCACTCCTCCCATGGTTGCTGCTGCTGCTGTTGTGCTCCTCCACTTCTCCCCTGGTTGCTGCTGCTGTGTGCTCCTCCCCTGGTAAGTACTATCATGTATCCTCTTTCCTCTCTTTTCCTTTTGCTCTGATCTAGATCTAGACCTCTAGTGCTTCTGCTAGGTAGCTTAGGGCTTGATGTGGTGAAAAAACAACTAAGTTGAGTTATCTTTCCTTCTATCACAGATTCACAGCAAGCACCATGTCCTCCCAGCCAGAGATATCCCAAGTTGTTCGATCAGCTCAAGCTGTAGAAGAAGCTGATGAGCACTATGATCCATTCAAAGATCCTAAGAGGAGGCCAACAAAGAGCAAGGATCCAGCATGGAAATATGCATTCTGGCCAGATCTTAGCAAGAGGTTGTTGCTGCAATGTAATTTGTGTGGCAAGCAAATTACCTCTGGACCTTGTAGGATGAAGAAACACCTTGCTGGGGGGTTTACAATTGTGAGTATGTGCACCAAAACAACCCCTGAAATTCGAAAGGAGATGCACGACTACTTGAGGACTCACTCATACCGTTTCAAAAATCTTGATGGAGATGAAGGTGGTGAAGAAGATGGTGAAGAAAGTGCTGAACAAGAGAAGTGTGAAGCAAGTTCAAGAGCTTCCAACTCCAACGCCTCCAAGAAAAGGAAATCAGAGGGGACTACTCATTTGGCATCGACGGTGGCAAAGAAGCAAGGAAAGTCCATTGCAGATCAGATTCGGAAGACACCGGAAGAGGTGGTTGCCGAGAGACATATGTCAAAGGGCACTCAAAAGACCATGAAGGATTACAACAAGAAGACAAAGGAGCAAAAAGATGATGTAGATGGTCATGTAGCTGACTTTTTGTATGAGAATTGCCTTCCACTCAATATTGTCAATTCAAGGAGTTGGGAGATTCTATTGGAATCTATAGGGCAGTATGGTTCTGATTATATATCTCCTACTTATCATCAAGTGAGGGAACCATTGCTTGAGAAGGCAAAGATCAAGACCGACAACTTGAAAGGGAAGCATGAAGTTGCATGGAAAGAATATGGTTGCTCACTCATGTCAGATGGCTGGACGGACATGACCGGGCGGCACTTGATCAACTTCCTCGTCAATAGTCCAGAAGGTACCTTCTTCTTAGGGACAGCCAATGTTTCTTCTGAAACAGTTGATGCAAATCTGGTGGCAAAGCTGTTGAGCGAACAAATTGATGCAATTGGCCCTGAATTGTTAGTCCAAGTAGTTAGCGATAATGGATCTAACTACAAGGCAGCCGGCAGACTTCTAATGGAAAAGTATCCTACAATGTATTGGACACCTTGTGCTGCCCACTATTTGGATCTTATGCTAGAGGACATCGGGAAGATCAAAGAGTTCAGCCGTTGCATTGCTAAAGCAAAGAGAACAACCAGATTTATTTATTCCCATGGAAAGGTTCTTGATTTAATGAGAAGCGTGAATGGTAAGCAAGAAATTGTGAGGCCTGGAGCAACTCGTTTTGCTACGTCATTCCTTACTTTGGCAAGCATGTGGAAGCAAAAGCAAACATTGAAAACTCTCTTTGTTAGCACACAATGGTATGCAAACAAATTAAAGGAGAGCGAAGGAGGGAAGGCGGCTGAAGCAACTGTGATCTCAATGTCATTTTGGCAATCGGTGGAGTGTTGCATGAGAGCTTCACAACCACTTCTTAGAGCTTTGAGGATTGCTGATGGTGATGAGACTCCGGCTATGGCAGAAATGTGGGCAGCCATGGATGCTGCAAAGACACACATAAAAGAAGCTTTGGCACATAAACCAAACCTCCTAAGTCAAGTGGTAGCTATTGTTGATAAGAGGTGGGATAATCAGATGGAACAAAAGCTACATGGGGCTGCTTTGTTCTTGAACCCAAATAAATTCTTTGCCATTAAGGAGTCCAACAGAAGACAAGCTTCCCGTCTCCGTTCAATGTTCAATGATGTGCTATGGAAGATGGTGCCCGATGATGAGCTACAAACAACTATAAGTAGGGAAGCTGACGACTATGAGCTGGCGAGTGAATGTTTCTCGAAGCCATTGTCAATTAAAGACCGTGACAAAAAAAGCCCTCGTAAGTATAAATTTTATGGCAGCTTGTGTCTTCTTGTTCAACTCAATTACTCCACTAATTGCTGGTTATTGTGGCCTTCTCTTTAATGTTGGACTTCTTGGTTTTGTAGTTCTTTGGTGGAATGCTTATGGTGGCCTGGCCTTTGACCTCCAAACTCTTGCAAAGCGAATCATTAGTCTATGTTGTTCAGCATCCGGCTGCGAGCGCAATTGGAGTGTATTTGCTCATGTAAGTAGCCATTAGTTGGCTGGTTTGATAGGCTAATTTCAGCATCTTCTCACATATTTGTGTGCTTGCAGATCCACACCAAAGGGAGAAACCGTCTAGAGTACAAGAGATTGAACAAGCTATCATATGTCTCGTACAACCGGAAAATGGAAGCTAGGTTTCAGAATCTGCGTGAGCAAGGATCTAAAGCAAAGAAATCTAATCCACTTGTCCTAGAAGAATTCCAATGGGATAATGAATGGGTTGATATCAATGCTGAAATGGTACATGAAGATCAAGCTCAAGTCATGGACGGTGAAACACCACTACTTTGGTCTCAAGTTGATGAAGCCATGGGTGCGTCAGCTTCTCTAGCAGGTCGCAACTATCCTAGGAGAGCTCGTGGCGATCCTGGCGAGTCTATTGCACGACCCATAGGCCCTTATATCACCTACACTCGGAACAACGCAAGAACAAGGCTGGTTGTGCATGATGAAGAGTTGAGGGCTGAATTAGAAGCGGCAGAATATGACAAAGACATGGAGAGCAACGATGAAGACGATGATGATTCACCAGATGATGAAGACACCGATTTTCAGCTTGAAGACATGGAGCTTGAGGCTTGATTGCTTGAAGATGTGTTCTTGTTTCTATCTGCCATTCATGTTTTGGTGTTGAAGACTTGAAGTGTTGAACTTATTTACTTGCATTTGAAACTGGTTGCATGTAACTTAATGTTGGACCTGTTGTGTTTTAATTTCATCGTTGAACTTCTTTATTTGCTACCCTATTTGTGCTATCAGCTATGTTTGATATTTATTCATTGGGCTGGACTATTGGAGTGTTGAACTTCATTCTTATGCAAATCTGATTGGTTTTATTGTCTTGTAGGCTGCTGGTTCATGGAGAAGAGGAAGGCCCTGGACATTGTATGGAAATGCCCAGGTTTGTATTACATTGTATGGTAAATTTTATTGTACCTACTGCTTAACTCACGTCGCCATGTCGACTGTGAGTCTAGACTAGTCACGACTAGTCTAGAGTCGCCCCCCCCCCCCCCCCCGAGCGACTCGTCGACTCGAAAACCTTGTATGGTCATTGTGGTGGCTGAGGATGCTGGCCAAGATCTCATCGCCCAAAGCATGAATTTTGTGGACCTCACCATCCCTTCCTCGGTTTGGGTGAGTCCCTGGTCTCCTCTCTCTCTCTTTCTCTGAGATGGTCCGGCCATTGAGCCGTGGGTGATTGTGGTGCTGGCAATCGAGCCGCTGATTTAGTGTTTGGATTTGTGGTGGCCTTCTTTTGTGATTGTGATTGTGGTCGTCTTTCTTGTTGATCAAATTGGTCTCTTGTAATTCTATGATGGGCCCTTTTTTCCTCTGCATGCTACAGGGTTTGGTCATGGTCCATGTTTATTCTTGATAGGATCCTTATGCTGGGATTTTGACTTGTTAATCGCTATCAAATAAAACAAAATGCTTACCTATTGGTGTAGTGCTGCTGTGTATTGATAGAATTAGTTGATTCTTGGTCTTGTTTGATAGGATAGAATAAGAAGAGATATTCTCTGCTTGATCTTTTACAAGTCTTAGTGATGTGCTTTGTGTTGCTGTGGCATACTTGACCTATTCCCATGTGTTGTGTTGTGCACATTGAGGATGGTAATATGATCGTTTGACTGATTGCAACTTGCGAAAGAGCATATTTAACAGAGCATTACCAGGTATCACCTCATCATGAAAGAAATGGCTTTAGTTGCTACTGTCATGATGCTTGTGGATAATACATTGTAGTAGAATCTCGAGTTTGGTAATCAATGTGAAATGGACTAAAAATGGACAACCTTTCCATGCAGAGCATATTTGACTGTAGGGTTGTTTAGTTTCATCGTAAGATGTCGTTGTTGAATTGAAATACACATGTACATGCTTTGATCATCTGGATTGCATTCTCTTCACATGCCTACTTGGTCCATTTAACGAAGCTTCACGGTGATTTAAAATATAAATAGTAGATAGAAAGAGAGGGGATGCTTGGAGATTATGAGATAGTTACTGTTCAAAAGAAGGAAAGGGGATTCCGTTCTCTGTTTCTCTTATTCTATCGTAATGTGTGTTGGTAATACACCTTAGTAGAATCTTGATTTTCTGTCTGAGTTAAGGTAACCAATGTCAAATGGGAAAATGGACAACCTTTTCCATCCAGAAAAGCAGAGTCCTTATGACAGTCATGTAAAATATGAGATGTCCACCACTATTGTCTCTAGTGCATTTTATACATGCTTCAGAAAATATAAATCATGTGCTGGCTGTTATATTTATAGAGAAGAATATGGAGGATTTTGTTTGTCTCAAGAGATGAGTGAATGAAACCGTGGGCATGACACTCTAACCTGTAATCTGCTATTGGGTCTAGCAAAGTTGGATTTGTTTCCAATCTAGCATTTGTTTATGCAAATTGGCTATGTTTGAACTGAAGCTCGGTTTATCTACATTTTGTAGAAGTTTTTGATTATTTGATAGTTGATAACTGTTCTATTGCGATCAGCAGAGGAGGATGGATCCAGGACCGGGCGCTGCGGATTTGCCGCCTCACTAATGTCGGTCTTGTGCCTGCCTGGGGTTCTTCTTCGCCGAGCACCGACACCGTTGATGGCAGTGAAAACCAGCTGCTACAGATGCAGACCATGGGCCGGTGAGCTCACACACCTGCACCTTCAGAAGCACCACGTCAGCTACTACAACATCAAGGTCTACGACGAGGTTGCTGGGCGCTAGCCGTGGCATCCGACACGTTGCATGGTTGAATGCTTTTTGGTTCAGTGCTCGTGCGATGCCGGCGCCAGTGGTGCTGTACGGCCTCGATTCTGGTAGGTTCGTAATTTCCTTCAAACCAGCTTTCCTTGTTGCACTTTTCTTTTGATTTTACGTTTGGTCATACATGTTACATATCCAAAATGGGTGGAATTGAAATGTTGGATATTATATCCAAACTGTAAGGTTAAATATTTTTTTGGAGGGTGTAAGGTTAAATCTTTGATCCTAGTGGAACACATCGTTTTTCAAATTGGTAATATGGTTGCTTTGTGACTTTGTCCATGATATGCTATAAACAGTTTGTATGGATTGGTGCTGGTGTTCATCCATCCCTACACATATTTTAATCTTAATGCTACAGATGGAAACCTTGCCATTTTGCATGTAGCCTGGGAGGGATTTGTTTACAGAGGAGTGGACATATGGCTCCCTGGCTACATGGAGCCCTTTATTTTCAAACATTCAAAAATCAACTTTCTAAGTTTCAAAAATATCTGAAAAAAATACACAAGTACTTATAGATGTATACTACATCTGTGTAAATTTTCATCACGAAATACTTTTTTATGTCACCTGTACAAAAAAAGTCATCTACTTTCATAGTGAATAGTACATGTGCTGGAAATACGTGATTTTTTTCATTTTTGTGTAGCTTGCATAAAAGGTATTTCGTCATGAAACATCGCAGACAAGTAGTATACATCCATATGTATATGTGTATTTTTTTCAGAATTTATTGAAACCTAAAAAAATTGAATTTTGAACTGTTCAAATTTTGATCTCCATGGAGCTCGAGCTCCATTTGGTATCTCCGTGAAACTAGTGAGTGTCAGATTGTATAAGCACCAATAGGAGCCCTATGGTCAACTATCTACTACTCCCTCCGTCCCATAATGTAAGACGTTTTTGACACTAGTGTAGTGTCAAAAAACGTCTTATATTATGGGACGAAGGGAGTAATATTTTCTAGCTGCATGCCCCCATCTATGATGCCCAGTTAAAAACTGGGCATTCCTCTTCAAACATGGCATGGTCTATCAATTTGATCTTCTATTGTTCACGGTCTACCGATTTGATATTTTATTGTTCGTTGCTCCTCTTCCTTCTGGTTTGCTATACTATTGTTGGATTGTGTGTCTTCTGGTGTTATGTATGAAGATATGCACTGGACTCCGAACAGCAAACATCACTATAGTCTGATGGAGATGCATTCGCCTAGAAAGCATTGTCTGACAGCTCAACCATTTGTTATGAAATTCTCAATGTCAAAGAAGTGTAGACCTGAACTGAGGGTACTGCATAATGCTTCTGTTTCAATTTTCTTTCCAATGAATTGGAGATTGTCATTCATGGCCTCATGCAATGCAGCTATATTAGAATTTTCTCACTGTTTTCTTTCTGAAACGACGAGAATGTTATTTTTCCACTCTTGCATTAACATATGGATTGCAACATGATATTCCCGTAACCTAACCACAGCTTGTACTTTCACTGTTTTTTGTGCAATGTGATGTACCGAAGTATGCTAACTAATAATGCCTTTGTTTTGCACATCTGATCTATAACATTTGTTAGTGGTTACTGTTCCAGTTCCACAGATGACAAAAGATCAACCAGGACAACACAGCTTGCTGAACCGGACATGACCAACCGTATTGAGAACATCTTCAGGCTGTGTGGAAACTACGGTGAGCTAGTCAAGAAACAAAACGCCGAGTCGCCGGCGAAGCAACAAGCGTTTGGAGATGAGAACAGGCAGCCCTGACAGTAGAAGTTGTTGGGCGATGAGAACAATCAGCAGGCAAAGCACGTGTTCGGTGATGAGAACAAGGACACATCAGCAACATGGCCAGCCATTGAAACCCAGCGTGCCAAGTCATGGGTGAGTGTCAATTGTATGCTTTCCTTGATGTTGTGAGTGTCAATTGATTCACTAAATAGGTACTGGTTCTCACTGTAGATTCTGGTTATAGTGCATGGTATCACTGTGTCATGTGCATGTTTGGGTCTTTCTCATGTAGCATGATTTACTCCTATGCCAATGGTGAATACCAATTGTTTGTGCAGTGCTTGTGTTCTGCATAGAGTAGCAGATCATGAGTTTTTGTGATGTTTTTTGTGTGTGTGACATTCAGGCGTCTAGTACTTATCTTTGACCATGTGCTTTTTCCTTGTTTCTGCTGAGGATTTCCTCTAAATCTGAGAAGAAGAGATGCTACCCTGATCTTCCTTTATTTTTTATGAAGATTGGAACATTGCCTTGTCATGCTGTGTAGTTAACACTTCTTTGATCCATGCATGCTTACTTATGCAATATAGCCCATGTGTGTGTGCAGTTGTTTGACTTATTTTTTCCTCTGTGTTGCGATGCATGTGCAGCTGCTGATCGGGAACCATCCATTGGTGTACCTCAATAAAGTCACCGACGGCTGCATGGGGGAGTCGCCGCCAACCTTGAGTCCATGGAGCCCTGCTCCAGCCTCAAGGAGAGGTGAGGTAGCTGCTCGTTTCTTTCTGAATCCCCATGATTTGTTTTTTGTTGTTCTTATTTTTCGATCTGAGCTCAAGATTTGTTATGTGTGTTGTCCTTGTGCAGGAGAAGGGGTTCATCGAGCCAGGCAAGGTGCGCGGTGGTAGGCTCGGCCTCCAGCCTCAGCGTCTTCTGTTGGCCCCTTTGCCATGTGGCACCGGTGGTGCTGTTTGGAGTCGGCTACAAAACTGGCATGGTGAGCTCCTCTCCTTCCTCTGCTCCTCGCCTCTGGTTGCTCTGAGCTCGTGCCCATCGATCCACGGCTATGCCATGCTAGGATTTGGCCTCTAATGGTCACTGTGGATGGATGCTATGGTTCCTGTGATGTGCTAGGGTTCGTATGAATTGCCTCATAATTGAGCCAATGGTCCATGTGTATGTGTTTTGCTCTTGTGAGCTATTTGACAGGAGTTTACTAAGTGTTTGTGTAGTGCAAATGTGTTCTGCATACAAGCTTATCATCCTTAGTTAGACACAGCATGTACAAACTCTTCTTATGATTATATGGCTCACAATCTCAAGCTGGAGGGGTTTGTTGTGGTGCTACAGTTGTTGGGGTGTAGGTGGGATGTTAGTTTTAACTAGCTTGTGGTGCTGGTGTGGCTGACACCACACCAGTCACTCAGCCAAGCTCCTAGTGTGTTCTTGTCTTGCTGGATTTACTGATTAATGTGGGTTTTGCAGCAAGGTAGAGTTGCTATCTTGCCCTAATGAACATATCGAAAGTAGCAAATCTGCTCTGCAATTAAGTGGTAGGTGGTGCTCGTTTGAAAAATATATCTGAAACATAGATACAATATAGGTGGTGCTCGGAGCACACATGGTCTTTTAGTTGTTTTATGGGTAGCAATGTTCAGGCACACATTTCTCCTAAAATTGCTCACCATTCTGGCAATTTTAGTTCTCAATGGCTTTTTCACTTTCAGTGAGTTATGAACAGAATTTGTCTGGTATGGATGGTTTGATCATTGAGTTAATGAAAATGTTTCTGAGACATAAATCCCACTCATTTTAGTACCTATATCAATTTTAACCTTTTTTAAAATATTTCACAGACCACATATTCACTTGTTTGAAAAATGTATCTGAAACATAGATACAATATTGTTCTTGTTTAAAAAGTCTTGTCGTCAGGATCTTAAATATACAAAAAGATTCAAAAATGGACTTACAGTTTAGAAGTGTTGTCTTATGTATGTTTGCGCGATACAATATGCTCATGTGATCCTTATGTTGGTGATCTTTCAGGAAGCATGACAGGTCGCGGAAAGAGGAGGAAAAGAAAGCTGAGCGCTCAACTTGTTTAGAGGACTAGCCTTTCTTCTTCCTTGAAAGAAAGGATGAAAGGTAAGACATGACAGTGGCAAGCATAGATAGGCCTGCAGATGTTTTTGTCTTTCTCTAGTCCGTTTACTGAATGGGGTGGTGCTTTATTTCTTCCGGAGGAGAAGATGTGCTGAAAGTAGATGTATAGATGCATGACCCTTTCTTTGATTTCCTATGCCTACTTGATTCTGAAGTAGGATGATCAAATTTAGATGGTATTGACTTTTTTTGTAGGGCAAGTATAATGTTTGCCAAGTCAATCAATATATATTGACATGCTCCCTGGGATGAGATGGCAAACCATTTAGATCAAGCCATCTCAGTTTGCTGCATTCGAATTCCAAACCAATTATTGTCCACTTTTAGTTTAAGCCATGAGATGATGGCAAACCAACTCAGTTTACTGCAGTTGGTTGTAGAAATGTCACTCACCCTTGCAGATTATTACTTGAGGTTACATATGCTATACGTATAAACTATGCTGGTGTTTGATCTGGCCCTTGCGAAACAAGGAAATTTGTTCCTTTTTTTGTTGCGCACTTGTAGCTAATAAAGATTGACTAGGACATTGCCGTCTTTTTATTGCCGCTTGATCTGAACCCTTCAGTCTTGTTGATAGCTAGCATGCCCTGCGACTAACGATTACTCAAAGAAATCTTATCTACTCTTGGTAATTTACTAAGAAAACTCTGCAGTTTGCAGTTTGAACGGACCGAGTTGATTGATCTTATTTGTGACTATCACGATCCTTTTGATGGGTTTTGTTGTTGAAACAACGCAAACTAGGAGGGGGATTAGATTACTGACTGAGAGCTATTTGTTTTGCTGTGTGCGTACTATGGGACACATACATTACACTTTTTTTTAGCTTAGTCTCGGCCTACTGGACATTGCTTGTAGTTTCTTGCTTTGAGTTTGTTTGGCATGCAAATTAACTCATATGTGTTGGAGTTCTTTTCTTTGTTTTTTGCTGAGACGAAGAGCTTCTAGCTGTGAGAGGCAAAAGAAGATGGTCCTCTGAATTCGTTTAAGCTTAGCTTTGGTGGCGCGGGAAGAGAGGTTTGTTTTCGGACTCGAGGCAGACCGAGCAACTAGGCTGTCGACAACAAGAGACATGGGACCTGGCGCTGCTTGTGACAACGGTCGTTTCTTGGTGTATGTAATAGACTAGCTGTTGTACCTGCACGCTTGTAGTGTTTTCCTTCCACGTGAAATACAAAAATGGCAATTCTATGCCCCTATGTGCATTCCTTTCCACTTGTTATGCTGCCAAAATTTCTAGCTGAGACCCGCCCGATTTGTCTAAATTTTGTCCTTGTTTGTAATGAAACAAAAAACATGAGGGGGGCGGCTGCAAAATTTTGTCTTTGTAAAAAAACTAAAACTTCTGGGTGTCGACTGTTCATGTTAGGGTGCATGTCAAGAGAATTTGTGAACGCCTTTTCAAATTTGATGAACCTTTTTCAAAATCAATGAAATGTTTTCTAATTTGTGAAGTTATTTGAAGTTTGTGAACTTTTATTCAAAATCTGTGACCGTTTTTATTCAAAATACAAAAATGAAGAACCACTTAAACGAGAGACCTCGTGAACGCTATGTACGGGAGAAGTCACTGTTTGGGCCGCAGCTCATGACGGAAGCTAGCAAGCACCCGGAATTTTTCGGCGCCTGAAGCACCGAATAGATCAATAGAAGGTCCCCTCCCTAAGTGGCACATAATGTGTCAGTGTTTGAAAATGTTCACGTGTTTAAAACATGAATTTTGATGAATTTTCAAAAAATATTTATACAGTTAAAAAATGTCTGTGTAGTTTAGAAAACATGTTTAATTTCATTGCAAAGAATGTTCAATGTGTATTTTAGAAACGTTAATATGTATTTGAAAAAATGTTCAAAATATATACTTTAAAAAAATGTACATCATGTACTCAATATGTATCAAATAGATGTTCCGCATGTACAAGAAAAATGTAGACTCTGTATTGAGGAAAACTACACATGTGTAGAGAAAAAAAGACGCAAACATAGAAGTAAAACCCGTGGAACATTCTAAAACTGGTTCAATCGGTCTCATAAGTTGGGCGCGCCTATTCCTCGTTGATAGAGAGGTGGTTCACCAACGCCAATGTCACGTCGACGTTTAGCTGACATCACGGTAATTACATTTTTTATTTCTTATTTATATTTAAATTAATAAATTTTGAAAACATAAATTTATTTGAAAAATAAATAAAAACCATGAATTTAGAAAGTCTTAACACTGTATAAAAAAATGTAAGCGCAACTAAATAAATGTTGATAGCTTAAAAAATATGTGTGACAATGAAAAATGTTCCAACCAGATTCAAAACATCTAAAAATAACCGGTTAATTAGTCGATCCAAAGATTGCAACACAAAAGGTTCAATTCACGCACAAGCTGCGGCGAAATCCAGCTAAAATCATAATGCAAAAGCATTTGTGGTACAAATAGCAAATTCATGGATAGTGGCAAGCTTCGAAGTCTACATACAGTCGGTAGTTTAGCTACAGTTGATAGTTCAGCCACGAGTCCACGACAAACTCAAAGCTACTATTTGTACGCTAAACTACACATAGATGTAAGACATTTTTTAAGTTACACATAGATGTAAGTCTACATATCATGTATTACCTCCGTATCAAAATGTAAGACATTTTTTTAAGTTAGTTTAGTATACAAAAATGTTTTAAATTTTGGTACAGAGGTAGTACTTACATAATCCGGATTTCATACTAAATGAAGAACAACAAAGTATTTTTACATGTGGAGAGTGGGAGAGATCAATCTAGTATATTTGATGGCAAAATGAAATAAGGATACATGTTTGGCAAAATTGATGGTGATTTACAAGATCCAAGAGATATCCTAAAAAATATCTTGACTTGATCCTCCCCGGCAACTGCGCCAGAAATTCCTTTTGATGCGGCTTGAAACTGCGTCGGTATTTCCCCAAAGAGAAAGGGATGATGCAGTACAGCTACGGTAGGTATTTCCCTCAGCTACGGTAGGTATTTCCCTCAAAATCATGAACTTTTCTTTTTGAATTCATGTACATTGTTCGAAATTGTGAATATTTTTTTCCATTTCGAGAACTTTTTTTGAAGCCAGAAACAATTTTGAACTCATGAACCTTTTTCACATTCGAGAATAATTTTTCCAAACCCGTGAACGTTTTTTTGAAATTCAATTTTTATTTTGACATCTCGACCATCATTTGAAATTAGATGATACCTCGTGTCTTGCTGCGGGAATGAATTGTAACATATTTCAATATGATTTGACTATGTGGAATATAAATATTTCATTTAACAACATGTGAACCAAAATTTAAAGTACATACGACGTATTATATTTTATTATGTATAGTTGTAAAATATTAATTGAATATAAGTAGAATAATAGAGTGAACAATATTTTCTCATTCATGGTTGTATGTGGTGGTGGGTGTTTTCACATGCGTCGATGCATGTTGATGGGCCTTATGCCTTCAATAATTGTATGGTGATGTGGCATGCTTGTATGTTGAGATAACTAAGTTAGTGGGGATGACTCTCTTATGTATATATAAAATTCATAATTGTTTTTAAATCCCGAACAATTTTATTAAAGAAACAAAAAAAAAACAGGGGCGGCCCACCCCAATACGTGCTGGGGGAGCGGGTGATGCGCGCTAGGTCGCTACCCAGCGGCTTGCGCGCGAACTAGGAGCTCCTTAAGGGCAAGCCCTATTTGGCGCTTTCGGCACCGGTTAAGGGCGGGAGAATATCTGGTACTCCCACCCGTAGAGTGCTCCTGGTGCTCCAAACTCGGTAGCACATTTTCAAATGTTCGAAAAATCCTGAAAAAAGCACATAGACACAACACCAATGTATGTTGTCACAAAATTTTAAATCAAAATTCGAAACATAGCTTGAGAAACATAAATGGCAAATTCGTCAGTAAATAGTACACAACATAAGTTGGGCTTTAAATTTGGCCCATTATCACATTGATGTCGATTTTGTCTTTTTTGTATCTCGAACAATATTTTGAATTTTGATTTGAATTTTTTTTGACAACGTACATTGATGTTGTGTCAATGTGCTATATTTTTTTCAAAATTTGTCGACCATTTAAAAATATGCTACCAAGTTTGGAGCACCGGGAGCACCCTAGGGGTGGGAGTACCAGATATTCTCCCGGTTAAGGGCTATTTTGCCAACCGATGCACACCCCCCTCAAAGTTCGGCCGGCCCATTAACTTTTTTTGGCTGGTGTTGAGGTTCAAACTCAGACCTGTATCTTCAACGAGAAGTGCACTAACCAGTAGGACATCGCAAAATATGTCCAACCTTACTTCGTTTTTTTCCTTTTATACTTTTTCCAGTTGCAGGAAGCCCCTGGTTTTTTCTTCTTTTTTTTCCTTTTCAATAAAAAATTTGTACACTTTTTTCTATCTTGTTAACTTTTTTCATAATTGATGAATGTTTTTAAAATTTGTGAACTTTTTTTCAAAATCGATGAACTTTTTCAAATTTGTGAAGAAAAAAATTCAAAATCGGTAAACTTTTTTTCAAATTTGTGAAAGCCTTTTCAAATTTGATGAATTTTTTTCAAAATGAACGAAATCTTTTATAATTTGTGAAGTTTTTTGAAGCTTCAGAAATTTTATTCAAAACTTGTGACCATTTTTATTCAAAATACAAAAATGAAGAACCACTTAAATGAGAGACCTCGTGAACGCTACGTACGGGAGAAGTCACTGTTTGGGCCGCAGCTCATGACGGAAGCTAGCAAGCACACGTTTTTTTTTTCGGCACCTGGAGCACCGGATAGATCAATAGAAGGTCCCCTCCCTAAGTGACACATAGCCTTTTGGCGAGTTTGATGCTAGCCTCGCCTCAAGCGAGGCTATAATCGGCCAGACCAATAGGGTAGTGTTAGATTGTTAGGAAGAATTTTTGTAATTTTTTCTTTTTTAAAATTTTAGAAATTTATAAATACAAAAATTTCAAAAAGTTAATTTACTTAAGTTTTTAAAAAAATTCATCGCACATTTAAAAAAAATCTTGTACTGTAAAACAATGTTCACGTAACTTTTTTAAAAATTTGATATGATTAAAAATCATGAGCATGACATTTACAAAATGTTGATGCGTTTCAATAAAAAAATACATGAAATTTTTAAAAAATGTTCATACCATGTAAAATATCTTTATGTAGTTCAAAAACAATGCTTCGTACTGGTCAGAAGACGTTTATGTTATTTTTGTTTTAAAAATGTTCACGTGTTTGAAAATATTTTGATGACTTTTCAAAAAATATTTATACAGTTTAAAAAATGTCTGCGTAGTTTAGAAAACATGTTTAATTTCATTACAAAAAAAATTCACTGTGTATTTTAGAAATGTTAATATGTATTTAAAAAAATGTTCAAAATATGTACTTTAAAAAATATACATCATGTACTCAATGTGTATCAAAAAGATGTTCCGCATGTACAAGGAAAATGTAGACTCTGTATTGAGAAAAACTACACATGTGTAGAGAAAAAAAGACACAAAAATAAAAGTAAAACGCACAGAACATTCTAAAACCAGTTCAATCGGTCACATAAGTTGGGCGTGCCTATTTCTCGCTGATAGAGAGGTGGTTCACCAACGCCGGTGTCATATTGACGTCCAGCTGACATCACGCTAATTACTTTTTTTACTTCTTATTTATATTTAAATTAATAAATTTTAAAAACATAAATTTATTCGAAAAAAATAAAAACCATGAATTTATAAAGTCTTAACACTGTATAAAAAAATGTAAGCGCAACTAAATAAATGTTGATAGCTTTCAAAAATGTGTGTGACAATGAAAAATGTTCCAACCAGATTCAAAACATCTAAAAATAACCGGTTAATTCATCAATCCAAAGATTGCAACACAAAAAGTTCAATTCAAGCACAAGCTGCGGCAAATCCAGCTACAATCATATTGCAAAAGCATTTGTGGTACAAATAGCAAATTCGTGGATAGTGGCAAGCTTCGAAGTCTACATACATTCGGTAGTTCAGCCACGAGTCCACCACAAACTCAAAGCTACTATTTGTACACTAAACTACACATGGATATCATATCATGTATTACCTCCGCATCAAAGATGTAAGACGTTTTTTAAGTTAATTTAGTATACAAAGACATTTTAAATTTTGGTACGAAGGTAGTACTTTCATAATCCGGATTTCATACCAACCGAAGAACAACAAAGTATTTTTACACGTGGAGAGTGGGAGAGATCAATCTAGTGTATTTGATGGAAAATGAAATAAGGATACATGTTTGGCAAAATTGATGGTGATATACAAGATCCAAGAGATATCCTAAAACATGAAGAAAAAAAATATCATCCTTTCAATATCTCAAACCACTGTCTTGTGTCCGAACCTAAAAACAAGAAAACGTTGCCCGAAATCATACAAAAAAGGGGACTAATCTCGAGAAGAAAACTTGTTGGCTCTTCCCGTTCCAACAAAATAACGAATAAATTTTGGTGCCCTACTCCCTTATTCCTTTTACTATCGGCTGATCCGGTCAAGAAGTCAAACATGTAGCTGCTAGTAGAAAGACCCAGCGCCGGCCACCGTGGCATGGTGAAGCATGTTGTGGGCGATGGTGTCTCGCACCTGCCTAGCGGCGGGGAAGGGCACGGGGTCATTGGTGACCATGTGGTTGTCGTCGTCTAGGTCGAGATCCAAGCCCTGCAGCAGCTGGAGGTCGAACGGTTCGCCGCTGCGCTCGCAGATGTTGTGGAGCGCACATCACGCGCCGAGCATGACGAAAAGGTCGTCCACCTTCCCTTGGTGCGCCTCTGGAGGCAGGCCCAGTGCGCCTTGAGCCTCTGGAACGCGCTGACGGCCACCGCGCGCGCCTTTGCCACTCTCTCGTTGAACTAGGATCTCCCTAAGGGCAAGCCCTATTTGGCGCTTTCGGCACCGGTTAAGAGCTATTTTGCCAACCGGTGCACACCGCCCTCCAAGTTGGGCCGGCCCATTTACTTTTTTTTGTGGGTGTTGGGGGTTCAAACTCGGACCTGTATCTTCAACTAGAAGTGCACTAACCAGTAGGACATCGCAAAACATGTCCAACCTTACTTCATTTTTTCCTTTTATACTTTTTTCAGTTTGGCAGAAGCCCCTGGTTTTTTCTCTTTTTGTTTTGTTTCATTAAATGTGTGAACTTTTCTCTAATTGGTGATTTTTTTCAGAATTAAGGGACTTTTTCTACAAAATCAATTAGCTCTTTAAAAACATTGTACACTTTTTTCTATCTTGTGAACTTTTTTTTAAATTTGTGAAGAAAAAAAAAATCAAAATTGATGATTTTTTTTCCAAATTTGTGAACGCCTTTTCAAATTTAATCAACTCTTTTCAAAATCAATGAAATGTTTTCTAATTCGTGAAGTTTTTTGAAGTTTGTGAACTTTTATTCAAAATATGTGACCATTTTTATTCAAAATACAAAAATGAAGAACCACCTAAATGAGAGACCTCGTGAACGCTACGTACGGGAGAAGTCACTGTTTGGGCCGCAGTTCATGAAGAAAGCTGGTAAGCACCCGGGCTTTTCTTCGGCGCCTGAAGCACAGAATAGAAGGTCCCCTCCCTAGGTTACACATAATGTGTCAGTGTCACATAGCCTTTCGCGAGTTTGATGCTAGCCTCGCCTCAAGCGAGGCTATAATGGGCCAGACCAATAGGATAGTGTTAGATTCTCAGGCAGATTTTTTTTCTTTTGATTATATTTTTAAATTTTAATAAATACAAAAACTTCAAAAGGTTAATTTACTAATTTTTTTAAAATTTTATTGCACATTTAAAAAAACAATGTAGTGTAAAACAATGTTCTCGTAACTTTTAAAAAATGATGATATGATTAAAAAACATGTCCGTGACATTTACAAAATGTTGATGCGTTTCAATAAAAAAATCATGAAATTTTAGAAAAAATTTCATACCATGTAAAATATCATTATGTAGTTCAAAAATAATGTTTCTTACTGGTCACAAGACATTTATGTTATTTTTGTTTTAAAAATGTTCATATGTTTAAAAATATTTTGATGAATTTTCAAAAAATATTTATACAGTGTAAAAAATGTTTGCGTAGTATGGAAAACATGTTTACTTTCATTGCAAAAAATGTTCAATGTGTATTTTAGAAATTTAATATGTTTCAAAAAAAATGTTCGAAATCTGTACTTTAAAAAAATATACATCATGTACTCAATGTGTATCAAATAGATGTTCCGCATGTACAAGAAAAATGTAGACTCTGTATTGAGGAATACTACACATGTGTATAGAAAAAAAGACCCAAAAATAAAAGTAAAACGCGTGGAACATTCTAAAACCGGTTCAATCGGTCTCATAAGTTGGGCGCGCCTATTCCTTGTTGATAGAGAGGTGGTTCACCAGCGCCAATGTCACGTTGACGTCCAACTGACATCACGCTAATTACTTTTTTTACTTCTTATTTATATTTAAATTAATAAATTTAAAAACATAAATTTATTTAAAAAAATAAAAACCATGAATTTAGAAAGTCTTAACACAGTATAAAAAAAATGTAAGCGCAACTAAATAAATGTTGATAGCTTCAAAAATGTGTGTGACAATGAGAAATGTTTCAACCAGATTCAAAACGTTCTAAAAATAACTGGTTAAGTCAATCAAAAGATTGCAACACAAATAGTTCAATTCACGCACAAGCTGCGGCGAAATCCAGCTACAATCATAATGCAAAAGCATTTGTGGTACAAATAGCAAATTCGTGGATGGTGGCAAGCTTCGAAGTCTACATACAGTCGGTAGTTTAGCTATAGTTGATAGTTCATCCACGAGTCCACGACAAACTCAAAGCTACTATTTGTACACTAAACTAGACGTAGATATCATATCATGTAGAGAAAAATATACTTTTCGTCTCTCAACTCTTCGCTGAGTTTAGTTTTCGTCCCTCAACTCTAAAATCGGACAAAGTGCACCCTGAACTATCGAAACCAGCCACTTTTCGTCCCTCTGCCGAGTCAACCCGGTTTTGACCACGGGATGAACAGTGCATGTATGAACAGTATAATCGAAAAAAATAGCAAAACAATGTAAAAACTTTTTACGTCGAAGATACTCAGGTGCGCAAGGTGCGTGTCAATTTTTGTCATGTTTGGACGTTCGACGTGCTCGCGGCAAAAAAAACAAAACAAAATGAACTCCATGATGAACAGTGAATTCAAAAAAATAGGAAAAAAATTCAAAAAAATCTGAAATTTTTCGTTATCAAAGATGCTCAGGTGCTCAAGGTGCATGCAATTTTTCGTGCTGAAATGACATCCGAGGAGCTCGTGGCAAAAAAAAAAATTACATACGTGTGCGTACCGCTTCGGGTGGCTTTCAAACCCTCGGATGTCATTTCAACACGAAATTTTGCACGCACCTTGCACACCTGAGAATCTTCGATGCCAAAAAATTTCAGATTATTTTTTTGTTGCTATTTTTTTGAATTTACTGTTCATCATAGAGTAGATTTTGTTTTGTTTTTTTTTTGCTGCGAGCTCCTCGAACATCCAAACATGACGAAAATTGGTACGCACCTTGCGTACCTGAGTATCTTCGACGTCATAAAATTTCAGGGGTTTTTATTTTTTTCGATTTTACTGTTCACCCGTGCACTGTTCATCTCGTGGTTCAAAACCGGGTTGACTTGGCAGAGGGACGAAAAGTGGCCGGTTTCGAAAGTTCGGGGTGCACTCTGTCCGGTTTTAGAGTTGAGGGGCGAAAACTAAACTCAGCGAAGAGTTGAGGGATGAAAAGTATACCTTTCTCTGTCATGTATTACCTCCGTATCAAAATGTAAGACGCTTTTTTAAGTTAGTTTAGCATACAAAAATGTTTTAAATTTTGGTACGGAGGTAGTACTTTCATAATCCGGATTTCATACTAACCGAAGAACAGCAAAGGATTTTTACATGTGGAGAGTGGGAGAGATCAATCTAGTGTATTTGATGGCAAAATGAAATAAGGATACATGTTTGGCAAAATTGATGGTGATATACAAGATCCAAGAGATATCCTAAAACATGAAGAAAAAAAATATCATCCTTTCAATATCTCAAACCAGAATCTTGTGTCCGAACCTAAAAACAAGAAAACGTTGCCCGAAATCATACTAAAAACGGGACTAATCTCGAGAAGAGAACTTGTTGGCTCTTCCCGGTTCCAACAAAATAATGAATGAATTTTGGTGCTCTACTCCCTTATCCCTTTTACTATCGGCTGATCTGGTCAAGAACTTAAACATGTAGCTGCTAGTAGAAAGACCCGGCGCCGGCCACCGTGGCATGGTGGAGCATGTTGTGGGCGATGGTGTCTCGCATCTGCCCAGCGGCGGGGGAGGGCACAGGGTCATTGGCGACCATGTGGTTGTCGTCGTCTAGGTCGAGCTTTAAGCCCTGCAGCAGCTGGAGGTCGAAGGGTTCGCCGCTGCGCTCGCAGATGTTGTGGAGCGCGCAGCACGCGCCGAGCATGACGGAAAGGTCGTCCACCTTGACCTCGGTGCGCCTCTGGAGGCAGGCCCAGCGCGCCTTGAGCCTCTGGAACGCGGTCATGGCCACGGCGCGCGCCTTTGCCACTCTCTCGTTGAACTCGTGCTGCGTCCACATCAGGTTCTGGTGGGAGTAGGGCACCAGCATCCAGTCCGTGAGTGGGTAGCCGGTGCCGCAGACCAGGCGCATGCCCTGGCCAAGGGTCTCCCCGGTAATCTTCGGCTTGTTCATCGACCAAAGGAGGAGGGTTTGCTTGTCGGCCATGGCGCCTGGGCCGACGCAGATGTCGGTGAAGGTCCCGTCCGCGTCCACCGACGCTTGCAGGGTGATGCTGTAGCAGGTCTTGCTCTTGCGCGCTGTGGCGCGGGGGTTTAAGTAGTTGATGACGTGGTGCTTGGGCGCGATGATGGCCACGTGGGTGGTGTGGACGGCGCCGATGATGCCCGGGATGCCCGACAAGGCCTCGAACTTGGCGGCGTTGGTGGTCATGGCGGCCGAGTCCGGCCACCGGATGACGTTGGGCACGACCGTGGCCTGGATGGCGGCGCAGACGTCGAGCACGAGCTTGTGGCAGGTGGAGACCCCGATGGCGAAGCGGTCGGCGACCTTGCGGAGGGGCTCCCCGGTGGCGAGGCGCCAGACGCAGACGGCGACGCGCTTCTGCACGGGGATGGCGGCACGCAGCGCGGTGTCCTCCTTGCGGACGGCGGCCACTAGCTGCTCGCACAGAACCTGGAAGAATGTGGATTTATAAAGCTTAGGCTTCTGGACACCTCTTGTTCTTGCCCTCCAATATTGCTTTGAGATATGTGCTACACAACTAGCTTACCACATATGAGATTTTTTCTTTTTTTGTTTCTTCGAAACTAAACAACATATGAACTTCAAACTTTGCAGGACAACAAAACATTCTTACAACAATGTGGAAAATAACTTTCAGATTTTTTAATCCTAAATAAATATACAAGATGAGATTTTTTTTAGTAAAAAATATTATTTTTAGTACATATGATTCACGAACATTCTAGTTAGAATGTTTTGTTGTTCTCCAAAGTTTAAAGTTTATATATTGTTTTATTTGAAAGAAACAAAAAAAAAATTCACACCCGACACATAAATAAATGGCTAGATAAGGAGGTGTACGAAAGCCTGTGCTTTCTCAAATGTTTACCGAACCTAGAACGTGCAGGGGGACATGCGGAAATGGTGCCTGAAGTCCGCCGCCGGGTAGCACGGGCTGCTAACCGTGTCCCACCACTCGTTGTGGCGGTCCTTCTTCCACAGCCTCCTCCCTCCGCCGCCAACGCCCTTCTCCCCCGTCCCGGTGGCCAGCGCCACAGACTCATCCACGATCTCGCTTCCGCCGTCTTCGTTGCTCCCGCCGCTCGCTGTCTCAATCGAGCCCGACGGCGAGCGCTGCCTCTTGGACCCCCGCGCCTCCGAGACCGACGGCACACCTCCCATCCACTCAGCTCCCAGGTTGACCATGCCCGGCACGTGCGGCACCCCAAACCCCACCGACGACTCCACCACATGAAGCGCTAGCCCGCCACTGGCATCCATTGACTCCCACAGCGAGTTCTGCCTCTGCGGCTCCTCAACCTCCATCGCCGACGCCCCCCTCTTCTTGCTCCCCTGCGGGTTCACCGGGGCCGGTAGAGACTGAGACACAGCGTCCTGCTCAAAATAATAATCGAGGTAGGACAGGTCTTCGCCGTCGGCCATGTTTTGGGCGGAATAGTGCTGCGACCCCACGTAAGGCTGGTTTCTCATCATCTAAGTAGAATTTTGTGGGTACGGTGGAGCAGAAACAACGGTGGGATGCGAGTTGGAGGAGAGGGAAGAGACAAAGAGGAGCAAGTCGATCCTCCCGCGAGAGAGGGACTTATAAAGGTTCTGGGCACGCGGAGAGAAGGGATGGAAGGAAGGAAGGCGACGGTTGGTGGCGGCGCTGGAACCGCGGCTCGCTCACGCGGTCGGGGAGAACACGGGAAAGCAGCGAGTGGGAGAAGGCGCCTCGCGACGTCGCTCTCGAACGCCTGCGAGTGGGAGTAGTCCGATCGATTGTTTGGGTGATTGGGCATGGCGCCGTCGCTTTGCGTCACGACTGGCGTGCTGTTCGTACGTGTTGGGCGGCCAGCGTTATATTTATTCAAATGTTGTGCCGTGGGGATTAGTTTTGGACTGGTTTTACGTTAGAAAAAGAACGAAATGGATTGATCCGTTGGTGCTACGTTATCGTCAGGAGAAAAAGATGCTTTCACAGCAAAAAAAAACAAACCCTGCTACGCTCATTCACTGAATAATTCTTTTGTCGACGAGCAGTATAAGTAGCTCTTTTATTGCCAGAAATTTATTTATAGTTTTTTTTACATAGTATAGACGCAAACGCTAATACATGTGCACATACACTCACTCCTATAAACGCACATGTAGTCGATGGGAACATCTTCTCCTACTGAATGCATATCGCGGAAGGCTTGAAATAAATCCACGAAAATGGAACCACCACTGCCAAGTCTAGGAGTTGAACCCTGGTTGGTCGATTCCACCACAAGGAACCTAACCATCTGAGCTCAGTTCGTGAAATTTATTTATAGTTGCAAGACATATTCAGGGTAGTGAAGATGTACGTCGTGATCCTGCCATGAAGAATTGTTCTATATTGGAGTGTCGTATATAGTGAAGTTTTTTTTTTCTTTTCAATACACAAGTTACGTATCATTTCATTGATAGGGAGAGGATTTATCAATTACAAGATGTAACTCACAACAGAGTGACTGCAAGTGTAGGAGCAGAACAAGAGGAAGGGGTGCTCAGCCCTACATGCACAAGGTCTACGCTCTCGCGCAACAATTAGATCAAGTCCTTTGGCCTCAGCCCTAGCCCACAAATCGAGCCTCCTCCTGAATAGTTTAGACAAGATTTAAAATGGAGTGTTGCTGCTCATCGAAGACGCACTTCTTAATTTCATAGCTAGTGTGATTGATTGCATTATAGCCGCGTCAATGCAGTAAGTTTGTGTCATGGTGAGCTAGACCGAACCACGATCATCTGACATATAGTTGTAAGTGTCATGATTATTTTCTTCCAAGGTTTATTTCTATCGGATTGGGGAAAATCTAGAGGGGACTAGTGCATCCGCTAACGATGAGTTTTTTTTGTGAGGGACCCGCTAACCATGGTTATTGGTGATTACCGATTTTTTTTAAAAACGAGGTTAAGGGGGGAAGTTTCCTCCCTCAACTTTCGTTGTTAGGTAGGTGGGGAGATTCGAACCCAGATGGCTTGAGTGGGAAGATTCGAACCCAAGTGGTTACCAAAATTTTGCGGACCAGAATTCTATGAATTTGAAATGGAAGTGACCGAGTTTGTTAAACTTACAAGGATGACTGGATGAGTACATCGAACTAGGCAACTAGCCATATGTTTCAAACATTGGCAAATACAGAAATGATTTTAACATAACTATCGTGCAATGTGTGATCTTGAAATAAAATACTACTACCTCTGTAACTAAATATACGATGTTTTTTCAGTTCAAAACTAAATATAAGACGTTTTTGCAATTCAACTGAAATGCAAAAACGTCTTATATTTAATTACAGAGGTAGTATAACGGATATATAGTTGTTGCAGTTGCTAGGTCTATGCAAATAACGAGAAAATCAAGAGGTTTCTAGATGTTTGAATATTACTCCCTCCATTCCTAAATATTAGCCTTTTAGATATTTCAGTACGGACTATATACGAAGCAAAATGAGTGAATCTACACTCTAAAATATGTCTATATATATCTGTATTTAGTTCGTGTTGAAATCTCTAAAAAGCCTTATATTTAAGAATGGGTGAGTGCAACGATTCGGTGCCCATGCTCATGTGCACCCGGTCAGAAAAAAATCATAAAAAATTCGGAAAAATTCAAAACATTCCAATTATTTTTGCATGGTAGAAAATTTGATGCGTGAGGTTCGCTCTAATTTTCAAATCATTTGGACATCTGAGCAGCTCTCGGCAAAAAAGACAAATCGTGTCAGAACAGTGCATGAACAGTAAACTTTTTTACAGACCCCGATTCTTTTTTGTTGAGAGCTGCTCAGATGTTCAAATGATTTAAAAATTGGAGCGGACCTCACGCATCAAATTATCTACCATGCAAAAAAAACTGGAATTTTCTGAAATTTTCTAGTATTTGTTTTGTTTTTTTTTTGGTCAGTGCGGGTGCAGATGAGCCTGGGCTCAGAAGATGATTATCGAGAATGGAGGCAGTACATTACAGAAAAAATGAATCTTTGTGAGGCTTCATTTTTCCATGAGAGGCGATCTTTATTTATATAAAAAAAAGTGATTGAGAAACAAGGAGGGTGGAATCTGTGAGTTGCTATAAAGACGAAACTCTGTTCCGTTGGAGAAAGAAACATATTAGCCTTTGCGTTGCATGCTAAGAGCATCTCTAGCAGACCCCGTATAACGCCGACCCGCAAAACACGTATACAGTTCGCGAAAAAACGGCTTTGCGGGCTGGCGCGGGCGGCGGCAGAGTCAGACCTCGCAAAACAGACCCGTAAAAAAGGATATTCGCGGAATATGCTCTTTTACGGGTCGGCTTTGCGGGGTCTGTTCGGGCGCCGCCCCCGCCGGCCCGCAAATCCGAAATTTGCATTTCAATTTTACACATGAAAATACATTTCTTTGCTTTTTTATTTTCTTCAACGGCATTGGATACATAGTAATTCACCAAATCTTTACTAGAATAGCAAGACCAAAGAAAACAAGAACCATAATTATGCATTTTAGAAGATATCCAACTTCCACTAGTAGAATGCCCGTGCGTTGCAACGGGCTGCATTAATTTCTTTTTTTTTGCTGTTAAAGAGTTTTATTTTTCTTCCTTTCTTTCCTCTCCCAACATGTGAAAGGATAAATTTACAACCATACAAACGTATCAAGATAAAAAACATATTTATTGAAGAATATTTCTACAACACATTCGACATGAAAGTTATGGTGTCTCATAGATTGGGAACAAACACAATCGTGACTTCCCACCAAATTTTGTTTATATTTCAAAACAAGGTTGTCCTACCAATGTGCACCTGCAATATATCTCTCCCCCTTCCTCCCTCAGGCCCTTGATCTCTCCCTCACTCTCTCTTGATCTCGAGTGTGTTGCCTTCTCAAAAAGGCTCCATCACTCTAGTAGCCACCTCATGAGCTGATCATCATTGTTGATGTTGGCGGCAAAAATGAGGAGGAACACCACAAGAGGTTGTTGATGTTCTTTTTATATATATATATATAAACTTCTCCTCTATTCATTCAAAAATATTGCAGCATCGTTTACAAGTAGAGGGATAACCTCATCAGGGGGCGTTATCCATCCAAACATGATTCTCAAGCTAACGGAGATGATTGTTTCTTATTTACGCGAAGTGAAATATGTGCTATCTGGCAGTGAAATAAAAGATGCTTCACATCAATTTAAAGCATTTCCAAATCTTAAATGGAGTTAATGGATTTAGTGCTGAAGATTTATTGAAGACACAAGGGAAATTCAAGTATTAGAATTGGGGATCACTAACTTGAATGTCAAGTTAAGCAATTGGAGAAGTACCAAAAATAACCGCCCTCATGCAGGGCAGAAGCGCGGCAGCCAGACAAGTCAAATGACTCTTATGACTTACCATCCAAGTAAAGAAGCCGCTGAAACCCCATGTGATTACATTGGGATCCCACGAATCCAAGATCGAGAATAGACATAGTAGCTGCTGCAGTGTTGTCATGTTTCTAGTGAGCCATCACAGGACGACGATGGCAACGACTCCATCCATGCCACGACCAGCCTCGCCCTGCAGCCGGCAGGAACACTGACGTCTTCATCTCATTAGACAATAGTATTGAAGGACATAGCTTGCTGTCGTAATTGTAGCAGGTTAATGTTTGAAAGCATTAGATCTCTCCATAAGCATGTTTGACAAGCAAACCAATTATGATATTTCTAAATATGGAAATAGTTGACATACACAACAAGCTAATAAAAATGAGCTTTCAAATCTTGAATCTACTACAAATATTTCTAGGCAGTAACATAACTAAAAGGTCAGTAGAAGGCCAAGCGAACATATACCAGGGACAATGTGCGGAAAAGAGGCTGCTCCCATGATCCAGTTTGCCACATGTGTCGCTTGGCGGATGAAGATACCATTCACTTGCTCACTCAATGCCCATTTGTTCAGGCTCTTTGGCGGCTCATGCTGCTACCTGCAATCTCCCGGCTACTTTAGCCCCCTCCAGTGACACCACCTGCCTCTTTGACTGGGTGGAAAGTTCCGCTGCCAATCCTGCTGCCCCGAAGAAGGGCTGGAACTGCCTAGTGCAGGCCATATGGTGGTTCACGTGGAAGGAGCGAAATGCCAGAATTATCTGCAACTCAAGTTCCACCATTTTCAGTGTCTTCAATCTGATATTGGATGAGATCTCACTTTGGACAGAGGCCGGACACCCCAAGATCATGCTTTTGGTCGATAGACCCCAAGAGCCTGATTGTTTCTTGGCTAACCTTGTTGTTCGCTGTACATGTGTTGTTTTTCCTTTTGTTTATGGCTATCTGTTAGGTACGGCTGCTTTTATAAATGAAATAAAAGGCTGCCCAGTCAACATTTAGTCAAAAAATAGCAGATTATATCCAATAATTCATATGATTGCAAAAAAATGATTCCATCCCGATCTTTCACACCCAATGGTTACTTGTCTTCTCCTTTAACATATTGTATATCTACTTCCCACATTAATATGCTTGATACCGATGTTTCTTAGTCGCCAATCCCTAGATACTATTCTTATTATATGAATTATGAATGAATGAATGAAACAGAGATGCACATTTATCACATCCAAATCGAACAACACTACAATGGACTAAAAAAGAGAGTAAAAATTCAGGGGGAAAAACCATTACATACCCGGTGGTCGTTCACATCGGCTGCCTCAGCCCCACGCCGTTCTCTAACAAAATTATTATAATGCAAATGGACACCCCTTCCATAAATTGATAAATGTGAGATTCCAAGAGACCTTTAGATGTGCGAGTTTCTTTTTCACTAGTTCCCTTTTTGTCTCTAGCTGCCTTTCCACTGCATACAGAGTTCAGTTTATCATCAGAAAATTCAGCTACAAGCCTACAACAATGCAACGAAAATGTGTACCATAATACTGATTGTGACTAAAAGATTCAGATTGTATAATTGTACTTGGCGAAGAAGCATTTACCTACAGGATAAAAATAAAGTAATAAAAGAAGCACAATACACATTACTAATTTACGAATTTTCGTAAAAGAAAGAGAAAAGGGATTACTAAAGAATAGTACAAATCGGAAGCATACCCATACCCGGTTGTTCAATCCAACATCTATCTCAAATGATAGGTTTTTTTTCTCCCAAGGGCCTCTCACATTCTTGACAGGCCAGTTGATGTTTCAAAAGTATAACCATCTGCACTTGCTGCAAAAGACTGTATTACTATATTGGGATAGCAGTATCAGGAAACTAAAACACAACAATATTCCATCGCTAAAATATTGTCACGGCCGATCTGAGCAAAGATTACCAACACGATATTTCTTTACTTCTAATTTTCGAAGCAGATAGAAACACTGAATTACAAGCTTGAAGATTTACCATCCATTATGAAATGTAACACCCCCTTGTAATAAGCTCTGTGACACTCTGTTAATATTGCCAAGTCATGATCATTTGCAGTGCCAAGTCATATGGGTTAATGATCCAATTCAAATTCAAAAGTGAAATATGGAGTTGTTCAAATTCTGATGGGAAAATGTTCATTAAATGGCAAATAATCCAAGAACATTTGTAAAATCATTATCAAAATATTTGGAGTTAGATAATTGGCTCAAACCATTTGAAACAGCACCAAAACAGAATATTTAAATCCATTTAAAATCATTTCGAATTCAAAAGAGTTCCAACATTTCCCAAACCAATTTTTGGTGAAAGGCAATGCTGCATGGTGTTATTTGGGTCAACTCCCATATTTTACAAAATAGTAAAAGAGGCCTAACTATTAACAAAACAGAAAAGAAAAGAAAATAGAAAATAAGAAAAAGAAAAAGGCTAAAGCTGGACTGGACCAAGTGCACAGTGCACTGGCCCAGCCCAGCCGGCCCACCTCACCTCTCTCCTTCGTCGTGTCGCCACGCCCGTGGCTGAGCGCGCGCGCGCCGGCGACAGGGCGACACGACGACGCCACCGACGAAACAGGAACGGGGGAGGGATAAGGACGCGCCCGTGCATCTCCCCTAGCTCCTTCCAGCACTTCTCTGTCCTCTCCCTCGCCCGCTCTGCCTCTTCCCCTTCTCCAGATCCGGCCACCGAGCACCGTAGACGCCGCGCCTCTGCTCAGTCGTGGCCACCGGCGACCCCGCGCTCGTCCACCGTGTCGGTCAGCTCCGTCGTTGTCTTCTTCATCTAATGGAGGATACGGGTGGAGCCGAGGGGCCCCGCTGACGCTGCACGACGCCGCCCCCTTCCGCTTCGGCTCCGGCGATCCCCTTCCGTCCCCGGTGCCGTCTGCTGCTACTAAACTTCCGAGGGCCTTCGGCGTGCCGCATGGTGAGCTACCCCGTACTCCGCTCCCCTGCGTTCGTCTCTGCGCGCGCCGTAGCTAGTTACCCCCGAGCCCGTGCTCTGATCGCCGCCGGTGAGCTCGGGGCCGTCACTATGGCCCTCGTCTTCGTCGCCCGAGGTCTCCGTTGAGCTTTTGGTACTCCCAGGAGCCCGACGAGCTCGAGCCCGTGCTCCACGTGCCTCCTAACGCTGCATCCCCGAGCTCCCGAACTCCGGCCACCGCCGCGAGCTCGCTTCCGGCGAGCTCGGGCCTCCCCGCGACTAGCTGACCGCGCCAATCGACGCGCGTCGTTCCCAGCTTTCGATAGAGCCAAGCGGCGCCTCGAATGGCAGCCGGTGCACGAATTCCGGCCGTCTCCCGAGCCGCGCCGCCGCGAAACAGGGCTCGCCGGCGTTTAAACGCCGGCCGGCCGACGTGGCTGTGCGGGGCCACTGCCTGGGTCGCTGGCAAGTGGGCCCAGGGGCCCCGGATGGCCAGTTGACCAAGTTCACGCGCTGACGTGGCCGCCCTGTGCCACTAACACGCGGGCCCCACCTCCCAGATAATTAATAAAATAATTTTCTAAATAAAAATAAAATAATTACCTTAATTATACTATGACAGGTGGGTCCAGTAGCTTAATTAGCTAACTAATTAAAATTAACTCACTGTTAATATAAGAGAGGCTGACATGTGGGTCCCACTGGACCCACATGTCAGATTTGACTCTGGACAGCCGCTGTTGACTTGCTGATGTCAGCATTGCATCATGCTGACGTCATAATTCATTTCTGTAAATAAATAAATTCCAAAAAATCCAAATAAACTTTGAAAATTCATAACTTTTAAACCGTAGCTCACATCGAAAAAGTTAAAACATGAAACTTGCTCAGAACGATGAGCCGAGTCTAATCGTGCCATCTGTTTCTCCATCGGAACCCCCTACGTAGAAGAACTCGTAGCTCCGGACCCGTATCCGGCTGATGAATAGTGCACACACTTCAGTAAATAAATCCCAGAATAATTCTAAAAATAACTAAAATGACTTAGATGCATAATTAGGCAACCCTGCACTGCATCATAGCATCACACGCACCGTATTGCATTTGTTTGCATTATGTTTACCTGTTTCTTCCCCCTCTTCTCTCTCGATAGACCCCGACGTTGACGTAGCTCCCGAGGCAGACGCAACTCAGGAGTACGACTACGTCCCCGACGACACCACCGACGACCTTGCCCTTGCCCCAGAGCAAACAGGCAAGCACCCCCATTTTGAACATGCCTATATCGCCTATTCTCTTCTCTCTTATGCTTGCATTAGAACTGCTACTGCTACTGTTTTCCTATATCTGCTGCATAGCCTGATTATTGTACCCTGCCTTGCTACCTTTCTGGTTATCCTAGACTGATTAGTATAGGCTGGGTAGAGTCCCGACAGAGACCCCCACTTGATCCCTACTGCCTCGCTGGATGTCAGAAGACCCGCTCATCGGGATTGAAGACTAGACCCTGGCACCGCACATCACTTCCCCCTTAGTTGCCGACACTACTGGGTTACCGTCGGGTGCCGAGGGTGATACCTCGTCAGCACTTCTGATGTTAACCTTGTAGGTTAGTTACTCGATCGTGGTAAGCGAGGGTGATTCCTCCTACACCACCCCCGATAACGACATCGTCGCGCAACACCTCAAGCGTGGACCTCGAGGGTGATTCCTCCTTCGTTCACCTTGACTATAACATCAGGTGGGATTCCATCGAGGGTGATTCCTCAGGGCTCCCCTGGTGTCAGACACACAGATACTGTTGTTGATTTGACTTGCACTAAACCATGTTACTAAAGACGGGTCGGCCCTGAGGGGTACCCGCGCGAGCTTAATGCGAAGTGTTGTGGAGTCGGGTTGACCTGGATGGTGCCCGCGAGATAACTACAAGGCGTGGCCGGGCATTCCTAGCCCTTGCCGCAAGTCCTCGAGACGGGGCGACGGGGTCACATCGATCGTGAGTCTCTGCTCGTTTCCGCGCGCTCCTAATCCACTACGGTTTGGATATTTGATCCGAGGGGCCTCTGGCCCGATAGCACTAACCATCACGTGGGCATAGTATGGACGTTCTGCGTCGTATACATCAGCCGAAGCTTGTTTGACATCAGTATGGAGCGGCGCACGCCGAGTTGGACTGGGAACGCAACCGCGCTTGTATAAGGGGTTGCTAGGTCTGCTCTCGGTGGCCCCGTAACGTGCAGGAGTTCCCGGGGCGATGGCCCAAGACCCCTGGGGGCATAGGTTTAGTCCGGCGTGCTGACCTCTCTTATAAGCCTAGGTCGGGTTGCGGCGTGTTGCTTAGCCGAGGCCGGGCATGACCCAGTAAAGTGTGTCCGGCCGGAGTTAAGCGAGCGTGGTGGGTAACTTGGTGCACCCCTGCAGGGAAGAAACTTCTATCGATAGCCTGTCCTACGGTAACGGACACTCGGAGTTGTATCCCGATCGGTACAACTAGAACATGTGATGAGAACTGGATAGTACGGCTCTGGGATTGCTTTCTCGCGGGGAGTCGAGAAGGGATCTCAGGTCGAGGTTGATAATACTACTACTACTACTTTACATTATGTTCATCTGTTCTCTTCTATTGCTGCAAGACTGTCGAAGATTGTTGAAGATGCTAGTCTTCGATAGGACTAGGCTTCCCCCTCTATTCTGGCATTTCTGTAGCCCAGTCCACATATACAGCCATTCCTTTGACAATGTTGCATATGTAGTGTAGATCCTTGCTTGCTGAGTACTTCGGATGAGTACTCACGTTTGCTTTACTTTCTTTTTCCCCATATTCCATTTGATGCCACCAGACGACGGAGCCCCTGAGCCAGAAGCCCTAGCCGACGACCAATACTACTACCCGCCGGGTGAGTACTACTACTACGAGGTGCCGTTTGACGACCAGGAGTAGGATCGGAGGGTCCAGGGCAGGAGGCCTACGCCTTTCGATCGTAGTATTTTATTTTGCCCCGCCTCTGTGAAGGCCTATTTCTCTCTCTGTAATATATCTGTACTCAGATATCTGATGCTTCCGCTGACGCTTGTATGCCATCGAGCTATGTATTCGAGCCCTCGAGGCCCTGTCTTGTAATATAAAGCTTGTATGACTTTATTTATGTTTTAGAGTTGTGTTGTGATATCTTCAAGTGAGTCCTTAGGCTTGATCGTGCGCATTTGCGTGTATGGTTAGTGCACGATTAAGCCGAGGTCATCACATGAAAGCACTGGATTCATGATGCCATTCGCTTTCACCTCTTGGGCATATAATATTGTATCAAACTGCTGGAGAAAACACGCATAAGTATATATAATAACTGTGTATGAAGCTTAGGGGAGGATACTGGATATTAGATGCTGATAGTGACCTTTTCGACACATTTCAAGCTGAGATCATATTTGATAGACGTAAACTCCTACATGAGTATAACATCCAGGTCCAGTATTTGACCAACTATTGCACTGCAAACACTGTCGGGTATTGAGTATACCAAGGAGACCTACTTGCTATTTTAAAACTACACGAGTGAGCCTGCTAACTTTCAATATGACAATTTATGACAGATCCAAATAAACAAAATTGATCTATCCATGCTATTTCAATATGACCCAACACACTTGTGCAATTACAGATGCCACATCAAGTCAAGAAAGTAAATCACCTGTGAAATAGAAAGATGTTCGCCTAACGATGCATTGGCACAACGTATATGTTTCATAAGTATCCCTCGCTCTGCCGCTTGGGCACGAGCTCAATCCTCAGACCCGCTAGCTCTATGCATGAGTCATGTGAAAATATGCACCTAAGCCAAAAACATGGAAGAATCACAAATCAGTTACTATTAAAAATGCATTAACTTTCTAGAAAACCAAGGTTTGAATAGTAGTTAACTACATGGAAGAACAGCTCACAAACATGCTGATCGGCCCCCTCTTGCTCACAACCAGGTGCTGTTGAGGGGCTCTGATGATGTTCTTGATGTCCCTCAGAATCGGACGGTTCATATTCATGCCATCATGGCCGTCTCCGACACATATTTTACTTCCTCCACTGTCGCACCCTAGTGTTTCTCAAATCTCACTGCCTGCACGTGATTCTCCATTACTGACGGTATGCGTGTAGAAAAAAGCCAAAACAAATTTCTCTTTCAGAAACCGAAAAAACCTAGGGATCCACTGCCGCCTCTCGAGTGCATTGATCCGGACCATACCTCACTTCATTCTGGAAAAGATAATGAATAGATATACCATGCAGATAATTGAGACTTTGTTAACACGTGCTATGCACATGAACCTGCACTGTGTTGGTAAATTATTCAGAACAAAAATAACTTGACATAGACCAGGAAGAAATCACATGAAGTCGTGAAATAGAAAAACAGTATACCTATTATCCCATCTTAGTAAATATTTGCTACACAAGACAGTAGTACAATAATCTGTACCAACAAAATAGGGCAGGTCATAACCAAAAACTCAAGACGAGTTCGAGCTCGAGCTCTTTATTGAGAATCAAACCAAGAACCGTAGAAAATTTAAGAGAGGAGAGGGAAGATAAGGAAGAGCTTACTGGGTGGCTGTCCCCCAAGATCCAGTGGTTAATTTAGCATAACAGAAGAACACAATGGACGTGGTAGGAAAGAATACAACAACCTGAATTATAAGGCATAAAGAATCTTGCTGATAGCATACCCCCGATCCAGTGGTTAATTTAGCATAACAAAACAACACAATGGATGTGGTAGGAAAGAATACAACAACCTGGATTATAAGGCATAAAGGATATCGCTGACAGCGTCAAGTGGGCACAATGAAAACTGAATCTTCATAATTAGTGCTTGAGGCCAAATCCTTAGAATACCTCTGACAGAGGTAGCAATGCTAATTACGCTAATAGTTGCAATTTTAATCTACCTAGCCCTAATTCCTACTCCGACTTCAACAAAGTATTATCAAGATTCATGTTAAACTGAATTTAGAACTATATATACCATATGAAAAGTGGAAGAGGCAGGAGACCAAGGCTACTTGCCCATCATGTAAATCCATGTAAAATTTATACAGTGTGTGTGTTCATACTTTTCGGAGAAACTGATCAAGTAGATACAAGACAAGCTAACTATTACAAGTTAATCAAAAGCTTACACAGCCATTTTTTGACGAAATGCAGAGAGATTCCAATTGAGCAGCATGAAAACAGATCAAATCATGCAGCTAGCGATACCGATGTGGTGGATGATTGCATATCACCAAAACATGAAATAGAAGGGAAAGAGTTTTGTACAGAACACACATAACATATTTAGTACTCCTATTCTGTTACGACCACTTCCATCTAAATGTGCTCTTACTCACAAATTGCACGATGAATCTGCATTGTACTAATAACAAAGTGTGCTCCAAGTGTTCGGCATTATATCCCTGTTAATTAACTCAAAAAAATTATGATGCAAGGCAATTGTTTCGGCCATAACAAGATTGTGATCAATAGTGTCATCTTAATGGCAAAAATTTAGAGTAGCATCTCCCAGGGATCCTTGCTCTCCTTACATGAATTTGCACATAACCCGATAAAAAAACAAATACACATGTCATGATTCAGAAGCAAATGAATCAGAACAACAAAAATTCAGAAGCACTTAGCAAATGAATGGCATCACCTGGATGAATATAGTTTTTTCTTCTGAATTTGTGTTAAATGGACTACTTGCACTGTAAGTTAGATCAGGAAAGCACAATCAGACCTCAATTAGATTACAACCTATGAATCAAATAAATAGATCACACGAATTTGCTTGAGAAGTTTGTAGTGCTGAAAGAAAGAAAATCTTGAAAAGAAACAACAACATCACTAAACTTTACCCCGACACAATTGCGGATCCTCTGCCACTTCTTTCATTGTAATCAAACAAGAATTCAAAATATACCACAATGCAAATTGCAAAAATTAGGGAGTAGCTTGAGGCATGATTGAAACTTGTACTAACGATATTTTTTTCACACGCACCAACTATTCTGCGTTTTTTCATGGACTGACAACAGAGTACACACCGAACTAATGTTAAGTTTAGTACAAAAATTCTCTGTTCATGAACTGACCGTATTTCTCCCTTTGGACTGAAGAAAAGCACACACGTAGGCACGCAGGCGAAGCCGTTTCAAGCTACAGCCAGCATCAGCAAGAATTCAAGCGAAAGGCACTGGGGTAATAGGAAATGATCATATGATGAAGAATTGAACATAAAAGAAAATATTTTTGGAGAAGGAAGATGTCAGGAGGATCTGGTGAACCTGCTACGCATACTCCTGTGGACTTACGGTTCCGGTGAAGTGGAGCTGATGGAAGAGGGGATCACGAGCAGCGGCGGGATGGTCGGCGCTGGAGCTCGTGGCGAAGTGGACCCGTGGCGCAGCGGCGGGGGAAGGGGTCGTTGGCGCGCAGGGTAGCGGCCGCGGTGGTACGTGGGGGCGGCGGCCGCGGCTGGAGGTGGGCGCGGCGGCCACAGCTGGAGGTGGGGCGGCAGCCGCGGCTGGAGCTGGGGCGGCGGCCGCGGCGGGAGGTGGCGGGGGCGGCCGCGACGAGCCGCGGTGCATCGCGAGACGGGTGGAAGCAGGGGGCGGCACACTCACGGTCGTTGCGGCTAGCGTTTGAGGGAGGAAGATGGGGGAGGGGATCGGCGGCGGCTGCGAAGGCGAGGGCGGCGGCTTGATGGGCGAGGGCGACGGCGAAGGGATCTGGTGTGGTGTTGCTCGAGGGCACCTGGAGGCTTCGCTCGCTCGTTCGCACGTTGCCAGTCCAAGACGAATTTTTTTCCCTGGTTTTCTTTCGTCGGTTTATTTTCGTCCGTTTTTTTGGCGTGGAGGGGAGTACCTGGATGAATCGCTCCCTCGTAGCGTGGGTTGGTTTGATTTTTTTGGCGTGGAGGGGACTACCTGGGAGGTGGGAGCAGGGATGAAAATAAACCAGACGTAGGTGGGACGAAAATAAACCGTGGAACGGAGACTACCAAGTCGTCTCTTAGGAGTAGAGATAACTGCTCCCACTAGTTGGAGCAATATCTTCTCCATACATTCGTTGTTGATCTGCGGATTCTTGATCTTACATTGTTCATTCTTCTTCTTTGGTTCTAAAGAAGTAGATGTTGCTTCCCCTCTACTTTCTTCTCTAATTGCACATGCAGCCGCATCATTAGCCTCAATTCTACTAAGGAGTGCACGAACATCTATTAAGTTTCTTTCTATCAATAAATCAATGTATCCTCCTTCCCAAAACCAAAATGAGCATTCATCTTCCTACACACATGACGGTGTTCAAAATGAGCTATCGCAATTGAACCGAAGAATACGGTGACAAAGCCGAATGGAAACAACACATACCCCGTCGTTTTCGCATTTGAAGAACACCCATCTGGGGTGCTTCGGCGTGCTAGAAGTTAGCCGCAACACTGTCCGCGTGCAGTCATCGCACTGTATGAGCGGCATCGGCGAGCCGGCGAGCCGCTGCGCGAGCACCGAGACCGGCAGCCGGCCGGCCGAATCCTTGCCGGCAAACCGACGGCGGCGGCTACAGGACGAACCCGTACCTGTCAGGGTGAAAGTGGTAAGGATAATTTCCGTCCGAAACCGTTTCCGAATCCGTTTTTATAGGATACGGTAAGAGATTTTTCACATCCGACAACAATCCGATCCGAATCCGAGTCCGATTGATAGGATACGGTATAGGATATGGTATTGCTAATATACGATGCATTAGGATAATCCGTTTTTCTTGCTGGATAATCCGACCTTTTAATTTCCGAATCCGATTTATGGGTGAATTTGTAAGTATTAAATAGCAATATATGAATGTTATCTTTACTTATGAGATGAGACATATGTTTATTAGTGATTTATTTGGCTTATTTTAATACCATCTAGTGCTTTATGTGTTCTTAACGTGTGTAAGTATTAAAATTTGATCATTGTGTATGTTTACTTTTAGTTTGAAACATTTATATCTTCCTCGTATATTAATATGGTAAATGACCGTTTCCGATCCGACGCTGTTCCGTTACCGTACCGTGTCCGAATCCGCATAATCCGCTATTCGAATCCGCATAATCCGGTATTCGAATCCGCATCCGTTCCGCTTCCGAATCCGAAAATAAATATGGAATAGGATATGGTATAAGGATTATCCGTCCGAATCCGATCCGGTTTCACCCCTATGTACCTGCATGCAGCGTTGGGGCTTTGCCGGGGCTGCGCGGGGGTGCTCCCCGACCAATCCATGGCTTGGTGCAGCCACCGGTGGCCGGAAACGCCAAATCCAGCCGCCGCGTCGAACAGCCGCCGATCTGCAACTTTCCGGCCCCCCGACGCTGGAGGAAGTGGCGGAGGGCAAAGCTCGGGCGTGTGGCGGCCGAATCGTAGGCGGCGGCCCGGCGGGGGGGGGGGGTTGGTTGGGAAAGCGCGTGCGAGGGTCGGCGGTGGGTGGGATAACCTCCCTTTTCTTTCCCTCTATATACATTCTCTCCTCCTGTCCTCTTTGTCCCGCGTTTTCGCGGGTTGGGACGGGAATTATGCCGCGCCCCGTAAAAAAATTTACAGGCCGGACGCGTTTGCGGGGTCTGGTCGGGCATGATTTTCCGCGCGGACCTATATTTTGACGGTTATTTTGCGGGTCGCGGCGTTATACGGGGTCTGCTAGAGATGCTCTAAGATAGGTATGCCTAGTCATTCCAGAGAGATTTTTTTTCGACAAAGGGAATTTAAACCAATAAGGAGGCTGACCAACTCGCTCCCAGGAGGCTCCCCCGATTGGGGCTTCGTTGGTCGTCCGATCTGCCTCCTGGTGTTCTGCGCCGTTGGATCTTCACAATAGTAAAACCCAATTTTCACCTCACGGTTATATTTCCTGGCCAATGACGGGTGGGCTCGCGCCAAGCAGTCATTGGCTGGGTTGCCCGTTGTCGCGTGCAAAACGCTTTACCCAGTCCGCTCCCTCGCACCCAATCCCATCGTCTCCTCCGGTCGTCCTGCTCCTCCTGTGCTCCACACCAGCCGCCACACAACCCTAGCCCCTTTCCCCTCGATCCCCGCAGCCCCTCCCTCCTCCTCGCTCCTCGCTCCTCGCCATTGCCTCCCCTATAGGATCTTCTCCATGGCCTGCTACTCCCCCTCCACCATCATAGGTGCACACAGACGGCGGATCCGTGCTGGCAGTCACGGTGGGGTGCAGCTGCGAGGAAGATGAAGGAGGTCCGCCGCCCGTCTTTGCCACCTCGCTGCGTCCTTGTTGCTGCTCCTCCTCTCTCCCTCCGTGCCTAGCAGCGCAGCAGCCGGGGACAAGGGGAAGGAGCAGCCCAGCCCTGCTCCATCTCTCTTTTCTCCATCCACGAGGATTGGAGGAGCAGGTGAGGGAAGCCGCCATGGCCAGCGGCGGCGCTCCGCAGGGACGCCCGCCTCCAGGTCCCCGTCCTGTCTCCCGTCCCTCTTCCGTTTTAGTGTGTGTTCTTTTTTTCTCTTGGCCCGATCTACTCACACGTTTTGGGGTTTCATGTTGTAGGGATCAAATCTGGTGCGGGAGGTGTGTTATTATCCATAGGCGTGTAATCTTGGCTACGATATATGCTGGTGACTTAGTTGTCAACTGGTAAATCTACGAATCATTAAAAAATGTTGAACTTGTCCTACTGTGTGGATATGTTTTGATTATGCTTTTAAGCACTACGCTTTGCTAATTCAGTGCCATTTATCTGGTGCAGGAAAATGTCGATGTTAAAGCATTTGGTTTCTCTCTGTTCAACTGAAGATGGCTTCAGATAGGACTAAGGTTTGAATATTCATGTGTTATTTTCTGCATGTTGTAGTTTCTTGTTCTTCTATAAACTGGAAGGCCAATATAGATTTGTCAATGTATCATTTTGGGACTGTTTGACTGCTGAACAATATTGCCATGCTGATCATTTCTCATGTCTTTGCAATTTTTGGTCTTTGTTTTGATTTCGTTTTGTGGCTGTGCTACGATCAAGGTGAGTTGAGTTGCGGCTTGGTTGGAGATGTTGATGCTGTTCGAGACGCCCGTTGGATTCACCCTTTTCAAGGTTCTGAATGAGGGCAAGCTTGGCAAGGTCGAGGTGAGTGCTCGCCGCCACCTCAGCTCTTGGTTTGGTTTGTATTACTCGCGTTTTTTCTTTCGACGGCAAAATAACTTATCTTTTCTAAACACTTAATAGCTGATCTATCTATCACATTACAAGAGAGTAAGTCAGAAAAAGCCCTTTCTTTGAATGAGCAAGAATCCATGGTGTGTTCATGAGCTATGTGTCCCTTTCCCAAATGTTTTAAAGGTTATCTTAACTTGGTTATCGCATAGAAGTTGGCTTGGGCTACTAGGCTCATTTGATGTTTGCATGACTTCCGAACCGCAAGGAACACTCCACAAAGAAACTCACTTAAGTAGGCCGATAGATGATACCTTGTCTTGAGCCTATTTGCTCAAAATAATGAGAGGCTGAATGATTCAGTTAGACACATGTTGAACCATCTTTCTCACCTCAGCATTTCGTTACACTTGATTACTGATTCGTCAAGGAGTTGTTGTACCTTGACGCCTATTTCCCCAAACTGTATGTATGCATCGCTCGCAAAAGAAACCAATTTAAACCCTTTAAAAAAAGATTGTACTATCGTAAGGTTGAAAAAAATGCATGTGTTATCCTGTAAGCACTTGAATTGGAAGGCAAAATGAAAGATAATTCAGTAGTGGATAATCTTACCTAGACATTTGTTGCATTTATCTATTCTTAAAAAAATGATGATAAAATTAAATGAATCTTCAGTGTTGGAGCTGATTATCGGTACTTGCTGTCTAAATGCAGTACACGCGCATTGCAGCGATAAAGTTGTTAACTGTCCTTGTATATTCCTCAGTTAGATCTCTAATAAATCAAGAAGTTGACACTTGACAGTAAGTCATATATTGGCGTGTCAAATTTATCGGTTGCCAAGTTCACTTGCCATATTCTTAATTCTGTTTGTCTGACTTTGGTGTTGGTGTGTGTATTGTTAGTGAAAATATGCTCACAGTTTTATCTTAATTTGTGTATGCCATTAACTTATTTCATTGTGGTTTCTAGGGGTATATGGACCACAAATGATGTGATATACGTGGTTATTTGAATTTGAGTACGGCTCAGCAGGAAGGTCAACCGTGGGGAGGCGCGACGTGGCGTGGTCTAAGCCAATTAGGTATCCTCTCTCTTTGCCTATTGCTTCCTCCGGAACTCTGATTTTGTTTGGCTTACGAAGGCACATTCATCCTGCAAGTACAATCATGATTAAGGGTTAGAATTCCCCTGCACATCGGTTTGCTTTCTTACATTGATTGCTGTTTTTTATGTCTTATATAATGCGCCTTCTCACATAATAGTTTGGTAAAGAAAGAGTGAACTAACTCCTGAATTTGCACTAATTATATTTTTATGTCACTATTAATAATTTGTGTTTGCTTTATCTACTCTCATGAATTCGTCGAGTTCAGTGACCCGACATTTCTTTGTGTTAGCCTCCTTTTCATGGAAGAGGTGTGAGAGTGTAGAGGGTAGAAATGGTACTGAATGGGTGTTCTCTTTTTACGCAAGCATTCTCCTCCTGATCTTGCTATTTATGCATCTCTATATGTCATTGGTGTTCTTCCGATTTGTAGTGATTATAGGAAGCAAGCATACATGGGTGAGTTGAAATTGTTCTACTGATTCTTCGATGCTCTGTTCATGGCTTTGTTCTTATTTTATCCTTCTTTCTTTGCTTTGTTCTTATTTCTTTGTTCCTACAAGAAGATGCCGAGTCATGTAATATGTTCAAAGAAGAGAGAATTCGCATTTTATGCATGCTTTCTTCTTTCTTCATTATTACCTCAAGTTAGTGAATTCGGTTAAGTTGTACTAAGCAGCTTCATACACATGGTTTCTCCATCTACACATCTTATTCAGTCACGAGGCCATTAAGATCTTTTCGCTTTTAGAAAAAGGGAGATGCCATTTAGACCTTACTCTGATCAACTTGATCTTTAACTTGCTACTACCGTTTCTAAGCATTTTCCCAAGCACTGTTTTATTTGCTTCAGAGAATGAGGTCACCTTGTTTAGTGGATGTTCCAAGTAAAAAATTAGAAACTTAGCAATTAGTTCCACTCTTAAATTTTCTACAGCTGTCCAAATTATCCAATAAATCATTTGTTAGCAGGGTCAAATAATAGAAGTTGAATCAGTTGTTCCAAATTACCCAGTCCAAATGCTGTACAACACAGTGAAGATGTTCCATTCTTACATGTTGAGCCAAAAAAATTATTAGGCTTGCCATTTGGTTATGTGGTATAGTGTGAATCTGGTGGCTGCCCAGATCTGAACTGCGCGTGGGGGCGGGTGTTCTCGGCCAGAGTTGGGCGTTCTCACTGACTTTCTGTCTAACCTATCCACAGGTATACTAGCCCATTTAGGCTTCTTCGATTTTCCTTTCCAAGTACATGCTTTAGTTTATCCTGGTTTGCGTACCTTTTTTATGTTACCTTGGTGGTCGATGCAGAATCACAAATGCAAAACGAGAGGTGCAAATGTGAGGATAGACCCATGATATAGTTTTACAACTTGTTCTTGTTAAAAGAACTACTCTACATGTTTGTTGCAAGTTAATTGTGAGGATATGATACTCTACTCACCCGTTATTTTCTGTATTTTACAGGTTTTACGATCTCGTCCGTTGCTGCATCTTCATTCTGCTCATTGCTTCATCACCATTGCAATTTTTGAGATATGTAAGCTGACGTCTCGAATAGTTCAGAACAGTCAGTCGGAACTGCAGGAACCATCTTGACCTTAATCTAAAAATAGAAGGTTTTCCTTTTGCTAGATCTCTGAAAAATCTACAAGGGAGTAAGCACTGGCATTACCTATTGCTTTGGTTTTTGAAGTTAATTGCAGCTGGCAAAGCTTGCACTGATGTTTTGAGTTCCATCGTTCGCTGTGTGGAAGCTACAGAATTCTGTAGTTCTGTGGAATGCTTGTTCTGGTCTGGTCATCTTGTAATTTTCTTTTTTGCAACTACTGTAGGGTAGACAGACTCTATACATACTGAAGGAATGTGCCCGTCCGACAGTCCTTCATGCTCAGTCGCAGTGATAGCTTTGGGTGCTGTGTGCACCCTTTCATGTAATTGTGTTACCCTTGCTTTCTCTATCACTCTGTCAAGTATTTTGTTCTAAGAAACAAACTCTTTTCTTGCATCCACATTAACAATGTACTCCCTCCGTAAACTAATATAAGAGTGTTTAGAATACTAAAGTAGTGATCTAAACGCTCTTATATTAGTTTACAGAGGGAGTATATTTCTATTTCCATTTTTGAATCGTAATCTGTAGCTATCTAAAACTTGTTGGTACAAAATAAAGGCCTTAATTTGCAAATAGCTCTTGGTTTAAATCTGGGCCTTGTGGCATGTGATGAAGAAGGACGACGTGTGGCACACATTCTTATCAGCTGTTTTCTCAACTGATTGGGGCCAGCCCAGTAAACATCTATGTGCCGGATAAGCTAATCTTGGAAGCTTTGGTATATATTTTGATACAACTATTTCCTTTCCTCTCCCTCTCCCGCCCCCCCCCTCCTTTCTCATGCCCCCCCCCCTTCTGCTCTCGCTCCCCCCCCCCACCCCCCCCCCCCCCCCCCCCGCCTTCTTCTGGGCCCCCGCCCACCCCCGGTTGCGGCTCACCCTTAGGGCCCCGCCCCCCCCCCATCCTGGCCAGGGTCCCCTCCCCTCCGGCGGGTCGGTCAGCTCTACTTCTCTGCGCCGCCGGCCTCTCCTCTGCGCCCCGCTCCCCCTCCCCATCCCCCCCCCTTTTTTTTTAACAGAGTACAATCGAAGTCGTTCAAAAACATAAGCATACACTCATCCCTATGAACACATGCTTGCACGCCCTATCTCTATGAGCATCTTCGAGAGAAGTCTGAGATTTGAACTTTGGTGGACAGGGGATACTATTGTCCTCCTAACCATCCAACCACAGGTTGGTTTGTATTTCTTTAATGCATGATAGAACATCCAACAACACAACAATATAAGAAAAACCTTTGGCACCATTGCCATATATTATAGGTTAAAAATATCCTCTGCCATGCTAACCATCATTTGCAAAGTTATTTAAAAGAATCATCTCAATTCAAATAACAAGGCCATTGTACCAAGATAACCCAAGTGCATTCTTAAGTTAAGCAAAATACTTGCATTTAATTCTTTCTTTGCCATTTGGCACAACAGGAGTTTGTATGTTTGGATAGCCATATCTTAATAAATTATGGGTTTGATCTCCAAATGTGGTTGAACATAATCAAGTCAAGGAAGATGTCGCGTCGTATCTTTGTGGAATGTAAAGTTGTCTGTCATATACCTACCTTGCTCATTTGGACAAATATGTTTTCATTTAAACTCAGATTTCTCAATGTAGTAACCATATTTTCAACTAAAAAAAATGCTTCCTTAACTGGTCTATACATATTAGACAAATATGTTCTTTTCCAAACTCAGGTTCTTTAGCGAGATAAACATATCGAATATGTCCTTGCAAAATGAAACTATTTTCATCGACAACATGGCTTTAGCGGGTCTCTGCGCAATTTGGCGCAACGGGTCAACTAGTATATTAATATCGCGAAGATACCAATTACACCCGGCCTCTGCAACAACGCAATACCCTACTAGCACTACGGATGCACACAGCCAAAAAAAAAATAAAAAGAAGCCAAAAAAGAAAAGTCCCGCTACAGTGATCTAGTCCTTGAAGCAGCAGTACAAACATCACCAAGACAACACCTGAATTCCAAATTCTCCAAAAGCGACGCCCCCAAGAAGGAAACATTGCACAAGCGCCGTCGTCGCCCGATCATAGATCATAGGTTTTCACCCTGAAGAAAGTCCATGCTCTCAAAACAATACCTTCAAAAAGGCCATTGCCAGGCACAACCAATTAAGGCCAGACCTTGGATTTTCACCCTGAAATGTAAGACCTTGAACTTCTCCTGTGTTGTCGCCCCCACTGCATGCTGCTGCTACGAGTCCTGAAACACCAAGCAAATTCCTCATCACCGCAAAGACTCGAACCACCTTTACTAGTTCTCAGATCACAGCTTCCATGACGTTCTCTGCCTCTGACTTCATCATGAAACGAAAAAGACATGTCTCATGGTGGCAACAAGTAGCAGAGCTTCGCGCCGCTCCCTCCAGAAACCAAACGGTTGGAAAAAACATGGGTGCGCACAGCGCACGACCGAATCTCATCCGATCCAGCAATCTTCAGGCATGAGACGCCCATGGGAGTTCGCCAGCGGAGCCTTCCGAAACTTGACACTCCGGCCAGATCAACGAGGACAAGCATCAAGCAGATCTTCGTCTTGGCGTGAGAGGAACCCTAGGACCGCCGCCTTTATTAGGCAGAACGACGGCCCCCACGCCATCGCCCGCCGGCTCCCAACAGCAGGCCGCCGTGCCGCCCTCGCGGCCACAACGGTCGTCAAGGTCGCCGAAGAAGACCGAGGCCACCGCCCCGGCGTCCCTCTCCGCCGCGTGCACCTCGACGTCCAGGGCTGTCGATCTACAGCAGATCCCGTCACATGGGAATGAAAGGCCCCCGCCGCCATCAGCCACGCAACGGCGGCTGAGATCTGGATTGCCCGTGCCGCCCCCTCGAGCGAACAGTTATGATTGTGTGCGGCTCCAGAAATGGCGCTTCTCACCTCATTACAGAGAGATAATGTAAGATCAATCAAATTCTTATTTTCAGAAAAGGCATACACGACGTACGTGGTCTTTATAGCTGACATGCATAGCGGGGCTAGCGGGGCAGACGGTATCTATCGACCCGCTGCGTTCTGTAATGGCAACCCGTCGTTATAATATGCCGGAGTCGTAACATCCAGCCTGCAGAAAAGTAGTCGTACGGCGTTTGCGTGTGTGCGTTGTGTGCTGGGATTAGTAAAGGGACTGTTTTGACCCGTGCTTAACGAGCGCGAGGCAAGGAAAGGTCACGTACGCGCGCTGCGCGCGCGTATGCCTCCAGACTCCAGAACACACGTTGCTAGGCTGCTGGCCTTTGACGACCAGGAGACGGGCCGGGCCTGCGTGACGTTGGTCGTAACGACGCGGTGGACGACTGGTGGTGATTGCTAGCTCGCGGTTAGAGCATCTACAGCCGGACTTGCAAATCCAACTCCTCATACGTCCACGGACGCGTCCGCTAGACAGTGACCGGTCACCCCTTAAATAACGCATTTCACATTCGGATATTTCAAATTAAAAATTTCAAATTCATATTATTACATGCAACACAGCGATCTTTGACGGAAGCTTCGTCCGGTTTTGCTCCCAGCCGGCCGGCTCCGCCCTGGTCATGTCCGGCGGCTGGCTAAGCCCCTCAGAGTGTTGGTCCGGCCGCCGGCAAGGTAGGATAGATCATGGGACACGAGCCGGCTCACGGGACTCAAGGCGCCGCCGTCTCCCATGCCCTACTCTTCCTCGTCGGAGACCGGAACCCGAACGGTGCCGGTGGACGTCAGATCGATGAAGGATCCCTTCAGGGACGAGCCGCCCACGTCCACCACGATGCGGTTGCGGCGCCCGGACTGATGCGCCATACGGGGCGCCGGAGAATGCGACCCCGCCTCGCCGACGTCCGCCGCTGCGAGGGCTGCCGCCGCCTCCCGCGCCCGGTGCCTTGCACGGCGTGCACGCCGTGCCATGGCCTCGTGGGACGATGGTGCGTCCCCAATATCGACGCGCCACCGGAGGGGTTGCGCGTCCGCCAGCGCGTTCGGACGCCAGACGGGCCGCACGGCCTCCGGCTAGGCAGCTTCGGCCGGCCTAGCGCCGAATCCATGCGCCATTTGGGCGGACGCAATGGATTCCCGACGGATGGAGTCCGAGCACAGCCGTCCACGGGCCTCCCCCCGGCCGCGGCGGAGCGCAAGCCGGACGACCATCTCCTCCTTCGGGCCGCGTGGGATGAGCTTGGGGTCGACGGATCTGGAGGTGAAGGACTCGGAACCGCTGCCCGCCATGCCGGAGACAACCGGAAGGAGGCGGAGACGAGCTTGGGTGGCGGAGGGGAGTGGAGGGTAGGGGAGTGAAGTGGCTAGGGTTTGGTCCTACGAGCGTATGAGGAGGATTTTATGTGGGGTCGGGTGGGCTAGCGAGGGCCGGGTCCGACGTGGCGGGCATGCCCGGGCGCCTCCCATATCCGCCCCATATTTGGGCTGAATATGGGGGGTGCCGGTCAGCCCGGGCGTTTGAGGGGCCCGTCTGGATCAAAAAATCATGACCGGACAGTGACCGGGCGGCCCGCCCGGACGTATGAGGCAGGTTTGAGAGGTCCGGTTGTAGATGCTCTTACCCTTCATAGCCTTTCTTAGCGGGCGCTCCGGGTTAGAAATGAAAATGATACCGATGATAATTTTCGTTTCAGATCCGCGTTCATATATGCTTTTAACGTTTCGGATCCGCGTTCATATATGCTTTTAACGACATGGGATGTACCCGTCAAAAAAAAAAACGACATGGGATGTACCTGCATGAATATACTGGATATGGATGCAGATACGAATTTTGATCAGTGGGATATGCGATGGATATGGTATCAGTAATAGTATATACTAAATGATTCTCCGTACGTTGTTGCGAAAATATTTTGCTACATATTTTAATGTGATTCGTTGTATGGAACATGAATATTTGAAGTAATAATATAAAAAACGAAAGCTAAGTATACATATAATTTATTATGTTTTGATTACTATATAGTTGTAAAATATTTATTAAATATATATAGCATAATAGAATGAAAATTCTCATGTATGTTTGCATTTTGAGATGTGTCTTTATTTCATGCATGTTATGATGACGTGGCATGCTTGCATGTTGAGAGACATATGGTAACGGGGTGGGCCTTTTCTCATGCATGTTGTGCGATGATGTGACATGCTTACATGTTGAGAGAAAATAGTTAGTGATGGCTAGCCATTTAGATATAGAAGATTACCGGCGATGCGGACTACCTGGTATTTTTGTGGATTATCCGAATATGATCATGTGATTAATTTCGCCCATTCAACATGCTCAAATACCCAATTAAACTACCAATTAGAATCACTACATTCATATAAGTAGAATAAAGCCGAAGAAAACAAAGAAAAACAAGACAGAAACAAACAAAGAAAGAAGAACCAAAAAACCAATGAGTAAACTAAGAAAACCAAAGCAAAAAATGAAGAAAAAACAAAGAAAACCAATGAAAAACAAATAAAACAAAATAAACAACAAAAGAAAACAAAAAATGTAGTAAACCGGACCTACAGCGACAGCTACAAGCCGAGCAAACCTACACACGCTAAAATGGGCCGGCCTGCTACTGTCGCCCATAGGCGATTCCTTTTAGGAATCACGGCTGACATATAGCCCTGTCAGTTGGCTGATGTCGGCCTGCCGTGCGCCCGTGCCCTAGGCCCTTGCTCTGCTGCCTCCAACTCGCGAATAAGTAGACAAGCAACCCTTTCACAAATCAGAGGGTGAACTCGCCAAATTGGGCCGGCCAATTTGCGCTTGCCTTCACGCGTTACCATCATGTTTGGGGAGCTCCTAATTGGCGCTGCAGGCGCCAGTTCCCTAAGTTGGTGCCCACGCACCATCGCCCCACGGGCCATCCCATATAGGCAAGCACTTAATCGATCGCTGGTTCGCTCCATCGATCGCTAGTGGGTTCACTCCATCAATCATGTTTACAGGTCCCAACCCATTAAAAAACCAGTCAACCCTTGATTAGTATTAAAAAAACAGAAAAACTGGAAAAGTTTGTGAATTAAAAAATGTTCACGGATTTTGAAGAAAAGTTCACAATTTTTTTCAAAAATTTCACCGAATTTGAAAAAATATCATTGAATTTGGGAAAAAGTTCGTGCAATTTTCAAAGAAGTTCATTGAATTTTAAAAAAGTTCATCGGATTTGAAAAAAAGTAAATCGAATCTAAAAAAGTTCATTGGTTTTTTAAAAAAATTCATCGAATTTGTAAAAACTTCATCGAATTTGAAAAAAGTTCATCAATTTTGAAAAATGTTCATCGAATCTGAAAAAAGTTCATCGAAATTGAAAAGGAATTCATCGATTTACTAGCCCAATAGCGTGTTACTCGTTCATTCGTTCGTCGGTCTGTTGCTGATGTGCTCTTTTTTTTGTTTGGTATTCGTACTTCTTCTTCCGTTATTTTGGGTTTTTTGTTGTTGTTATACTTCGTTTTTTTGTCTTTCATTTTCTTTAGTTTCTCTTTGTTTCTTTCATGGTTTTCATTGGTTTTTCTTTTCTTTCTCATTTTCCTTCCTTTTTCCTTTGATTTTTATTTCTCTCTTAGCTTTCAAAGGTTTTCTATTGTTTTTTATTTTCTCTTTACAGTTTTCGCTGTTTTCCATTCTTTTTTGCACTGGTTTCTTTGGTTTTCTTTTTCTTTGTTCCTTTTCAATCTTTTTTTTTGGTTTCCTTTGTTTCTTTTTCAAATTTTTTTCCTTTGTTTCTTTTGGTTTTCATTCTACGTTTTTCATATACGTCAAGAACATTTTCCTAGTACAAGTTTAACATTTTCAAATACATTTTTCACATTTTTTGAATACATGGACAATATTTTTTCTATACACATTTTAAACATTTTTCATATATTTGATTAACATTTTAAAATACAACATTAATAATTTTTTAATACATGGTCAACGTTTTTTTATACACATTTTAGTATTTCCAAATGCTTGATTAACATTTTTCAAATAAAAGATTTTTTTAATACATGGTCAATATTTTTTCTATACACATTGAACTTTTCAAATGCTTGATTAACATTTTTTTAAATGCAAGATTAACATTTTTTAATACATGGTCAACATTTTTTATATACACATTTAACATTTTTTAATACATGGTCAACATTTTTTATATACTTTTCAAATGCTTGATTAACATTTTTTTAAATGCAAGATTAACATTTTTTAATACATGGTCAACATTTTTTATACACATTTTATATACACATTGAACTTCTTTAATATTTTTTTCCAAATGCATGATTACATTTTTGAAATACATGATCTATTTTTTTATACACATTGTATTTTTTTGTATTCACATACATGAGAAACATTTTCTCTATAGACATTTCACATTTTTCAAATACTTAGTTAACATTTTTTTTTCAAATGTATTTTATGTAAAGTTTTTTTGTAATATATTTATTTAGAATATTTGGAAGTATAAACAAAAGTTAAAAATAAAACAAAAAGAAAAAACAGAAAACATGGAAAAAAGCTAGAAACAAAGTTGACCCTCGCACGTGCACGCTTTGGACCGGCCTTTGTGGGGCAGGGCGCCCCGGTTTTTTTTCCTTTCGTTTTCGCTTTTTTTTTCTGTTCTCATTTATTTTGGATTTAAAAAAATCTGAATTTGAAAAAAAAATGTTCTTTTGACCGCACCCTCACCCCCTATAACTAGTATTCCCCTAAACATTATGTGATAAAGCTAGTTCTTTTTTGCGAGTGGTGATAAAGCTAGTTGGCTGACTAAAAAACAAATATGTGCATGTGGTAAACTTTTCAAACTATTTTTTGTTGGCAATGCCAGAAAAAATGATTTCCACCGGGTGCAAATCAGGGTCAGGCAGGGTTAAGTGTGACTTTCCATTCACCAATTTGTTTCTTTGACCCATACTATTAGATTTGGATGCAACAAAGTTGACACGATACTTCTTTTGACCGCACGGGCACCGTGTTCCTTTTTACATCAAGCCTGTTGTGCGAGTAGGTGTGAAGCTAGGGAGGGTTATCAAACCGAGATGACGTGAAGTCATGCGATTAGGTTGGGATGCGATCTAGGTCTCGGCGCCGGCGGCTGCTGCTATGGCCTAGCCACAACGTTGGCGTCTTCTCCTCTCTCCACGAGCATGTATCCGTGAGATCTCCCTTGCCTCATGATGACAAGCTAGTGAACGCAGACGTGATTGTTTCGCATCCCTTGGCCCAGTGGCTAGGGTTTTCTTCTCCGTCCCAATCGAAGTGGTTGCAAACGTTCTCTTTGTCCCTCCGTCGGTTTCTGCGACGGTCGGTTTTTCTCTCCCTCCCCGGCTTGCTGGCTGCGAGGTTTAGTTGGCGGAGATTACTAAAGGGTCTTCATTGTTGGGAAACGTAGTAGAAATAAAAAAATTCACGCCTACGCACACCCAAGATCAATATGAAGATGCATAACGGGTTGAGATCACGATCGTTACCGTCACCGAGTTGCAGCGGAAGAAGAATGTGTCGATGTAGATCGTACTTGGAGTCCCTCGAATCGTCGATGAACGATCTCGCGAATCGCCAACGAACAGTCCCTCGAACCGAAGACCAAAAGCACGACCTCTTTACTTGGTTGCAAGCGTGCAACCTTCACGATCCGGCAGCGCTTTGCCGTCCAAAATAATCGTCGCCGGAGAATTAGAAGGAGGAGATTAGAACCACAAGGGGCTTCTAATTATGAGGACAAGAGGATTAGTCTAGGTCTAATTAGTCAACTAGGACCAACTAGAAGAACTAAAGGAGGCTCCAAAACTTGTATGAACAAAAGAGCACATATATTCATGTATATATAGGATAGAGGGGAGAGGGAGGGCTGCCACCAAGGGGGAAAGTTTCCCTCTTGGTGTGCCGGCCACGGGAAGGAGGAGTCTGACTCCTGCCCCTCCCAATTCGGCCCCCTTCCTTCTAGGAAGGGGAGCCTCCCCTCTTGGGCCCTTGTGGCCCAAGATGACTTCCACCTCTTGGCCTTTTTAGCCCCATAGATATTAAATTAAATATATAATTGTTCTAAATACTTTAGGAGCATTATATATATAATTTAACATCCCCAGAAATATTTTCCACCTATATGCCCGGTATTACCTGATACTCACCGAAACCCTTCCGGTGACCCCGAAACGCTTCTAGATCCTCTCGAAACTATTTTGAATATTAATGAAATAATTCCACAAATATATTCTCATCGCTCCTATCCTACTAACACTCAGCAGATCATGATTGCCTTAAGCTTGTGACCCCGTAGGTTCGGTAACTCATAGACATGAACGAAACCGTTTGTTCAATGACCAACAGCGGTACCGTGGACGTCCATATCGATCCCTATGAGCACACGAATGATATTCGAGTGAACATTTGGTTATCATGTGATGTTTCCTTTGCTTCGCGATACTTCACAAAACCCAGGATGCATCGGTATCCTCCTGAGTCATCACCATGCTCACTGTACCAAAATCCTCGTTACCGATTTTGTTCTTATTTATCATTATTGTGTTCTGGCATCCCTTTGACGAAGGCACCTATGTCTGGCTAGACGATGATGGATGCCATCACACCCATAGGGCCCTAAGAATATCTCTCCATCATCAGAGGGGCAAATCCCACTCTTGAGCTATCTAGTCCCTTGTCAAACTTTCCAATGAACCTGTAAGTTGTCGTTATGATCACCGTGTTACAGGTGACGTTTGAGCAACCCCAAAACCCACCGTACGGTAAGAAATGACTACGATACTCTCATGGTCTAAGGAGCAAATTCGCACGCTAACTCCATGTTATTACAATTTATTACAGACGATGTTAACTCAATTCATAACAGACAAGATTGGGTCGATTCAATATGACCGTTCTTCCAATGTCATAGTCTCAATGTTGTTTTAGGATCATCGTTACACTTAACGATATCCTAAGATCCGGAAAATGTGACCACCAACAACACTTGAGCTAGTCCTAGAGGCAAGACTAGGAACCTTTTATTTTATCATTTATCATTCCACATGTGCATATGAGTTTTTCACTGAATCGCATATTCCAGGATCATAGCAGTTATAGCATACAATATAAACTCTATAATTATGAATATGGAAATATAATAATACAAATATTATTGCCTTTAGGGCATATTTCCAATAGTCTCCCACTAGAGTCAATAATCTAGTTTACATAGTCTATTTAACACCTATGGCTATCTGATGTTGCTCATGCTTTGCTCGTGGTAAAGCCTTCGTCATCAGGTCTGACACATTCAAATCCGTGTGAATCTTGAGAATCTTCACATAGCTCTTCTCAACATATTGTCGGATGATGTGATACTTGCGTTTAATGTGTCTGGTCTTCATGTGTGATCTTGGTTCCTTATCTTGAGCAACGGCTCCGCTATTATCACAGTAGAGAGCCATATGATTCATCACACTTGGGATAACACCAATTTCTTCAAGAAACTTCTTGATCCAGAACACCTCCTTCGATGCTTTCGAAGTCGCAATATACTCTGCTTCTGTCGTAGAATCCACAACAGTGTTTTGTTTGAAACTCTTTCAAACAACTTCACCACCATTAAGTGTGAAAACATAACCTGATTGAGATTTATAGTCATCTATATTAGTCATGAAGCTAGCATCGGTGTAACCATTTACAACGAGTTCTTCATCCCCTCCATAAACAAGGAGCATGTCCTTTATTCTTCTGAGGTACTTAAGAATATTCTTAGCTGTTGTCCAGTGAGCCACTCCTAGATCACTCTGGTATCTTCTACTAACACTTAGTGCATAAGAAACATCTGGTATTGTACATATCATAGAATACATGATGGAGCCAATAGCAGAGGCATATGGTACTCCACTCATTTGCACTCGCTCATCAACTGTCTTGGGACATCGATTTCTGCTAAGTGTTATGCCATGTGACATTGGGAGAAATCCTTTCTTTGCATTCTCCATTTTAAACCTCTTTAAAACCTTGTCAATGTACGTACTTTGACTTAGTGCTATCAAACATCTTGATCTATCTCTATAGATCTTTATGCCCAATATATATGCAGCTTCACCTAAGTCTTTTTATTGAAAACACACTCTTCAAATAATCTTTTATTGTGCCAAGATACTTTGTATCATTCCCAATCAATAATATGTCGTCCACATATAATATTAGAAATGCTATAGAGCTCCCACTAAACTTCTTGTATACACAAGATTCTTCATCATTTTTAATGAAGCCAAACTCTTTTACTACTTCATCAAAATGTTGATTCCAGCTCCTAGAGGCTTGCTTCAAACCATAGATTGACCTTTGAAGTTTACACACCTTCCCAGCATCCTTAGGATCGACAAAACCTTCTGGTTTTATCTTGTATACATCCTCTTTCAAATTACCATTTAGGAAATCAGTTTTGACATCCATCTGCCATATCTCGTAATCGAAATATGCAGCTATATCCATCATAATCTGTACATAATTTAGCATTGCTACTAGAAAGAAAGTTTCATCATAATCAACTCCCTCAACTTGCGAAAACCCTTTCGCAACTAGCCTTGCTTTGTAGATGGTGGGATTACCATCCGCATATGTTTTTCTCTTGAAGATCCATTTACATTGTATGGGTTTTACACCCTCCGGAGGATCAACCAAGTTCCAAACTTGATTTTCGTATATGGACTCCATTTCAGATTGCATAGCTTTGAGGCATTGTTTTGAGTTGGGCGCCGCCATCGCTTCCTTGTAGTGTGCAGGTTCATCTTCTTCTAAGATGAATATTTCTTTGTAAAACCATTCAGAAGGTTCGATAACTCTTCCTGACCTACGCAATTTAGTTACAGTCTTAACAGGAGTTTCTACAGCTGTTGTAGCATTTTCCGGTTCAGTTGTGTGGACAACTTCTGGAACAACTTCTGTTTCGTTAGTCCTCACTTCTAGAGATTCAATAATATAAATTGCAGCAAGGTATTTTTGGGTTTTTTGGTTTATAGATCTGAAAATATATGATGGAAAATAGACCCGGGGGCCATAGGTTTCACTAGAGGCTTCTCTCTTGAAAGAAAACATATGGTGGGTGAACAAATTACTGTCGAGCAATTGATAGAAAAACACAAAGTTATGACGATATCCAAGGCAATGATTATGAATATAGGCATCACATCCGTGTCAAGTAGTCCGAAACGATTCTGCATCTACTACTATTACTCCACACATCGACCGACTCCTGCCTGCATCTAGAGTATTAAGTTCAAGAGAACAGAGTAACACTTTAAGCAAGATGACATGATGTAGAAGGATAAACTCAAGCAATATGATGAAAACCCCATCTTTTTACCCTTGATGGCAACAATACAATACGTGCCTCGCTACCCCTACTATGTCACTGGGTGAGGACACCGCAAGATTGAACCCAAAACTAAGCACCTCTCCCATTGCAAGAAAAACCAATCTAGTTGGCCAAACCAAACCGATAATTCGAAGAGAAATACAAAGATATCAAATCATGCATATAAGAACTCAGAGAAGATTTAAATAATATTCATAGATAATCTGATCATAAATCCACAATTCATTGGATCTCGACTAACATACCGCAAAAGAATATTACATCGGATAGATCTCCAAGAACATCGAGGAGAACCTTGTATTGAAGATCAAAGAGAGAGAAGAAGCCATCTAGCTACTAGCTATAGACCTGTAGGTCTGAGGTAAACTACTCATGCTTCATCAGAAGGGCAATAGAGTTGATGTAGATGCCCTCCGTGATCAAATCCCCCTTCAGCAGGATGCCGGAAAAGGCCCCAAGATGGGATCTCACGGGTACAGAAGGTTACGGCGGCGGAAAAATATTTTGGTGGACGCTTCTGGTCGTTTGGGAATATTTCTGAATTTATAGGCCAAGAATTAGGGTTGGAGGACTCTCGGGGGGCCCACAAGCCAGGGGGCGCCCCCCTAGGGTGCACCCTGAGGGATTGTGGAGCCCTCGGGACTCTTCTGCCTTCCTCTCCAAGTCCTACGTGTGTCTTCTGGTCCAAGAAAAATCATCGTGAAAGTTTTATTCCGTTTGGACTCCGTTTGATATTCCTTTTCTGTAAAACTCAAAAACAAGGAAAAAACAGAAACTGGCACTAGGCTCTAGGTTAATAAGTTAGTCCCAAAAATAATATAAAATAGCATATTAATGCATATAAAACATCCAAAACAGATAATATAATTGAAGGAAATATGCCCTAGAGGCAATAATAAAGTTCTTATTTTATATTTCCTTATTCATGATAAAGGTTTATTGTTCATGCTAGAATTGTATTGATCGGAAACTTAAATACATGTGTGAATACATAAACAAATACTGTGTCCCTAGTGAGCCTCTACTAGACTAGCTCGTTGATCAAAGATGGTTAAGGTTTCCTAACCATAGACATGTGTTGTCATTTGATAACGGGATCACTTCATTAGGAGAATGATGTGATGGACAAGACCCATCCGTTAGCTTAGCATAATGATCGTTCAGTTTATTGCTATTGCTTTCTTCATGTCAAATACATATTCCTTCGACTATGAGATTATGCAACTCCCGGATACCAGAGGAATACCTTGTGTGCTATCAAACGTCACAACGTAACTGGGTGATCATAAAGATGCTCTACAGGTATCTTCGAAGATGTTTATTGAGTCGGCATAGATCGAGATTAGGATTTGTCACTCCGAGTATCGGAGAGGTATCTCTGGGCCCTCTCGATAATACACATAATAAGAAGCCTTGCAAGCAAATGACTAAGGAGTTAGTTATGAGGTGATGTATTACGAAATGAGTAAAGAGACTTGCCGGTAATGAGATTGAACTAGGTAAAGAGATACCGACGATCGAATCTCGGGCAAGTAACATACCAATGGACAAAGGGAATCACGTATGTTGTCATAACGGTTCAACCGATAAAGATCTTCGTAGAATATGTAGGAGCCAATATGGGAATCCAGGTTCCGCTATTGGTTATTGAACAGAGAGGTGTCTCGGTCATGTCTACATAGTTCTCGAACCCGTAGGGTCCGCACACTTAACGTTCGTTGACAATATAGTGTTATATGAGTTATATGATTTGGTGACTGAATGTTGTTCGGAGTCCCAGATGAGATCACGAACATGACGAGGAGTCTCGAAATGGTCGAGAGGTAAAGATTGATATATAGGACGATGGTATTCGTACACCGGAATAGTTTCGGAGTGCACCGGGTACTCATCGGGTCACCGGAAGGGGTTCCGGGCACCCCCGGCAAGTGTATGGGCCTTATGGGCCAAAGGGGGGGGGGACAGACCAGCCCACAAGGGGGCTGGTGCGCCCCTTCCCTTGGCTGGCCGGCCCTAGGGGAAGGAAAGGGGAGGGGTGGCCCCTCCTGCATTTCCCTCCTCAGGAGAGAAAGGACAGGGGGGGGGGGGGGGCGCCACCTCCTCCTTCCTTCCTCCAGCACTCCAAATAAGGAAGGGGGGCGCCACTTTGGGGAAGACCCCAAGTAGGATTCAGCCTACTTGGGGGCGCCTCCTAGCTTCTCCCTCCACCCTCCGCCTATATATATGTGGGAGGGGGCGCCTAGCACAACACAAAACATTGTCTTAGCCGTGTGCGGCGCCCCCCTCCACCGTTTACACCCCCGGTCATATTTTCGTAGTGCTTGGGCGAAGCCCTGCGGAGATAACTTCACCATCACCGTTTCCACACTGTCGTGCTGCCGGAACTCATCCACTACCTCACCGTCTTGCTGGATCAAGAAGGCGTGGACGTCACCAAGCTGAACGTGTGCTGAACGCGGAGGTGCCGTACGTTCGGTACTCGATCGGTTGGATCACGAAGAAAGTTCGACTACATCAACCGCGTTGTCAAACGCTTCCACTTACAGTCTACGAGGGTACGTAGACACACTCTCCCCTCTTGTTTCTATGCATCTCCATGGATAGATCTTTGCGTGTGCGTAGATTTATTTTTGTTTTCCATGCAACGTTTCCCAACAGTGGCATCATGAGCCAGGTCTATGCGTAGATGATATGCATGAGTAGAACACAAAGAAGTTGTGGGCGGTGATGTTCATACTGCTTACCACCAACGTCTTATTTTGATTCGGCGGCATTGTGGGATGAAGCGGCCCAGACCAACCCTACATGTCCATGCACATGAGACCAGTTCCACCAACTGACATGCAACTTGTTTTGCATAAAGGTGGCTGGCGGGTGTCTGTTTCTCCTACTTTAGTTGAATCGAATTTGACTACGGCCGATCCTTGAAGAAGGTTAAAACAGCAAACTTAATAATCACCGTTGTGGTTTTGCGTAGGTAAGAACGGTTCTTGCTAGTTGCCCGTAGCAGCCACGTAAAACTTGCAACAACAAAGTAGAGGACGTCTAACTTGTTTTTGCAGGGTATGTTGTGATGTGATATGGTCAAGACGTGATGTGATATACATTGTTGTATGATATGATCATGTTTTGTAATATCGACAACCGGCAGGAGCCTTAGGGTTGTCTTTTAATTATTGTATGAAATGCAAGCGCCATGTAATTGCTTTACTTTATCGCTATGTGTTAGCAATAGTTGTAGAAGCAATAGTTGGCGAGACGACCCCGACACAACGATGGAGAGCAAGGTGTCGATCCGGTGACGATGGAGATCATGCCGATGCTTTGGAGATGGAGATCAAAAGCACAAGATGATGATGGCCATATCATGTCACATATTTTGATTGCATGTGATGTTTATCCTTTATGCATCTTATTTTGCTTAGAACGACGGTAGCATTATAAGATGATCCCTTCACTTAATTTCAAGATAAAAGTGTTCTCCCTGAGTATGCACCATTGCCAAAGTTCATTGTTTCGAGGCACCACGTGATGATCGGGTGTGATAGACTCTACGTTCACATACAACTGGTGTAAGCCAGTTTTGCACACGCAGAATACTTGGGTTAAACTTGACAAGCCTAGCATGTACAGACATGGTCTCGGAACACTAGAGACTGAAAGGTCGAACATGAGTCATATAGTAGATATGATCAACATAAAGATGTTCACCATTGAAGACTACTCCATCTCACGTGATGATCGGACATGGTTTAGTTGATTTGGATCATGTATCACTTAGACAACTTGAGGGATGTTGATTTAAGTGGGAGTTCATTAGTAATTTGATTAATTGAACTAAGATTTATCATGAACATAGTCAAAATGTCTTTGCAAATTATGTTGTAGTTCAATAGCTCGCAATGTAGCTTCCACATTTTTTTGATACGTTCCTAGAGAAAACTAAGTTGAAAGATGATGGTAGCAATAATGCAGACTAGGTCCATGATCTGAGGATTATCCTCATTGCTGCATAGAAGAATTATGTCCTTAATGCACCACTAGGTGACAGGCCTGCTGCCGGAGCTGATGCAGATGTTATGAATGTCTGGCAAGCTCGATCTAATGACTACTCTATAGTTAAGTGTGCCATGCTTTACGGCTTAGAACCGGGACTTCAAAGATGTTTTGAACGTCATGGAGCATATGAGATGTTCCAGGAGTTGAAGTTAATATTTCAAGCAAATGCCCGGGTTGAGAGATATGAAGTCTCCAACAAGTTCTATAGCTGCAAGATGGAGGAGAATAGTTCTGTCAGTGAACACATACTCAAAATGTCTGGGTATTATAATCACTTGACTCAGCTGTGAGTTGATCTTTCAGTTGATTGTGTTATTGACAGAGTTCTTCAATCACTGCCACCAAGCTACAAAGGCTTCATGATGAACTATAATATGCAAGGGATGAACAAAACAATTCCCGAGCTCTTCGCAATGCTAAAGGCTGCGGAGGTAGAAATCAAGAAGGAGCATCAAGAGTTGATGGTTAACAAGACCACTAGTTTTAAGAAAAAGGGCAAGGGAAAGAAAGGGAACTTCAAGAAGAATGGCAAGCAAGTTGCCACTCCCATGAAGAAGCCCAAAGCTGGACCCAAGCCTGAAACTGAGTGCTTCTACTGCAAAGGAAATGGTCACTGGAAGTGGAACTGCCCCAAATACTTGGCGGATAAGAAGGATGGCAAAGTGAACAAAGGTATATTTGATATACATGTTATTGATGTGTACCTTACTAGTGTTCGTAGTAACCCCTGGGTATTTGACACCGGTTCAGTTGTTGAGATTAGTAACTCAAAACAGGAGTTGCAGAATAAATAGAGACTAGTTAAGGGCGAGGTGACGATGTGTGTTGGAAGTGATTCCAAGGTTGATACGATCATCATCACACACTCCCTCTACCTTCGGGATTAGTGTTGAACCTAAATAAATGTTATTTGGTGTTTGCGTTGAGCATGAATATGATTAGATCATGTTTATTGCAATACGGTTATTCATTTAAGTCAGAGAATAATTGTTGTTCTGTTTACATGAATGAAACCTTCTATGGTCATGCACCCAATGTGAATGGTTTATTGAATCTCAATCGTAGTGATACACATATTCATAATATTGATGTCAAAAGATGCAAAGTTGATAATGATAGTGCAACATACTTTTGGCACTGCCGTTTAGGTCATATTGGTGTAAAGCGCATGAAGAAACTCCATGCAGATGGACTTTTGGAATCACTTGATACTTGTGAACCATGCCTCATGGGCAAGATGACTAAAACTTCGTTCTCCGGAACAATGGAGCGAGCTAATGACTTATTGGAAATAATACATACCGATGTATGCGGTCCGATGAGTGTTGAAGCACGCGGCGGGTATCGTTATTTTCTCACCTTCACGGATGATTTGAGTAGGTATGGGTATATCTACTTGATGAAACACAAGTCTGAAACGTTTGAAAAGTTCAAAGAATTTCAGAGTAAAGTGGAGAATCATCGTAACAAGAAAATAAAGTTTCTACGATCTGATCGCGGAGGAGAATATTTGATTTACGAGTTTGGCCTTCATTTAAAACAATGTGGAATTGTTTCACAACTCATGTCACCTGGAACACCACAGCGTAATGGTGTGTCCGAACGTCGTAACCATACTTTATTAGATATGGTGCGATCTATGATGCCTCTTACCGATTTACCACTATCGTTTTGGGGTTATGCATTAGAGACAGCCGCATTCACGTTAAATAGGGCACCGTCTAAATCCGTTGAGACGACACGGTATGAACTATGGTTTGGCAAGAAACCTAAGCTGTCGTTTCTTAAAGTTTGGGGATGCGACACTTATGTCAAAAGGCTTCAGCTAGATAAGCTCGAACCCAAATCGGAGAAGTGCGTCTTCATAGGATACCCTAAAGAAACTATTGTTGGAAATATGCCCTAGAGGCAATAATAAAATGGTTATTATTATATTTCCTTGTTCATGATAATTGTCTGTTATTCATGCTATAATTGTGTTATCCGGAAATCGTAATACATGTGTGAATACATAGACCACAACATGTCCCTAGTAAGCCTCTAGTTGACTAGCTCGTTGATCAATAGATGGTTGCGGTTTCCTGACCATGGACATTGGATGTCATTGATAACGGGATCACATCATTAGGAGAATGATGTGATGGACAAGACCCAATCCTAAGCCTAGCACTAGATCGTGTAGTTCGTTTGCTAAAGCTTTTCCAATGTCAAGTAACTTTTCCTTAGACCATGAGATTGTGCAACTCCCGGATACCGTAGGAGTGCTTTGGGTGCACCAAACGTCACAACGTAACTGGGTGGCTATAAAGGTGCACTACGGGTATCTCCGAAAGTATCTGTTGGGTTGGCACGAATCGAGACTGGGATTTGTCACTCCATGTAACGGAGAGGTACCTCTGGGCCCACTCGGTAGGACATCATCATAATGAGCTCAATGTGATCAAGGAGTTGTTCACGGGATGATGTGTTACGGAAACGAGTAAAGAGACTTGCCGGTAACGAGATTGAACAAGGTATCGAGATACCGACGATCGAATCTCAGGCAAGTACCGTACCGATAGACAAAGGGAATTGCGTACGGGATTGATTGAATCCTCGACATCGTGGTTCATCCGATGAGATCATCGAGGAGCATGTGGGAGCCAACATGGGTATCCAGATCCCGCTGTTGGTTATTGACCGGAGAGTCGTCTCGGTCATGTCTGCGTGTCTCCCGAACCCGTAGGGTCTACACACTTAAGGTTCGGTGACGCTAGGGTTATAGAGATATTAGTATGCGGTAACCCGAAGGTTGTTCGGAGTCTCGGATGAGATCCTGGACGTCACGAGGAGTTCCGGAATGGTCCGGAGGTAAAGATTTATATATGGGAAGTCCTATTTTGGCCACCGAAAAATGTTCGGGATTTTTCGGTATTGTACCGAGAAGGTTCTAGAAGGTTCCGGAGTGGGGCCCACCTGCATGGGGGACCCACATGAACGTGGGTAGTGGGGGCAAGGCCCCACACCCCTAGTCAAGGCGCACCAAGATTCCCCCTTAGAAGGAATAAGATCATATCCCGAAGGGATAAGATCAAGATCCCTAAAAAAGGGGGATAACAATCGGTGGGGAAGGGAAAGGATGGGATTTCTTTCCTTCCACCTTTGCCAACGCCCCAATGGACTTGGAGGGCAAGAAACCAGCCCCCTCCACCCCTATATATAGTGGGGAGGTGCATGGGAGAAACAGCTCCGCCCCTGGCGCCTCCCTCTCCCTCCCGTGACACCTCTTCCTCCTCCAGTAGCGCTTGGCGAAGCCCTGCTGAAATCCCGCTGCTTCCACCACCACACCGTCGTGCTGCTGGATCTCCATCAACCTCTCCTCCCCCCTTGCTGGATCAAGAAGGAGGAGACGTCTCTGCTCCGTACGTGTGTTGAACGCGGAGGTGCCGTCCGTTCGGCGCTCGGTCATCGGTGATTTGGATCACGACGAGTACGACTCCATCAACCCCGTTCTCTTGAACGCTTCCGCTCGCGATCTACAAGGGTATGTAGATACACTCCCCTCTCACTCGTTGCTAGATGACTCCATAGATTGATCTTGGTGATGCGTAGAAAATTTTAAAATTCTGCTACGTTCCCCAACAGTGGTATCAACACCAGTACTCTATGGGTGTTCGATTCATCACAATGTAACTAGATTATTGACTCTAGTGCAAGTGGGAGACTGTTGGAAATATGCCCTAGAGGCAATAATAAAATGGTTATTATTATATTTCCTTGTTCATGATAATTGTCTGTTATTCATGCTATAATTGTGTTATCCGGAAATCGTAATACATGTGTGAATACATAGACCACAACATGTCCCTAGTAAGCCTCTAGTTGACTAGCTCGTTGATCAATAGATGGTTACGGTTTCCTGACCATGGACATTGGATGTCATTGATAACGGGATCACATCATTAGGAGAATGATGTGATGGACAAGACCCAATCCTAAGCCTAGCACTAGATCGTGTAGTTCGTTTGCTAAAGCTTTTCCAATGTCAAGTAACTTTTCCTTAGACCATGAGATTGTGCAACTCCCGGATACCGTAGGAGTGCTTTGGGTGCACCAAACGTCACAACGTAACTGGGTGGCTATAAAGGTGCACTACGGGTATCTCCGAAAGTATCTGTTGGGTTGGCACGAATCGAGACTGGGATTTGTCACTCCATGTAAAGGAGAGGTACCTCTGGGCCCACTCGGTAGGACATCATCATAATGAGCTCAATGTGATCAAGGAGTTGTTCACGGGATGATGTGTTACGGAAACGAGTAAAGAGACTTGCCGGTAACGAGATTGAACAAGGTATCGAGATACCGACGATCGAATCTCGGGCAAGTATCGTACCGATAGACAAAGGGAATTGCGTACGGGATTGATTGAATCCTCGACATCGTGGTTCATCCGATGAGATCATCGAGGAGCATGTGGGAGCCAACATGGGTATCCAGATCCCGCTGGTGGTTATTGACCGGAGAGTCGTCTCGGTCATGTCTGCGTGTCTCCCGAACCCGTAGGGTCTACACACTTAAGGTTCGGTGACGCTAGGGTTATAGAGATATTAGTATGCGGTAACCCGAAGGTTGTTCGGAGTCTCGGATGAGATCCTGGACGTCACGAGGAGTTCCGGAATGGTCCGGAGGTAAAGATTTATATATGGGAAGTCCTATTTTGGCCACCGGAAAATGTTCGGGATTTTTCGGTATTGTACCGAGAAGGTTCTAGAAGGTTCCGGAGTGGGGCCCACCTGCATGGGGGGACCCACATGAATGTGGGTAGTGGGGGCAAGGCCCCACACCCCTAGTCAAGGCGCACCAAGATTCCCCCTTAGAAGGAATAAGATCATATCCCGAAGGGATAAGATCAAGATCCCTAAAAAAGGGGGATAACAATCGGTGGGGAAGGGAAAGGATGGGATTTCTTTCCTTCCACCTTTGCCAACGCCCCAATGGACTTGGAGGGAAAGAAACCAGCCCCCTCCACCCCTATATATAGTGGGGAGGTGCATGGGAGAAAGAGCTCAGCCCCTGGCGCCTCCCTCTCCCTCCCGTGACACCTCTTCCTCCTCCAGTAGCGCTTGGCGAAGCCCTGCTGAAATCCCGCTGCTTCCACCACCACACCGTCGTGCTGCTGGATCTCCATCAACCTCTCCTCCCCCCTTGCTGGATCAAGAAGGAGGAGACGTCTCTGCTCCGTACGTGTGTTGAACGCGGAGGTGCCGTCCGTTCGGCGCTCGGTCATCGGTGATTTGGATCACGACGAGTACGACTCCATCAACCCCGTTCTCTTGAACGCTTCCGCTCGCGATCTACAAGGGTATGTAGATACACTCCCCTCTCACTCGTTGCTAGATGACTCCATAGATTGATCTTGGTGATGCGTAGAAAATTTTAAAATTCTGCTACGTTCCCCAACAACTATTGGGTACACCTTCTACCACAGATCCGAAGGCAAGATCTTTGTTGCTAAGAATGGGTCCTTTCTAGAGAAGGAGTTTCTCTCTAAAGAAGTGAGTGGGAGGAAAGTAGAACTTGATGAGGTAATTGTACCTTCCCTCGAATTGGAAAGTAGCACATCACAGAAAACCGTTCCAGTGATGTCTACACCAACTAGAGAGGAAGCTAATGATGATGATCATGAAACTTTAGATCAAGTTACTACTGAACCTCGTAGGTCGATCATAGCATGATCCGCACCAGAGTGGTACGGTAATCCTGTCCTGGAAGTCATGTTACTAGACCAAGGCGAACCTACGAACTATGAAGAAGCTATGATGAGCCCAGATTCCAAAAAATGGCTTGAGGCCATGAAATCTGAGATAGGATCCATGTATGAGAACAAAGTGTGGACTTTGGAGGATTTTCCTGATGATCGGCAAGCCATAGAGAATAAATGGATCTTCAAGAAGAAGACTGACGCTGATGGTAATGTTACTGTCTACAAAGCTCGACTTGTCGCAAAAGGTTTTCGACAAGTTCAAGGAGTTGACTATGATGAGACTTTCTCACCCGTAGCGATGCTTAAGTCTGTCCGAATCATGTTAGCAATTGTCGCATTTTATGATTATGAAATCTGGGAAATGGACGTCAAAACTGCAATCCTTAATGGATATCCTAAATAAGAGTTGTATATGATGCAACCAGAAGGTTTTGTCGATCCTAAAGGTGCTAACAAAGTGTGCAAGCTCCAGCGATCCATCTATGGACTGGTGCAAGCATCTCAGAGTTGGAATATACGCTTTGATGAGGTGATCAAAGCATATGGTTTTATACAGACTTACGGTGAAGCCTGTATTTACAAGAAAGTGAGTGGGAGCTCTATAGCATTTCTGATATTATATGTGGATGGCATATTATTGATTGGAAATGATATAGAATTTCTGGATAGCATAAAAGGATACTTGAATAAGAATTTTTCAATGAAAGACCTCGGTGAAGCTGCTTATATATTGGGCATCAAGATCTATAGAGATAGATCAAGACGCTTAATAGGACTTTCACAAAGCACATACCTTGATAAAGTTTTGAAGAAGTTCAAAATGGATCAGTCAAAGAAAGGGTTCTTGCCTGTGTTACAAGGTGTGAAGTTGAGTCAGACTCAACCCGACCACTGCAGAAGATAGAGAGAAAATGAAAGTTATTCCCTATGCCTCAGCCATAGGTTCTATCATGTATGCTATGTTGTGTACCAGACCTGATGTGTGCCTTGCCATAAGTTTGGCAGGGAGGTACCAAAGTAATCCAGGAGTGGATCACTAGACAGCGGTCAAGATCATCCCGAAGTACCTGAAAAGGACCAAGGATATGTTTCTCGTTTATGGAGGTGACAAAGAGCTCGTCGTAAATGGTTAGGTCGATGCTAGCTTTGACACTGATCCGGACGACTCTAAGTCACAAACCGGATATGTATTTATATTGAATGGTGGAGCTGTCAGTTGGTGCAGTTCCAAGCAAAGCGCCGTGGCGGGATCTACGTGTGAAGTGGAGTACATAGTTGCTTCGGAAGTAGCAAATGAAGGAGTCTGGATGAAGGAGTTCATATCCGATCTGGGTGTAATACCTAGTGCATCGGGTCCAATGAAAATCTTATGTGACAACACTGGAGCAATTGCCTTGGCGAAGGAATCCAGGTTTCACAAGAGAACCAAACACATCAAGAGACGCTTCAACTCTATTTGTGAATATGTCAAGGATGGAGACATAGAAGTTTTCAAAATACATACGGATCTGAATGTAGCAGACCCGTTGACTAAACCTCTTCCACGAGCAAAACATGATCAACACCAAGACTCCATGGGTGTTAGATTCATTACAATGTAATCTAGATTATTGACTCTAGTGCAAGTGGGAGACTGAAGGAAATATGCCCTAGAGGCAATAATAAAGATGTTATTTTATATTTCCTTATTCATGATAAAGGTTTATTGTTCATGCTAGAATTGTATTGATCAGAAACTTAAATACATGTGTGAATACATAAACAAATACTATGTCCCTAGTGAGCCTCTACTAGACTAGCTCGTTGATCAAAGATGGTTAAGGTTTCCTAACCATAGACATGTGTTGTCATTTGATAATGGGATCACTTCATTAGGAGAATGATGTGATGGACAAGACCCATCCGTTAGCTTAGCATAATGATCATTCAGTTTATTGCTATTGCTTTCTTCATGTCAAATACATATTCCTTCGACTATGAGATTATCCAACTCCCGGATACCGGAGGAATACCTTGTGTGCTATCAAATGTCACAACGTAACTGGGTGATCATAAAGATGCTCTACAGGTATCTCCGAAGGTGTTTGTTGAGTTGGCATAGATCGAGATTAGGATTTGTCACTCCGAGTATCAGAGAGGTATCTTTGGGCCCTCTCGGTAATACACATAATAAGAAGCCTTGCAAGCAAATGACTAAGGAGTTAGTTACGAGGTGATGTATTACAGAACAAGTAAAGAGACTTGCCGGTAATGAGATTGAACTAGGTATAGAGATACCGACAATCGAATCTCGGGCAAGTAACATACCGATGGACAAAGGGAATTACGTATGTTGTCATAACGGTTCAACCGATAAAGATCTTCGTAGAATATGTAGGAGCCAATATGGGCATCCAGGTTCCGCTATTGGTTATTGACTGGAGAGGTGTCTCGGTCATGTCTACATAGTTCTCGAACCCGTAGGGTCCGCACACTTAACGTTCGTTGACAATATAGTGTTATATGAGTTATATGATTTGGTGACCGAATGTTGTTCGGAGTCCCGGATGAGATCACGGACATGACTAGGAGTCTCGAAATGGTCGAGAGGTAAAGATTGATATATAGGACGATGGTATTCGGACACCGGAATAGTTTCGGAGTGCACCGGGTACTCATCGGGTCACCGGAAGGGGTTCCGGGCACCCCCGGCAAGTGTATGGGCCTTATGGGCCAAAGGGGGGGACAGACCAGCCCGGGGGCTGGTGCGCCCCTTCCCTTGGCTGGCCGGCCCTAGGGGAAGGAAAGGGGAGGGGTGACCCCTCCTGCCTTTCCCTCCTCAGGAGAGAAAGGAAAGGGGGGCGCCACCTCCTCCTTCCTTCCTCCCGCACTCCAAATAAGGAAGGGGGGTGCCACTTTGGGGAAGACCCCAAGTAGGATTCGGCCTACTTGGGGGCGCCTCCTGGCTTCTCCGTCCACCCCCACCTATATATATGTGGGAGGGGGCGCCTAGCACAACACACAACATTGTCTTAGCCGTGTGCGGCGCCCCCCTCCACCATTTACACCCCCGGTCATATTTTCGTAGTGCTTGGGCGAAGCCCTGCGGAGATAACTTCACCATCACCGTCACCATGCCGTCGTGCTACCGGAACTCATCCACTACCTCGCCGTCTTGCTGGATCAAGAAGGCGTGGACGTCACCAAGCTGAACGTGTGCTGAACGCGGAGGTGCCGTACGTTCGGTACTCGATCGGTTGGATCGCGAAGAAAGTTCGACTACATCAACCGCGTTGTCAAACGCTTCCGCTTACGGTCTACGAGGGTACATAGACACACTCTCCCCTCTTGTTGCTATGATCTCCATGGATAGATCTTTGCGTGTGCGTAGAATTTTTTTTGTTTTCCATGCAACGTTTCCCAACAATAATAGCATGGAACAATAAAAAATTATAGATACGTTGAAGACGTATCAAGCATCCCCAAGCTTAATTCCTGCTCGTCCTCGAGTAGGTAAATGATTAAAACAAAATTTTTGATGTGGAATGCTACCTAACATATTTATCCATGTATTTTCTTTATTGTGGCATGAATATTCAGATCCATAAGATTCAAAACAAAATTTTAATATTGACATAAAAACAATAATACTTCAAGCATACTAATAAAGCAATCATGTCTTCTCAAAATAACATGGCCAAAGAAAGTTATCCCTACAAAATCATATAGTCTGGCTATGCTCCATCTTCATCACATAAAGTATTAAATCATGCACAACCCCGATGACAAGCCAATCAATTGTTTCATATTTTTGATGTTCTCAAACTTTTTTAGCTTTCACGCAATACATGAGCGTGAGCTATGGATATAGCACTATAGGTGGAATAGAATATGGTGGTTGTGGAGAAGACAAAAATAAGAAGATAGTCTCACATCAACTAGGCGTATCAATAGGCTATGGAGATGTCCATCAATAGATATCAATGTGAGTGAGTAGGGATTGCCATGCAACGGATGCACTAGAGCTATAAGTGTATGAAAGCTCAAAAAGAAACTAAGTGGGTGTGCATCCAACTCGCTTGCTCATGAAGACCTAGGGCAATTTGAGGAAGCCCATCATTGGAATATACAAGCCAAGTTCTATAATGAAAAATTCCCACTAGTATATGAAAGTGACAAAATAGGAGACTCTCTATCATGAAGATCATGGTGCTACTTTGAAGCACAAGTGTGGTAAAAGGATAGTAGCATTGCCCCTTCTCTCTTTTCTCTCATTTTTTTCTTTTTTTTATTTGGGCTTCTTTTGGCCTCTTTTATTTTTTGTAAAGTCCGGAGACTCATTCCAACTTGTGAGGGAATCATAGCTTCCTTCATCCTTTCCTCACATGGGACAATGCTCTAATAATGATGATCATCACACTTTTATTTACTTACAACTCAAGAATTACAACTCGATTCTAGAACAAAATATGACTATATGAATGCCTCCGGTGGTGTACCGGGATGTGCAATGATCAAGAGTGACATGTATAAAAATATGAACGGTGGCCTTGCCACAAATACTATGCCAACTACATGATCATGCAAAGCAATATGAAAATGATGAAGCGTGTCATAATAAATGGAACGGTGGAAGTTGCATGGCAATATATCTCGAAATGGCTATGGAAATGCCATAATAGGTTGGTATGGTGGGTGTTTTGAGGAAGGTATATGGTGGGTTTAATGCACCGGCGAGAATTGCGCGGTACTAGAGAGGCTAGCAATGGTGGAAGGGTGAGAGTGCGTATAATCCATGGACTCAACATTAGTCATAAAGAACTCACATACTTATTGCAAAAGTCTATTAGCTATCGAAACAAAGTACTACACGCATGCTCCTAGGGGGATAAATTGGTAGTAAAAGACCATCGCTCGTCCCCGACCGCCACTCATAAGGAAGACAATCAATAAATAAATCATGCTCCGACTTCATCACATAACGGTTCACCATACGTGCATGCTACGGGAATCACAAACTTTAACACAAGTATTTCTACCAATCCACAGTTACTCACTAGCATGACTCTAATATCACCATCTTTACATCTCAAAACAAATGCAAGGAATCAAACTTATCATAATATTCAACGCTCTTTATATGAAAGTTTTTATTATATCCCTCTTGGATGCCCATCATATTAGGACCAAATTCATAACCTAAGCAAATTACCATGCTGTTTAGAGACTCTCAAAATAATATAAGTGAAGCATGAGAGTTCAACAATTTCTATAAAATAAAGCCACCGCCGTGCTCTAAAAAGATATAAGTGAAGCACTAGAGCAAATTGCCTAGCTCAAAAGATATAAGTGAAGCACAAAGAGTATTCTAATAAATTCACGATTCATGCGTGTCCCTATAAAAAGGTGTGTACAGCAAGGATGATTGTGGAAAACTAAAAGCAAAGACTCATATCATACAAGACGCTCCAAGCAAAACACATATCATGTGGTGAATAAAAATATAGCCTCAAGTAAATTTACCGATGGATTGAAGACGAAAGAGGGGATGCCAAGCTTAGATGCTTGGTTGTCCTTGAATATTGCCTTGGGCTTCCCCAAGCTTAGGCTCTTGACACTCCTTATTCCATAGTCCATCAAATCTTTACCCAAAACTTGAAAACTTCACAACACAAAACTCAACAGAAAACTCATGAGATCCGTTAGTATAAGAAAATAAATCACCATCTTTTGGTACTGTTGTGAACTCATTCTTTATTTATATTGGTGTAATATATACTGTATTCCAACTTTTCCATGGTTCATACCCCCCGATACTACCCATAGATTCATCAAAATAAGCAAACAACACATAGAAAACAGAATCTATCAAAAACAGAACAGTCTGTGAAAATCTGAGTATTTCGTATAATTCTGTAACTCCAAAATTCTGAAAAATTAGGACAACAGAGGAAATTTGTATACAAATATTGTGTAAAAAGTTCAGAGTTTTTCGTCGCTTCTGTGAATTATTAAAATTCTGCAACTGGACGCAAAAGTTTCTGTTTTCAGCAGGATCAAATCAACTATCACCGTAAGCCATCCCAAAGGTCTTACTTGGCTCAAACACTAATTAAAACACTAAAACAAATTTACTACAGAGGTAATAATATGTATTCTCACAAAAACAGAAAATAAAAATATTGGGTTGTCTCCCAACAAGCGCTTTTTTTAAAGCCTTTTAGCTAGGCATTGAGATTTCAATGATGCTCACATGAAAGATAATAATTGAAACACAAAGAGAGCATCATAAAATATGTAACAAACAAATCTAAGTCTAATGCTTCCTATGCATAGGCATTTTATAGGAAAACAAATTAGCAAGACAATCAAGATCTAGCATATGCAAGGAAGAAGAAAGAAACGATAGCAATCTACACATAACGAGAGGTAATTTAGTAACATGAAAATTTCTACAACCATATTTTCCTCTCTCATAATAATTACATGTAGGATCATAATCAAATTCAACAATATAACTATCACATAAAATATTCTCTTCATGATCCACATGCATGCAAAGTTGACACTCTTCCAATATAGTGGGATCATCAAATAAAGTCATGACCTTTCCAAGCCCACTTTTATCAAAAATTTCATATGATTGATCATTCTCCAAAGTAGAGGGATCATTATTACCTAGAGTTGACACTCTTCCAAACCCACTTTCAATATTATTGCAAACATATTCATCATGAGGCTTAAATAAATTTTCAAGATCATAAGAAGAATCACCCCACTCATGATCATTGCAATATGTAGTGGACATATCAAAATTAGCATCCCCAAGCTTAGGGTTTTGCATATTATTAGCACAATTGGCATTAATAGGATTTATAATATCATCATTGCAATCATGCTTTTTATTCAAGGAGCTATCGTGAATCACTTCATAAATTTCTTCATCACAATTTTTAGATTCACGAATTTCAAGCAAAACTTCATAAAGATACTCTAGTGCACTCAACTCACTAGCAATAGGTTCATCATAATTGGATCTCTTAAAAAGATTAGCAAGTGGATGAGGATCCATAAACTTTTTGCTTTCTGATTTTCAATAAATACACAATTATTCCAAGCGAACAAGCAAACAAACCAACTAAGACATAAAGGCAAACGGAAAGAAGGCAAATATTTTTGTATTTTCTGAAAACATTTTAGAAGTGGGGGAGAGGAAAACGAGAGGCGAATGGTGAATAATGTAATGCAAGAGATGAGAGTTTATGATTGGTACTTGGTAGGCTTGATGTAGAACCTCCCCGGCAACGGCACCAGAAGTTCTTCCTGCTACTTCTTGAGCTTGCGTTGGTTTTTCCATTGAAGAAGAAATGATGATGTAGCAAAGTAGAGATAAGTATTTCCCTCAGTTAGAGAACCAAGGTATCAATCCAGTAGGAGGTACAAGCAAGTCTGCAATCTATGCACCTACACAAACAATCAAACACTTGCACTCAACGCGATAAAGGGGTTGCCAATCCCTTCACGGTCAATTGCAAAGGTGAGATCTGATAGAGATAGGTATAAAAGATTTCTAAAACGTAAAACAAAGTAAAAACAAATAAATTGCAGCAAGGTATTTTTGGGTTTTTTGGTTTATATATCTGAAAATATATGATGGAGAATAGACTTGGGGGCCACATGTTTCACTAGAGGCTTCTCTCTTGAAAGAAAACATACGGTGGGTAAACAAATTACTGTCAAGCAATTGATAGAAAAGCGCAAAGTTATGACGATATCCAAGGCAATGATTATGAATATAGGCATCACGTCCGTGTCAAGTAGACCGAAACAATTCTGCATCTACTACTATTACTACACATCGACCGACTCCTGCCTGCATCTAGAGTATTAAGTTCAAGAGAACAGAGTAACGCTTTAAGCAAGATGACATGATGTAGAAGGATAAACTCAAGCAATATGATGAAAACCCCATCTTTTTACCCTTGATGGAGACTTCATCAACCACTTCCGATCCTAAGGTTCATCAACTTCATACCTCTCAAAAATGATCCATTAATAAGGTTGATCAAGTCTTATTAACAACCACTTCCGATTAGCATGAAACCGAAGAACTTCCGTAAAACACTAGGTTACCTCAACGGGGATATGCATGTCCCCAACAATAAGCATTTCATATTTCTTTTTGGCAGTAGGTAGAGGTAGTTGAAAACTGATGTCTACTACACAACTTATTCTTGTAGACTCATGTTGGGCCTCCAAGCGCAGAGTTTTGTAGGACAGTAGCAAATTTCCCTCAAGTGGATGACCTAAGGTTTATCAATCCATGGGAGGCATAGGATGAAGATGGTCTCTCTCAAACAACCCTGCAACCAAATAATAAAAAGTCTCTTGTGTCCCCAACACACCCAATACAATGGCAAATTATATAGGTGCACTAGTTCGGCGAAGAGATGGTGATAAAAGTGTAATATGGATGGTAGAAATATATTTTTGTAATCTGAAAATAAAAAAACAGCAAGGTAGCAATTGGTAAAACGGAGCACAAACGGTATTGCAATGCTTAAAAATGAGGCCTAGGGTCCGTACTTTCGCTAGTGCAATCTCTCAACAATGCTAATCTAATTGGATCATATAACAATCCCTCAACGTGCGATGAAGAATCACTCCAAAGTTCTTATCTAGCGGAGAACATAAGAAGAAATTGTTTGTAGCTATTCTTTTCGATCGATCTATCCAAGAGTTCGTACTAAAATAACACCAAGTTATTCTTTCCGATCGATCTATCAAGAGTTCGTACTAAAATAACACTAAGTTATTCTTTCCGATCGATCTATCAAGAGTTCGTACTAAAATAACACCAAAGCAAATTCAGATTCATAATACTCAATCCAACACAAAGAACCTCAAAGAGTGCCCCAAGATTTCTACCGGAGAAAGTAGGATGAAAACATGCATCAACCCCTATGCATAGATTACCCCAATGTCACCTCGGGAATCCGCGAGTTGAGTGCCAAAACATATATCAAGTGAATCAATATAACACCCCATTGTCACCACGGGTATTCATATGCAAGACATATATCAAGTGCTCTCAAATCCATAAAAATATTCAATCCGATAAGAACAAAATCTCAAAGGGAAAAATCAATTCATCACAACAAGATAGAGAGGGGAAAACACCATATGATCCAACTATATTAACAAAGCCCGCGATACATCAAGATTGTGACATCTCAAGAACACGAGAGAGAGAGAGAGAGATTAAACACATAGCTACTGGTACAAACCCTCAGCCCCGTGGGTGGACTACTCCCTCCTCATCATGGTGGCCACCGGGATGATGAAGATGGCCACCGGTGATGATTTCCGCCTCCGACGGAGTGCCGGAACGGGATCTAGATTGGTTTTTCGTGGCTACAGAGGCTTGCGGCGGCGGAACTTCTGATCTAGGGTTACCCTGAGGTTTTTTGGAATATTTGGCAATTTATAGGGTGAAGAGGCGGTGCGGGAGGCCACCGAGGTGGGCACAACCCACCTGGGCGCGCCTGGGCCCCCAGGCGCGCCCTGGTGGGTTGTGCTCTCCTCGGAGCTCCCCTCTGGTACTTCTTTGGCCCACCGGGTGTCTTTTGGTCCAGAAAAAATCTCCAAAAAGTTTCGCTGCGTTTGGACTCCGTTTGGTATTGATTTTCTGCGATGTAAAAAACAAGCAAAAAACAGCAACTGGCACTAGGCACTATGTCAATAGGTTAGTCCCAAAAAATGATATAAAGTTGCTATAAAATGATTGTAAAATATCCAAGAATAATAATATAACAGCATGAATACTTCATAAATTATAGATACGTTGGAGACGTATCAGCATCCCCAAGCTTAATTCCTACTCGTCCTCGAGTAGGTAAATGATAAAAGAAATAATTTATGAAGTGTGAATGCTAGCAAAGTGCATAAGTTTGATCAATGATAATTTCAATCACTTTTCCTAGCATCATAACAGCAACTCTTTCTCATAAAACTCATCATGATAAAGTAGCAACCAATTCACATGTTAAGGTTCAAACAATGAATTCTCTTGAAACTCAACAACCTATATTCTTAGTCACTAAACAATTGCAATTCAACTTATTCAACAGAGTCTAAGTAAGAGCTCCACATACTCAATCATCATATAGTCTTCTATGATTGCTACTACTCAAAGCATATTCTTAGAACAAATGGCATCCATCGAACACAGAGAAAGATAGGGGCTTAATGTTTCACCTCCCAACTCATTTATCATAGAGATAATTATCAACAATAATAAATCATGATGAAATATATTTGACTGGTCATATGTGCCTAGATCTTTCCCCACCACATGATGCTTGCCAACTAGAGAATAGTTGAGGTTGAAATGAGATTTCATACTATGGACTCTTTGCATAAAAGTAAATACTGAAAAGTAAAAGATAGGCCCTTCGCAGAGGGAAGCAGAGGTTGTCATGCACTTTTTATTTGGATGCCCAAGCTCTTAATGCAAAGGAACATCACGTTATATTGCCCCTTATGATAGCAACCTTTATTATGCAGTCCGTCGCTTTTATTACTTTGCCATCACAAGTTCGTACAACGCTCAATTTTCCCTTACAATAAAAGATCAAACATATTTAGGAGCAATTTTTATTGCTTTATGCACCGATGACAACTTACTTGATGGATCTTATTCAATCCATAGGTAGGTATGGTGGACACTCATGGTAAGAAACTGGGTTTAAGGGTTTTTGGATGCACAAGTAGTATCTCTACTTAGTACGAATTTTGGCTAGCAAAAGATCCTAGGCAAACACCACATGTTGGAGGATCCATGACAATATAACTTCTATGCAAATATACACAACCATAACTCATTACGTTGTCTTCCTTGTACAACTTCAACTAATTTGCTCAAGTTTGAAAATAATTAATGGGTATTCACAATCATAGAAGATGTCCAAGATAATATATTTTCATGTGAAAGTTCTCTTCCTTATACTAATCATTCATGAATTGCTTGTATGACCAATATTGTGATTGTCAAGCTTCAAAAGACTTCACTTTCTAAACCCAATGTGAAGCTACCACTAGGCATGATATGGACATATAATTTCAACTTCATGATATTCAATTCATTCAACAATTTACTCATAGGATATAAGTGAAGCACAAGAGTAAATGACAAACTACTCCAAAAAGATATAAGTGAAGATCAAGCGAGTAGTTAAGTAAATAGGTAGCTATTTGAGGACTCTCTCTTATTTAAAAAAAAAATTCAGATCTAAGTATTTTATTAAAACAGAAATCAAAATGAAAATAAAATGACATTCCAAGGATAGCAAAACTCATGTGAAGAAGCAAAAACTTAGGCTCAACCGATACGAACCGATAATTCTTGATGAAGAAAGGTGGGATGCCCACCGGGGCATCCCCAAGCTTAGATGCTTGAGACTTCTTGAAATATAATCTTGGGATGCCTTGGGCATCCCCAAGCTTGAGCTTTTGTGTCTCCTTAATTCCTCTCAAATCACGGTTTCCCTAATTCTTAAAAACTTCATCCACACAAAACTCAACAAGAACTCGTGAGATAAGTTAGTATAAATCAATGCAATAACCTTATCATTCTGTACTGTAGAAAATCACTAAAATTATTATTTAACATTGCATACTAAATGCCTCTGCATATTTAATACTCCTATCCTCAAATAGAATCATTAAACAAGCAAACATATGCAAACAATGCAAACATAACAGCAATCTGTCTAAACAGGATAGTATGTAAAGAGTGCACTATTCATCATACTTCCCTAACTCCAAAAATTCTAAAAAATAACCACACTGTATAAAATTTATTATATATTACTATGCAAAAAAATTCAACATTTTATCACGTTCTTAATTTTCTGGAGAATTATTTCAACAGAGATAAACTTTCTGTTTTGAAACAGCAACTCATATACTTGCAAAATAAACATGGTGATGGCTATCCTTGCCACTTTTATTGAAATAAAATATGCAAAACATTATTATAAATAACATAAAGAAAATACTAATAAAATAAAATGATGCTCCAAGCAAAACACATATCATCTGACGAATAAAAATATAGTCCCAAGTGAGGTTACCGATAATGTTGAAGACGAAAGAGAGGATGTCTTCCGGGGCATCCCCAATCTTAGTTGCTTGGATCTTCCTTGAATATTACCTTGGGGTGCCTTGTGCATCCCCAAGCTTAGGGTCTTGTCACTTCTTATTCTCCTCATATCGATATCTCACCCAAAACTTGAAAACTTCAATCACACAAAACTTAACGGAACTTCGTGAGATGGGTTAGTATGATAAAGACAAATCATTCACTTTGGTACTGTCAAGATAAGATTCATAATTGTTTCCACATAATGCCTACTGTACCTTATCATTTTTACAATTTATATTGAGCAATATAAGCCATAGAAACTAGAAAACAAGCAAACTATGCATAGAAAACAGAATCTGTCAAAAACAGAATAGTACGTAAAGATCTGAATTAAGCTCATACTTATGTTACTCCAAAAATTCTGAAAAATTAGGAAAACATAGGAAATTTGTATAACCGTAAAATGTAAAAAATTAAGAATTTTTCACGTTCCAGTAAAATATAGGAATTTCTGTACTGGACGAAAAAGTTTCTGTTTTTGCACAGAATTAAGTCAACTATCATCCACACTATCCCAAAGGCTTTACTTGACACTTTATTGAAACAAAAGCTATAAAACAAGATTACTACAGTAGCCTAATCATGTTAACACACAAAAACAGTAGGGGTAAATGTTGGGTTGTCTCCCAACAAGCGCTTTTCTTTAATGCCTTTTTAGCTAGGCATGATGATTTCAATGATGCTCACATAAAAGATAAGAATTGAAACACAAAGAGAGCATCATGAAGCATATGACTAGCACATTTAAGTCTAACCCACTTTCTATGCATAGGGATTTTGTGAGCAAATAACTTATGGGAACAGGAATCAACTAGCATAGGAAGGCAAAACAAGTGCAACTTCAAAACTTTAACCATAAAGAGAGGAAACTTGATATTATTGCAATATGTAAAATCATATGTTCCTCTCTCATAATAATTTTCAGTAGCATCATGAATGAATTCAACAATATAACTATCACATAAATCATTCTTTTCATGATCCACATGCACAAAAAATTTATTACTCTCCACATAAGCAAATTTATTCTCATGAATAGTAGTGGGAGCAAACTCAACAAAATAACTATCATGTGAGGCATAATCCAATTGAAAATAGAAATCATGATGACAAGTTTCATGGTTATCATTATTCTTTATAGCATACATGTCATCACCATAATCATCATAGATAGCAACTTAGTTTTCATAATCAATTGAAACCTCTTCCAAAATAGTGGATTCATCACTAAATAAAGTCATGACCTCTCCAAATCCACTTTTATTGTCGTGGTAAAATCTCGACAGATGCCAGGGGGTGGCTTATCATGGTTGGGGCTATGAGATCGTCGTCGGGTCCTGGAAGCGGGAGTGGGCACAAGCTCGGATGGACACGAGATCTACCCAGGTTCAGGGCTCTCCTAAGAGATGAAACCCCTACTCCTGCTCTGCGGGGTCTCCGCATGATCACTATGAAGCAAAGAGTACAATGGTGCTCCTAGAGCTGTTCGGCCAGAGGAGGAAGAAGAGCGGGGCTAGCTCTCTCCTTTCCCTGGCTATGGTGTGTGTAGAACTGAGGTGGAACACGAGAGGAACCCTTTGCATGGGTGTGGCCTGGGGGGTTTTATAGGCTAACCCCCCAGGGGTACAATGGTAATATGGCCGGGTGGTAGGCCCTGGCTGCCAGTGTCTATGGGGGCCGAGTTCTCCGCCGGCTGCCGAGGAACCGGCTGACAGGTGGGGCCTGCCGCCTGCGGGCCCCGCTGACGGCTCTTCACTGTGGCGCCGCCCGTGCTGACGGAGGCCGTGTTGGGCGCGCCATGGCTACAGCGCCGTGCCGGACGGGTCGGCGCCCGCCTGGCGGCGCCCACTGTAGCCATGCGGCCGTGGTTCGGGGGAGGCATGGCGACTGTAGCCATGCCCCAGCTTGTCTCCTGGTCGGACTCAAACTTCCAGGGAGGGGACGGGCTGCCGGCCAGGAGCCGGCCCGTACCCTCGCCGTCTTCTGGAGTGCGCCATCTTCTAGGAGGCGGCCCTCCGGTCCCGCCCGGCCCCGGAGGCCGGTCTTACGACCAGTCGGACTGAGGGGCTTGGCCAGCCCCGATGTCTTGAAATATGGTTAAGCGCTGATGAGGCTACGTGGGGTCCATCCCCCTGACAGTAGTCGCCGAAGCTGGTGAGGCTCTACGGCTTTAGCAGTCGGAGGACCTCAGCAGTTTCCCCTTCGAGTGGTCTTCCGCCTTCTGCTCCGTCCGGCTGGGAGGAGCCGGACGCTAGGAGCCGACCGCGGCCGTGGCCTCCTGGTGGAAGCCGAATCGATAGGCGGGAGTTGGTGCGGCGCCGCCCGCCGCACGCGCGCCACGCGGCGCCTGCAGGCCAGGCCGGCCTGCCAGCCCACGCGCGCGACGAGACATCGCCGTAGGCTGGGGCCCGCCGCTACAGGGCCTCGGCCCGCGCACAGATCCACTGCGGTCGAGGCGGGCGGTTGCCCTTCTGCGACGCGTTAACTGCACCGTAACCGCGCGGAATACGCGGGGTCATGTGGGGCGTGGGGCGCAGTTAATCCCACGCCCCCACGTCGCCTCGGCTTTGCCCCCGCCGGTTATAAAGAGGGGGAGGAGGAGGAGGAGGGGCGGCAGAACGCACGCGCGCCCCCTCCTACTCCCTCTTCTTCCTCTCGCTGCCGTAGTTGCTGCTCTTCCGCTGCCGCTCCGCCGCAGCCACTGCTCCGCCGCGGCCGCCGCGACGCCCCTGTTGCCCTGCGCCGCCGCAGCGCCGCCTGTCGTCCTCATCCCCGAGCGTCTCCTCACCGTCCTCGAGCCATGGCGAAGAGCGACTGGCTAGGCTCCAATGTGCACGAGGACCACATCGACTTCCTCCGCGCGACGCGGAGGCTTCCCCACGCTGACAACATGGGCGTGCGCCTTCCCCCTGAGTGGGAGGTCTCGCCGCGGCCGGAGCCCGGTGAGTTCGTTGTCTTCCGCATGCATTTCCTTCGCGGCTTCGGGCTCCCGGTTAGCAACTTCTTCCGGGCCTTCCTCGACTTCTACCGCCTGCAACTGCATCACCTCACCCCCAACACGGTGGTGCTCATGGCGGCCTTCATCACGCTCTGCGAAGGGTACCTCGGCGTCCTGCCCACGCTTGAGCTCTGGGGTAGATTCTTCTACCTCAAGCTGGGCACGTCGGCGAAGGATGAGCCGGCCCAGTGCGGGGCATGCATCGCCGTGAGGCGCTCAGGAGGCGGCACGCGCGCGACGAGTCGACCAAGCTCCGGCAGAGGTCCTATTTTTACGTTCGAAATCTCCATCAGGTCAACGACTACATCAACCTGCCGGCTTTCGTGCCTGGGCCGCCTGCTGGGCCGCGGGACAACTGGCAACAGCACCCGCCCAAACTCCTGCCGGCCCTCATCGTCAGTGTCCTTGTCCAGCTTCAAGAGATGACTGACCAGGAGGGGCTCAAGCCGGCCGCCCTGTTGGCCGGCTTTGTCATGCGCCGGGTGTCGCCCCTCCAACTTCGGCCGCATCTCATCAGTGAGATGAGTGGCCGTCGGGACCCTTGCCGGATGTCCACCAAGGAGATGCCGGAGGTGGAGGTGGTCCACCATGTGAACTACTTCTCCAACTGCAAGCTCAGCGAGGAGGAGTGGCACATCGGCAAGGAGCCATACAGTCAGGCCAACCCGCCCCCAGCGGTAAGTACCAGGTCCGACTGCTTTACTTATAATGCTTTCCTTTCCTCCGTTCTGACCAGCTGGCCTTGAGGCAGCGCTTCCCGGGCCAAGGTGGGCCGGCTGCGGGCCGACCCTGGATGTCGGACCGCGAAAACAGCGACGTGGGCGACCCCGAGCTGGGGGCGGCCGCCATGGAGGAAGGTGGCGACGACGAGGCCACCGGAGGAGGAAGCGCCAGAGCAGGAGGCTCCTCGGGAGGTGGAGGAGTCGGCGACGTCCGGTCTTGGCTGGACGACGACGAGGACGACGAGGAGCGGCGCCGACCTGGCGGAGGCGCGGGGGCGGGAGCCGGCCCTTTTGCACCGCGGCCGGCTGCTTCAGCCATCGGACAGAAACGCCGCCTCCTTTTGGGGAGGTTTGGCAGCCACCCGGCGAAGAAGGCCAAGCAGGCGGACGCGACCAGGCGGCAAGAGGCCCTGAAGGTGGCCGCCGCCCGGAAGGGGCCCAAGCCCATGCCGTACATGTCCGGGTAGGCGCGCTTGCTGCCCTGACTTCACATTTTTCTTCTCCCTTGGGGGTTTCCTCATCCTTTGCTTTCTTGTTGAGCAGGACGGCCTGCGTCATCACGCGGGCTCCGTCCGCCTCATTGATGGACGCAGCGGGCGGCTCCGAGGAGGCCAGGCGCGTGGATTCGGCTGCCGCTCTTCGAGAGGCGACAGCGAGGAACGCGTGGGAGGCGCGCGAGGAGCAGGATGCCACGGAAAAGGTGCGGGCCGACGCCCGGGCGGAGGAAGCGGCGCAGGCGGAGGCCCAGGCCACGGAGAGGGCGGAGGCGGAGGCCACGGCCAAGGCGCAGGCGGAGGCCGATGCCAGGGCTACGGTGGATCCAGCTGGTGGTGAGGTCCCGGAGACCATCATTCTTGAGCAGCCGGAAGTGCAGGTGGCGGAGAACCGAATGCCGCCGGGGGTAGCCGGAGCCGACCAGTCGGTGCCGGGGCTGGCGGTCGCCAACGCCGCCATCCCGGAGGTGGAGGAGGTTCAGCGCGCGCCGGACGCTGGCGGTCGAGGAGGTGGCGGGCTCGGCTAGACAGAGGCGCTGCAAGCCGGCGCTGGGCAGGTGGCGGGCCGGGTCTTGGCGGCGCGCATTCCTGTGCGAGCGCGCCCGCGGGCGACGCGGGCGACCTCAGAGCCAAGGCGGGTGGAGGCCGCGGCCTCGAGCTCGCGGGGGGTCAGCACCGGGGCTATGAGCGCTGCTCCTTCAGGTTGGGTGGCAGGGGCCAGCCCAGCCGCCCTGAACTTGGCGGTGCGGGACGTGGAGGACCAGTTCCTCGCCCACAACGCGACTCTCCTGAAGGTGAGGGGAGAGCTGCTGGCGCTGCGGTCGTCCGTCCGGGTAGGCGCATCTTGTTTTTGCTTTTTCGTCTTGTAACCTTCCGTGGGGGCACGCCAGCGCACCCACTGGGTGTAGCCCCTGAGTTACGAGCCGGCTGCTGAGCAGGCGGGTTGGAACTCAAAGGTATTCTTTTTGTTTGCTGAAATGCTTGTTTTTGTTGCAGGACTACCACAACATGCGGGCGGCCGCCTACAACACGCAGAACTGGACGCTCACCACCCGGACCATTGAGCTGACTCAGAGGCGAGGTACGTAAGCCGGCTTTCAGTGGGGGACGCGCCAGCGCACCCGCTGGGTGTAGCCCCCGAGATTCGAGCCGACTGCTGAGCAGTCGGGCCGGATCTTCTCAGGCGGCTTGTTCTTGTTTTTGTTGGAGTAGATGGTGACGTCTCTTGTTTGTTTCAGTGGCTGTCGCCCAGCTGAGGGAGCGCGTGGCCGAGCTCGAGGGCTAGCTCCGGGTTGCGGGGCAGGAGCGCGACCAGGCGGCCTCAGTGCGCGACCGGTTGGAGAAGGAGCTGGCGGACCAGGCCGAGCGGCACGCAGAGCGGGTCCGGCAGCTGAAGGCGGACGAGGAAAACCTCACGGCCGAGTTCGAGATCCAGCGCTCGGACTGGTCCGAGAAGGAGAAGATCCTTCGGGACGGCTACACCGTGATCGAGGATCTGCTCGACAGTGCGTCCCTTTCTTTTTGTTGCCGACTGCAGGCTGTCAACTGTTGCTGGAAGCCGTCTTCTGACACTTTTGTCTTTTTTTTTGAACAGAGTTCCTCCTGGGCCACTCTGTCGCCGTTTGCATGGCTATCGAGGCCCAGCGCGAGGAGTGCAGGCGGCGGGGCAAGGAGATCGCGCAGGACCGGCCCCGGACCTTGCGTGAATAGCTCATGGCCGTCCGGATGCGCCTCGAGCCAACGCGCCACCTACTCCGCCGGCTTCAGCGGGCTGCGTCGCAGGTCTTGGAGGGCTTGTGGCCGGGTTCTCGGATCCCGCGGACTCCCAGTCGGATGGCCGATAGGCTGGAGGTGGCAGCCGACCGGCTCGAAACCTGGAAGAGCTCCGCGGCACGGTCTGAGGCTACGAAGGCGCTGGAGTTCGTCAAGGCCTGGTACCCCGAGCTGTGCCTGGCGCAGCTGGCCACCTTCTGCCAGGAGGCGCTACCCGAGCTGGCGGCGGAGCGCGACGCCATCGCCATCCGAGCGTCGGCTCTTGCCGAATACGCTGATGTCAGCGTCTTTGTCCCGGAGCGGGAAGACAACGGCGCCGAAGTGCCCCCGTCTTGGTTCGGCCTGAACCCGTTGGACGGGGAGGACTCGGCGGAGGAGATTGCCTCCATCGACGAAGGCTATGAGGACGACCAGGACGAGGGCGGCAGCTACGCCGCACCAGGTGGCGGAGCGACCAGCCGGACTTGGCCCGACCCGGCGCCGACTGGCGACCAGCCGGAGACCATGTCAGCCGCCGCTGACCGCCAGGCCGAGACTCCGCAGCCGGCAGCCCCACCAGCCGGAGCTACGCCTGCTGCCGACCAGTCTGTGCGGCCCGAGGGGCCGTCCGCCTAGATGGCCTGTTATCTTTTTTTGAGTTTTTCTGTCTCGTGCTTGAAAACAATGTCAGTTATGCGCAGTTCCATCCACTAGGGGTGTATTTTTAAACTTGATGAATGCTGGCCTTGGGCCCTTTTGCAATGTACAAAGTTTAAATCCCCACATTTTGCATGTGTTGCTGGGTTCTAGCTTGAGTTTGCTTTTGCTCTCTTTGGCTTTTTCCTTCACCGCATTCCCTTGGCCGCCTCCCTGCCAGCCGGACAGCCGCGCTGCGGTCTGTGGCTGGGTCAGGTTCTTGGTCGTTTTAGAACGGGCAAGTTACTTCAGCCGCTTAGAGCGTAGCGTAGTCGAGCGAGAAGCCGGCCTGCCGGCTGCTGAGCAGCCGGACAAGGGAGGCGAGAGGCCAGCTTGGCCGTAGTCGGTGTTTCCTTGGTCATTTTTTGTGTGGACAACATTTTCGGCCTTTGACTCTTGCCAGTCGGACAGCCGCGCTGCGAGCTGCGACATGGAGCGAAGAGAGGGCTTTGGCGTCGGCACACTACTAGTCGGCCCAGCTGGTGCGGACTTAGGCCAAGGCGGCGAGCCCCCGGGTCGGCTGGCCGGAACCTGGACGGGGCAAGACAGAAAAAACTCAATTCATGGTAAAAGCTTATCTCGTGGATAAAAAGGTAGCCCCCGAGTATGTCTCGGGGGACCTGAGGTCTTTACTTTAATACAAAAGTTGGCGTGGTACATACACTCACTTTAACTGTGAAACGGACGGAGTAGGTTCGTGTTCCATGGCCGCTCTGTCTCTTCGCCGGCTGTGCTTCGCTTGCGTGCCCTGGGCTTTTGGGCGTCGATGAGGTAGTACGAGTCATTGCCCAGGGCCTTGCTGACGATGAAGGGGCCTTCCCAAGGTGCTGCGAGCTTGTGCTGGCCGGCTGATCGCTGGATCAGGCGGAGCACAAGGTTGCCTTCGCGGAAGGTACGCGGCTTGACCTTCTTGTTGTGGTAGTGGCGCAGGCTCTGCTGGTAGATGGTGGACCGGCTGCGCGCTAGCAGCCGGGCCTCTTCCAGCAGGTCAACACCGTCTTCTCGTGCCTCCTTTGCTTCCGCCTCTGTGTACATAGTGACGCGAGGTGAGTCAAACTCGATATCCGTGGGGATGATAGCCTCGGCGCCGTACACGAGGAAGAAGGGCGTAAAGCCGGTTGATCTGTTGGGCGTGGTCCGAAGACTCCAGAGGACGACCGGCAGCTCGTCGATCCAGCAGCCGGCCGATCGCTCCAGTGGCTCGATCAGGCGGGGCTTGATGCCGGACAGGATGAGGCCGTTTGCTCGCTCCACCTGGCCGTTTGACTGCGGATGGGCGACGGACGCTAGGTCCAGTCGGATACCCTGGTTTGCGCAGAAACGGGCCAAGGCGCCTTTGGCGAAGTTGGTGCCGTTGTCGGTGATGATGCTGTGGAGGACGCCGTATCAGATGGTGATGTCGGCGATGAACGTGACGGCAGTCAGACCGTTCAGCCTCTTGATTGGCTTGGCCTCTATCCACTTGGTGAATTTGTCCACGGCGACCAGCAAATGAGTCATGTCGCCGCGTGCTGTCTTGAAAGGACCCACCATGTCCAAACCCCACATGGCAAACGGCCAGGTGATAGGGATGGTCTTGAGGACAAAGGCCGGCTGGTGTTGCTTGGTGCTGAACTTCTGGCACCCTTTGCACTTCTTGACCAACTCCTTGGCGTCGTCCAATGCAGTCGGCCAGAAGAAACCATGCGGAAGGCTTTGGCTACGAGGGACCGGGAGGCGGCATGGTGGCCACATTCGCCTTGGTGGATGTCTCTGAGGATCTCCATGCCCTTCTTTGGGTCCATGCAGCGCTGATAAACGCCAGTCACGCTCTGCCTGGCGAGCTCTCTGTTGACGATGGTGTAGGCACCTGCCCGGCGCTGGATCTGCCGGGCTAGCACTTTGTCTGCTGGTAGCACGCGGCTTACCAGATAGTCGCGGATGGGCTGCACCCAAGATGGGGCCGCCACCACTGTGAAGACGGCAACTGGCACGAGGGTGGCCGGGTTGGGAGGCGGCGGGCTGGAGCCGGCCACTCCTGGTGGTGTCGATGAAGTCCCTGGGCCGACTGCTGTAGTCCCCGGGCCGCCTGCTGGAATTCCTGGGGCGGGTGCTAGTGGTGCAGCCCCCGGGCCACCTGCTGAAGTCCCCGGGCCGGCTGCTGAAGTCCCCGAGCCGTATCCGACTGCTCCGGGGTCAGCCGGCATGAAGATGGAGTCGGACTCTAGCGACGGCTTGATAGACGGCTTGTGCAGACACTCGAGGGAGACGCTGGTTGGTATGGCCTGCCGGGTGGAGCCGATGCGGGCGAGGGCGTCCCCTGCGTCGTTGTCGGCTGTTGGTACGTGTAGGAACTCACACCCATCGAAGTGCCCGCTCATCTGTTGGATGAGGAAGCGGTAGCTTGCCATGTTGGCATCTTTGGTGTCCCAGTCGCCGGACGACTGCTAGACCACCAAGTCCGAGTCGCCGTAGCAGAGGATGCGGCGGATGCCGATCTCCTTGGCCAGTCGGAGCCCAAAGATGAGTGCCTCATACTCGGCTACATTGTTGGAGGCGGCGAAGTGGATCTGCAATGTGTACTTTAGCTTGTCGCCCTTGCGAGAAGTGAGGACGATGCCGGCCCCCAAGCCGGTGCGCATCTTTGAGCCGTCAAAGTGCATCCGCCAATGCGTAGAATCCGCCGCTGGCGGCAGGTACTGGGACTCGGCCCAGTCGACTAAGAAGTCGGCCAGCGCTTGGGACTTGATGGCGGTGCGGGGCTGGTAGAGGATGGTATGGGGAGCCAGCTCGATGGCCCATTTGGCCACCCGGCCTGAGGCATCTCTATTGCCCATGATCTCGGCAAGGGGGGCGGTGCAGACAACCGTGATGGAGTGCTCTTGGAAGTATTGCTTCAGCTTCTTGGCGGCAAAGTACACGCCGTAGCACATCTTTTGGTAGTGGGGGTAGTTTTGCTTGGAGGCGGACAAGACCTCGCTCAGATAATACACTGGCCTCTGGACCGGCTGCACCTTGCCGGCCTCTGGGCGCTCGACCACAATCACCGTGCTGATGACAAGGCTGGTGGCGGCGATGTAGAGGAGCATCGGTTCCTTGGCAGCCGGAGCCGCCAGGATGGGCGGCGTGGACATCATGCGCTTGAGTTGACAAAAAGCTCCGTCCACCTGGTCGTTCCACTCGAAGCAAGTGGTTTTCTTCATTAGCTGGTACAGGGGGAGCGCCTTCTCGCCCAGCCGACTGATGAAGCGGCTGAGGGATGCCAGGCACCCGGTGAACTTCTGGACGTCACGCAGCTTGGTGGGTCTCTCCATCCGCTCGATGGCCTTGATCTTCACGGGGTTGCACTCGATGCCGCGTTCAGAGACAAGGAAGTCGAGGAGCTGGCCGGCTGGTACTCCGAAGACGCACTTCTCCGGGTTGAGCTTGATTTGAAAACGGCACAGATTTTCGAAGGTCTCCTTGAGATCCTCTAGGAGGGTGCCGCGCTTCTCCGTCTTCACCACAATGTCGTCTACATAGACGTGGGCGTTTCTGCCGAGCTGCTTGAGGAGGCACTTCTGCATGCAACGCTGAAATGTGGCGCCGGCATTTCTCAAGCCGAACGTCATGGTCAGGTAACAGAAGGCTCCGAATGGTGTGATGAAGGCGGTCTTCAGCCGATCGGCCGGGTTCAGCTTCATCTGGTGATAGCCGGAGTAGGCGTCCAGGAAAGACAGCAGCTCGCACCTGGCCGTGGAGTCGATCACTTGATCTATCCGGGGCAAGGCAAAAGGATCCTTGGGGCAGACCTTGTTGAGGCTCGTGTAGTCGATACACATGCGCCACTTGTTATTCTTCTTCAAGACGAGGACTGGGTTGGCAAGCCAGTCCGGGTAGAACACTTCCATGATGAAGCCGGCTGCCAGAAGCCGGGAAATTTCTTCACCAACGATCCTTCTCTTCTCTTCTGATAGGCGGCGGAGGGGTTGCTTGACCGGCTTAGCACCCGGTCTCACATGTAGTTTGTGCTCGGCGAAATCCGTCGGGACACCCGGCATGTCTTTGGGGGACCATGCGAAGATGTCTTGATTCTCACGGAGGAAATCGATGAGCTCGCCTTCCTATTTGCTGTCGAGGTTGGTCCCTACGACATCAAACCTCTCCGGGTGCGCCGGGTCCAAGGCGATCTTCTTGGTTTCCTTGGCCGGCTGGAAGGAGGCCCCTGCTTCCGTCTCCTTGGGATTAGTCAGCATGGCTGGCTTCTCGCTGGCCATGGCTACCATCCGGTCAAGGAGACGCTTCTCTTGAGCGATGACGAGGGACTCGGCCAGCTGGCTGCTGGCGGCGGCGCAGTCTAGCGACTTCTGGTAGTCGCCAGCGACAGTGATGATGCCCTTGGTGCCCGGCATCTTAGCCTTCAGGTAGGCGTAGTGCGGGACCATCATGAATTTGGCCAGCGCCGGGCGGCCCAAGAGCACGTGGTAGGGGCTGTCCAGGTCAACCACCTCAAACCAGATTGGCTCGCGGCGGAAGTGGTTCTTGTCGCCGAATAGGACATCGATCTTGATCTTGCCGATTGGAGAGCAGGAAAGGCCGGGAACTATGCTGTGGAAGATAGTCCGGCTGGGCTGAAGCTGCTTGACCTTGATGTCCAACCGCTCCATGGTCTCGCGGTACAGGATGTTGATGCTGCTGCCGCCATCTATCAGAACTCGGTTGAAGTGGCAAGTCCGCCTCTCCGTTGAGAAGGTTGAGTCCAGCACCAAGGCGTATGCACCCGACGAGGGCATCATGGCCGGGTGGTCGGTTTGGCTACAGGTGATGGGCCTCTCGGACCAGTGCATGAAGGTGGGGGCCTCTGAGCTGACGGCATTCACCTCGCGGCGCCGCTGCTGTCGGCTGTGCTTGTCGTCGGCTTCGCTCGTGAAGACGACGTAGGTGGCATTCTCTTCGGGGAACTCATCTTGAAGCATGCCGGCAGCTCGGGCCGGTTGCTGAACAGCCGGAGCTATCTGGCCGGCCGGTGGAGGAGGTGGCAGGGCCTCTCCCTTGGCAATCCGGGCGAGCCAGTTGCACTTCCGGGTGGTGTGGTTGGACAGCTTCGCCCCGCTATGGAACTTGCACGGGGCATCGAGGGCTTGCTCAAAGGAGAAGGCAGGCTGCCAGGCACCCTTGCTGCCCCGCAGACGCTTGGGGCCGGGCTGCCCGGCCGGCTGCTGATCCTCGACAGTGGCCACCTGCCGGCTGTTGGAAGCTGGCTGCGGGGCCTTGCGCTTGTTGTCGTTCGGTGGTTGGCGTCGGTTGGCGTCACCAGCTGGAGTTTGGGAACCCGGCTGGACCACCCTGCCGGCTGCGTCAACCCGGATCTCCGACCCCATGGAGGAGTCGGCGGTGGCGTACTTGTCGGCCACGACTAGGAGCTCGTCCAAGGTAGCCGGCTCGTCGCACAAGAGCTTGTGCTTGAGCAGAGTGCCCTTTCGGCACCCGGTGGTGAAGTACTCGATGGCCTGCACCTCGTGGACCCCCTCGCAGGAGTTGCGCAGCTCGCCCCAACGCGTCCGATAGTCGCTAGTGGACTCGGCCGGCCCATGAACGCACATGGAGAGCTGGCGTGGCTTGGGGGGCCGCTTGTACGTACTGGTGAAGTTGTGGACGAAGGCGTCACTGAAATCTACCCAACTGTTGATGCTGTTGGGCTTGAGGCTGTTTAGCCACGTCCGGGCCATGCCCTAAAGCATGAGTGGGACGTACTTGACGGCCACGCGCTTGTTGCCGTTGGCGATGCCGACTGTTGTGGAGTAGTCGATCAGCCAGTCTTCCGGCTTCACGACGCCGTTGTACTTGGGCGTGTCTCTGGGGAGCGTGAACCCTCTGGGAAAGGGCTCATCGTGGATACGGGGGCCGAAGCAGGCCGGCCTGATTGTGCGCTCCTCTTCCAACAATTGGGACCGAGCCAGCCGCTCGATCCGGTGGCGTGCATCATTTTCGTCGACTGCTTCGCGGGGGCCAAGCCGGCCGCTGAGCATAGGGTGATTGAGCGGCGGCGCGGGATTGGCCGCCCTCTCTCTCCGAGGAGGTAAGCGCTCTTCCGGCCAGAGCGGAGGCTCCGTGTTCTGGAGCTCTTGGTGGCTGTCCGCTATCGTGCGGGGCGTACGCCGGCTGTTGCTAGCAACCAGCTCTGGGTCTCGTGACTACCCGCGGCCTCCGCCGCTAGGGGACCGAGAGGTCGCGCCGTTCTCGCGACGGGGCATGTGGGTGTCGACCCGCCAGCCCGATCCCACCACGCGGTTGCCCGTGTCCTGCTGCGCATTCGCAGCGTCGATGAGTTGCTGGAGGAGCTCTAGTTGCTCGCGTAGCTCGTCGCCCCGCAAGTGCTTGAGCTCGCCTGCGGCCGCCTGGGCGGCACGCATGTTCTGCACTGGGGTCTCGTAGACCGGGCGTTCGACCCCCAGCATGCTGGCAATCGCAGCGCCGCGTTGTCGGATGGTGCCGGCCCGGCTAGGCTCGGCCGCAGCCGGCGTCCCACCGACCACGTGATCGATCTCGCACTGAGTGGCTTCAGCGCGGCGCTTCTGCGCCGCCATCTTGGAGGCGCTATCGAAAAGCTTGACGCGGAACTCCTCCAGCTCCTCGTGGCTGGCGCCAGGGGGAGGAGGCATCGCCAGGGCATGTATTGTCGCATCCAGCGGATCCTGGCCGGATCCGCCAGCGCCCAGGCCGTCGCCGATGACCATCACCTCCACGAGGGTGCTGGCATCGAGCGCACCGACGGGAGCGTCGCTGGCAGCAGGAGGGAGGGGATCGTCGATGATCTCCACGTAGCTGGGGAAGTCGTCAGCGAAGGACGTGTCGACAAGAGCGAGCTTGCCGAAGAGCTCGGTGAGGGAGTCGGCTGCTCGTGCGTCGGCGGCGGGCTCGTCGAAGAGGCTGAGCTCGCTGAACAGGCCAGCGAGGCGACCCGCGGGGAAGGTGGTTCCCGCGTCAGGCGATACGCCAAGGCCGGCGCGGGCGGGCGCATCGGGCCGGCTGATCTCGCCAGCCGCGGCACACTCACCGGAGAGGAACAAGGTTCCCGTCCAGAACGTGTCTCCGGTCGACGTCGCTGCTGGCCCCACGGTGGGCGCCAACTGTCGTGGTAAAATCTCGACAGATGCCAGGGGGTGGCTTATCATGGTTGGGGCCATGAGATCGTCGTCGGGTCCTGGAAGCGGGAGTGGGCACAAGCTCGGATGGACACGAGATCTACCCAGGTTCAGGGCTCTCCTAAGAGATGAAACCCCTACTCCTGCTCTGCGGGGTCTCCGCATGATCACTATGAAGCAAAGAGTACAATGGTGCTCCTAGAGCTGTTCGGCCAGAGGAGGAAGAAGAGCGAGGCTAGCTCTCTCCGTTCCCTGGCTATCATGTGTGTAGAACTGAGGTGGAACATGAGAGGAACCCTTTGCATGGGTGTGGCCTGGGGGGTTTTATAGGCTAACCCCCCAGGGGTACAATGGTAATATGGCCGGGTGGTAGGCCCCGGCTACCAGTGTCTATGGGGGCCGGGTTCTCCGCCGGCTGCTGGGGCCCGCTTCTGCTGGGCCCTGCCGGCTGCCGAGGAACCGGTCGACAGGTGGGGCCTGCCGCCTACGGGCCTTGTTGACGGCTCTTCACTGTGGTGCCGCCCGCGCTGACGGAGGCCGTGTCGGGCGCGACATGGCTACAGCGCCGCGTCGGACGGGTCAGCGACCGCCTGGCGGCGCCCACTATAGCCATGCGGCCGTGGTTCGGAGGAGGCATGGCGCACTATAGCCATGCCCCAGCTTGTCTCCTGGTCGGGCTCAAACTTCCAGGGAGGGGACGGGCTGCCGGCCAGGAGCCGGCCCATACCCTCGCCGTCTTCTGGAGTGCGCCGTCTTCTAGGAGGCGGCCCTCCGGTCCCGCCCGGCCCTGGAGGCCGGTCTTACGACCAGTCGGACTGAGGGGCTTGGCCAGCCCCGATGTCTTGAAATATGGTTAAGCGCTGATGAGGCTACCTGGGGTCCATCCCCCCGACATTTATCAATATTGTGAAAAGATTCAACACCCTCCAAAATAGTGGGATCATTAGTACCTAGAGTTGACACTCTTCCAAACCCACTTTCATCAATATAATCGTCATAAATAGGAGGCATGCTACCATTATAACAAATTTGCACATCAAAACTTGGGGGATTAAAAATATCATCTTCATCAAACATAGCATCCCCAAGCTTGTAGCTTTGCTTATCATTAGCATCATGGATATTCAAAGAATTCATACCAACAACATTGCAATCATGCTCATCATTCAAAGATTTTTTGTCAAACATTTTATAGAATTCTTCTTCTATCAATTGAGCACAATTTTCCTTTCCATCATTTTCACGAAAGACATTATAGAGATGAATAATATGATGCAACCTGAATTCCATTTTTTTGTAGTTTTTTTTATAAACCAAACTAGTGATAAACAAGAAACTAAAAGATTCAATTGCAAGATCTAAAGATATACCTTCAAGCACTCACCTCCCCGGCAACGGCGCCAGAAAAGAGCTTGATGTCTACTACACAACTTATTCTTGTAGACTAGTGTTGGGCCTCCAAGCGTAGAGTTTTGTAGGACAGTAGCAAATTTCCCTCAAGTGGATGACCTAAGGTTTATCAATCCGTGGGAGGCATAGGATGAAGATGGTCTCTCTCAAACAACCCTGCAACCAAATAATAAAAAGTCTCTTGTGTCCCCAACACACCCAATACAATGGCAAATTGTATAGGTGCACTAGTTCAGTGAAGAGATGGTGATAAAAGTGTAATATGGATTGTAGAAATATATTTTTGTAATCTGAAAATAAAAAAACAGCAAGGTAGCAATTGGTAAAACGGAGCACACAAGGTATTGCAATGCGTAAAAATGAGGCCTAGGGTCCGTACTTTCTCTAGTGCAATCTCTCAACAATGCTAATCTAATTGGATCATATAACAATCCCTCAACGTGCGATGAAGAATCACTCCAAAGTTCTTATCTAGCGGAGAACATAAGAAGAAATTGTTTGTAGCTATTCTTTCCGATCGATCTATCCAAGAGTTCGTACTAAAATAACACCAAGTTATTCTTTCCGATCGATCTATCAAGAGTTCGTACTAAAATAACACTAAGTTATTCTTTCCGATCAATCTATCAAGAGTTCGTACTAAAATAACACCAAAGCAAATTCAGATTCATAATACTCAATCCAACACAAAGAACCTCAAAGAGTGCCCCAAGATTTCTACCGGAGAAAGTAGGATGAAAACGTGCATCAACCCCTATGCATAGATTACTCCAATGTCACCTCGGGAATCCGCGAGTTGAGTGCCAAAACATATATCAAGTGAATCAATATAACACCCCATTGTCACCACGGGTATTCATATGCAAGACATATATCAAGTGCTCTCAAATCCATAAAAATATTCAATCCGATAAGAACGAAATCTCAAAGGGAAAACTCAATTCATCACAACAAGATAGAGAGGGGAAAACACCATATGATCCAACTATATTAACAAAGCCCGCGATACATCAAGATTGTGACATCTCAAGAACACGAGAGAGAGATTAAACACATAGCTACCGGTACAAACCCTCAGCCCTGAGGGTGGACTACTCCCTCCTCATCATGGTGGCCGCCGGGATGATGAAGATGGCCACCGGTGATGATTTCCCCCTCCGACGGAGTGCCGGAATGGGATCTAGATTGGTTTTTCGTGGCTACAGAGGCTTGCGGCGGCGGAACTTCTGATCTAGGGTTACCCCGAGGTTTTTTGGAATATTTGGCAATTTATAGGGTGAAGAGGCGGTGCGGGAGGCCACCGAGGTGGGCACAACCCACTTGGGCACGCCTGGGCCCCCAGGCACACCCTGGTGGGTTGTGCTCTCCTCGGAGCTCCCCTCTAGTACTTCTTTGGCCCACCGGGTGTCTTCTGGTCCAGAAAAAATCTCCAAAAAGTTTCGCTGTGTTTGGACTCCATTTGGTATTGATTTTCTCGGATGTAAAAAACAAGCAAAAAATAGCAACTGGCACTGGGCACTATGTCAATAGGTTAGTCCCAAAAAATGATATAAAGTTGCTATAAAATGATTGTAAAATATCCAAGAATGATAATATAACAGCATGAATACTTCATAAATTATAGATACGTTGGAGACGTATCAAAAACTTCCAATAGTGAGTGTCGGAGATTTTTCAATAACATTAATACCATTCACTTGGAATTGTTTCTTTGGAAAGTGCACCGTATGCTCATTACCGTTGATATGAAAAGTGACCTTGCTTTTGTTGCAATCAATAACAGCCCCTGCAGTATTCAAAAAGGGTCTACCAAGGATAATCGACATGTTGTTGCCCTCGGGCATCTCAAGTATAACAAAGTCAGTTAAGATAGTAACATTTGCAACAACAACGGGCACATCCTCACAGATACCGATGGGTATGGCAGTTGATTTGTCAGCCATTTGCAAAGATATTTCAATAGGTGTGAGTTTATACAAATCAAGTCTTTTATACAAGGAGAAAGGCATAACACTAACACCAGCCCCTAAATCACACAAAGCAGTTTTGACATAATTTCTTTTGATGGAGCAAGGTATAGTTGGAATTCCTGGGTCTCCAAGTTTTTTAGGTACTCCATCCTTAAAAGAATAATTATCAAGCATGGTGGAGATTTCAGCTTCAGGTATTTTCCTTTTATTAGTGATGATGGCTTTCATGTATTTTGAAGGAAATATGCCCTAGAGGCAATAATAAAGTTGTTATTTTATATTTCCTTATTCATGATAAAGGTTTATTATTCATGCTAGAATTGTATTGATCGAAAACTTAAATACATGTGTGAATACATAAACAAATATTATGTCCCTAGTAAGCCTCTACTAGACTAGCTCATTTATCAAAGATGCTTAAGGTTTCCTAACCATGGACATGTGTTGTCATTTGATAACGGGATCACATCATTAGGAGAATGATATGATGGACAAGACCCATCCGTTAGCTTAGCATAATGATCGTTCAGTTTTATTGTTATTGCTTTCTTCATGTCAAATACATATTCCTTCGACTATGAGATTATGCAACTCCCGGATACCGGAGGAATGCCTTGTGTGCTATAAAACGTCACAACATAAATTGGTGATTATAAAGATGCTCTATAGGTATCTTCGAAGGTGTTTGTTGAGTTGGCATAGATCGAGATTAGGATTTGTCACTCCGAGTATCGGAGAGGTATCTCTGGGCCCTCTCGGTAATAAACATCATAAGCTTGCAAGCAAATGACTAAGGAGTTAGTCACGAGGTGATGTATTATGGAACGAGTAAAGAGACTTGCCGGTAACAAGATTGAACTAGGTATGAAGATACCGACGATTGAATCTCGGGCAAGTAACATACCGATGGACAAAGGGAATTACGTATGTTGTCATAACGGTTCGACCGATAAAGAACTTCGTAGAATATGTAGGAGCCAATATGGGCATACAGGTTCCACTATTGGTTATTGACCGGAGAGGTGTCTCGGTCATGTCTACATAGTTCTCGAACCCGTAGGGTCCGCACGCTTAACGTTCGTTGACGATATAGTATTATATGAGTTATGTGATTTGGTGACCGAATGTTGTTCGGAGTCCCGGATGAGATCACGGACATGACAAGGAGTCTCAAAATGGTCGAGAGGTAAAGATTGATATATAGGACTATGGTATTCGGACACCGGAAGTGTTTCGGGGGGTACCGGGTACTTATCGGGTCACCGGAAGGGGTTCCGGGCACCCCCGGCAAAAGATATGGGCCTTATGGGCCAAGAGGGGAAATGCATCAGCCACAAGGGGCTGGTGCGCCCCCCATATAGGCCGGCCTAAGGAGGAGAAGGAAAGGGGAGAAGGGAAAGAAAAGTGTGGATTAGGATTCCCACTTCCTTCCCTCTCCCCTCCTCTTTCCTCCCCCCTCGGTTATATATGGCAGGGGGGCACGGCTTGGGAGGGACTCCAAGTAGGATTCCTCCTACTTGGGCACCTCCTATGGCTGCTCCTCCCTCCATCTCACCTATATATATGTAGGAGGGGGGCGCCTAGCACACCCCAGACAATTGCCTAGCCGTGTGCGGCGCCCCCCTCCACCGTTTACACCCCCGGTCATATTTTCGTAGTGCTTAGACGAAGCCCTGCGGAGATCACTTCACCATCACCGTCACCACGCCGTTGTGCTGTCAGAACTCATCCACTACCTCTCCGTCTTGCTGGATCAAGAAGGCGGAGGACATCACCGAGCTGAACGTGTGCTGAACGCGGAGGTGTCGTACGTTCGGTACTCGATTGGTTGGATCACGAAGAAAGTTCAACTACATCAACCACATTGTTAAACACTTCCGCTTACAGTCTATGAGGGTACGTAGACACACTCTCCCCCCTCGTTGCTATGCATCTCCATGGATAGATCTTGCGTGTGCGCAGATTTTTGTTTGTTTTCCATGCAACGTTCCCCAATAGTGGTATCAGAGCCAGGTCTATGCGTAGATGATATGCATGAGTAGAACACAAAGAGTTGTGGGCGGTGATAGTCATACTGCTTACCATCAACGTCTTATTTTGATTCGGCGGTATTGTGGGATGAAGCGGCCTGGACCAACCTTACATGTCCACGCACATGAGACCAGTTCCACCGACTGACATGCAACTAGTTTTGCATAAAGGTGGCTGGAGGGTGTCTATTTCTCCTACTTTAGTTGAATCAAATTTGACTGCGGCCGGTCCTTGAAGAAGGTTAAAACATCAAGCTTGATAAATCACCGTTGTGGTTTTTGCCGTAGGTAAGAACGGTTCTTGCTAGAAACCCGTAGCAGCCACGTAAAACTTGCAACAACAAAGTAGAGGACGTCTAACTTGTTTTTGCAGGGTATGTTGTGATGTAATATGGTTAAGACATGATGTGATATATGTTATTGTATGAGATGATCATGTTTTGTAATTTATCGGTAACCGGTAGGAGCCTTATGGTTGTCTCTTTATTGTATGAAATGCAAACGCCATGTAATTGCTTTACTTTATCGCTATGCGTTAGCAATAGTTGTAGAAGCAATAGTTGGCGAGATGACCATGACGCAACGATGGAGATCAAGGTGTCGAGCCGGTGATGATGGAGATCATGACGATGCTTTGGAGATGGAGATCAAAAGCACAAGATGATGATGGCCATATCATGTCACATATTTTGATTGCATGTGATGTTTATCCTTTATGCATCTTATTTTGCTTAGTACGGCGGTAGCATTATAAGATGATCCCTTCACTAAATTTCAAGGTAAAAGTGTTCTCCCTGAGTATGCACCATTGCTACAGTTTGTCGTTTTGAGGCACCACGTGATGATCGGGTGTGATAGACTCTATGTTCACATACAACAGGTGTAAGACAGTTTTGCACATGCAGAATACTTGCGTTAAACTTGACGAGCCTAGCATGTATAGACATGGTCTCGGAACACTAGAGACTGAAAGGTCGAACATGAGTCATATAGTAGATATGATCAACATGAAGATGTTCACCATTGAAGACTACTCCATCTCACGTGATGATCGGACTTGGTTTAGTTGATATGGATCATGTATCACTTAGACAACTTGAGGGATGTTGATTTAAGTGGGAGTTCATTAGTAATTTGATTAATTGAACTTAATTTATCATGAAATTAGTCTTGATAGTTTTTGCATATCTATGTTGTAGATCAATAGCTCGCGTATAGCTCCCCTATTTTATTTTGATATGTTCCTAGAGAAAACTAAGTTGAAAGATGATAGTAGCAATGATGCGGACTGGGTCCGTGATCTGAGGATTATCCTCATTGCTGCACCGAAGAATTATGTCCTTGATGCACCGCTAGGTGACAGACCTATTGCAGGAGCAGATGCAGACGTTATGAATGTTTGGCAAAGCTCGATATGATGACTACTTGATAGTTTAGTGTGCCATGCTTTACGGCTTAGAACCGGGACTTCAAAAATGTTTTGAATGCCATGGAGCATATGAGATGTTCCAAGAGCTGAAATTGGTATTTCAGACTCATGCCCATGTCGAGAGGTATGAGACCTCTGACAAGTACTTTTCCTACAAGATGGAGGAGAATAGCTCAGCCAGTGAGCATGTACTCAAAATGTCTGGGTACTACAATCGCTTGAATCAAGTGGGAGTTAATCTTCCAGATAAGATAGTGATTGACAAAGTTCTCTAGTCACTATCACCAAGCTACTAGAACTTCGTGATGAACTATAATATGCAAGGGATGACGAAAATGATTCCCGAGCTCTTCGCGATGCTGAAATCGGCGAAGGTAGAAATCAAGAAAGAACATCAAGTGTTGATGGTTAACAAGACCACTAGTTTCAAGAAAAAGGGCAAGGGAAAGAAAGGGAACTTCAATAAGAATGGCAAGCAAGTTGCCACTCCCGGGAAGAAGCCCAAAGCTGGACCCAAGCCTGAAACTGAGGGCTTCTACTGCAAAAGAAATAGTCACTGGAAGCGGAACTACCTCAAAAAAAAACTTGGCAGATAAGAAGGATGGCAAAGTGAACAAAGGTATATTTGATATACATGTTATTGATGTGTATTTTACTAGTATTCATAGTAGCCCCTGGGTATTTGATACTGGTTCAATTGCTAAGATTAGTAACTCGAAACAGGAGTTGCAAAATGAACAAAGACTAGTTAATGGCGAGGTAACGATGTGTGTTAGAAGTGATTCCAAGGTTGATAAGATCACCATCGCACACTCCCTCTACCTTCGTGATTAGTGTTGGACCTAAATAAATGTTATTTGGTGTTTGCGTTGAGCATGAATATGATTAGATCATGTTTATTGCGATACGATTATTCATTTAAGTCAGAGAATAATTGTTGTTCTGTTTACATGAATAAAACCTTCTATGGTCATACACCCAATGTAAATGGTTTATTGAATCTCGATCGTAGTGATACACATATTCATAATATTGATGCCAAAAGATGCAAAGTTGATAATGATAGTGCAACATATTTGTGGCACAGCCGTTTAGGTCATATTGGTGTAAAACGCATGAAGAAACTCCATGCAGATGGACTTTTGGAATCACTTGATTGTGAATCATTTGATACTTGCGCCTCATGGGCAAGATGACTAAAACTCCGTTCTCCGGAACAATGGAGCGAGCTAATGACTTATTGGAAATAATACATACCGATGTATGCGGTCCGATGAGTACTGAAGCACGCGGCGGGTATCGTTATTTTCTCACCTTCACTGATGATTTGAGTAGATATGGGTATATCTACTTGATGAAACACAAGTCTGAAACATTTGAAAAGTTCAAAGAATTTCAGAGTGAAGTTGAGAATCATCGTAACAAGAAAATAAAGTTTCTATGATCCGATCGCGGAGGCGAATATTTGAGTTACGAGTTTGGCCTTCATTTAAAACAATGTGGAATTGTTTCACAACTCACGCCACCTGGAACACCACAGCGTAATGGTGTGTCCGAACATCGTAACCGTACTTTATTAGATATGGTGCGATCTATGATGTCTCTTACTGATTTACCACTATCATTTTGGGGTTATGCATTAGAGACAGCCGCATTCTCGTTAAATAGGGCACCGTCTAAATCCGTTGAGACGACACCGTATGAACTGTGGTTTGGTAAGAAACCTAAGCTGTTGTTTCTTAAAGTTTGGGGTTGCGACACTTATGTCAAAAGGCTTCAGCCTGATAAGCTCGAACCCAAATCGAAGAAGTGCGTCTTCATAGGATACCCTAAGGAAACATTTGGGTACACCTTCTACCACAGATCCGAAGGCAAGATCTTTGTTGCCAAGAATGGAACCTTTCTAGAGAAGGAGTTTCTCTCGAAAGAAGTGAGTGGGAGGAAAGTAGAACTTGATGAGGTAATTGTACCTTCTCTCAATTTGGAAAGTAGCACATCAGAGAAATTCGTTCCTGTGATGCCTACACCAACTAGAGAGGAAGTTAATGATGATGATCATGAAACTTCAGATCAAGTTACTACTAGACCTCGTAGGTCGAAAAGAGCATGTTCCGCACCAGAGTGGTACGGTAATCCTGTCCTGAAAGTCATGTTACTAGACCATGACGAACCTAAAAACTATGAAGAAGCTATGATGAGCCCAGATTCCGACAGATGGCTTGCGGCCATGAAATCTGAGATAGGATCCATGTATGAGAACAAAGTGTGGACTTTGGTGGACTTGCCCGATGATCGGCATGTTGGGGAACGCAGTAATTTCAAAAAAATTCCTACGAACACGCAAGATCTATCTAGGTGATGCATAGCAACGAGCGGGAGAGTGTGTCCACGTACCCTCGTAGACCGAAAGCGGAAGCGTTTAGTAACGCGGTTGATGTAGTCGAACGTCTTCGCGATCCAACCGATCAAGTACCAAACACACGGCACCTCCGCGATCTGCACACGTTCAGCTTGGTGACGTCCCTCGAACTCTTGATCTAGCTGAGGCTGAGGGAGAGTTCCGTCAGCATGACGGCGTGATGACGGTGTTGATGAAGTTACCGATGCAGGGCTTCGCCTAAGCACTACAACGATATGACCGAGGTGGAAATCTGTGGAGGGGGGCACCGCACACGGCTAAGACAACTGTCAACTTTTGTGTCTATGGGGTGCCCCCCTCCCCCGTATATAAAGGAGTGGAGGAGGGGAGGGCCGGCCCTCTCTATGGCGCGCCCAAGGGGGGGACTCCTACTCCCAGTAGGAGTAGGTTTGCCCCCTTCCCTAGTTGGAGTAGGAGAAGAAGGAAGAGGGAGAGAGGGAGAAGGAAAGGGGGGCGGCCCCCCACCCCAATACGGATTGGGCTTGGGGGAGCGCGACCTCCACCTGGCCGCCTCCTCCTCTCTTCCACTAAGGCCCAATAAGGCCCATTGACTCCCTGGGGGGTTCCGGTAACCTCCCGGTACTCCGGAAAATGCCCGAACTTATCCGGAAACATTACGGTGTCCAAACATAGCCTTCCAATATATTGATCTTTATGTCTCGACCATTTCAAGACTCCTCGTCATGTCCGTGATCACATCCGGGACTCCGAACAACCTTCGGTACATCAAAACACATAAACTCATAATACCGATCGTCATCGAACGTTAAGCGTGCGGACCCTACGGGTTCGAGAACTATGTAGACATGACTGAGACTCATCTCCGGTCAATAACCAATAGCGGAACCTGGATGCTCATATTGGCTCCCACATATTCTATGAAGATCTTTATCGGTCAAACCACATAACAACATACGTTGTTCCCTTTGTCATCGGTATGTTACTTGCCCGAGATTCGATCGTCGGTATCTCAATACCTAGTTCAATCTCATTACCGGCAAGTCTCTTTACTCGTTCCGTAGTGCATCATCCCATAACTAACTCATTAGTCACATTGCTTGCAAGGCTTCATATGATGTGCATTACCGAGAGGGCCCAGAGATACCTCTCCGATACCCGGAGTGACAAATCCTAATCTCGATCTATGCCAACTCAACAAACACCTTCGGAGACACCTGTAGAGCATCTTTATAATTGTGACGTTTGATAGCACACAAAGTGTTCCTTCGGTATTCGGGAGTTGCATAATCTCATAGTCATAGGAACATGTATAAGTCATGAAGAAAGTAATAGCAACAAACTAAACGATCATCATGCTAAGCTAACGGATGGGTCTTGTCAATCACATCATTCTCTAATGATGTGATCCCGTTCATCAAATGACAACTCATGTCTATGGATAGGAAACTTAACCATTTTGATCAATGAGCTAGTCAAGTAGAGGCATACTAGTGACACTCTGTTTGTCTATGTATTCACACATGTACTAAGTTTCCGGTCAATACAATTATAGCATGAATAATAAACATTTATCATGATATAAGGAAATATAAATAACAACTTTATTATTGCCTCTAGGGCATATTTCCTTCACGGCAGGCCATTGAAAATAAATGGATCTTCAAGAGGAAGACGGACGCTGATGGTAATGTTACTATCTACAAAGCTCGACTTGTCGCAAAAGGTTTTCGACAAGTTCAAGGGGTTGACTACGATGAGACTTTCTCACCCGTAGTGATGCTTAAGTCTGTCCGAATCATGTTAGCAATTGCCGCATTTTATGATTATGAAATCTGGCAAATGGACGTCAAAACTGCATTCCTTAATGGATTTCTTAAAGAAGAGTTGTATATGATACAACCAGAAAGTTTTGTCGATCCTAAAGGTGCTAACAAAGTATGCAAGCTCCAGCGATCCATCTATGGACTGGTGCAAGCATCTCGGAGTTGGAATATACGCTTTGATGAGGTGATCAAAGCATATGTTTTTATACAGACTTTCGGTGAAGCCTGTATTTACAAGAAAGTGAGTGGGAGCTCTGTAGCATTTCTGATATTATATGTGGATGACATATTGTTGATTGATAATGATGTAGAATTTCTTGATAGCATAAAAAGGATACTTGAATAAGAATTTTTCAATGAAAGACCTCGGTGAAGCTGCTTACGTATTGGGCATCAAGATCTATAGGGATAGATCGAGACGCTTAATAGGACTTTCACAAAGCACATACCTTGTCAAAGTTTTGAAGAAGTTCAAAATGGGTCAGTCCAAGAAAGGGTTCTTGCCTATGTTGCAAGGTGTGAAGTTGAGTAAGACTCAAAACCAACCATGGCAGAAGATAGAGAGAGAATGAAAGTCATTCTCTATGCCTCAGCCATAGGTTCTATAAAGTATGCCATGTTGTGTACCAAACCTGTTATGTACCTTGCCATGAGTTTCGCAAGGGGGTACAATAGTGATCCAGGAGTAGATCACTGGACAGCGGTCAAAATTATCCTTAGTTACCTAAGAGGACTAAGGAAATGTTTCTCGGTTATGAAGGTGATAAAGAGTTCGTCGTAAAGGGTTACATCAACGCAAGCTTTAACACCGATCCGGATTACTCCGAGTCTCAATCTGGATACATATTGAAAGTGGGAGCAATCAGCTAGAGTAGCTCCATGCAGAGCATTGTAGACATAGAAATTTGTAAAATACATATGGATCTGAATGTGGCAGACCCGTTAACTAAACTTCTCTCACAAGCAAAACATGATCACACCTTAGTACTCTTTGGGTGTTAATCACATGGCGATGTGAACTAGATTATTGACTCTAGTAAACTCTTTGGGTGTTGGTCACATGGCGATGTGAACTATGGGTGTTAAATCACATGGTGATGTGAACTAGATTATTGACTCTAGTGCAAGTGGGAGACTGAAGGAAATATGCCCTAGAGGCAATAATAAAGTTGTTATTTTATATTTCCTTATTCATGATAAAGGTTTATTATTCATGCTAGAATTGTATTGATCGGAAACTTAAATACATGTGTGAATACATAAACAAATATTGTGTCCCTAGTAAGCCTCTACTAGATTAGCTCGTTGATCAAAGATGGTTAAGGTTTCCTAACCACGAACATGTGTTGTCATTTGATAACGGGATCACATCATTAGGAGAATGATGTGATGGACAAGACCCATCCGTTAGCTTAGCATAATGATTGTTCAGTTTTATTGCTATTGCTTTCTTCATGTCAAATACATATTCCTTCGACTATGAGATTATGCAACTCCCAGATACCGGAGGAATGCCTTGTGTGCTATCAAACGTCTCAACGTAACTGGGTGATTACAAATATGCTCTACAGGTATCTCCGAAGGTGTTTGTTGAGTTTGCATAGATCGAGATTAGGATTTGTCACTCCGAGTATCGGAGAGGTATCTCTGGGCCCTCTCGGTAATACACATCATAAGCTTGCAAGCAAATGACTAAGGAGTTAGTCACGAGGTGATGTATTACAGAACGAGTAAAGAGACTTTCTGGTAACGAGATTGAACTAGGTATGAAGATACCGACGATCGAATCTCGGGCAAGTAACATACCGATGGACAAAGGGAATTACGTATGTTGTCATAACGGTTCAACCGATAAAGATCTTTGTAGAATATGTAGGAGCCAATATGGGCATCCAGGTTTCACTATTGGTTATTGACCGGAGAGGTGTCTCGGTCATGTCTACATAGTTCTCGAACCCGTAGGGTCCGCACGCTTAACGTTCGTTGACGATATAGTATTATATGAGTTATGTGATTTGGTGACCGAATGTTGTTCGGAGTCCCGGATGTGATCATGGACATGACGAGGAGTCTCGAAATGGTCGAGAGGTAAAGATTGATATATAGGACTATGGTATTCGGACACCGGAAGTGTTTCGAGGGGTACCGGGTACTTATCGGGTCACCGGGTACTTATCGGGTCACCGGAAGGGGTTCCGGGCACCCACGACAAAATATATGGGCCTTATGGGCCAAGAGGGGAAACGCACCAGCCACAAGGGGCTGGTGCGCCCCCCATATAGGCCGGCCTAAGGAGGAGAAGGAAAGGGGAGAAGGGAAAGGACAGTGTGGAATAGGATTCCCACTTCCTTCCCTCTCCCCCGCTCTTTCCTTCCCCCTCGGTTATATATGGGAGGGGGGCGCGGCTTGGGAGGGACTCCAAGTAGGATTCCTCCTACTTGGGCGCCTCCTATGGATGCTCCTCCCTCCCTCTCACCTATATATATGTGGGAGGGGGCGCCTAGCACACCCCAGACAATTGCCTAGCCGTGTGTGGCGCCCCCCTCCACCATTTACACCCCCGGTCATATTTTTGTAGTGCTTAGGCGAAGCCCTACGGAGATCACTTCACCATCACCGTCACCACGCTGTCGTGCTGGATCAAGAAGGCGGAGGACGTCACCGAGCTAAACGTGTGCTGAACACGGAGGTGCCGTATGTTCGGTACTCGATCGGTTGGATCGCGAAGAAAGTTCGACTACATCAACCGCGTTGTTAAACGCTTCCGCTTACGATCTACGAGGGTACATAGACACACTCTCCCCCCTCATTGCTATGCATCTCCATGGATAGATCTTGCGTGTGCGTAGATTTTTTTTTTGTTTTCCATGCAACGTTCCCCAACATATTTTGCATAAGGGGCCATCTTTAAAATATCAGTCAAGCGAGTATGCAAAAAGACTGGCCTAATCATTTCAGCAAAGTGTTCAAATTCTTCATCATCATTTTTATTAGTTGGTTTCGGTGGAAAGGGCATAGGTTTCTGAACCCATGGTTCTCTTTCTATTCCATGTTTTCTAGCAAAAAAGTCTCTTTTATCATATCTTTTATTTTTAGGTTGTGGGTTATCAAGATCAACAGCAGGTTCTATTTCGACATCATTATCTGGTTCCTTATCATTGTCTGGTTGGGTGTCTTCATGAACATCATCATCTTCTATTTCATTATCACTAGGTGAATGTTCATTACCAGATTGAGTTTCAGCATCAGAAATAGACACATCATTATTATCTTTAGGAGGATTTCTATCTCAGGTTCACTAGATGTATGCAAAGTCCTATCATTTTTCTTCTTCTTTTTCTTTTTCGAAGAACTAGGTGCATCGGTGTTAATTTTTTGAGAGTCTTGTTCAATTCTTTTAGGGTGTCCTTCAGGATAAAGTGGTTCCTGAGTCATTTTACCTCCTCTAGTTGCTACTCTAACACCAAAATCATTCATATTATTATTCATTTCATCAAGTAATTCTCTTTGAGATTTAGCAACTTGTTCTAACTGGGTTTGAACCATAGAGGCATGTTTTCCTACACCTCGAACATCATTGGAGATTCTAAATAACAAGTCACTCAAGCGAGCAATCATATCAGAATTATATTTCAATTGTTTCATAACATTGGCATTGAAGTGATCTTGTTTGATAATATATCTATCAAATTCATATAGGCATTGACTAGGATGTTTATTGTAAGGGATGTCACTTTCATCAAACTTTATGAAAGAATTTACCTCTACCACCCGTGGAGGTGGTGTGTCAAGTCCATGTATTTCTTCAATAGGTGGTCTTAACATCCTCTGCTTTAATACCTTTTTCTTTCATACTTTTCTTTGCCTCTTGCATATCTTCAGGACTGAGATATAAGATACCCCTCTTCTTTGGAGTGGGTTTAGGCGGTGGTTCAGGAAGAGTCCAATCATCATAATTTTTTAATATATTATTCAATAATTCCTCAGCTTGTTCAACAGTTTATTCCCCGAAAACACAACCAGCACAACTATCTAGGAAGTCCCTAGAAGCATCGGTTAGTCCATTATAGAAGATATCAAGTATTTCATTTTTCTTAAGTGGATGATCAGGCAAAGCATTAAGTAATTGGAGAAGCCTCCCCTAAGCTTGTGGGAGACTCTCTTCTTCAATTTGCACAAAGTTAAATATTTCCTGTAAGGCAGCTTGTTTCTTATGAGCAGGAAAATATTTTTCAGAGAAGTAATAAATCATATCCTGGGGACTACGCACACAACTAGGAGCAAGAGTATTGTACCATATCTTAGCATTGCCCTTTAATGAGAACGGAAATAATTTGAGAATATAATAGTAGCAAATTTTCTCATCATGAGCAAAAAGGGTGGCTATATCATTTAACTTAGTAAGATGTGCCACAACAGTTTCAGTTTCATAACCATGGAAAGGATCAGATTCAACCAGAGTAATTAACTCTGGGTCGGCAGAGAATTCATAATCCTTATCAGTAACAAAGATAGGTGAAGTAGCAAACTGAGGATCACATTTCATCCTAGCATTCAAAGATTTTTCTTTCAGTTTACATAATAATTTCTTAAGATCATCTCTATCATTGCAAGCAAGAAAGTCTCTAGCTGTCTCCTCATCCATAACATAACCTTCAGGTATCTTAGGCAATTCATATCTAGGAGAGCTAGGTCTATCAGGTGTTTCAAGATTTTCATTTTCAAGTACTTCATCAGTTTCAGTGATTTCATTCTCTTTAGCTCTAGCAATTTATTCATCAAGAAATTCAACTAATGGCACATCATCATCAAGCATAGTACTAGCATCATCATAAGCATCATTCATAGTAGAAGCAGCATCATCAATAACTTGCGACATATCAAGATTAATAGCATGTGGTGGTGTTGCAAGTCTACTCAAAACAGAAGGTGAATGAAGTGCAGAGTGTGATGGCAGTTCCTTACCTCCGCTCGTCATAGAGGGAACGATCTTGGTTTTAGTATCCTTCAGATTTTTCATAGTGATAAATTGATAATAATACCAAGTGACTCAACAAATATAGCTACGCTCCCCAGCAACGGCGCCAGAAAAAGGTCTTGATAACCCACAAGTATAGGGGATCGCAACCGTTTTTGAGGGTAGAGTATTCAACCCAAATTTATAGATTCGACACAAGGGGAGCCAAAGAATATTTGAAGGTATTAGCAGTTGAGTTGTCAATTCAACCACACCTGGAGATTAATTATCTGCAGCAAAGTGATTAGTAGCACAGTAATATGATAGTTTTGATAGCAGTGGTAACAGTAGTAGTAACGGTAACAGTGATAGCAATGATTTTGTAGCAAGTGTAACAATAACAACAGCAGTAGTAACTTAGCAGAAACAATATGTGGAAAACTCGTAGGCATTGGATCGGTGAATTCGTTGAATGATATTCATCATATAACAGTCATAACCTAGGGCGATACAGAACTAGCTCCAGTTCATAAATATAATGTAGGCATGTATTCCGTAAATAGTCATACATGCTTATGGAAAGAACTTGCATGACATCTTTTGTCCTACCCTCCCGTGGCAGCGGGGTCCATAAGGAAACTAAGGGATATTAAGGCCTCCTTTTAATAGAGAACTGGAACAAAGCATTGACACATAGTGAATACATGAACTCCTCAAACTACGGCCATCACCGGAAAAGTATCCCGACTATTGTCACTCCGGGGTTTACGGCTCATAACACGTAGCAGGTGCATATAACTTTCAAAGTCGGATCTAGAACATAGATATAATGGTGAAAACATAAACGGTTCAGATCTGAAATCATGGCACTCAGGCCCTAGTGACAAGCATTAAGCATGGCAAAGTCATAGCAACATCAATCTCAGAACATAGTGGATACTAGGGATCAAGCCCTAACAAAACTAACTCGATTACATGATGAATCTCATCCAACTCCTCACCGACCAGCAAGCCTACGAAGGAATTACTCAATCCCGGTGGGTAGCATCATGGAATTGGCGATGAAGGGGGGTTGGTGATGACGAAGATCGAAGATTCCCCTCTCCGGAGCCCTGAACGGACTCCAGATCTAGCCTCCTGATGAAGAACAGGAGGTGGCGGCGGCTCCGTCTCGTGAAACATGATAATTCTTCCTCCTTGATTTTTTTCTGAAAATAGAATTTTATAGCGTCGGAGTTAGGGTCTGCGGGGCCACCAGGTGGGCACAACCCACCTGGGCGCGCCAGGAGGGGGCGCGCCCTGGTGGGTTGTGCTCAACCAGGGGGCCCCCTCCGGTGGTTCTTGGCTCTAGTATTTTTCTTTTATTACAAAATAATTCTCCAAAAAGTTTCGTTCCATTCCGAGAACTTTTATTTCTGCACAAAAACAACACCACGGTAGTTCTGCTGAAAACAGCGTCAGTCCGGGTTAGTTTCATTCAAATCATGCAAATTAGAGTCCAAAACAAGAGCAAAAGCGTTAGGAAAAGTAGATACGACGGAGACGTATCACATAACGGGTTGAGATCACGATCGTTACAGTCACCGAGTTGCGGCGGAAGAAGAACATGTCGGTGTAGATTGTACTTGGAGTCCCTCGAACCGTCGATGAACGATCCTGCGAACCGCCCACGAACAGTCCCTCGAACCGAAGACCGAAAGCACAACCTATCTACTTGGTTGCAAGCGTGCAGCCTTCATGATTCGGCAGCGCTTCACCGTCCAGAGCTAATCGTTCCTGGAGAATTAGAAGGAGGAGATTAGAACCACATGGGGTTTCTAATTATGAGGACAAGAGGATTAGTCTAGCTCTAATTAGTCAATTAGGACCAACTAGAACTAGAGGAGGCTCCAAAACTTGTATGAACAAAATAGTAATATCCTCATGTATACATAGGATATAGGGGAGAGGGAGGGCTGCCACCAAGGGGAAAAGTTTCCCCTTTGGTGCACCAGCCAGGGGGAGGAGGAGTCTGACTCCTCCCCCTCCCAATTTGGCCTCCTTCCTTCTAGGAAGGGGCGCCTCCCCTCTTGGGCCCTTGTGGCCCAAGATGACTTCCACCTCTTGGCTTTTTAGGCCCATTAAATTAAATATATAATTGTTCTAAATACTTTACGACCATTATATATATAATTTAACATCCCTAGAAATATTTTCCACCTATACATATTTATCAGTAATACCCGGTATTACCCGATACTCAATGAAACCCTTCCGGTGACCCCGAAACGCTTCCGGATCCTCTTGGAACTATTCCAAATATTAATGAAACAATTACACAAATATATTCTCATCACTCCCATCCTACTAACACTCAGCAGATCATGATTGCCTTAAGCTTGTGACCTCGTAGGTTCGGTAACTCATAGACATGAACGAAACCGTTTGTTCAATGACCGACAACAAAACTGTGGGCGTCCATATCGATCCCTATGAGCACACGAATGATATTAGAGTGAACCTTTGGTTATCATGTGATGTTCTTTTTGCTTCGCGATACTTCACAAAACCCGGGATGCATCGGTATCCTCCTGAGTCATCACCATGCTCACTATACCAAAATCCTCGTTACCAGTTTTGTTATTCTTTCTCGTTATTGTGTTCCGGCATCCCTGTGACGAAGTCACCTATGTCTGACCAAACGATGATGTATGCCATCACACCGAGAGGGCCCTAAGAATATCTCTCCATCGTCCGAGGAGCAAATCCTACTCTCGAGCTATCTAGTCCCTTGTCAAACTTTTCGATGAACATGTAAGTTGTCGTTATGATCACCGTGTTACAGGTGATGGTTGAGCAACCCCAAAGCCCACAGTACGGTAAGAAGTGACTATGATACTCTCATTATCTAAGGAGCAAATTCACACACTAACACTCCGTGTTATTACAATTGATTACAGACGATATTAACTCAATTCATAACAGACAAGATTGGGTCGATTAAATATGACCCTTCTTGCAACGTCATAATCTCAATATTGTTTTAGGATCATCGTTACACTTAACGATGTCCTAAGATCCGGAAAACATGATCACCAACAACACTTGAGCGAGTCCTAGAGACAAGAGTAGGAACCTCACGTGCATATGAGTTTCCCACTGAATCGCATATTCCAGGATCATAGCAATTATAGCATAGAATATAAACTCTGTAATTATGAATATAGAAATATAATAATACAAATATTATTGCCTCTAGGGCATATTTCCAATAGTCGTCAACTACGAAACTATTATGCTAGATTTTTCATGGTATGGCCAGCGCTAAAGTAGAGAGGGCACTCTTGGAGGTCCTAAAGCAGTGGGGGCTAGATCTAGTCTTCCTGTTCGAGACTCACCTGAATAAAGCAAGGGCAGAAAAACTAAGAAAGAAGACCAAGATGGATAGGGTGGAAGTGGTGGAGAGTGTTGGTGCTAGTGGGGGACTTCTACTCCTATGGCGCAACCCGGTGTCAATTCAAGTACTGGACAAAACAAAGAATTTCATCGATGTGAAGGTGGGAGCAGCTAATGATGAATAATGGAGGTTTATGGGGTTCTATGGAGAGCCATGGTGGGAGGATAAGCATCTGTCATGGAGATATTTGCGTGGCTTAAGTTAGCAACCAAGTCTCCCATGGATTGTAATGGGGGATTTTAACGAGGTATTGTACTCCCATGAGAAGAAAGGAGGAGTTCCATGCCAACGAACATGATGCAACAGTTTCGAGACGCACTAGTTGATTGCGAACTCAAAGACTTGGGTTTCTTGGGAGATCGATTCACATGCCGTAGGAGGCGTATGAGGGAAAGATTGGATAGAGGCGTTTGCAATGGGGATTTCCATGGACTATTTCCCAATGCAAATATTATCAATGCTGAACACACAAAATCAGACCACATGCCGATAGTGTTGAACACAGAGGCAGACACTGATGATGATCATCGGAGGCGACATGGTTTGAAATAGTTTGAGGCAAGATGGTTGAAGGAGGAAAATGCCAGTGAGGTAGTTACGGCTGCGTGGGAGCAAACGCCATCTTCGGCATCTCTTGCGGAGCACGACAGCTGTGCAAAGTGAGTTGCATCTTTGGGACCGTAATACCTTGAGGGCGCCGCATCATCACCCGAAGGAATTGAAGGAGTTGGAAAAAATGCGATTGGGCCCACTCTCGGATGAGTCGGTAGATCGGCAACGTGAATTGTAAATACTCATCGAAGAGACTTTGGAAAAAGAGGAAATATATTAGGTGCAAAGGAGCAGGGCAAACTGGCCGAAATACGGTGATCCGAACACAAACTTTTCCAACAATTTTGCAAAGTCTATAAAGAAGAGAAATTACATCAAGAGGCTCATGAGTGAAAGTGGCGCATGGGTGGAGATAAGGACGCCATGAAAAACTTGATTAGTGAATTCTTTCAAAACTTGTTTACTTCAGAAGTAGTGAACCCAAGTTGGGATGTTATGAATAAAGTGAAATCTCGTGTTTCTTGTTATATGAATGTGTCTTTAACTGCACCGTATACAAAAGAGGAGGTCAAGCGGGCATTGTTCCGTATTGGCGAGATGAAGGAGCCTGGCCCGGATGGGTTGCATGCAGTATTCTATAAAAAGTTCTGGCCGTTGGTGGGCAATGACTTGGTGAAAGAAGTGTTGCATGCGGTGAACAATGGGGTGATCTCGGAGGGATGGAACATGACTACCATTATTCTTATCCTGAAGGTTGAAAACTCGGAGAAGATATCGCAATTCGGACCCATCGGCTTATGTAACATGGTGTGCAAGGTTGTATCAAAGATGCTCGCAACAAGGCTCGAGATTTTTCTCCCTGATATTATTAGTGAGACCCATAGCGCTTTTGTTTCTGGCCATATCATTATGGATAACGTAATAGTAGCCTATGAGTGCCTACATACAATGAAGAAGAAGAAGGGGAAAGTAGGGCGTGCTCGGTGAAACTTGACATGCGTAAGGCATATGATCAGGTTGAATGGGTTTTCCTTGAAGAGATACTTGGCAAGCTTGGGTTGGATAAGAAGTGAATTGACCTAGTAATGGCATGTGTCACCTCAGTTGAGTACAAGGTGAGGTTTAACTCGAATGAAACTGGACCATTCCGACCAACGAGGGGCCTAAGACAAGGGGACCCTCTATCCCCATACTTGTTCCTTTTATGTGCTAAAGGACTATCGGCACTCATTGTTGATGAGGAAGAAAGAGGACATTTAAATGGGGTTTAGGTGTGTCGTGATTCTCCCACTACATCACATCTTTTATTTGCTGATGATTCATTGATACTTATGAGGGCAGATGCAACAAATACTCAGACTCTGAGAAGGATATTGGATGATTACTACAATGCCTCGGGGCAATTGGTGAGCGAAGAAAAGTGCTATATTCTTTCATCCCAAACACATGTGTCGAACTTAAGGCAGAGGTTATGTGAGTTACTGAATATTATGACAGAATATATTTCCAATAAATGCCTTGGTTTGCCATCCATGATTGGGGTAGACAGAGTGGACTATTTTAAACACCTTATTGAAAGGATGATGCAAATTGTGAATGGTTGGAAGGAGAGGACTTTGTCCTATGGTGGAAACGAAGCTCTCATAAAGGCGATGGCTCAGGCTATCCCGACGTATGCGATGAGTGTGCTCAAACTCCCGAAACAAATATGTAACGGAATCACAGGCACAATTTCGCATTACTGGTGGGGTGATGGTGAGAACCAACGCAAGATGCACTAGTTTGCGTGGTGGAAAATGAGTGTGCCTAAGGAGAGAGGCAGTATGGGATTCCGAAATATACACAGCTTCAATTTAGCTATATTGGCAAAACAGTGATGGAGACTTATTGAAGACCATGGACCGTTATGTGCAAGAGTATTGAGAGCTAAGTATTACCCTGATGCGGCTTGAAACTGCATCGGTATTTCCCCAAAGAGGAAGGGATGATGCAGTACAACTACGGTAGGTATTTCCCTCAGTTATGAAACCAAGGTATCAATCCAGTAGGAGGCCAGGCCAAGTTATGTAAACGGTACCCGCACACAAAGAACAAATACTTGCAACCCGACGCGTAAGAGGGGTTGTCAAACCCTCCTCGCGCGAAAGATAGATTGGTTTGTATGATTTTGGATAAATAGATCTCGTAATAACACAAAATAAAATAAATAAATAAAGTGCAGCAAGGTATTTTTGGGTTTTTTGAATAATAGATCTGAAAACAAAAGCGAATAAAAATAGATCAGAAAGCAATATGATGAAAGATAGACCCCGGGGGCCGTAGATTTCACTAGTGGCTTCTCTCAAGAAAATAGCAAACGGTGGGTCAACAAATTACTGTTGGGCAATTGATAGAAGATCAAATAATTATGACGATATCCAGGCAATGATCATTATATAGGCATCATGTCCAAGATTAGTAGACCGAAACGATTCTGCATCTACTACTATTACTCCACACATCGACAGCTATCCAGCATGCATCTAGTGTATTAAGTTCATGGAGAAACGGAGTAATGCAATAAAAACGGTGACATGATGTAGACAAGATCTATTCATCTAGGAATAGACCCCATCTTGTTATCCTTAATAGCAACAATACATGCGTGCCTCGCTGCCCCTTTTGTCACTGGGAGAGGGCACCGCAAGATCGAACCCATCACAAAGCACCTCTTCCCATGGCAAGAAAAATTGATCTAGTCGGCTTAACTAAACCAAAGATTCGAAGAAGAAATACGAGGCTATAAGTAATCATGCATAAAAGAGATCAAAGAACTCAAATAACTTTCATGGATATAGATCTGATCATAAACTCAAACTACATTGGATCCCAACAAACACACCGTAAAAAGTCATTACATCAAATAAATCCCCAAGAGATCATTGTATTGAGAATCAAAAGAGAGAAAGAAAGCCATCTAGCAACTTCCTACGGACCCGTAGGTCTATGGTGGACTACTCACGCATCATCGGAGAGGCACCAATGAGGATGATGAACCCCTCCGTGATGGTGTAGATTGGATCTTGTGGTTCTGGAACTTGTGGTGGCTGGAATTGTGTTTCGATGTCTCTCCTAGGGTTTCTGGAATATTTGGGAATTTATAGGGCGAAGAGGCGGTGCAGGAGGTCTCTGTGGGGACCACAACCCTCCTGGGCGCGCCCTGGTGGGTTGTGCCCCCCACGGGCCTCCCCTCTGGTACTTTCTTGGCCCCCAATGTGTCTTCTGGTCCAAAAAAATCTCCAAAAAGTTTCGTGGCATTTGGACTTCGTTTGGTACTGATATTCTGCGAAGTAAAAAACAAGCAAAAAAACAGCAACTGGCACTATGTCAATAGGTTAGTCCCAAAAAATGATATAAAGTTGCTATAAAATGATTGTAAAACATCCAAGAATGATAATATAATAGCATGGAACAATAAAAAATTATAGATACGTTGGAGACGTATCAGCATCCCCAAGCTTAATTCCTGCTCGTCCTCGAGTAGGTAAATGATAAAAACAAAATTTTTGATGTGGAATGCTGCCTAACATGTTCATCACATATTCTTTTTCTTTTGTAGCATGGACATTTGGACTTTTAGATGGTTCAAAGCAATAGTTTATAATTGACATGAAGACTTCAATACTCAAGCATATCAACAAGCAACCATGTCTTTCAAAATATCAACACTAAAGAAAGCTATCCCTAGCCCATCATGCTCAATCATTGATCCATTCACGAAGCACACTCGAATATTAGCTACATCCAATGCTCCAGTACGATCATAGTGCCCCTTAGTTGGTGCTTTATAAGAGAAAATGGAGACTCAAATAAAAATAAAAATTGCATAAAGTAAATAGATAGACCCTTCGCAGAGGGAAGTAGGGATTTGTAGAGGTGCCAGAGCTCAAAGCAAAAAAATTGAGATATGAAAACATTTTGAGAGGCATGTTTTTCCTGTCAACGAAAACGACCGAGTAGTTCCCAATACTTTCCATGCTAGATATATCATAGGCGGTTCCCAAACAGAAAATAAAGTTTATTCCTTTTTCCACCATTCTTTCACACTCCACGGCTAGCCGTATCCATGGGTACCATCCATACCAACACTTTCTAAGGAATTTATTATTTGACAACATAAAGTAAATTTCTTTTTCATTTTGAGACTGGGCATCCCTATTACTGCCGTACTCTCGTGCAATGACAAGTGAATAAACACTCATCTTGAGAATAACACATCTAGCATGGAAAAATATTGGCCACCCCCTGCCGCTTCATGAGCGGTACGGGCACACAAAAAGGAAATTATTTTGAAAATTAGAGTTGGCACATACAAATTTGCTTAGAACGGCACGGAAATACCGCATATAGGTAGGTATGGTGGACTTATATGGCAAAACTGGGTTTAAGGATTTTGAATGCACAAGTAGTATTTGTACTTAGTACAAGTGGAGGCTAGCAAAAGATTGAAATGCAACCAACCAAGAAACAAAAAATATCATAAACGAGCACTAAGCATAACTAACACCGAATAATGCACCACGAGTAGGATGTAATTTCATTGCATAACTATTGACTTTTGTTCTTGCATAGGGAATCACAAACCTTAACACCAATATTCTTACTAAAGCATAATTACTCACCAACATGACTCGCATATTACTATCATCATATCTCAAAACTATTACAAAGAATCAAGTTTATTTTGTCCAATGATCTTCATGAAAGTTTTTATTATATCCCTCTTGAATATCTATCACTTTGGGACTAGTTTCATATATTGCCATTGCTTTTGACAAGCTCAAATAAATTTAAGTGAAGAACATGAGCATAAAAATTTTCATCTCTCAAAATAATATAAGTGAAGCATGAGAGAATTTCTTCAAAATTACTAACTCTCAAATAAATCTAAGTGAAGCATGAGAGTATTTCTCCAAAAATATTAAAGCACACCATGCTCAAAAAGATATAAGTGAAGCACTAGAGCAATTCCATAGCTCAATTTTTTTTAAGTGAAGCATATAGAGCAATTCTAATAAATCATAGCATAATTTTGGCTCTCTCAAATAGGTGTGTCCAGAAAGGATACTTGTGACAAACTAAAAAGCAAAACAAGCAAAGACTCATATAATACAAGACGCTCCAAGCAAAACTCATGATATGTGACGAATAAAAATATAGCTCCAAGTAAAATTACTGATGGTCGTTAGAAGAAAGAGGGGATGCCTTTCGGGGCATCCCCAAGCTTAGTTGCTTGGTTCTCCTTGAATATTATCTTGGGGTGCCATGGGCATCCCCAAGCTTAGGCTCTTTCTACTCCTTATTCCTTCATCCATCGTGATCTCACCCAAAACTTGAAAACTTCAATCACACAAAACTTAACAAAAACCTTCATGAGATCCGTTAGTATAAGAAAACCAATATTCATTTTAAATATTGTTGCAAACCCATTCATATTTTATTATTGCATTATACCTACTGTATTCTAACTTTACCATGGCTTATACCCCCTGATACAATCCATAAATTCATCAAAATAAGCACACAATGCAACGACAACAGAATCTGTCAAAAACAGAATAGCCTGTAAAGACGCGAATTTTACTCATACTTATGTAACTCCCAAAATTCTGAAACATTAGGACAACTTAGGAAATTTGTATATCAATCTTGTGTAAAAAATTCAGAAGTTTTCGTCACTTCTGTAAATTTTAACAATTCTGTTACTGGACGCAAAAGTTTCTGTTTTCCAACAAGATCAAATCAACTATCACCCAACATGATCCCAAAGGCTTTACTTGGCACAAATACTAACTAAAACATAAAAACACAATCATAACAGTAGCATAATTGTGCAAACACTCAAGAACAGAAATAAAAAGGCAAAAATAAATTTTATTCATTGGGTTGCCTGCCAACAAGCGCTATCGTTTTATGCCCTTAGCTAGGCATAATGCATAGATTCAAGTATTGTCATCTTTAGTTTTTGATCCATAGGCTGCCCTCATGATTGATTTATATGGTAACCTAATTCTTGTTCTAGGGAAGTGTTCCATACCCTTTCTTAGTGGAAATTGAAATTTAATATTGCCTTCTTTCATATCAATCACGGCACCTATAGTGCGTAAAAACGGTCTACCAAGTATAATTGGACAAGACGGATTGCAATCAATATCAAGAACAATAAAATCTATGGGCACATAATTCCTATTTGCAAGAATAAGAACATCATTAATTCTTCCCAAAGACTTTTTAATAATAGAATCCGCCAAGTGTGTAACATCCTGATTCTCGGAATGTTTATGAAAAAGTTTTTCAAAAACCAGGGCGAGAAAATTTCGTTTTCTTTATTTGTTAACAAAGCTTAAATTGAGTTTACATTAATTTGAGGAGTTAATTTGATCTAAAGCCAACTTAAATTAAATTTGTGTTTTGTTCTTTTCTTTCAACTGGACTTTATTTTGTCTTCGGCATTTATAATTTGCGAGTCTGCACTTTCTTGGATTTCTCAGTTCATTTGATATGTGCTCGAGCTTTTAATTCCTTTCTAGATTTTCCTTTTCTAAAAGGAAAATCATTTTTTTTCTTTATCAAATTATGTGCTGGATTCCTAGCCCAACACATCTCTCTTCCCCGTGAGGGCAATCCACCTATTCTCCTTTTTCTTTCCCAACAGCATGGGCCAAGCCCATTTGTTGTTTTCCACTTCCTCTCTCTTATTTTATTTTCTCACTTCTTCCTCCTGGGCTGCCCAGCTGGCCCATCTCTCCCAACCAACGAAAGTCTCTTCTCATAACGCACATAAGAGGAAACTTTCAGCCATATGTAAACTCCTTCTCTTAATTCCCTTTAATAGCTAGTGTTTCGAAATAGAAGAGATAGACTTGGCGCATCTTCCACGCCATTCCTGAGCTCTTCTTCTCCTCCCTCCACGCAAGCAGACGTACAGCCACATGCACACGCGCACAAGGGAACAGAAACGTACAGCCTCTCTATTGCCCTTGCATAACTCCCCATTGTTTCCAATTCCTCCGGTACCTATACGTGCGCCTCCACCTCCTCTTCCAGTCCGGTCACTTCTCCTCCCTGTTTCCTTCTTCCTCTCCCCAAGAACTCTTCCTGAACTTTTGAAGTTCCATGGACGCGAGGTCTCGATCCCGGTGACTTGGACCATCTCCGCCCGAACCCTTTCGCCAGAAGATTCTTCTCCACGCCGTGAATCCGTTCAGAGAAGAAAGAGCGCGATCTGTCGACCACACACGGAGAATTTCGCATGTCCGTGTACACTGTTCATCGAGTTCATCTTACTATTTTGTCAAACTCGGTGAGCACTTCTTCAATTCCTTGTGCAGTCTTACTTTCCTAGACCTTGTTCCTCTGTTAGACATCATGTTTCAGCCCTGCCTTGTCGTTGGCCGCGCGCATCCAAAATCAAAGGCCATCCGACGACATTCACTTGTTTCTTTATTTTTGTTCGTCATATGAGTTCATGCCCCATAGATGAAATATTTTCTAGGATCTTCGTAACCCCATGGAGGTGTTAGATTACTTGTTTGGTCAACTGGATGCACTGTAGATTTTATTGTTTATTGATTGGTGATATTCGTTTTGTTTGTTAAATATGTTATTTATCGTATGCTCATGATATGCCTAGGAGTCGCTCCTAGTTATTTCATATTGTTAGGAGTAACGTATGATTTACTAGATTTAGTTTACTCTTGCTTAAATTGATAAAATAGTTGAACGTTGTTTCGGCTCGATAATTTGTGGTGGCATGTATTTCTCTTTTATGCATGCGTACTAATATTTTTGAATTATTATCATGTGTAGCAATTGATTCGGTGTACCGGATTATCTTTGTTCATACATGCTTGGCGAGTGTATTATTTTGATTTGGTTTGGAGCATTGTTAGTGTAATCTTATTATTATTATTATTTTAGTAATGACTGATATTGTTTGTTGTTTTACGATGAGAACGTGTACATAATTGTGGTGAATGTTCATCATGCTTATAATTATTTCGAATTGTTCTAGGTGTTGATTTACTTATCTATCTAGTCATGAAATACTTCATGCCTTGACTATTTTAATTTTTTTTAGCATGGTGATATCTTAGATATGGTTTAAATATGCATTTCCATACATGTCACATGTTTGTTTTATTTGTTTTAAATCATTTCCATGTTTACGATAGATATTTATATATTTTTTGTACATGTTGTTGCATAGTTTCTTTATGCTAGAGGACAAATGAAATGCTATGTTGTTTGGGAACCTATCCATTGTAGTTCCTTATCGCATAATATATTGTTGCCTTAGTTCCTATTGTTTTGTAGATGTTTGTTATTTAAGATTACATGGCTAGTTCATCTATATAATATATTTGTTTGTGTTTTTATTGTCGAATCTATGCTCCTAGCATATAACTTTAGCTTATTGTTGTTTGGGTAATTATATGGTGTTTTGTTTACCTAGGTCAATATTTATGCATGCTTAGTTGGTCGTCATGACATTTTAGCACTTGCTCAAATCGAATGCATATTTTGGTTGGATGTTTACCATGTGTTATCAAGTTGCTATGATCACATATATGACTAATCTTTCTTGTTAGTAGGTATATGGTCGTAGTTATGATCTCATTAAATAGGACCCCTTCTTGCTTGATCACGACCATACCATAATGTTGTGATTGTACAACTAGATTGTATAGCATGTGTGTACCAGTTCATGTGTTAGATCATGCCTAGTAGTGTATCTTATGTCTTTGCGACTATAGATTGTAACAAATAGGAGTGCATGTCATTTTTACTCATGCTAGTATGCTACATTGCTTGATTTCATGATCTGGTTTTCTAGCTTGCCTAAATGCTTAGTATGATATGTCCATGTGCCTATATGACAAAACTATGTCCATGTGCTTATATGAGATAACTAGTATGTAAGGTTGTGTGCTCTTGCCATTCTTGATATCCATGTTAGTTGATATCAACTAAGTTATCTCATTGTTGTGAGTTGTAGTCTATAGTATCATATTTTGGGATCTCGTGTGATGATCACCCATGCTTAGCATCATATCGGGTTTATCTTACTATTACATTTGTTGTGTGCATGTCCTTTGTCATATCTATTATATCTAGTTGTTGCATTGTTGTATGTCTAGCCATCGTCATGCAAGTGATCTTTCATGTCTTATGAAGTTCTATGTATTATAGTTGAGTACTTAGTCCCTTGTGATTCTTATGGATGATTACCCTTGCACATGTTAGTCTTATGAGTGTTGTATACGTGTTGCAATAGTTCATGACATGCTTAGACTAGTTTATCTTTCATGTTAGTTGAGTTGTGTTGTGGTGATATTATAACCGCTAGTGGTTATTGGTATTAGTCGTTCTTTAGTAATAATACCATGTCTCGGTTTATTATCTTCTCTTGATAACTCGTATGTTTGATGCTTGTGTTGTTAGTTTATTTATATTAGTTGACTTGTGTTTGTTGTTGTTATATTGGATCTATATAGTTTAGTATTGCTTTAGGACTGGACATAGATCCAACTCAATTCATGTGTGTTGTATGTTGTTTCATTCCTTAAGTACTATGGTTTGTAATGTTGGTTTGGTTGTCTTAGGGAACACTTGTTTTGAGTTATTACAGACTTAATGTATATGTTTGGATTCTATTGACCATTATAAACATTTAGATTCCATCTAAATATTTATTTGTGGTTATCTTTTACCTTTATGATGCCACATGTTGTGATTGCGTTGTTAAAATGCATACGCTGGTTCCATTCCATGTGTGTTGATGTCATTGTGTTTGTTATATAGTAGTTTCATATATAGTTTGTCGAGATGTGCAATGGGCACTACTATGTTTAATTGCATAGTTCGAATCGGAACGTTAGTCTTGGTCACCAAGCCTTCCTTAGCCATTTCAACCTAAACCCTGTCACTTCCTTGAATCCTATCCCTTACCTCCCTATGATGCTACCGCATTTCGGAATCTCTATCTTGATCGATATCTTGTTATCCATCCACTCTTAATTTGTTTTGGATGTTATTTGGATTTACTATTGTTTTGGTACTTATTTGTTTTCCTTTTGCTATCGTTGTGACGAGTAGGGAGTGACGATGTTGGACATGGACAGAAACAGGTTACTGAAGAAGGACTCAACAACGAAGGCATGCCTCCTTCTTTGATCATACTTATCCTATGGTTTACAAAATTGCATTGTGTTTTATGGTTACTATATGCATGTTATTTTAATTCTTGTAGCTAGCGTGTCGATTGACACATTACCTTGATCCGCTTGTCGCCTATTCATTTCACACCTGAGTAGAATTATAGTATTCTGGTAGAGTAGAAATGCTTAGCCATGCTCATCACCCTATAGGTGCTTTGTTGAATGATCTTCGGATCACTGGCACTTGGAACTTATTGCTGAGCTCGCTGAGCTAGGCCGGTTGGCCCTTGTTGACCTTCTCTATCCTCTTCTACTCTGGGTGAAACTTACCATCTGAATACTGGCGCGGGCGACAGCTGAATCAAGGATTGAAGGAGCGATTGGCCGCCCTTCACGGGTTGAAGGGGGCAATCAGTCGTCCGTGCCGCATGAGGCCTAATAAGTCTTGGATTTGAAGATTGTGTTAACAGTACAGCCACATACTATATGGGCACAGGCTTGGTTGATTAGTTAGTTCACCCTTATTGTCGTCATCGCCGTACCGCAGATGGGATAGCTGCCTTGCGAGGAGTATCCTCGGCACAAAAGGGGGGCCTGGACAGTAAACTGCGGTTACTTCCGTGTTGAAACCTAGGGGGCTTGGCACAGTAAGTTTGGTCTAATGAAAGACCTCGTCACAATCTCCCTGCCGGTATAACAAATGGTGTACTACGCCAGCGGCCACTGGTGGCATCAAGACGAGATTGTGTCGTGTGGGTAAAGTGTACAACCTCTGCAGAGTGTAAAACTATTCGAATAGCCATGTCCACGGTCATGGACGACACATGAATCTTTCTTGACATACAAGACCTGTCTTGCTTATTCCCTCTTTGCCCCTATTCTTGAAACCTATGAAGGGCGTGAGTTGATCGTGGATCCTCACTTTGATGAAAGTTATTCTGGAGATAAAACATGTTTTCATCTAAAACTGCTTTTATCCAACTACTTTATTTGTCAAACAAAATTAGCTTTATGCAAATGAGCCATACAGCCTTCCTTTGAAGCCACATGTAGCTATTAGGTCCTTCCCCGTGGGAGGCATGTTGAGTACTTAATGTACTCATGGCAATACTTTTGTTGAACAACAGAGATCTATGAAGACGAGGGCGTCGACTACGACTACTATGGCGACCCGTAGGAGTGAGGCCACGTGGACTACATCGACTGCCTGTGGCTGAGACGGAGTCGCTGAAGGAAATATGCCCTAGAGGCAATAATAAAGTTGTTATTTATATTTCCTTATATCATGATAAATGTTTATTATTCATGCTAGAATTGTATTAACCGGAAACTTGATACATGTGTGAATACATAGACAAAACAAAGTGTCACTAGTATGCCTCTACTTGACTAGCTCGTTGATCAAAGATGGTTAAGTTTCCTAGCCATAGACATGAGTTGTCATTTGATGAACGGGATCACATCATTAGAGAATGATGTGATTGACAAGACCCATCCATTAGCTTAGCACTATGATCGTTTAGTTTGTTGCTATTGCTTTCTTCATGACTTATACATGTTCCTATGACTATGAGATTATGCAACTCCCGAATATCGGAGGAACACTTAGTGTGCTATCAAACGTCACAACGTAACTGAGTGATTATAAAGATGCTCTACAGGTGTCTCCGATGGTGTTTGTTGAGTTGGCATAGATCGAGATTAGGATTTGTCACTCCGATTGTCCGAGAGGTATCTCTGGGCCCTCTCGGTAATGCACATCACTATAAGCCTCGCAAGCAATGTGACTAATGAGTTAGTTACGGGATGATGCATTACGGAACGAGTAAAGAGACTTGCCGGTGATGAGATTGAACTAGGTATTGAGATACCGACGATCGAATCTCGGGCAAGTAACATACCGATGACAAAGGGAACAACGTATGTTGTTATGCGGTTTGACCGATAAAGATCTTCGTAGAATATGTGGGAGCCAATATGAGCATCTAGGTTCCACTATTGGTTATTGACCGGAGATGAGTCTCGGTCATGTCTACATAGTTCTCGAACCCGTAGGGCCGCACGCTTAACGTTCGATGATGATCGGTATTATGAGTTTATGTGTTTTGATGTACCGAAGGTTGTTCGGAGTCCCAGATGTGATCACAGACATGACAAGGAGTCTCGAAATGGTCGAGACATAAAGATTGATATATTGGAAGGCTATGTTTGGACACCGGAAAGGTTTCGGATAGGTTCGGGCATTTTCCGGAGTACTGGGGGGTTACCGGAACCCCCCGGGGAGTCAATGGGCCTTATTGGGCCTTAGTGGAAGAGAGGAGGAGGCGGCCAGGTGGAGGGCGCCCCGCCCCCCCCCCCCAAGCCCAATCCGAATTGGGGTGGGGGCCGGCCCCCCCCCCCTTTCCTTCTCCCTCTCTCCCTCTTCCTTCTTCTCCTACTCCAACTAGGGAAAGGGGGAAACCTACTCCTACTAGGAGTAGGACTCCCCCCCTTGGGCGCGCCATAGAGAGGGCCGGCCCTCCCCTCCTCCACTCCTTTATATACGGGGGAGGGGGGCACCCCATAGACACACAAGTTGATTGTTTAGCCGTGTGCGGTGCCCCCCTCCACAGATTTCCACCTCGGTCGTATCGTTGTAGTGCTTAGGCGAAGCCCTGCATCGGTAACTTCATCAACACCGTCACCACGCCGTCGTGCTGACGGAACTCTCCCTCGGCCTCAACTGGATCAAGAGTACGAGGGACGTCATCGAGCTGAACGTGTGCTGAACACGAAGGTGCCGTACGTTCGGTGCTAGGATCGGTCGGATCGTGAAGACATACGACTACATCAACCGCGTTGATAAACGCTTCCGCTTTCGGTCTACGAGGGTGCGTGGACACACTCTCCCCACTCGTTGCTATGCATCACCTAGATAGATCTTGCATGTTCGTAGGAATTTTTTTGAAATACTGCGTTCCCCAACAGTGGTATCAGAGCCAGGTCTATGCGTAGATGTTATATGCATGAGTAGAACACAAAGAGTTGTGGGCGATAATAGTCATACTGCTTACCAGCATGTCATACTTTGATTCGGCGGTATTGTTGGATGAAGCGGCCCAGACCGACATTACATGACCGCGTTCATGAGACTGGTTCTACCGCCGTGCTTTGCACACAGGTGGCTAGTGGGTGTCTGTTTCTCCAACTTTAGTTGAATCGAGTTTGACTACGCCCGGTCCTTGTTGAAGGTTAAAACAACACACTTGATGAAAAATCGTTGTGGTTTTGCTGCGTAGGTAAGAACGGTTCTTGCTCAGCCCGTAGCAGCCACGTAAAACTTGCAACAACAAAGTAGAGGACGTCTAACTTGTTTTTGCAGGGCTTGCTGTGATGTGATATGGTCAAGACGTGATGAGATATAAATTGTTGTATGAGATGATCATGTCTTGTAACCGTTATCGGCAACTGGCAGGAGCCTTATGGTTGTCGCTTTATTGTATGAAATGCAATCGCCATGTAATTGCTTTACTTTATCACTATGCGGTAGCGATAGTCGTAGAAGCAATAGTTGGCGAGGCGACAACGACGCTACGATGGAGATCAAGGTGTCAAGCCGGTGACGATGGAAATCATGACGGTGCTTTGGAGATGGAGATCAAAGGCACAAGATGATGATGGCCATATAATGTCACATATTTTGATTGCATGTGATGTTTATCTTTTATGCATCTTATTTTGCTTAGTACGGCGGTAGCATTATAAGATGATCCCTCACTAAAAATTTCAAGGTATAAGTGTTCTCCCTGAGTATGCACCGTTGCGAAAGTTCTTCGTGCCGAGACACCACGTGATGATCGGGTGTGATAAGCTCTACGGTCACATACAATGGGTGCAAGACAGTTTTGCACATGCGGAATACTCGGGTTAAACTTGACGAGCCTAGCATATGCAGATATGGCCTCGGAACACTGGAGACCGAAAGGTCGAACGTGAATCATATAGTAGATATGATCAACATAGAGATGTTCACCATTGAAAACTACTCCATCTCACGTGATGATCGGACATGGTTTAGTTGATATGGATCACGTGATCATTTAGATGACTAGAGAGATGTCTATCTAAGTGGGAGTTCTTAAGTAATATGATTAATTGAACTTAAATTTATCATGAACTTAGTCCTGATAGTATTTGCATATCTATGTTGTAGATCAATAGCTCGCGTATAGCTTCCCTATTTTTATTTATGATATGTTCCTAGAGAAAACTAAGTTGAAAGATGATAGTAGCAATGATGCGAACTTGGTCCGTGATCTGTGGATTATCCTCATTGTTGCACAGAAGAATTATGTCCTTGATGCACCGCTAGGTGATAGACCTATTGCAGGAGCAGATGCAAACGTTATGAATGTTTAGCAAGCTCGATATGATGACTACTTGATAGTTTAGTGCGCCATGATTTACGGCTTAGAACCGGGACTTCAAAAACGTTTTGAACGCCACGGAGCATATGAGATGTTCCAAGAGCTGAAATCGGTATTTCAGACTCATGCCCGTGTCGAGAGGTATGAGACCTCTGACAAATACTTTGCCTACAAGATGGAGGAGAATAGCTCAACCAGTGAGCATATGCTCAGAATGTCTGAGTACTACAATCGCTTGAATCAAGTGGGAGTTAATCTTCCAGATAAAATAGTGATTGACAGAGTTCTCTAGTCACTATCACCAAGTTACTAGAACTTCGTGATGAACTATAATATGCAAGGGATGAATAAGACAATTCCCGAGCTCTTCGCGATGCTAAAGGCTGCGAAGGTAAAGATCAAAAAGGAGCATCAAGTGTTGATGGTTAACAAGACCACTAGTTTCAAGAAAAAAAAGGGCAAAGGGAAGAAGGGGAACTTCAAGAAGAATAGCAAGCAAGTTGCTACTCCCGGGAAGAAGCCCAAGTCTGGACCTAAGCCTGAAACTGAGTGCTTCTACTGCAAAGGGACTGGTCACTAGAAGCGGAACTGCCCCAAGTATTTGGCGGATAAGAAGGATGGCAAAGTCAACAAAGGTATATTTGATATACATGTAATTGATGTGTATTTTACTAGTGTTCATAGTAGCCCCTGGGTATTTGATACTGGTTCAGTTGCTAACATTAGTAACTCGAAACAGGAGTTGCAAAATGAACAGAGACTAGTTAATGACGAGGTGACGATGTGTGTTGGAAGTGATTCCAAGGTTGATAAGATCACCATCGCACACTCCCTCTACCTTCGGGATTAGCGTTGGACCTAAATAAATGTTATTTGGTATTTGCGTTGAGCATGAATATGATTGGATCATGTTTATTGCGATATGGTTATTCATTTAAGTCAGAGAATAATTGTTGTTCTGTTTAAATGAATAAAACCTTCTATGGTCATACACTCAATATAAATGGTTTATTGAATCTCGATCGTAGTGATACACATATTCATAATAGTGATGCCAAAAGATGCAAAGTTGATAATGATAATGCAACATATTTTGTGGCACTGCCGTTTAGGTCATATTCGTGTAAAGCGCATGAAGAAACTCCATTCGGATGGACTTTTGGAATCACTTGATTATGAATCATTTGATGCTTGAGAACCATGCCTCATGGGCAAGATGAATAAGACTCCGTTCTCCAGAACAATGGAGCGAGCTAATGACTTATTGGAAATAATACATATCGATGTATGCGGTCCGATGAGTGTTGAGGCTCACGACGGGTATCATTATTTTCTGACCTTCATAGATGATTTGAGCAGATATGGGTATATCTACTTGATGAAACATAAGTCTGAAACATTTGAAAAGTTCAAAAGAAATTCAGAGTGAAGTGGAAAATCATCGTAACAAGAAAATAAAGTTTCTACGATCTGATCGTGGAGGTGAATATTTGAGTTATGAGTTTGGTCTTCATTTGAAACAATGTGGAATAGTTTCACAACTCACGCCACCTAGAACACCGCAGCGTAATGGTGTGTCCGAACGTCGTAACCGTACTTTATAAGATATGGTGCGATCTATGATGTCTCTTACCGATTTACCACTATCGTTTTGGGGTTATGCATTAGAGACAGCTGCATTCACGTTAAATAGGGCACCATCTAAATCCGTTGAGACGACACCATATGAACTGTGGTTTGGCAAGAAACCTAAGCTGTCATTTCTTAAAGTTTGGGGCTGCGATGCTTATGTGAAAAAGCTTCAACCTGATAAGCTCGAACCCAAATCGGAGAAATACGTCTTCATAGGATACCCAAAGGAGACTGTTGGGTACACCTTCTATCACAGATCCGAAGCCAAGATATTCGTTGCTAAGAATGGATCCTTTCTAGAGAAGGAGTTTCTCTCGAAAGAAGTGAGTGGGAGGAAAGTAGAACTTGATGAGGTAATTGTACCTTCTCCCGAATTGGAAAGTAGTTCACCACAGAAATCAGTTCCAGTGATGCCTACACCAATTAGTGAGGAAGTTAATGATGATGATCATGAAACTTCAGATCAAGTTGCTACCGAACCTCGTAGGTTAACCAGAGTAAGTTCCGCACCAGAGTGGTACGGTAATCCTGATCTGGAAATCATGTTACTAGACCATGACAAACCTACGAACTATGAGGAAGCGATGATGAGCCCAGATTCCGCGAAATGGCTTGAGGCCATGAAATCTGAGATGGGATCCATGTATGAGAACAAAGTGTGGACTTTGGTTGACTTGCCCGATGATCGGCAAGCCATAGAGAATAAATGGATCTTCAAGAGGAAGACTGACGCTGATAGTAGTGTTTCTATCTACAAAGCTCGAATTGTCGCAAAAGGTTTTCGACAAGTTCAAGGTGTTGACTACGATGAGATTTTCTCACTCGTATCGATGCTTAAGTCTGTCCGAATCATGTTAGCAATTGCCGCATTTTATGAAATCTGGCAAATGGATGTCAAAACTGTAATCCTTGATGGATTTATTAAAGGAGAGTTGTATATGATGCAACCAGAAGGTTTTGTCAATCCTAAAGGTGCTAACAAAGTGTGCAAGCTCCAGCGATCCATCTATGGACTGGTGCAAGCATCTCGGAGTTGGAATATACACTTTGATAAGTTGATCAAAGCATATAGTTTTATACAGACTTGCGGTGAAGCCTGTATTTACAAGAAAGTGAGTGGGAGCACTACAATCTTTCTGATAAGTATATGTGTATGACATATTGTTGATCGGAAATGATGTAGAATTTTTTCTGGAAAGCATAAAGGAGTGTTTGAAAGGATTTTTTTCAAAGAAAGGCCTCGGTGAAGCTGCTTACAGATTGGGCATCAAGATCTATAGAGATAGATCAAGACGCTTGATAAGATTTTTCAATGAGTACATGCCTTGACAAGATTTTGAAGTAGTTCAAAATGGAACAATCAAAGAAGGAGTTCTTGCCTGTGTTACAAGGTGTAAAATTGAGTAAGACTCAAAACCCGACCACGGCAGAAGATAGAAAGAGAATGAAAGTCATTCCCTATGCCTCAGTCATAGGTTCTATAAAGTATGCCATGCTATGTACCAGACCAGTTGTGTGCCTTGTTATGAGTTTAGCAGGGAGGTACGATAGTGATCCACGAGTGGATCACTGGATAGCGGTCAAAGTTATCCTTAGTTACCTAAGAGGACTAAGGAAATATTTCTCGGTTATGGAGGTGATAAAGAGTTCATCGTAAAGAGTTACGTCGTTGCAAACTTTAACACTGATCTGGATGACTCTGAGTCTCAATCTGGATACATATTGATAGTGGGAGCAATTAGCTAGAGTAGCTCCATGCAGAGCATTGTAGACATAGAAATTTGCAAAATACATACGGATCTGAATGTGGCAGACCCATTGACTAAACTTCTCTCACAAGCAAAACATGATCACACCTTAGTACCCTTTGGTGTTAAATCACATGGCGATGTGAACTAGATTATTGACTCTAGTAAACCCTTTGGATGTTGGTCACATGGCGATGTGAACTATGGGTGTTAATCACATGGTGATGTGAACTATTGGTGTTAAATCACATGGCGATGTGAACTAGATTATTGACTCTAGTGCAAGTGGGAGATTGAAGGAAATATGCCCTAGAGGCAATAATAAAGTTGTTATTTATATTTCCTTATATCATGATAAATGTTTATTATTCATGCTAGAATTGTATTAACTAGAAACTTGATACATGTGTGAATACATAAACAAAACAAAGTGTCACTAGTATGCCTCTACTTGACTAGCTCATTGATCAAAAATGGTTAAGTTTCCTAGCCATAGACATGAGTTGTCATTTGATGAACGAGATCACATCATTAGAGAATGATGTGATTGACAAGACCTATCCGTTAGCTTAGCACTATGATCGTTTAGTTTGTTGCTATTGCTTTCTTCATGACTTATACATGTTCCTATGACTATGAGATTATGCAACTCCCGAATATTGGAGGAACACTTAGTGTGCTATCAAACGTCACAACGTAACTGGGTGATTATAAAGATGCTCTACAGGTGTCTCCGATGGTGTTTGTTGAGTTGGCATAGATCGAGATTAGGATTTGTCACTCCGATTGTCGGGGAGGTATCTCTGGGCCCTCTTGGTAATGCACATCACTATAAGCCTTGCAAGCAATGTGACTAATGAGTTAGTTACGGGATGATGCATTACGGAACGAGTAAAGAGACTTGTCGGTAACGAGATTGAACTAGGTATTGAGATACCGACGATCGAATCTCGGGCAAGTAACATACCGATGACAAAGGGAACAACGTATGTTGTTATGCGGTTTGACCGATAAAGATCTTCGTAGAATATGTGGGAGCCAATATGAGCATCCAGGTTCCGCTATTGGTTATTGACCGGAGATGAGTCTCGGTCATGTCTACATAGTTCTCGAACCCGTAGGGTCCGCACGCTTAACGTTCGATGACGATCGGTATTATGAGTTTATGTGTTTTGATGTACCGAAGGTTGTTCGGAGTCCCGGATGTGATCACAGACATGACGAGGAGTCTCGAAATGGTCGAGACATAAAGATTGATATATTGGAAGGCTATGTTTGGACACCAGAAAGGTTTCGGATAGGTTCTGGCATTTTCCGGAGTACCGGGGGGTTACCGGAACCCCCCGGGGAGTCAATGGGCCTTAGTGGAAGAGAGGAGGAGGCGGCCAGGTGGAGGGCGCCCCCCCCCCCCCAAGCCCAATCCGAATTGGGGTGGGGGCCGGCCCCCCCTTTCCTTCTCCCTCTCTCCCTCTTCCTTCTTCTCCTACTCCAACTAGGGAAAGGGGGGAACCTACTCCTACTAGGAGTAGGACTCCCCCCCTTGGGCGCGCCATAGAGAGGGCCGGCCCTCCCCTCCTCCACTCCTTTATATACGGGGGAGGGGGGCACCCCATAGACACACAAGTTGATTGTTTAGCCGTGTGCGGTGCTCCCCTCCACAGATTTCCACCTCGGTCATATCGTTGTAGTGCTTAGGCGAAGCCCTGCATCGGTAACTTCATCAACACCGTCACCACGCCGTCGTGCTGACGGAACTCTCCCTCGGCCTCAACTGGATCAAGAGTACGAGGGACGTCATCGAGCTGAACATGTGCTGAACACGGAGGTGCCGTACGTTCAGTGCTAGGATCGGTCGGATCGTGAAGACGTACGACTACATCAACCGCGTTGATAAACGCTTCCGCTTTCGGTCTACGAGGGTACGTGGACACACTCTCCCCGCTCGTTGCTATGCATAACCTAGATAGATCTTGCGTGTTCGTAGGAATTTTTTTGAAATACTGCGTTCCCCAACAGTCGCTACGCATTGTACTTTCCGCTGTTTTCTGAATGTAATAAATGTCATGAGACAGTTCACTAGGTATGTCTTGTGACAAATATACTATTTGTAATACCTTTTATGTATTGTGCAATGATATCATTTCGATGTGTTGTCAACAATGATCCTGGGGTTGACAAATATACACAGGAGGGTCTGAAAGTTAATTCCAGGTTCTCACAAAGTGTAAATTTAAAGAACACTCTTCAATATTGGTAAGACCAAGCACATCAGATAAAGATTTCAGAATTGTGAAAACACTAGCACCCAAATCACATAAAGCAAAACACTCATAATTTTTAATCTTGACTTTAATGGTAGGTTCCCATTCATCATGTAATTTTATAGGAATTAAAATCTCTAATTCCAACTTTTTTCAAAAGCTTTCATCATGGCATCAACAATATGTTTACTAAAAGCTTTATTTTGTTCATAAGCATGGGGTGAATTTATCGTAGATTGCAACAAAGAAATACACTCAATCAAAGAGCAACTATCATAATTAAAGTCTTTGTAATCCAAAAGAGTGGGCACATCGCTAGTTAAAATTTTGACCTCTCCAAACCCACTTTTATCAATTTTTTAATCAAGACTTTCACCCTCCAAATCATTGGGACGCCCTCTAGCTAAAGTTGACTCTTCTCCAGTCCCTTTATCATCAATTTTAATCTTACTAAACAAGGAATCAATAGAAGAAACACCAATTACTTTAAGATCTTCATCATCTTTATGAAAGCAATCACTAAAAAATGCTCTTTCTAAAAATTCTCTTTTAGCTCTAAGCATTTTCAACTTGAGAACAATATTAAAGATTTAATTATTCAACTTTTCTTCTATCGTAGTGTTGAAAACTTTTTGCGCATTGATAAATTCTTTAATATTGTTCTCAAGATCAGAGGGATTCCTATTATTATAAGAAGAATTACCATAGGAATTAGCATAATTATTAAAGGAATTTCCAGGAAAAGGATTAGGATTAAAATTGCCTCTATAAGCATTCTTATTGAAATTATTTCGCGAGATGAAGTTCACATCTACGGGATCACTATTTTGCTCAATCAAAGTAGACAAAGGCACATCATTAAGATCAATAGGAGCATTTTTATTAGCAACCAATTTCATAAGAGCATCAACTTTTTCACTCAAGGAATTAATCTCTTCAATCGAATTAACTTTTTACTAGTAGGTGCTCTTTCGGTATGCCATTGTGAATAATTTGCCATGATATTATCTAGCAATTTAGTAGCTTCACCCAAAGTAATTTCCATAAAAGTACCTCCCGTGGCGAAATCTAAAAGATTTCTAGAAACAAAATTCAATCCCGCATAATTTTTTTGTATAATCATCCAAAGATTTAAACCATGAGTAGGACAATTTTTTAGCATCAATTTCATTCTTTTCCAAGATTGTGCAACATGCTCATGCTCAAGTTGCTTAAAATTCATGATTTGAGTCCTAAGGGAAATAATTTTCGCGGGCGGAAAATACTTAGTAATAAACACATCTTTGCACTTATCCCAAGAATCGATACTATTGCGAGGCAAAGAAGAAAACCAAATTTTTGCACGATCCCTCAAAGAGAAAGGAAATAATTTCAACTTCACAATATCATTGTCCACATCTTTTTTCTTTTGCATATCACACAATTCTACGAATGTGTTTAGATGGGACGCGGCATCCTCATTAGGAGTACCAGAAAATTGATCTTTCATAATGAGATTCAACAAAGCGACATTAATATCACAAGACTCCGCACTAGTGGCGGGAGGAGCAATCGGAGTGCTAATAAAATCATTATTATTGGTATTGGAAAAATCACACAATTTGGTATTTTCTTGAGACATCGTGACTACGCAAACAAGATTGCAAACAAAAAGAGATTTGACGAGAAAAAGCGAACGAAAAAGAAGGCGAATAAAAAGAAAAAAATTGTGAAGTGGGGGAGATGAAAATGAGAGGCAAATGGCAAATAATGTAAATTGCAAGGAGATGAGATTTGTGATTAGGAACTTGACAGATCTTGACTTGATCCTCCCCGGCAACGGCGCCAGAAATTCCTTTTGATGCGGCTTGAAACTACGTCGGTATTTCCCCAAAGAGGAAGGGATGATGCAGTACAGCTACGGTAGGTATTTTCCTCAGTTATGAAACCAAGGTATCGATCCAGTAGGAGGCCAGGCCAAGCTATGTAGACGGTACCTGCACACAAAGAACAAATACTTGCAACCCGACGCGTAAGAGGGCTTGTCAATCCCTCCTCGGACAAAAGATAGAATTGTTTGTATGATTTTGGATAAATAGATCTCACAATAACACAAAATAAAATAAATAAATAAAGTGCAGCAAGGTATTTTTGGGTTTTTGGAATAATAAATCTGAAAACAAAAGCGAATAAAAATAGATCGGAAAGCAATATGATGAAAGATAGACCCCGGGGGCCGTAGATTTCACTAGTGGCTTCTCTCGAGAAAATAGCAAATGGTGGGTCAACAAATTACTGTTGGGCAATTGATAGAAGATCAAATAATTATGACGATATCCAGGCAATGATCATTATATAGGCATCACGTCCAAGATTAGTAGACCGAAATGATTCTGCATCTACCACTATTACTCCACACATCGACCGCTATCCAGCATGCATCTAGTGTATTAAGTTCATGAAGAAACGAAGTATTGCAATAAGAACGGTGACATGATGTAGACAAGATCTATTCATGTAGGAATAGACCTCATCTTGTTATCCTTAATAGCAACGATACATGCGTACCTCGCTGCCCCTTCTGTCACCGGAAGAGGACACCGCAAGATCGAACCCATCACAAAGCATCTCTTCCCACGGCAAGAAAAATTGATCTAGTCGGCCTAACTAAACCAAAGATTCGAAGAAGAAATACGAGGCTATAAGTAATCATGCATAAAAGAGATCAAAGAACTCAAATAACTTTCATGGATATAGATCTGATCATAAACTCAAACTTCATCGGATCCCAACAAACACACCGCAAAAAGTCATTACATCAAATAAATCTCCAAGAGACCATTGTATTGAGAATCAAAAGAGAGAGAGAAAGCCATCTAGCTACTTTCTACGGACCCGTAGGTCTATGGTGGACTACTCACGCATCATCGGAGAGGCACCAATGAGGATGATGAACCCCCTCCGTGATGGTGTAGATTGGATCTCGTGGTTCTGGAACTTGCGGCGGCTGGAATTGTGTTTCGACGTCTCTCCTAGGGTTTCTGGAATATTTGGGAATTTATAGGGCGGAGAGGCGGTGCAGGAGGTCTCCGTGGGGACCACAACCCCCCTGGGCACGCGTGGGCTCCTGGGCGGGCCCTGGTGGGTTGTGCCCCCCACGGGCCTCCCCTCTGGTACTTTCTTGACTCCCAAGGTGTCTTCTTGTCCAAAAAAAATCTCCAAAAAGTTTCGTGGCATTTGTACTTTGTTTGGTACTGATATTCTGCGAAATAAACAACAAGCAAAAAAACAGCAACTGGCACCGGGCACTATGTCAATAGGTTAGTCCCAAAAAATGATATAAAGTTGCTATAAAATGATTGTAAAACATACAAGAATGATAATATAACAGCATGGAACAATAAAAAATTATAGATACGTTGGAGACGTATCATACCCCTCGGGAGATATATTAAATTGTGAATTGAAGAAGGGGTCATCCTATGTTTGGCAAAGTACTTGGGCTGGAATCCAAACTTTTAAGAAGGGATGTATATGAAGAGTGGGTGGTGGGACAAAAATTCATATTTTGAATGATTGTTGGATACAAAATAGCTCTTCAAGGAGGATTATCACTGTCAGAGGTAATAGAGTGTTGACAATGGTTAATGAGCTCATTGATCCGGTCACGGGAGAGTGGGATGAGACTTTAATTAGAGACAACTTTTGGCCAATTGATGCTGACCATATACTCCAAATTCCCATCCATCATCAATATATTGAGGATTATGTGGCTTGGCACCTCACTAAAAACGGTATTTTTGGTGTCAGGTCGGCTTATTACAAGCAATGAGAAGATTGTTACTTGAATAAAGATCAAAACTCTGCAGGACAAGGCTCTTCACCGCACCCTGTTTGGAAGAAAGTTTGGAGTCCGCGGCTTCCTGGGAAGGTGAAAATTTTCTTATGGCCTTGCTTGCACAACACGATTCCTTGCTTATTTGTTTTAGAAAATCGCCAAATTGTAATACATCCCAATGCCCGATCTGTAAAAGCGGAGCAGAAAATATTGCGCAAGCATTGTTCAAGTGTGAGGGCGCAAGATCGGTCTGGGAAGTTCTTGGTCTGAGGAAGTCTGTCGATGAGGCTACTAAGATTGATAGATCGGGCGCTACTATTATTAAATACCTCCTATGTGACCCGCATTCCAAAGGCCATATATGGAACCGGTACAATTTTAAGAGATCGTAGCGAGCACTATCTATGGTGGCAGAGACGCTGCATAGTCCGGTCGTAGTCTGATCTTTCTCCGTTGAGAACAGGCCCAACAATTCAGGCGTTGGCACTAAACTTTGTTCGTGCGGCCGGTTCGCCGTCGTCCACCCCTCGCCAAAATCAATGGAGGAAAGCCCTAGTCGGACAGACGATCGTCAATGTCGATGCTTCCTTTTCATATACGGATTTTCAGGATCTTGTGGCGTGGTGATTCATGACCATGCAGGGGCTTTCTTAGCAACATCAACTGTAAAGTTATCTCATGTTCCTGACGTAGTTTCAGCCGAGGCTGCAACTTTGTATGAAGGGCTGAAGCTTGCTACTCGGATGGGATGCAACAACCTTTTAGTTCAAATGGACAATACCACAGTGGTTCAAGCTCTTAATCAGGATGAAGGATATTCTATGGTGGCAGCCCCTATATTGAATGATTATCGTCGCGAGTTATATGAGTTCGGGAAGGCCCGTATTGATTATTGTAATAGAGAGCTGAATGCAGTAGCGCATGTGCTAGCTGAACAGGGGCGCGAAAACCAAGCCTCGGTTTGGTTTGAGTCACCCCGGACTTTATCGTTAATTTCTTAACGGATGATGTAGCAGTGATTTGAGTATTAATAAAGCTAGCAATGGTGGCCTTTCTGAAAAAACAGGTGTGAAGCAGAGGCCGTCATGGTAAATTTCGCAGGTGGCGCTTCGCGTCATCAAAGAAAAAACAATCAAAAGTGAAGATGAAATGCGAGTGATAAAATATGTCTGAACATGTGTGTTCCAAATTTCAAGGGCCTAGCGACCAACCTATGGTTGGATGGTTAGGAGAACAGTGGTATCCCCAGCAGGGGCGGAGCCAGGATAGGGCCAAGCCCCGGGCCCCAGCCTAGCTACAGTGTCGCACAGTGTCACTACAGTGTACATGGTTCTACACTGAACGAAGCACTTATTCAGCACGCCCCAGCGCCCCAGGCCCAGGGCGCCCCCCCCCCCCCCCCCCCCCCGCCTGGGTCCTGTATCCGCCACTGATCCCCAGCCTACAAGATTCAAATCATGGTGCTCGCATTATTCATGCATTTATTTGAGGATTTTCGGTGATGCGGGTTCAGTGGGAGGAGAGATTTCCGTCGACTACGAGGCGTCTGTAGTGACTTCGTCAATCTCAAAATGATATGTCGGCTCAGTCTCTCGGAGGTGCTCATAGGGGTAGGGTATGCGTGTGTGTTCATAGGGATGAGTGTATGCACGTATATATGAGCGCCTGCATATGTTCTCAAAAAAAAAAATCAAGGGTCCACAACAATGATCAAAGTAACTGTACCCTTTGAAAATGGCAGCCATGGGACGAGATTCCTGGGTACCTTCAAGGCGCTCCAAACCTCTTTGGCCGGCAAATGCACGAGAGGTCACATGGAGTCTCCGTGCTCAGGGCCAATCGCGCCCATTGTGCAAGTAGATGAGCCACAGTTCTCTTGGATCATTCTTCTATTATTGGCTCCTAAACTGTAATTCCAACTGAAGTTAGATACAGTCCATTGCGAACAGAAATCTTGATAACATGTGTGATGTTCTTGAATGACAGCTGCAATATTATCACTTTTTTATGTGGAGTATTCTACTGCAAGTAATACAGACCAACAGAAAGTTACAAGCACCACAGCACTAGATTTTTTATAAGAAAAGACAGCCTTTCATTGATGAAGGTAGAAGCGAATCAAAAGGAACAGAAACATTTGAAGCGCAAATCTGTGGTAATAAGCAAAACTTACCTTTTCACATTTATCTAAAGATGAAATGCACGACACTCACAGGGGTTAGACTTCTAGCAAAAGCAGACCGAATCCTCCACACCACATTCCAGTTGGACCAAAAGACAGCTTCAGTAATACAAACAAATGTAAGAGTAAAATGGATTGGGATCATCCAGGGACCAAAAGACAGCTTCAGTAATCCTTCACATTCCAGTAGAAGCAAAAAAACATACCCCCACCATGTTTCCATTGGATTTCCCAAACTCAATTCTGGAGTCAGAGCATCAAATCCAGCTCGATGCATAGTTTAAGTACACCGAGTAGTTGGCAAGCGCCGATCACAATTAAATCTTCAGGGACCGGAGAGTATTCCATTCCGTGCGGAAAGAAGCCTGTCCAAAACACAGTGAGGCTATTAATGCAACGGCCTTACGCAAAGCTCCAGTGTTCACAACCATCTACCAACAATGTGAGGCAGCTAGCCAGAAATTCAGATGAAGAATTGGGTTAAAACAGGCTCTAAAATACTCACAGTGGGAGCTTGGTCATGCTAAACTTCAGAGACGGCGAGCAGATCACCGTCATGCCTGGCTAGCTGGACGAATTGAAGCCATTAATTCATAGCCAACTACTAACAGTGTGATGAACATGCACAGGTCCATGCATGCAAATGCAATGGAATCAATGGAACTGTAGAGTGCCACTCTCGTGTATATATAGGCATCCAGAGACCCTTCAGTTCATCAACCCAAGCATCTTCACCAGTTCAGTTCAGTTGCTTATTCTGTCCTGTCTGCACACACTGAGAGCAAGATGGGTGGCAAGGTTCTTCTGATCAGTGCTGTCTTGGTGGGGCTTGTTTCACTGAGCTCGTGCAGGAGCCTGGGAGAGTTGCATGAGCAGAAGACCCACTGTATGTTTTAACCCCATCCCTTCTGTGTAGCACTGTATTTATTAGTACTTCATAGAGTAGCACTGCACTGCATCTATTACAGCGATCCGTGGATAAGCAGATCACTGCATACTGCATCTTCCTAGCTAATGCAAATATCAAATGAATTCATGCTGAACATAAACAGCATCGTTTCTAGGCAATAAGGACTGAGAACAATGCAAAGCAACTTCATGCTATCTAGATTTCACGGTACTGATAGCTGCAATTCTGTATACCTTACCAGATGGGGGCTCACCAACTCCTACGCATGGGTCAGGAGGAGGCTACAACCCGACACCGACACCAACTTACGGCACTACACCAACGCCAACTTACGGCACTACACCAACGCCATCTTACGGCACTACACCGACGCCATCTTACGGCACTACACCGAGCACCCCAAGTACACCTTCCCATGATGTCCCTGCAAGTCCAAAGAAGCATGAATTCATTGGATCCTGCGAGTAAGAGCTAGAATTAGTACATAGCAGAGGTATCAAACATCACAAAGCAACGATTCTTAAATGGTTTTCTTTTGCTTAAAATGCAGCTACTGGAAGAATCACCCAGATGCTATAGTTAAAGCTATTGGATCCCTTGGCAACATCGGCAAGACATTTGGTGCTGCATGCAGTATGATAGGTGGCAAGAAGCTAGGAAATATGCATGATGCACTCTCAAACACTAGAACTGATGGTATTGGCGCCCTGATACATGAGGGGGCAGCTGCATACCTCAACTCCATTGTGAACAAGAAGTTTCCATTTACCACCCAGCAGGTGAAGGATTGTATCGTCGTGGCCGTGACCTCTGATGGTGCTGCTTCTGCCCAAGCTGGGGTCTTCAAGAAGGCAAATGAATCCCACTACTAGTTTTAGTCATGGGTGTTTCTTGGCTAAATTTCTTCCTACCATGCATTTTTCTTGATTGATGCTATCTTGTGGCTTGATATATTTCTCATATTTTTGTTGATTTATCATGTAATATCACTATCTAAGACATTCTGAGTGTAATAAATCCATCTCTTTCCATTGCTTGATATCAATGTTATTATACTGGATTAATAACAGACAGAAAAAACTACGTACTCCGAACACCACAAAAGAGCAAACACCAGACTAGTGCTACTCAGTTTACAACATAGAAGTTTATAGATGTCAGCTGCTTAGGGCATGTTTGGTTGTATAGGAAGGGCCTGTTCGGAGTCTCTCCGCTCCCGGAGCAGGCAGAGCTGCAGTTGAAAATCGCGGAGCGAGTAAACAGGTGCTCCGCAGATCCTGGGATTTCGTGGAGCTGGTGGATTGCCGAACAGCTCCGAAATATCACCATTTCACCACACCTACTTGTGGCCTTGCCCTTGTGGCAAATTGTGACAAGCCAACACTTTATGTTGCTAAGAAACTGTTTGCCACACCATAGGCAAGTTTTGGCAAAACATTGGGTCTAGGACAGGTGCGCTACATAGCAAGAAACTAGGCATGACAAAACTGTATTGGAATGGCCAAACTTGCCTAGCAAAGTTTACGCAAATTGACAAAGCAGTCTAACAAATGCCACAAAGTTAGTTATTCCTAGATTGCATAGTTAAAGACCTATGAACCTTGTTCTTGAATCCCAGAAAAACCTGTAACAAAACCATTTCCCTTGATATCCTAAATTTCATAGTTCAACCTTCGAATCTTGCTCTTGAACCCCAAAAATCCTATGACAAAGGCACATGTTGCAGATGGTCAGAGAAACAAGTGCGATTATTCAGAAATTTGGATAACTCGTCGAACAACTAGCCGATAGAAAACTTCACATAAAACAAGGGATTGGTGTTTGATACCAAATAAACCCAAGAACTTCCTAGATGAGTTGAAGCTTTCCCTTCAGTACTTCTCCAAAAGAGTCAATTTAGATGTGAAATAAAAGCTTATTCAAACCTCACTTGAAGTCAGTAAATATATTGGTGTTTTTCCATTAATTATGATTTATGAGCTCTAAGTTCTGCATTGGATGAGCTATGTGCATCATGTCTGATTCAGAATTGATGAATGCCAAGCATAACGAAGTAAGAATATTGTGGAATCAGCAACGTCATGTTAATCACATTCGAGAACTACCATTTCTGATGAAATTACCTCCTGGAGGAAAAACTTCAGCTGTGCTTATTCTTCTTCACAGGATTTAACCTGTTGATTCTAAACATACATGATGTACTATGTCAGTAACTTAACAGTATCATGCCCGTTTTATTGGGAAAAGAAGTTAATCTGCATCTGTCCAGATTGCTAGCAAACACTAAAATGATTATGAATGTTAACAAAAAGTGCCATTGTGTCACCAATCATCCTCACACTGGGATATTTTTCTAATTGACACATTTTCAGTGTTAGAAAAGTGGTTTCCCTGCAAAAGGGTAGCCCTCGTGTTGAACAGATGGATGATCAGTTTCTCTTCTTTCACTGAAGCACCTTTCAATGCAAACACTTATAACAACTGTAGGGGCAAAGACTACACAAGAGGAGTTGCTCTCAAATGGCTCAATCCACATCGTCTATCATCATTACAGTACACATGGAATCGTATATAAGAACAAACATGTACTAATAAATATGATAAAGGTGTGTAAAAATGAATTGGGAAAAAAATCAATAGCTTCTGGGAGAAACAAAGATCATTACTTGAGTAATTATACTATCGTTTCTACAGTATTAACACATTTCTGTGGGATGTGTTACAACAGTAACAACAATGAGGGCAGTTCACCCATTTGCTTGTGACACCAATAAGGCAGTAACCACAATGGCAAAGGAAAACATGACGCTATGAGAAACCATATTTCCTAAGTGTCTATGTTAAACTACAAGCTTTGAGGATAAACCTTACAGAATATTGTGCTTTCTTTCCACCTGCCGTGAATCATAATGGTGCATCCTCTCAAAACCAGCAACGCTCCATGAATCCGACATCAAGTTGGCCATCTAGAAATGATGTGTCTTCAAATCTTGTGATCCATATGGGAATCGAACCATTTGAAGATCTCCTCATTCTGCTGGCTGGTAAATTCATGGTATGCATATGCAATATTCAACTCCTCCGTGACATGCCTCTCCAGCCGGAACCCCTCCGGCAAGATCTTGGCTTCCTCCGCCGCCTCCTTCCACGGTATTCTCCTCCCATCGTTCTTCAGAAAACCCTTCTCATCCAAGAACGACTTCTGACGAAGCACGCCCACAAGGCCATCGGCGACTGCCGGAGTCAACCCCGGGATCCTCGTTGCCAAGAAGTCGGCACTCACGGCAAAGGCATCGCAGTGGATCTCCCGCACATCAACGCGCTTTGACTTGAGCTTGTCTATGCTTGCCGCCACCATCTGCGCCCTCCCGGCGTCCTTGGGCATGTGCACGAACAGCGCCGGCGGGTAGCCGGGCGGGATTTCCTCCATGGCGTCAAACACACCCTCGGCAATCATGATGGCGACGCTGCTGAACCTGACCCTCGCCGCCAGCGCGGAGACAAAGTACCCGCCAGACGACGCGCCGATGCCGACGAGCGGGAGGCCGCCGAGCTCCGGGTGCTGCTCCTTGACCCACCATTTGATGATAGAATCGACGGCGGCGAGCTCACTGCCGTCGCCGGATGCGGCGTCGAGGGACCAGCACTCGGCGCGGCTGGACACGGCGAGGACGGCGTAGCCTCGGCGGAGCGCCTCGCGCGTGAACCGGCGCTCCTCGGGGAGTCCCGCGCAGCGCGGGCAGCCGGGGGAGGCGTCGAAGAAGTCGGTGGCGCGGATGGTGCATCCGGGGGCGACGAACACGGCAGCGCGCGGCGGGCCCGGCGGCAGCTGCCACAGCACCTCGTTGCCGCTCCTGCGCACGACCCGCGGGTCGAGGTGGATGGCCGGGGTCAGCGGCGGGACGGCGGGAGCGCGCGGGAGGAGGAGGGCGGTGGCGAGGAGGATCAGCGCGCAGGAGGCGACCAGGACGACGGGCCTGCGCAGCTGCGAGAGGCGACCGTCCATCCTGCCCGCGATTAACCTTCGCTCTAATGGAGATTTGAGACGGTTTGGGGCTTCGCGTTAATGGAGAAAGTGGCTGAGTTGACTTGCTTTGGACAAAGGGGAACGAAACTCTGAACAACGCCGGGAAGGAAGAAACGTCCGTTGGGCTGGGTGTAGACGAGGCCCATGTGGAAAGTTGGCCCGGCGTCTTAGCCTGGCCCCGAACGAGTATTTTTTAAGAGGAAGTTAGTGGCTTACCTTAGAAGCGTGTTTGGCGACGATGGGGAGACGGAATGGGAATTTAGAGATGGGAGTTTGCAGAGGGATTATCATGGGAAATTAATATCAAATCTCATTCCTTTGTTTGGCATGTGGAGGCAATTAGACCAGGAAATTTAAGAGAGTTAACTGTCCCTATTTAATTGGTAGGATTAGGTAGGAGAATAACAAACTTGCAACGGTGGCCCTTCCCTGGCGCATGTATCCAACGAACTGATCGTTGTTTTCTTCTGTCAACTCCCAATCCCAACATCAATTACCAGGGGTCCCCCTGGGAAGAGATTTGAGGGAGTTGGGACTCTTAATTCCTCTTCCCCTTCCCTTCTTAATTCCCATGTCCTCTCCACCGCAAGGGGCCGAACCAGTATAAACTCTCTGCGTCCCTTGTCCGCTTTAACCCCTTTAAGCTAACCCGTCGCGATGGCTCCACGACTAAGTCCTTTCTCTAGGACATCTGCCGTGACAAGACCACGACAGTTGGCGCCCACCGTGGGGCTATCGCACGATGGTTTCGAGTTCTTAGAGGGCAGCTTCGAAGGACTCAAGGGATACGCTGTGGGCCGGATGACCAAAAGTCGTCGCGGCAAGATCTACATCGACGACGCAGGCTGGGGCCCCGAGGCCGGTTCGATTGAGTACGGGTACCGGGTCCCCTTCGGCGGCATTCACGTGTTCATTGGCAAGATTGGCGAACCGGGCCCTGAGCCGGACATCTGCACCGACATTGTCGAAACGGCTCAGCGTGCGAGATCTGCCCGGGTTAAGCCTGTCATGAAGCGTGCCTTCGTGGGAGTCATCCACGGAGTGGAATCTGAAGATGGATCGGAATATGATGGCGAAACCATTGTTTATTCCGGTGACGAGTCATCTACTGGAGAGACCGAGTCATTGTACCGGCTGCAGGATGGCCGGTTTGGTGGTTGTTCCGATGGCGACAGTATTCCGGACTCCCTTGACCCGCCAAGCCGGGTTGCGATCTTCATGACCGGTACACAGTCAGCGCCACAATCTTCGACCGCTGCGGCGATGATCTCCGGTTCAGCAGCGGCGACGACAGCTGGGGCAGGAGGCCCTACGCCACCACCGGCTCAGGCTCTGTCCGATTTATTCGACACCTTGGCAGCACTGTTAGCGGCCGAAGTCCGCCCGGCGGATCAGGAGCGGCACAACGCAGAAGTGGCGAAGGTGAAGGATCAGATAGCCCAAGCCAGGGTGGATTTGGCAGCTGAAAACACCAGGATGGCTGCAGAGCGGGCCGAGTTAGATGCACAGGCCTATCGGCTTACGTTGGATCAGAACGCGTCAAATGATGTAATGAGGAGAAGGTACCGATCTCACCTGCCTCCGGTTTATGAAGCCAGGAATCTCTTCAATACGCCAGGGGCCGGAACCAGCAACCAGCCAGTGGTAAACCGGGTAGAAGCGCCTGGAACGGGGACGCCGGTTCAGCCACGGGCAATGGATCCGCTCTTCAGAATATCCCATCCCAGCATGTGTCCACGCCTCCGGGTCATTACTCCAACCCCTTGGATAACATAGTCGCAGCCGCTTCACGATTGGCAGCCCTTCCAGTCGATGGTGAGTCCCCTGTAGCGATGTAGACGCGACGGGCTAGGGAGCTCCTTCAGACAGCTTTGACTCAGCAACAGGCTTATTCATACAGTCACGAGAGGATTCATTCCACCCCCCGCCCAAGCCGGAGTTACAGAAGGCATGTTGATGAACCGGCTGTGTCTAGCAGTGCCCGCAACCGTAATCCGCCACGAGGCCATAACCCGGCGGGTGGCGGTGTTGATGCTCAGGATGTGGTGGACCGTGCTAGGGCACGTCGAGAGGCTGAGTTAGCAGCACAGAACGCGGCCCGTTAGCTTACTCCGGTTCGTCCAACAACTTCGGTGGAACCAGGGGTTACCTCCAGTTCTTTGGGGGTGCCGTGTCTCGCCCCAGCATTACGCAATGTACGGCTGCCCAAGGACTTCAAGGGCCCACGTAAAGTGCCGAATTACACTGCCGATTTATCCCCCGAGTCGTGGGTGGAGAGTTATGAGATGGCAATGGAGATGCTGGACGTAGATGACGCGGCATGTGCTAAGTACTTCACCATGATGTTGGAAGGGACAGCTCGCACTTGGTTGAAAAACCTACCAGCTAACTCCATTGGGTCATGGGCCGAGCTAAGAGCCCGGTTTATTCAGAATTTCAAAGACACGTGCAAACAGCCCATGTCAATTGTGGATTTAGCTGCCTGTGTCCAGGAGGAAGGAGAATCAACAACCCATTGGGTGCGTCGGGTTTCAGAGATTTTGCATTCATCGGACCGCATCAACGCTGATACGGCCGTTTTGACGTTGGAAGGCAATTGCCGGTTTACGCCTCTTAAGTTGAAACTGGGACGGCTCAAACGCCATTGCAATGACATGGGGACACTTATGGCAGCTCTGGTGAAATATGCCAACTCTGATAGTACCAAGGACCCTGAATCTGATGATGACAAGACAGGAAAGGGAAAGAAGGGTGGCAGCACCAAAGGGCAGCAGCATAACTCGGCGGGGCATGGAAACAGCGGTAAGCGTAAAGCGGATAACAGTTCAGATTTTGTAGCTAATACCAACGCGCAGGGCAATGGTCAGCGTCGGAAGGGTAAACCGCCCCCGCGTGGAAGAGAACCAAGTCCCAATCCGGAGCGCCTGAATTGCCTGTTGAACCAGCCCTGCCCAAAGCACGGATCGTGGGACAAGCCGGCCACGCACCTCTGGAAGGATTGTTATATTATGCGAGAATTCAAAGATTCAGATTTTTTCCGGAATGATAATGGACCAGCTGGCAGTTCAGGCCCTGGGTCTCATGGGCCGGGTTATGGTGGAGGCAGTTCCGGTTCAGGATTCCATGGTAATCAAAGCGGACATGGCAATCAAGGCAATCAAGGCAACCAAGGTGGTTATAATCATCAGGGGAACCAACAACAGCAGCAGCAGTCGGGTTACCAGAGCAACCCGAAGCAGTTAAACAGTAGACAGTACCATGTCTTCACCACCAGCCTGTGCAAGCAAGATCAGAAGCTTCATAAAAGGGCAGTGAACTCCGTTGAACCGGCGGTGCCCCGTTACTTACGCTGGTCTGAACAGCCCATTGTGTGGAGTCGAGAGGATCATCCACCTCGGGTTGATAATCCGGGTCATCTGGCGTTGGTGGTGGCACCTCAGGTGGGAGGTTACAAGTTCACTAAAGTACTCATGGATGGGGGGAGTAGTATCAATATCCTTTATTATGAAACCTTCCGTCGCATGGGGTTAACAGATAAAAATCTTAAACCGTCCAGCACGGTCTTCCATGGTGTGGTGCCTGGTAAATCGGCGTATCCGGTCGGTAAGATAGCTCTGGAGGTTGCTTTTGGTGATGAGCATGATTCAAGATCAGAAACATTGACCTTTGAAGTGGTGAAAATCAAGAGCCCGTATCATGCCCTGTTTGGGCGGCCGGCTTATGCTAAATTCATGGTGAGGCCCTGTTATGTCTATCTGCAGATCAAGATGCCGGGTCATAAGGGGACCATCACGGTACATGGGAGTCGTAAGATCGCTTTGGAATGTGAAGAAGGTGATGCGGCTTATGCTGAGTCGGTTTGTGCAACAGAGGAGTTGAAGTTTTACAAAGACAATGTTGATCCGGCAGATATGACTTCCTTGAAGAAGCCAACTACAGAGCATGATCCGGCCTTGAAGTTTAAGTCGGCTGATGAGACTAAGCTGGTTGATTTCTTTCCTGGCGATTCATCCCAGCAGTTCAGCATCAGCGCTACCTTGGATCCGAAATAGGAAAGCGCGCTCATCGAGTTCATCCGTGAGAACCGGGACATCTTTGCGTGGAAGCCTTCTGACATGCCAGGTGTACCGAGGGAACTCGCTGAGCACACTCTTAACATTGATCCCAAGTTTAAACCGGTCAAGCAGTTTCTCCGCCGGTTCAATGAAGAAAGACGCAAGGCTATTGGTGAGGAAGTGGCCAGGCTCTTGGCAGCTGGCTTTATTGTTGAGGTATTTCATCCTGAGTGGTTGGCTAATCCGGTGCTAGTACTTAAGAAGAACGGCACTTGGCGTATGTGTGTGGACTACACAGATTTGAACAAGGCTTGTCCAACGGATCCTTTTGCCCTCCCTCGTATTGATCAAATCATTGATGCTACGGCGGGTTGCGAGCGTTTGAGTTTTCTGGATGCTTATTCTGGCTACCATCAGATCAAAATGGCAGTTAAGGACCAGGAGAAGACAGCTTTCATAACTCCCTTTGGAGCCTTCTGCTATGTGTCTATGCCCTTTGGGCTAAAGAGTGCCCAGGCGACTTATCAGCGCTGTGTGCAGAACTGTCTTCGTGATCAGATCGGCCGCAATGTTCATGCTTATGTGGATGATATTGTGGTGAAATCCAGAGAGAAGAAGACGTCGATAGATGACTTGAAGGAGACCTTTGATAACCTCCGGGTTTATAAGATGATGCTTAATCCGGCCAAATGTGTCTTTGGTGTACCGGCAGGCAAGCTCTTGGGCTTTCTGGTGTCTAACAGGGGCATTGAAGCTAATCCAGAGAAAATCAAGGCCATAACTTCTTTGGCTAAACCGAAGTGCATCAATGATGTTCAATGCTTGGCAGGCCGGATTGCAGCCTTGAGCCGGTTTATCAGTCGCCTCGAGGAGAAGGCTATCCCTTTATATCAGATGCTGAAGAAGATGGATAATTTCGTCTGGAGCGACGCCGCCAATGAAGCGTTTGAGGATTTAAAGCGGCAGCTAGCCGAGCCGCCTGTCCTTGCTGCTCCTGTTGATAAAGAGCCTTTGCTGTTATATGTGGCTGCCAATGCCCGGGCAGTTAGCGTGGCTATTGTGGTGGAGCGCAAGGAGACCGGAAAGGAGTATCCGGTTCAACGGCCGGTTTATTACGTCAGTGAGGTACTTATTGAGTCTAAGCAAAGGTACCCACATTGGCAGAAGCTGGTGTATGGAGTTTTTATGGCGAGCCGAAAGCTTAAGCAATATTTCCAGGGTCATCCCATCACTGTGGTCAGCTCTGCTCCTTTGGGGGAAATAATCCAGAACAGGGAAGCGACTGGCCGGATTGCCAAGTGGGCCATTGAGCTTGGACCTCACGGGTTAAATTATGTGCCTCGGACGGCAATCAAGACACAAGCATTGGTGGATTTCATCAATGATTGGACAGAGTTACAGGCGCCAGAAGAGAAGCCGGATCATACTTATTGGACTATTCATTTTGATGGGTCCAGGCAATTGGAGGGCTCGGGGGCTGGAGTCGTATTAACTTCCCCACGAGGTGATAAGTTTTGTTATGTTCTCCGTTTAATGTTCCCTTGCACTAACAATGCAGTTGAATATGAGGCCTTACTCCACGGTCTTCGGATGGCTAAGGAGATGAATTTGAGCCGGGTTAAGTGCCTCGGTGACTCGGACCTGGTGGCTCAACAAGTGTCTGGTACTTGGGATTCTAAGGATCCGCTCACGGCTGCATATCGTCGAGAGGTGGATATTGTTGCAGGTCACTTCAAAGGCTATCAGGTTGATCATGTGGACCGGCAGAAGAATGAAGCGGCGGACGCTTTAAGCTGTTTGGGTTCCCAGCGTAAGCCGGTTCCACCCAACGTCTTTTTGGATGTGCTGCATAATCCGTCGGTTAAACTTCCCACAGAGGAGGATCTGGCTGTTCCTGATCCGGAGGCTCAATTGGTGGCAGCACTTCATGTTATTCCGGATTGGACCGTCCCATATCTGGCGTACATGAACCGGGGCGAGTTACCAGAGGATGAGACTTTGGCCAGACAGATAATCCGGCGATCCAAGTCAATGACTATTGTCAATGGCGAATTACATCACTGCAGTGTAACAGGGGCGTTTCAACGTTGTGTATCTCCGGAAGAGGGCCGTGAGATCCTGCGTGATATCCACGAAGGGGATTGTGGTCACCATGCCGGTTCAAAGTCCCTGGTAGCTAAAGCTTTTCGTCACGGTTTTTATTGGCTGACGGCTCATGCTGATGCGGAAGACTTGGTGAAAAAGTGCGATGGTTGTCAGAAGTTTTCACGCCGAGCTCATGTTCCGGCCCAGGAATTGAGGATGATTCCAATCACTTGGCTATTTGCAACTTGGGGGCTGGATATGGTTGGGCCCTTTAAGAGATCCAAGGACAAGAAGACCCACCTTTTGGTGGCGGTTGATAAGTTTACTAAGTGGGTGGAGGCAGAGCCAGTCAGTAAGTGTGATGCAGCTACGGCGGTTCAATTCATCAAGAAGGTGATTTTCCGGTTTGGCTTTCCGCACAGCATTATAACTGATAATGGTACTAATCTGTCCAAAGGTGTTATGAAAGAGTTCTGCCAGCGTGAGCACATCCGACTTGACGTATCTTCAGTGGCTCACCCCCAATCTAATGGTCAAGCGGAGAGAGCCAATCAGGAGATCTTGAGAGGCATCAAGCCCCGGCTTATGGTTCCTTTGCAACGGACACCGGGTTGTTGGGTGGAGGAGTTACCTTCTGTGTTATGGAGCATCAATACCACGCCCAACAGGTCTACGGGTTACACACCTTTCTTCATGGTCTACGGAGCAGAGGCGGTTCTCCCGAGTGACATCCGTCATGACTCGCCTCGTGTGGCGACTTATGTTGAAGCTGATAATGAAAAGGCACGGCAGGAAGCACTTGACCTGTTAGATGAGGAGCGTGACATTGCAGCAGCCCGTTCGGCGATTTATCAGCAAGATCTGCGTCGTTATCACAGCCACCGGGTTAGAACCAGAACTTTTCAAGAAGGCGATCTGGTGCTCCGACTCATCCAGGATCAGACGGATATGCACAAGTTATCCCCGCCTTGGGAAGGACCCTTTGTGGTCAGCAAGAACCTGCACAACGGGTCATACTACCTAATCGATGTTCGAGAGCACAAAGACTCACGCAAATCGGAGGAGGAGACCCACCGGCCGTGGAATATCGCTCATCTACGGCCTTACTATACCTGAGCCCTAGGCTCTGCTATGTACATAGTTATGACAATGTATATATTATGATCAATATAATAAACCGGAGCCTCAGCTAAAGCGGGGTATCTGTTGTTTTTTCTTACATCAGGTGTGGTTAAATGGAGGTTTCTGCTTATAAAGCGGCGTCCGGTTTACCCCTTGATTCGGCTTATCAAGCCATATATATAAATCACTTGGGGGCTTGGTCGTATTCGAACCTTAGCTACACCTCTTGATAGGCGCAAGGCCACCAGAAAAAATCACTTGGGGGCTTGGTCATATTCGAACCATAGCTACACCTCTTGATTGGCTCGGAGCCAAAAAGAAAAATTACTTAGGGGCCAAAGAGAGTGTTCCAAAAGAACAACTCAAACATAGGCACCCACTGAGCACAGCTCAAAATATTGCTCGGGGATTCTTTGCTATCGCAATGAACAAAGAATCTACACTTGTAATAGGCTATCAAGCCACGGCTTGGAAGCCTGGTGTATACACCTAAAACCCCGGGTTAGCCTGCCTTTTTTAAGTAAGTCGCTCCGTCCAGGTAAACCTGGTATGACCCGTCGAACTTCGACAAGTCAATCTCATAAGACCCTGAACTTGTCAAAGTTAAAACGACGATTGGTTAAAGATTGAGGTCCATCTTAAAAGGCTTTGTAAAATGGTTTAACTCAGCGGCCTGGCAGCCCATGAAAAGCCTCGAATTTGGGGCCTGGCAGCCCGTGAAAAGCCTCGACTACAAGTTTTCATATGCTTTTATTTGCCAAGTTTTTTCTCCTTTGATGAGATTTATGATGATTTTGGTAAACCGGCGTTAATTAACCCGGCTCGGCTTTCAACTACAAGTTGTCAGTACATGATCCGGTGCTTATTAACCCGGTCTGGTTTTGACTATAAGTCGCCAGTGTTATATATGAATAATCCGGTGTTTTTTCACAACCCGGTACGGGTTTATCATAAACCGGCACAATATGGAAGGAGTTATCAATACTCATGATTAGGGGTATCACCCTTACTACAAAAGTTGGTCAACCTACGATGTGATTCAATGTCACAGGTATCATTTATTTTCATATTTGATTATTTTTAACAGCCTTGTTTATAAACCCAGGCTATATGTTTGGGCATCATGACCCGTCCGGTGGTAAACCGCCAGGACAAGTTCAACTTTTTGTATGCAGGAACAGCCTGAATAAATCGCTCTGGATTATGAATATTATATATCTTAAGCACGGTGAATTAATGATATCAAGCAAAGTAAATATGCACGATGGCATAGCAGACCAAGTGTTTAAACTAGCCTATTACAAGGCGTTTCAGTGCCCAAAAGAGTAATTGTTTTTTGGCAAGTATTGCAGCACGCGGAAGGTTAAATCGGCCTCCGGATCATGACTCGTCACCGAGCTGCCCTGACGGTTGTGGATCGCCTTGCGCCGGTTCATCCTCTTCCTCTCTACCCAGCGGCTGGAAGTCAATGGTGGCCCAATCGATCCCAGTTAAGGCTTGGAACACAGCTTCATCGCTTATAAGTGTGGACGGTTCAACGTCAGGGGCATAGGTGTGCTTACGGATTGGCGGGATAAGATTTTGAGCCTCAGGGGTTAGTGCAGCAACCCGTTTGTTGTTGACATCATAACTCGCCTGGTAATATGAAAGATCAGTTTCTTCAGCCAGTTGGCAAGCCAGTGGACGTACTTCCCGGTTTATTGCTCGGAGGTCCTCATGGCCAAATTCTGATCCATCTTCTTTTAAGCTTGGATAGCCTTTAGCCACATCCACCGGATCAAGATCAGGCACCCATGCTTTTGCCCGGGTTAGTGCGGTCAGAGCACCAGCCCTGGCAGCAGATCTCTTTTGCTCTTCTACCCGGACAGGCAGCATTGACAACCTTTCTAAGGTCTCCTTGATTAAAGTTGGGGGCTGCTTGTTGTGAGAAGCAGTGCAGATGATCCGTTGCGCGCCGGTATATAACTGCTCTATAAGAGTATAGGCAGCCTTCAGCTTCTTCTGTACGTCAGAGCCCAGATGACTAATGCGAGTTCTTGCGCCATTACAAACATCAGTAAACCGGCAATGTATGGGATGATATGTTGAAAATTTAAAGCCAGGATATTTACCAAACACAGCAGCAGTCATGGCATGTATTTGCCGCTTTACACCAGTTAGCTCGTCTACCACCGGTTTAAGAGCTGCTTCTGTGTCCTCGGCTCTTTTTTGCAATGCGGATTTTTCTGTGTCCCAATCCGCCCGCTCCTTGTTGAAACTCTCCTTCAGCTTTTCCATAGCGGCTAAGGCACTGGTAAGCTCATCTTTGGTTTTGGAGGTTTCTGCCTGCTGGGACTTGATGTTTTCTTGTAGATCAGCGGTTTGAGTTTCCTTTTTGCTCAGCTCAGCCTATAAGAGACAAACATATCATGAATTGGCAGTGCATATTTGAAGTACCAAGCACATAACAAGTTATGCACCCGATACTTGGGAGCTAATGCATATTTGCTCGTAATCAGAAATTTCTGCAAGTCCCAAGTGCAATACAAGTATTACTCTTGGCACTTGGGGGCTAATGTATGCTTGCTCAAAGTGACATTATGAGTATTCTTCTAAAAAGTCCCGGTTCATCTTCATCAGTTAAACCGGCCCTTGGGGACTATGCCGGCGAAAGTTGTAATATTGCAATTCTAAGGTACCGTTTCATCTTAGAAAGATAACCCGGCCCTTGGAGGCTAAGCATGCAAAGTTGAGATATTACAAAGTCCCAGTTTAGATGACTATCATAAAACGGCACTTGGGGCTACTGGAGTTAATATTTGGAATTGAACACAAGAGAGAAGCAGTTATGCAGTTACCTCATATCGCTCCTTCATTAGATTCACTAAACCGGCTTCAAAGTCGCGGCTTGTGTACAGACGGTTTAAATAACCAGAATGGATGTCTTGGGCGTTGAGGTGAGCATAGGTTGACAAATCTATGTTCCATTTGCCTTTGCCCATAGCAGAAACCTCGTCCTTGGCACTATGCTTCGATAAAGTAACAGGATTGCCAGGAGCGGTGTGGCCGACGCCAGTAATCATAATATCATCTTCTTTATCATCAGCAGCCTTCACGGGAGTTGACGGTTTATCAGCAGCCTTAGCTGGGCTGGCCGACTTATCATCCGCGCGAGCCGGGCTAGTCGGTTTATCAGTGTGGCCTGTGGTGTCAACTTCTGTTTGTTCAACTATGAAGTTATAATCTTGAGGCGGTGGATCATCATGTGTAACATCAGTATTTGTTCTTTCCAGATCTGGAGTCTTCTCCGGTTCAATATCCACATTGTCATCAGACGGTTTATTTAACCGGGCCTTCTTACTGGGTCTAGGCTTGGCACTGAGAAGAACAAACATAAAGATCAGTACAGTATGCAAACATAACACATTAAGGATAAGATTAAAGCATAACCTACCCAGGGACCGTCTTGAGGGTTGGAAGTTGTGTGGCCGTTGACTCGCCAGAGGACGAATTAGGTGTTCCCTGATAATTTGAATCAGACAGATTAAGAGGCTGTCGAAAACAACCCGCCTTGGGGCAAGAAATATCAGGAGTATAAGAGACCTCTGATCGACGTTTCCGGACCGGAGTGTTCGGCAAACCGGCAGAGGTAACTACCTGGCCACTGTGCCGGGTTGTGCGGCGGGCTTCGTGTTGCTGCTTCTTCAAAAGAAAGTTTGGGTCCAAGTAAGCTAAGGGGTGAGAAAATTTTATTTTCTGGTTTGCTTGACGGATTTTTCGTGTTGGCAGAGGGTCTGAACCAGAAGAAAGGATAATTACCTCTGCATCGTCAGCCTGGCTGCCTTCAGCGTCGTCCTGATAACAGTCATTGTCAATAAGGTGTATGAAAAAAGAACTAAGAGAGTCAAGTTCTACCTCTGAGTCCGGATTAGCCAGATCCGCATCAGCATTTGGTTCAGAAGATTCAGTGGTCCTCTTCTTGGCAGGTTTCTTGGTGACCTTGGTCTTCGGGCGAAGTGGTTTTGCTGGTTTATCCTGTGGTTTGGCCGGTTTATCCTGTGGTTTTTTCTTCCAGAATGGGTCATCGCCCTGTGAAAGATGGACAAAATTTTGAGACTATCTGAAAAGGGGTAAACTAAAATAAGAAAGTTGTGATTCTTACAGTTGGCGGTTTATTGGAGACGCAGAAAGGGCTTAACCCGGTCTGGCTACAGACAGCTTTCGGTTCATTCAGTATTTTCTTGACAGCCTCAGTAACTTCGGCTTTTGTTAGCTGAATGTCGATGTGTCGTTGAGGGTCTTTCAAATCCCCTGTGTACTCACACATTAAACCGGGGCGCCGGCTTAAGGGCAGAACGCTCCAAGATATCCAACAGCGAACAAAGTCGACACTTGTCAAACCGTTTGCCATAAAGGCTCTGAGCTTTGACAGTTGTGGTGCATAGTTGGACCGTTCCTTGGCAGTCAGCCTTTGAGGGAAGGGATGAGTGTTGCTAAGCCGGTGGGGACGGTAACCCGGCAGAGGATTTTCATCAGTTGGAGATGTGTCTTTGCAGTAAAACCAAGTCTGATTCCAGTCCTTGGGGTGACTATGAAGCTTGGCATGAGGGAAGCTGACATCCTTCCTCTTTTGAATTGCCATTCCACCAAGCTCAGTATTGGGTCCGTCTGTGAACTCTGTGCGACGGTTTAAATAAAAGAAATCCCTGAACAGTTCAACTGTGGGCTCCTCTTGAAGATAGGCCTCACAAAATACTTGGAAATTGCAAATATTGGACACAGAGTTTGGTCCAATATCTTGAGGGTGGAGTTGGAAGCTGGCCAGCACATCCCGGAAAAATTTTGAACCGGGAGGGCTAAAGCCTCGACCCAGATGGTCAGTAAATACAACTACTTCTCCGTCCTTGGGTTCAGGAGGATTTTCCGGACCAGGGGCCCTCCAGTGGATGACTTCTTTCTTGGCTAAAGCGCCAGTTGTGACACATCTGTTTAATTGCTCTTCAGTAACCCGGGAAGGAACCCAGTTGCATTCGTAAACTTGTTTGGCCATGTCAATGGGAAGCTGAAACATATTTATTGCCGGTTTAAGATTTATGACGGCGAGCATAAAGCAATGCAAGATAAGCAGAAGCAGAGGTATATGCATATTGTTAAACCGGAGTTTGATATTACTAAACCGGAGTCTGACAATGGAAAAGGTGCAAAGATCAATGAATCAGCGGTTTAAGAGGGGACTAATGATGCATACCGGATTATTGTTCTTTGACAAAGCTAAACCGCCTATATTGGTACCTAAGTGAGGGAAAAACAGATTTCACAGACTGGTAAGATAAATTCAGATCTGCGGCGTGGCAGAAAACAGAAATATATTCAGACCTAAAATACAGGTGCTTCAACAGTTCATCGGATTCAGATGAGTTTTTCTATACGAAGAGGATGCTCTAATGAGGAAAAAGGGGCTATGACTACGACCGCACAAGAAATATCAGATCCAAATTAGCCATTTATGGTACTAAGAAGAACAAGGACGAACACCGCCGGAGCTTTAATGAACTCCGACGAACACCAAAACCCTAATGGTGAATCTGGAGAAAGAGAAAAGGGACTTACAGATGCTGATGGAGCAGCGAAGGAGCACCGCATTTTTTCTGGTCCGTTCAGGTTGATGCAGCGGCCGGAGTTGAGGAAGAAGGCGGAGCTTGACGACGGCGGCTGCGTGTGACGGTCAGGTCGGCGCGAGGAAGAAGGAGAAAGACAAAGAGGCAAGGGGGAAAATGAAAAGGGCCCTCGGCCTTATTTATAAAGGTGAAGAGATAAGTGACAGACGCGAGAATCGAGGAGCCCAAAGGTTGGATATGTGACAGAGCTGTCGCCTCGATTCTCGGAGGCTCATTTTAAATAACAGGTGACATCATGGCGATTTATTATGATCCTGGAAGATGACGTCATGGCGGTCTACAAGACTTAGGCGAAGGTTTTGAAGAAGAAATTTTCTTAAGTGTTGGAGATCGACATGAACAAGTTCAAATCAATCCGGGGCCTAATGTTGGGGATATTATTACTGGGTGTAAACCGGCCAGGAGAGGCCGGGTTATCCCCATAATGAGTTATTTATATTTGAAGCCCATGAAGACAAGGAGTATGGCGCTTTATGAAGGCCCAGGGCCCAAAGGCAGATTAAGGGCTTGTAGGTGTAAACCGCCATATTATATGTAACTTGTCTTGTAAGATAAGAAAAGAGTAGAGACCGAGCCGGACACGTTTATGAGCCGGCCTCGGGATTCTGTAACCGCCGGGCGTCAACCTGTGTATATAAAGGGACGACCCGGCAGCGGTTTGGGGGGACGGACAACAATTCGAGAGCCAGGCATAGCGGATTCGCTCCCTGGTCATCGAAACCCTAGCAATTCCACAACAACTGGATTAGGCCTTTACCTTCACCGCAAGGGGCCGAACCAGTATAAACTCTCTGCGTCCCTTGTCCGCTTTAACCCCTTTAAGCTAACCCGTCACGATGGCTCCACGACTAAGTCCTTTCTCTAGGACATCTGCCGTGACAAGACCACGACACCTCCCTCATTCCCTCTCATAGAGTGTGCTTTTGTAGTTCAGACTACTGTTACTAATGCTTGATGCGTCCTTGGTACTCATGGTGGCTCATGTGTTTTTTTAATATAAATACACCTAAAGGGTATCCTAGATTTGGATATCGAGAAAAATAAAGGTCAGTGCAATGAGTAGACAACTGGATGTAGAACGGCCAGTAAACAATAAAATTATATTAAAAAGCATACTAGTCTTCTTCCTCCTATGATTATATGTTGCCTATTGAAAATTGCCCTGAACCGACGGCAAAGAAAAGTGAGACCTATGAGTGCCCTCGCCACACCAGGCTTTGAAGACCGCAATAGCCACTCGCCCTTGAGACGAGATCTAAAAATCGCTGAAGCAGCATCGGCTAGAGCATCACCCCTTATTTACTTTTATTTTATTTTGCAATTTATATATCTCCTACTATCAGATTTGTTCCTTGCAATTAACGAGTACAGGGGGATTGACAACCCTCTTGCGTGCATTGGGTGCAAGGATTTGCTCTTGTGTGTGTAGGTACTACTAAAAGTCTTTTGCGTGAATCTCCTATTGGTTCGATAAACCTTGGTCATTACTGAGGGAAATATTTTCTGCTACTGTACTACTTCATCCTTCTTCTTCTTCAGGAAAATCCCAACGCATTTCACAAGTAGCAAGAGGCGCGAGGGAGGCCACCTTGGTGGAGAGATGGGTCGGGTGGTGGAGGAGATAGGGATGGGTGAGGAAGGAGATCAGATATATTGGGGATTTTTCACAGAGATGGGGCCATGATTAACCAAAGAATTTGGATTGGTGCTTGGGGCTCATGTTCTATGGTTGATTTTTTTTTGCGGGGATGTTCTATGGTTGATTTAGGGGTGTGTAGAAGCAGTCAAAGGCCACTATACGATAATCTCCTGATTCGGGACGGGCTTCGCTATTGCTATGTGACGCCCCCGACTCAATCATGCACTAATCATACACGCAAACATGCACGATCAAGCACAGGGACTCACGGGAAGATATCACAACACAACTCTAACACAAATAAATGGAGATCCACAATATTACAGACTAGGGATCACGAAGATCCGAATACATGAGTCAGTCATACAAATATTATCTGCGTACAGACATAGTTAGACAAGTTTTGCCTTAAGAAGGCTAGCACAAACAACGACTCTAGATCGAAAGGCGTAGGCCTCCTGCCTGGGAGCCTCCGATCCTACTCCTGGTCGGCTGGCTCGATCCAGTAGTACGTGCCCTCTGGACCCTCCTGGTAGTAAGCTCCTATGGTGGCATCTGGCTCCGGGGCTCCATCGTCTGATGTATCATCAAGTAGGGTATGGGGAAAAAGAGGAAGCAAAGCAACCGTGAGTACTCATCCTAAGTACTCAGCAAGCAAGGATCTACACTACATATGCAACATTATCAAAGGGGAAAGGCTGTATATGTGGACTGGGCTGCAGAAATGCCAGAATAGAGAGAAGGCCTAGTCCTATCGAAGACTAGCATCTTCAAACATTTTCACGAAGCCACCATCTTGCAGCAATAGAAGAGAGTAGAATAGCATTTTATTAAGCAAACATGTTGAAGTAAAGCCTAGAGATCCTTCCTCGACTCCCAGCGAGAAAGCGATCCCGAAACTTCAATTAAGTAACAAGTATCCAGTTCAAGTAGTAGATCGGGATATACAAACTGAGCGTCCTTTACCGTAGGACCGGCTATCGATAGATCATTCATCCCTGCAAGGGTGCACTACTGTTACCCAACACGCTCGATCACCTCTGGCCGGACACACTTGCTGGGTAATGCCCGTCCTCGGGAGATCGACACGAAGCAGCGCCCTACCTAGGCTCAGCAGAGAGGTCAGCACGCCGGACTAACCTATGCACCCAGAGGTCTTGGTCCATCGCCCTGGGCACCTTGTGTGTTGCGAGACTGGCCGGGGTGCAGGCGCGACACTGAACTCATCAGTGAAGTATCCAGCCCAATCCCAACAATCAGCCCGCACGGTGAACCGTGACGTCTGAAGAGCTTTCGGGAGGAACGTACGACGTAGAGGGCCCCATAAACCATAATCCCGCATGGTGGTAGTGCGTATAGGGCACGTCGACCCACTCAGATCAAATACCCAAATCCAATAGGCTGATTTAGTAACACGCAGAGACGATCAGAGTTTCTGAAGCTCCGCCACAATATCACACTCGAGTGCCCTTCCGGCACACCCGACAACATAGATCCCCTACGGGTACCCATCTGGGTCGACCCACCTGTAACAAAGGTCAAAGTAACCGTGTGGTCATAACATCAAGGGGGAAACCCCGAGGAATCACCCTCGGTGAATTCCACTCGATGAAATCATCAGGGTGAACGTATGAGGCATCACCCTCGAGGTTCACACTGAGGGGTTGCATGACAGAGTCGTATAGGAAGTGGAGAAGGAGGAATCACCCTCGATGACCACGACCGAACAGCTACACTGCAGAGGATTCATCAGGAGTGCGTTACGAGGTATCACCCTCAGCACTCGATAGTAACTATGCAGAGTCGTACAACAAAGGGGGTGAAGGGATGTGTCGGTCTCTGGCCGACGATCACATTGATCGAGTCGTCGATGATCAAGCAGGGGCAACAAGGGTAAGGTGGTGGGGGTCACTGATGGCTCACCACCAACCTAGGGTAAGGTGGTGGGGGTCACTGATGGCTCACCACCAACCTATACTAAGCAGTTTAACATAGGCAGGTAAGGTAACAATAAACAGGTTACAAAAGCAGGCTATGCATCAGAATAGGAGCAAACATTAACAATAGCAAAATCTAATGCAAGCAGGAGAAATGGAATGGGCGATATCTGGATGCTCAAGGGGGGGGGGCTTGCCTGGTTGCTCTGGCAAGAAAGAGGGGTCGTCAACGGGCTGCTCGTCCGGAGCGTAGTCGTACCCGGCTGCAACGTCGTCGGTCTCGGCGTCTATCGAGAGAGAAGGAGGGGGGAGAGAAACAATAAATTTCACGGCAATAATGCAAACAATATGTATGACATGCCTAAATGATATGCTGGGGTGTTCTACGGCCTAACTAAATGATTTAGTTAATTTTGGAATTTATCCGGATTTATTTAGTTAAGGTTGGGCACTATTCATTTATTGAAATCGTTCTAAAAGTTCCATGTTCATCTAGCTAGGGGCGTCTGACAAGAATACGAAGGGCGTATTCAGATTCGTATCGAAATTCTGATCGACTTTCATATATAAATTATTTTCATCGGAGTTACGGTTTATTTTATATGATTTTCTAAAGTTTTAATTGATTTTCTGGAATTTAATTATTTATTTAAATCAACATTATCCAGAACAGTGTATGCTGACATCATCATTACGTCAGCATGACGTCAGCAGTCAACAGGGCGTTGACTGGGTCAAACTGACGTGTGGGTCCCACCTGTCAGTGTCTGTTTAGTTTAACTAGGGTTTAACTAATCTAATTACAGTTTAATTAAACTAACTAATTAATTACATTAATTAAACAGGATTGATTAAATTAATTAATTGGCTAATTAATTAATCATTTATTATTTCTACTAATTTCATTTTCTTTTCTTTTTTTAAATCGTTCTGTGGGCTGGGCCCGTTCGGTCAGTGGCACAGGGGGGTGGGGGCCGGCCGTCAGTGGCCCAGGCCATAGTGGGCGCAGGCGCGTGGGCGTCGGCCGCCCGAGGGGCGCTAAGCGCGCGCGCGCAGGCCGGCGCCGGAGCGGCACGGCGAGGGGTGTGGCCGGCGAGTGGCAGCAGGCGGCGGGCAGCACACGGAGCAGCAGCAGCAGCACGGGCAGCAGCAGGAGCATGCGGGAGGCGACAGCGGAGCGGTGGAGCAGCAAGAGCAGCGGGGCGGTGGACGGCGCGGCGGGGCGAGGTAGGCGGAGCGGGAGCGGGGTGGGCCGCTGCGGTTGGCGGGCGCGGGGCACGGCGGACGGGCGCGAGCGCGTGTGCGCACGGTGGCGCGTCGAGCGTGGCGAGCAGGGCCGCGGCACGACCAGCGATGTCTACGGGGCGTGGCGAGCACGGTGGCTGCAGGTGAGGGTCAGGGGCGCGCGACGGCGCGGTGAGCAGGGGAGAAAGGAGGAGGGGCGGCGGCTCACTGCGGGGCGTAGGGGGTGGCAGTGGGGGTTGAGGAGGAGGGCGGGGACGTGGTCGACGACGGGGTCGGGGAGGCGGTCCGGTGAGGAGGCGAGCGACACGGTCCGGCGAGATGGACGAGGCGGCGAGCGGCGGTCGTCGGCGTCGGCCCGATCCCGATCCAGAACTGGATCGGGGGAGGGGGGAAGCGAGGGGGGAAGTGAGGTGGGCTAGGGTTTCGGTCGCCTAGGGGGGGATATAGGGGAGCGGGTGGGCCGGCCTGGTGGCCTGGCTGGGCCGTGGCCCAGTTGGGCCGGGGGGGAGTTTTGTTTTCTTATTTTCTTTTCGTCTTTTTCTTTTCTGTTTCTGTTTTTACAAAATTGGGTGGCCTCATACTTAGTTTTGTAAAATATGTGAACTAGTCACCAGACTCCACTGCAACATCTATTAATGCCATAAAATGGTTCTGAGTTCATATCATTTCTTTTGCAATTTTATAAAACTAAATGGGATTAAATATTGTTGTTTTGGCACTGTTAGAGTCACTTAATTAATTTATTAAATGTTGGTTACAATTTTAGCATTGTCTCTAGAATATTTGTCACCTAATGAACATTTTAGTTTCTGTGTTTGAACAACTTTTATTTTCCACTTTAATTTAATTTGAATTTTGAGTTAGGAGTTGAAATGCAATATGATGCAAATGATGATTAGGCACTGTTAAACTAGCTGACTTGTCATTATCAAAAGGTGATCACTGTGGCTAATGACATGGGGTGTTACAATTCTCCTCATCTATCAAGAATTCTTGTCCTGAGAATTAAGAGGAAGACTGAAAGAAAGAGGGGTATTCTTCGCGAAGACGATCCTCGCGTTCCCAAGTGGCTTCGTCTTCAGAATGATTCGACCACTGAACCTTGAGGAATTTGATTGACTTCTGATGAGTTTGACATTCAGCTTGATCAAGAATACGGATGGGATATTCTGGATAAGACAGATCTTCCCGCAATTCAAGCATTTCGTGATCCACAGCTCGAATAGGATCCTTGAAGCAGCGACGGAGTTGGGATACATGAAAAACATCATGCACTTGAGAAAGATTTGGCGGCAATTGCAATTGATATGCCACTTCTCCTCGACGGGCAAGAATACGGAACGGGCCAATGTAGCGAGGAGCTAACTTCCCTTTGATTCCAAACCGATGAGTGCCTTTCAACGGAGTGACGCGGAGATAAGCTTGTTCGCCAGGTTGATAGACCATTTGCTGGTGCTTTCGGTCATAGTTGCTCTTCTGACGAGACTGAGCAGTTTTCAGATGTTCACGGACAATGCGGACTTGTTCTTCAGCTTGTTGGATAATGTCTGGTCCGACGAGTGAGCGTTCCCCAGTTTCTGACCAATTTAGAGGGGTTCGACACTTACATCCATAAAGAACTTCAAACGGTGCCATCTTCAAACTAGCTTGATAGCTATTGTTGTAAGAGAATTCAGCATACGGGAGAGATTCCTCCCATTTCTTACCGAAGGAGATGACGCAAGCTCGAAGCATATCTTCGAGCACTTGATTAACTCGTTCGACTTGACCCTGTGACGGAGGGTAAAAAGCGGTGCTGAAAGACAGGTGAGTTCCCATAGCTTCTTGGAAACTATTTCAGAATCTGGAGGTAAAGAGGCTGCCATGATCCGAACTGATCTCCAACGAAACACCGTGGAGTGACACAATTCGGGAAACATACAAGTCTGCTAACTGGCTAGTAGTGATTGTCTCCTTAACTGACAGAAAGTGAGCAACCTTTGAGAATCGGTCAATGACGACAAAAATAGCATCATGACCCTTCTGAGATCTGGGAAAACCAGTAATGAAATCCATTTGGACCTTGTCCCATTTCCATTCAGGAATTTCAAGGGGTTGAAGAGTTCCAGCAGGCCTTTGATGTTCTGCTTTAATGCGGCGGCAAACGTCACACTCAGAAACATAACAAGCAATGTCTCGCTTCATATTAGGCCACCAGTATCTCTGACAAATGTCACGGTACATCTTTGTGCTACCAGGATGAATTGACAGAGGAGTGTCATGAGCTTCTTTCATAACGTGTTCCCTCTCATCCTTGAACTTGGGTACGAAGAGACGGTGTTGGAAAAATAGGATCCCATCCTTATCAAGATGGAATTCTGACGGCTTTCCTTTCTCGAGGTACCGCTTAATCCTTTCAACTTCAGAGTCATACTTTTGTATAATCTTAATGTTGTGCTCAAGATCCGGTTCAACAACCAGGGTATTGAGATAACCCTGTGGAACAATATGGAGGTTCAACTTGCGAAGCTCTTCATAAAGCATAGGTTGTGCTTCCTGAACCATAAGATTGTTGCAATAAGCCTTGCGACTCAAAGCATCGGCCATTACATTAGCCTTGCCAGGGGTGTATGAGATATTCATATCATAATCGGCAATTGTCTCGAGCCATCTTTGTTGACGAAGGTTCAGATCTGGTTGAGTATATAGATACTTCAAACTTTGATGATCCGTGTATATCTCGCAACGATTACCGAGAAGGTAATGTCGCCATAGCTTCAGAGCATAAATAACCGTAGAAAGTTCAAGATCATGAACTGGGTAATTTTCTTCGTGAGGACGCAATTGTCGAGAGGCATAAGCAATCACTTTACGCTCTTGCATTAGGACACAGCCTAATCCTTGACGAGATGCATCACAGTATATCATGAAATCCTTTTGGGAATCCGGGGGTGCTAGCACTGGGGCAGATGTTAACTTATCTTTTAGTGTCTGAAAGCTTTCTTGACATTTTTCTGTCCACTCAAATTTAACACCTTTGTGGAGCAGATTCGTCAATGGTTTTGCAATCTTGGAAAAGTTCTCAACGAATCGACGGCAATAACTAGCGAGTCCGAGAAAACTTCTGACTTGCTTGACATTCTTCGGGGGAGTCCAATCAAGAATAGCCTGAACTTGTTCCGGGTTAACAGCAATTCCATTCTTGGAAATCACATGACCAAGATAGGTCACTTCAGATAACCAGAACTCACACTTGGAGAATTTAGCATACAACTGATGTTTTCGTAGCTTCTCCAATACAAGCCGAAGATGTTCAGCATGTTCTTCTTCATTCTTGGAATATATAAGGATATCATCCAAAAAAACCACGACGAATTTGTCGAGGTAATCCATGAAGATATAGTTCATCAACCAGGAGAAGGTTGCTGGAGCATTTGTTAAACCAAATGACATGACAGTGTACTCATAAGAGCCATATCGAGTAACAAAGGCAGTCTTCGGAATATCGTCTTTGCGAACACGGATCTGATGATAACCCAACCTCAAGTCGAGTTTCGAGAAGACAGTGGATCCAGCAAGCTGATCATAAAGATCATTGATCCGGGGCAGTGGGTATTTATTCTGGATTGTGGCTTGGTTAATGGGCCGATAATCCTGAACCAATCGGTTAGTTCCATCCTTCTTCTTCGAAGAGTGAAGGTGCTCCCCAAGCAGAGGAACCGGGGCGGATGACTTTAGTGGCACAATTGATCGAAGCAATGTGAGCTTTCAACCAATCCATTCCGAGTATGAGGTCTATGGTGGAAGACTTCAAGACGATGAGTGAGGCAAGGAATTCCAACCCTTTAATTTCGACGATAATGTCTGATGCTATCACGTCAGCATGACAGTGACCTCCAGGAGTTTTAATGACTAACGGAGTATGTCTTCTCATACCGAATGCCATGCATGAATGCAAATTTTCCAGAGATGAATGAATATGATGCTCCTAAATCAAAAAAAACAGAAGCAGGTACTGAGTTAACGAGAAGGGTACCCATCACAGTAGCAGGTTGATCCTGGACTTCTTCAATATCAATGTTGTAAGCATGTCCACGACCATGTGCAGCAGACCCGGTATTATAGTTGCGGGCCTGATTGTTGCCACGACCATTGCCACGGCCAGTACGAGGAAAAGCCAACTGATTCTGAGTCTGGCGGCAGTCTCTAGCATGGTGACCTGGTTTGCGGCACTTGAAGCACAGACCATCTTCAGGACGAAGAGGAGCATTTTGTTGAATAGCTTGAGCTCTTGGCTGCCTCGGTGGTGGAGGAGGCAGACGTGGTGCAACATAGTTGTTCTTTGGCGCAGGGGCATTTGGACGGAACACGTTGTTGGGAATCCAGACTCGACGCTTCTGTGCTGAGCCCGAAGATGAGCCAGCATCACGATAGCGCTTCTGCGAGTCCTTGTGTTTCATCTGATCGGTCTCAACCAGAATAGCCTTGTTCACAAGAGTAGAAAAGTCGTTGAAGTCTTGAGCAGCAAGTGCAAGCTTGAGGTCTGGGTGGAGTCCATTACGGAACTTCTCTTGTCTACGGCCATCTGTGGCGATGTCTTCTTCAGCATAGCGGGAAAGGTCAAGAAATTCCCGCTGATAAGCTTCGACAGTCTTGTTGCCCTGAGTGAGGTTGCGGAACTGGGTCTTCATCCGGTCCATAATTCCCTGAGGAATATAACGGGCACGGAAAGCAGCCTGGAACTCATACCAGGTAACCACTGTTCTAGCAGGCAGTGTATGCTTGTGAGTGTCCCACCATTGAGCAGCGGGACCCTGTAGGAAAAAGGCCGCGAAGGTGACGAAGTTGGCAGGGGCGACATTAGCAGACTCCATCTCATGAGTGATGTCGCGGAGCCAGTCATCAGCATCCAGGGGCTTGTCAGAGTTGCGGAACTGAGTGGGGTTGAGTCGCATAAACTCCGTCAAAGTTATTGGAGCAGGGTTCTGGTTCTGGTTGTTCTGATGCGGAAACTGAGCCATGATCCCAGTCATGAACTGGCGGTTGAGCTCGAATTGTTGCATCATAGCTGCCATATAGTCTGGCGGTGGTGGGCGTTCAGGGGCACGACCACGACCACCTGGTCTAACCATCCTGCTAAGTATCAACAGGGGGTAGTTTAGTAAAAGAAATTGCGAGTGTTTAGTGACAAGCATGATGTAACTCGACAACAATTTAAGCAGTGTAACAGATACATAACAGTAGTCAATTAAGACATACAGATCCATACACATAGTCGGGTACATGCGAACAGCATAATGGCGCAAATTTAGAACTAGACATACTAGGCGGCGCGCAGGCACGCGGTAAGGAAGTACACAACGAGGCATAGCAAAGGCTATATCAACGACGGGGAAAACCACAGAAACGGGGTAACTGCGAGTGCGGACGACGAATGTTCGTCGCGGAAGGATCCTGCGCTCCATGTGCACTCTGATGCAGAATCCGGTCTCGAGCTGTAAGAAGCGGTCCACATGCAGGTGTGTGACCTCCAACAGCAGGCCAATCAATACCTGCATACATCTGAGTCCTGCGCGGATAAAGGATGTGCTCCGGATGTATCCCTGCACGAACAGCGGGTAGCAACTGCTGTTGGGGAACGTAGTAATTTCAAAAATTTCCTACGCACACACAGGATCATGGTGATGCATAGCAACGAGAGGGGAGAGTGTGTCCATGTACCCTCGTAGACCGAAAGCGGAAGCGTTAGCACAATGCGGTTGATGTAGTCGTACGTCATCACGATCCGACCGATCCAAGTACCGAACGCACGGCACCTCCGAGTTCAGCACACGTTCAACTCGATGATGTCCCGCGAGCTCCGATCCAGCAAAGCTTCACAGGAGAGTTTCGTCAGCACGACGGCGTGGTGACGGTGATCATGATGCTACCGACGCAGGGCTTCGCCTAAGCACCGCTACGATATGATCGAGGTGGATTATGGTGGAGGGGGGCACCGCACACGGCTAAGAGATCAATGATCAATTGTTGTGTCTATGGGGTGCCCCCTGGCCATGTATATAAAGGATGTAGGGGAGGAGGCCTGCCCCCTATGGGTGGCGCACCAAGTAGGGGACTCCTACTAGGAATCCTACTCCTAGTAGGAGTCCACCAAGAGGGGATGGAAGAGGGGAAGAGGGAGAAGAAAAGAGCGGTGTTGCGCCCCCCCAATCCCTTGTCCAATTCGTGCCAGCAAGGGGAGGGGCGCAGCAGCCCCTGCGGCCTGCTCCTCTCTTTCCCGTATGGCCCAATAAGGCCCATAACTTCCCCCGGTGAATTCCCGTAATTTCCCGGTATTCCGAAAAAATACCCGAATCACTCGGAACCTTTCTGACGTCCGAATATAGCCTTCCAATATATCGATCTTTACCTCTCGGACATTCCGAGACTCCTCGTCATGTCCATGATCTCATCCGGGACTCCGAACAACTTCGGTACATCAAAACACAAAAACTCATAATACCGATCGTCACCGAACTTTAAGCGTGCGGACCCTATGGGTTCGAGAACTATGTAGACATGACCGAGACACGTCTCCGGTCAATAACCAATAGCGGAACCTGGATGCTCATATTGGCTCCCACATATTCTACGAAGATCTTTATCGGTCAAACCGCATAACAACATACGTTGTTCCCTTTGTCATCGGTATGTTACTTGCCCGAGATTCGATCGTCGGTATCTCAATACCTAGTTCAATCTCATTATCGGCAAGTCTCTTTACTCGTTCCGTAATACATCATCCCGCAACTAACTCATTAGTTACAATGCTTGCAAGGCTTATAGTGATGTGCATTACCGAGTGGGCCCAGAGATACCTCTCTGACAATCGGAGTGACAAATCCTAATCTCGAAATACGCCAACTCAACAAGTACCTTCGGAGACACCTGTAGAGCACCTTTATAATCACCCAGTTATGTTGTGACGTTTGGCAGCACACAAAGTGTTCCTCCGGTAAACGGGAGTTGCATAATCTCATAGTCATAGGAACATGTATAAGTCATGAAGAAAGCAATAGCAACATACTAAACGATCAAGTGCTAAGCTAACGGAATGGGTCAAGTCAATCACATCATTCTCCTAATGATGTGATCCCATTAATCAAATGACAACTCATGTCTATGGTTAGGAAACATAACCATCTTTGATCAATGAGCTAGTCAAGTAGAGGCATACTAGTGACACTCTGTTTGTCTATGTATTCACACATGTATTATGTTTCCGGTTAATACAATTCTAGCATGAATAATAAACATTTATCATGAAATAAGGAAATAAATAATAACTTTATTATTGCCTCTAGGGCATATTTCCTTCAGTCTCCCACTTGCACTAGAGTCAATAATCCAGTTCACATCGCCATGAGATTTAACACCAACAGTTCACATCACCATGTGATTAATATCCATAGTTCACATTGTCATGTGACCAACACCCAAAGGGTTTACTAGAGTCAATAATCTAGTTCACATCGCCATGTGATTAACACCCAAAGAGTACTAAGGTGTGATCATGTTTTGCTTGTGAGAGAAGTTTAGTCAATGGGTCTGCCAAATTCAGATCCGTATGTATTTTGCAAATTTCTATGTCAACAATGCTCCGCACGGAGCTACTCTAGCTAATTTCTCCCACTTTCAATATGTATCCAGATTGAGACTTAGAGTCATCTGGATCAGTGTCAAAACTTGTATCGACGTGACCCTTTACGACGAACCTTTTGGCACCTCCATAATCGAGAAACATATCCTTATTCCACTAAGGATAATTTTGACCGCTGTCCAGTGATCTACTCCTAGATCACTATTGTACTCCCTTGCCAAACTCAATGTAGGGTATACAATAGATCTGTTACACAGCATAGCATACTTTATAGAACCTATGGCTGAGGCATAGGGAATGACTTTTCATTCTCTTTCTATTTTCTGCCGTGGTCGGGTTTTGAGTCTTCACTCAACTTCACACCTTAAAACACAGGAAAGAACTCCTTCTTTGACTGTTCCATTTTGAACTACTTCAAAATCTTTGTCAAGGTATGTACTCATTGAAAAATCTTATCAAGCGTCTTGATCTATCTCTATAGATCTTGATGCTCAATATGTAAGCAGCTTCACTGAGGTCTTTCTTTGAAAAACTCCTTTCAAATACTCCTTTATGCTTTCCAAAAAATTCTACATTATTTCTGATCAACAATATGTCATTCACATATACTTATCAGAAATGCTGTAGTGCTCCCACTCACTTTCTTGTAAATACAGGCTTCCCCGCAAGTCTGTATAAAACTATATGCTTTGATCAACTCATCAAAGCGTATATTCCAACTCCGAGATGCTTGCACCAGTCCATAGATGGATCGCTGGAGCTTGCACACTTTGTTAGCATCCTTTGGATCGATAAAACCTTCAGGTTGCATCATATACAACTCTTCTTCCAGAAATCCATTCAGGAACGCAGTCTTTACATCCATTTGCCAAATTTCATAATCATAAAATGCGGCAATAGCTAACATGATTTGGACGGACTTAAGCATCGCTACGGGTGAGAAGGTCTCATCGTAGTCAACTCCTTGAACTTGTCGAAAACCTTTCGCAACAAGTCGAGCTTTGTAGACAGTAACATTACCATCAGCGTCTGTCTTCTTCTTGAAGATCCATTTATTCTCGATGGCTTGCCGATCATCAGGCAAGTCAACCAAAGTCCACACTTTGTTCTCATACATGGATCCCATCTCAGATTTCATGGCCTCAAGCCATTTTGCGGAATCTAGGCTCATCATCGCTTCCTCATAGTTTGTAGGTTCGTCATGGTCTAGTAACATGACCTCCAGAACAGGATTACCGTACCACTCTGGTGCGGATCTTACTCTGGTTGACCTACGAGGTTCGGTAGTAACTTGATATAAAGTTTCATGATCATCATCATTAGCTTCCTCACTAATTGGTGTAGAAGTCACAGGAACCGGTTTCTGTGATGAACTACTTTCCAATAAGGGAGCAGGTACAGTTACCTCATCAAGTTCTACTTTCTTCCCACTCACTTCTTTCGAGAGAAACTCCTTCTCTAGAAAGGATCCATTCTTAGCAACGAAAGTCTTGCCTTCGGATCTGTGATAGAAGGTGTACCCAACTGTCTCTTTTGGGTATCCTATGAAGACACATTTCTCCGACTTGGGTTCGAACTTACCAGGTTGAAGCTTTTTCACATAAGCATCGCAGCCCCAAACTTTAAGAAACGACAACTTTGGTTTCTTGCCAAACCACAGTTCATAAGGAGTCATCTCAACGGATTTAGATGGTGCCCTATTTAACGTGAATGCAGCCGTCTCTAAAGCATAACCCCAAAACGATTGCGGTAAATTAGTAAGAGACATCATAGATCGCACCATATCTAGTAAAGTACGATTACGACGTTCGGACACACCATTACGTTGTGGTGTTCCGGGTGGCGTGAGTTGCGAAACTATTCCGCTTTGTTTCAAATGTACACCAAACTCGTAACTCAAATATTCTCCTCCACGATTAGATCGTAGAAACTTTATTTTCTTGTTACGATGATTTTCCACTTCACTCTGAAATTCTTTGAACTTTTCAAATCTTTCAGACTTATGTTTCATTAAGTAGATATACCCATATCTGCTCAAATCATCTGTGAAGGTGAGAAAATAATGATACCCGCCGCGAGCCTCAACATTCATTGGACCACATACATCAGTATGTATGATTTCCAACAAATCTGTTGCTCGCTCCATAGTTCCGGAGAACGGCGTTTTAGTCATCTTGCCCATGAGGCATGGTTCGCAAGTACCAAGTGATTCATAATCAAGTGATTCCAAAAGTCCATCGGAATGGAGTTTCTTCATGCGCTTTACACCAATATGACCTAAATGGCAGTGCCACAAATAAGTTGCACTATCATTATCAACTCTGCATCTTTTGGCTTCAACATTATGAATATGTGTATCACTATGATCGAGATTCAATAAACCATTTATATTGAGTGTATGACCATAGAAGGTTTTATTCATTTAAACAGAACAACAATTATTCTCTGACTTAAATGAATAACCGTATCGCAATAAACATGATCCAATCATATTCATGCTCAACGCAAATACCAAATAACATTTATTTAGGTCCAACACTAATCCCGAAGGTAGAGGAAGTGTGCGATGGTGATCTTATCAACCTTGGAATCACTTCCAACACACATCGTCACCTCGTCATTAACTAGTCTCTGTTCATTTTGCAACTCCTGTTTCGAGTTACTAATGTTAGCAACTGAACCAGTATCAAATACCCAGGGGCTACTATGAACACTAGTAAAATACACATCAATAACATGTATATCAAATATACTTTTGTTCACTTTGCCATCCTTCTTATCCGCCAAATACTTGGGGCAGTTCCGCTTCCAGTGACTAGTCCCTTTGCAGTAGAAGCACTCAGTTTCAGGCTTAGGTCCAGACTTGGACTTCTTCCCAGGAGTAGCAACTTGCTTGCTATTCTTCTTGAAGTTCCCCTTCTTTCCTTTGCCCTTTTCTTGAAACTAGTGGTCTTGTTAACCATCAACACTTGATGCTCTTTCTTGATTTCTACCTTCATTGATTTCAGCATCACGAAGAGCTCGGGAATCGTTTTGTCATCCCTTGCATATTATAGTTCATCACGAAGTTCCAGTAACTTGGTGATAGTGACTAGAGAATTCTGTCAATTACTATCTTATCCGGAAGATCAACTCCCACTTGATTCAAGCAACTGTAGTACTCAGACATTCTGAGCACATGCTCACTGATTGAGCTATTCTCCTCCATCTTGTAGGCAAAGTACTTGTCAGAGGTCTCATACCTCTCGACACGGGCATGAGTCTGAAATACCAATTTCATCTCTTTGGAACATCTCATATGCTTCGTGGCGTTCAAAACGTTTTTGAAGTCCCGATTCTAAGCCATAAATCATGGCGCACTAAACTATCAAGTAGTCATCACATCGAGCTTGCTAAACGTTCATAATGTTTGCATCTGCTCCTGCAATAGGTCTGTCACCTAGCGGTGCATCAAGGACATAATTCTTCTGTGCAGCAATGAGGATAATCCTCAGATCACGGAACCAGTCCGCATCATTGCTACTATCATCTTTCAACTTAGTTTTCTCCAGGAACATATCAAAAAAAAACAGTGGAGCTATACGCGAGCTATTGATCTACAACATAATTTGCAAATACTACCAGGACTAAGTTCATGATAAATTAAAGTTCAATTAATCATATTACTCAAGAACTCCCACTTAGATAGACATCTCTCTAATCATCTAAGTGATCACCTGATCCAAATCAACTAAATCATAACCGATCATCACGTGAAATGGAGTAGTTTTCAATGGTGAACATCACTATGTTGATCATATCTACTATATGATTCACGCTCGACCTTTCGGTCTCAGTGTTCCGAGGCCATATCTGCATATGCTAGGCTCGTCAAGTTTAACCCGAGTATTCTGTGTGTGCAAAACTGGCTTGCACCCGTTGTAGATGAACGTTGAGCTTATCACATCCGATCATCACGTGGTGTCTCGGCACGACGAACTTTGGCAATGGTGCATACTCAGGGAGAACACTTTTACCTTGAAATTTAGTGAGAGATCATCTTATAATGCTACCGTCAAACAAAGCAAAATAAGATGCATAAAGGATAAACATCACATGCAATCAATATAAGTGATATGATATGGCCATCATCATCTTTGTGCTTGTGATCTCCATCTCCGAAGCACCGTCATGATCACCATCATTACTGGCGCGACACCTTGATCTCCATCGTAGCATCGTTGTCGTCTCGCCAACTATTGCTTCTACGACTATCGCTACCGCTTAGTGATAAAGTAAAGCAATTACAGGGCGATTGCATTGCATACAATAAAGCGACAACCATATGGCTCCTGCCAGTTGCCGATAACTCAGTTACAAAACATGATCATCTCATACAATAAAATATAGCATCATGTCTTGACCATATCACATCACAACATGCCCTGCAAAAACAAGTTAGACGTCGTCTACTTTGTTGTTGCAAGTTTTACGTCGCTGCTACGGGCTGAGCAAGAACCGTTCTTACCTACGCATCAAAACCACAACGATAGTTCATCAAGTTAGTGTTGTTTTAACCTTCACAAGGACCGGACATAGCCACACTCGGTTCAACTAAAGTTGGAGAAACTGACACCCGCTAGTCACCTGTGTGCAAAGCACGGCGGTAAAACCAGTCTCGCGTAAGCATACGCGTAATGTCGGTCCGGGCCGCTTCATCCAACAATACCGCCGAACCAAAGTGTGACATGCTGGTAAGCAGTATGACTTGTATCGCCCACAACTCACTTGTGTTCTACTCGTGCATATAACATCTACGCATAAAACCAGGCTCGGATGCCACTGTTGGGGAACGTAGTAATTTCAAACAATTCCTACGCACACACAGGATCATGGTGATGCATAGCAACGAGAGGGGAGAGTGTGTCCACGTACCCTCGCAGACCGAAAGCGGAAGCGTTAGCACAACGCGGTTGATGTAGTCGTACGTCTTCACGATCCGACCGATCCAAGTACGGAACGCACGGCACCTCCGAGTTCAGCACACGTTCAACTCGATGACGTCCCGCGAGCTCCGATCCAGCAAAGCTTCACAGGAGAGTTTCGTCAGCACGACGGCGTGGTGACGGTGATGATGATGCTACCGACGCAGGGCTTCGCCTAAGCACCGCTATGATATGATCGAGGTGGATTATGGTGGAGGGGGGCACCGCACACGGCTAAGAGATCAATAATCAATTGTTGTGTCTATGGGGTGCCCCCTGGCCACGTATATAAAGGATGTAGGGGAGGAGGCCGGCCCCCTATGGGTGGCGCACCAAGTAGGGGACTCCTACTAGGAATCCTACTCCTAGTAGGAGTCCACCAAGAGGGGAAGGAAGAGGGGAAGAGGGAGAAGGAAAGAGGGGTGTTGCGCCCCCCCAATCCCATGTCCAATTCGGACCAGCAAGGGGAGGGGCGCAGCAGCCCCTGCGGCCTGCTCCTCTCTTTCCCGTATGGCCCAATAAGGCCCATAACTTCCCCCGGTGAATTCCCGTAATTTCCCGGTACTTCGAAAAATACCCGAATCACTCGGAACCTTTCCGACGTCCGAATATAGCCTTCCAATATATCGATCTTTACCTCTCGGACATTCCAAGACTCCTCATCATGTACATGATCTCATCCGGGACTCCGAACAACTTCGGTACATCAAAACACAAAAACTCATAATACCGATCGTCACCGAACTTTAAGCGTGCGGACCCTACGGGTTCGAGAACTATGTAGACATGACCGAGACACGTCTCCGGTCAATAACCAATAGCGGAACCTGGATGCTCATATTGGCTCCCACATATTCTACGAAGATCTTTATTGGTCAAACCGCATAACAACATACGTTGTTCCCTTTGTCATCGGTATGTTACTTGCCCGAGATTCGATCATCGGTATCTCAATACCTAGTTCAATCTCGTTACCGGCAAGTCTCTTTACTCGTTCCGTAATACATCATCCCGCAACTAACTCATTAGTTACAATGCTTGCAAGGCTTATAGTGATGTGCATTACCGAGTGGGCCCAGAGATACCTCTCCGACAATCGGAGTGACAAATCCTAATCTCAAAATACGCCAACTCAACAAGTACCTTCGGAGACACCTGTAGAGCACCTTTATAATCACCTAGTTACGTTGTGACGTTTGGCAGCACACAAAGTGTTCCTCCGGTAAACGGGAGTTGCATAATCTCATAGTCATAGGAACATGTATAAGTCATGAAGAAAGCAATAGCAACATACTAAACGATCAAGTGTTAAGCTAACGGAATGGGTCAAGTCAATCACATCATTCTCCTAATGATGTGATCCCGTTAATCAAATGACAACACATGTCTATGGTTAGGAAACATAACCATCTTTGATCAATGAGCTAGTCAAGTAGAGGCATACTAGTGACACTCTGTTTATCTATGTATTCACACATGTATTATGTTTCCGGTTAATACAATTCTAGCATGAATAATAAACATTTATCATGAAATAAGGAAATAAATAATAACTTTATTATTGCCTCTAGGGCATATTTCCTTCAACTGCATCATAGCATCGTAGAGACGTGCTCGATTGGCAACCAACTCGACGGCAAGAGCCCGAACAGTACGATCCAGAGCCTGAGTGCACTGAATCAGAACGCGTGGGTTGTAGCGATGAGGCTCCTACAGGGCACAGATAGCTGTGTAGTATCTAGTAGCATCTCCAGCAGGGGCATAAGGAATGTATCGGAACTCTGAGTCATCCAAGATATCGCTGAACTCTCCTCGGAGACGTGCGACAGCAGAGTAGGCGGCATCATGGACAGCCATCTCAATCATCACGCCAATACCGTGGAAAAGGTGCAGCTCAGTGTCTGAGTCATCTTGCTGATCATAGATACGAACATCAGCATGGTATTGCTCCTGGTTGAACTCATGGTAATCCTCGTAGACCATGTACTCGGGGTACCAGCGGTAGCCAAGTCTGGTCAGGAGGGCGATCAGAACAGCTGGAAAACCAGGGACATCACGAGCCCAAGTGCGAAGCACAAGCTGTGTCGTAGGACGCGGTGGAAACAAACAATCCATCTGAAACAGAGGAAATTCAGGTTTGTCAAACGACAATGAGAAGTTAAACACAACTCGGAGAGAAAGGTTAAACAAAACAATGGAAAGAAAAATGATTATCAGACTAATCAGATCAATGACAGGGAAATCGCACAGATATCCAGCTCTCCGGGTAGACGGAATTTACGAGACCCTAAGTGTCAGCATTAGTAAAATTTATTTAACCCGAATAGAAGAGAGATCAGAGTCCCAGAGTATAGACGAGGAATAAAAGATCCTAATACCACCCAACTGGCGACGTGGGCCCGTAAGCCACACAGCCAAGTTAGTAAATTAGTTTTTGGATGCCTAGAATCAACTTCGGCCAAGGAATTGGAAGGGGGATTTCAACAGGCAGTCGGCTCTGATACCAACTTGTGACACCCCCGACTCAATCGTGCACTAATCATACACGCAAACATGCACGATCAAGCACAGGGACTCACGGGAAGATATCACAACACAACTCTAACACAAATAAACGGAGATCCACAATATTACAGACCAGGGATCCGAAGATCCGAATACATAAGTCAGTCATACAAATAGTATCTGAGTACAGACATAGTTAGACAAGTTTGCCTTAAGAAGGCTAGCACAAACAACGACACCAGATCGAAAGGCGTTGGCCTCCTACCTGGGAACCTCCGATCCTACTCCTGGTCGGCTGGCTCGATCCAGTAGTACGTGCCCTCTGGACCCTCCTGGTAGTAAGCTCCTGTGGTGGCATCTGGCTCCGGGACTCCATCGTCTGTTTGTATCATCAAGGTGGGGTATGGGGAAAAGAGAAAGTAAAGCAACCGTGAGTACTCATCCGAAGTACTCAGCAAGCAAGGATCTATACTACATATGCAACATTATCAATGGAGAATGGTTGTATATGTGGACTGGGCTTCAGAATTGCCAGAATAGAGAGAAGGCCTAGTCCTATCGAAGACTAGCACCTTCACGAAGCCATCATCTTGCAGCAGTAGAAGAGAGTAGAATAGCATTTTATTTAGCAAACATGTTGAAGCAAGCCTAGAGATCCTTCCTCGACTCCCAGCGAGAAAGCGATCCCGAAGCTTCAATTAAGTAATAAGTATCCAGTTCAAGTAGTAGATCGGGATACACAAACTGAGCGTCCTTTACCGTAGGACCGGCTATCGATAGATTATTCATCCCTGCAGGGGTTCACTACTGTTACCCAACACACTCGATCAACTCTGGCCGGACACACTTGCTGGGTAATGCCCGGCCTCGGAAGATCAACACGAAGCAGCGCCCTACCTAGGTTCGGCAGAGAGGTCAGCACGCCGGACTAACCTAAGCACCCAGAGGTCTTGGGCCATCGCCCTGGGCACCCTGCGCGTTGCGAGACTGGCCGGGGTGCAGGCGCGACACTGAACTCGTCAGTGAAGTATCCAGCCCAATCCCGACAATCAGCCCGAACGGTGAATCGTGACGTCTGACGAGCTTTCGGGAGAAACGTACATCACAGAGGGCCCCATAACCATAATCCCGCGTGGTGGTAGTGCGTATAGGGCACGTCGACCCACTCGGATCACACACCCAAATCCAATAGGCTCATTTAGTATCACGCGGAGGCAATTAGAGTCTCTGAAGCTCCGCCACAATGTCACACTCGAGTGCCCTTCCGGCACACTCGACATCACAGTTCACCAGCGGGTACCCACCAGGATAGACCCTCCTGTAACAAGGTCAAAGTAACCGTGTGGTCATATCATCAATGGGGAAACCCAAGGAATCACCCTCGGCGGATTCCACTCGACGAAATCATCAGGGTGAACGTATGAGGCATCACCCTCGAGGTTCACACTGAGGGGTTGCACGACAGAGTCGTATCGGAAGTGGAGAAGGAGGAATCACCCTCGATGACCACGACCGAACAGCTACACTGTAGAGTATTCATCAGGAGTGAGTTACGAGGTATCACCCTCGGCACTCGATAGTAACTATGCAGAGTCGTACAACTAAGGGGGTGTGAAGTGAGGTGTCGGTCTCTGGTCAATGATCACATTGATCGAGTCATCGATGATCAAGCAGGGGCAACAAGTGTAAGGTGGTGGGGTCACTGATGGTTCACTACCAACCTATACTAAGCAGTTTAACATAGGCAGCTAATGTAGCAATAGACAGGTTACAAAAGCAGGCTATGCATCATAATAGGAACAAACATTAACAGTAGCAGAATCAAATGCAAGCAGGAGAATTGGAATGGGTGATATCTGCATGCTCAAGGGGGGCTTGCCTGGTTGCTCTGTCAAGAGAGAGAGGTCGTCAACGGGCTGTTCATCGGTAGTGTAGTCGTACCCAGCTGCAGCGTCGTCGGTCTCAGCGTCTATCGAGAGAGATGGAGGGGGGAGAGAAACAATAAATTCACGGCAAAAATGCAAACAATATGTATGACATGCCTAAATGATATGCCGGGGAGTTCTACTGCCTAACTAAATGATTTAGTTAATTTAGGAATTTATTTGGATTTATTTAATCAACGTTTGGCACTATTCATTTATCGAAATCGGTCTAAAAGTTCAATGTTCATATAGCTAGGGGCATCTGACAAGAATACGGAGGGCGTATTTGGGTTCGTATCGAAATTCTGAGCAAGTTTCATATATAAATTATTTTCATCGGAGTTACGGTTTATTTAATATGATTTTCTAAAGTTTTAAACATTTTCTGAATTTAATTATTTATTTAAATTCGAATTATGCAGAATAGTGAATGATGACATCAGCATGAGGTCAGTGTGACATCAGCAGGTCAACTCTGGCTGACCAGAGTCAAACCTGACAAGTGGGGCCCACATGTCATACACTGTGGCTTTAACAGAGAGGTTAAATTAACTAATTGGGTTAATTAACAGGTGGGGCCCAGCAGTCAGTGACTGATTAGTGTTTAAACTAATTAACAGATTTTCTATTTATTTAAATTCGTTTAAATGGCCGGGCCCCACATGTCAGTGAGACAGGGGCGGCCACGTCAGCAGTTGACCCGAGTCAACGGGTCAACTGGGGCCCAGGGGGCCCACAGTCAGTGGCACGGGGGGTGGGACCCACCGGCCATGTCGGACGCCGGCCGGAGAGTGCTCCGGCGAGCCCGAGCACGGCGGCGAACTCCGGCGAGCTCGGGTTTTGCCTGCGGTGTACCATTTTGGGCGGGGTTTGGCGCGTTCGATCGGGCGGTCCATGCCGCGTCGTTCTGCAGTGGTTTCACGGGCCGAGGTGGTCGGAATCACCGGCGGCGAGCACCGCAGCGGACGGCGAGCTTCGGGCGGAGGTAGATCAGCAGCAGCAGTGCGCAAATGAGCGAGGCAAAAGGCTATCGAGGCTCTACGCGCACGGGCGAGCTAAACGGGCACAGGCGCGGGACCAAATGGTCGCCGTAGGGCTGCCGGCGATGAGCCCGTGCGGAGACGAGATTGGCCATGACAGGGAGAGGGGGCTACGGTGGTGGAAACAGAGCGCAACGAGGGTAAGAAGAAGGGGGAGCTCACAGCGATCCTGCAGAGGTGCACAGCGGGCTCGGGGAAGGCGTGGGGTGGCCGGAATCAGCGACGGCGTTCGGCGGTGATCCGGTGAGGAAGAAAGCTCGTTCTTGGCGATGGCGGGGGTCTCGGCTCCGTCTCGTTGGCACAGGCGACGTAGCGGACGGCGGCGAGCCTCGGGGACACGTCGGGGTGGCGAGGGAGAGGTGGTGGCCTCGAGCTTCAGTGGAGGGCGATCATGGCGGCGTTGGGCGAGGTGGGGAGCGAGGGAGGAAGGGGGGAACTGGGCTAGGGTTCGCCAGGGGGGGTGCGGGGTTGCTCTTAATCCAGCGCGCGCGCGGGCGCGCTGTCGAGCGGCGAGCGAGGGGGGCCTAGGGTGCGCGCGCTCGGTGTTCGACAGCGGGGCGGCGGTGAGCAGTGAGAGGTGGGAGGAGGCGCGGGGTGGGCTGGGCTGGCGCTGTAGCAGTAGGCCTAAGTGCACAGTAGCGCGTTTAGGCCTTTTCCTTTTTCTCTTTCTCTGTTTCTTTCCTTTTCTGTTTGCAAAATGTTTGAGCACCCAAATGAATTTTGTAAAAAGTGTGAGCTAGTCCTTAAATATCAGTGCACTATACCCTAACACCAAAAACTAGTTTGGGCAAAACATCATTTCATAGTTGATCTAGATTAATTAAAAAGGTTATTAAATATTATTTTCAGCCACTGTTAGAGGAGGTTTGGGTTACTTAATTAACGTAACAAATGTTGGTTACAATTTTAGAATGGTCTCTGGAATATTTATTATTTAATGAACATTTTAGTTTCTATGGTGAACAACTTTTATTTTCCACATTCATTTAAAGTTGGATTTTGACTTAGGAGTTGAAATGCAATATGATGCTAATGATGATCATGCACTGTTAAACTTGCTGACTTGTCATTATCAAAAGTGATTACTGTGGCTAAAGACATGGGGTGTTACAACTCTCCTCATCTATCAAGAATTCTCGTCCCGAGAATTAAGAGGAAGACTGAAAGAAAGCGAGGTATTCTTCACGAAGACGATTCTCGCGTTCCCAAGTGGATTCATCTTCAGAATTATTTGACCACTGAACCTTAAGGAATTTGATTGACTTCTGATGAGTTCGATGCTCAGCTCGATCAAGAATACGGATGGGATGTTCTAGATAAGACAGATCTTCCCGTAATTCAAGCATTTCGTGATCCACAGCTCGAATAGGATCCTTGAAGCAGCGACGGAGTTGGGATACATGAAAGACATCATGTACTTGTGAAAGATTTGGCGGCAAGTGCAACTAATATGCCACCTCACCTCGACGGGCAAGAATACGGAATGGGCCAATGTAGCGAGGAGCTAACTTGCCTTTGATTCCGAACCGATGAGTGCCTTTCAACGGAGTGACGCGGAGGTAAGCTTGTTCGCCAGGTTGATAGACCATTTCCTGGTGCTTTCGGTCATAGTTGCTTTTCTGACGAGACTGAGCAGTTTTCAGATGTTCACAAACAATGCGGACTTGTTCTTCAGCTTGCTGAATAATGTCCGGTCCGACGAGTGAGCGTTCCCCATATTCTGACCAATTCAGAGGGGTTCGACACTTACGTCCGTAAAGAACTTCAAACGGTGCCATCTTCAGACTAGCTTGATAGCTATTGTTGTAAGAGAATTCGGCATACGGGAGAGATTCCTCCCATTTCTTACCGAAGGAGATGACGCAAGCTGGAAGCATATCTTCGAGCACTTGATTAACTCGTTCAACTTGACCATGTGACTGAGGGTGAAAAGCGGTGCTGAAAGACAGATGAGTTCCCATAGCTTCTTGGAAACTATTCCAGAATCTGGAGGTGAAGAGGCTGCCACGATCAGAACTGATCTCCAACGGAACACCATGGAGCGACACAATTTGGGAAACATACAAGTCTGCTAACTGACTAGCAGTGATTGTCTCCTTAACTGGCAGAAAGTGAGCAACCTTGGAGAATCAGTCAATGACGACAAAAATAGCATCATGACCCTTCCGAGATCTGGGAAAACCAGTAATGAAATCCATTTGGACCTTGTCCCATTTCCATTCAGGAATTTCAAGTGGTTGCAAAGTTCCAGCAGGCCTTTGATGTTCTGCTTTAATGCGGCGACAAACGTCACACTCAGAAACATAACGAGCAATGTCTCGCTTCATATTAGGCCACCAGTATCTCTGACAAATGTCACGGTACATCTTTGTGCTACCAGGATGAATTGACAGAGGGGTGTCATGAGCTTCATTCATAACATGTTCTCTCTCATCCTTGAACTTGGGTACGAAGAGAGGGTGTAGAAAGAATAGGATCCCATCATCATCAAGATGGAATTCCGACGGCTTTTCTTTTTCGAGGTATCGCTTAATCCTTTCAACTTCAGAGTCATACTTTTGTATAATCTTAATGCTGTGCTCTAAATCTGGTTCGACAACCAGGGTATTGAGATAACCCTGTGGAACAATATGGAGGTTCAATTTGCGAAGCTCTTCATGAAGCAGAGGTTGTGCTTCCTGAACCATAAGATTGTTGCAATAAGCCTTACGACTCAAAGCATCGGCCATTACATTAGCCTTGCCAGGGGTATATGAGATATTCATATCATAATCGGCAATTGTTTCGAGCCATCTTTGTTGACGAAGGTTCAGATCTGGTTGAGTATATAAATACTTCAAACTTTGATGATCCATGTATATCTCGCAACGATTTCCGAGAAGGTAATGTCGCCATAGCTTTAGGGCATAAATAACCGCAGAAAGTTCAAGATCATGCACTGGATAATTTTCTTCATGAGGACGCAATTGTCGAGAGGCATAAGCAATTACCTTATGCTCTTGCATTAGGACACAGCCTAATCCTTGACGAGATGCATCACAGTATATCACGAAATCCTTTTGGGAATCCGGGGGTGCTAATACTGGGGCAGATGTCAATTTATCTTTTAGTGTCTGAAAGCTTTCTTGACATTTTTCTGTCCACTCAAATTTGACACCTTTGTGGAGCAGATTCGTCAATGGTTTTGCAATTTTGGAAAAGTTCTCAACGAATCGACGGCAATAACTAGCGAGTCCGAGAAAACTTCTGACTTGCTTAACATTCTTCGGGGGAGTCCAGTCAAGAATATCCTGAACTCGTTCGGGGTTAACAGCAATTCCATTCTTGGAAATCACATGACCCAGGTAGGTCACTTCAGATAACCAAAATTCACACTTGGAGAATTTAGCATACAACTGATGTTCTCGTTGCTTCTCCAATACAAGCCGAAGATGTTCAGCATGTTCTTCTTCATTCTTGGAATATATAAGGATATCGGCCAAATAAACCACGACGAATTTGTCGAGGTAATCCATGAATATATAATTCATCAGATGGGAGAACGTAGCTGGAGCATTTGTTAGGCCAAATGACATGACAGTGTATTCATAGGAGCCATAACGAGTGACGAATGTAGTCTTGGGAATATCCTCTTCACGGACACGGATCTGGTGATAACCCAACCTCAAGTCGAGTTTAGAGAACACCGACGATCCAGCAAGTTGATCATAAAGATCATTGATCCGAGGCAGTGGGTATTTATTCTGGATTGTGGCTTGGTTAATGGGCCGATAATCCTGAACCAATCGGTTAGTTCCATCCTTCTTCTTAACGAAGAGTGAAGGTGCTCCCCAAGCAGAGGAACTGGGGCAGATGAAACCATTCTTAAGTGACTTGTCGATTTCTTCCTTAAGCTCGAGAAGGTGGTGCGGAGGCATCTTATAAGGACGCTTGGCAATAGGGACAGTGCCAGGCTTCAAGTCAATGACAAACTCGACAGCTCTAGCCGGGGGTATTCCTGGAAGTTCTTCTGGAAAGACGTCTGGAAAATCTCGAACGACAGGAATGTTCTCGATCCCTTCTAGAGGTGAGGCGTTCAAAGCATTCAGAACATATATCTGAGCTTCAGCGGCCCGTGTAATTCGGGCGGTGTAGTTCACTATCTCATCAGAGGGGTGAAGAAGTTGGACAACTTTAGTGGCACAATTGATCGAAGCAATGTGAGCTTTCAACCAATCCATTTCGAGTATGAGGTCTATGGTGGAAGACTTCAGGATAATAGGTGAGGCCAGGAATTCCAACCCTTTAATTTCGACGGTAACGTCAGGTGCTATCACGTCAGCATGACAATGACCTCCGGGAGTTTTAATGACTAACGGAGTATGCATCTTCTCATACCGAATGCCATGCGTGAATGCAAATTTTCCAGAGATGAATGAATGTGATGCTCCTGAATCAAATAAAACAGAAGCAGGTACTGAATTAACGAGAAGGGTACCCATCACAGTAGCAGGTTGATCCTGGACTTCTTCAATATCAATGTTGTAAGCGTGTCCACGGCCATGTGCGGCAGACCCAGTATTATAGTTGCGGGTCTGATTGTTGCCACGACCATTGCCATGGCCAGCACGAGGAAAAGCTAACTGATTCTGAGTCTGGCGGCAGTCTTTCGCCTGGTGACCTGGTTTGCGGCACTTGAAGCACAGACCATCTTCAGGACGAAGAGGAGCATTGTTTTGAATAGCTTGAGCTCTTGGCTGCCTCGGTGGTGGAGGAGGCAGACGTGGTGCAGTATATTTGTTCTTTGGCGCAGGGGTATTGGGACGGAACACGTTGTTGGGAATCCAGACTCGACGCTTCTGTGCTGAGCCCGAAGATGAGCCAGCATCATGATAGCGCTTTTGCGAGTCCTTGTGTTTCATCTGAGTAGTCTCAACAAGAATAGCCTTGTTCACAAGAGTTGGAAAGTCGTTGAAGTCTTGAGGAGCTAGGGCAAGCTCGAGGTCTGGGTGGAGTCCATTACGGAACTTCTCTTGTCTACGAGCATCCGTGGCGATGTCTTCTTCAGCATAGCGGGAGAGGTCAAGAAATTCCCGCTGATAAGCTCCGACAGTCTTGTTGCCCTGAGTGATGTTGCGAAACTGGGTCTTCATCCATTCCATAATTGCCTGAGGGATATAACGTGCACGGAAAGCAGCCTGGAACTCATACCAGGTAATGACTGTTCCAGCAGGCAGTGTACGCTTGTGTGTGTCCCACCATTGAGCAGCGGGGCCCTCTAAGAAAAAGGCCGCGAAGATGACGAAGTTGGCAGGGGCGACATTAGCAGACTCCATCTCGTGAGTGATGTCGCGGAGCCAGTCATCAGCATCCAGTGGCTTGTCAGAGTTGCAGAACTGAGTGGGGTTAAGCCGCATAAACTCTGTCAAAGTTATTGAAGCAGGGTTCTGGTTCTGGTTGTTCTGATGCGGAAACTGAGCCATGATTCCAGTCATGAACTGACGGTTGAGCTCAAACTATTGCATCATAGCTGCCATATAGTTTGGCGGTGGTGGGCGTTCAGGGGTACCACGACCACGACCACCTGGTCTAACCATCCTGCTAAGTATCAACAGGGGGTAGTTTAGTAAAAGCAATTGCGAGTGTTTAGCGACAAGCATGATGTAACTCAACAATTAAGTAGTGTAACAGATACATAACAGTAGTCGATTAAGACATACAGATCCATACACAGAGTCGGGTACATGCGGACAGCATAACAGCGCAAATGTAGAACTTGACATACTAGGCGGCGCGCAGGCATGCGGTAAGGAAGTACACAACGAGACATAGCAAAGGCTACATCAACGTCGGGGAAAACCACTAAAACGGGGTAACTGCAAGTGCGGACGATGAATGTTCGTCGCAATAGGATCCTGTGCTCCATGTGCACTCTGATGCAGAACCCGGTCTTGAGCTGTAAGAAGAGATCCACGTGTAGGTGTGTGACCTCCAACAGCAGGCCAATCAATACCAGCATACATCTGAGTCCTGCGCGGGTAAAGGATATGCTCCGGGTGTATCCCTGCACGAACTGTGGGTAGCAACTGTGTCATAGCATCGTAGAGTTGCACTTGAGTGGCAAACAACTCGACAGCAAGAGCGCGAACAGTGCGATCCAGAGCCTGAGTACACTGAATCAGAACTCGCTGATCGTAGCGACAAGGCTCGTGCGGGGAACAGATAGCTGTGTATTATCCAGTAGTATCTCTAGCAGGGGCATACGGAATGTATCGGAACTCAGAGTCATCCAAGATATCACTGAACTGTCCTCGGAGACGCGCGACAGTAGAGTAGGCGGCATCATGTACTGCCATCTCAATCGTCACACCGATACCGTGGAAAAGGTGCAGCTCAGTGTCTGAGTCATTTTACTGATCATAGATACGAACATCAGCATGGTACTGCTCCTGGTTGAACTCGCGATAATCCTCGTAGACCATGTACTCGGGGTACCAGCGGTAGCCAAGGCTGGTCATGAGAGCGATCAGGACAATTGGAAATCCAGGGGCATCACGAGCCCAAGTGCGAAGCACAAGCTGTGTCGTAGGACGTGGTGGAAACAAACGATCCATCTGAAATAAAGGAAATTCAGGATTGTCAAAGGACAACGAGAAGTTTAATACAACTCGGAGAGAAAGGTTAAACAAAACAATGGAAAGGAAAATGATTATCACACTAATCAGATCAATGACATGGAAATCGCACAGATATCCAGCTCTCCGGGTAGACGGGATTTACGAGATCCTAAGTGTCGGTGTTAATAAAATTTATTTAACCCGAATAGAGGAGAGATCAGAGTCCCAGAGTATAGACGAGGAATAAAAGATCCTAATACCACCCAGTTGGCGACGTGGGCCCGTAAGCCACACAGCCAAGTTAGTAAATTAGTTTTTCGATGTCTAGACTCAACTTCGGCCAAGGAATTTGGAGGGGGCTTCCTACAGGCAGTCGGCTCTGATACCAACTTGTGACGCCCCCGACTCAATCATACACTAATCATACACGCAAACGTGTACGATCAAGCACAGGGACCCACGGGAAGATATCACAACACAACTCTAAACACAGATAAACGAAGATCCACAATATTACAGACCAGGGATCCGAAGATCCGAATACATAAGTCAGTCATACAAATAGTATCTGAGTACAGACATAGTTAGACAAGTTTGCCTTAAGAAGGCTAGCACAAACAACGACACTAGATCGAAAGGCGTTGGCCTCCTGCCTGGGAACCTCCGATCCTACTCCTGGTCGGCTGGCTCAATCCAGTAGTACGTGCCCTCTGGACCCTCCTGGTAGTAAGCTCCTGTGGTGGCATCTGGCTCCGGGACTCCATCGTCTGTTTGTATCATCAAGGTGGGGTATGGGGAAAAGAGAAAGTAAAGCAACCGTGAGTACTCATCCGAAGTACTCTGCAAGCAAGGATCTATACTACATATGCAACATTATCAATGGAGAATGGCTGTATATGTGGACTGGGCTGCAGAATTGCCAGAATAGAGAGAAGGCCTAGTCCTATCGAAGACTAGCATCTTCACGAAGCCATCATCTTGCAGCAGTAGAAGAGAGTAGAATAGCATTTTATTTAGCAAACATGTTGAAGCAAGCCTAGAGATCCTTCCTCGACTCCCAGCGAGAAAGCGATCCCGAAGCTTCAATTAAGTAACAAGTATCCAGTTCAAGTAGTAGATCGGGATACATAAACTGAGCATCCTTTACCGTAGGACCGGCTATTGATAGATTATTCATCCCTACAGGGGTGCACTACTGTTACCCAACACGATCGATCAACTCTGGCCGGACACACTTGCTGGGTAATGCCCAGCCTCGGAAGATCAACACGAAGCAGCGCCCTACCTAGGCTCGGCAGAGTGGTCAGCACGCCGGACTAACCTATGCACCCAGAGGTCTTGGGCCATCGCCCTGGGCACCCTGCGCGTTGCGAGACTGGCCGGGGTGCAGGCGCGACACTGAACTCGTCACTGAAGTATCCAGCCCAATCCCGACAATCAGCCCGAACGGTGAATCGTGACGTCTGACGAGCTTTCGGGAGAAACGTACATCACAGAGGGCCCCATAACCATAATCCCGCGTGGTGGTAGTGCGTATAGGGCACGTCGACCCACTCGGATCACACACCCAAATCCAATAGGCTCATTTAGTATCACGCGGAGGCAATTAGAGTCTCTGAAGCTCCGCCACAATGTCACACTCGAGTGCCCTTCCGGCACACTCGACATCACAGATCACCAGCGGGTACCCACCAGGGTAGACCCGCCTGTAACAAGGTCAAAGTAACCGTGTGGTCATATCATCAAAGGGGAAACCCGAGGAATCACCCTCGGCGGATTCCACTCGACGAAATCATCAGGGTGAACGTATGAGGCATCACCCTCGAGGCATTTATCCGGATTTATTTAGTTAAGGTTGGGCACTATTCATTTATTGAAATCGGTCTAAAAGTTCCGTATTCATCTAGCTAGGGGCATCTAACAAGAATACGAAGGGCGTATTCAGATTCGTATCGAAATTCTGAGCGACTTTCATATATAAATTATTTTCATCGGAGTTACGGTTTATTTTATATGATTTTCTAAAGTTTTAATTGATTTTCTGGAATTTAATTATTTATTTAAATCAACATTATCCAGAACAGTGTATGCTGACATCATCATGACGTCAGCAGTCAACAGGGCGTTGACTGGGTCAAACTGACGTGTGGGTCCCACCTATCAGTGTTTGTTTAGTTTAACTAGGGTTTAACTAATCTAATTATAGTTTAATTAAACTAACTAATTAATTACATTAATTAAACAGGATTGATTAAATTAATTAATTGACTAATTAATTAATCATTAATTATTTCTACTAATTTCATTTTCTTTTCTTTTTTTAAATCGTTCTGTGGGCTGGGCCCGTTCGGTCAGTGGCACAGGGGGGTGGGGGCCGGCCGTCAGTGGCCCAGGCCATAGTGGGCGCGGGCGCGTGGGCGTCGGCCGCCCGAGGGGCGCTGGGCGCGCGCGCGCGCAGGCCGGCGCCGGAGCGGCACGGCGAGGGGTGTGGCCGGCGAGTGGCAGCAGGCGGCGGGCAGCACGCGGAGCAGCAGCAGCGGCAGGAGCATGCGGGAGGCGGCAGCGGAGCGGTGGAGCAGCGGGGCGGTGGACGGCGCGGCGGGGCGAGGTAGGCGGAGCGGGAGAGGGGCGGGCCGCTGCGGTTGGCGGGCGCGGGGCACGGTGGCGCGCCGAGCGTGGCGAGCAGGGCCGCGGCACGGCCAGCGTCTTCTACGGGGCGAGGCGAGCGCCGTGGCTGCAGGTGAGGGTCAGGGGCGCGCGACGGCGCGGTGAGCAGGGGAGAAAGGAGGAGGGGCGGCGGCTCACTGCGGGGCGTAGGGGGTTGGCAGTGGGGGTCAAGGAGGAGGGCGGGGACGTGGTCGACGACGGGGTCGGGGAGGCGGTCCGGCGAGGAGGCGAGCGGCGCGGTCTGGCGAGATGGACGAGGCGGCGAGCGGCGGGCGTCGGCGTCGGCCCGATCCCGATCCAGAACTGGATCAGGGGAGGGGGGGAAGCGAGGGGGGATGTGAGGTGGGCTAGGGTTTCGGTCGCCCAGGGGGGATATAGGGGAGCGGGTGGGCCGGCCTGATGGCCTGGCTGGGCCGTGGCCCAGTTGGGCCGGGGGGAGTTTGGTTTTCTTTTTGTTTTCTTATTTTCTTTTCGTCTTTTTCTTTTCTGTTTCTGTTTTTACAAAATTGGGTGGCCTCATACTTAGTTTTGTAAAATATGTGAACTAGTCACCAGACTCCACTGCAACATCTACTAATGCCATAAAATGGTTCTGAGTTCATATCATTTCTTTTGCAATTTTATAAAACTAAATGGGATTAAATATTGTTGTTTTGGCACTGTTAGAGTCACTTAATTAATTTATTAAATGTTGGTTACAATTTTAGCATTGTCTCTAGAATATTTGTCACCTAATGAACATTTTAGTTTCTGTGTTTGAACAACTTTTATTTTCCACTTTAATTTAATTTGAATTTTGAGTTAGGAGTTGAAATGCAATATGATGCAAATGATGATTAGGCACTGTTAAACTAGCTGACTTGTCATTATCAAAAGGTGATCACTGTGGCTAATGACATGGGGTGTTACAATTCTCCTCATCTATCAAGAATTCTCGTCCCGAGAATTAAGAGGAAGACTGAAAGAAAGAGGGGTATTCTTCGCGAAGACGATCCTCGCGTTCCCAAGTGGCTTCATCTTCAGAATGATTCGACCACTGAACCTTGAGGAATTTGATTGACTTCTGACGAGTTCGACGTTCAGCTTGATCAAGAATACGGATGGGATATTCTGGATAAGACAGATCTTCCCACAATTCAAGCATTTCGTGATCCACAACTCGAATAGGATCCTTGAAGCAGCGACGGAGTTGGGATACATGAAAAACATCATGCACTTGAGAAAGATTTGGCGGCAATTGCAATTGATATGCCACTTCTCCTCGACGGGCAAGAATACGGAACGGGCCAATGTAGCGAGGAGCTAACTTGCCTTTGATTCCAAACCGATGAGTGCCTTTCAACGGAGTGACGAGGAGATAAGCTTGTTCGCCAGGTTGATAGACCATTTGCTGGTGCTTTCGGTCATAGTTGCTCTTCTGACGAGACTGAGCAGTTTTCAGATGTTCACGGACAATGCGGACTTGTTCTTCAGCTTGTTGGATAATGTCTGGTCCGACGAGTGAGCGTTCCCCAGTTTCTGACCAATTCAGAGGGGTTCGACACTTACGTCCGTAAAGAACTTCAAACGGTGCCATCTTCAAACTAGCTTGATAGCTATTGTTGTAAGAGAATTCAGCATACGGGAGAGATTCCTCCCATTTCTTACCGAAGGAGATGATGCAAGCTCGAAGCATATCTTCGAGCACTTGATTAACTCGTTCGACTTGACCCTGTGACGGAGGGTAAAAAGCGGTGCTGAAAGACAGGTGAGTTCCCATAGCTTCTTGGAAACTATTCCAGAATCTGGAGGTAAAGAGGCTGCCATGATCCGAACTGATCTCCAACGGAACACCGTGGAGTGACACAATTCGGGAAACATACAAGTCTGCTAACTGGCTAGCAGTGATTGTCTCCTTAACTGGCAGAAAGTGAGAAACCTTTGAGAATCGGTCAATGACGACAAAAATAGCATCATGACCCTTCTGAGATCTGGGAAAACCAGTAATGAAATCCATTTGGACCTTGTCCCATTTCCATTCAGGAATTTCAAGGGGTTGCAGAGTTCCAGCAGGCCTTTGATGTTCCGCTTTAATGCGGCGGCAAACGTCACACTCAGAAACATAACGAGCAATGTCTCGCTTCATATTAGGCCACCAGTATCTCTGACAAATGTCACGGTACATCTTTGTGCTACCAGGATGAATTGACAGAGGAGTGTCATGAGCTTCTTTCATAACGTGTTCCCTCTCATCCTTGAACTTTGGTACGAAGAGACGGTGTTGGAAAAATAGGATCCCATCCTTATCAAGATGGAATTCTGACGGCTTTCCTTTCTCGAGGTACCTCTTAATCCTTTCAACTTCAGAGTCATACTTTTGTATAATCTTAATGCTGTGCTCAAGATCCGGTTCAACAACCAGGGTATTGAGATAACCCTGTGGAACAATATGGAGGTTCAACTTGCGAAGCTCTTCATAAAGCATAGGTTGTGCTTCCTGAACCATAAGATTGTTGCAATAAGCCTTGCGACTCAAAGCATCGGCCATTACATTAGCCTTGCCAGGGGTGTATGAGATATTCATATCATAATCAGCAATTGTCTCGAGCCATCTTTGTTGACGAAGGTTCAGATCTGGTTGAGTATATAGATACTTCAAACTTTGATGATCCGTGTATATCTCGCAACGATTACCGAGAAGGTAATGTCGCCATAGCTTCAGAGCATAAATAACCGTAGAAAGTTCAAGATCATGAACTGGGTAATTTTCTTCGTGAGGACGCAATTGTCGAGAGGCATAAGCAATCACTTTGCGCTCTTGCATTAGGACACAGCCTAATCCTTGACGAGATGCATCACAGTATATCATGAAATCCTTTTGGGAATCCGGGGGTGCTAGCACTGGGGCAGATGTTAACTTATCTTTTAGTGTCTAAAAGCTTTCTTGACATTTTTCTGTCCACTCAAATTTAACACCTTTGTGGAGCAGATTCGTCAATGGTTTTGCAATCTTGGAAAAGTTCTCAACGAATCGACGGCAATAACTAGCGAGTCCGAGAAAACTTCTGACTTGCTTGACATTCTTCGGGGGAGTCCAATCAAGAATAGCCTGAACTCGTTCCGGGTTAACAGCAATTCCATTCTTGGAAATCACATGACCAAGATAGGTCACTTCAGATAACCAGAACTCACACTTGGAGAATTTAGCATACAACTGATGTTTTCGTAGCTTCTCCAATACAAGCCGAAGATGTTCAGCATGTTCTTCTTCATTCTTGGAATATATAAGGATATCATCCAAACAAACCACGACGAATTTGTCGAGGTAATCCATGAAGATATAGTTCATCAACCGGGAGAAGGTTGCTGGAGCATTTGTTAAACCAAATGACATGACAGTGTACTCATAAGAGCCATATCGAGTAACAAAGGTAGTCTTCGGAATATCCTCTTTGCGAACACGGATCTGATGATAACCCAACCTCAAGTCGAGTTTCGAGAAGACAGCGGATCCAGCAAGCTGATCATAAAGATCATTGATCCGGGGCAGTGGGTATTTATTCTGGATTGTGGCTTGGTTAATGGGCCGATAATCCTGAACCAATCGGTTAGTTCCATCCTTCTTCTTCGAAGAGTGAAGGTGCTCCCCAAGCAGAGGAACCTGGGCGGATGAAACCTTTGTTAAGTGACTTGTCGATTTCTTCCTTAAGTTCAAGGAGTTCATGCGGAGGCATCTTATAAGGACGCTTCGCAATAGGGGTAGTGTCAGGCTTCAAGTCAATGACAAACTCGACAGCCCTAACCGGGGGTATTCCTGGAAGTTCTTCTGGAAAGATGTTTGGAAAATCTCGAATGACAAGAACGTTCTCGATTCCTTCCAGAGGTGAGGCGTTCAAAGCATTCAGAGCATATATCTGAGCTTCAGCATCCCGTGTAATGCGGGCAGTATAGTTCACTATCTCATCGGAGGGGTGAAGAAGTTGGACGACTTTAGTGGCACAATTGATCGAAGCAATGTGAGCTTTCAACCAATCCATTCCGAGTATGAGGTCTATGGTGGAAGACTTCAAGACGATGGGTGAGGCAAGGAATTCCAACCCTTTAATTTCGACGATAATGTCTGATGCTATCACGTCAGCATGACAGTGACCTCCAGGAGTTTTAATGACTAACGGAGTATGTCTTCTCATACCGAATGCCATGCATGAATGCAAATTTTCCAGAGATGAATGAATATGATGCTCCTAAATCAAATAAAACAGAAGCAGGTACTGAGTTAACGAGAAGGGTACCCATCACAGTAGCAGGTTGATCCTGGACTTCTTCAATATCAATGTTGTAAGCGTGTCCACGACCATGTGCAGCAGACCCAGTATTATAGTTGCAGGCCTGATTGTTGCCACGACCATTGCCACGGCCAGTACGAGGAAAAGCCAACTGATTCTGAGTCTGGCGGCAGTCTCTAGCATGGTGACCTGGTTTGCGGCACTTGAAGCACAGACCATCTTCAGGACGAAGAGGAGCATTTTGTTGAATAGCTTGAGCTCTTGGCTGCCTCGGTGGTGGAGGAGGCAGACGTGGTGCAGCATAGTTGTTCTTTGGCACAGGGGCATTTGGATGGAACACGTTGTTGGGAATCCAGACTCGACGCTTCTGTGCTGAGCCCGAAGATGAGCCAGCATCACGATAGCGCTTCTGCGAGTCCTTGTGTTTCATCTGAGCGGTCTCAACCAGAATAGCCTTGTTCACAAGAGTAGAAAAGTCGTTGAAGTCTTGAGCAGCAAGTGCAAGCTCGAGGTCTGGGTGGAGTCCATTACGGAACTTCTCTTGTCTATGGGCATCTGTGGCGATGTCTTCTTCAGCATAGCGGGAAAGGTCAAGAAATTCCCGCTGATAAGCTTCGACAGTCTTGTTGCCCTGAGTGAGGTTGCGGAACTGGGTCTTCATCCGGTCCATAATTCCCTGAGGAATATAACGGGCATGGAAAGCAGCCTGGAACTCATACCAGGTAACCACTGTTCCAGCAGGCAGTGTACGCTTGTGAGTGTCCCACCATTAAGCAGCGGGACCCTTTAGGAAAAAGGCAGCGAAGGTGACGAAGTTGGCAGGGGCGACATTAGCAGACTCCATCTCATGAGTGATGTCGCGGAGCCAGTCATCAGCATCCAGGGGCTTGTCAGAGTTGCGGAACTGAGTGGGGTTGAGTCGCATAAACTCCGTCAAAGTTATTGGAGCAGGGTTCTGGTTCTGGTTGTTCTGATGCGGAAACTGAGCCATGATCCCAGTCATGAACTGGCGGTTGAGCTCGAATTGTTGCATCATAGCTGCCATATAGTCTGGCGGTGGTGGGCGTTCAGGGGCACGACCACGACCACCTGGTCTAACCATCCTGCTAAGTATCAACAGGGGGTAGTTTAGTAAAAGAAATTGCGAGTGTTTAGTGACAAGCATGATGTAACTCGACAACAATTTAAGCAGTGTAACAGATACATAACAGTAGTCAATTAAGACATACAGATCCATACACAGAGTCGGGTACATGCGGACAGCATAACGGCGCAAATTTAGAACTAGACATACTAGGCGGCGCGCAGGCATGCGGTAAGGAAGTACACAACGAGGCATAGCAAAGGCTATATCAACGTCGGGGAAAACCACTGAAGCGGGGTAACTGCGAGTGCGGACGACGAATGTTCGTCGCGGAAGGATCCTGCGCTCCATGTGCACTCTGATGCAGAATCCGGTCTCGAGCTGTAAGAAGAGGTCCACCTGCAGGTGTGTGACCTCCAACAGCAGGCCAATCAATACCTGCATACATCTGAGTCCTGCGCGGATAAAGGATGTGCTCCGGATGTATCCCTGCATGAACAGCGGGTAGCAACTGCATCATAGCATCGTAGAGACGTGCTCGAGTGGCAACCAACTCGACGGCAAGAGCCCGAACAGTATGATCCAGAGCCTGAGTGCACTGAATCAGAACGTGCGGGTCGTAGCGACGAGGCTCGTACGGGGCACAGATAGCTGTGTAGTATCCAGTAGCATCTCCAGCAGGGGCATAAGGAATGTATCGGAACTCTGAGTCATCCAAGATATCGCTGAACTCTCCTCGGAGACGTGCGACAGCAGAGTAGGCGGCATCATGGACAGCCATCTCAATCGTCACGCCAATACCGTGGAAAAGGTGCAGCTCAGTGTCTGAGTCATCTTGCTGATCATAGATACGAACATCAGCATGGTATTGCTCCTGGTTGAACTCGCGGTAATCCTCGTAGACCATGTACTCGGGGCACCAGCGGTAGCCAAGTCTGGTCAGGAGGGCGATCAGAACAGCTGGAAAACCAGGTACATCACGAGCCCAAGTGCGAAGCACAAGCTGTGTCGTAGGACACGGTGGAAACAAACAATCCATCTGAAACAGAGGAAATTTCAGTTTGTTAAACGACAATGAGAAGTTTAACACAACTCAGAGAGAAAGGTTAAACAAAACAATGGAAAGAAAAATGATTATCAGACTAATCAGATCAATGATAGGGAAATCGCACAGATATCCAGCTCTCCGGGTAGACGGAATTTACGAGACCCTAAGTGTCGGCGTTAGTAAAATTTATTTAACCCGAATAGAAGAGAGATCAGAGTCCCAGAGTATAGACGAGGAATAAAAGATCCTAATACCACCCAACTGGCGACATGGGCCCGTAAGGCACACAGCCAAGTTAGTAAATTAGTTTTTGGATGCCTAGAATCTGTTGGAAATATGCCCTAGAGGCAATAATAAAGTGGTTATTATTATATTTCCTTGTTCATGATAATTGTCTATTGTTCATGCTATAATTGTGTTATCCGAAAATCGTAATACATGTGTGAATACATAGACCACAACATGTCCCTAGTGAGCCTCTAGTTGACTAGCTCGTTGATCAATAGATGGTTATGGTTTCCTGACCATGGACATTGGATGTCGTTGATAACGGGATCACATCATTAGGGGAATGATGTGATGGACAAGACCCAATCCTAAGCATAGCACTAGATCGTGTAGTTCGTCTGCTAAAGCTTTTCTAATGTCAAGTATCATTTCCTTAGACCATGAGATTGTGCAACTCCCAGATACCGTAGGAATGCTTTGGGTGTATCAAACATCACAACGTAACTGGGTGACCATAAAGGTGCACTACAGGTATCTCTGAAAGTGTCTGTTGGGTTGGCACGAATCGAGACTGGGATTTGTCACTCCGTATGACGGATAGGTATCTCTAGGCCCGCTCGGTAATGCATCATCATAATGAGCTCAATGTGACTAAAGAGTTAGCCACGGGATCATGCATTACGGAACGAGTAAAGAGACTTGCCGGTAACGAGATTGAACAAGGTATAGGGATACCGACAATCGAATCTCGGGTAAGTATCATACCGGTAGACAAAGGGAATTGTATACGGGATTGATTGAATCCTCGACATCATGGTTCATCCGATGAGATCATCGTGGAACATGTAGGAGCCAACATGGGTATCCAGATCCCGCTGTTGGTTATTGGCCGGAGAGATGTCTTGGTCATGTCTGCATGGTTCCCGAACCCGTAGGGTCTACACACTTAAGGTTCGGTGACGCTAGAGTTGTTATGGGAAATTGTATGTGGTTACCGAAGGTTGTTCGGAGTCCCGGATGAGATCCCAGACATCACGAGGAGTTCCGGAATGGTCCGGAGGTGAAGAATTATATATGGGATGTCCAGTTTCAGTCACCGGAATGGTTTCGGGGGTTATCGGTATTGTACCGGGACCACCGGAAGGTGTCCGGGGGTCCACCGGGTGGGGCCACCTGCCCCGGTGGGCCAAGTGGGCTGAGCAAGGGAGGGAACCAGCCCCTGGTGGGCTGGTGCGCCCCCCCCCCAAGGGACCCAAGGCGCCTAGGGTTGGAAACCCTAGGGGGTGGGGGCGCCTCCCACCTGGCTTGGGGGTAAGTTTCCCCCCTGGCCGCCGCCCCTCCCCTTAGATGGGATCTAAGGGGGCCGGACCCCTCTCCCCTTCTCCCTATAAATAGAGAGGGGGTGGGAGGGCAGCAGCACCTGATCCCTGGCGCAGCCCTCCCCCTCTCCAACACCTCCTCCTCCTCCGTTGAGCTTGGGGAAGCCCTGCCGGAGAACTGCAAGTTCCACCACCACGCCATCGTGCTGCTGGAGCTGTCTTCCCCAACCTCTCCCTCCTCCTTGCTGGATCAAGGCGCGGGAGACGTCACCGGGCTGCACGTGTGTTGAACGCGGAGGCGCCGTTGTTCGGTGCTTAGATCGGAATCGACCGCGATCTGAATCGCTGCGTGCACGACTCCTCCAACCGCGTTCTTGCAACGCTTCCGCATCGCGATCTTCAAGGGTATGAAGATGCACTCCTCTCTCTCTCATTGCTAGTCTCTCCATAGATTGATCTTGGTGATGCGTAGGAAATTTGTTTGATTTACTATTATGTTCCCCAACAGTGGCATCATGAGCTAGGTCTATGCGTAGTTTCTTGCACGAGTAGAACACAAGTTGTTGTTGGCGTCGATTTTGTCAATTTACTTGCCATTACTAGTCTTATCTTGATTCGGCGGCATCGTGGGATGAAGCGGCTCGGACCGACCTTACACGTACGCTTACGTGAGACAGGTTCCACCGACTGACATGCACTAGTTGCATAAGGTGGCTAGCGGGTGTCTGTCTCTCCCACTTTAGTCGGATCGGATTCGATGAAAAGGGTCCTTATGAAGGGTAAATAGAAATTGGCATATCACGTTGTGGTTGTGGCGTAGGTAAGAAACGTTCTTGCTAGAAACCTATAGCAGCCACGTAAAAAAATTTGCAACAACAATTAGAGGATGTCTAACTTGTTCTTGCAGCCTATGCCGTGTGATGTGATATGGCCAAAAGGATGTGATGAATGATATATGTGATGTATGAGATTGATCATGTTCTTGTAATAGGAATCACGACTTGCATGTCGATGAGTATGACAACCGGCAGGAGCCATAGGAGTTGTCTTATTTTATTGTATAACCTACGTGTCAATGAAAACGCCATGTAATTACTTTACTTTATTGCTAACCGTTAGCCATAGTAGTAGAAGTAATAGTTGGTGAGACAACTTCATGAAGATACAATGATGGAGATCATGGTGTCATGCCGGTGACGATGATGGTCATGGTGCCCCGAAGATGGAGATCAAAAGGAGCAAAATGATATTGGCCATATCATGTCACTTTATGATTTGCATGTGATGTTTATCATGTTTACATCTTATTTGCTTAGAACGATGGTAGCATAAATAAGATGATCCCTCGCTAAAATTTCAAGAAAGTGTTCCCCCTAACAGTGCACCGTTGCGAAGGTTCGTTGTTTCGAAGCACCGCGTGATGATCGGGTGTGATAGATTCTAACGTTCGAATACAACGGGTGTAAGCCAGATTTACACATGCAAAACACTTAGGTTGACTTGATGAGCCTAGCATGTACAGACATGGCCTCGGAACACGGAAGACCGAAAGGTCGAACATGAGTCGTATAGAAGATACGATCAACATAGAGATGTTCACCGTTGATGACTAGTCCGTCTCACGTGATGATCGGACACGGCCTAGTCGATTCGGATCATGTATCACTTAGATGACTAGAGGGATGTCTATCTAAGTGAGAGTTCATTGAATAATTTGATTAGATGAACTTAATTTTCATGAACTTAATCTAAAATCTTTACAATATGTCTTGTAGATCAAATGGCCCACGCTAATGTTGCCCTCAACTTCAACGCGTTCCTAGAGAAAACCAAGCTGAAAGACGATGGTAGCAACTACACGGACTGGGTCCGTAACCTCAGGATCATCCTCATAGCTGCCAAGAAAGCTTATGTCCTTGAAGCACCGCTAGGTGACGCACCTGTTTTCCCGGCAACTCAAGACGTTATGAACGCCTGGCAGTCGCGTAGTGATGATTACTCCCTGGTTCAGTGTTGCATGCTTTACAGCTTAGAACCGGGGCTCCAAAAGTGTTTTGAGCAACACGGAGCATATGCGATGTTCCAAGAGCTGAAAATGGTTTTCCAAGCTCATGCCCGGGTCGAGAGATATGAAGTCTCCGACAAGTTCTACAGTTGTAAGATGGAGGATAATAGTTCTGTCAGCGAGCATATACTCAAAATGTCTGGGTTGCACAACCGCTTGTCTCAACTGGGAGTTAATCTCCCGGATGACGCGGTCGTTGACAGAATCCTTCAGTCGCTTCCACCTAGCTATAAGAGCTTTGTGATGAACTTCAATATGCAGGGGATGGAAAAAACCATTCCTGAGATATATTCAATGCTGAAATCAGCGGAGGTGGAGATCAAAAAGGAACATCAAGTGTTGATGGTGAATAAAACCACTAAGTTCAAGAAAGGCAAGGGTAAAAAGAACTTCAAGAAGGATGGCAAGGGAGTTGCCGCGCCCGGTAAGCAAGCTACCGGGAAGAAGCCAAAGAATGGACCCAAGCCTGAGACTGAATGCTTTTATTGCAAGGGAAACGGTCACTGGAAGCGGAACTGCCCCAAGTACTTAGCGGATAAGAAGGCCGGCAATACCAAAGGTATATATGATATACATGTTATTGATGTGTACCTTACCAGCGCTCGTAGTAGCTCCTGGGTATTTGATACCGGTGCGGTTGCTCATATTTGTAACTCAAAACAGGAGCTGCGGAATAAGCGGAGACTGGCGAAGGACGAGGTGACGATGCGCGTCGGGAATGGTCCAAGGTCGATGTGATCGCCGTCGGCACGCTACCTCTACATCTGCCTACGGGATTAGTTTTAAACCTTAATAATTGTTATTTAGTACCGGCTTTGAGCATGAACATTGTATCAGGATCTCGTTTGATGTGAGATGGCTACTCATTTAAATCCGAGAATAATGGTTGTTCTATTTATATGAGAGATATGTTTTATGGTCATGCCCCGCTGGTCAATGGTTTATTTTTATTGAATCTCGAACGTGATGTTACACATATTCATAGTGTGAATGCCAAAAGATGTAAGGTTGATAATGATAGTCCCACATACTTGTGGCACTGCCGCCTTGGTCACATTGGTGTCAAACGCATGAAGAAACTCCATGCAGATGGACTTTTGGAGTCTCTTGATTATGAATCATTTGACACGTGCGATTCATGCCTCATGGGCAAGATGACCAAGACTCCGTTCTCTGGAACAATGGAGCGAGCAACCAACTTATTGGAAATCATACATACTGATGTGTGCAGTCCAATGAGCGTTGAGGCTCGCGGTGGTTATCGTTATGTTCTCACCCTCACTGATGACTTAAGTAGATATGGGTATGTCTACTTAATGAAACACAAGTCTGAGACCTTCGAAAAGTTCAAGGAATTTCAGAGTGAGGTTGAGAATCAACGTGACAGGAAAATAAAGTTCTTGCGATCAGATCATGGAGGGGAATATTTGAGTCACGAGTTTGGCACGCACTTAAGGAAATGTGGAATTGTTTCACAACTCACGCCGCCTGGCACACCTCAGCGTAATGGTGTGTCTGAACGTCGTAATCGCACTCTATTGGATATGGTGCGATCTATGATGTCTCTTACCAATCTACCGCTATCATTTTGGGGTTATGCTTTAGATACTGCCGCATTCACTTTAAATAGGGCTCCGTCGAAGTCCGTTGAGACGACACCGTATGAATTATGGTTTGGGAAGAAACCTAAGCTGTCGTTTATGAAAGTTTGGGGATGCGATGCTTATGTCAAGAAACTTCAACCTGAAAAGCTCGAACCCAAATCGGAAAAATGCGTCTTCATAGGATACCCTAAGGAAACTATTGGGTATACCTTCTACCTTAGATCCGAAGGCAAGATCTTTGTTGCCAAGAATGGATCCTTTCTGGAGAAAGAGTTTCTCTCGAAAGAAGTAAGTGGGAGGAAAGTAGAACTTGATGAGGTACCCCCTCTTGAACCGGAGAGTAGCGCAGCTCAGGAAGATGTTTCTGTGGTGCCTGCACCGACTAGAGAGAAAGTTAATGATGATGATCATGAAACTTCGGATCAAGTTGCTACTGAACTTCGTAGGTCCACGAGGACACGTTCCGCACCAGAGTGGTACGGCAACCCTGTCCTGGAAGTCATGTTGTTAGACAACGGTGAACCTTCGAACTATGAAGAAGCAATGGCGGGCCCGGATTCCAATAAATGGCTTGAAGCCATGAAATCCGAGATAGGATCCATGTATGAAAATGAAGTATGGACTTTGACAGACTTGCCCGATGATCGGCAAGCCATAGAGAACAAACGGATCTTTAAGAAGAAGACAGACGCGGATGGTAATGTGACCATCTATAAGGCTCGACTTGTCGCTAAGGGTTATCGACAAGTTCAAGGGGTTGACTACGATGAGACCTTCTCACCCGTAGCGAAGCTGAAGTCTGCCCGAATCATGTTAGCAATTGCCGCATTCTATGATTATGAGATATGGCAAATGGACGTCAAAACGGCATTCCTTAATGGTTTCCTTAAGGAAGAGTTGTATATGATGCAGCCGGAAGGTTTTTTCGATCCTAATAATGCTGACAAGGTATGCAAGCTCCAGCGCTCAATCTATGGGCTGGTGCAAGCATCTCGGAGTTGGAACATTCGCTTTGATGAGATGATCAAAGCGTTTGGGTTTACACAGACTTATGGAGAAGCCTGTGTTTACAAGAAAATGAGTGGGAGCTCTGTAGCATTTCTCATATTATATGTGGATGACATACTATTAATGGGAAATGATATAGAATTCTTGGAAAGCATAAAGGCCTACTTGAATAAGTGTTTTTCAATGAAGGACCTTGGAGAAGCTGCTTACATATTAGGCATCAAGATCTATAGAGATAGATCGAGACGCCTCATTGGTCTTTCGCAAAGCACATACCTTGACAAGATATTGAAGAAGTTCAATATGGATCAGTCTAAGAAGGGGTTCTTGCCTGTATTACAAGGTGTGAGATTGAGCACGGCTCAATGCCCGACCTCGGCAGAAGATAGAGAAAAGATGAGTGTCATCCCCTATGCCTCAGCCATAGGGTCTATTATGTATGCCATGCTGTGTACCAGACCTGATGTGAACCTCGCCGTAAGTTTGGTAGGAAGGTACCAAAGTAATCCCGGCATGGAACACTGGACAGTGGTCAAGAACATCTTGAAGTACCTGAAAAGGACTAAGGATATGTTTCTCATTTATGGAGGTGACGAAGAGCTCATCGTAAAGGGTTACGTCGATGCTAGCTTCGACACAGATCTGGATGACTCTAAGTCACAAACCGGATACGTGGATATTTTGAATGGTGGGGCAGTCAGCTGGTGCAGTTGCAAGCAAAGCGTCGTGGCGGGATCTACATGTGAAGCGGAGTACATAGCAGCCTCGGAGGCAGCACAGGAAGCAGTCTGGATGAAGGAGTTCATCACCGACCTAGGAGTTATTCCCAATGCGTCGGGCCCAATGACTCTCTTCTGTGACAACACTGGAGCTATTGCCCTTGCCAAGGAGCCCAGATTTCACAAGAAGACCAGGCATATCAAGCGTCGCTTCAACTCCATTCGTGAACATGTTCAAGATGGAGACATAGATATTTGTAAAGTGCATACGGATCTGAATGTCGCAGATCCGTTGACTAAACCTCTTCCACGAGCAAAACATGATCAACACCAGAACTCTATGGGTGTTCGATTCATCACAATGTAACTAGATTATTGACTCTAGTGCAAGTGGGAGACTGTTGGAAATATGCCCTAGAGGTAATAATAAAGTGGTTATTATTATATTTCCTTGTTCATGACAATTGTCTATTGTTCATGCTATAATTGTGTTATCCGGAAATCGTAATACATGTGTGAATACATAGACCACAACATGTCCCTAGTGAGCCTCTAGTTGACTAGCTCGTTGATCAATAGATGGTTACGGTTTCCTGACCATGGACATTGGATGTCGTTGATAACGGGATCACATCATTAGGGGAATGATGTGATGGACAAGACCCAATCCTAAGCATAGCACTAGATCGTGTAGTTCGTCTGCTAAAGCTTTTCTAATGTCAAGTATCATTTCCTTAGACCATGAGATTGTGCAACTCCCGGATACCGTAGGAATGCTTTGGGTGTATCAAACGTCACAACATAACTGGGTGACCATAAAGGTGCACTACAGGTATCTCCGAAAGTGTCTGTTGGGTTGGCACGAATCGAGACTGGGATTTGTCACTCCGTATGACGGAGAGGTATCTCTGGGCCCACTCGGTAATGCATCATCATAATGAGCTCAATGTGACTAAAGAGTTAGCCACGGGATCATGCGTTACAGAACGAGTAAAGAGACTTGCCGGTAACAAGATTGAACAAGGTATAGGGATACTGACGATCGAATCTCGGGTAAGTATCATACCGGTAGACAAAGGGAATTGTATACGGGATTGATTGAATCCTCGACATCGTTGTTCATCTGATGAGATCATCATGGAACATGTAGGAGCCAACATGGGTATCCAGATCCCACTGTTGGTTATTGGCCGGAGAGATGTCTCGGTCATGTCTGCATGGTTCCCGAACCTGTAGGGTCTACACACTTAAGGTTCGGTGACGCTAGAGTTGTTATGGGAAATTGTATGTGGTTACCGAAGGTTGTTCGGAGTCCCGGATGAGATCCCGGACGTCACGAGGAGTTCCGGAATGGTTCGGAGGTGAAGAATTATATATGGGAAGTCCAGTTTCAGTCACCGGAATGGTTTCGGGGGTTATCGGTATTGTACCGGGACCACCGGAAGGTGTCCGGGGGTCCACCAGGTGGGGCCACCTGCCCCGGTGGGCCAAGTGGGCTGAGCAAGGGAGGGAACCAGCCCCTGGTGGGCTGGTGCGCCCCCCAAGGGGCCCAAGGCGCCTAGGGTTGGAAACCCTATGGGGTGGGGGCGCCTCCCACCTGGCTTGGGGGGTAAGTTTCCCCCCTGGCCGCCGCCCCTCCCCTTAGATGGGATCTAAGGGGGCCGGCCCCCTCTCCCCTTCTCCCTATAAATAGAGGGGGGGTGGGAGGGCAGCAGCACCTGATCCCTGGCGCAGCCCTCCCCCTCTCCAACACCTCCTCCTCCTCCGTTGAGCTTGGCGAAGCCCTGCCGGAGAACTGCAAGTTCCACCACCACGCCGTCGTGCTGCTGGAGCTGTCTTCCCCAACCTCTCCTTCCTCCTTGCTGGATCAAGGCGCGGGAGATGTCACCGGGCTGCACGTGTGTTGAACGCGGAGGCGTCGTTGTTCGGTGCTTAGATCGGAATCGACCGCAATCTGAATCGCTGTGTGCACAACTCCTCCAACCGCGTTCTTGCAACGCTTCCGCATCGCGATCTTCAAGGGTATGAAGATGCACTCCTCTCTCTCTCTCGTTGCTAGTCTCTCCATAGATTGATCTTGGTGATGCATAGGAATTTTTTTTGATTTACTACTATGTTCCCCAACAGAATCAACTTCGGCCAAGGAATTGGAAGGGGGATTCCAACAGGCAGTCGGCTCTGATACCAACTTGTGACGCCCCCGACTCAATCGTGCACTAATCATACACGCAAATATGCACGATCAAGCACAGGGACTCACGGGAAGATATCACAACACAACTCTAACACAAATAAACGGAGATCCACAATATTATAGACCAGGGATCACGAAGATCCGAATACATGAGTCAGTCATACAAATATTATCTGAGTACAGACATAGTTAGACAAGTTTTGCCTTAAGAAGGCTAGCACAAACAACGACTCTAGATCTAAAGGCGTAGGCCTCCTGCCTAGGAGCCTCCGATCCTACTCCTGGTCGGCTGGCTCGATCCAATAGTACGTGCCCTCTGGACCCTCCTGGTAGTAAGCTCCTGTGGTTGCATCTGGCTCTGGGGCTCCATCGTCTGATGTATCATCAAGTAGGGTATGGGGAAAAAGAGGAAGCAAAGCAACCGTGAGTACTCATCCGAAGTACTCAGCAAGCAAAGATCTACACTACATATGCAACATTATCAAAGGGGAAAGGCTGTATATGTGGACTGGGCTGCAGAAATGCCAGAATAGAGAGAAGGCCTAGTCCTATCGAAGACTAGCATCTTCAAACATTTTCACGAAGCCACCATCTTGCAGCAATAGAAGAGAGTAGAATAGCATTTTATTAAGCAAACATGTTGAAGTAAAGCCTAGAGATCCTTCCTCGACTCCCACTCCCAGCGAGAAAGCGACCCCGAAACTTCAATTAAGTAACAAGTATCCAGTTCAAGTAGTAGATCGGGATATACAAACTGAGCGTCCTTTACCGTAGGACCGGCTATCGATAGATCATTCATCCCTGCAGGGGTGCACTACTGTTACCCAACATGCTCGATCACCTCTGGCCGGACACACTTGTTGGGTAATGCCCGTCCTTGGGAGATCGACACGAAGCAGCGCCCTACCTAGGCTCAGCAGAGAGGTCAGCACGCCGGACTAACCTATGCACCCAAAGGTCTTGGGCCATCGCCCTGGGCACCCTGCGCGTTGCGAGACTGGCCGGGGTGCAGGCGCGACACTGAACTCGTCAGTGAAGTATCCAGCCCAATCCCAACAATCAGCCCGCACGGTGAACCGTGACGTCTGAAGAGCTTTCGGGAGGAACGTACGACGTAGAGGGCCCCATAAACCATAATCCCGCGTGGTGGTAGTGCGTATAGGGCACGTCGACCCACTCAGATCAAATACCCAAATCCAATAGGCTGATTTAGTAACACGCGGAGACGATCAGAGTTTCTGAAGCTCCGCCACAATATCACACTCGAGTGCCCTTCCGGCACACCCGACAACATAGATCCCCTGCGGGTACCCATCAGGGTCGACCCGCCTATAACAAAGGTCAAAGTAACCGTGTGGTCTTAACATCAAGGGGGAAACCCCGAGGAATCACCCTCGGTGAATTCCACTCGACGAAATCATCAGGGTGAACGTATGAGGCATCACCCTCGAGGTTCACACTGAGGGGTTGCACGACAGAGTCGTATAGGAAGTGGAGAAGGAGGAATCACCCTCGATGACCACGACCGAACAGCTACACTGCAGAGTATTCATCAGGAGTGCGTTACGAGGTATCACCCTCGGCACTCGATAGTAACTATGCAGAGTCGTACAACTAAGGGGGTGAAGTGATGTGTCGGTCTCTGGTCGACAATCACATTGATCGAGTCGTCGATGATCAAGCAGGGGCAACAAGGGTAAGGTGGTGGGGGTCACTGATGGCTCACCACCAACCTAGGGTAAGGTGGTGGGGGTCACTGATGGCTCACCACCAACCTATACTAAGCAGTTTAACATAGGCAGGTAAGGTAACAATAAACAGGTTACAAAAGCAGGCTATGCATCAGAATAGGAGCAAACATTAACAGTAGCAAAATCTAATGCAAGCAGGAGAAATGAAATGGGTGATATCTGGATGCTCAAGGGGGGGCTTGCCTGGTTGCTCTGGCAAGAAAGATGGGTCGTCAACGGGCTGCTCGTCCGGAGCGTAGTCGTACCCGGCTGCAACGTCGTCGGTCTCGGCGTCTATCGAGAGAGAAGGAGGGGGGAGAGAAACAATAAATTTCACAGCAATAATGCAAACAATATGTATGACATGCCTAAATGATATGCCGGGGTGTTCTACGGCCTAACTAAATGATTTAGTTAATTTAGAAATTTATTCGGATTTATTTAGTTAAGGTTGGGCACTATTCATTTATTGAAATCGGTCTAAAAGTTCCATGTTCATCTAGCTAGGGGCATCTGACAAGAATACGAAGGGCGTATTCATATTCGTATCGAAATTCTGAGCGACTTTCATATATAAATTATTTTCATCGGAGTTACGGTTTATTTTATATGATTTTCTAAAATTTTAATTGATTTTATGGAATTTAATTATTTATTTAAATCAACATTATCCAGAACAGTGTATGCTGACGTCAGCATGACGTCAACAGTCAACAGGGCGTTGACTGGGTCAAACTGACGTGTGGGTCCCACCTGTCAGTGTGTGTTTAGTTTAACTAGGGTTTAACTAATCTAATTACAGTTTAATTAAAGTAACTAATTAATTAGATTAATTAAACATGATTAATTAAATTAATTAATTGACGAATTAATTAATTAATTAATCATTAATTATTTCTACTAATTTCATTTTCTTTTTTTTAATCGTTCTGTGGGTTGGGCCCGTTCGGTCAGTGGCACAGGGGGGTGGGGGCCGGCAGTCAGTGGCGCAGGCCATAGCGGGCGCGGGCGCGCGGCGTCGGCCGCCCGAGGGGCGCTGGGCACGCGCGCGCACAGGCCGGCGCCGGAGCGGCACGGCGAGGGGTGTGGCCGGCGAGTGGCAGCACGCGGCGGGCAGCACGCGGAGCAGCAGCAGCAGCGCGGGCAGCGACAGGAGCGTGCGGGAGGCGGCAGCGGAGCGGTGGAACAGCAAGAGCAGCGGGGCGGTGGACGGCGCGGCGGGGCAAGGTAGGCGGAGCGGGAGCGGGGCGGGCCGCTGCGGTTGGCTGGCGCGGGGCACGGCGGCCGGGCGCGAGCGCGTGTGCGCACGGTGGCGCGCCGAGCGTGGCGAGCAGGGCCGCGGCGCGGCCAGCGACGTCTACGGGGCGAGGCGGGCGCGGTGGGGCTCGGCGAGCCTCGGGCGCGGTGGCTGCGGGTGAGGGTCAGGGGCGCGCGACGGCGCGGTGAGCAGGGGAGAAAGGAGGAGGGGCGGCGGCTCACTGCGGGGCGTAGGGGGGTGGCAGTGGGGGTCGAGGAGGAGGGCAGGGATGTGGTCGACGACGGGGTCGGGGAGGCGGTCCGGCGAGGAGGCGAGCGGCGCGGTCCGGCGAGGTGGACGAGGCGGCGAGCGGCGGGCGTCGGCGTCGGCCCGATCCCGATCCAGAACTGGATCGAGGGGGGAAGTGAGGTGGGCTCGGGTTTCGGTCGCCCAGGGGGGGATATAGGGGAGCGGGTGGGCCGGCCTGGTGGCCTGGCTGGGCCGTGGCCCAGTTGGGCCGGGAGAGGGGGGAGTTTTGTTTGCTTTTTATTTTCTTATTTTCTTTTCGTCTTTTTCTTTTCTGTTTTTAGAAAATTTGGTGGCCTCATACTTAGTTTTGTAAAATATGTAAACTAGTCACCAGACTCTAGTGCAACATCTATTAATGCCATAAAATGGTTCTGAGTTCATATCATTTCTTTTGCAATTTTATAAAACTAAATGGGATTAAATATTGTTGTTTTGGCACTGTTAGAGTCACTTAATTAATTTATTAAATGTTGGTTACAATTTTAGCATTGTCTCTAGAATATTTGTCACCTAATGAACATTTTAGTTTCTGTGTTTGAACAACTTTTATTTTCCACTTTAATTTAATTTGAATTTTGAGTTAGGAGTTGAAATGCAATATGATGCAAATGATGATTAGGCACTGTTAAACTAGCTGACTTGTCATTATCAAAAGGTAATCACTGTGGCTAATGACATGGGGTGTTACATGCTACTACTATGAGAAAATTGAGAGAGAAACAATGTGTGATTTCTATCACTACTATATAATGCACTAGTGGTTGGGGCGCCCGCTTCAGAGAAAGTTGTGCGCACGTTTCCATTTAAAAAAAATACATAGAGTCCTCACCAATGTCTAAAAAACATCTCAGCAAAAAAATCTTACCTTCATCTAATAAAAGAAGTAAAAAAGAAAAAAGACAAAAATTTACCACCGTAGCCTACCAGCGAGTGCCACTTCGCATAACCCTCCATTTAAAAAATACCAGAGGTCCGCACCTCCATCTAAAAAGAAAAAAAATACATTTAAAAAATAATCCACACCTTCATCTAATTTTTTTTAAAAGATTTCTCACCGCGGCCAACCAGCTTGCGCCACATGGCATAGCTAGTTGGCCACCCTTCACGCGTAGCTTAATGGGAAAAAATACATTTAAAAAATAATCCACACCTTCATCTAAAAATAGTTCAAAAGATTTCTCACCGCAGCCAACCAGCTTGCGCCACATAGCATAGCTAGTTGGCCGCCCTTCACGCGTAGCTTAATGGGTTTAATTGTTGCCACTATATGTTGTTCAACTATTGTCGGGTGAGCCACATTTTGGGGTCGGGCTCAAATGATTCAGATAGGATGGAGGAGGCACATGAGACCGTTGTTGCCATTTTTAATGAATTTCTAACTCAACAGCGAGCTTCGCCAGGTACTGCCTTTAGTAATTTGTTTCGAAATCATCCAAGAACATTTTTTTCTATTATATATTCCCTGACTCTAGACCTGAACAATTGCATCATAAGAAAAGAACAATTACATACAGTATAGCGATGAGTATAGATGGGATAAGGTGACACTCACCATTAGAGCATCTCCAACAGACGCGCACAGGCGCGGCGCGCTAAAAGTTTTTACAGCGTCCAAATAGCGCTTTTGCGCGCCGAACTAGGCAGTTGCTTCAGGCGCTGTAAATTTTTAGTGCGCCAGCGTGCCGCTTCAGCAGGCGCTGTAAAAAAAGAGCGTGCGCGCCCAGCACAAATAACACTTTGCATTCAATGTGAAACAAAGAAGATCAAACACACAGAAAATAAATCGACCAAAAATAGTTCAATTATTATTACAACTCAAACAAATAATTAAACTTCAATACAACAAATAGTTCATGACCAATACAACAAATAACAGTACGACAAACATACAACATCATGCGTTTTGTTACCCATTCCATGCCCACCCACCACTCCTCGACTAGATCCTTCTGAAGTTCATCATGAGTTTCGGCACGTCGAATGGCATGATAGGAGGCAACAAAGCGGGCCACCCTCTCAACCCTCCTCCGCACTCATACGGGACGTCCCAACAACTCATACTGAGAATAGTCCAAATCTTGCCCACGCTCGTTCTCGATGATCATGTTATGCATAATCACACTAGCGTTCATGATGTACCAAAGGATATTTTGATCCCAAAATCTAGTCGGTCCTCTCACAATAGTAAATTGGGCTTGCAAAATCTCAAAAGCTCTCTTCACATCTTTCCTAGTCGCTGCCTGAGCATTGTGGAAATCAACATTTTTCTTACCTTCCGGTGTTTTCAACGGCTTTACAAATGTTTGCCACCTTGGGTAGATGCCATCCGCAAGATAATAGCCATAGTTGTATGTATGGCCATTTGCTACAAACTGCACCGATGGCAGTTCACCATTTGCAATACTATTCATGAGTGGTGACCGTTGGACAACATTGATGTCGTTCAAAGATCCTGGCATTCCGAAAAAAGCATGCCAAATCCAAGTCTCCTGATCAGCCACCGCTTCAAGGATTATAGTGGAACCTTTTTTCTGTCCGTGAAATTGTCCATGCCATGCCCTAGGACAGTTCTTCCAACTCCAATGCATACAATCTATTGAGCCAAGCATACCTAGGAACCTGCGAGCTTTATTCATCTCCAAAAGCCTTGCGGCGTCTTCAGCATTGGGAGCTCTCAAATATTCCGGACCAAACACTTGCACGATTCCAACCGCGAAGCGCTTGACACACATGATAGCTTGGCTCTCACCCATGGCCAAGTGATCATCAACTAGATCCGCCGGAATTCCGTATACCAACATACGCAAAGCGGCGGTCACGTTTTGAAAGATGCTATGCCCGAGTTCTTGTGACGCCCCCGACTCAATCGTACACTAATCATACACGCAAACGTGTACGATCAAGCACAGGGACCCACGGGAAGATATCACAACACAACTCTAAACACAGATAAACGGAGATCCACAATATTACAGACCAGGGATCCGAAGATCCGAATACATAAGTCAGTCATACAAATAGTATCTGAGTACAGACATAGTTAGACAAGTTTGCCTTAAGAAGGCTAGCACAAACAACGACACTAGATCGAAAGGCGTTGGCCTCCTGCCTGGGAACCTCCGATCCTACTCCTGATCGGCTGGCTCGATCCAGTAGTACGTGCCCTCTGGACCCTTCTGGTAGTAAGCTCCTGTGGTGGCATCTGGCTCCGGGACTCCATCGTCTGTTTGTATCATCAAGGTGGGGTATGGGGAAAAGAGAAAGTAAAGCAACCGTGAGTACTCATCCGAAGTACTCAGCAAGCAAGGATCTATACTACATATGCAATATTATCAATGGAGAATGGCTGTATATGTGGACTGGGCTGCAGAATTGCCAGAATAGAGAGAAGGCCTAGTCCTATCGAAGACTAGCATCTTCACGAAGCCATCGTCTTGCAGCAGTAGAAGAGAGTAGAATAGCATTTTATTTAGCAAACATGTTGAAGCAAGCCTAGAGATCCTTCCTTGACTCCCAGCGAGAAAGCGATCCCGAAGCTTCAATTAAGTAACAAGTATCCAGTTCAAGTAGTAGATCGGGATACACAAACTGAGCGTCCTTTATCATAGGACCGGCTATCGATAGATTATTCATCCCTGCAGGGGTGCACTACTGTTACCCAACACGCTCGATCAACTCTGGCCGGACACACTTGCTGGGTAATGCCCGGCCTCGAAAGATCAACACGAAGCAGCACCCTACCTAGACTCGGCAGAGAGGTCAGCACGCCGGACTAACCTATGCACCCAAAGGTCTTGGGCCATCGCCCTGGGCACCCTGCGCGTTGCGAGACTGGCCGGGGTGCAGGCGCGACACTGAACTCGTCAGTGAAGTATCCAGCCCAATCCCGACAATCAGCCCGCACGGTGAATCGTGACGTCTGACGAGCTTTCGAGAGAAACGTACATCGCAGAGGGGCCCATAACCATAATCCCGCGTGGTGGTAGTGCGTATAGGGCACGTCGACCCACTCAGATCACACACCCAAATCCAATAGGCTCATTTAGTATCACGCGGAAACAATTAGAGTCTCTGAAGCTCCGCCACAATGTCACACTCGAGTGCCCTTCCGGCACACTCGACATCACAGATCACCAGCGGGTACCCACCAGGGTAGACCCTCCTGTAACAAGGTCAAAGTAACCGTGTGGTCATATCATCAAAGGGGAAACCCGAGGAATCACCCTCGGCGGATTCCACTCGACGAAATCATCAAGGTGAACGTATGAGGCATCACCCTCGAGGTTCACACTGAGGGGTTGCACGACAGAGTCGTATCGAAAGTGAAGAAGGAGGAATCACCCTCGATGACCACGACCGAACAGCTACACTGCAGAGTATTCATCAGGAGTGCGTTACGAGGTATCACCCTCGGCACTCGATAGTAACTATGCAGAGTCGTACAATTAAGGGGGTGTGAAGTGAGGTGTCGGTCTCTGGTCGACGATCACATTGATCGAGTCATCGATGATCATGTAGGGGCAACAAGGGTAAGGTGGTGGGGTCACTGATGGTTCACTACCAACCTATACTAAGCAGTTTAACATAGGCAGGTAATGTAGCAATAGACAGGTTACAAAAGCAGGCTATGCATCAGAATAGGAACAAACATTAACAGTAGCAAAATCTAATGCAAGCAGGAGAATTGGAATGGGTGATATCTGCATGCTCAAGGGGGGCTTGCCTGGTTGCTCTGGCAAGAGAGAGAGGTCGTCAACGGGCTGTTCGTCGGTAGTGTAGTCGTACCCAGCTGCAGTGTCGTCGGTCTCAGCGTCTATCGAGAGAGAAGGAGGGGAAGAGAAACAATAAATTCACGGCAAAAATGCAAACAATATGTATGACATGCCTAAATGATATGCCGGGGTGTTCTACTGCCTAACTAAATGATTTAGTTAATTTAGGAATTTATTTGGATTTATTTAATCAACGTTGGGCACTATTCATTTATCGAAATCGGTCTAAAAGTTCAATGTTCATATAGCTAGGGGCATCTGACAAGAATACGGAGGGCGTATTTGGGTTCGTATTGAAATTCTGAGCAAGTTTCATATATAAATTATTTTCATCGGAGTTACGGTTTATTTAATATGATTTTCTAAAGTTTTAAACATTTTCTGAATTTAATTATTTATTTAAATTCGAATTATGCAGAATAGTGAATGATGACATCAGCATGAGGTCAGTGTGACAACAGCAGGTCAACTCTGGCTGACCAGAGTCAAACCTGACAAGTGGGGCCCACATGTCATACACTGTGGCTTTAACAGAGAGGTTAAATTAACTAATTGGGTTAATTAACAGGTGGGGCCCAGCAGTCAGTGACTGATTAGTGTTTAAACTAATTAATTAACTAATTAATAGATTTTCTATTTATTTAAATTCGTTTAAATGGCCGGGCCCCACATGTCAGTGAGACAGGGGCGGCCACGTCAGCAGTTGACCCGAGTCAATGGGTCAACTGGGGCCCAGGGGGCCCACAGTCAGTGGCACGGGGGGTGGGACCCACCGGCCACTTCGGACGCCGGCCGGAGAGCGCTCCGGCGAGCCCGAGCGCGGCGACGAACTCCAGCGAGCTCGGGTTTTGCCTACGGTGTACCATTTTGGGCGGGGTTTGGCGCGTTCGATCGGGCGGTCCACGCCGCGTCGTTCTGCGGTGGTTTCACGGGCCGAGGTGGTCGGAATCGCTGGCGGCGAGCACCGCAGCGGACGGCGAGCTTCGGGCGGAGGTAGATCAGCAGCAGCAGTGCGCAAATGAGCGAGGCAAAAGGCTATCGAGGCTCTACGCGCGCGGGCGAGCTAAACGGGCACAGGCGCGGGACCAAATGGTCGCCGTAGGGCTGCCGGCGACAAGCCCGTGCGGAGACGAGCTCGGCCATGACAGGGAGAGGAGGCTACGGTGGTGGAAACAGAGCGCAACGAGGGTAAGAAGAAGGGGGAGCTCACAGCGATCCTGCAGAGGTGCAAAGCGGGCTCGGGGAAGCCGTGGGGTGGCCGGAATCAGCGACGGCGTTCGGCGGCGATCTGGTGAGGAAGAAAGCTTGTTCTTGGCGATGGCGGGGGTCTCGGCTCCATCCCGTTGGCGCAGGCGACGTAGCGGACAGCGGCGAGCCTCGGGGACACGTCGGGGTGGCGAGGGAGAGGTGGTGGCCGCGAGCTTCAGCGGAGGCCGATCATGGCGGCGTCGGGCGAGGTGGGGAGCGAGGGAGGAAGGGGGGAACTGGGCTAGGGTTCGCCGGGGGGGTGCGGGGTTGCTCTTAACCCAGCGCGCGCGCGGGCGCGCTGTCGAGCGGCGAGCAAGGGGGGCCTGGAGTGCGCGCGCTCGGTGTTCGACAGCGGGGCGGCGGTGAGCAGTGAGAGGTGGGAGGAGGCGCGGGGTGGGCTGGGCCGGCGCTGTAGCAGTAGGCCTAAGTGCACAGTAGCGCGTTTAGGCCTTTTCCTTTTTTTCTCTTTTTCTGTTTCTTTCCTTTTCTGTTTGCAAAATGTTTGAGCACCCAAATGAATTTTGTAAAAAGTGTGAGCTAGTCCTTAAATATCAGTGCACTATACCCTAACACCAAAAACTAGTTTGGGCAAAACATCATTTCATAGTTGATCTAGATTAATTAAAAAGTTTATTAAATATTATTTTCGGCCACTGTTAGAGGAGGTTTGGGTTACTTAATTAACGTAACAAATGTTGGTTACAATTTTAGAATGGTCTCTGAAATATTTATTATTTAATGAACATTTTAGTTTCTATGTTGAACAACTTTTATTTTCCACATTCATTTAAAGTTGGATTTTGACTTAGGAGTTGAAATGCAATATGATGCTAATGATGATCATGCACTGTTAAACTTGCTGACTTGTCATTATCAAAAGTGATTACTGTGGCTAATGACATGGGGTGTTACAGTTCTCCGGCGGCATTCCTCCTTTGCTGAAAAACCCGATCATGGCTCACCAGTCTCTCTGCAATGTGTTTGAACAACTCGATGCTCATCCTAAAACGACGCCGAAAGTAGGACTCAGGGTATATGGGAATCTGCGCAAAATAGTTCCTCATCAATCTGTTGTCAGCATCGATCCTTTCCCTCCACAATTCTGACGACCAAAAACCGAACCACCGTGCTTCGGCTTTTTGTTGATTTGCATAACTAGGACCATTGCAAGGTCCTCCTCTTGAAGATCAAATTCTTCATCGGAAGAATTGTGGGATGAACTCATCTACAAATTTGAATTCAAACTAAAATTTAACACTACAAACAACATGCTCCAAATTCATCTACAAAAATGAAGTTTAGTACCAATATATACCTTGCAAGCATTTTGTCAAACACCTTGTGGGCGCCGAGCTACAAACCCCCGCCGGGCGCTGTTCGTCGGCGGAACGGGGCGCTCGAGGGGCGGCCGCGGCGGAGGAAGCACCGGGGAAGCGCGGTGGGAAACGGCGGGGGGAAGCGCCGACGGGTCGCCGGAGAGGATGGAGAAGTTGCGCGCGCGAGTGGATATTTCAGATCCGACAGTTGGTGGACATTCGCGCGGGGCGAGTCACTGTACAGCGCGCGGTAGCGGACGCTGGAAAAAAGCAGTGCGCGATGCAGTTCTGTTCGGCGCGTGGAGTGGTTTTTAGCGCGCGTGATTTTTGCGTGTCTGCTGGAGTTGCCGATTCAGTCGCGCGCGCTAACAAGCCCTTTTTTTAGACGCGCGACTTATTTAGCGCCTCTGTTGGAGATGCTCTTAGTACAAGTCCACAAATTTACAAGTCCGTGTAGAGGGCTAACGAAGTAGCATGCTGCAGTATGATGTACAATTCATCTTATCTGGTTTGATCATGTTCGTTGTGAATAGATGAACAAAATATGACCACCATCAACTATAATGAAGAAGAGAAGTGGCAACACAAATAAATAGCTAGGCGTGCGAGGATTTGTTTTCCTGTTGCAACGAATGAGCATGTTTGCTAGTTGTTACTGATTGAAAAAACGATTTATTGAAAAGAGAAAAAAGACCAAACGAATAGAAAATTTTAAGGGACATCGCTAAAGGGCATATTCATCCGGTCAGCTGTAGACATCGATTCAATCGGCGTGTGACCAAGCGTGCCATTTTTAAATTTTGATTATATTTCTTTTTAAACATAGTATAATTGCAGATGTCATACATGTGCATACACTCATCCCTATAGTTGTTCCTGGTTGAAAAAAAAATGACTTATTGAAAAGAGAAAAAGACCAAACGAGTAGAAAATTTTAAGGGACATCGCTAAAGGGCATATTCGTCCGGTCGGCTGTAGACATCGTTTCAATCGGCGTGTGCCCAAGCGTACCATTTTTAAATTTTGGTTATATTTCTTTTTGAAGACAATATAATTGCAGATGTCGTATATGTGCATACACTCATCTTTATGAGCGCATAAGCATATCTCATCCTCATGAGCATCTTCAAGATAGTGGCTAACACAATATCTTAAGATTGATGACCATCTCATAGTCAACGAGAACGTTTCCTCTCATCGAACAAACATAGTCAAAAAAACCTAAAATAAATTCAGAAAAATTCCAACACCAACCAGTGTCATATTTAGAACTTGAATCCTGATAAACTGTTTCATCACAAAGAACATAACCATAAAAACATATTTCGGTCAGCGCACCTAGCTAGACACGTATTGACAGCACAAAAAGTATGCCGTTATTCTTCACGCGAATCACGCGATGTCGATGAGCCTGGTCATCGGTAGGTGCGAAGTGCAAATCTTCGGGCACCATCGACGGCGACGCCACCAAAGTCCAAACCCCACGCACTCGGCATTGCCGCCGGCACCACGTTATCACCGCTCCGCCGGTGTCATGAGGCCTCTGCTCTCCCGCCTATTCGCCCCCAGCTACATCGCCATGGCCGCCCTCTCCCCATCGCCGTCCCGACGGCTTGCCCACCTCACGCGCCACCTCCTCGCCTCTTCCTCGTCCTCCTCTTCCGGCGAGCTCTCCTCGGTGGGCGCCCCCGCCGCCGCCGCCTCCAGCCCAGCCCGCGGGGACGCATCCAAGGCCTTCGCCGCCGTGCTGGTATGCATCTTCGAGGACACACGCGGGGACCCCCGCGTCCTCCTCACCAAACGCGCCTCCACCCTCTCGTCCCATTCAGGTAGCCCAAGGCGGAACCTTCTTAGTATCCATATCGCACGATTTCGTCACTAGACTTGGTTAATTTCTCAATAAAAATATATTCTAGGGGAGGTGTCGTTGCCGGGAGGCAAGGTGGATCAGGGGGATGTGGATGTTAAGGCCACGGCTCTGCGGGAGGCAGAGGAGGAGATTGGGCTGGACCCGGCGCTTGTATCTGTTGTGACAGTTCTTGAGCCCTTCTTGTCCAAGGTAAATAAATCCTGTGCTGGTATGATATGGAATTGGAATTCTAGGCACTTACTGTTACTCTGTCAGCATATGCTTTGACCACACAATGGTCGAATTCAGAGATGAAGCTATTTTCGATACTAAGAGGTCACTTAGTCGTTCTAGAGTAAATCAAGTTCTGATGAGCATTGCAGGTTTATCTGAATCTTTTGTTCGTGTTAGTCATTTTACGGTATTTTTGGTTTGAGCCCAAAGCTTGCCATACCAAATATTTGGCTAGCCAAAATTTTGGTCAAGGTTTAGCTTGCCCATGAATTAGTCAAAGGTATGCAAGGAAAATGACTTAGTGTGAGCGAAGAGGCATTGACATGCCAAAAATTTGGCACCCATCCAAACAAAGATCAATTTCTTGGTGATGATCAAAAAGTTGGTATGGTAGATTTTGGCCATCATCCAAATATTATCCGTATTTGTCATATTGAGTGGTCAGTTGGATGGATTTAGTATATTCCTTTGGATACAGCTTTAAAGACAGGATTGGTTGTTGGATGTTGCAAGTCCAATTAGTGGAATGGATATTCATCGTAGAAATTCCTAAGATTAGGAGTTTTACTCTTAACTGCTGTATATTTAATACTGTGTCTAAATTGGTGAATGAGTCATTGACAGACTGCATGTTATGTTTCTTATTTTGTCTATCACAGCATCTGTCATTTTGTACCGTATAGAAAGTGAAGCTTAACTTTCTGTGTGTTAGAACTTAGAAGGCAGTATGGCGTGCATGTGTGAATGCTCGATTTTGGTGTATGGAGGGACATGACCTCAAGAAAGACACAAACAGTAATCTGCTTTGATAATAAATTGATTTTCCCACCGTTTCTGTATCTTCCAGTGCATGTATTGCAAATCTGTTGTAGTGACATTGTTCATCCAAAGCACATGCTGCATAATCATTTCATGAGAAGTTTAGAACTGTTTTAGCTGTTGGCCATCTCCAATTTCCTCATAATTATGTCCTTTCCTGTACTAATAATGCTGGTTTCTTAAAAATAGATACTCATATTGATCAGTCAAATGCATGAGTATGCCTAGGTCCATCCAAATTACTTTTAATCTAATGCATAATTTGAAGCAAGGAGCACATGCTTTTGCGCTCATTCAATAGAACCGCAGACCAGCCAGGGCTCATGCTGTGATCTTCGTTTTGCAGAATGGCCTTGATGTTACTCCTGTAATTGGCATTCTTTCGGATAGAGCTCTATTCAATCCTGTCTTGAATAAAGCTGAAGTGCAAGACATCTTTGACGCCCCTCTGGAGATGTTTCTGAAGGTGCAACCGTGATTTCTTTATTTTCCCTTTGCTCAGCTTCTTATGTTGTCAAATACAGTAGGATATTTGCATCGGTTAATTCTCACATCTATCAAAATCTCTAGGATGATAACCGGACAACAAGACAAAGGGACTGGATGGGGAAGACTATTCCGGTCCAGTTCTTTGACTACGAGGCAGAGGGCAAAAAATATGTCATTTGGGGCTTAACCGCACACATTCTGACCCGTGCTGCATCAGTCGTTCTACAGAGACAGCCATCATTCTCTGAACTTCCAAATAGACCAGAAAATATTCCCATCACCAGCAAGCACTGACGAGCTGAAAACTCGGGCAGCAATATTGATATGTACTCCCTCTGTACCAAAATACTTGTCGTTGGGGAAAACCAGTACAAGTTCCCCCAGCGACATGTATTGTGGTACAGAGGGAGCATGTAATTGTAGCAATTTTTACACCCTATTTACTAGTATAAGAGGCTATCAGAAGTCTAAAATTAAACAGGTAATGTATATCTGTAGAGATGTAATTTGCATTGCATGTGTAGCACAGGAAGTAGTATCCTGGAACATTTTGTGACATCCTCTTTTGAGTTCGGAGTCAAGACAATGAACGCTCCGTGGAATGTGAAGCTCCTTGTGCGCTGCCAAAGAATGTATTGTATGACCATCCATTTTCAGCGTGAAATGACGGCAATAAATGTGAAGCAGCTTAGGGCATCTCCAATGCTGACCCCAAAACCAAACCAGACACCGTATCCATCCGCGGATCGGTGGGACTGATCCGCAGATAGTGATGCGGGAGCCGGCCATCCAAAGTTGTCCCCTAAATGTCCGCTCAGATTTGGTCAATTTGAAATGCAAATGTGGCCGATCACATAGCGCACCCGATCCCAACAAAAAAGAGGCAAGTATGCATAGTCTTTACATACCCGATCATAAAATACTTCGGCAGTTCGTGCAAAAAATTGGATTTTCTACCCTACCAAACCGGCAATCCGAGCCTCCACGCTCACTATGTCGCCGCCTCCAGCCGATTCTTCTGCTGCTTCAACATCTTGAAATGGACGGCTTGCACGATCATCTTTGCATCGTCATCCAAATCATCCATCTTCAAGGTCAAAATCTTCACCTCCTCCGAAGCAGTTGTGATCAGAACCTTCTTCTCTTTGAGAATGGTATTCTTCTCTTCAAGCATGACCTTCTTATCTTCAAGCATGACATTCTTCTCTTCAAGCTTGAGCTTCTTCTCGGCCGCGGCAATCAACATGTTAAACCTCTCGGCCTTACATGCCACCTTGATGTTTGAGCGCTTGACATATGCCTCCTCCATCGCCAAGATGTCCTCAAGCCTCTCCATCATCTTGGTCGCTGCCCCTTCTCACTTCACCTTCTCCTCCTCCCACTTCTTTCCCCGGAACCATCTCCTAACCTTCTTCGGCGGCTCTTTTATTGGGACGGTTGGATCACCCATTTCTTCCATGGTGCCCATGCCGGCAGTCTTGGCGGAGTTGGCAATGAATACATTCCACTTGGGTTGCCCATTCAACTTCAACCAACAATGCACGAGGACGAAGTTCTTCTTCTCCAACTTCAAGAAAAAAATTCACGCACGGGAAGGCTATAAGTAAAGCAGTGTCAACAAATTGCATATTTGATCTGGCCAAATGACCAAAACATAGAGCATATCTGGCCAACAAGTTGCATATCCGGCCAAATGATCAGCACACTTACTTGCTGGAGATTTGGGAACCACTTGGCCACTGATGACGTGATTAATGGTGGGCAGCAGATGGACGGACGGGTGGCCCTGGCTCCCCGTTCCTCGGCAACTGCACACATGTTTAATGTAGGCAGGCGGATGGTCGGGCAGTCGTTTGAACGTGGGGCAGCCGCATGCACCGGGAAGCGGCGAGGGCGACACTCTCTGCCGGCGCACCGTTTCAATGCCTGAGCGTTGTGAGAGGTTGCGTCGCTCTAAGCCGGCATGAATGCGATACTGGTGCTCTGGAGCGGCGTTGACCTTTTCAGGCGGGAATGCGCACGAGCGCGGGTGGATTTTTTTGGTGGCCCATAGTAGTCAGGAGCAGGCGTGGCAGCAGTCCGGACACCCGCAAAGCCCCCCAGTTTGTCTTCGGTTTGCGGGAAAAAGCGTGCTCGGACTGGTCTCCAGACCGATGTAGGACCGCTTGGATGATAAAACACGTCCGGACTGCATAATCCGAACGGTTCCAGGTGGTTTGAGGGTCGGCGTTGGAGATGCCCTTAGGCTTCAAACTTCCCCTCAAAATGGCCCCATCAATCTGGACTCATGTTCGGTTCAAGTAGAATTGGCCTAAATAAATTTTCCCTTTTATTTTTGCTAATTAAACACAATGTGTCTCTGAACGGGGCGCGGCTATATGCTGCCCTAAGCGTTTCCTATTGCAGGGAGTTCCTGCTGGGCTGGCCCAGTGACCTCGTCTACTGACGTCATACTGACATCCCCATGTTTTTCCTTTTTTCTGCTCATATATTTTTTTCTTTATTTTTTATATGGTTTATATGTCAATATTATATGAATGTTTGCGACATTTAAAAAATTCACATGTTTAACAGAGTGCACGTGCAATTTAAAAAAATGTTTACACAAATGTGCAAAAATTGTTCGTGTAATTCAAAAAATATTTGGTACATTTAGAAAAATGTACACACCATTTAAGAAAATGTTTGCGAGTTTCAAAAATGTTTTCTGTCATTTTCAAAACAAAATTGTATACAATAATGTTTCATACCTTCAAAAAAATGTACGCGAAATTAAAAAAAATCCGGCAATTCAAAAATATGTTCATGAAATGCTAGAAAATATTTATACAATGTAAAAAAGTCCCCATAGGTTAATAAGAAAATTTTTCATTAAAAATGTATAATGTATTTGGAAATAATGTTACTGTGTATCCAATTTTTTTCAAAACAGCTATTTTTTAAATGTACATCATCTATTTGAAAAATGTCCAAAGTTTATCATAAAATCTTTCACGTGTGCTCTAAAAATGTGCATTTGTGTATTGAGAAAAAAGAGACATGTGTGAAAAAAAGGAAACAAATAAAAACAACCAAAGAAAAGAAAAATAAAAGAAAAAAACCAAGGAAAAAGAAGAAATAAAGAAAATAAAACCAAAGAAAGAAAAATAAAAACAAAGAAAAATGGAAAACCGGTGAAAAACAAATAAAACCAAAGAAAAAAGAAAAAAAATAGAAAACCAGATATATAAGAACCTACAACACGCAGTGAATGAAACCTCGCTACTGGGCTGGCCCACTAGACGTCACTCATAGGTTTTTTATTTTGAGGGGGTACGGCCGACATATAGCCCCGAAACACTGAACCAATCCATTTGCTCACCCATGTTAGAAATTATGGAACGGAGGGGGTATTAGATTGGAGGACGGCTGAATTTAGTCATCACCATCTCTTTCCCATCCCATTTATATCGGTGAAACGTACGCACCTTGCCGATGTAACAGAGTGGCAAACAGCTAGGCTGTAGCTAATCCGTTCCTGTCACGGTTCACCAGCAAGTAAACACCAGGGACGCACGCCGAGCGCGACGACCGCGACTCCGTAACCTCCCTCCCTCCGATCCCAACCAGCAAGCGTTGGCATCAGCGGTAACGTTACCAGTGATGATATACCATGTCCAGACAATACAGACAAGGGAAGAATACTACACAGGGGTTGTACAAGTGCATAGTTTAAGCACGTCGGGGTTGGATGGGTCGAAGTGGAATCCAAGAGAGGAGAGGAGAGGAGAGGAGGCCAGTGCACGCCGAGATCTGGCAGCGTAGATAAAGAAATGGGGTGTGCGTGGCGACCTAGCCTGGCATCTGAGCTGGGCATGCGGCCGCGTTTATTCAGATCGGTCAGATGTCGATCCGCCCCCTCCCCTGCGTATGTGCATGCATTTGCATTCGTGCCTGCCTGCGGCACCAGGCTGGAGGCCCCCATTATTTTGCCGCCGCGCGCGCGCGAGGCCTGTGCTCCAGCGCACCCCAACATGCCACCTTGCCACGCATCACTCGCAGATCGATCGATCGATCGTTATTTAAGTAATGATGCCGTAGTTTTCTTCGTCAACTAGGCCAGCGGATTACTGGCGCAAGTACGCTTTGCTGTCCTGTCATCGCGTGCAAGCTTAGGCATCGTCGTTGATTGACGAGGAGACCCTGGTGGCTGCAGCTGCAGACGGACGGAGACGACATTGGCGTACTACTCCCTCCGTTCCAAAATATAGCGGGCCCGCGCTTTCTGATATTCAACTTTGATCATAAATTTAACTAATGAGACCGACTGTGGCGGGAGCAAAAATTATACCAGTGAAAAATTATATAATTGAAAACTTTTTTTCAATACGAATTCACTGGTATAATTTTTGCTCCCGCCGCAGTCGATCTCGTTGGTTAAATTTATGGTCAAAGTTGAAGCGCGAAAATCGAGGACGCACTATATTTTGGAACGGAGGGAGTACGTCGGATCTGTCCAAGTGGCCATATGTGTCATGTTAATCTGATCGAAGAAAATGAAATAAATTACTACTAGTACAACCATTTTGCGTAGCAAATGTCATGCATCGCGTCGCGACTAATTTTCGTGTTTCGACCTTTTTCGAAAAGTTTAGCCAGCTCTGACCCTGGTTATAAAGTTTTTCGAGATTTTGACCATTTTTTCTATCGCCAGGGTCCTCGGCGGTAGGGTTGTAAAGGCTACCGCTATAAGCCTAGGCGGTAGCTCACTCATCCACGTCAGCCCCAGTAAACGGCAGCCGTCTCCTGCCGTCCACCATACGGCCAGAGTCCTCGACGGTAGGCTATGCAACCCTACCGCCAAAGACCCTGGCGGTAGCTGCCGAACAGTTATAAACCCGCGGGGGCCGGGACGCGGGGCCCACCCACGAACCCCAGCCCCCATCTTCTCCCCTGCATCCGCGCCGCGCCGCCCAACACAGAGAGCAACTCCTCTCTCCCCCTCCACTCCCCCCTCCGACCTTCTTCGTTTCTTCACCATTTTTGCGGATCGAGATGGCTCCGAAACGAGAAAAGCAAGCTCTCTCAATCCCTCCAATTAGTTTTAGTCAAAATGCTTTCGATGCGATGCAATATTTGGTACAAATCAACCATATTTTCCTACTAGATTTTAATTTTGATTGATGCTAGGTTTGCTTAGCTTGATTATATATGATGTATGGGGTTGAATATGAACTCTAGTAACTAGTTGAAGAGATTCTACGTATTCATATGAACCCTAGTTCATCGCCAAATTAGCTGGAGATTCATTTTTTTCAATGAATGGTCATATGATTGATGTTGGAGGGATTGTAACTAGTTGGCTACATATGATGGATGTTGTTGAATGAATGAATCATATACATATAGTACAATATTTGAATATGATGGATTTTGGTGAATTATGCATATGCGTATTTCATTTTTTTATAAATGTTGAATAAATAAATGAATGAATGATGGTTGAATGTCGTTGAATGAATGATGTTAGTTGAATATGATTCATTTGCATTGATCATTTATATTGGACGAATATGGTATGAATGTTGGTTGAATATGTGATAATTGATGAAAATGATATGATTCATGTTGGCTGAATATGATTCATTTATATTTGAACTTGATATGTTTCATGTTGGTTGAAAATTATTCAAGTCGGCTGAAAATGATATCATTTATATTTGAACTTAAATCATTTCCAATTGTTTGCTTGAGCATGCTTTCGACAACGGTCATCGCGCCCGTTTTATGGAGAATGGAGTGGTAATATATATGATCAAGTTGTTGTGTTGGTTATTATGAGAAATAAAGTTACTAACTATTTCCGTTTACATTTTGGCAGATGCTACCCCCATTGTGGATGAGGGGCCACAACAAGGCCCTTCAGATGCAGTATGACGAGCGGTACACGCCGTACTTCAGGAGAGCACCGCTGCTGGGTTTCGTGCTTCAGTTCAAACGAAAGCCGCTGATGCTCGTCCACTCGGCTCTCACGACATTGATCGGTCGGTGGCGCCCTGAGACGCATAGTTTTCATCTCCCATGTGGTGAGATGACGGTGACACTCGAGGACTTCGCCATGATCATGGCCCTACCGATCCAGGGCTATGTTATCACTGGGCGAGTGGAGAGGACCAACTGGTGGGACAAGGTCATCGCCCTCATCGGCGACTGCCCTCCGATGAAGGGGAACATAACATCCAGTGTGCCACTCAAGTGGCTCCACGAGAACCGGTTCGTATGCCCGGAAGATGCCGATGAGCGGACCGTGGAGCAGTACGCGAGGGCCTACTTGTGGTACCTTCTGACGGAGGTCGTGTTTCCAGACTGCTCGGGGGATAGCGCCCTATGGATGTATCTCGGATTCCTGGAGGACTGGGATGTGGGGTACAGCCAGGGTCCACCGGCCTCGCTTACCTATACCGCTCCGTACGATAAAAATCTCAATATTCGTTTATGGACATATGTATGCTGCTTTAGATTGTGTTACCTGATCATCATTTGATGTTTGTAGCTGGACGACGCAACGCAGAGGATCGAAGTGACCTCCGGCATGTGTGGATTTGTCTGGGCCCTCTCTATTTGGTTGTGGGAGCGGTTGCCGGTCGGCCGTCCTGAGAGAGATGACCGGCGTCCATGGACGGAGTATGGCGAAGAATGCAGCAGTGCTCGATACCCGACCGCCGCGTACGCTTGGGACAAGGTGAAGGTCTACACGAGCAAGGGCAGTACGTTGTACAAGATCTTCACCAACGAGCTGGACAACCTGTCAGCTTACCAGGTATACCGAGTAGCTTACCAATCGTTTTGTAGCCACTTTCACTGTTCTTACCAATCCTTTTGTAGGTCAACTGGTGGCCGTACCACGACCGAGAATGGGGGTTCGAGCTCAACTCGATGTGCCTCGAGGATAGGCTTGCCTCGCGGTGCATTGTACCATTGATTTGTGTGTACGTCGTCGAGTGGCACTTACCACAACGTGTGGTCACGCAGTTTGGTATCTTCGAAAATACGCTACTGGCTAAACCCACCGACATTGGTGGCTTCGAGCTTCACTGGTGAGGACATTGTTCTCTATTTGTCATGTTTTCGTTTGTGTTTGATGTTATCATGACGTCCATGGCTTCTTACGCCTTGTAGGAAGAGTAGGAAGAATTGTCAGTCGATCACAGACTGGGGGCGTGAGCACGCGGATCACGTGAAAGCGTGGGACGAGAGGAGGTATCGCAAAGACGATGAGAAGAGAGCGGTTCACTGGGACGTGTACGGTGAAGAACACATGAAATGATATGACGATGGCGTGAAGTACCGTCTGCACCTGAGGCCACAGTGGACGGAAGCTGAAAGTGCGTTATATCGACTAGAGGGGGGTGAATAGGCGATTTTTACAAATTCATCACTGAGGAATTTCAAGGTGAGGAAATTCCTAAGCAACGGACTAGTTAGCAGCGGAATAAGTACTCAGATGCAAACATAACATGGCATAAGCACAATCATCATGATGAAAAGGCACAGAGTACAGGTAGCGTGAAACATAGGATAAGCAGGCTGAAGACTAAGTGACTGAAGAAATAGGATTGAGGAAATTGAGAAAGTCTTCAGTCAAAGTCTTCACACAGTAACGATCAAGTACACAGCAAGTATGCGAGGAAATGAAAAGGTTGAGGAAATAGAACCAGTAGCTCGGTGAAGACAATGATTTGGTAGACCAGTTCCAACTGCTGTGACAGTTGTACGTCTGGTTGGAGCGGCTAGGTATTTAAACCTGAGGACACACAGTCCCGGACACACAGTCCTCACCGTATTCTCCTTGAGCTAAGGTCACACAGACCTCGCCCAATCACTCGTGGTAAGTCTTCACAGGTGACTTCCAAACCTTCACAGACTCGGTCACTCGGCGATCCACAATTCCTCTTGGATGCTCTAGACCATGACGCCTAACCGTCTGGAGGATGCATAGTCCTCAAAGGTAACAAGCGTCGGTTCCACACAGGAACAATCTCTTCAGTGATGCTCAATCACTTTGGGTTTGTAGGTGTTTGGGTTTTTCCTCACTTGATTATTTTCGCTCAAAGTCCTCGGAGGATGGGATGCTCTCAATGACAAGTGTCAGTTTCTCTCGGAGCAGCCAACCAGCTAGTGGTTGTAGGGGGCGGCTATTTATAGCCTAGGGAGCAGCCCGACATGATAAGACATAAATGCCCTTCAATGATATGACCGTTAGGTGGGTAGGATATTTGGACAGCTGGCGCGTAGCACAGCAACGGTCGGAAATTTGAGCTCTCAAATTCCTCAGGGCTATCATGTTCCTCACTTGTAGGCAATCCGCACTGGCGAATTCCTAACTCCTCAGTCAGAACAAATTTCTCAGAGAACAGAAGAACTTCGTCTCTGTCACTGAAGAAATTGACTGAACTGTATGAGATTTCCAATGGCTTCACTCGAAAGGATTGGGTAGGTGTAGGATTTTGAGATGAGCATCACTTGGAAACTTTTCCTTAGTTTTACCTCGACCCCCTTTAACAGTACGGTGTTTCCTATGACTCAAGAAGAAGAAAATGAAACTACGAAAACAAAAGCCTTCACGCTTCATAATCCTCGCATGAATATCAAGTCTTCAAGGTCACACCAATTTCCTCACTTTCAAAGTCTTCAAGAAAACCAAAGTCTTCAACTGAAGACATTCATTTTTCGGGGTCGACTTTCATAGTAAATGACAAACTCCTCATAGACTTATAGACCTGTGTACACTCATAAACACATTAGTCCCTTAACCTATAAGTCTTCAATACACCAAAATCACTAAGGGGCACTAGATGCACTTACAATCTCCCCCTTTTTGGTGATTGATGACAAATAGGTTAAGTTTTCAATGGGGATAAAACATATGAAGTGTAAATACTGATATTGAGGAATTTGATTGCAAGATATAGAAGAACTCCCCCTGAAGATGTGCATATTTGAGGAATTTGCTTTGAATAGCAAATGCACATTGTAGAGTAATATCATGGAGATCTCCTCCTATATCTTGTAATTCATACACGCATTTAACATATGATATGAAGAATTTGAAATGCATGATGAAATATGGTGTCTGATGAAATTCAGCATGCGTGCATTAAGGTACTTGAGGAAATAAGCATGCAGAAAGCAGTTCAAAAGTATCAGACCACCATAGGACTTAAGTTTACAACTCATCAGAGCAAACACCTCAGAAAAGCAAGAGTTGTAACTTAACAGAAATATAGCCCATATATAAGACCCGCTTGAAGACTAACTCAAATTTCTCCCCCTTTGTCATCGAATAACCAAAAGGGATGAAAAATGAGGACTAACGCCCCTGAAGAATATCATCATGATGTCGATGGAGGAGCGCCAGCATTGTTGGGGTCGTCCGTTGAGGTAGGGTCTGCCGCGGTGTCGTTGAAGTCTTCAGCTTCATCCGTCTCACGCGATGAAGAATATGAACTGGCAACAAGCTGAGGAACTTTGACCTTCTTGAATTTCTTCGAAGGTGACTGAGACCAGTCAAAGTCCTGTTGGAAGCCCATCTCCTTGAGATCTTCAACACTATAAAGATTCGACAGAATAGCCCAAGTGCGGTCAAAGACTTCATGCAAGTAGTAGTGATTCTTCTTCACTGTATTTTGAGTGACTGTCATGTTCTGAAGAATTGCACCAAATTGACGCTTGACCCACTTGTGATTTCGATCAACTTTCTGATGAAGACTAAGGAGAAGTTCACAATCAGTCATCACACGCGGAGCTGTGGCTTGAGGATTTTGTTCTGAAGCTTTGGCGGCAGAATCTTGTGTTACAGAGTCATCATTGGTGGAATAGGATGCAGCTTTGCGAAACTGTCCATCCAGTGGACGAGTGCCTTCATCAATAACTACAGCCTTGCCCTTCTCATCAGCTGAGGAAATAGTCCGTTTGAGGACTTCAATAGGGGGCAAATAGCTGAGATGATTTTGAAAGTCAGCCTTATAATGAATTGAAGACCTTGATCTGATGAACTTCATGATCCAGGGAGCATAAGGCTTCAACTCAAAAGGTGACAGAGCAGCACTGGCCAAAGTCCTCATGAAGAAATCGTGGTAGTTGATAGGAATACCATGAATGATATTGAACAGCAGATTCTTCATAATGCCAACAACCTCTTCGTCATCAGAGTTGTGGCCCTTGATTGGACTGAGGGTTTTGGTCAATATGCGATAAACTGTCCTTGGCACATAAAGCAATTCCTTGACGAGGAATGTGGTCCTTGGAATTTGGCCAGCCTTCAAAGGCTTCATCAGTACTTGCATCAAATGATTTGAGAGTTCAGGTTCCTCATAGATGAGCCTAGCACCTTCAGTGGGAGGACGGACTGGGACGGCGTGAAGCAATTCAGAGGCCGGTGCTTTGAAATGAGTATTTTCGGTCATCCAGTCTAGCACCCATGAATTTACATCTTCAACATTTCCAGTGATATGCAGTGTGGCGTAGAATTGAAGAATGAGTTCTTCGTTCCAGTCGCAGATGTTGGTGCAGAAGTTGAGCAGCCCAGCGTCATGAAGAACACTGAGGACTAGGGTGAAGCACGGAAGAGACTCCATATCCACATGAGGAATTTGCTCATGTGCAAAAATCTTGTCTTTATCAAACAACAGTGAGGAATAGAAATTCATTTGACTGGCTGTCCAGAAACGCTTGCGACGAAGTCGAGCAGAGTCATAAGGATTGTAGTTAGAGAAGAATTGATGCTCAGTAAAGAAGTCATCAGCCTTGAACTTCTGCTTCTTGGTATGAGGATTCTGTGGCTTGGGCTGAAGATTGACAGTTGAAGTCTTCACAGCCTCTTGATGCACAACCTCTGGAGCCACAGGCTGAGGAATTTCAGTAGCTGTATCAGCAGCAGCCTTGGCCTCCATTTCTTCAGCACTAGCGGCTGGAACTACTTCAGGAATAGAATGAAGTGAAGATTGAGGTCCATCAGAGCCCGTATGAATTTCTTCAGTTGGCACAGGGGATTGAGGAACTTGATGTAGTGGGGTTGTCAGAGGTGAATTGGGGTGATGACTTTCCCAAAAGTCATCATTTAGAATAGGAGTTGTAGACCCAATGTCCACATCCTCATCTTCTTCATCAATTTCTTTGACGCCTGCCTCTTCAGCTGTGAACTGAGGCATGGGCGATGATACCAGCGGAGTTGAAGGGATATCATCCACTTCAATTTCTTCATCCAACAGCTCTGACGAAGCAGCAGAAGGATTTTCTTTATCACTATCATCAGGTATGACATATTCCTCACCAAAGGGAACAATCTCCTTTGATGGCATGCTTTATATTGGAACAACATCACTTGGGTTTTCAGTTGAGCTCATCAAAGTCTTCACTTTCTTGGGAGCTGAAGACTCTGAAGATGCTGATGCTTTCCTTTTCTTCACAGCTGCCTTTTCTGCAGCTTTGGTCTTCTTCGCTTCTGATGCAGAAGGAAGGTGGATATCTTTCATCTGTGATGACTTTGCAGGAGGAGCAGATGAAAGTGGTGCAGTTTCTTCAGGCACAACTAATGCAGTTGCCCTGGCTTGTTCAGATTCTTCAGGCGCAGCTTCATATGCTTCGGCTGACCTGAGTTGTTCTTCAGGCGCAACATTGGAGGTTGCCCTGGCATTTTCTTCAGGAGCTGGAATTTCTTCAGCAGCCCTGGAACTTTCAGTTTCTTCAACAGACTGATTTTCATCAGCTGTGCTAGCATTCTCTTCAGTAGGCTGAGCAGGTGCATCAGCCTGAGGAATTTGTTGTTGCGATGGAGCTGCAACATTTGGGTTGAACCCCTTGGCCATTCTGACAAATCTGACTTTGGCACCTAGCCAATCTGCACGATATGCGTCAAATTCATCGTTGAGAGCTTTGATCTCCTTTTGCAGATTCACAAGTTCTTCAGGAGACATATTCACAACATGCTTCTTCAGAAAGCGCTCCTTCTTGTATTGAGCTTTCTTGACTTGCCTGGCCTTCTCAAATTTTCATTTTTCTTCGGCTATGAAGGCCGTCAACATGTGGCTCTGGCCAGGAGTGAGGTTCAATTCAGGCAAAGGAGTATTTGGATCCTTATGCCATAGATCGATGAAGTCAAGGATCCTTTTAGGATCCAGCATGAGTGGCACAGCACTGCCTTTGGCACTAGCGGCCCTTTGTTGTCGATCTATGATGATCTCAGCTAATTCTTCATCATCAGCTTCATCTTCTCTTGACGGAACCTGAAAGGCGACCAGCTTCTTGTGAGGACTTAGCCTTGTGCCTCGTCCAACAGTGACCTTTTTCTTCAGCAAGGTCGGAGCCGTTGAAGACTCAGGTGGAGCTGAGGAACTTGCAGAGACTCCTGAAGCAATTGAGATTCCAGTAGTCCTTTGGCATGTGGCAAGATGCACAGGTGTTGAGGACTTTGCAGGAGCATCTGAGGATTTTGCAACTAAGGGAGTTGGAGCTGCTTTTGAAGAAGTTGCTTGAGGATCAGGCCGTGAGGGCTTTGAAGAGCTTGGCCGTGAGGGCATTGCAGCTGAGGAACTTGTCTTGACAGTTGGTTTCTTTGTCATAGCCTTCTTAGGCTTGCTAGCAGAGGCCTCAGCAGCGGCAGCAGCAGATTCTTCGTTGAATTTCTTCACTGCCTCTTTAGCCATTTTGGCCAGCTTGGCTTGATGCTTAGCCCACTCCTTGGGAAATTCCTCACCTCTTTTGATGCTTGTGGGATCAGCTTCTTGGCCTGGAGCCAAAGGAGGTCTTGGACATGGAGAGTTAACAGCAAATTTCTTCATGTACTTTGGAGTAACATAATGATATTCCCTCCATTCTCTTGCCCATCTCCTCTCAATCTTCTGAATGCGCACTTTGCGCTGATTTTTGTTCTCCTTGCCATGAGTTGCTTCATCAGGAGTACAATATTCATCATAGATGTCTTCAGGGATCTCAAAAGCAGTATTTGTCTCTGGCCTCTTTCCTCCCTTCTGAGGTCTTTTACCATCAGCCATCTTCTTTACTTGAGGATTTTGAACAATCGAATTTTCTGACGAGGTATGCAATTTTTCTTCAAGGAACGCTGCAAATGAGTTAAGTTGATGAGAACCTAGTGATTCAGCAGTGGACATGTGTACCTATGAACAGAATATAGGTGCGAAGAATTTGGAGAGGTCATATGTGTTCTCAGAAGTTTTTCAAAAGTATCAAGTTTGAGGAATTTGACCAGGGGTGTCTTGAGGAATTTCACTAAGCGTTCTTTGACTTAGGTTCCAGAGTTGTATAGATTGAAAATCCACACAATTGAGGAATCTTGAAGAAAAATGTTGCTTAGAGAAACAGATCAAGAACAGAAGCAAGTTGGTGTTTAAGAACATGAAAGTTGAAGAATAAACACCTTTTGAAGATTTTGTGGAAATCATCAGAATCAACAAGGGCAGTAAAAATAGATTTTATTTACCCTTGACGATGAACACGACGAACTGAGAGTAGCAGTGGAGAAGCTCGTCCGTTCAGATCTTCCACGCCCTAACTTGGCGATGGAAAACAGCTTACGGCGGCGGCGGAGTGAAGATTTCCGCGGCCGGCATGAGTACGACGGCGATGAGGTCGAGGCAGTGAAGCTCTTCCTCACCGGCGACGATGGAGTGTAGCGGCGGCGCTAGGTCTGAGAGCTCGAGCGAGGGGAGTGAGATCGAGCGGAGTAAATGAGATCTTGAGGAGGGCGAGGGGTATTTATAGCCGAGGTGAAAAACCGTTCGTCCGAAGAAAATGGACGAACCTGCCCCTGACCCTTCTCATCCTAGCGACATGTGTCACCCACGTACTGTGAAGTGGAGATCGTGTTAGATCGTGGGTGAATAGATAAATCTTATCGAGGGATATGGAACGATTTGAGCGGCAAAAGCCAAAAATTTAGATAAGAATATTTTAATGTTTCGTTCGCAAATTCTTCAGCTGTCAAGGACACAGTGAAGACTTTGAACGGGTTTTAAATAGAATGCACATGAAGAATTTGTGAACAGACTGGGTTGAGTTTAGCATAGAGGGGGAACGGGTCCGATCACATTCACTTAGAAGAAAATCAACTTGAAGAATTAGCAATAAGTGAATGCTGTTGAGGACATGAAAAACTCAATTATATATATAGTCAATGAAGAACACAGTCGGAAAGAGTGAAGACTTTGCAAAGTTGAAGAATTTGAACAACTGAAGAATTTCAATCAGAAGAAAAACTCAAATTGAAGATTTTCAACTTTTGTTGGTGGCATGACCCACCGTGTAAGAATGGTGATTTCAGACGCCGCGTACAATTATCGTAGGGCTCTGAGAATCAAATTCTTTGTTAATTTCTTCACACTTAGAGGGTTAGTCTTCATTGATTGAAGAAAAAAAAGTTACTTCGTGTGTTGCACATCTAAGTCATCAATTTTGCATAAGTGTTAGGATGTGTGTCCTTTTCAAAGAACATTCGAAGATTCTAAGATATTTAGCTCACACCGCAACTTACTAAATCTCTTCTCATCCAAGGGCTTTGTGAAGATATCGGCTAGCTGTTCTTCAGTCTTCACGTGCTCGATTGAGATGTCGCCCTTCAACACATGATCACGAAGAAAGTGATGACGAATCTGGATGTGCTTTTGTCTTTGAGTGCTGAACTGGGTTATGAGCAATTTTGATGGCACTCTCGTTGTCGCAGTAGAGTGGCACATTCTTCATGTTGATGCCATAGTCCTTGAGGGTTTGCTTCATCCACAGCAATTGAGCACAGCAAGAACCAGCAGCAATATACTCAGCTTCAGCAGTAGAGAGTGATACGCAGTTCTGCTTCTTCGAGGACCAACATACTAAGGATCGTCCGAGGAAATGGCATGTGCCTGATGTTGACTTGCGGTCCACACGATCACCAGCATAGTCAAAGTCAGAATATCCAATGAGATCAAAAGCCAAGACCTTGGGATACCATAATCCAAGTGTTGGAGTGTGAGCTAGATATCGAAGAATATGTTTCACAGCCTTATGGTGTGATTCCTTCGGTGTAGCTTGAAAACGGGCACACATGCAAACACTAAGCATAATATCTGGCCTAGATGCACATAGATACAGTAAAGAGCCAATCATGGAGCGGTATACCTTTTGATCGAAGTCTATACCATTTTCATCAGTGCATAGATGGCCATTTGTGGGCATAGGGATTTTGACGCCTTTGCATTCTTGCATACCGGATTTCCTCAGAACGTCCTTGAGGTATTTCTCTTGAGAAATGAAGATGCCATTGCGTTGTTGACGAATTTGAAGACCTAAGAAGAATTTCAATTCTCCCATCATGGACATTTGATATTCCTCACTCATCATATAAGCAAATTCGTCACTGTAACGTTGGTTAGTACAGCCAAAGATAATATCATCATCATATATTTGGCACATGAATAATTCATCATCATATGTTTTGGTGAAAAGAGTTGGGTCGAGTGAACCGGGTTTGAAGCCTTTCTTCATGAGGAATTCCTTCAGAGTATCATACCACGCCCGAGGGGCCTGCTTGAGGCCATAGAGGGCCTTATTGCGTCTGAAGACTTGATCAGGATGCTTAGGATCTTCAAAACCTGGGGGTTGAGCAACATATACTTCTTCCTCAAGCTTACCATTGAGGAATGCACTTTTCACATCCATTTGATATAAGATGATATTATGATGGTTAGCATAAGCAAGCAATATGCGAATAGCCTCAAGTCTAGCAACAGGTGCAAAAGTTTCATCGAAATCAATTCCTTCAACCTGTGTGTAGCCTTGAGCTACAAGACGAGCCTTGTTCCTCACCACTAGGCCATTTTCATCTTATTTGTTGCGGTAGATCCATTTGGTGCCGATGATATTGTGCTTGCGTGGGTCTGGTCGCTTGACAAGCTCCCACACCTTGTTCAGCTCGAATTAATGTAATTCCTCTTGCATCGCTTGAATCCATTCAGGCTCCAGAAATGCCTCATCAACTTTGGTGGGCTCTGTGATAGAGACGAAAGCAAAATGCCCACAAAAGTTAGACAAATGTGAAGCTTTTGAGCGAGTAAGAGGACCTGGTGCGTTGATGTCATTGATGATTCTCTCAATCTGTACTTCATTTGCAATGCGAGGATGAGCAGGTTGGCGACTTTGATTTGGCTCAGCATTTTCTTCAGATGCACCAGCATGATTTTCTTCACGATCTGGAATGACTTCTTCAGCAGATTCTTTAGTAGGTATGACATCCTCAGTAGCCTTTAGCTTGATGGATTCCTCAGGAGTCATTTCATCTAGCACAGGAGGTAGGTGCTCTCTTTGTGAGCCATTAGTTTCATCGAACCGCACATCTACAGTTTCAACAACCTTGTTGTGATAGGTGTTGAAGACCCTGTAGGTGTGCGAGTCCTTTCCGTAACCAAGCATAAAACCTTCATGTGCTTTCGGTGCAAATTTAGAAATGTGATGGGGATCTCTAATCCAACATTTAGCACCAAAGACTTTGAAATAACTCACATTGGGTTTCTTGTCAGTGAGGAGTTCATATGAGGTCTTCTTGAAGAATTTGTGAAGATATACCCTGTTGATAATGTGGCTTGGAGTATCAATTGCCTCAGGCCAGAAGCGACGAGGTGTCTTGTATTCGTCAAGCATGGTGCGAGCCATCTCAACAAGAGTCCTGTTCTTGCACTCCACAACGCCATTCTGCTGAGGAGTGTATGGGGCAGATAGCTCATGAGTAATACGAAGTTCATCAAGATAGTCATCAAGACCAGTATTCTTGAACTCGGTCCCATTGTCACTACGTATATGCTTGATCTTCACACCGAAATTCATTGAAGCCCTTGAGGAAAATCGTCTGAAGACTTCCTGCACTTCAGTTTTGTAAGTAATGACATGCACCCATGTGTAACGAGAATAATCATCAACAATGACAAAGCCATATAGAGATGCTGCATTTGTTAGTGTGGCATAATGAGTAGGGCCAAAGAGATCCATATGAAGCAATTCAAAAGGACGAGAGGTGGTCATGATAGTCTTCGAGGGGTGCTTGGCTCTGGTCATCTTTCCAGCCTCACAAGCCCCACAAAGATGATCTTTGAGGAATTTGACACCCTCAATGCCAATGACGTGCTTCTTCTTCACAAGCGTGTGTAAGTTTCTCATGCCAGCATGACCCAGTCGTCGATGCCATAGTAGACATGTGGCAGGTTGTGGTCCTGCAGAGAAATCAACAATATACAAGTCTCCTCTCCTAAAGCCTTCGAAGACTTTGGAATTGTAAGATTCCATGAGCACTAAGCAACGATATTTGCCAAAGACAACAACCATATCAAGATCGCAAAGCATTGAGACAGACATGAGGTTGAATCCGAGGGACTCGACAAGCATGACTTTGTCCATGTGTCGATCCTTTGAGATTGCAACCCTACCTGTGATGACCCAGGCTTAATCGTGCACTAACCATACACACAAATGCACACGATCAAGCCTAAGGACTCACTTGAAGATATCACAACACAACTCTAAAACATAAATAAATTCATACAAGCTTTATATTACAAGCCAGGGCCTCGAGGGCTCGAATACATAGCTCGATGGCATACAAGTGTCAGCGGAAGCATCAGATATCTGGGTACAGATATATTACAGAACAGAGATAAGCCTTTATGAAGGCGGGGCAAAATAAAACTCTACGATCGAAAGGTGTAGGCCTCCTGCCTAGGACCCTCCGAATCCTACTCCTGGTCATCTGTCGACTCCTCGTAGTAGTACTCGCCGGGAGGGTAGTAGTAGTAGCTGTAGTCGTCGACGGGGGCTGCTATCTCAGGGGCTCCATCATCTGGCGACGTCAAATGGATATGGGGAGAAAAAGAAAATAAAGCAAACGTGAGTACTCATCCGAAGTACTCAGCAAGCAAGGATCTACACTACATATGCAACATTTTCAAAGGGGGCTGTATATGTGGACTGGGCTGCAGAAATGCCAGAATAGAGGGGGAAAGCCTAGTCCTATCGAAGACTAGCATCTTCAAGCATCTTCATCGGTCTTGCAGCATTAGAAGAGTACAAATTAACATAATGTAAAGTAGTAGTAGTATCATCAACCTCGGCCAGAGATCCTTTCTTGACTCCCTGCGAGAAAGCAATCCCAGAGCCGTACTATCCAGTTATCATCTCAAGTTCTAGTTGTACCGATCGGGATACAACTCCGAGTGTCTGTTACCGTAGGACAGGCTATCGATAGATTAGTTCTTCCCTGCAGGGGTGCACCAAGTTACCCACCACGCTCGCTTAACTCCGGCCGGACACACTTTACTGGGTCATGCCCGGCCTCGGCCAAACGATACGCCGCAACCCGACCAAATACTTAACAAAGAGGTCAGCACGCCGGACTAAACCTATGCCCCCAGGGGTCTTGGGCCATCGCCTCGGGAACTCCTGCACGTTGCGAGGGCGGCCGAGAGCAGACCTAGCAACCCCTTAATACAAGCGTAGTTGCGTAACCAGTCCAACTCGGCGCGCGCCGCTCAGTCGCTGACGTCCATTAAGCTTTGGCTGAAGTATACAACGCAGAACGCCCATACTATGCCCACGTGATGGTTAGTGCTATCGGGCCAGAGGCCCCTTGGATCAAATATCCAAATCGTTAGTGTGTTGATAGTGCGGAAACGAGCAGAGACTGACGAAAGATGTGACCCCGTCGCCCCGTCTCGAGGACTTGCGGCAAGGGCGAGGAATGCCCGGCCACGCCTCGTGTTCAACCCTCGGGCACCATCCAGGTCCACCCGATTCCACATCACTCGCTAATAAGCTCGCGCGGGTACCCCTCAGGGCCGACCCGTCTTTAGTATCATGTTACAGTGTACAGCCATAGTAACCAAAGTATCCGTGTGTCTGACACCAAAGGGACCCTGAGGAATCACCCTCGATGGAATCCCACTTGATGTTTTCGTCAAGGTGAACGAAGGAGGAATCACCCTCGAGGTCCACACTTGAAGTGTTGCACGACGATGTCGTTATCGGGGGTGGTGTAGGAGGAATCACCCTCGCTTACCACGACCGATTAACTAACCTACAAGGTTATCATCAGAAGTGCTAACGAGGTATCACCCTCAGCACTTGATAGTAACCCAGTAGTGTCGGCAAATAAGGGGGAAGTGACGTGCGGTGTCGGGGTCTGGTCTTCGATCCCGTTGATTGGGTCTTCTGATTATCCAGCGGGGCAGTCGGGATAAAGTGGGGGTCTCTGTCGGTCTCTACCCAACCTATTCTAAACAGTTTAGGATAACAGGTAAGTATCAACAGCAGGTTACAAGTAAACAGGCTATGCAGCAGATATAGGATACAGTAATAGCAGCAGATTCTAATGCAAGCATAAGAGAGAAGAGAATGGGCGATATCAGAATGCTCAAAAAGGGGGTGCTTGCCTGTCTGCTCGACGGCAAGGGCAAGGTCGTCAACTGCGTCGTCGGGCTCCTGAGCAGCGTCGGTCTCGGGAGCTACGTCGACGTCGGGGTCTAATCGAGAGAGAAGAGGGGGAAGAAACATATAAATACACAGCTAACGATGCAACACAAAACATGTCATGACTAGGATGTAGTGCAGGGTTGCCTGAAGCATGTCTAAGTCAATTTGGTTATTTTAGGATTAAAGTTGGATTTATTAACCGGTAAGTATGCACTATTCACCTATCGGAATCGGTGGGAAAGTTATGGGTTCTCCTACGTAGGGGGTTCCGTCATGGAAACAAACGACACGATCAGATTCGTCTCGTTGTTCTAAGCAAGTTTCATGTTTTAAGTTTTTCGATCTGAGCTACGGTTTAAAAGTTATTAATTTTCAAAGATTAAATGATTTTCTGGAATTATTTTTATTTACCGAAAATGGTATATGATGTCAGCATGATGTCACTGTGACGTCAGCGGTCAACAGCGGCTGACCAGAGTGAAATATGACATGTGGGTCCAGTGGGACCCACATGTCAGCCTTTGTTATTTTTAACAGTGAATTAAACTGATCAGAGTTAATTAGGGGGATGTGGGCCCCGGGTGTAAGTGGGTGATTAGTTAATCTAATTAGTTTTATTTATTAAAATGTTTTATTTAACCTAATAAGCGGTGGGGCCCGTGTGTCAGCGACAGAGAATGCCACGTCAGGGGGTTGACCCAATCAACGGGTCAACTGGGCCCACCCGTCAGTGGCTCAAGCAGCTCCACTGGCCAGGCCAACTCAGCCTCGCCGGCGTCGTCGCCGGAACAGGCTCCGGCGACCAATTTTGCGGCGGCCGACTGCCGGAGCTGCTCGGAATCGCGTTACAGGCCTCGGTTCGAGCCGTGGTTAGGTGCGTTCGAAAGCTGGAGGACTCGCGCGTTGAGTGGTGGCCTCATACAGACCAGGGATGACCGAAAACGGCGCCGGCGATGAGCCGTGGCGGAGGCCGAACCCCGGCGAACTTGCGTTCGTTAAGACAAGGGCCAAAACGCGCGGCGATCTACTCCTACAGCATCTACGCGACGTCGCAAACACGATTGCGGGCTCAGTGGACCACGACGGCCACTGCTGCGACGGCAGCGAGCTCGTTGACGGAGCTCAGCTCGGGTGGCCATGGCGGCAGTTGCTAGGGCGCGTCAGAGAGCTCGGAAAGGAGAGAGAGACAAGGGTGGAGGCTCACCGAGCGGCTCAAGGTGGCCCGTGGATGCTTAGGAGCAGCAGTTCGTTGCCGGAGAGGAAGGGGATCGTCGGTGATCCGAGGAAGACGACGATGCGCACGGGCGACGCAGAGCTCCTCGGCGTCCTCCTGCGGCTCCAGAGGACGTGGCCGACCATGGCGCTCCTCCTTGGCACCTTCAAGCGACGCAGGGAGGCCACTGGCCACGGCGATGGCGATGCGCGGTGACGGCAGCGCTCGGGCATCGCGGATCTAGGGGAGAAGAGGGAGAGGCGAGCGAGGGAGAGTGGGGAGAACGAGCGGATGAGGACGACGGAGAGATGGAGGGATCGACCTTATCCCCTCTGCGGCCTCTGTAGCATCGTCGTGTCGGCGTCTCATCGGCGTGCGCCGGCGCGTCCACGGCCGTGCCGACACGCGCGAGGGGAGTGAAGGAGATGGGCTAGCTGGGCCGGATCGGGGCACTGTGCACTTAGGCCCAGTGCACAGTGCCTCGTTTTATTTTTCTGTTTTCTATTTTCTTTTATTTATTTTCTGTTTTGAAATAGTTAGGCCACTTTTGCACTTTTGTAAATTGTGAGAGTTGGTCCCAATATTACCTTTCACCAGAAATTGGTTTGGGCAAAGTTGGATTTCATTTAAATTTGATTTAATCATAAAGGGATTAAATAGTGATAATTTGGTGCTGTTTCATGTGGTTTGAGTCACTTAACTAACTCCATCATCATTGTTTATATTTTTGTAAGTGCTTCTGGAATATTTGCTATTTAGTGAACATTTTCCCAACGGTGTTTGAGCAAATTTATTTTGCACTTTTGAATTTGAGGTGATTTCCAGAATAGAGTTTGAATTATTTTGGTTAACTACTATGACTAGGCACTGCAAATGAGATGACTTGGCATTATTAGCATGTAACCACAGTGGTTATTACACAGGGGTGTTACACTACCTAGACCCAATACCTTGCTTTTGACTTTGTCTGCGTAGGTGATATGCTTCAAATGTGATGGAGATAACGGAGTGTTCATCAGTAAGCTCTTGTCACCGGTCATGTGATTAGTACATCCACTGTCGAGGACCAACTCAGTAGCTTTGGGTAAATCATCCTGCAGATGAATTAGTGCATCTTACGAACACATATCTTCAGAGTGAAGAATATGACATCAATTTCATCAGACAGAATTTCATCAATTAAAGCAACATATGTATATATAGCAGTATGAGGACGTGAGAAATGAATGAATCATTTCTTCATGATTAGCTTGCGTCCTTTCAAGCATTTCAGGTCTCCAGAAAATTCTTCAGACGATTTAGTTCGTCTGGAGACCTGACCCTGCATAAGAGGTTAGTTCTTTTTCTTCACCACCCACATCTGGAGGGGTGGCAAAGATTTCATCATTCTGCGAGCTCCATAAGAGAAAGGTGGCATTGAAGCCAAAGCGCTTTGTTTCACAGGAGAGGGATTAGTATAGGCATATGAGTAAGCAGAGAAATTCTTCGAGGACTTATGAACATAATGATTTGAAGAATAATGCACATAATCAGAACTCTTAGATTTTCCCTGCGAAACAGAAGCATTAGCATGATGATGATCATATGAGGACTTGGATCCACGTAGGAATTTGATCCATAAGAGGACTTGGATCCATATGAAGACTTCGGTCCATATGACGAATTTGATCTGGGGTTCCTATTCTTCACAGGTGGTGTCATGAGGACATTCACCTGAAGACTTTCAAGGCACCTTTTGGGAACCCAGATTTTCTTCATAGGGGGACCATTCCTGCAGTTAGTTCCAACATATCTAGCAAATACTTCACCATTCTGATTTTTGAACAGTTTATAGTTGGAGTCAAATGACTCATCAGATGAATATGAGGATTCACAAGTAAAGCCAGATAAAGTGGATGGATCTACGGGAGGTCCCTTCGCAGCAACCCATGAGGTTTTGGGATACTGCTCAGGTTTCCAGTAGGTTCCATCAGCATTGAGTTTCCTCTCAAAGGCAATACCCTCTTTCCTAGGGTTCCTGTTCAAGATCTGCTTTTTGAGCACATCACAAAGAGTCTGATGCCCTTTGAGGCTTTTGTACATGCCTGTCACATACAATTCCTTCAACCCTGCATTTTCGTCAGTGATACTAGTGGTATCCTCAGATGAGGAATTTGTGACCACAGAGATAGTTGAAGAATTTGCAGCAATAGAAGCATTTGAACTTTCAGATGAAGAATTAGCAGTTTCATGTTCAATGCATTTCAAACATGGTGGAATAAATTCTTCCTGAGCAGAACTGATCTGTTGAGCAAGTAATGAATCATTTTCCTTCTGAAGGTCTTCATGACTCACCCTTAGCTTCTCAAGATCTTGCTTTCTTTGAAGAAATTCATAAGAAAGCTTCTCATGATCGGCTAAGAGAGTTTCATGACGACTTTGAAGGTTGTCAAACTTAGACTGTAGTTGCTGAAGATTATCAGTCAGTGTTTGAGTTCGATCCATTTCCTCACCTAACAGATCATCGCTTTTGTCTAGCATATTTTGAACTTTTTCCAAAGCCTTTTGTTGTTTAACAGCAATATTAGCAAGTTTGGAATAGCTGGGTTTGAGGTTATCATCAGATTCATCCTCACTTGATTCAGAGGAGGGATATTTGAATACCTTGGCACCTTTTGCCATGAAGCAATAGGTGGGATCATAGTCATCGTTGCCGTCATCAGCAGTGTTGGGGAAACCATTTTCCTCAGTGTTGAAGATGGACTTACTGACGTAAGCAGTAGCGAGGGCTAGGCTCGCCACACCAGAGTCTGGCTCCTCAGATGCCTCCTCTTCCTCATGTTCCTCAGATTCAGCTTCAGAGTCCATTTCCTTGCCAACGAATGCCCGAGCCTTCTTGGAGCTGCTCTTCTTGTGAGATGAAGACTTTGAAGATTTTGATGATGAGGACTTTGAAGATTTCTTCTTCTTCTTTGAGTCATCTGAACTATCATCCTTGTATTTCTTCTTCTTTGATTCCTTTGCCCACTGAGGACAATCAGTTATGTAGTGACCAGGTTTCTTGCATTTGTGGCAAGTCCTCTTCTTGTAATCACGGGATGAGGAATCTGATCTTGTGTCATCACCTTTTGAAGATTTTACAAAGCGACCACGCCTTGAGAACTTCTGGAATTTCTTCACGAGCATTGCTAGCTCCTGGCTTAGTTCTTCAGGGTCACCGAGGCTGCTATCAGAATCTTCTCCTTCAGATGAGGAAACTGCCTTAGCCTTCAGTGCGCGTGATCTTCCATAGCTTGGCCCGTAGAGATCTCTCTTCTCAGCTTGTTGGAATTCATGAGTGTTCAGCCTCTCAAGGATATCAGCAGGATCTAGTGACTTGTAGTCTCCACATTCTTGAATCATCAGTGCCAGTGTATCGAATGAAGAATCGAGTGACCTCAGCAATTTCTTCACCACCTCATGGTCGGTGATGTCAGTGGCACCCAGTGCTTGAAGCTCGTTTGAAATGTCAGTGAGGCGATCAAAGGTTTGCTGGACATTCTCATTGTCGAGTCTTTTGAAGCGGTTGAAGAGATTGCGAAGAACGTCAACTCGAGAATCACGTTGAGTTGAGATTCCTTCGTTGACCTTGGACAGCCTGTCCCAGATAAGCTTTGCAGACTCCAAAGCACTCACTCTGCCGTACTGTCCTTTGCTCAGATGGCCACATATGATATTCTTCACTTGAGAGTCGAGTTGCTTGAATCTCTTCACATCAGCAGTGTTCACGGAAGGAGTGACAGAGGGAACGCCATTTTCCACAACGTACCAGAGATCGTTATCAATTGCCTCAAGATGCATGCACATCTTATTCTTCCAGTAGGGGTAGTCCGTCCCATCAAAGGTAGGACACCCAGCCGAGACCTTGATCATGCCTGTAGTCGACATAACTAAAACTCCAGGTGGTTAAACCAAAATCACACAGAACAAGGGAGTACCTTGCTCTGATACCAATTGAAAGTGCGTTATATCGACTAGAGGGGGGGTGAATAGGCGATTTTTACAAATTCATCACTGAGGAATTTCAAGGTGAGTAAATTCCTAAGCAACGAACTACTTAGCAGCGGAATAAGTACTCATATGCAAACATAACATGGCATAAGCACAGTCATCATGATGAAAAGGCACATAGTACAGGTAGCGTGAAACACAGGATAAGCAGGCTGAAGACTAAGTGACTGAAGAAATAGGATTGAGGAAATTGAGAAAGTCTTCAGTCAAAGTCTTCACACAGTAACGATCAAGTACACAGCAAGTATGCGAGGAAATGAAAGGGTTGAGGAAATAGAACCAGTAGCTCGGTGAAGATAATGATTTGGTAGACCAGTTCCAACTGCTGTGACAGTTGTACGTCTGGTTGGAGCGGCTAGGTATTTAAACCTGAGGACACACAGTCCCGGACACACAGTCCTCGCCATATTCTCCTTGAGCTAAGGTCACACAGACCTCGCCCAATCACTCGTGGTAAGTCTTCACAGGTGACTTCCAAACCTTCACAGACTCGGTCACTCGGCGATCCACAATTCCTCTTGGATGCTCTAGACCATGACGCCTAACCGTCTGGAGGATGCACAGTCCTCAAAGGTAACAAGCGTCGGTTCCACACAGGAACAATCTCTTCAGTGATGCTCAATCACTTTGGGTTTGTAGGTGTTTGGGTTTTTGGGTTTTTCCTCACTTGATGATTTTCGCTCAAAGTCCTCGGAGGATGGGATGCTCTCAATGACAAGTGTCAGTTTCTCTCGGAGCAGCCAACCAGCTAGTGGTTGCAGGGGCGGCTATTTATAGCCTAGGGAGCAGCCCGACATGATAAGACATAAATGCCCTTCAATGATATGACCGTTAGGTGGGTAGGATATTTGGACAGCTGGCGCGTAGCACAACAACGGTCGGAAATTTGAGCTCTCAAATTCCTCAGGGCTATCATGTTCCTCACTTGTAGGCAATCCGCACTGGCGAATTCCTAACTCCTCAGTCAGAACAAATTCCTCAGAGAACAGAAGAACTTTGTCTCTGTCACTGAAGAAATTGACTGAACTGTATGAGATTTCCAATGGCTTCACTCGAAAGGATTGGGTAGGTGTAGGATTTTGAGATGAGCATCACTTGGAAACTTTTCCTTAGTTTTACCTCGACCCCCTTTAACAGTACGGTGTTTCCTATGACTCAAGAAGAAGAAAATGAAACTACGAAAACAAAAGTCTTCACGCTTCATAATCCTCGCATGAATATCAAGTCTTCAAGGTCACACCAATTTCCTCACTTTCAAAGTCTTCAAGAAAACCAAAGTCTTCAACTGAAGACATTCATTTTTAGGGGTCGACTTTCATCGTAAATAACAAACTCCTCATAGACTTATAGACCTATGTACACTCATAAACACATTAGTCCCTTAACCTATAAGTCTTCAATACACCAAAATCACTAAGGGGCACTAGATGCACTTACAGAAGCCGATATCGCCAAATTGGAGGAGGATGACTCCGAGGATGAAGCCTACCGTGACCAGCTCAGAGAGGTCAAAGGTGATTTCAGGTAGTATGCACCCATGATGAACAGAGTAGTAAGTGGTGTTCTCTATTGTTTTGAGCTGTCAGTGGTTGGGTGAAAACTGCCTTAGTAAGTGTCACTTGGCCTTTAACATGATGCTTACATGTGCAGGCTTCGGAGCTCAACATAGGCATTCATGATGGCTCGAACGCGCTTTGCGTATGACCCCGGAACCGTGGAACCTGACACCAAGCTGAGGGATACGATGAAGGTAACATCGAGCATCCTAGCCATGTTATACTTTAATTGTACCCTAAAGTTGATCCGTATTATGTTCTTGGTTGTTTGCTATTGCAGAAGTTCATGACCCGTTTGTCGTAAGATAGTGGGTATGCTTGGGTGCGCTCGTGCGGCCGATGTCCATGATCCTGCTCATGGAGGGTCGATGCGTGCCATCGCTTCATCGAGCCACGCCACGGAGCTTCCTCTACCCATGCCGCTTTGTCGTCTCGCGTTGTTGAGGCGGAAGAGGAAGAAGATGACGAGGAAGAGGAAGAAGAAAACGAGGAAGAAGAGGAGGAGGAGCAAGCCGATGAAGGAGGTGGTGAGGAGGAGGAGTACGACGACGATGACGGACCTCCACCGACTCGGCCAACCCATGAGAAGAGAGGGAAACAACCGAAAAAGGACTGGAAGAGTCCATCTTCTTTTCAGAAAGAGCGTACTCGTAGTCGCACGAAGAAGCTGGACGAAGGCCGCTCGAAGAGAAACGAGGAGTGTACCGCCAAGAGGGGGAGGAGCAAGTGATATGGTCGTGTTGGTGATGTCGCTTAGTTGAACTAGTTGTGAACAAGAACTTGTATGCTATGTTGGTGATGTCGATTTGCTACATTTTATCTATGTTGAACCTATTTGATATGTCGATTTGATGTTGTCGATTTGCTACCTACAATGTGTGAAATCATCACATTTCGATTTGCGAACAATATTTGCTGCTGTGTTGAACTATTATTCAGATTTATAGTTGAAATGATCAAGATCTTCTCAAAAAATAAGTGACAGAGGACCCTACCGCCAGGCTCTCCGGCGGTAGGGTCTCACAGCATACCGTAAAATATTTGCCATTCCTCGTTACAGTACCCCTACCGCCGGACACCCTGGCGGTAGGGTGTGATACCCTACCGCAGAAAATGATGCATTCCCCTTACAGAACCCTCGCGTGCGCAGGGCCTGGCACACCCTACCGCCGAGGCAAGTGGCGGTAGCCTTAGCTACCCTACCGCCGTTAACAATGATGGTAAAGTCGTTACGCCACGTCAGCCTCAATAGGGTTGGCTCACGGCGGCTGTCGTTAAGCTACCGTCACTTGGTTCGGCGGTAGCCTGCATAACCCTACCGTCATGATCCCTGACAATAGAAAAATGATCAGATCCTAAAATACTTTTAAATCGGGGTCAGATCCGGCTGAACTTTTCGAAAAAGTCAAAACATGAAAATCTGCCTCGCGTCGCGACCCACGACAAGTTCATCGTGCTGGGTCAACATTCAACACTCGATCTGTAGCTTGGCTTGACTGCTGCAACGCAACGTCCTTCAGAGCTGGATGGCGACGCTGCCCGTACGATACGTACAAAACGCGCGCGTGAAGCCATGATGATCCATTCCAGAAGCTGCTCGCCTCCGTTCAATCCAACAGTGACCCCGGCCGGTCGACGCGACCACTACTGGCCGTCACTTTCTCACCTGACCCGTAAGTACACGCCCCGTGGCGCGGGCTGATCTGACTCGGACCTTGTAGCCTGCCTGGGGCTTCTCGCGTGGACCTACGGCGGATCGACCTACCCAACTGGCCGGCCGGACCTGACTATAGGACCGCGACACGCATGGAGCTTCTACTACTACTCTTGTCAGTCCCCGATGGGTCGATGTCTCCGTATGCATATCGGACGTGTTTTTATTTTCTCCAAAGACGATTTCATCATCATGTACGCACTCACACATCCATCCATCCATCCATCATAAGATCATCATAGAAGCTAGCGTCTCAGCCAAAGGTCACAGTAATTCAACCCACGGACACCTGCTAGGACTAGTATTTTTTACTTACTGGGCAGTGATCGAGCACGCATGTGCTGAAACACAAAAGAAGCTGGAGGACAGAGAGAAAAAAAAAACTTGGAAATGGAAAATGGTCAGCGGCCTTCATCCATCCATCATCCATCCGAAAACTCAAGGGGAAAGTACCTAGACATGAGCTAGCAGCTAGCCCTGCCTTTTCCTACGTGGTACCAACGTGTATACAATACAGCTACGTACGCAGAGATATATAGTTGTATTAATACAGACAAGCGGAGACAAAACTCATTCAAAAGTGGCAAAAAGAAAAGAGAGAGGGGAAAATCCGAGCTGTTCCCATGCGCAGCGCAGCTGTCCGTGCGACGGAGTTAAGCCCCCGCCACCACACCAAACCCGCCCCGTTAACCTCCCCCGCTGCTCAATCAGCCCCCGGGCCGGCGCGGTCGACGACGGCCGTATATATACCCGGCGCGCACAGCGACAGGCGGAGGCCGCCGACCCGAGGGAGACCGAGCGCAGAAAAGGGAAGCAAAAGGGACCCGGGGACAGCGAGAGGTGTAGGCGGGCAGGCAGGGGACTAGCAGCAGCAGCAGCAGCCAGCGGGGAGGCTGGTTGGTCGCCGCGGGCGGGATGGAGAGCGAGATGTCGGACGCGCCCCCGGCGGCCGTCGCCGAGCCGCTCGCCGCCGTGGCGGAGGAGGGCGAGGGCGAGGGGGAGGGGGAGGCGTCCACCCTCACCATGGAGCGCGTCGCCGCCGCCAAGAAGTTCATCGAGAACCACTACCGCTCCCACATGAAGAACATCCAGGAGCGCAAGGATAGGTACCGATCCGATCCCGCCCCCCGCCTTCCCGCCTCCAGTTTTAGCCGCCGCCGCTGCGTTCGCCCGGTGTAGATCTCGCGCCCCCGAGCTCGATCGAGGGGTTTGAGCTCGGTTGGAGCGGTCCGAGCTCGGGGTTCTGGAGCTAGGGGTTTGTAGCTGCTAGATTTGGGGTGAATTTTGGGGTGGGCGCCTGCGAGGAAGCGGGGCGTGGGTAGCGGTAGCTGTACTAAGCCATGGCCTTGAGGATTTCTAGCGTGGTATGACCTCAGATGCTGCTTTAGATTCTCGAATTGTTATTTTTAGACAATGAGATTCTCGAATTAGTCGAGCTTGTTACGCAATTTGGGGCTGGAGTGGCCTGATTTAGCTCTGATGGATAGGTTGGGATGAGGAGAGTCCTTGGTTCTATAGGTGCTTCCAATCCTCAGATTCTGCTCAATGCACCAAGTAAAAATGGTTCCAGTCACTGGGTATGGAGCAGTTATTGTATTGTTCCACCTTTGACGCGAAAAGCCGCTAAGCTGAGCTCATCATACTAGCAACTGCCTTTGCTTAGCTGGATAGCGGGTTTGGAATGTTACTGTTGTGATGGTTCTCGGATGATGACGATGCATGGATCCTACTACCGTGTATGTCTTGAGGCTGCGTCGGTATTTTGTTGTATGCGATATTTTGTTCTTGCGTGTATAATTAGAGTGTATAGTATGTCGGTTTTTAGTTTGCAAGCCAACAAACAAATGGTTGCCTTTATTACGTGACGGTTTTGTACCATCAATGTACTGTTACAGATTCATGTGATCCTTTTATGAATGGGTGGTGGACACGTGGTCGATGACGTAGCGCATACATGCCATGTATTGATTATGCTAGTACTAATTTAGCTTACTTGAAGCCAGATATGTACTACATAATAATTTCAGTTTAGCATGAGTTTGTTAGAGCTAGGATCAAAGAACCCTGTTTCCCTTTCATCAGACATGTTTTAGGTGTGGAAAACATTTGATTCTGCTAGTTGTTTGGAATGCTTCGTTTCTGCTCAGTGCACCATGCTGTTGGTCAAATTGCTGACACGGAGTAGTTAGGTTCTGTTTTTTCTGCTCCAAACTGTTGAGCTAAGTTCATAGTACTGACTACTCCCTGCTTAGTTGGGTTATGAAATTTAGTGTCTTGCTGTTGTAAAGATTTTCTTGCAGGATAAATGTACAAAATTGACGCGAGGGAACACAACATGATTTTTCTGCGTCAGCATGTTGTTTTATAAAGGTCAAACAGTCTTGTTTACCTATATGTTGGAAGTAAAACAATGTGATGAAACACAATGCAGAACATTAGATGAAAGAAGTTGATGTCCTATACCTTTTTTTAATGCAATGACACACAGTAGGTATGTAATCACCAGCCATGGTCTTGAGGAATTCTAGTGTGGTATGACGTCAGATGTTGCTTTAGATTTTCGAATTATTATTTTTAGACAATGAGATCCTGGAATTAGTCAAGCTTGGTACACAATTTGGGGTTGCAGTGGCTGGATTTAGCTCTGGTGGATAAGTTGGGGTGAGCAGCACTTGACTCTCTACGTGCTTCGAATTCTCAGATTCTGCTCAATGCGCCAAGTAAGAATGGTTCCAATCATGGGGTATGTAGCAGTTATTATACTGTTATATTTTTGGCACGAAAAGCCGTTAAGCTGAGCTCACCGTACTAGCTGCTGGCTTGCTTAGTTGGACAGCGGGTTTGGAATGTTACTGTTGTGATGGTTCTCTGATGATGATGCATTGATGGCGTACTATCGTGTATGTTTTGAGATTGCGTCGGTATTTGTCTTATGTGGTATTTTGTTCTTGTGTGTATAATTAGATTGTATAGTATGTCGATTTTAGTTTAGAAGCCGACAAATGGCTGCCTTTAATTAGGGTATAGTACGTGAGGATTTTGAACCGTCAACGTAGTGTTACAGATTCGTACGATCCTGTAATGAATAGGTGGTGGACATGTAGTCAATGACGTAGTGTATACATGCGATGTATTGATTATGCTAATACTAATTTAGCTTACTTGGAGTCAGGTATGTACATAATAACCATTTCAGTTTAGTATGCATTTGTTAGAGCTAGGAGCTTAGGATCAAAACCCTGTTTCCCTTTTGTCAGACATGTTTTGGGTGTGGACACCATTTGATTCTGCTAGGTGTGAATGCTTTGTTTCTGCTCAGTGCACCATGCTGTTGGTCAAATTGCTGACATGGCGTAGTTATGTTTGATTTTCGCGCTGCAAACTGTTGAGCTAAGTTCATAGTACCGACTACTGCCCTTCTTAGTTGGGTTAAGTGATTTATAGTTGCTGTCTTAAAGATTTTCTTGCAGGATAAATGTACAAAACTGGTGGTGAGAAAACAACAACATGATTTTCTGTTTTAGCATACATTATTTAACAGAGGTCAAACAGCCTTGTTTCCGTGTTGGCAGTAAAACAACATGATGAAGCACAATGCAGAACATTAGATGAAAGTAGTTGATGTCATATACTTTCTTTAATGCAGTACATTAAGTTCAGGCCATATATGTAACAGGGCATTTGTTTTCCATTTGCGGTCCTGTTATGTCTTAAATCTTTTATTAAAGCACACAGGGGGTATGTAATCAGCAGCTTGGTCTTGTATTAACTCAAGCTGGGGATTGCATTTGTTGAGACATCAATCAATTTTAAATATTTGAAGTTTACCTGCATAAGTTTCAACTGTGAAAGCTTTGTACTGTTCTGTGACTTCCGTCATATTGATTCTCCACCTTGCTCATCTTTTGGCATTACAATTCCATTTTAAGCAGATTTGCCCCTCCCCAGATGATAATTTTGTTTAATTTTTGTCGGTTCCCGGCATCACATAACAAAATCCGATGTATTGCAGGCGTTTTAGACTGGAGCGGCAGCTAGCTACTTCTGAAGTTCCCAGGGAGCAGCAAATCAATTTAATTAAAGACCTGGAGAGAAAGGAAACCGAATACATGAGACTTAAAAGGCACAAAATCTGCGTGGATGACTTTGAGCTGCTTACCATTATTGGGAGAGGTGCTTTTGGAGAGGTTCGCACTTGCGCATTTAGTTTCTGTTTTTCTGCACACACACCTCCATCTGTGGCGTCACTGCTAAATGACACATGTTTTTGCCAAAGAACATGCATGGCTCTAGACCATGGTACTATAAGTTTGGTTGTTGTTGTTGGTGGTGATGTATTTACCTTCAAGTAGTTCTGTATGTCCAAAAAGATTTAAACTAGCAGAAGTGACAACTGTTTGTTGGAGCATAAACTCATTTGTTGTTGCTTTAAATCCTTTACTGACCTTCTTGCTGTTTATAATTTATTATTATAATAGGTTCGACTGTGCCGGGAGAAGACCTCTGGCAACATATATGCAATGAAAAAACTGAAGAAGTCTGATATGGTTATCAGGGGTCAAGTAAGATATCTCCTATTTCTGGATATTTCATGTTTGCTGCTTCGTAGTTACTCGTTCTATTGACCAATTTTTATGTTGAATGTGCTTAGATGGTTGTAAGTATTAATATTTACCATGGTGCTTTCAGCTTTGCTATCCTGTCAAAATTTTCTTCAACAAACTCTTGATGCGTCTAAGAGTGTGTGGCACTTTTGCAAGGATTGTTTTATTTTTTCTCAAAATATGCAGTGCAGTGCGGATTTCTTTTCCATATCATATAGTTGCTTTTCACTGCAGCTTTTGTCACTGTTATCTCGAAAAGAAAAAAACAGAAGTACAAAACCGAATTTGCAATGCATGCTAGTACATATTTGTATGTATTAATGCGTAGTAGCTTGTGTATTTACCATTTAGCTGGCCTTCTTTTGAGTTTCTGAAAGAAGGCCAGCTAAATGGGTAGCCTTTTTTTTAGTCTCCGAGGAATTCAAACTTGAACTTGCTAGAAACCAAAGGCTAGGGTATATGATAATCCTGTTTTTTTCTATTCCTGACTTTGTTTGCGTGAAGCCCACAAATGTTCCACTCTTTTTTCTCTTGTCTAGTTTCTTTGTCATGGGCATGTGATGATATCTTCAAAATATCTGTACATTTATATTATTATCTTTGTTGGATTTACAAGTTCTATAACATGTCTGTTAGGTGGAGCATGTTAGAGCAGAAAGAAACTTGATGGCTGAAGTTGCTAGTCACTGCACTGTGAAGCTATACTATTCTTTCCAAGATACGGAGTATCTTTACCTTATTATGGAGTACCTCCCTGGTGGTGATATCATGACCCTTCTCATGAGGGAAGATACCTTAACTGAACCCGTGGCTCGATTCTACATTGCTGAGACCATCCTTGCTATTGAGTCCATTCATAAGCACAACTACATCCACAGGTTACAAATATTTGATTTTAAAGTCATCTAATTTAGTCTTAACTCTACCATCTTTCTGATATATATATATTTGGTTTGCTATCATATGCAGAGATATCAAGCCTGATAATCTGCTTCTAGACAAGAATGGTCACATGAAGTTGTCGGATTTTGGGCTGTGCAAACCAATTGATTGTTCAAAGCTCTCAACCTTGAGCGAAGATGAACCCATGGGCGATGACAACCTGAAGGAGTCTATGGATGTCGACAGTTCACTCTCTGAAACTGCAAATGGTAGAAGGTGGAGAAGTCAACATGAACAACTTCAGCACTGGCAGATGAACAGAAGAAAACTGGTATGTCTGCTTTATAGTTAACATATCAATCATCTCATTGGTCCTGTATAATTCTTTTGCTTTCATGGTATCGCTTCTACACCCTTGTTGGAAAAAAAAACACGTGTGTACATGCTCGATGTTTCCGCGGCAGCCTTTCTTACTACAAATGTATACTGATATTCAGGCATTCTCAACTGTTGGAACCCCAGACTATATTGCTCCAGAAGTTCTGCTAAAGAAAGGATATGGAATGGAATGCGATTGGTACAGCATGTTCAGACACCTTTTGTTTCTATTTACTCTTTAGTTTAAAAAATGTCTCATTATATTTTGTTTTGATCCATAGGTGGTCTTTGGGCGCAATAATGTATGAAATGCTTGTTGGGTATCCACCATTTTATTCCGATGATCCAATAACCACATGCAGAAAGGTTTGGTTTACTCAGCACATTTAGCTTAGTGTCCAATTCAAATTACCACTCATTGGTCGGGCTCACCTTTTTATTTGTAACATATCAGTAGTTCATTGAATGTTCTGTATGAATTATCTTCAGTTTAGGCTTATCATTGAAATTAGACTGCACTAAGACTGAACAACTGATTTATTTTTAGTTTAATTTAAATTTCAAGCTGCAAGAACCTGAAGAAAGTATGCTGCAGCTGTATGGCTTATAAGCTTGCTCTACCAAAGCTTATGATATCAGTATGGTTATATATTAAAAAAATATTAATTTGGTAGTGACGAAGTACCCACTTGTTCATGTTTTACTCTTTCAGTAAGTTTATGAAGACATAATTATTTTAAAGTTATTTCTTTATGATGTTTCTGCTATGATGATGTGTATTTCTAGATTGCCTTCTATGAGCATAATCAAGTGTAGTTGGACCTGCGTTTGTTCTATTAATGTGGTTACCATTTTTCATATACAGCCACCCGAAGACATTTTATCCTCACTCTGCCAAATTTCTGCCATTTTCTAGATTGTGCACTGGAGAAACCATGTGAAATTTCCAGACGATTCAAGGCTGTCTCCGGAGGCAAGAGATCTAATCTGCCGGTTATTATGTGATGTTGACCACAGGATTGGTGGTGCAGGGGCTGATCAAATAAAGGTGGGACCCACTGACACACGAAAGAAATAATTAGTTAAATATAATTCTTGTTTTGTTAGTCTAGCTGCGATCAACATATCGTTTTCTTCATTATTAGGCCCATCCTTGGTTCCGTGGAGTTGCATGGGATAAACTTTATGAAATGGAAGCAGCATTTAAGCCTCAAGTAAATGATGAATTGGATACACAGAATTTCATGAAGTTTGATGAGGTGTGTAATCCATTTATTGACAGGCCTCTCCTGCCTGTACAATTCAAACTTTGCCATTCTCCATCGAATATTAGTATTTCCTTTGGAATTCTGCGATAGAAGACATTTATTTATAATCCACCAGCATTATTTGATTTTATATTATCGCTCTTTATTTGTATTACAACTTGCAAGTGTTAGGAACACTTACATTTGTGTATATCAGGTGATTTCTGGTTGATATTATTTCAGATGTATAAGGGGTATTCATATACTATAATTTGAATGAAATAAGATCTACTACTACTTACAAAAGCACGAGTTTGATGAATCCAAATGATCCTGACCATTCAACCATCTACATCCAACGTTCCACACCGCTCCAATGATGTATCCATCACATCACCACAATTTGGAAACAACATTGGTTGCTTTTGCAATTAATCTTGGAAAAATCATTAATTGCAATTGATTTTAGGAATATTGTTCATTGTAAAATTATATTCGTAGAAAGATTACATGATTGCCTCTCAAGATACTATCAAATTGGATGTCTGTTGCACATGCACAATTACTACTCCTTCTGGACCCTAAATTAATAAAATAAAGAAGTGATTATTATTTTCAAAATTTAAATTTTAAATAAGGAATAAATCATCTATACATCTAAACAACATTTTCTTAAATCTAAGCTACCCTTTCAATCCAAGCAAACTTTAATGAATCGAAGCAACCTTTTGTAAATCCAAGCAAGCTTTTCATAAATTCAAGCAACTAAACTGTTGTTTGATTTTTTTGGCAAAGTTCGGATGAATTTCATGTTCTCTGTTCATTGAAATGCTGTTTATTTTATTTTCATGTTCTGTTTTCACCCCGCGAGTTACATCCCTACAACTTAATGCTTGTTTCTGCGCTGCAGATGGATGATAGCCCTCCAGCAAGAACAGGTTCTGGGCCATCAAGAAAGGTACGCACATTGAGGTTCATAAACTAGCGCAATAGCATTTGTAATGTTTGCATTGGCTTTGCATCTTAATTTACTATGCACAGTGATGAATTGTTTCCTTGAGTTACATTCCATCAAATTGTAATTATCTCAGACTCACTGTTTGATAGAACAGGATATGTTTGAGATAGGATTAGCCATATCTTTCTTTATTTCTGTGTAATAGAAGTACAAAACACTTAATTTGAGTATCGTAATACAAGTCACTTATGTGTTTCAAGACCTGTTTAACCATTAGGCCGTTCCACTATGCATATATCTGTGATAGACCCACGGTTTCTCATGAGTAGTATAGCTACTGCCTACTGGTATTTATAACTTTGTTGCAGCAGTTCAAAGTTCAAATTACCTGCCCTTATTGTTAATTTTTTGTTTATCTTACGGAAGCACAACTATGATTCGGTTTGCACTCCCAGAGTTCTTATCTATATTTTTTGGTCAATTGTACAGGCGAAGCTGAATTCAAAAGATCTCAGCTTTGTGGGATATACATACAAAAACTTTGATGCTGTGAAAGGATTAAAACATGCAGGTTTGTGTCTTTGACATAATTTTATATGTTGTGAAATATGGTCGGATTGCAAGTATGGATTTCTTTTCTAGTGTTATTGGCATTTTTCTCATAGCATACTCATTATGTTCTGTAAACTGATAAATGACAGTTTTTCATAGCATAAACATGCTATTAGGTAGCTTCATCACTTCATGAAAAATGACCAGTATCTAAGTGACATACATGCTGTTTATAATCCTTTGTTGTTTCTAAATGTATAAATGTTTGCAGATATGCAAAGGAGCTCATCGCTTACAAGGCCCTCTATTGGTGCTATATTCGGTAACAAATTCTGCCAAAGTCATGTATTCCATTGCGATAACTTCCCTCTCTCTGCTTTATCTTATTCGTAATTCCTCATCTCAGGATCAAATGGCATGGAGTCATCGAGAGAACCAAATGGAAAGGACACACACATGCACACCTTTTCTTCTGGGGATCCAATGAGTCCATAACCTGGCGTGGTTCTGTTTGTTGCTGAGATTTTTCTAAACTAAATTAGCATGCAAACGACTGAATGAAGTGGCTTCGTCTGGACAACCTGCTTGTTTTTAGCCAGGTTTCTGCCCTATTAAATCGTTGGCGAGCAGTTTGTAGAAATCCAAGAAAGCTTCTAGCTGTAAAATAGTATGCTAAAGACTAGACAAATGGTCCATCCACCGGTGGGCTCGTCATGTTTGGTGTAGCGTGTTCCGACCAAGTGGAGATGGGCATGTTTGGGAGGGCTGGCTGCCCAGGTTGGCAGAGCAAATTGCTGCCTTCTCTTGTGGCAGTTCCCGGTCCGCTAACATTTGATCATGAACCGAAATAAGGTGGTAACTGAGGCAGGCTAAGCTATTGTTGTTGGTGGTGTTTGATGCATATGTACCAGAAGATTTCCATTCAGAGACATTGCCCTTGGTCAATGGTCTCCCGTTGCAGAAATGCCTAATTTTTGTTTACTGTATTGTTCGCCAGTTATATTTGAACATTGAACATTTTTGGTGGAAGTGTCCCTTATTTTCTTTCCGCAACATCCATATGCAAGAACTGAATGCGGTGAGGGTGATTATTTCACATAGACTTCTATAATTGTCTTTGTTCTCGAGGACGGTGATGTGTTGGGCAAAAGAAAAAGGTGTATACAAGAGCAATGTCGAAGCACAAAATTTATGTTTTTAACATAGGCCGTACAACTCGTTTTTATCAATGATGAAAACGTACAGTATTTTCTCGTGTGTGAATTACATTATTTTTCAAGTGTTTTAAACATTTCTTATAACATTGTATTTTATTCATCTGGATGCACAGGTGACTTGTTCTGAATTACAATCATCTACCCCTTCACACACCTGGCAAGCACTATTAGCGATGTACTGTCAGTTTCGATCCTACAGTTTTTGACCAACTTTCGAACAATCTATATATGAAGCCGTCTCAAAACTTGAAGAGCATATCCCACACAGACTATGGTTGAAATCTATTCCTTTGCTTACCCAAGGCCGAAGGGGGCAATGGCAAGCAATTATGATTTCGACTTTTCGAGTTGATTGCACTTTCGAACAACCTATATATGAAGCCGTCTCAAAACTTGAAGAGCATATCCCACACAGACTATGGTTGAAATCTATTCCTTTGCTTACCCAAGGCGTCGAAGGGGGCAATGGCAAGCAATTATGATTTCGAGTTGAGCAATCAACCCAATCAACAGAGCCACGACTACCTGATCTAGCATGAGAAAACCATTAAAACCCTAGAAACCAAGCCTCCCTCTTCCAAACCGAACTTCAGAATCAATCCATCAACCATCGCTACTTGGCGAATCACGGAGTCACCAGCGCAACTACAACTCAAAACCAAAACGACCCAACACCAGCATACCGATTTCCACAGACCCATCGCTCCCACGAAGAGTACGGTTTGGCGAACCACCGCCACACGTAATCTACCTCGAATGCTTGTATTTGGCCATGGCGGGGACTATGAGACGGGGCCGAGGGAGTCAGACAGGGGTCGCGTAGCGGAGTGAGGCGTGGAGGAAGGGAGGCGGACGGGGGTGAAGTAAACTACTCACTGCGCTACATGTCAAACTATTTAGGACATGGTACTCGATCGACCGCAAACCAGTTTAGTGATCTCATCTTCTTGTTGTATCATAGTGAGCTAGTTAAATCTTTGTGTGAATACTATTTTCCTTCTTTAGGGAAGCTGACCAATGTAGGAAATAAATGATCTCCAAATCATGTACTCCCTCCTTCCATCTATATATGGCCTAATGCGTTTTTCGAGGCTAACTTTGACCAAATGTTAAAGCAATAATATATGACATGCAAGTTACACAAAGCATGTCATCAAATTTGTATGTGAAAGGAGCTTCCAAGGATATAATTTTCACATTATACATCTCATGTACTATTAATCTTATCAATAGTCAAAGGCGGTCTTCAAAAACGCATTATACCCTATATAGATGGAAGGAGGGAGTAGTTGTTTTATGTTAGTCAGCTCCTTATGGTCCAAGTGCAATTCCATCTTTTTCAGAAAACATGATGGTTTGATTATGGATGCAATCTCTTGTACAACATTGAAATTGTACTTCAGAGTAGTAGTTATACATTGGGCGCAGGACACAACGACTAGACAAACTACTAAAGAAGATTTTGCCCAAAACTAATTATTGTCGAACTCTAACAAGACACAAAACAAGAGCAATTTTGAAGCACAAATTTATGTTTTAAAATAGGCCGCACAACACTTTTTTTCCAATGATGAAAACGTACAATATTTTCTTGAGTGTGAATTAATTTTTCAATTGTTTTAAATATTTCTTATAACATTGTATTTTTTCACCCGGATGCAACCTTGAAGAGTAGAATTACCACTTTTATACATATAGTGCCTACAGGGGGAGGCGGGCGGCGACGACTAGACAAACTACCGGAGAAGTTTGCCTAAGTATTTGTGTCCAACTCTGATGGGACACATAAAACATTGAACCCTACATCAGTGAGCTACAAAACATTCAAACCCTAGAAGTTGCTAAGCCAGTCAGACATGAATGCAATGAATGTGTGTTAAAAATCAGATTTAGCTACTGCTGCCAAGACAGGTGACTTGTTCTGAATTACAATCATTTACTCCTGCACAGACCTGGCAAGCACTATTAGCGATGTACTGCCAGTTTCAATCCTACAATTTTCTGTAATTTGCTACCAAACAGTGACGAACTTTCGCACAATCTGTACATGAAGCCGTCTCAAAACTTGAAGAGCACATCTCACACAAACTATGGTTGAAATCACTTACCCAAGGCCGAAGGGGGCAATGGAAAGCAATTATGATTTCGAGTTGAGCAACACCCAATCAACAGAGCCACGAGTACCTGATCTAGCATGAGCAAACCATCAAAACCCTAGAAACCATGCCTCCCTCTTCTAAATCGAACTTCAGAATTAATCCATCAACCATTGCTACTTGGCGAATCACGAAGTCACCTGGGCAACCACAACTCAAACCCAAAACGACCGAACACCAGCACACGGATTGCCACAGAGACCCATCGCTCCCACGGAGACTAGGGCTTGGCGACCCACCGCCACACGTAATCTACGTTGAATGCTTGTATTTGGCCATGACAGGAAATGCGAGACGGGATCGAGGGAGTCGGAAGGGGGTCACGTAGCGGAGTGAGGCATGGAGGAAGGGAGGCGGACGGGGGTGAAGTAAACTACTAACTGCGCTACATGTCAAACTATTTAGCACATGGTGCTCGATCGACCGCAAACCAGTTTAGTGATCTCATCTTCTTGTTGTATCATAGTGAGCTAGCTATATCTTTGTGTGAATACTATTTTCCAGTTTTAGGGAAGCAGACCAATGTAGGAAATAAATGATCTCTAAATTAAATCATGTAGTTGTTGTATCTTACTCAGCTCCTTATGGTGCAAGTGCAAATCCATCATTTTCAGAAAACATGATGTTTTGATTATGGATGCAATCTCTTGTACAATATCGAAATTGTTCTTCAGAGTGGTAGTTATACATTGGGCGCAATGCGGGTCACAACGACTACACAAACTACTAGAGAAGATTTTGCCTAAAACTAATTAATGTCGAACTCTATCAGGACACAAAACAAGATCAATTTTGAAGCACAAATTTATGTTTTAACATAGTCCGCACAACTCTTTTTTTGTCAATGTTGAAAACGTACAATATTTTCTTGAGTGTGAATTACATTAATTTTCAATTGTTTTAAATATTTCTTATAACATTGTATTTTTTTCACCTGGATGCAATCTTGAAGAGTCGAATTACCCCTTTTATTCATATGGTGCCTACAGGGGGAGGCGGGCGGCGACGACTACACAAACTACCAGAGAAGTTTGCCTAAGTATTTGTGTCCAACTCTGATGGGGCACATAAAACATTTGAACCCTACATGAGTGATCTACAAAACATTCAAACCCTAGAAGGTGCTAAGCCAGTGAGACATGAATGCAATAAATGTGTGTTAAAAATTAGATATTAGATTTAGCTACTGCTGCCAAGACAGGTGACTTGTTCTGAATTACAATCATTTACACCAGCACACACATGGCAAGCACTATTAGCGATGTACCGTCAGTTTCAATCCTACAGTTTTCTGTATTTTGTACCAAACAGTGACCAACTTTCGCACAATCTGTAGATGAAGTCGTCTCAAAACTTGAAGAGCACATCTCACACAAACTATGGTTGAAATCCATTCCTTTTCATACCCAAGGCCGAAGGGGGCAATGAAAAGCAATTATGATTTTGAGTTGAGCAACACCCAATCAACAGATCCACAACCACCTGATCTTGCAAGAGCAAACCATCAAAACCCTAGAAACCACGCCTCCCTCTTCTAAATCGAACTTCATAATTAATCCACCAACCATTGCTACTTGGCGAATCATGAAGTCATCTGGGCAACCAAAACTCAAACCCAAAATGACCCAATACCAGCACACACATTGCCACAGACCCATAACTCCCACGGAGACTAGGGCTTGGCGACCCACCGCCACGCGTAATCTACCTTGAATGCTTGTATTTGGCCACGGCGGGAACTATGAGACGGGGTCGAGGGAGTCGGACGGGGGTCACGTAGCAGAGTGAGGCATGGAGGAAGGGAGGAGAACGGGGGTGAAGTAAACTACTCACCGCGCTACATGTCGAACTATTTAGTACATGGTACTCGATTGACCGCAAACCAGTTTAGTGATCTCATCTTCTTGTTGTATCATAGTGAGCTAGCTATATCTTTGTGTGAATATTATTTTCCATCTTTAGGGAAGCAGACAAATGTAGGATATAAATGATCTCTAAATCATGTAGTTGTTGTATCTTAGTCAGCTCGTTATGGTCCAAGTGCAATTCCATCTTTTTCAGAAAACATGATGTTTTGATTATGGATGCAATCTCTTGTACAGCATTGAAATTGTTCTTCAGAGTAGTAGTTATACATTGGGCGCAATGTGGGACATAACGACTACACAAACTATCAGAGAAGATTTTGCCTAAAACTAATTATTTTCGAACTCTAACAGGACTTAAAACAAGAGCAATTTTGAAGCACAAATTTATGTTTTAACATGGGACGCACAACTCTTTTTTTTCAATAATGAAAATGTTCAATATTTTCTTGAGTGTCAATTACATTATTTTTCAATTGTTTTAAGTATTTCTTATAACATTGTATTTTTTCACCTGGATGCAACCTTGAAGAGTTGAATTACCCCTTTTATACATATGGTGCCTATAGCGGGAGGCGGGCGATGACGACTAGACAAACTACTGGAGAAGTTAGCCTAAGTATTTGTGTCCAACTCTGATGGTACACATAAATCATTTGAACCCTACATAAGTGAGATACAAAACATTCATACCCTAGAAGTTGCTAAGCCAGTCAGACATGAATGCAATGAATGTGTGTTAAAAATCAGATTTAGCTACTGCTTCCAATACAGGTGACTTGTTCTGAATTACAATCATTTACACCAGCACACACATGGCAAGCACTATTAGCGATGTACCGTCAGTTTCAATCCTACAGTTTTCTGTAATTTGCTACCAAACAGTGATGAACTTTCGCACAATCTGTACATGAAGCCGTCTCAAAACTTGAAGAGCACATCTCACACAAACTATGGTTGAAATATATTCCTTTGCTTACCCAAGGCCGAAAGGAGCAATGGAAAGCAATTATGATTTCGAGTTGAGCAACACCCAATCAACAGAGCCACGACTACCTGATTTAGCATGAGAAAACCATCAAAACTCTAGAAACCACGCCCCCTCTTCTAAATCAAACTTCAGACTTAATCCATCAACCATTGCTACTTGGCGAATCACGAAGTCACCTGGGCAACGACAACTCAAACCGAAAACGACTCAAGACTAGCACACGGATTGCCACACACCCATTGCTCCCACGGAGACTAGGGCTTGGCGACCCACCGCCACGCGTAATCTAACTTGAATGCTTGTATTTGGCCATGGCGGGAACTACGAGACGGGGTCGAGGGAGTCGAACGGGGGTCACGTAGCGGAGTGAGGCATTGAGGAAGGGAGGTGAACGGGGGTGAAGTAAACTACTCACCGTGCTACATGTGAAACTATTTAGCACATGGTACTCTATTGACCGCAAACCAGTTTAGTGATCTCATCTTCTTGTTATATCATAGTGAGCTAGCTATATCTTTATGTGAATACTATTTTCCATCTTTAGGGAAGCAGACCAATGTAGGATATAAATGATCCCTAAATCATATAGTGTTGTATCTTAGTCAGCTCCTTATGGTCCAAGTGCAATTCCATCTTTTTCAGAAAACATGATGTTTTGATTATGGATGCAATCTCTTGTACAACATTGAAATTGTTCTTCAGAGTAGTTGTTATACATTGGGCGCAATGCGGGACACAACTGTTGGAAATATGCCCTAGAGGCAATAATAAAATGGTTATTATCATCTTTCCCGTTCATGATAAATGTTTATTGTTCATGCTAGAATTGTATTGACCAAAAACTTAAATACATGTGTGAATACATAAACTATACCGTGTCCCTAGTATGCCTCTACTAGACTAGCTCGTTGATCAAAGATGGTTAAGGTTTCCTAACCATAGACATGAGTTGTCATTTGATAACGGGATCACATCATTAGGAGAATGATGCGATGGACAAGACCCAACCGTAAGCTTAGCATCAGATCGTTTAGTTATTTACTACAGCTTTCATCATATCAAGTATCTATTCCTTAGACCATGAGATCATGCAACTCCCTGACACCAGAGGAATGCTTATTGTGTATCCAAACGTCACTTCATAACTGAGTGATCATAAAGGTGCTCTACAGGTATCTCCGAAGGTGTCTGTTGGGTTGGCATGGATCGAGACTGGGATTTGTCACTCCGTATGACGGAGAGATATCTCTGGGCCCTCTCGGTAATACAACATCGTAAAGAGCTTGCAAGCAATGTGCCTAATGAGTTAGTCACGGGATGTTGTATTACAGAACGAGTAAAGAGACTTGCCGGTAATGAGATTGAACTAGGTATGGAGATACCGACGATTGAATCTCGGGCAAGTAACATATTGCCGAACAAAGGGAATTGCATACGGGTTTGACTGAATCCTTGACATCGTGGTTCAACCGATAAAGATCTTCATGGAATATGTAGGAACCAATATGGGCATCTAGGTCCCACTATTGGTTATTGACCGGAGAGGTGTCTTGGTCATGTCTGCATGATTCTCGAACCCGTAGGGTTCGCACGCCTAACATTCGATGACGCTAGAGTAGTATTGGGATATGTGCATTTGTAACCGAATGTTGTTCGGAGTCCCGGATGAGATCTTGGACATCACGAGGAGCTCCGGAATGGTTCGGAGGTAAAGATTCATATATAGGAAGTCCTGTTTTGGTCGCCGGGAAAATTTCGGGCATTATCGGTATTGTACCGGGAGTGCCGAAAGGGGTCCGGGGGTCCACCTACCCTGGGGGCCCACATGGGCTGTAGGGGCGCGCCCTAGCCTACATGGGCCAGGGGCACCAGCCCCAAGGGGCCTATGCACCTGGAAGAAGGAAAAGGGGAAGAGTCCTAAGGGGAGAAGGCACCCCCTAGGTGCCTTGGGGAGGGAGGATTCCTCCCTAGGCTGGTGCCCCCTCCCTTGGAGGAGGGGCCAATGTTGCGCCCCAGCCCTCCCCCTTGCCTCCTATAAATAGTGGGGCAGAGGGAGGGGCTGGACACACCAAATCCCACGGCCCGGCGGCAGCCCTACCTCTCCCCAAAATTCTGTTTTCTCCTCAGATTGGTTCCGGCAGCGTTTGGCGAAGCCCTGCCGGGATTGCACCACCACCATCTCCACCACGCCGTCATGCTGGTTGAGATTGTTGGGGAACGTTGCATGGAAAACAAAAATTTCTTCACACACGCAAGATCTATCCATGGAGATGCATCTTCATACCCTTGAAGATCGCTAAGCGGAAGCGTTTATCAACGCGGTTGATGTAGTCGTACACCTTCACGATCCATCCCGATCAAGTACCGAACGTACGGCACCTCCGCGTTTAGCACACGTTCAACTCGATGACGTCCTCACCTTCTCGATCCAGCAAGAGAGGTGAAGTAGTAGATGAGTTCCGGCAGCACGGCGGCGTGGTGACGGTGGTGGTGAAGAACAATCTCCTCATGGCTTCGCCAAGCACAACGAAAACTCCTTAGTCACTTTGCTTGCAAGCTTCTTGTGATGCTGTATTACCGAGAGGGCTCAGAGATACCTCTCCGATATATGGAGTGACAAATCCCAATCTCGATCCATGCCAACTCAACAAACACCTTCGAAGATACCTGTATAGCATCTTTATGATCACCCAGTTACATTGTGACGTTTGATAGCACATAAGGTATTCCTCCAGTATCCGGGAGTTGCATGACCTCATGGTCGAAGAAACATGTATTTGACATTAAGAAAGCAGTGGCAATAAACTGAACGATCATATGCCATGCTAATGGTTGGGTCTTGTCCATCACATCATTCTCCTAATGATGTGATCCTTATCAAATGACAACTCATGTCTATGGTTAGGAAACCTTAACCATCTTTGATCAACGAGCTAGTCTAGTAGAGGCTCACTAGGGACACCGTATTTGTTTATGTATTCACACATGTATTTAAGTTTCCGGTCAATACAATTCTAGCATGAATAATAAACCTTTATCATGAATAAGGAAATATAATAATAACTTTTTATTGCCTCTAGGGCATATTTCCATCAGTATCCCACTTGCACTAGAGTCAATAATCTAGTTCACATCGCCATGTGATTAACACCCATAGTTCACATCGCCATGTGACTAAGACCCAAAGAATTTACTAGAGTCAATAATCTAGTTCACATCACCATGTGATTAACACCCAAAGAGTTCTAAGGTGTGATCATGTTTTGCTTGTGAGAGAGGTTTTAGTCAATGGGTCTGCAACATTCAGATCCGTGTGTACTTTGCAGATATCTATGTCTACAATGCTCTGCATAGAACTACTCTAGCTAATTGCTCCCATGTTCAATACGTATCCAGATTGAGACTCAGAGTCATCTGGATCAGTGTCAAAGCTAGCATCGATGTAACCCTTTACGATGAGCTCTTCGTCACCTCCATAAATGAGAAACATATCCTTGGTCATTTTCAGGTACTTCAGGATATTCTTGACCGCTGTCCAGTGATCCACTCCTGGATTACTTTGGTACCTCCTTGCCAAACTTACGGTAAGGCACACATCTGGTCTGGTACACAACATGGCATACTTTATAGAACCTATGGCTGAGGCATATGGAATGACTTTCATTCTCTCTCTATCTTCTGCCATGGTCGGGCTTTGAGTCCTACTCAATTTCACACCTTGCAACACAGGCAAGAACTCTTTCTTTGAGCGGTCCATTTTGAACTTCTTCAGAACTTTGTCAAGGTATGTGCTTTGTGAAAGTCCTATTAAGCATCTCGATCTATCCCTATAGATCTTGATGCCCAATATATAAGCAGCTTCACCGAGGTCTTTCATTGAAAAATTCTTATTCAAGTATCCTTTTATGCTATCCAGAAATGCTACAGAGCTCCCACTCACTTTCTTGTAAATACAGGCTTCACTGTAAGTCTGTATAAAACCATATGCTTTGATCACATCATCAAAGTGTATATTCCAACTCCGAGATGCTTGCACCAGTCCATAAATGGATCGCCGGAGCTTGCACACTTTGTTAGCACCTTTAGGATCGACAAAACATTTTGGTTGCATCATATACAACTCTTCTTTAAGAAACCTGTTAAGGAATGCAATTTTGACATCCATTCGCCAGATTTCATAATCATAAAATGCAGCAATTGCTAACATGATTTAGACAGACTTAAGCATCGCTATGGGTGAGAAAGTCTCATGTTAGTCAACCCCTTGAACTTGTCGAAAACCTTTTGCAACAAGTCGAGCTTTGTAGACAGTGATATTACCATCAGCGTCTGTCTTCCTCTTGAAGATCCATTTATTCTCAATGGCTCGCCGATCATCGGGCAAGTCCACCAAAGTCCATACTTTGTTCTCATACATCGATCCTATCTCAGATTTCATGGCCTCAAGCCATTTGTTGGAATCTGGGCTCATCGTAGCTTCTTCATAGTTCGTAGGTTCGCCATTGTCTAACAACATGACTTCCAGGACAGGATTACCGTACCACTCTGGTGTGGTACGTGTTCTGGTCGACCTACGAGGTTCAGTAGTAACTTGATCTGAAGTTTCATGATCATGATCATTATCTTCCTCTCTAGTTGGTGTAGGCATCACGAGAACAGTTTTCTCTGATGTGCTACTTTCCAATTCGAGAGAAGGTACAATTACCTCATCAAGTTCTACTTTCCTCCCACTCACTTCTTTCGAGAGAAACTCCTTGTCTAAAAATGACCCGTTCTTAGCAACAAAGATCTTGCCTTCGGATCTGTGGTAGAAGGTGTACCCAATAGTTTCTTGAGGGTATCCTATGAAGACACACTTCTTCGATTTGGGTTCGAGGTTATCAGGCTGAAGCCTTTTGACATAAGTGTCGCATCCCCAAACTTTAAGAAACGACATCTTAGGTTTCTTGCCAAACCATAGTTTATACGATGTCATCTCAACGGATTTAGACGGTGCCCTATTTAACGTGAATGCGGCTATCTCTAATGCATAACCCCAAAATGATAAAGGCAAATCGGTAAGAGACATCATAGAACGCACCATATCTAATAAAGTACGGTTACGACATTCGGACACACCATTACACTGTGGTGTTCCAGGTGGCGTGAGTTGTGAAACAATTCCACATTGTCTTAAATGAAGGCCAAACTCGTAACTCAAATATTCGCCTCCGCGATCAGATCGTAGAAACTTTATTTTCTTGTTACGATGATTCTCTACTTCACTCTGAAATTCTTTGAAATTTTCAAATGTTTCAGACTTGTGTTTCATCAAGTAGATATACCCATACGTACTCAAATCATCTGTGAAGGTTAGAAAATAATGATACCCACCGCATGCCTCAACACTCATTGGACCGCATACATCGGTATGTATTATTTCCAATAAGTCATTAGCTCGCTCCAATGTTCCGGATAACGGAGTTTTAGTCATCGTACCCATGAGGCATGGTTCGCAAGTAACAAATGATTCATAATCAAGTGATTCCAAAAGTCCATCCGCATGGAGTTTCTTCATGCGCTTTACACCAATATGACCTAAACGGCAGTGCCATAAGTATGTTGCACTATCATTATCAACTTTGCATCTTTTGGCATCAATATTATGAATATGTGTATCACTACGATCGAGATTCAACAAGAATAGACCATTCATCAAGGGTGCATGACCATAAAACATATTACTCATATAAATAGAACAACCATTATTCTCTGACTTAAATGAATAACCGTCTCGCAATAAACAAGATCCAGATATAATGTTCATGCTCAACGCTGGCACCAAATAACAATTACTGAGGTCTAAAACTAATCCCTAAGGTAGATGTAGAGGTAGCGTGCCGACGACGATCACATCGACCTTGGAACCATTCCCGACGCGCATCGTCACCTTGTCCTTAGCCAATCTTTGTTTATTCCGTAGCTCCTGTTTCGAGTTACAAATATGAGCAACTAAACCAGTATCAAATACCCAGGTGCTACTACGAGCATTAGCAAGGAACACATCAATAACATGTATATCAAATATACCTTTGTTCACTTGGCCGTCCTTCTTATCTGCCAAATATTTGGGGCAGTTTCGCTTCCAGTGACCATTACCCTTGCAGTAGAAGCACTCAGTCTCAGGCTTGGGTCCAGCTTTGGGCTTCTTCACAGGAGCAGCAACTTCCTTGCCGTTCTTCTTGAAGTTCCCTTTCTTTCCCTTGCCCTTTTCATTGAAACTAGTGGTCTTGTTAACCATCAACACTTGATGCTCCTTCTTGATTTCTACCTCTGCCGATTTCAGCATCGCAAAGAGATCGGGAATCGTTTCGTCATCCCTTGCATATTATAGTTCATCACGAAGCCTTTGTAGCTTGGTGGCAGTGACTGAAGAACTCTGTCAATAACACTCTCAACTGGAAGATCAATTCTCAGCTGATTCAAGTGGTTATGATACCCAGACATTTTGAGTATGTGTTCACTGACAGAACTGTTCTCCTCCATCTTACAGCTATAGAACTTGTTGGAGACTTCATATCTCTCAACCCGGGCATTTGCATGAAATATCAATTTCAGCTCTTGGAACATCTCATATGCTCTGTGGCGTTCAAAACGTCTTTGAAGTCCTGGTTCTAAGCCGTAAAGCATGGCACACTGAACTATTGAGTAGTCATCAGATCGAGCCTGCCAGACGTTCATAACATCTGTAGTAGCTCCTGCAGCAGGTCTGTCACCTAGCGGTGCATCAAGGACATAATTCTTCTATGCAGCAACAAGGATAATCCTCAAGTTACGGACCCAGTCCGTGTAATTGCTACCATCATCTTTCAACTTAGCTTTCTCTATGAACGCATTAAAATTCAACGGAACAGTAGCACGGGCCATTTATCTACAACATAGATTTGCAAAGACTATCAGGACTAAGTTCATGATAAATTAAGTTCAATTAATCAAATTACTAATGAACTCCCACTTAAATTAACATCCCTCAAGTTATCTAAGTGATACATGATCGAAATCAACTAACCCATGTCCGATCATCACGTCAGATGGAGTAGTCTTCAATGGTGAACATCTTCATGTTGATCATATCTACCATATGACTCATGTTCGACCTTTCGGTCTCCAGTGTTCCGAGACCATGTCTGTACATGCTAGGCTCGTCAAGTTTAACCCAAGTATTCTGCTTGTGCAAAACTGTCTTACACCCATTGTATGTGAGCGTAGAGCCTATCACACCCGATCATCATGAGGTGCGTCGAAACGACAAACTTTAGCAACGGTGCATACTCGGGGAGAACACTTTTATCTTGAAATTAAGTGAAGGGATCATCTTATAATGCTACCATCGTTCTAAGCAAAATAAGATGCATAAAGGATAAACATCACATGCAATAAAAATATGTGACATGATATGGCCATCATCATCTTGTGCTTTTGATCTCCATCTCCAAAGCATCGGCATGATCTTCATCATCACTGACACGACACCTTGATCTCCATCATAGTGTCGGGGTCGTCTCGCCAACTATTGCTAACGCATACTGATAAAGTAAAGCAATTACATGGCACTTAGTGATTGACACACATGTCATACAATAATTAAAGACAAACCTAAGGCTCCTGCCGGTTGTCGTACTCATCGACATGCAAGTCGTGTACTTATTACAAAACATGATCATCTCATACATCAACATATATCGCATCATATCTTGACCATATCACATCACAACATGCCCTGCAAATACAAGTTAGACGTCCTCTACTTTGTTGTTGCAAGTTTTACGTGGCTGCTACAGGCAACTAGCAAGAACCGTTCTTACCTACGCAATACCACAATGGTGATTATCAAATTTGCTGTTTTAACCTTCTGCAAGGACCAGCCATAGTCAAATTCGATTCAACTAAAGTAGGAGAAACAGACACCCGCCAGCCACCTATATGCAAAACAAGTTGCATGTCAGTCGGTGGAACCGGTCTCATGTGCGTGGACATGTAAGGTTGGTCTGGGCCGCTTCATCCCACAATGCCGCCGAATCAAAATAAGACGTTGGTGGTAAGTAGTATGAACATCACTGCCCACAACTCCTTTGTGTTCTACTCGTGCATATCATCTACGCATAGACCTAGCTCATGATGCCACTGTTGGGGAGCGTTGCATGGAAAACAAAAATTTTCTACGCACACGCAAGATCTATCCATGGAGATGCATAGCTACAAGAGGGGGAGAGCATATTCATACCCTTGAAGATCGCTAAGCGGAAGCATTTATTAACGTGGTTGATGTAGTCGTACACCTTCACGATCCGTCCCGATCAAGTACCGAACGTACGACACCTCCGCGTTCAGCAGACGTTCAACTCGATGACGTCCTTGCCTTCTCGATCCAGCAAGAGATGCAAAGAAGAAGATGAGTTTCGGCAGCACGGCGGTGTGGTGACGGTGGTGGTGAAGAACAATCTCCGCATGGCTTCGCCAAGCATAACGGAAATTATGACGGAGGATAAACTAGAGGGGACGGGGTTGCCGGTACACGGCTTGGTGAATCTTGATGTGTTTCGGGTGCTAGCCCTGCCCCTCTATTTATATGTTGAGCCCTGGGGTCGTTTCTTGGAGAAAGATCCTCCTCAAAGTCAGCTTGGCACGCAAGGCAAGAGTCCTTCTCGGACTCTAGGACCAGACGCCAGGGTCCTCGGTGTTTGGCCCAGACGCCAGGGTCCCTGGCGTCTGGCCCCTGGCCTCCGCAAAACTTCCTTTTGCACCTTCCTTAAACCTCGTGGGCTTTACCCCTTGGCCCAAATAAAGTGTTTTCGCACCAGAACATTTCGGGAAACATCCGAAACCCCTTCCGGTGAATTCCGGAACCCTTCCGGAGACCAAACACTATTATCCCATATATCAATCTTTACCTCCGGACCATTCCAGAGCTCCTCGTCATGTTCGTGATCTCATCTCGTACTCCGAACAACATTCGGTCACCAACATACATAACTCATATAATAATATATCATCAATGAACGTTAAGCGTGCGGACCCTACGAGTTCAAGAATGATGTAGACATGACCGAGACGCTTTTCCGGTCAATAACCAATAGCGGGACCTGGATGCCCATATTGGTTCCTACATATTCTACAAAGATCTTTATCGGTCGAACCTTTATGACAACATACGTAGTTCCCTTTGTCTGTCGGTATGTTACTTGCCCGAGATTCGATCGTCGGTATCTCCATACCTAGTTCAATCTCGTTACCGGCAAGTCTCTTTACTCGTTCCGTAATACATCATCTCGTAACTAACTCCTTAGTCACTTTGCTTGCAAGCTTCTTGTGATGCTGTATTACCGAGAGGGCCCAGAGATACCTCTCCGATATACGGAGTGACAAATCCCAATCTCGATCCATGCCAACTCAATAGACACCTTCGAAGATACCTGTAGAGCATCTTTATGATCACCCAGTTACGTTGTGATGTTTGATAGCATACAAGGTATTCCTCCGGTATCCGGGAGTTGCATGATCTCATGGTCGAAGAAACATGTATTTGACATTAAGAAAGCAGTGGCAATAAATTGAACGATCATATGCTATGCTAACGGTTGGGTCTTGTCCATCACATCATTCTCCTAATGATGTGATCCTGTTATCAAATGACAACTCATGTCTATGGTTAGGAAACCTTAACCATCTTTGATCAATGAGCTAGTCTAGTAGAGGCTCACTAGGGACACAGTATTTGTTTATGTATTCACACATGTATTTAAGTTTCCGGTCAATACAATTCTAGCATGAATAATAAACCTTTATCATGAATAAGGAAATATAATAATAACAACTTTATTATTGCCTCTAGGGCATATTTCCATCAGAGATCCCATCTACTTCTCCTCTCTTGCTTGCTGGATCAAGAAGGAGGAGACGTCATCGAGCCACACGTGTGCTAAACGTGGAGGTGCCGTTCGTTCAGTGCTAGATCGGAATGGATCGTAATTGGATTGTGAAGAGTACGACTACATCAACCGCGTTATACACGCTTCTGCTTTTCGGTCTAGAAGGGTATGTAGACACACTCCCCTCTCGTTGCTTTGCATATCCTAGATTATATCTTGGGTGTTTTGGCGGATTTTTTTTGATTTTCATGCTTCATTCCCCATCAGTGGTATCAGAGCTAGGTCTATGCGTAGATGTATATGCACGAGTAGAACACAAAGAAGTTGTGGGCGTTGATGTCCAAATTGCTTACTTCCCTTGTCTTATTTGGATTCAGCGGTATTGTGGGATGAAGCAGCTCGGACCAACCTTACATGTCCACGCACATGAGACCGGTTCCACTGTTTGACATGCAACTTGTATTGCATAAAAGTGGCTTTGCGGGTGTTTGTCTCTCCCATTTTAATTGAATCTGATTTGACAAGGGCGGTCCTTGTAGAAGGATAAAAGGCAACTTGTATATCACCATTGTGGTTTTGTGTAGATAAGAACGGTTCTTATAGTTCGCCCTAGCAGCCACGTAAAAATTGCAACAATAAAGTAGAGGACGTCTAACTTGTTATTGCAGGGCATGTTGTGATGTGGTATGGCCAAAATGTGATGTGATATATGTTGATGTATGAGATGATCATGTTTTGTAATAGGTTCACGACTTGCATGTCGATGAGTACGGCAACCGGCAGGAGCCATAGGGTTGTCATTAATTTATTGTATGACCTGCGTGTCAACAAAAAATGCCATGTAATTGCTTTACTTTATCGCCATGCGTTAGCAATAGTTGGTGAGACAACCACGTGACAATGATGTCTACTACACAACTTGTTCTTGTAGACTCGTGTTGGGCCTCCAAGCACAGAGTTTTTTAGGACAGTAGCAATTTTCCCTCAAGTGGGTGACCTTGGGTTTATCAATCCATGGGAGGCGTAGGATGAAGATGGTCTCTCTCAAACAACCCCGCAACCAAATAACAAAGAGTCTCTTGTGTCCCCAACACACCAAATACAATGGTAAATTGTATAGGTGCACTAGTTCGGCTAAGAGATGGTGATACAAGTGTAATATGGATAGTAGATATAGGTTTTTGTAATAGTAACAATAAAAAATAGCAAGGTAGCAAGTAACAAAAGTGAGCACAAACGGTATTGCAATACTTGAAAATGAGGCCTAGGGTCCGTACTTTCGCTAGTGCAATCTCTCAACAATGCTAATATAATTGGATCATATAACCATCCCTCAACGTGCGATGAAGAATCACTCCAAAGTTCCTATCTAGCGGAGAACATAGGAAGAAATTGTTTGTAGGGTACGAAACCACCTCAAAGTTATCCTTTCCGATCGATCTATCCAAGAGTTCGTACTAAAATAACACCAAGTTATCCTTTCTGATCGATCTATCTAAGAGTTCGTACTAAAATAACACCATATTATACACATCAACCAACTCTAATGTCACCTAGATACTCCAATGTCACCACGAGTATCCGTGAGTTGATTATACAATATGCATCAAACAATTTCAGATTCATAATACTCAATCCAACACAAAAAACCTCAAAAAGTGCCCCAAGATTTCTACCGGAGAAACAAGGACGAAAACGTGCATCAACCCCTATGCATAGATTACCCCAATGCCACCTTGGGAATCCGCGAGTTGAGTGCTAAGACATACATCAAGTACTCTCAAATCCAACAAAGTATTCAGTCCGATAAAAGTAAAATCTCAAAGGGAAAACTCAATTCATCACAACAAGATAGAGATGGAGAAACACCATATGATCCAACTATATTAACAAAGCTCGCGATACATCAAGATCATGCCATATCAAGAACACGAGAGAGAGAGAGATTAAACACATAGCTACTGGTACAAACCCTCAGCCCCGAGGGTGGACTACTCCCTCCTCATCATGGTGGCCACCGGGATGATGAAGATGGCCACCGGTGATGATTTCCCCTCCGGCAGGGTGCCGGAACAGGGTCTAGATTGGTTTTTCGTGGCTACAGAGGCTTGCGGCGGCGGAACTTCCGATCTACAGTTATTTCTGGGGGTTTCTGTATTTATAGGATTTTTTTGCGTCGGTCTCACGCTAAGATGGGCCTCAAGGTGACCACAACCCACCTGCACACGGGCAAGGGCCCAGGCGCCCCCTGGTGGGTTGTGCTCACCTCCTTCACCTTCTGGTCCTCCCACAAAGCTTCTAGTGCCTCTTTTGTTACAAAAAAATCATCAAAAAGTTTCATTGCATTTGGAGAACTTTTATGTTTGCACAAAAAACAACACCACGCTAGTTCCGTTGAAAATAGCGTTAGTTCGGGTTAGTTCCATGAAATCATACTAAAACCATATAAACTTGTTGTAAACATGGCATGAATACTTCATAAATTATAGATACGTTGGAGACGAATCGGCATCCCCAAGCTTAATTCCCACTCGTCCTCGGGTAGGTGAATGATAAAAGAAATAATTTATGAAGTGTGAATGCTAGTGTAGTGCACAAGTTTGATCAATGATAATTTCAATCACTTTTCCTAGCATCATAACAACAACTCTTTCTCATAAAACTCATCATGATAAAGTAGCAATTGAAAACAGATTTTTTGTTGTGGAATGCTACCTATCATATTCATCATATACTCTTTCTTTTGTAGCATGGACATTTGGACTTGAATGATTCAAAGCAATAGTCTATAATTTGACATGAAGACATCAATACTCAAGCATATCAACAAACGACCATGTCTTTCAAAATATCAACACTAAAGAAAGCTATCCCTAGCCCATTATGCTCAATCATTGATCCATTCATGAAACACACTCAAATATTAGCTACATCCAATGCACAAGTATGACAATAGTGTTCCCTAGTTGGTGCTTTGTAAAAGAAGATGGAGACTCAAAATGAAAATAAAAATTGCATAAAAGTAAATAGATAGGCCCTTCGCAGAGGGAAGCAGATATTTGTAGAGGTGCCAGAGCTCAAAGCTTACATTGAGAGATACAATATTTTGAGAGGCATACTTTTCCCGTCAACGAAAACGACCGAGAATTCCCAACACTTTCCATGCTAGATACATCATAGGCGGTTCCCAAACAGAAAATAAAGTTTATTCCTTTTTACACCATTCTTTCACAATCCATGGCTAGCCGTATCCATGGGTGCCTTCCATACCAACACTTTCCAAGGAATTTATTATAATTTTTTTTGCATTTCGGGACTGGGCATCCCTATTACCTTTGCCACACTCTCGTGCAATGACAAGTGAATAAACACTCATCTTGAGAATAACGCATCTAGCATGGAAAATATTGGCCACTCCCTGCCGCTTCATGAGCGTTACGGGCACATAAAAAGGAAATTTATTTTGAAAATTAGAGTTGGCACATACAAATTTACTTGGAACATCACGGAAATACCGCATATAGGTAGGTATGGTGGACTAATTTGGCACAACTTGGTTTAAGGAGTTTGGATGCACAAGCAGTATTCCTGCTTAGTACAAATGAAGGCTAGCAATAGATTGAGAAGCGACCAACCAAGAAACAAAAACGATCATAAACGAGCATTAAACATAACTAACACCGAATAATGCACCACAAGTAGGATGTAATTTCATTTCATAACTATTGACTTTCATGCTTGCATAGAGAATCACAAACCTCAACACCAATATTCTTACTAAAGCATAATTACTCACCAACATGACTCACATATTATTATCTTCATATCGCAAAACTATTGCAAGGAATCAAACTTATCATATCCAATGATCTACATGAAAGATTTTATTATATCCTTCTTGAACATCCATAACTTTGGTACCAATTTCATAGCTTGTACAAATTGTCATCACTATTATTAACTCTCAAAATAATATAAATGAAGCATGAGAGTGTTCGACAAACTACTCCAAAAAGATATAAGTGAAGATCAAATGAGTAGTAAAGTAAATAGGTAGCTATGTGACGACTCTCTCTGATTTAAAAAAACTTCAAGATCTAAGTATTTTATTAAAACAACAAGAAAAACAAAATAAAATGACATTCCAAGAATAGCACACATCACGTGAAGAAGCAAAAACTTAGGCTCAATCGATACTAACCGATAATCCTTGATGAAGAAAGGTGGGATGCCTACCGGGGCATCCCCAAGATTAGATGCTTGAGACTTCTTGAAATATTATCTTGGGATGCCTTGGGCATCCCCAAGCTTGATCTTTTGTGTCTCCTTAATTCCTTTTACATCACGGTTTCTCTAAATCTTAAAAACTTCATCCACACAAAACTCAACAAGAACTCGTGAGATACGTTAGTATAAATCAATGCAACACCTTATCATTATCTACTGTAACAAATCACTAAAATTATTATTTAACATTGCATAATAAATGCCTCTGCATATTTAATACTCCTATCCTCAAACAGAATCATTAAACAAGCAAACATATGCAAACATAACAGCAATCTGTCTAAACAGGACAGTCTGTAAAGAGTGCAATTTTACTCACACTTACCTAACTCCAAAAATTCTGAAAATTTACCACACTGTAGAAAATTTATCATAGCTTATATTTCAAAAAAAATCCAACATTTTATCACATTCTGACTTTTCTCAAGAATTAACGCACTAGTGTGCAAATTTCTGTTTTCAAACAGCCACATATAGACTTGCAAAATAAGCATAGCAAAGGCTATACTTTACATTTTTATTGAATTAAAAGATACAAACCATTATTCTAAATAACAGCAAGCAAATTCTAATAAAATAAAATGATGCCCCAAGCAAAACAAATATCATGTGATGAATAAAAATATAACCCCAAGTAAGGTTACCGATAATGTTGAAGACGAAAGAGGGGATGCCTTCCGGGGCATCCCCAAGATTAGTTGCTTGGATCTTCCTTGAATATTACCTTGGGGTGCCTTGGGCATCCCCAAGATTAGGGTATTGTCACTCCTTATTCTCCGCATATCGATATCCAGGGCCGGCCCTGGGGAGGGGCAGGGGGGCGGCCGCCCCGGGCCCCCAGAATCCAGGGGCCCCTCCTCACGTATGTAGGCTATATGGCCAATGTATTTCAATTGTCAGGAAAAGAAAATCCTATGGGCTGGGCCGCACGTAACACGTAGATGGACGCGTAAATGCGCATGCAATAGACGAGTATAAATGCGCACGCAGCAGGCCGCAGTTAACGCATCGATCAATTCTTTCCTTCGTCCACGTAAAAAGTGGAGCGATTGATTCCTTCCTGATCAGCAATTGCAATTCCGATCGGCCGCCAGCGCCTAGCCTATTCAGAACTGCGTGCTCGGTGCTCCTATTCTTTTTTCTCCTAAATCCTAATTTCAGTTTGCCAGCGATTTCAACTCCTAGAGGCCCCCGTCGCCTCCCCGCTTTGCTCTCTATCTTCAGATTCTAGCCGTTGTATATAGCCGTATTGGCACAAGCACATCATTGATTTGACCATTCAAGGTATACCATATATTCATATTGCCGTTCTCCCTGGATGCATAGCTAGCACGACGCGTTCTACAATTGACGCAATTTTCTTATTTATTTTCATCATTGTGTTTTATCATGTCTTTCGAACGTATGCATCTGGTAGTATTAAAAGAAAGAAAAAAAGTATTGTAGATGACTTGGTACAATCACAAAGCGGAGATCTATACGAATTAGCAATAGTTGTTGTGGAGAAGAAAACTATTGTTAATCAAGAAGACGACGAATACAATGTCATCAACACGGACGATAACAATGTGAGTGATCATGCATCCATATTTAATTTATATGCTATAGAATCTAGTAGTTCTGATGAAGAACCATTTTTTATTTTATGATCCAAGAAATTGGAATAATCTTGATAGAAAATGAAGGGACATTTCATATATACAAACACATATATTGATAACTATTTTGATGTTTAAGTTAGGGGCCTCTATTCATAGTTTCGCCCCGGGCCCCCGAAATACCAGGACCGGCCCTGTCGATATCTCACCCAAAACTTGAAAACTTCAATCACACAAAACTTAACGGAACTTCGTGAGATTGGTTAGTATGATAAAGACAAATCATTCACTTTGGTACTGTCAAGATAATATTCATAATTGTTCTCACACAATGCCTACTGTACCCTACAATTTCTACAATTTATATTGACCAATATAAGCCATAGAAACTATAAAACAAGCAAACTATGCATTGAAAACAGAATCTGTCAAAAACAGAACAGTACGTAAAGATCTGAATTATAATCATACTTCTTTAACTCCAAAAATTCTGTAAATTAGGACAACGTAGAAAATTTGTATACCCATCAACTGTAAAAAATTCAGAATTTTTCGATGCTCCAGTGATTTTTAAAAACTCTGTTATTGGGCGCAAAAGTTTTTGTTTTTGCACAGAATCAAGTCAACTATCATCCACACTATCCCGAAGGCTTTACTTTGAACTTTATTGAAACAAAAGCTATAAAAAATGATTAATACAGTAGCTTAATCATGTGAGCACATGAAAACAGTAGGTAAAAGTGTTGGGTTGTCTCCCAACAAGCACTTTTCTTTAATGCCTTTTAGCTAGGCATGAAGATTTCAATGATGCTCGCATAAAAGTAAAGAATTGAAACTTAAAGAGAGCATCATGAATCACAAGTTCCTCTCTCATAATAATTTTCAGTAGCATCATGAATGGATTCATCAATATAACTATCACACAAAGCATTCCTTTCATGATCCACAAGCATAGTATTTTTATTACTCTCCGCATAAGCAATTTTATTCTCATTCATAATAGTGGGAATATCATAGGAAACTCGAATACCATAAATTGTTTCCACATTAAAAGAGTAATGTTCAGTAAAAGGATATTCAAAATTATGACAATAATTATCACTAATTTTATAACATAAGTATCATCACAATAATCATCATAAGTAGCAACTTTGTTCTCATCATAGTCAATTGAAACCTCTTCCGAAATAGTGGAATCACTACTAAATAAAGTCATGACCTCTCCAAATCCACTTTTATCATTATAATAAAATTCAACACCCTCCAAAATAGTGGGATAATTATTATCTAAAGTTGATACTCTTCCAAACCCACTTTCATAAATATTGCAATCATCATAAATAGGAGGCATGCAATCATCATAACAAATTTGATCATTCAAAGTAGGAGGGCTAAAAATATCACCTTCATTAAGCATAGCATACCCAAGCTTGGGACAAACATTAATTGTAGCAAATAAATTTTCAAACATGTCATTCTCATCAAACATAGCATCCCCAAGCTTGTGACTTGGCATATCATAAGCATAATCACTCTCATCATTAATAGTATGAATAGCGCCAATGGTATAACAATTACCATCATCATAATTTCCCAAGTTGGTGCCAAAAAGATTTTCAAGATTATAAGAAGTATCATTATCTTCCCAATCATAGTCATCACAACAAGCAATAGGCATAACAAAATCATCATCAAGTGTATCATCTTCCACAATTATTTTTGATTCATTCTCATGAGGCACAACAATAATAGGAGCAACATCATTTGGGAGGGATACCTTTTTACCTCTACTCTTTCTTCTTTTCTTCTTCTTCACCACATCATGTGTGGGTTTAATTAATTTTTCCAAGCTTCTTATTGATGAGATTGGTTGAATAGGGAGCTCCTTCTCGTCACCTATTTCATCATGAGAGACAATAAGAGGGAAAGTGGAAATATTTACCCTTTCATTAGTATTCCTTTTATATTCTATTGGTTTTCCCATCTTTCTATAGTTGGCAATATAAGCATTCTCATTGCAATTTACCATGCAAAACATATAGATATTTTTTAGATTAGTTTCAATGTCATCCGTGAGAATGAATACTTCAAACCAACTATTTTTATGTGCAATTCTTCACTTCCCAAAAATAGACAAAGCTCATTATAAAGTTCAAGTGTGATCAAGTCATTACAATATTTGGCCATGATTCGATCATGAAAAAGTTTGCATTGGAAATTAAGATGACCAACCTTATTGCAAAGTTCACAAGTAATAGGACAAAGAGAACATAATTTTGTAGCAAATTCGTCTATCACTTGGAGCAAAAAGTTTGTTCTATCATGTTTATGCTTCTTACAAAATCTATCATCCCTATAAAGCACGTCTTCACAAACTTTATGCACTCCAAAAAATTGACATACTTATAAGAAACATTTTTATTATGACTAGTGCAATCATCATTAGTATTTTGGATATTCAAAGAATTAATACTAACAACATTGCAATCATGCTCATCATTTATGCCAAACATTTTATTGAATTCTTCTTCTATCAATTGAGCACAATTTTCCTTTTCATCATTTTCAAGAAAGACATGATAAAGACGAATAATATGAGGCCACTTCAATTCTATTTTTTGTAGTTTTCTTTTACGAACCAAACTAGTGATAAAACAAGAAACTAAAAGATTCAATTGCAAGATCTAAAGATATACCTTCAAGCACTCACCTCCCCGGCAACGGCGCTAGAAAAGAGCTTGATGTCTACTACACAACTTGTTCTTGTAGACTCGTGTTGGGCCTCCAAGCACAGAGTTTTGTAGGACAGTAGCAATTTTCCCTTAAGTGGATGACCTAAGGTTTATCAATCCGTGGGAGGCGTAGGATGAAGATGGTCTCTCTCAAACAACCCTACAACCAAATAACAAAGTGTCTCTTGTGTTCCCAACACACCAAATACAATGGTAAATTGTATAGGTGCACTAATTCGGCGAAGAGATGGTGATACAAGTGTAATATGGATAATAGATATAGGTTTTTTTAATAGTAACAATAAAAAACAGCAAGATAGCAAGTAACAAAAGTGAGCACAAACGGTATTGCAATGCTTGAAAATGAGGCCTAGGGTCCATACTTTCACTAGTGCAATCTCTCAACAATGCTAATATAATTGGATCATATAACCATCCCTCAACGTGCGATGAAGAATCACTCCAAAGTTCCTATCTAGCGGAGAACACAAGAAGAAATTGTTTGTAGGGTATGAAACCACCTCAAAGTTATCCTTTCCAATCGACCTATCCAAGAGTTCGTACTAAAATAACACCAACTTATCCTTTCCGATCGATCTATCTAAGAATTCGTACTAAAATAACACCATATGATACACATCAACCAACTCTAATGTCACCTAGATACTCCAATGTCACCACGAGTATCCGTGAGTTGATTATACGATATGCATCAAACAATTTCAGATTCATAATACTCAATCCAACACAAAGAACCTCAAAGAGTGCCCCAAGATTTATACCAAAGAAACAAGGACGAAAACATGCATCAACCCCTATGCATAGATTACCCCAATGTCACCTCGGGAATCCGCGAGTTGAGTGCCAAGGCATACATCAAGTGCTCTCAAATCCAACAAAGTATTCAATCCGATAAAAGTGAAATCTCAAAGGGAAAACTCAATTCATCACAACAAGATAGAGAGGGAGAAACACCATATGATCAACTATATTAACAAAGACCACGATACATCAAGATCTTGCCATATCAAGAACACGAGAGAGAGATATTAAACACATAGCTACTGGTACAAACCCTCAGCCCCGAGGGTGGACTACTCCCTCATCATCATGGTGGCCGCCGGGATGATGAAGATGGCCACCGGTGATGATTTCCCCCTCCGGCAGGGTGCCGGAACAGGGTCTAGATTGGTTTTTCATGGCTACAGAGGCTTGCGGCGGCGGAACTTCTGATCTAGGGTTATTTCTGGGGGTTTCTGTATTTATAGTATTTTTTGGCGTCGGTCTCATGCTAAGATGGGCCTCGAGGTGACCACAACCCACCTGCACACGGGCAAGGGCCCAGGCACACCCTGGTGGGTTGTGCTCACCTCATTGCATTTGGAGAACTTTTATTTCTGCAGAAAAAACAACACCACGGTAGTTCTGCTGAAAACAGCGTCAGTCCGGTTAGTTCCATGCAAATCATACCAAAACCATATAAAATTGTTGTAAACATGGCATGAATACTTCATAAATTATAGATACGTTGGAGATGTATCAGACAACACGATGATGGAGATCATGGTGTCATGCCGATGTGACGATGGAGATCATGCCGGTGCTTTGCAGATGGAGATCAAAAGCACAAGATGATAATGGCCATATCATGTCACATATTTTTATTGCATGGGATGTTTATCTTTTATGCATCTTATTTTGCTTAGGACGACGGTAGCATTATAAGACGATCCCTTCACTTAATTTCAAGATAAAAGTGTTCTCCCTAAGTATGCACCGTTGCAAAAGTTCGTCATTTCGAAGCACCTTGTGATGATCGGGTGTGATAGACTCTGCGTTCACATACAACGGGTGTAAGCCAGTTTTACACATGTAGAATACTTGGGTTAAACTTAACGAGCCTAGCATGTACAGACATGGCCTCGGAACACAGGAGACCGAAAGGTCGAACACGAGTCATATAGTAGATATGATCAACATGGAGATGTTCACCATTGATGACCACCCCATCTCACGTGACGATAGGACATGAGTTGGTTGATATGGATCGTGTGAACACTTAGACATCTGATACGTCTCCAACGTATCTATAATTTTTGATTGTTACATGCTATTATATTATCTGTTTTGGATGTTTTATATGCATTAATATGCTATTTTGTATTATTTTTGGGACTAACTTATTAACCTAGTGCCCAGTGCCAATTTCTGTTCTTTCCTTATTTTTGACTTTTACAGAAAAGGAATATCAAACGGAATAATACTTTACGGTGATTTTTCTTGGACCAGAAGAAACCCACGAGACTTGGAGAGGAGGCCAGAAGCCCTACAAGGAGGCCACAAGCCATAGGGGCGCGCCCCAGGGGGGGCGTCCCCAGGGCTTGTGGGCCCCTCAGAGACCTTGCAACCCTAATTCCACCACTATATATTCTCAAATATTCCCCCCTATACCAGAAGGCACACCAAAAATACTTTTTCGCCGCCGTAGCTTCTGTTCCCGTGAGATCCCATCTTGGGGCCTTTTCCGGCACTCCGCCGGAGGGGAGATTCGATCACGGAGGACCTCTACACCAACCTTGCTGCCCTTCCGATGATGTGTGAGTAGTTTACCACAGACCTACGGGTCCATAGCTATTAGCTAGATGGCTTCTTCTCTCTCTTTGATCTTCAATACAATGTTCTCCTCGATGTTCTTGGAGATCTATTCGATGTAATCTTCTTTTGCGGTGCGTTTGTTGAGATCCGATGAATTGTTTTTATGATCAGATTATCTATGAATATTATTTGAGTCTTCTTTGAACTCTTTTATGCATGATTAAGATATCTTTGTATTTCTCTTTGAACTATCAATTTGGTTTGGCCAACTAGATTGGTTTTTCTTGCAATGGGGAGGTGCTTAGTTTTGGGTTCAATCTTGCGGTGTCCTCACCCAGTGACAGAAGGGGTAGCGAGGCACGTATTTTATTGTTGCCTTCAAGGATAAAAAGATGGGTTTATATCATATTGCTTGAGTTTATCCCTCTACATCATGTCATCTTACTTAAAGCATTGCTCTGTTCTTATGAACTTAATACTCTAGATGCAGGCAGGAGTCAGTCGATGTGTGGAGTAATAGTAGTAGATGCAGAATCATTTCGGTCTACTTGTCACGGACGTGATGCCTATATTCATGATCATTGCCTTAGATGTCTTCATAATTATGCGCTTTTCTATCAATTGCTCAACAGTATTTTTTTTTACCCACCGTATGTTTTCTTCAAGTGAGAAGCCTTTAGTGAAACCTATGGCCCCCGGGTCTATTTTCCATCATATATTTTTAGATCTATAAACCAAAGAACCCAAAAATACCTTGCTGCACTTTATTTATATTACTTTATTTTGCTCTTTTATTTATCTTTTATACCTATCTCTATTAGATCTCACTCTTGTTCATGACCGTGAAGGGATTGACAACCCCTTTTTCGCGTTGTGTGCAAGTGTTTGTTAGTTTGTGCAGGTGCATATATTGGGGACTTGCTTGTGCCTCCTACAGGATTGATACCTTGGTTCTTAACTGAGGGAAATACTTATCTCTACTTTGTTGCATCACCCTTTCATCTTCAAGGGAAAAATCAATGCAAGCTCAAGAAGTAGCAGGAAGAATTTCTGGCGCTGTTGGCGGGGAGGTTCTACATCAAGCCTACCAAGTACCCATCATAAACTCTCATGTCTTGCACTTATATTATTTGCCATTTGTATCTCGTTTTCCTCTCCCCCACTTCTAAAACTTTTTCAGAAAAACACAAAAATATTTGCCTTTTTATTCGCCTTCTTTCGTTCGTCTTTTCATTTGCTTTTCATTTGCTTGTGTGCTAGATTGCTTGCTTTGTCACGATGTCTCAAGAAAATACCAAGTTGTGTGACTTTTCCAACACTAATAATAATGATTTTTTAGTACTCCGATTGCTCCTGCCACTAGTGCGGAATCTTATGAAATTAATGCCGCTTTGTTGAATCTTGTTATGAAAGATCAATTTTCTGGTAGTCCTAATGAAGATGCTACATCCCATCTAAATACTTTCATTGAATTGTGTGACATGCAAAAGAAAAGAGATGTGGATAATGATATTGTTAAATTGAAGCTATTTCTGTTCTCACTACGAGATCGTGCTAAAGCTTGGTTTTCATCTTTGCCTAAAAATAGTATTGATTTATTTCCAAGTATTTTCCTCCCGCTAAGATCATCTCCCTTAGGAACGATATAATGAATTTTAAGCAACTTGATCATGAACATGTTGCACAATCTTGGGAAAGAATGAAATTGATGATAAAAAATTGCCCTACTCATGGTTTAAGTTTATGAATGATCATACAAATTTTTTATGCCGGATTTAATTATGCATCTAGAAATTTTTTAGACTCTGCCGTGGGAGGTACTTTTATGGAAATCACATAGGATAAGCTACTAAACTCCTAGATAATATTATGGCAAATTACTCTCAATGGCATACCAAAAGATCTTCTACTAGTAAAAAAGTGCATGCGGTTGAAGAAATTAATACTTTGAGTGGAAAGATGGATGAACTTATGAAATTGATTGCTAGTAAGAGTGCTCCTATTGATCCTAATGATATGCCTTTGTCCACTTTGATTGAGAATAATAATGAATCTATGGATGTGAATTTTGTTGGTTGGTACAATTTTGGTAATAACGCATATAGAGGTAATTTCAACCCTAGGCCGTTTCCTAGTAATTCCTCTAATAATTATGGTAATTCCTACAACAATTATTATGGAAATTATAATAAAATACCCTCTGATCTTGAGAATAATATTAAATATTTTATTAATTCTCAAAAGATTTTTAATGCTATGGTAGAAGAAAAATTGCTTAAGATTGATGATTTGGCTAAAAACGTTGATATAATTTCTCATGAGATTGATTCTTTTAAGATTTGATCTATGCCACCTAATATTGATATTAATGATTCTATGAAAGCTACTAAAATTTCTATGAATGAATGTAAAGAGAGAACCGCTAAGATGCGTGCTAAGAGAGATTGGCTAGAAAAAGCATGTTCTTCTAGTTTTTGTGATAATAATGATAAAGATGTTAAAGTGATTGGTGTGACTCCTATTGAATCTTTGTTTGCTTATATAAAAATTGATCAAGATGGGACTGGAGATGAGTCAACTTTAGCTAGAAGGCGTCCCAATAATTTGGAGGATGAAGATCTCAATGAAAAAATTGATAAAAGTGGGATTGGCGAGGTCAAAACTTTAAGTAGCGATGAACCCACTCTTTTGGATTTCAAGGACTTTAATTAGGATAATTGCTCTTTAATTGATTTTATTTCCTTGTTGCAATCCATGTTTAATTCACCTCATGCTTATAATCAAAATAAAGCTTTTACTGAACATATCGTTGATGCTATGATGAAATCTTTTGAAGAAAAACTTGAGTTGGAAGTTTCAATCCCTAGAAAGCTTTATGATGAGTGGGAACCTACTATTAAAATTAAAATTAAATATTATGAGTGCAATGCTTTGTGTGATTTGGGTGCTAGTGTTTCCACTACTACAAAAACTTTATGTGATGTGTTAGGTTTCCATAAATTTGATGATTGTTCTTTGAATTTGCATCTAGCGGATTCCACTATTAAGAAACCTATGGGAAGGATTAATGATGTTCTTATTGTTTCAAATAGGAATTATGTGCCCGTAGATTTTATTGTGCTTGATATATATTGCAATCCTACATGTCCTATTATTCTTGGTAGACCTTTCTTTAGAACGATTGGTGCAATTATTGATATGAAAGAAGGAAACATTACATTTCAATTTCCGTTAAGGAAGGTCATGGAACACTTTCCAAGAAATAAAATTAAGTTGCCATATGAATCTATTATGAGGGCCACTTATGGATTGCATACCAAAGATGATAATACCTAGATCTATGTTTTATGCCTAGCTAGGGACGTTAAGCAATAGCGGTTGTTGGGAGGCAGCCTAATTTTTATTTTGTGTTTTTCTCCTGTTTTCAAATAAATACACATTATTACCTCTTTATTAATTGTGATTTGATGTTTTAATTAGTGTTTTAGCCAAGCAAGACCTTTGGGATGCTTTGGTATATCGTTGATTTGGTTTTGCTGAAAAACAGAAACTTTTGTGTCCAGTAACAGAATTATTTAAATTCACTGGAGCATGTAAAAATTCTGAATTTTAAAAAAAATATTATATATGAATTTCCTCTGTTTTCCTAATTTTTCAGAATTTTTTGAGTTACATAAGTATAATTAATATTCTGGTCTCTATAGACTGTTCTGTTTTTGACAGATTCTGTTTTCTATGTGTTGTTTGCTTATTTTGATGAATCTATGGGTAGTATCGGGGGGGTATGAACCATGGAGAAGTTGGAATACAGTAGATATAACACCAATATAAATTTAGAATGAGCTCACAACAGTACCTAAAGTGGTGATTTATTTTATTATACTAACGGATCTTACGAGTTTTCTGTTGAGTTTTGTGTTGTGAAGTTTTCAAGTTTGGGTAAAGTTTTGATGGACCACGGAATAAGGAGTGGCAAGAGCCTAAGCTTGGGGATGCCCAGGGCACCCCAAGGTAATATTCAAGGACAACCAAGCATCTAATCTTGGGGATGCCCCGGATGGCATCCCCTCTTTTGTCTTCAATCCATCGATAAATTTACTTGAGGCTATATTTTTATTCACCACATGATATGTGTTTTGCTTGGAGCGTCTTGTATGATATGAGTCTTTGATTTTTAGTTTGCCACAATCATCCTTGCTGTACACACATTTTGAGAGGGGCACACATTAATCATGAATTTATTAGAATACTCTATGTGTTTCACTTATATCTTTTGAGCTAGGTAGTTGCTCTAGTGCTTCACTTATATGTTTTTAGAGCATGGCGGTGGTTTTATTTTATAGAAATTGATGAACTATCATGCTTCACTTATATTATTTTGAGAGTATTTAAACAGCATGGTAATTTTCTTAGGTTATGAATTTAGTCCTAACATGATGGGCATCCAAGAGGGATATAATAAAAACTTTCATATAAGAGCATTGAATAATATGAGAAGTTTGATTCATTGCATTTGTTTTGAGATATAAAGACGGTGATATTAGAGTCATGCTAGTGAGTAATTGTGGATTGGTAGAAATACTTGTGTTAAAGTTTGTGATTCCCGAAGCATGCACGTATGGTGAACCGTTATGTGATGAAGACGGAGCATGATTTATTTTTTGATTGTCTTCCTTATGAGTGGCGGTCGGGGACGAGCGATGGTCTTTTCCTACCAATCTATCCCCCCTAGGAGCATGCGTATTAGTAGTTTGCTTTGATGGCTAATAAATTTTTGCAATAAGTATGTGAGTTCTTTATGACTAATGTTGAGTCCATGGATTGTACCGCGCAACTTTCACCAATGCATTAAATCCACCATATATCCTTCCTCAAAACAGCCACCATACCTACCTATTATGGCATTTCCATAGCCATTCCGAGATATATTGCCATGCAACTTCCACCGTTCCGTTTATTATGACACATATCATCATTGTTATATTGCTTTGCATGATCATGTAGTTGGCATAGTATTTGTGGCTTGGCCACCGTTCATATTTTTTATACATGTCACTCTTGATCATTGCGCATCCCGGTACACCACCGGAGGCATCCATATAGAGTCATATTTTTGTTCTAGTATCGAGTTGTAATTCTTGAGTTGTAAGGAAATATAAGTGTGATGATCATCATTATTAGAGCATTGGCCCGTGTGAGGAAAGGATGATGGAAGCTATGATTCCCTCACAAGTTGGGATGAGACTCCGGACTTAAAAATAAAAGAAGCCAAAGAGCCCAAAATAAAAAAAGAGGCCAAAGAGCCCAAACAAAAAAAAGAGAGAAAAGAGAGAAGGGACAATGTTACTATCCTTTTTCCACACTTGTGCTTAAAAGTAGCATCATGTTCTTCATGATAGAGAGTCTCCTATTTTGTCACTTTCATATACTAGTGGGAATTTTTCATTATAGAACTTGGCTTGTATATTCCAATGATGGGCTTCCTCAAAACTGCCCTAGGTCTTCGTGAGTAAGCAAGTTGGATGCACACCCACTTAGTTTCTTTTTGAGCTTTCATACCCTTATAGCTCTAGTGCATCCGTTGCATGGCAATCCCTACTCACTTGCATCGATATCAATTGATGGGCATCTCCATAGCCCATTAATTTGCCTAGTTGATGTGAGACTTTCTCTTTTTTTGTCTTCTCCTCACAACCTCCACCATATTCTATTCCACCTATAGTGCTATATCCATGGCTCACGCTCATGTATTGCAAGAAAGTTGAAAAAGATTGAGAACATTAAAAGTATGAAACAATTGCTTGGATTGTCATCGGGGTTGTGCATATGAAATATTTTGTGTGATGAAGATAGAGCATAGCCAGACTATATGATTTTGTAGGGATAACTTTCTTTGGCCATGTTATTTTGAGAAGACATGATTGCTTTATTAGTATGCTTGAAGTATTATTGTTTTTATGTCACTATTAAACTTTTGTTTTGAATCTTATGGATCTGAACATTCATGCTACAATAAAGAAAATTGCATTGATAAATATGTTAGGTAGCATTTCACATCAAAAATTCTATTTTTATCATTTACCTACTCGAGGACGAGCAGGAATTAAGCTTGGGGATGCTTGATACGTGATACGTCCATTTTGCATCATGATTTCCTACTGTTATTTATAATGTTTTTATGCATAATAATGCTTTATGGAGTAACTCTAATGCCTTTTCTCTCATAATATACAAGGTTTACACAAAGAGGGAGAATGCCGGCAGCTGGAATTCTGGACCTGAAAAAGCTACGTCAGAGTTACCTATTCTACACATCTCCAAATGAGCTAAAAATTTATGGAGAATTATTTTGGAATATATAAAAAATACTGGAGCAAATAACTATCGGAGGGGGCCACCTGGTGAGCACAGGACACCAGGGCACTCTAGGCCCCCTAGGCGCGCCCTGGTGGAGGACTTTCGGGATGAAGCGCCGCCATCTCGAGGCGGAACTTGGGCAGGAGCACTTTTGCCCTCCGGCGGAGCGATTCCGCTGGGGGAACTTCCCTCCCGGAGGGGGAAATCGAAGCCATCGTCATCACCAACAACCCTCTCATCTTTGGGAGGCTAATCTCCATCAACATCTTCAACAACACCATCTCCTCTCAAACCCTAGTTCATCTCTTGTGCTCAATCTTTGTACCGGAACCTCAGATTGGTACCTGTGGGTGACTAGTCGTGTTGATTACATCTTGTGGTTGATTACTATATGGTTTATTTGGTGGAAGATTATATGTTCAGATCGATTATTCTATTTATACCCCTCTGATCTTGAGCATGAATATCATTTGTTAGTAGTTACTTTTGTTCTTGATGTCACGGGAGAAGTCATGTTGCAAGTAATCATGTGAACTTGATATGTGTTCGATATTTTGATGATATGTATGTTGTGATTCCCTTAGTGGTGTCATGTGAACATTGACTACATGACACTTCACCATATTTGGGCCTAAGGGAATGCATTGTGGAGTAGTTATTAGATGATGGGTTGCTAGAGTGACAGAAGGTTAAACCCTAGTTTATGCGGTACTTCGTAAGGGACCGATTTGGATCCAAAAGTTTAATGCTATGGTTAGATTTTATCTTAATACTTTTCTCATAGTTGCGGATGCTTGCGAGGGGGTTAATCATAAGTAGGAGGTTTGTTCAAGTAAGAACAACACCTAAGCACCGATCCACCCACATATCAAATTATCAAAGTAGGGAACATGAATCAAACCAACATGATGAAAGTGACTAGATGAAATTCCCGTGCACCCTCAAGAACGCTTTGCTTATTATAAGAGACCGTTTTGGCCTGTCCTTTGCCACAAAAGGATTGGGCTACCTTGCTGCACTTTATTTACCGTCGCCGTTACTTGTCCGTTACAAATTATCTTGCTATCAAACTACCTGTTACCGACTATTTCAGTGCTTGCAGAAATTACCTTGCTGAAAACCACTTGTCATTTCCTTTTGCTCCTCGTTGGGTTCGACACTCTTACTTATCGAAAGGACTACGATTGATCCCCTATACTTGTGGGTCATCAAGATTCTTTTCTGGCGCCATTGCTGGGGAGTGAAGCGCTCTTGGTAAGGAAAAATTGTTACTACGTGCTGAAATTTATTGTCACTTGTTACTATGAAGAACCATCCTTTGAGGGGTTTGTTCGGGGTACCTTCACCTTGACCGGAAGCACAATTTGTTGCCCCTCAACCTACTGCACCTACTGAAAATATTGGTTATGAAATTCCTTTGTGTGACGCCCCCGGCTCGACCGTACACTAATCATACACGCAAATGTGTACAATCAAGATCAGGGACTCACGGGAAGATATCACAACACAACTCTAGACACAAATTGAAATAATACAAGCTTCATATTACAAGCCATGGGCCTCGAGGGCTCGAATACACAAGATCGATACACAAGCATCAGTGGAAGCAACAATATCTGAGTACAGACATAAGTTAAACAAGGATGCCTTAAGAAGGCAAACACAAAAACAACAACGATCGAAGAGGCAAGGCCTCCTGCCTGGGACCTCCTAACTACTCCTTGGTCTTCGGCGGCCTCCATGTAGTAGTATCCGTCGGCGGTGGCATATGGCTCCAGGGATCCACCATCTGGTTGCAACAACCGGAAAGAAGGAAGAAGGGGGAAAAGGGGTAGCAAAGCAACCGTGAGTACTCATCCAAAGTACTCGCAAGCATCAGATCTATACTAAGTATGCATTGGTATCAAAGGAAGGTATGTATCTGTGGACTGAACTGTAGAATGCCAGAATAGAGGGGAAGGCCTAGCCTATCAAAGACTAGCATCTTCAAGCAGCTCCAAGCATCTTGCAGCATTCATAAGAATATAGAATAGTAGTTTATAATTTAACAAGCATGTTGTAGTATCAACGCTCAGAGATCCTTCCTCGACTCCCTGCGAGAAAGCAATCCCGGAGCCACATATCCATCACATATCTCAAGTATCCATTTCTAGTTGTAATAGATCAGGATACAAGTCTGAACGTCCATTACCTTGGACACGGCTATTAATAGATAATCTTCCCTGCAGGGGTGCACCACGTTTTCCAACACGCTTGATTACTCTGGCCGGACACACTTTTCTGAGTCAATGCCCGACCTCGGAAGATCAACACGTCGCAGCCCTACCTAGGCTCAGCAGAGAGGTCCCCGCCGGTCTACATCCTAAGCGCTCCGGGGTCTTGGGCCCATCGCCCGTTGCACTCTGGGTCGTTGCGCGTAGGGTGAATACCAGCGCCACCTCGGATGGTCGACGTGATCCGACCGTGCCGAAATGCTGAACTGGACGTCTGACAATGCTTCGGCTGATACTGCGGCGCCGAGGCCCATAACTATTCCCGCGTGATGGTTAGTGCGTAAAGGCCAAAGGCCAACTCAGAACAAATACCCAAACCATTAGTGTATTAGTAGCTTGCGGAGACGAGCAGAGACTCACGATCGATGTGACCCCGTCGCCCCGTCTCGTGGACTTACGGCAAGGGCCCAGAATGCCTGGCCGTGCCACGTAATTATCTTGCGGGTGCTCTCCGGGCCCGCCCGACTTTCACAAAGGTCTCAAGTAAAATCAAGGTAACCGTGTGTCCAAACATCAAGGGGGAAACCCCGAGGAATCACCCTCTGTGGATTCCACTCGATGTAATCATCAAGGTGAATGCAGGAGGAATCACCCTCGAGGTTCACACTTGAGGGGCTGCACGACAGAGTCGTATCGAGAGTGGTGAAGGAGGAATCACCCTCGATGACCACGACCGAATAGCTACACTACAGAGTTATCATCAGGAGTGCGTTACGAGGTATCACGCTCGGCACTCAATAGTAACTATGCAGAGTCGTACAACTAAGGGGGTGAAGTGATGTGTCGGTCTCTGGTCGCTGATCACGTTGATCGAGTCATCGACAATGAAGCAGGGGCAACAGGGACAAGGTGGGGGTCACTGATGGATCACCAACCAACCTATACTAAGCAGTTTAGGATAAGCAGGTAGGTAACAATAGCAGGCTATGCATCAGAATAGGAGCAATCAATAACAGTAGAAAAATCTAATGCAAGCATGAGAGAGAATGGAATGGCAATATCGGTTGTCACGGGGGGGGGGTAGGCTTGCCTGGAAGCTCCGCTGAAAGGGAAGAAGGGTCGTCATTGACGTAGTCGATCAAAGTGGCATCAGCAGCGGTCTCGGGGTCTACCGGAGAGAAGAGGGGGAAGAAACAGTAAATACAGAGCAAACAAGTGCAATACCAAGCATGACAAGACAATAAGCAGCGCTAGGGGTGTTCTAACGCGGTGCTACATGATACCGGCGAAGGGGGATTACATCCGGAAATGTTTTCCGAAGTTTGGTATTTTTGGACAGATGAATCGAAGGGGGACAGTTGCAGGTTCGCTATGCTAGGGGCACGTGACAGACGAACGGACTGCGTATTCGGACCTGTCTCATCTTTCTGAGCAACTTTCATGTATAAAACTTTTTCATCCGATTTACAGATTATTTTATATCTATTTTCAAAGATTTAAACATTTTCTGGATTTATTATTAATTCGAAAATAAAGACTAAATGCTAGGTGCACCCAGCTCTGCGTACACAGACCTGTACCAGAGGCTGACAGGTGGGCCAGGGGGTCCCAGTTGACCAGTCAACGTTGACTGGTCAACAGGGGCGTGGGGCCCCCCTGTCATTCTCTGATTTACTAATTAACAATTTTAATTAGTTAATTAGTAGGTTAATTAATGTTAAGTTAATTAAAACTTAATTAAGTTAATTAATTATTAAATTATTAAATTAATATTTATAAAATCTTTTAAACCTTTTATTTTAATTTCTAATCTTTGTTTTAACAGGGGGGTGTGGGCCCCGTTCGTCAGTGGCTTAGGCCGGTTACAGCCGCGGGCTAACGGGCGCTGCGTGCCGGTGGCCAAGGGCCAGCGCCCGCACGCGAGGGGCGGGCCGGCGGCCACGGCGCTCGGCCGTGAGCGGGACGGCGAGGCCGTTGGCAACGACGAGCGAGGTAGGGAGCGGGGCGAAGGGCGCGGGCGGCTCCGAGCGGCGCGGTGGACGAGGCCCGCCGCGGGCGGGCAGCGCGAGCTGCGGTGAGGGGGCCCAGGACTACAGCTGACGTGCGGGCGGAGAGCCCCGGCGGGAAGCGGCGGCGAGTGGTAGCTGCGAGCTGCAGCGTAGCAGGCGTTAGCGAGCAGCAGGGGCGCAGGCCGCGGGAGGTGCGCGACGGCGCAGGCGGCCAGGGGTGCGTGCGGCAAGGGCAAGCGACGGACGAGGCAGGGCAGTAGCGGGGCACGACCGGCCGGAGGCAGGCACGGTCGGGTGCAGCACGGCGCGCACGCGGGGACAACGCGCACGCGGGGGTGGCCAGGGCGCGGCCGGGGCGTGAGGAGCGCGGCGCCCGGACACGGTGACGTGAACACAACGGCGAGCAGAGGAGGGTTCGAGGGGAAACGGACGTGTGGGGGGGGGGGGGGGGGGGGGGGGGAGGGGGGGGGGGGGGTGGTGGGGGGGGGGTGTGGTGGTGGTGGGGGGGGGGGTGTTGTTTGGGGGGGGGGGGGGGGGGTGTGTGGGTTGGGTGGGTCGGGGGTGGTGGGGGTTGGTGGTGGGTATGTTTATTTTTTGTTTGGTTGGTGTTTGTGTTTTTGTTTGTTTGTTTGTTTTTTTTTTGTTGTGTTTTTGTTGTTTTTTTTTTTTTTTGGGTTGTTTTTTTTTATAATTTTTATTTTTTTTTTTTGTTTTTTTCTTTTTTTTTTTTCTTTAGTTTGTTTTGTTTTTTTGTTTTTTGTTTGTTTGTCTTTTTTTTTTGTTTTTTTTTTTTTTTGTTTTGTTTTTTTTTTTTTTTTTTTTTTTTTTTTTTTTTTTTTTTTTGTTTTTTTTTTGTTGGTTTTTTTTTTTTTTTTTTTTATGTTGTTGTTTGTTTTTTTTTTTTTTTTATTTTTTTCTGTTTTGTTTTTTTTTTCTTTTTTTTGTTTTTTTGTTCGGTGTTGGTTTGTTTTTTTGTTCTTTTTTTTTGTTTTGTTGTTTATTTTTTGTGTTTTTTTTTTGTTTTTGTTGTTTTTTTTTTTTCTTACCCGGCCCTGTAGATGTGCAAAGGCATGCTCGGGGGGGGGCCGGAGTTGTGGTTCCGGCGACGGGGCGTCGGGGCTGCGGGTGGCGCCGTCGGGGGCCCTTCCAGATCCAGGAAGGGGGAGGAGGACGGGGCCGTGAGGAGGAGGTCGAGGAGAACGGCGGCGGTCCGGTGACGGGGTCCGGCATGTCGAGGCAGCGAGGGCGGCGGTGGTCGGGGTCGCTGCCGGGGTCATTGCCCCAATCCAGAAGGGGAATTGGGGGAGTGGGGGGGGGTGGGGGGGGGGGGGGGGGGGGAGTGCGTGGGGAGTGGGGGGGGGGGGGGGGTGGGGGGGGGGGGGGGGGGGGGGGGGTAGTGGTTTAGGTCACGGCATGGTGAAGTGGGAATAAGATGGCTACGGGTGGGCCTGGTGGGCCGGCCAGCTCGGCGGCTAGCTGGGCCGAGGCCCAGCGGGGGTGGGGGTTCGGCCCCCTTTTTTTATTAATATTTCAAATTTCTTCTTTTACTTAAAAATAGAGACAGAAAAATGATTATTTAGGGTAACCAAAAGAGCTGAGAAAAATGTGGGACTTAGCCTATTAAATAGTTTGCATTTTTAGGCAGTGCCACAAAAAGTTTGGAGGCCAGAGGAATCCATTTGCATTTTTCGCAAATAAAATAGCACTTTAAAATGCTGAAATTGCATTGTAATAATTGCTACAGTCCATCTTAGCTCTTAGGTGATGTTGTTTTCCTTAACTATTAAATGTTATGGAATTTTGGCTAAATGATGAACTATTTTCCAGCAACTTTGGTGCAACTCCATATCTCACTTGCAAATTGAATTTCATTTCAAAGTGGAATTTCAAATGATATTTGAATCGAAGTTGATCAAGCACTGTTTAGCAAAACGATTAGCTTTAATCACAGTGGGTTACTATAGCATGACACTGGGGGTGTTACAAATCTCCTCCACTACAAGAAATCTCGTCCCGAGATTTAAGGGGTGGAGTAAGGGGGAAAGACTCGGGAAGGACGGAGTTCAACACAAGATAGGTACTTGGGGGCTATCTCAGTGAACGTGGCATAGAGGCACCTCTCGAGTTGAAATTCAAGAAAGACGTCGAGAGCAAGGTAAGGAGGTGCAATAAGAAGCTTCAACCGGGTAGGCAATCGTTCATTGCCTGAAACGGAGGGTGAAAGGGGTTCAGAGCAATGGGAATAAGCATTGCGCATGATACCAGAATAGATCACTAGGTGGGTGGCTCGTGATGTACATACGAAGCCAAGGGCGAGGAACAATTTTGGAAAACAGGGATGTACAGGAGAGTCAGGTTTCTATCCTGTGGAACTGTGGGTTATGGGCCCACCATGTGGGTTAAAAGCAGGAAGGGTGCTAACATTTGCACGGTCATGATAGCAAGGCAGGTCAGAGGACAACCTGTCAGTTATGTTGGCAACAATGTTGGTACCAAGGGCGAGGGACGAAGAGAACCATTTTCCTGCTCGTTAAGACGAGGCGGACCAATAGGCAAAGTTCTCGTCCATCGGTGGCTACTGGAATGTCATCAACAATAGTAACAAGGTCTTACTGACAGAGTTTGTACACCGAGGTGTTTACATAAGCAAGGAATTATCACTGCTCAGATATGTTAGGTTACAAGAAAGGTTAAACAAAACAATGGAAAGGAAAGTGTAGACTCGAATTAGTTATCGATGTTCTCGAGTGACTAACAACTCAGAACCCGTGGAAAATTTAGAATCGGCGAGAAATAATAGTTGATGAAGAACTCATAAGAAGTTATGTAGTTCCGTGATATTCTCGAGATACCAGAGGGTAATACCCGAAGGTAGAACATGATAGAGGTTGGACAGGTGAAAAGATCTGCAGAGGACAAGTACTTCAACTTGTCCGAGAAATGGGATTAAAGAAGAACAATATGGTCGGAACCACGGTTGCAAAGGACCAAATATAGATACCAGATGAACTTATCATAAGGGGGATTATTATTATTACAAGAAGCTTCCATGATAAGTTCCACATCGGATCCATGGGCATGAACACAAAGGTTCAAGGTCGACTCCCACTTCATCAATGCATAACCTTCCATTTACTTCTCGTCTTCGACGAAGTTGTAGAATTGAAAATTTATCCGAAGAAACGCCAGTAGATATAACCCGCATAATCTTCGGGTTCACACAGATTAGGGAAGGCATAGGTTCAACCCACTGAGGCATCTTAAGAGCATATACCACAAACTTCATGAGTAAACAACTCAAGCCCGGAAGCAGAGTATGGTTGACAAGAGCGGGGGATACAATTTACCAAAGGCATTATGTATCCGAGGATAGGCTCACAAGGTTACTGAATATGAAGGATGCTGTCGGATAAAACCCAACAAAGGATCTGGTGGTCCACAAGGGATCTGATGTGAGCATCGGTACTCAACCAGAAGAAGAAAGATTGCAAGGAGATCAGATTATAGAAACAACTGACTAATTCAAAGCTCAAATGTAACAGAATTAAGATTCCCAAATCGGGGGATCAGAAGCAGAGGCTCTGATCAAAGACAAGTAAGTTGAAAAGACATAGATTGACAATCAATCAAGGTTTGATTTGTCGAACACCAGTTCATATCCGGGGTGATGTTTGAGCCAAAGGGAAGAATTCTAATTGTGATTGATGATTGCGAGCATTCACAAACATATCGAATTGAAAGACTCAAGGTGATAACGACAAAGGACGTCGATGAATACTGCTAGTCATATGGAATTAAACAAAATGTAGGCAGGTAAGACCTTCTAGAGCAATAGGCGACAGAGGTTCTTGAAAGCTCGAATTGTATTACAAAGTATCTTATGAACCATATGAATAACTGGAGATGAATGGATACTCGACAAAAGCGAGTAATTATTCGTAGGGGTATTCATGTGGCAAAGAACCGCAAGGCAGTAGGCACAAGGTATTCTCGAAACAATAAGGAGAATGCCAAGGTATCTTGTAATAACAAGATCAACGGGGAATGATTGTATGAATGGAAAGTGTATGTAGTTATCCGTAAGGATATATCGGAGGTAGGGAACTACAAACTCGACGAGCACAAAATTCTCGGGAAAATACTGAAGGGTATCTTCGGAATCTTCTGGTGAAGCAGGCCATCATCTGGAATAAAGGGGCTCTCCAGGAGAAAGTACTTACGAGAACCTAGAATTAGAGTTAGCAAAACCATTTAACCCGAATAGAAGAGAGATCAGAATCCCAGAGTATAGACGAGGAGTAAAAGATCCTAATACCACCCAGTTGGCGACGTGGGCCTGTAAGCCACACAACCATGTTAGTAAAAAAGTTTTTCAAAGACTAGACTCAACTTCAACCAAGGAGTTGGAAAGGGGGGTTCCTACAGGCAGTCGGCTCTGATACCAACTTGTGACGCCCCCGGCTGGACTGTACACTAATCATACACGCAAATGTGTATGATCAAGATCAAGGACTCACGGGAAGATATCACAACACAACTCTAGACACAAATTGAAATAATACAAGCTTCATATTACAAGCCAGGGGCCTCGAGGGCTCGAATACACAAGCTCGATACACAAGCATCAGCGGAAGCAACAATATCTAAGTACAGACATAAGTTAAACAAGGATGCCTTAAGAAGGCAAACACAAAAACAACAACGATCGAAGAGGCAAGGCCTCCTGCCTGGGACCTCCTAACTACTCCTTGTCTTCGGCGGCCTCCATGTAGTAGTATCCGTCGGTGGTGGCATATGGCTCTAGGGATCCACCATCTGGTTGCAACAACCGGAAAGAAGGAAGAAGGGGGAAAAGGGGTAGCAAAGCAACCGTGAGTACTCATCCAAAGTACTCGCAAGCATCAGATCTATACTAAGTATGCATTGGTATCAAAGGAAGGTATGTATCTATGGACTGAACTACAGAATGCCAGAATAGAGGGGAAGGCCTAGCCTATCGAAGACTAGCATCTTCAAGCAGCTCCAAGCATCTTGCAGCATTCAGAAGAGTATAGAATAGCAGTTTATAATTTAACAAGCATGTTGTAGTATCAACGCCCAGAGATCCTTCCTCAACTCCCTGCGAGAAAGCAATCCCGGAGCCACATATCCATCACATATGTCAAGTATCCATTTCTAGTTGTAATAGATTAGGATACAAGTCTGAACGTCTGTTACCGTGGACACGACTATTAATAGATAATCTTCCCTGCAGGGGTGGACCACGTTTTCCAACACGCTTGATTACTCTGGCCGGACACACTTTTCTGAGTCAATGCTCGGCCTCGGAAGATCAACACGTCGTAGCCCTACCTAGGCTCAGCAGAGAGGTCCCCGTCGGTCTACATCCTAAGCGCTCCGGGGTCTTGGGCCCATCGCCCGTTGCACTCCGGGTCGTTGCACGCAGGGTGAATACCAGCGCCACCTCGGATGGTCAACGCAATCCGACCATGCCGCAATGCTAAATTGGACGTCTGACAAAGCTTCGGCTGATACTGCGACGCCGAGGCCCATAACTATTCCCGTGTGGTGGTTAGTGCGTAAAGGCCAAAGGCCAACTCAGAACAAATACCCAAACCATTAGTGTATTAGTAGCTTGCGGAGACGAGCAGAGACTCACAATCGATGTGACCCCGTCGCCCCATCTCGTGGACTTACGGCAAGGGCCCAGAATGCCCGGCCGTGCCACGTAATTATCTTGTGGGTGCTCTCCGGGCCCGCCTGACTTTCACAAAGGTCTCAATTAAAGTCAAGGTAACCGTGTGTCCAAACATCAAGGGGGAAACCCCGAGGAATCACCCTCGGTGGATTCCACTCGATGTAATCATCAAGGTGAACATAGGAGGAATCACCCTCAAGGTTCACACTTGAGGGGCTGCACGACAGAGTCGTATCGGGAGTGGTGAAGGAGGAATCACCCTCGATGACCACGACCGAATAGCTACACTACAGAGTTATCATCAGGAGTGCGTTATGAGGTATCACCCTCGGCACTCGATAGTAACTATGCAGAGTCGTACAACTAAGGGGGTGAAGTGATGTGTCGGTCTCTGGTCGTCGATCACGTTGATCGAGTCATCGACAATGAAGCAGGGGCAACAGGGACAAGGTGGGGGTCACTGATGGATCACCAACCAACCTATACTAAGCAGTTTAGGATAAGCAGGTAGGTAACAATAGCAGGCTATGCATCAGAATAGGAGCAATCAATAACAGTAGAAAAATCTAATGCAAGCATGAGAGAGAATGGAATGGGCAATATCGGAGTGATCAAGGGGGGGGGGGCTTGCCTGGAAGCTCCGCTGAAAGGGAAGAAGGGTCGTCATTGACGTAGTCGATCACAGTGGCATCAGCAGCGGTCTCGGGGTCTACCGGAGAGAAGAGGGGGAAGAAACAGTAAATACAGAGCAAACAAGTGCAATACTAAGCATGACAAGACAATAAGCAGCGCTAGGGGTGTTCTAACGTGGTGCTACATGATACCGGCGAAGGGGGATTACATCCGGGAATGTTTTCCGAAGTTTGGTATTTTTGGACAGATGAATCGGAGGGGGACGGTTGCAGGTTCGCTATGCTAGGGGCACGTGACAGACGAACGGACTGCGTATTCGGACCTGTCTCATCTTTCTGAGCAACTTTCATGTATAAAACTTTTTCATCCGATTTACAGATTATTTTATATCTATTTTCAAAGATTTAAACATTTTCTGGATTTATTATTAATTCGAAAATAAAGACTAAATGCTAGGTGCACCCAGCTCTGCGTACACAGACCTGTACCAGAGGCTGACAGGTGGGCCAGGGGGGGTCCCAGTTGACCAGTCAACGTTGACTGGTCAACAGGGGCGTGGGGCCCCCCCTGTCATTCTCTGATTTACTAATTAACAATTTTAATTAGTTAATTAGTAGGTTAATTAATGTTAAGTTAATTAAAACTTAATTAAGTTAATTAATTATTAAATTAATTAATTAATATTTATAAAATCTTTTAAACCTTTTATTTTTATTTATAATCTTCGTTTTAACAGGGGGGTGTGGGCCCCGTTCGTCAGTGGCTCAGGCCGGTTGCGGGCGCGGGCTAACGGGCGCTGGGCGTCGGCGGCCAAGGGCCAGCGCCCGCACGCGAGGGGCGGGCCGGCGGCCACGGCGCTCGGCCTTGAGCGGGACGGCGAGGTCGTTGGCCACGGCGAGCGAGGTAGGGAGCGGGGCGAAGGGCGCGGGCGGCTCCGAGCGGCGCTGCGGACGAGGCCCGCCGCGGGCAGGCAGCGCGAGAGGCGGTGAGGGGGGCCAGGACTGCAGGCAACGTGCGGGTGGAGAGCCCCGGCGGGCAGCAGCGGCGAGTGGTGGCTGCGAGCTGCAGCGTAGCAGGCGTCAGCGAGCAGCAGGGGCGCAGGCCGCGAGAGGTGCGCGACGGCGCAGGCGGCCAGGGGTGCGTGCGGCGAGGGCGAGCGACGAACGAGGCAGGATGGCAGCGGGCGCGGCCGGCCGGAGGCGGGCGCGGTAGGGTGCAGCACGGCGCGCACGCGGGGACAGCACGCACGCGGGGGTGGCCAGGGTGCGGTCGGGGCGTGAGGAGCGCGGCGCCCAGACACGGTGACGTGAACACAGTGGCGAGCAGAGGAGGGTTTGAGGGGAAACGAACGGGGGGGGGGGGCTCACCGGCCTTGTAGATGTGCAAAGGCATGCTCGGGGAGGGGCCAGAGTTGTGGTTCCGGCGACGGGTCGTCGGGGCTGCGGGTGGCGCCGTCGGGGGCCCTTCCAGATCCAGGAAGGGGGAGGAGGACGGGGCCGCGAGGAGGAGGTCGAGGAGGACGGCGACGGTCCGGTGACGGGGTCCGGCACGTCGAGGCAGCGAGGGCGGTGGTGGTCGGGGTCGCTGCCGGGGTCATTGCCCCGATCCAGAAGGGGATCGGGGAAGTGCGTGGGGAGTGGGGGGTAGTGGTTTAGGTCACGGGAGTGGGAGGGGATAAGAAGGCGGCGGGTGGGCTGGCCAGCTCGGCGGCTAGCTGTGCCGAGGCCCAGCGGGGGTGGGGGTTCGGCCCCATTTTTTTATTAATATTTCAAATTTCCTCTTTTATTTAAAAACGGAGACAGAGAAATGATTATTTAGGGTAACCAAAAGAGCTGAGAAAAATGTGGGACTTGGCCTATTAAATAGTTTGCATTTTTAGGCTGTGCCACAAAAAGTTTGGAGGCCAGAGGAATCCATTTGCATTTTTCACAAATAAAATAGCACTTTAAAATGCTGAAATTGCATTGTAATAATTGCTACAGTCCATCTTAGCTCTTAGGTGATGTTGTTTTCCTTAACAATTAAATGTTATTGAATTTTGTCTAAATGATGAACTATTTTGCAGCAACTTTGGTGCAACTCCATATCTCACTTGCAAATTGAATTTCATTTCAATGTGGAATTTCAAATGATATTTGAATCGAAGTTAATCAAGCACTGTTTAGCAAAACGATTAGCTTTAATCACAGTGGGTTACTGTAGCATGACACTGGGGGTGTTACACTTCGGGTATGATAGAACAACTGCTAGCTAATCCTTATGCAGGAGATGGAGCCGAACATCTTGATATGTACTTGATATATGTGGATGAAATTTGTGGGTTATTTAAGCTTGCAGGTTTATCCGGAGATGAAGCTAAGAAGAAGGTTTTCCCTTTATCTTTGAAGGGAAAAGCATTGACATGGTATAGGCTATGTGGTGATATTGGATCTTGGAACTGGAATCGATTGAAATTGGAATTTCACCAAAAAAATTATCCTATGCATCTAGTTCATCGTGACCGGAATTCTATATATAATTTTTGGCCTCGTGAAGGAGAAAGTATCGCTCTAGCTTGGGGGAGGCTTAAGTCAATGTTATATTCATGCCCCAATCATGAGCTCTCTAGAGAAATTATCATTCAGAATTTTTATGCTCGGCTTTCTCATGATGATTGATCCATGCTCGATACTTCTTGTACTGGTTCTTTTATGAAGAAGACTATTGAATTCAGGTGGGATCTTTTAGAAAGAATTAAACACAACTCTGAAGATTGGGAACTCGACAAAGGTAAAGAGTCAGGTATTAAGCTTGAATTTGATTGTGTTAAATATTTTATGAATACTGATGCTTTTCACAAGTTTAGCACTAAATATGGACTTGACTCTGAGATAGTAGCGTCTTTTTGTGAATCTTTTGCTACTCATGTTGATCTCCCTAAGGAGAAGTGGTTTAAATATCATCCCCCTATTAAAGAAGAAATTAAAGAACCGGTCATAGTTAAAGATGAAACTATTATTTACAATGTTGATCCAGTTGTACCTACTGCTTATATTAAAAACTGCCTTTCCCTGTTAGGATAAAAGATGATGCAAAGGTTTCAACTGTGGTTCGCAAAAGTAATATTAAAGCACCTAAACCTTCTGAGCAAATTAAAGTAGAACCTAGTGTTGCTATGGTTAAAGATCTCCTGGTAGAAAATATTGATGGGCATGTTATTTACTTCTGTGATGAAGCTGCTAGAATTGCCAAACCTGATGATAAAGATAAACATAGACCTATTATTGGCATGCCTGTTGTCTTAGTTAAAATAGGAGATCATTGTTATCATGGGTTATGTGACTTAGGTGCTAGCGTGAGTGCTATTCCTTTTACCTTATACTAAGAAATTTTGAATGACATAGCACCCGCTGAAATAGAAGACATAGATGTTACTATTAAACTTGCTAATAGAGACACCATCACACCACTTGGGATTGTTAGAGATGTTGAAGTCTTGTGTGCGAAAATAAAATACCCTACTAATTTTCTAGTCCTTGGTTCCCCACAAGATGATTTTTGTCGCATTATCTTTGATAGACCTTTCTTGAACACCGTTAATGCTAAAATATATTGTGAGAAACAAACTGTCGCTGTTAGCTTTGGTGATGAGTCTCATGAGTTTAATTTCTCCAAGTTTAGTAGACAACCTCATAAGAAAGAATTACCTAGTAAGGATGAAATAATTGGTCTTGCCTATATTGCCGTGCCTCCTACTGATCCACTAGAACAATATTTGCTAGACCATGAAAATGATATGTATATGCATGAAAGAAATGAAATAGATAAAGTTTTCTTTGAACAACGACCTTTGGTCAAACACAATTTGCCTATTGAAACTCTAGGAGGTCCTCCTCCACCTAAAGGTGATCCTGTGTTTGAATTGAAACAATTGCCTGACACTTTGAAATATGCTTATCTCGATGAGAAAAAGATATATCCTATTATTATTAGTGCTAACCTTTCAGAACATGAAGAAGAAAGATTATTGAAAATTCTGAAGAAGCACCGTGCTGCTATTGGATATACTCTTGATGATCTTAAGGGCATTAGTCCCACTCTCTGTCAGCACAAGATTAATATGGAACCTAATGCTAAACCCGTTGTTGATCATCAACGACGTTTGAATCCTAAGATGAAAGAATTGGTAAGAACTGAAATATTAAAGCTTCTGGAAGCTGGTATAATCTATCCCATAGCTGATAGTAGATGGGTAAGTCCCATTCATTGTGTCCCTAAGAAGGGAGGTATTACTATTGTTCCTAATGATAAAAATGAACTTATTCCACAAAGAATTGTTATTGGTTATAGAATGGTAATTGATTTTAGAAAATTAAATAAAGAAACTAGGAAAGATCATTACCTCTGCCTTTTATTAATCAAATGTTGGAAAGATTATCTAAGCACACACACTTTTGCTTCCTTGATGGATATTCTAGTTTTTCTCAAATACCTGTTTCACAACCTGATCAAGAGAAAACCACCTTTACTTGCCCATTTGGAACTTATGCTTATAGACGTATGCCTTTTGGTTTATGCAATGCACCTGCTACCTTTCAAAGATGTATGACTGCTATATTCTCTGATTTTTGTGAAAAGATTGTTGAGGTTTTCATGGATGATTTTTCTGTTTATGGAACTTCTTTTGATGATTGCTTAAGCAACCTTGATCGAGTTTTGCAGAGATGTGAGCAAACTAATCTTGTCTTGAATTGGGAGAAGAGCCACTTTATGGTTAATGAAGGTATTGTATTGGGGCATAAAATTTCTGAACGAGGTATTGAGGTGGATAAAGCTAAAGTGGATGCAATTGAGAAAATGCCATGTCCTAATGATATTAAAGGTATTCGTAGTTTCCTAGGTCATGTTGGTTTCTATAGGAGGTTTATTAAAGACTTCTCTAAAATTTCTAGGCCTCTTACAAATCTTTTACAAAAGGATGTTCCATTTGTTTTTGATGATGATTGTGTAGAAGCCTTTGAAACACTTAAGAAAGCCTTAACTTTTGTACCTATTGTTCAACCACCTGATTGGAACTTTCCTTTTGAAATTATGTGTGATGCTAGTGATTATGCTGTTGGTGCTATTCTAGGACAAAGAGTTGATAAGAAATTAAATGTTATTCATTATGCTAGCAAAACTCTTGACAGTGCCCAAAGAAATTATGCTACTACCGAAAAAGAATTTTTAGCAGTTGTGTTTGCTTGTGACAAATTCAGATCTTATATTGTTGATTCCAAAGTAATTGTTCACACTGATCATGCTTCTATAAAATATCTTATGGAAAAGAAGGATGATAAACCTAGACTCATTAGGTGGGTTCTCTTGCTGCAAGAATTCGATTTACATATTACTGATAGAAAAGGGGCTGAGAACCCCGTAGCTGATAACTTGTCTAGGTTAGAGAATATTCTTGATGACCCACTACCTATTGATGATAGTTTTCCTGATGAACAACTAGCTGCAATAAATGTTTCTCATAATACTCCTTGGTATGCTGACTATGCTAATTATACTGTTGCTAAATATATACCACCTAGTTTCACATATCAACAAAAGAAAAAATTCTTCTATGATTTAAGACATTACTTTTGGGATGACCCACATCTTTATAAAGAAGGAGTGGATGGTATTATTAGATGTTGTGTACCTGAGCATGAACAGGAACAAATCCTACGGAATTGTCACTTCGAAGCTTATGGAGGGCATCATGCGGAGATAGAACTGCTCACATGGTATTGCAATCTGGTTTTTATTGGCCTACTCTCTTCAAGGATGCCCGTAAGTTTGTTTTATCTTGTGATGAATGTCAAAGAATTGGTAGTATCGGTAAGCGTCCTTAAATGCCTTTGAATTATTCACTTGCTGTTGAACCATTTGATGCTTGGGGTTTTGATTATATGGGACCTTTTCCTTCCTCTAATGGGTATACACATATTTTGGTTGCTGTTGATTATGTTACTAAGTGGGTAGAAGCTATTCAAACTAGTAGTGCTGATCATAACACTTCCATTAAAATGCTTAAAGAAGTTATTTTCCCAAGGTTTGGAGTCCCTAGATATTTAATGACTGATGGTGGTTCACACTTTATTCACGGTGCTTTCCGTAAAATGCTTATTAAATATGATGTTAACCATAGAATTGCATCACCCTATCATCCTCAATCTAGTGGTCAAGTTGAACTTAGCAATAGAGAAATAAAACTATTACAAAAAACTGTCAATAGGTCCCGAAAGAATTGGTCTAAGAAATTGGATGATGCACTTTGGGCCTACAGAACAGCATATAAAAATCCTATGGGTATGTCTCCCTATAAAATGGTTTATGGAAAAGCTTGTCATTTGCCTCTTGAGTTAGAACATAAAGCATATTGGGCAATTAAAGAACTCAACTATGATTTCAAACTTGCCGGCGAAAAGAGGTTATTTGATATTAGCTCATTAGATGAATGGAGAACCCAAGCTTATGAAAATGCCAAATTATTTAAATAAAAAGTTAAAAGATGGTATGACAAAAGAATCCAAGAGCGGGAATTCAAAGTTGGATAATATGTTCTTTTGTACAACTCTCATTTTAGATTCTTTGCAGGGAAACTTCTCTCTAAATTGGAAGGACCATATATTATCGAGGAGGTTTATCGTTCTGGAGCTATCAAAATTAATATTGCCGAAGGTACTAACCCGAAGGTGGTCAATGGGCAAAGAATTAAACACTATGTCTCAGGTATACCTATTAATGTTGAAAGCAATATTATCCAAACCATGACACCGAAGGAACACATAAAAGAAACCTTTCGGAACACTCCAGAATCCTGAAAAAGAGGAGGTACGTGATACAGTAAGTAAATGGACTCCGAAAAATCCGTAAAAATATTTTCTGTCAGTTTTGGAATATTACAAAAATTAGGAAAATAAGAAACAACCAGGAAGGCAACCGAGGAGGGCACAAGACACCAGGGCGCGCCTGCCTTGCCTGGCGCGCCCAGGTGGGTTGTGCCCACCTCGGGAACCTTCCCGGCTCTGTTTTCCTCCCGTTTGCTTGTTTCCCAAGATAAAAAAATCTTTATACACCCCTCGAATGTATTGACCACCGTATCGCAGAGAAATCTTCTGTTCTTGTATCGTGCTGTTTTTCTGGCGGATCTGAAAATATGTCGTCTCAAGATTCAGAGGGAGAGTGCCCAGTTTCTTACCAGCCTCTGGACCCAAATATCTTCAAGGATACCTTTCCCTATGTGTGGTTCACAGATGAGGAGGATGAAACCAAATCTATCCCTCTCCGTTTCCTGCAGGAAAGCAAAGAATCGTTATGCAAGAAGATATTAAAGCTCGAACTGGAGAATGAGGATCTAAGGGAAACCAATTTTAGCCTCCGACGCAAGCTGGACAAACTTACTACCTCACCACCACCACCACCATCATCATCTCCCCCACCAAAGGAGACTTGAGTAGAGGGTATGGGCACTCCCCTTGGCTTGTGCCAAGCTTGGGGGAGGTGCCCCGGTATCATATCACCACACTTTATTTGCCTTTATCTATTTTAGTTCGATCTTTAGTTATCTTATGATTTAGTTGAATAAAAGTTTAGTTCGATCTATTTTCGAGTGCTTGCTTAGTGATCTATCTATCTATGTAATCGTGTGCGAGATATATAACAAAGAGTAGTTTGAGTTTTGTTTCTTTCCTCTTATGTTTCAATAAAAAGAAAGGAAAATAAATGAAAAAGATCATATGCTAATCTTATGGTAAGTAATGACATCACATAAGGAAAAGTATAAGTGGTAAAATTTATTGGAGATTGACAAACATAGCATTGGTCAATGATGCAATTCATGAAAGAATTAATAAGGGAAGAGAAGATTCACATGCAAATATACTATCTTGGACATCTTTTATGATTGTGAGCCCCCATTAAATATTATATGTCAAAATTGTTGACGTTGGACAAGGAAGACAACATAATGATTTATGTTTGTTCATATTCACATAGAAGTTATATTGTCATAGATCCTTCAACATGTGCTGCTTGCTCAATATCTTTGCTAACCAAAAACTCCGCACTATGTAGAGATACTACTTGTGCATCCAAAAAACCCTTAAACCCAAAATCTTATTTTGAGAGTCCACCATACCTACCTATGGATTGAGTAAGATCCTTCAAGTAAGTTGTCATCGGTGCAATAAGGCAATAAAAATTGCTTCTAAATGTGTTGGATCATTTAGTGTAAGAGAAAATTGAGCGTTGTACGAACTTGTGATGGCAAAGTAATAAAAGCGACGGACTGCATAATAAAGGTTGCCATCATAAGGGGCAATATAACTTGACGTTCTTTTGCATTAAGGGATTTGGCATACAAACAAAAAGCATGGCAACCTCTGCTTCCCTCTGCGAAGGGCCTATCTTTTAATTTTATGTATTTACTTTTATGCAAGGGTCAAAGTATTCTTCCCTATTCCTTTTTATTTTCTCTTTTTGCAAGCATCATGTGGTGAGGAAAGATCTAGGCACATATATCCGGTTGGATATGAGTGAGCATGAGTTATTATTGTTGACATCACCCTTGAGGGGAATACGTTGGGAGGCGAAACTATAAGCCCCTATCTTTCTACGTGTCCCGTTGAAACTTTTTGCTCATGGGTATGTTGTAAGTGTTAGCAATCATAGAAGGTTAAATGATGGTTGGGTATGTGGACTTGCCAAAAGGCTCTGATACGTGACCCTTCCTGAAAATATGATGAATTATAGTTGCAAAGTTGACTGAGAACATAGTTTGTTGGTTTTCAATAGAGTTTATGCTTTATACTTCAATGTTGTTATGAATTGTTACTTGTTCATGAGAAGTTATATGGTAAAATTTGTGTGATAAAGTTTTATGTTAAAGTTCTTTGCTGTTATAATAATAAGCATGATGCTTCTATGTCCGTATTTTGTTTTTATCGACACCTCTCTCTCTAAGCATGTGGACATGTTTTTCGATATCGGTTTTTCGCTTGAGGACAAGTGAGGTCTAAGCTTGGGGGAGTTGATACGTCCATTTTGCATCATGATTTCCTACTATTATTTATAATGTTTTTATGCATAATAATGCTTTATGGAGTAATTCTAATGCCTTTTCTCTCATAATATGCAAGGTTTACACAAAGAGGGAGAATGCCGGCAGCTGGAATTCTGGACCTGAAAAAGCTACGTCAGAATTACCTATTCTGCACATCTCCAAATGAGTTGAAAATTTACGGAGAATTATTTTGGAATATATAAAAAATACTAGAGCAAATAACTACCAGAGGGGGCCACCTGGTGAGCACAAGACACCAGGGCGCGCCAGGCCCCCCAGGCGCGCCCTGGTGGGTTGTGCTCAGCCCAGCCCACCTCCGGTGCCCTTCTTCTGGTATATAGGTCATTTTGACCTAGAAAAAATAAAGGGAGGACTTTCGGGACGAAGCGCCGCCGTCTCGAGGTGGAACTTGGGCATGAGCACTTTTGCCCTTCGGTGGAGCGATTCCGCCGGGGGAACTTCCCTCCCGGAGGGGGAAATCGAAGCCATCATCATCACCAACAACCCTCTCATCTTTGGGAGGCCAATCTCCATCAACATCTTCAACAGCACCATCTCCTCTCAAACCCTAGTTCATCTCTTGTGTTCAATCTTTTTACCGGAACCTCAGATTGGTACCTGTGGGTGACTAGTAGTGTTGATTACATCTTGTAGTTGCATACTATATGGTTTATTTGGTGGAAGATTATATGTTCAGATCCATTATTCTATTTAATACACCTCTGATCTTGAGCATAAATATCATTTGTGAGTAGTTACTTTTGTTCTTGAGGTCATGGGAGAAGTCCTGTTGCAAGTAATCATGTGAACTTGATATGTGTTCGATATTTTGATGATATGTATGTTGTGATTCCCTTAGTGGTGTCATGTGAACGTCGACTACATGGCACTTTACCATATTTGGGCCTAAGGGAACGCATTGTGGAGTAGTTATTAGATGGTGGGTTGCTAGAGTGACAGAAGCTTAAACCCTAGTTCATGCGGTACTTCGTGATACGTCTCCAATGTATCTATAATTTTTTATTGTTCCATGTTGTTATATTATCAATCTTGGATGTTTTACAATCATTTTATAGCAACTTTATATCATTTTTTGGGACTAACCTATTGACATAGTGCCCAGTGCCAGTTGCTGTTTTTTGCTTGTTTTTTACTTCGCAGAAAATCAATACCAAACGGAGTCCAAACGCAGCGAAACTTTTTGGTGACTTTTTCTGGACCAGAAGACACAAGTTGGGCCAAGGAAGTACCAGAGGGGTGCCCCGAGGGGGGCACAACTCACCTGGGTGCGCCTGGTGGCCCAGGCGCGCCCTGGTGGGTTGTGCCCACCTCGGTGGCCTCCCGCACCGCCTCTTCGCCCTATAAATTTGCAAATATTCCAAAAACCTTCGAGGTAACCCTAGATCAGAAGTTCCACCGCCGCAAGCCTCTGTAGCCATGAAAAACCAATCTAGACCCCGTTCCGGCACCCTGCCGGAGGGGGAGATCATCACCGGAGGCCATCTTCATCATCCCTATGGCCACCATGATGAGGAGGGAGTAGTCCACCCTCAGGGCTGAGGGTTTGTACCAGTAGCTATGTGTTTAATCTCTCTCTCTCTCGTGTTCTTGAGATGGCACGATCTTGATGTATCGCGGGCTTTGTTAATATAGTTGGATCATATGGTGTTTTCCCCTCTCTATCTTGTTGTGATGAATTGAGTTTTCCCTTTGAGATTTCATTTTATCGGATTGAATACTTTTATGGACTTGAGAGCACTTGATATATGTCTTGCATATGAATACCCATGGTGACAATGGGGTATTATATTGATTCACTTGATATATGTTTTGGCACTCAACTCGTGGATTCCCGAGGTGACATTGGGGTAATCTATGCATAGGGGTTGATGCACGTTTTCGTCCTTGTTTCTCCGGTAGAAATCTTGGGGCACTCTTTGAGGTTCTTTGTGTTGGATTGAGTATTATGAATCTGAATTTTCTTTGGTGTTATTTTAGTACGAACTCTTGATAGATCGATCGGAAAGAATAGCTACGTGTTATTTTAGTACGTACTCTTGATAGATCGATCGGAAAGAATAACTTGGTGTTATTTTAGTATGAACTCTTGGATAGATCTATCGGAAAGAATAGCTACAAACAATTTCTTCTTATGTTCTCCCCTAGATAAGAACTTTGGAGTGATTCTTCATCGCACGTTGAGGGATGGTTATGTGATCCAATTAGATTAGCATTGTTGAGAGATTACACTAGCGAAAGTACGGACCCTAAGCCTCATTTTCAAGCATTGCAATACCGTTTGTGCTCTGTTTTATCAATTGCTACCATGCTGTTTTTTATTGTTCCTATTACAAAAACCAATATCTACTATCATTACTACGCTTGTATCACCATCTCTTCGCCGAACTAGTGCACCTATACAAATTACCATTGTATTTGGTGTGTTGGGGACACAAGAGACTTTTTATTATTTGGTTGCAGGGTTGTTTGAGAGAGACCATCTTCATCCTACGCCTCCCACGGATTGATAAACCTTAGGTCATCCACTTGAGGGAAATTTGCTATTGTCCTATAAAACTCTGCGCTTGGAGGCCCAACACGAGTCTACAAGAATAAGTTGTGTAGTAGACATCAAGCTCTTTTCTGGCGCCGTTGCCGGGGAGGTGAGTGCTTGAAGGTATATCTTTAGATCTTGCAATTGAATCTTTTAGTTTCTTGTTTTATCACTAGTTTGGTTTATAAAAGTAAACTAAAAAAAATGGAATTGAGGTTGCATCATATTGTTCATCTTTATAATGTCTTTCGTGAAAATGATGGAAAGGAAAATTGTGCTCAATTGATAGAGGAAGAATTCTATAAAATGTTTGACAATAAATCTTTCAATGATGAGCATGATTGCAATATTGTTGGTATGAACTCTTTGAATATCCATGATGCTAATGATATGCAAAGCCATAAGCTTGGGGATGCTATGTTTGACGAAGATGATATTTTTAGTCCCCCAAGTTTTGATGAGAAAATTTATTATGATGAAAGCATGCCTCCTATCTATGATAATTATGGTGATGACATGTATGCTATAAAGAATAATGATAACCATGAAACTTGTCATCATGATTTTAATTTCCAATCACATGATAGTTATTTTGTTGAGTTTGCTCCCACCACTATTCATGAGAATAAATTTGCTTATGTGGTGAGTAAGAAAATTTCTATGCTTGTGGATCATGAAAAGAATGATTTATGTGATAGTTATATTGTTGAATTCATTCATGATGCTACTGAAAATTATTATGAGAGGGGAACATATGCTTTTACATATTGCAATAATATCAAGTTTCCTCTCTTTATGTTGAAAGTTTTGAAGTTGCACTTGTTTTGCCTTCCTATGCTAGTTGATTCTTGTTCCCATAAGTTGTTTTCTCACAAAATCCCTATGCATAGGAAGTGGGTTATACTTAAATGTGCTAGTCATATGCTTCATGATGCTCTCTTTGTGTTTCAATTCTTATCTTTTATGTGAGCATCATTAAAATCATCATGCCTAGCTAAAAAGGCATTAAAGAAAAGCGCTTGTTGGGAGACAACCCAACATTTACCCTTACTGTTTTTGTGTGTTAACATGATTAGGCTACTGTAGTGATCTTGTTTTATAGCTTTTGTTTCAATAAAGTGCCAAGTAAAGCCTTTGGGATAGTGTGGATAATAGTTGACTTGATTCTGTGCAAAAACAGAAACTTTTGCGTCCAGTACAGAAATTTCTGTATTTTAGTGGAAGGCGGAAAATTTCTTAATTTTTTACAGTTGATTGGTATACAATTTTTTTACGTTTTCCTAATTTTTCATAAGTTTTTAAGTTACATAAGTATTAGATTAATTCAGATCTTTACATACTGTTCTGTTTTTGACAGATTCTGTTTTCAATGCATAGTTTGCTTGTTTTATGGTTTCTATGGCTTATATTGCTTAATATAAATTGTGGAAATTGTAGAGTACAGTAGTAATTGTGTGAGAACAATTAGGAATCTTGTATTTGACAGTGCCAAAGTGAATGATTTTTCTTTATCATACTAACCCATCTCACGAAGTTCCGTTAAGTTTTGTGTGATTGAAGTTTTCAAGTTTTGGGTGAGATATCGATATGAGGAGAATAAGGAGTGACAAGACCCTAAACTTGGGGATGCCCAAGGCACCCCCAAGGTAATATTCAAGGAAGATCCAAGCAACTAAGCTTGGGGATGCCCCGGAAGGCATCCCCTCTTTCGTCTCCAACATTATCGGTAACCTTACTTGGGGCTATATTTTCATTCGTCACATGATATGTGTTTTGCTTGGAGCGTCATTTTATTTTATTAGGATTTTCTTGCTGTTATTGAGAATAATGTTTTGTATGTTTTACTTCAATAAAAATGTCAAGTATAGCCTTTGCTATGCTTATTTTGCAAGTCTATGAGCTGCTGTTTCAAAACAGAAAGTTTGTCGCTGTTGCAAAAATTCTCTACAAAATTCAGAATGTGATAAAAGGTTGAATGTTTTTGCATAGTAATATATAATAAATTTTCTACAGTGTGCTAATTTTTCAGAATTTTTCGAGTTAGGGAAGTATGATGAATATTGCACTCTTTACAGACTGTTCTGTTTAGACAGATTGCTGTTATGCTTGCATATGTTTGCTTGTTTAATGATTCTATTTGAGGATAGGAGTATTAAATATGCAGAGGCATTTAGTATGCAATGTTAAATTATAATTTTAGTGATTTGCTACAGTAGAGAATGATAAGGTTTTTGCATTGATTTATACTAACTTATCTCACGAGTTCTTGTTGAGTTTTGTGTGGATGAAGTTTTTAAGATTTAGGGAAACCGTGATATAAAAGGAATTAAGGAGACACAAAAGCTCAAGCTTGGGGATGCCCAAGGCATCCCAAGTTAATATTCCAAGAAGTCTCAAGCATCTAAGTTTGGGGATGCCCCGGTAGGCATCCCACCTTTCTTCATCAACAATTATCGGTTAGCCTCGGTTGAGCCTAAGTTTTTGCTTCTTCACATGATGTGTGCTATTCTTAGAATGTCATTTTATTTTGTTTTGCTTGCTGTTTTAATAAAATACTTATATCTGAAAGTTTTAAATAAGAGAGAGTCCTCACATAGATACCCATTTACTTAACTACTCGCATGATCTTCACTTATATCTTTTTGGAGTAGTTTGTCATTTGCTCTAGTGCTTCACTTATATCTTTTTGAGCACGGTGTGCTTTATTATTTTTGAAGAAATTCTCTCATGCTTCACTTATATTATTTTGAGAGAAGAAAAATTTTATGCTCATGTTCTTCACATAGATTTGTTTGAGCTATCAAAAGCAACACATTAAACTAGTCCCAAAGTGATAGATATTCAAGAGGGATATAATAAAAACTTTCATGAAGATCATTGGACAAAATAAACTTGATTCCTTGTAATAGTTTTGCGATATGATGATATAATATGCGAGTCATGTTGATGAGTAATTATGCTTTAGTAAGAATATTGATGTTAAGGTTTGTGATTCCCTATGCAAGCACGAAAGTCAATAGTTATGCAATGAAATTATATCCTACTTGTGGTGCATTATTCGGTGTTAGTTATGCTTAATGCTCGCTTATGAGATTTTTCGTTTCTTGGTTGGATGCTTCTCAATCTTTTGCTAGCCTTCATTTGCACTAAGTATGATCACTACTTGTGCATCCAAAATCCTTAAACTAGTTTTGCCATATGAGTCCACTATACCTACCTATATGCGGTATTTCCGTGCCATTCTAAGCAAATTTGTATGTGCCATCTCTAATTTTCAAAATAAATTTCTCTTTTATGTGCTCGTACCGCTCATGAAACGGTTGGGGGTGGCTGATATTTTTCCATGCTAGATGTGTTATTCTCAAGATGAGTGTTTATTCACTTGTCATTGCACGAGAGTACGGCAAAGGTATTAGGGATGCCCAGTCCCGAAATGAAAAATGAATTTACTTTATGTTGTCAAATAATAAATTCCTTGGAAAGTGTTGGTATGGACAGCACCCGTGGATTCGGTTAGCCGTGGAATGTGAAAGTATGGTGGAAAAAGGAATAAACTTTATTTTCTGTTTGGGAACCGCCTATGATATATCTAGCATGGAAAGTATTGGGAACTACTCGATGGTTTTCGTTGACAGGAAAGGCATGCCACCCAAAATGTTTTAGCTCTTAATTTTTCGCTTTGAGCTCTGGCACCTCTACAAATCCCTACTTCCCTTTGCGAAGGGCCTTTCTTTTTTACTTTATGCAATTTTTATTTTTTGAGTCTCCATCTTCTCTTATAAAGCACCAACTAAGGGGCACTATGATCGTACTTGAGCATTGGGTGTAGCTAATATGCGAGTGTGTTTCATGAATGGATCAATGATTGAGCATAATGGGCTAGGGATAACTTGCTTTAGTGTTGATATTTTGAAAGACATGGTTGCTTGTTGATATGCTTGAGTATTGAAATCTTCATGTCAAAACTAGACTATTGCTTTGAATCATATAAAAGTCCAAATGTCCATGCTACAAAGAAAAGATTATGTGATGAACATGTTAGGCAGCATTCCACATCAAAAATTCTATTTTTATCATTTACCTACTCGAGGACGAGCAGGAATTAAGCTTGGGGATGCTGATACGTCTCCAACGTATCTATAATTTTTGATTGTTCCATGTTGTTATATTATCAATCTTGGATGTTTTACAATCATTTTATAGCAACTTTATATCATTTTTTGGGACTAACCTATTGACATAGTGCCCAGTGCCAGTTGCTGTTTTTTGCTTGTTTTTTACTTCGCAGGAAATCAATACCAAACGGAGTCCAAACGCAGCGAAACTTTTTTGTGATTTTTTCTGGACCAGAAGACACAAGTTGGGCCAAGGAAGTACCAGAGGGGTGCCCCGAGGGGGGCACAACCCACCTGGGCACGCCTGGGGGCCCAGGCACGCCCTGGTGGGTTGTGCCCACCTCGGTGACCTACCGCACCACCTCTTCGCCCTATAAATTCGCAAATATTCCAAAAACCTTCGGGGTAACCCTAGATCAGAAGTTTCGCCGCCACAAGCCTCTGTAGCCACGAAAAACCAATCTAGACCCCATTTCGGCACCCTGCCGGAGGGGGAGATCATCACCGGAGGCCATCTTCATCATCCCTATGGCCACCATGATGAGGAGGGAGTAGTCCACCCTCAGGGATGAGGGTTTGTACCAGTAGCTATGTGTTTAATCTCTCTCTCTCTCTCTCTCTTGTGTTCTTGAGATGGCACGATCTTGATGTATCGTGGGCTTTGTTAATATAGTTGGATCATATGGTGTTTTCCCCTCTCTATCTTGTTGTGATGAATTGAGTTTTCCCTTTGAGATTTCGTTTTATCGGATTGAATACTTTTATGGACTTGAGAGCACTTGATATATGTCTTGCATATGAATACCCATGGTGACAATGGGGTATTATATTGATTCACTTGATATATGTTTTGGCACTCAACTCGCGGATTCCCGAGGTGACATTGGGGTAATCTATGCATAGGGGTTGATGCATGTTTTCGTCCTTGTTTCTCCGGTAGAAATCTTGGGGCACTCTTTGAGGTTCTTTGTGTTGGATTGAGTATTATGAATCTGAATTTGCTTTGGTGTTATTTTAGTACGAACTCTTGATAGATCCATCGGAAAGAATAGCTACGTGTTATTTTAGTACGAACTCTTGATAGATCGATTAGAAAGAATAACTTGGTGTTATTTTAGTACGAACTCTTGGATAGATCGATATGAAAGAATAGCTACAAACAATTTCTTCTTATGTTCTCCCCTAGATAAGAACTTTGGAGTGATTCTTCATCGCACATTGAGGGATGGTTATGTGATCCAATTAGATTAGCATTGTTGAGAGATTGCACTAGCGAAAGTACGGACCCTAGGCCTCATTTTCAAGCATTGAAATACCGTTTGTGCTCCGTTTTATCAATTTCTACCTTGCTGTTTTTTATTGTTCCTATTAAAAAAACCAATATCTACTATCATTACTACGCTTGTATCACCATCTCTTCACCGAAAGAGTGCACCTATACAAATTACCATTGTATTTGGTGTGTTGGGGACACAAGAGACTTTTTATTATTTGGTTGCAAGGTTGTTTGAGAGAGACCATCTTCATCCTACGCCTCCCACGGATTGATAAACCTTAGGTCATCCACTTGAGGGAAATTTGCTACTGTCCTTCAAAACTCTGCGCTTGGAGGCCCAACACGAGTCTACAAGAACAAGTTGTGTAGTAGACATCACTTCGTAAGGGACCGATTTGGATCCAAAAGTTTAATGCTATGGTTAGATTTTATCTTAATACTTTTCTCATAGTTGCGGATGCTTGCGAGGGCGTTAATCATAAGTAGAAGGTTTGTTCAAGTAAGAACAACACCTAAGCACCGATCCACCCACATATCAAATTATTAAAGTAGCGAACACGAATCAAACCAACATGATGAAAGTGACTAGATGAAATTCCCGTGTACCATCAAGAACGCTTTTCTTATTATAAGTGACCATTTTGGCCTGTCCTTTGCCACAAAAGGATTGGGCTACCTTGCTGCACTTTATTTACCATTACCGTTACTTGTCCATTACAAATTATCTTGCTATCAAACTACCTGTTACCGACTATTTCAGTGCTTGCAGAAATTACCTTGCTGAAAACCACTTGTCATTTCCTTCTGCTCCTCGTTGGGTTCAACACTCTTACATATCGAAAGGATTACGATAGATCCCCTATACTAGTGGGTCATCAATACGTCACCAACGTATCTATAATTTTTGATTGTTTCATGCTATTATATTATCTGTTTTGGATGTTTTATATGCATTAATATGCTATTTTATATTATTTTTGGGACTAACTTATTAACCTAGTGCCTAGTGCCAGTTTCTGTTTTTTCCTTGTTTTTGAATTTTACAGAAAAGGAATATCAAACGGAGTCGAAACAGAATAAAACTTTACGGTGATTTTTCTTGGACCAGAAGAAACCCACGAGACTTGGAGTGGAGGCTAGAAGCCCTACGAGGAGGCCACAAGCCATAGGGGTGCGTCCCCAGGGTTTGTGGGCCCCTCGGAGACATTCCAACCCTAATTCCACCACTATATATTCTCAAATATTCCCCCTATACCAGAAGGCACACCAAAAATACTTTTCCGCCACCGCAAGCCTCTGTTCCCGTGAGATCCCATCTTGGGGCCTTTTTCGACACTCCGCTGGAGGGGGATTCGATCACGGAGGACCTCTACACCAACCTTGCTACCCTTCCGATGATGTGTGAGTAGTTTACCACAGACCTACGGGTCCATAGCTAGTAGCTAGATGGCTTGTTCTCTCTCTTTGATCTTCAATACAATGTTTTCCTTGATGTTCTTGGAGATCTATTTGATGTAATCTTCTTTTGCAGTGCGTTTGTTGAGATCTGATGGATTGTGGATTTATGATCAGATTATCTATGAATATTATTTGAATCTTCTCTGAACTCTTTTATGCATGATTAAGATATCTTTGCATTTCTCTTCGAACTATCGGTTTGGTTTGGCCAACTAGATTGGTTTTCTTGCAATGGGAGAGGTGCTTAGTTTTGGGTTCAATCTTGCGGTGTCCTCACCCAGTGACAGAAGGGGTAGCGAGGCACGTATTTTATTGTTGCCATCAAGGATAAAAAGATGGGGTTTATATCATATTGCTTGAGTTTATCCCTCTACATCATGTCATCTTACTTAAAGCGTTGCTTTGTTCTTATGAACTTAATACTCTAGATGCAGGCAGGAGTCGGTCGATGTGTGGAGTAATAGTAGTAGATGCAGAATCGTTTCGGTCTACTTGTCACGGATGTGATGCCTATATTCATGATCATTGCCTTAGATGTCTCCATAATTATGTGCTTTTCTATCAATTGCTCAACAGTAATTTGTTTACCCACCGTATGTTTTCTTCAAGAGAGAAGCCTCTAGTGAAACCTATGGCCCCCGGGTCTATTTTCCATCATATATTTTCAGATCTATAAACCAAAAAACCCCCAAAAAACCTTGCTGCAATTTATTTATATTTACTTTATTTTGCTCTTTTATTTATATTTTATACCTATCTCTATAAGATCTCACTCTTGTTCGTGACCGTGAAGCGATTGACAACCCCTTTTTCGTGTTGTGTGCAAGTGTTTGTTAGTTTGTGTAGGTGAATATATTGGGGACTTGCTTGTGCCTCCTACTGGATTGATACCTTTGTTCTTAACTGAGGGAAATACTTATCTCTACTTTGCTGCATCACCCTTTCCTCTTCAAGGGAAAAATCAACGCAAGCTCAAGAAGTAGCAACAACTTGAGGGATGTTGATTTAAGTGGGAGTTCACTAGTAATTTGATTAACTGAACCCATTATCATGAACATAGTCTAAATTGTCTTTGGAAATTATGTTGTAGATAATTAGCTCGCGCTATAGCCCCCTGTTTTATTACGCTCCCAGAGAAAGACTAAGTTGAAAGATATTGTAAGCATTTATGCGGACTAGGTCTGTAGTCTGAGGATTGTCCTCACTGCTGCACAGAAGGCTTATGTACTTGATGCACCGCTCGGTGCACCAACCCCTCTAGCGTCATCTGTGGATGTTGTGAACGTTTGGCAGGCATGTTCTGATGACTACTCAATAATTCAGTGCGCCATGCTTTACGGCTTAGAACCCGGGCTCCAAAGACCTTTTGAGCACCATGGAGCATATGAGATGTTCCAGGAGCTGAAATTTGTATTTTAGGCTCATGCCTGGGTTGAGAGGTATGACACCTCCGACAAGTTCTTTAGCTGCAAGATGGAGGAGAACAACTCAGTTAGTGAACATGTGCTCGGAGTGTCTGGGTGCTACAATCGCCTGAATCAAGTGGGAGTTAATCTTCCATATAAGACAACGGTTGAAAAAGTTTTCCAGTCACTGTCACCAAGCCATGAGGGTTTTGTGGTGAACTATAATATGCAAGGGATGGAGAAACCGATCCCCGAGGTATTCACGATGCTTAAGGCCGCGGAGGTAGAAATCAAGAAAGAGCATCAAGTGTTGATGGTTAATAAGACCACCAGTTTCAAGAAGAAAGGCAAGGGAAAGAAAGGGATCTTCAAGAAGAACGGCAAGCAAGTTGCTTCTCTCATGAAGAAACCTGAGGCTGGACCCAAACCCGAGACCGAGTGCTTCTACTGCAAGGGGAATGGTCACTGGAAGCGGAACTGCCCCAAGAACTTGGCAGTTAAGAAGGTTGGCAATGTCAACAAAGGTATATTTGATATACACATTATTGATGTGTACCTCACTAGTGCTCATATTAGCGTCTAGATATTTGATACCAATTCAGTTGCTAATATTAGTAACTCATAGCAGGAGCTACAGAGTAACGGAGACTAGCTGAGGGTGAGGTGACGATGAGTGTTGGAAGTGTCTCCAAGGTTGATATGATCACCATCGGCACGCTCGTAATACCTTCGGGATTAGTATTAAACCTAAATAATGATTATTTGGTGCTTGCGTTGAGCATAGACATTATATCTGGATATATTTTTATTCAAGACGGTTATTCATTTAAGTCAGAGAATAATGGTTATTCTATTTATATGAGTAATACCTTTTATGGTCATGCACCCCTTGTGAATGGTTTATTCTTGTTGAATCTCGATTGTAGTGATACACATATTCATAATATTGATGCCAAAAGATGCAAGGTTAATAATGATAGTACCACATATTTGTGGCACTGCCGCTTAGGTCATATTGGTGTAAAGCGCATAAAGAAACTCCATGCTGATGGACTTTTGGAATCAATTGATTATGAATCACTTGAGACATGTGAACCATGCCTTATGGGCAAGATGACTAAAACTCCGTTCTCTGGAACAATGGAGCGAGCTAGTGACTTATTGGAAATAATACATACCGATGTATGCGGTCCGATGAGTGTTGAAGCACGCGGTGGATGTCGTTATTTTCTTACCTTCACAGATGATTTGAGTAGATATGGGTATATTTACTTAATGAAACACAAGTCTGAAACATTTGAAAAAGTTCAAGGAATTTCAGAGTGAAGTGGAGAATCATCGTAATAAGAAAATTAAATTTCTACGATCTGATCGTTGAGGTGAATATTTGAGTTACGAGTTTGGTATGCATTTAAGACAATGTGGAATTGTTTCATAGCTCACGCCACCTAGAACACCACAACGTAATGGTGTGTCTAAACATCGTAATCGTACCCTATTGGATATGGTGCGTTCTATGATGTCTCTTACCGATTTGCCACTATCGTTTTGGGGTTATGCATTAGAGACAGTCGCATTCACTTTAAATAGGGCACCGTCTAAATCCATTGAGATGACACCATATGAATTATGGTTTGGCAAGAAACCTAAGTTGTCATTTCTTAAAGTTTGGGGATGTGACACTTATGTCAAGAGGCTTCAGCCTGATAAGCTCAAACCCAAAGCGGAGAAGTGTGTCTTCATAGGATACCCTAAAGAGACCGTTGGGTATACCTTCTACCATAGATCCGATGGCAAGATCTTTGTTGCCAAGAATGGGTCCTTTCTAGAGAAGGAGTTTCTCTCGAAAGAAGTGAGTGGAAGGAAAGTAGAACTTGATGAGGTAATTGTACCTTCATTGGAAGGTAGCACATCACAGAAAGCGGTTCCCGTGATGCCTACACCAACCGAAGAGGAAGCTAATGATGATGATCATGAAACTTCGGATCAAGTTACTACTGAACTTCATAGGTCGACTAGGGTACATTCCGCGCCAGAGTGGTACACTAATCCTGTCCTGGAAGTCATGTTGTTGGACAACGGCGAACCTATGAACTATGAAGAAGCAATGATGATCCCAAATTCCGATAAATGGCTTCAGGCCATGAAATCCGAGATAGGATCCATGTATGAGAACAAAGTATGGACTTTGGTGGATTTACCCGATGATCGGTGAGCCATTGAGAATAAATGGATCTTTAAGAAGAAGACAGACACTGATGGTAATGTCACCGTCTATAAAGCTTGACTTGTCGCAAAGGGTTTCCGACAAGTTCAAGGAGTTGACTACAATGAAACTTTCTCACCCGTAGCGATGCTTAAGTCTGTTAGAATTAAGTTAGCAATTGCTGCATTTTTCAATTATGAAATCTGGCAGATGGATGTGAAAACTGCTTTCCTTAAGGAAGAGTTGTATATGATGCAACCTAAAGGTTTTGTGTATCCTATGGATGCTAAAAAGGTATGCAAGCTCCAGCGATCCATCTATGTACTGGGGCAAGCATCTCGGAGTTGGAATATACGCTTTGATGAGGTGATCAAAGCTTTTGGGTTTATACAAAGTTTATGAAGAAAATTTTATTTACAAGAAAGTGAGTGGGAGCTCTATAGCATTTCTGATAGTATATGTAGATGACATATTGTTGATTGGAAATGATGTAGAATTTTTGGAAAGCATAAAGGGTTGTTTGAAAGGAGTTTTTCAAAGGAAGACCTGGGTAAAGTGATGACCCACAAGTATAGGGGATCAATCATATTCCTTTCGATAAGTAAGAGTGCCAAACCCAACGAGGAGCAGAAGGAAATGACAAGTGGTTTTAAGCAAGGTAATGTCTGAAAGCACTGAAATAGTCAGTAACAAGTTGTTTGATAGCAAGATAATTTGTAACGAGCAAGTAACGGTAACGGTAACGGTAAATAGTATGCAGCAAGGTAGCCCAATCCTTTTGTGGCAAAGGACAGGCCAAAACGGTCTCTTACGATAAGCAAAGTGTTCTTGAGGGTACATGGGAATGTCATCATGTTGGTTTGATTTGTGTTCGCTACTTTGATAATTTGATATGTGGGTGGACCGGTGCTTAGGTGATGTTCCTACTTGAACAAACCTCCTACTTATGATTAACCCCCTCGCAAGCATCCGCAACTACGAGAAAAGTATTAAGATAAAATCTAACCATAGCATTAAATTTTTGGATCCAAATCAGTCCCTTACAAAGTAGCGCATAAACTAGGGTTTAAGCTTCGGTCACTCTCGCAACCCATCATCTAATAACTACTCCACAATGCATTCCCTTAGGCCCTAATAAGGTTAAGTGCCATCACTACAAAAATAACCACTTCCGTGATGATACGTGTTTGTCATAGTAGGTCACATTTTCTGTCATGCATGTACATCCATGACAATTTTATGACAGAATCAAGATAGTCATACCTGTGCTGTCGTAGAAGTGTTCCATGACATTACCAAAATTATCATCACAGAAGTGTCCACTTCCATGACAATAAATCACGCGTCATAGAAGTGCTTTCGTCAAGGGTAACCGACACATGGCATCCACCGTAACGGGTCGCCGTTAAGCTATCGGGTTCCGGTTTGGATCCGATAACCCGTTAACAGCCCGGACCAATGGCGATTTTCCACGTGTAAAAATCTTATTCACCTACGATCCACATGTCGGCTCAGCGTTGGGACAGATGTCAACCGTCCATTTGACAAGAATCGCCAATGAAACATTGACACATGGGACGGACCAATAGAGGCCCATATAGGTTTAAAAGCCGGCCCAGGAACAGGCCCATAAGATTTTGTCAGATCTAATGGGCCGACCCGTTAACAGCCTAACATTTTCTTGACCAAATTATAGCCCACATCAGATACGGGCCGTTAAATGACTGCAATATTCTGGGCCAGTTTACGACCCATATCAGATCCGACCCGTTAACAGCCTGTAATAGTTTGGGCCAAATTACGGTCCATACCTGATCCGGCCCGTTAACTGACTTTCATTTCTTGGGCCAAATTACGGCCCATAACAGATACGGCCCGTTAACAGCTACTGTGCCATTGGGCCCATTGGGGGCCTGATTTGCTCTTCGGCCTCTTAATGGCCCGTTTAACAGTTCGGCCTAATATTAGTTTCGGCCTGTCAGCGGCCCTATCTACATATGGGCCTCTTTCGGCCTGGTTTCACTTTCGGCCATTTAAAGGCCCGAGTTGCACCTGGTCCTAATTCTGGTCTGTAGTTACTTTCGGCCTCTTAACGGCCCGTAGTCTTCGTGGATACATTCTAGCCCAAACTGCCTATCGACCCGTTAAAGGCCCTTGAGAGTGTTGGGCCTAATTTTGGCCCGTTATACATCCGGCCTGCTTCCCGCCCGTCATGTAATTGGGTCAGCCAAGGCCCAAAAACATTTCAGCCTGTTAATGGCCCGTCACCCGAATGGGCCGATTTATATTACAGCACGCTGTCGGCCCGTGATTTGTTCGCCACAATTAAGGCTGAATCTAGATTTTAACCTGTTAAAAGCCTATTTAATTTTTCGGCCCAATTAAGGCAAGCGGTTTACTCGGCCTTTTAAAGGCCCGAAACTAATAGTGGGCCAGATTAAGACTATACCTAACTAATGGCCCAAGATGATTGTAGGCCCACGGTTCGGCCCGTACTAGCGATTGGCAACCGACCAGTTTTAGTACAGAAATTATTAATTTATAAACCTAACCTATTGGCTCATTGCGCACCGATCGAAGATTACGACCTTTTCTTAGAGCGACGACAACATAAACAGCAAATAAATTACAGCATCGTGACGAAGAATAAACCTATACTATACAACAAAGAAATTACAGTATATTACATCCCCTGGGCAACAAAGTTTGCTGCCAGTGATAATAAAGGGCAACCAGACAGCAGATTCCATAAACTGGGCAGGTCGCCACCAATGGAAGTAAACAGGCCGACAAAATAATAGACAGAACCGACAGCACTTCAACACAGTTCAAGAAAGGTTAGCCCGACCCAGGAGCTGCAGCGCAAGCAGCTTAGCAACCTGATGAGACTGCGCTTCTTTGCCGTTTATATCCACCAACTTAAGTTGCATAGCATCAATAGACGTCCTGTACTTATGGTTAATCTTGCATAGAGATTTGAGTTCCAGTCGGATTTGAGCGGAAGCATGTCTTTCTGCTTGAATTTGAGACTGAAGAAGTCGAACAGATTCAGGCGGCGACTTCATCGAGCTTGTGTCACTGAGTAAGTTCGACACTACATCAAGATATGACTTCGTGGTTGTATCCCTACCCTCAAGATGTGTTGCCTTCTTCTCTGGAATATATGTTAGAGGGATAAACAATGGGTTCGTCTCACTATCATTGTGGCAGTTCTTCCTAACAGCAGTGCTGTCATCCTGAAAGAGAAACAAGTAGGCAGATAACAGGTTTTGCACGTATAAGCATCAGCGCTATCAATTCATCTCATTTCTTTGTCAGAAATAAAGAGACACGGTTTAAAATAGCATTAACATAATAGGCATTGTTCATAGTTAAGACGACAGGAAATGGCATTGTGCAGGAGCGGCCAGCTTCACCAGACCACTGGATTACAGATCAAGAACACAAGCATACATGTAGTTCTAAACAACGTATAAGCATGAATGGTGAGTGTACTATCAATTTATACCATTTCAGATTGGTAAATAAAGAGACATGATTTAAATAACATTAATATAATATGGCATTGTTCATAGTTGAGACATAGCAGGATATGACATTGTGCTGTTGTTGGTAGTTTCACCACACCACTGGATTACAGATCAAGAACACAAGCATACACATAGTGCTAAAGAAGATAACTTGCTATGTTTAGTTTAATTTACATGGTACGAATAAGGAACTAGGTTGTACAACTAAAGACTGAAATTGAGAAGGACAAACTTATGTTTATGTACTTCTTCTTTATAAACTTTGAACAAGCAATTTGATGCAAACGACAAAAATAAACAACATTTGCACTCATAGCTATCCAAATATACACAACAAAGTTTGAAGGCTCGAGGAGGACAAACTTACATTAGTAGTGAAGACAGGCTCTATAAAGCCCTTGTCCATATTGATGGGGGGGGGGGCAATTCAAGAAGTTTACCGCACACTCTTCTTCAAGAGCATTGCCTTTATTCTACATTTTGTTAAGAGTAAATATAGATGTGAAAATATAGGAACAAATGGTGATTATTTAACTTAAGATGCAGAGTACAAATGTAAATACAACATACAGGCAAAAGGCACTGACAAGAGCAATGCGGAGCTAAACTTCTTCAGTAACATTGGTTTTATTCAATATTTTGGCAAGAGTAAATGTAGATATGATGTGTAGAAAATGGAGGGCAAGGGAAAATAAGCTGCAAAGTATACATGAAGAACTAGTTGACAAATATAAGTACCGTGATGAAGGACAGCAGATACTTACAAGAACAATGCAGAACTAAATTTCTTCATAAGCATTGGGTTTATTCTACATTAATTTAAGCATTAATATAGATCTGATAATTTGGAGCGAACAGTGGATAAGCAAGCTATAATGCACAATGATGTCACATAATCCACCAGGTATGAATGTAAGGACAACGATAGGATAATAGGTACTCACAAGAGCAAAGCAGCGACCAACATAGTTGTGATATCCTAGGTTTTGCGGCGCTGGTTCTATCGCCAATATACATCAGGTGCTATGTGATTTCTCCAGTAGCACCACCTTTTTCAAGGACTTTGCTTGTACTCCTTCAGGTTCTGCAATCACCCTCTTCCTTTTGGATGTCTGAAACACAAGAACAGCATTTGAATGGAAAAACATGGTATGATGACAAATGTAATAGGTGTTGATAATGGATGGGCATGGCATCTTCACATATATCATGAGTAAACTAAGCAGATGGCGGTGCAATGAAGCAAAAGAAATGCAAGACACCTTATGCAAGATATATGCAACCAATAAAACCTTGCCAAATTAGAACATGCACCTTATTGGGTGAACAGGATAGGGCATCTGCCTTTGACTCCTTGAGCTCAGAATAGCCATTAGGATCATATTCTGAATACGAATCTATAGGTCGGGAGCATGTGGGTTTCATTGCATCCACAATGGACCTCAATCCCTTGATGCCAAGTTTGTTACCCATTGAACTGTTCTGCAATATTCTTCTGATGTGCGCATTCTTATATTCATTGTGATTACGTACAATATCTGAAAAGCATGAAAACATAAATAGTAGTGAGATTATCTTTGTAATGCAGAGGATATTGTAATATAATAGGGGCTCCCTGTAAACCCTTGTGTGCTATCACTGGATTCTGATGAGAGAGCCCATGTGTGCTATAATATGGTGAGTAGATTAATATAATCTGACACAACTACACAAAAAAGTAGGCACCCTGTTGGGAGCTCCAGATGTAAGGATAGTTGGTAGATGATAGGTTCATAATATACCGTATAGAAAGTTTATTGCAAAACCATGATAACGAGAGTGCAGAGCCACTAGGCAGATCGTAGTGTAGATAATAGGGGTACACCAAAACCACCATAAATAAATCGAGAAAGCAGAACTAGCTGGAAAATACAGGGTTTTGCTGCTACTAACATGCAGCCTATCGATCACCTACAGGACAGCTCTATTCATTTGAAGGCGCACATCTATTACTATCAGTCTAGTCTATCAAAGACCGCGCGGCTCCCACCATTTCTGGGATATTATGGCAGACCAACTCGAAGTGCGAAATCATGTAGCAAAACCGGCCCAATAGAGCTATCGACTGCAGATGTCCCTGCTCCCCTTCCTAACAAGGAACATACTGTACTTACTAAAGAAGAACAGAAGAGGACCATGTTAAAGAATAGAAGGAGAAGCATATTATTGAGATTCCCCTTCTTTCTATACAATGTTGGTTGCCCACCCATGATGAATCAGAGCGCCCAAAGAAATGCAATTCCACGATGTCTCTCTATATGTGGCCACATGCATTTGGAAACTCAAGTGGGAGCATTAGCTAACCAATTAAATGTGTGTCTGTTAGCTAATGTCAGTATCATATCACATTCGTATTTGAAGAACCTTAGGATGTATGATTGGTGTGTTATTTAGCTTTAAAGGGTGGACAACTGCTAGTAGGACACAAAGTACCTACGCAGATCGTAGTGTAGATATAATGGGAAAACCCTAAGCATCAGGAGTAAAATGAGGAAAGTGGAACTTGCTGGAATATATGTGCTAGTATTGTCGGTACGGCTAGAAAGGCTTCGAATACCAGCTCTCTACAACTGAAGGCGCAATACTGTTACTACCAGTCTAACTCTCAAAGGCAACACATACAATCGAATACGAAGAGTTGAAAGCGTCAATGACAATCGACATGAAGACCAACACGAAGAGTTGAAAGCGTCCATGACAAGCGACCGAATAGACCTGTACACTGCAAATGTCCCTGCTCCTCTTCACTACAAACAACATACTATACAACTATTATACTCCCTCTGTTCCTAAATACAAATCTTTGTAGAGATTCCACTATGGATCACATACGGATGTATATAGATACATTTTAGAGTGTAGATTCACTCATTTTGCTCCGTATGTAGTCCATGGAGGAATATCTACAAAGACTTATATTTAAGTACGGAGAGAGTACTTACAAAGGAAGAACAGAAGAGGAGCATGCTAAAGAAGAGCAAGTAGATTTTGGATAATAAAATGTTGGTTGGCCGACATGATGAACCAGAGCGCATAAAGAACACAACTCCCTGCTGTCCCTCGATATGTGGCGCATGTGCTTTTCGAAAGTAAAGTAGGAACATTAACTGACCAATTAAACATTCTCTGTTTTAGTACATGTCAGCATCATATCAGATTCATATTTGAGCAACTAAGTTTGGAATTATGAGTGGCATGTTGTTTAGCTTGATGGGTTGAGGAGCACTGCTTGCACGTACGTCTCGAAGCACCGACGATAATGGTACTGAATATATGGGAATGTCTACATGCAAGTCGCCTGACTTTCGTCATTTGGGTCAGTCGACCATTTCAGGCGGTTGGATGAAGATCCTACGTCTCCTAACCCTTCTTCTTCCTCGCCTCTTATTCTTCCCCTAAAGACCACCGCACGGGTCGCCGGCCGAACCACCGGCCCCCGCCCTCCCCTGAACCGCCCACCACCTCCGATCTTCCGCCGCCCCCGGCCATCCCTCTAGCTAACCCCACCCCCCACCCGCGTCAAGTTTTGCCTTCGGTGAGGCCCCACCATAGCCCGACGACAGCCCCCCACAACCACTGTCCCCACCCGAAACCCTAAGATAGATAATGGGGCAGCCCTCTGGTGAGCCCCTTCCTTCCCTCCGGCGAACTCCCAAAAATTGACTGACCCCAATTTGAAATTCAGTCGACTGTCATTTAAGCTAATGCGGAATATAAAAGGGGAAAACCATAAGCATTGCGAGTATAGTGGTGCGCGTGCCACGGCGGATCTGAAGGTGCAAACCGGAGAAAGGCAACTTCGCAACCAATGTTTGGTTTCAACTAACAAGTAAGATTCTAAGTGATGGACAAGAAATCATAGTAAAGCAGTGGCGATCTATTTTCTTGCTGAGATAAATAACTTGAGTAGATACAAAAGAGTACCGCCTCTGGTGTGGCGCCGTGTAAGCATCTGCTGAGGCGTTGAGGATGCTGCGGTAGCGATGGCTGTCGGCGGTGTGGAAGCAGATCTAGGAGGGCAGACGGTGGCGGTGAGGGAAATATCCCGGCGCGATGGACAAGACGGTCGTACGAGCGGCCTCGGCAAGGAGGATGATGGCGCGGATGAAGCGAGAGGACGCAAGTCAAGGATCCTGGTCTGAAGCCGTGGATGAGAGAGGTCGATCTCTTGTAATGGACGACGGCGTCGGGGTATCAGCTCCGGCATGGTGGAGGAGGACGGCGGTGGATGGGGTGGCGGACGGAGGAGACTGTGGTGGAGAGGGTGTTTTGGCGCCCACGGAGTATGAGTGGGGAAATGGAGGGAGAGAGGAAGGGGGGAACAATGTCTTCAGGGCACGCTTGTCTCAAATGCGAGGAAATTTACAAACTTAGCCCCCATTTAAAATTTCCTACATCACAGCAATATTAGTCGGTTGGGGATAGGACGGTAATCTTGCATACACCAAATATTTGCCGACGGAGATTTTGGCCGACGAGAGTTTGTTTTGGCGCCCACCGTGTATGAATCGCGGAGGGAGGTCAGAGGCGATTTCGGCCGAGTAGAAACTATGTTTTGGCGCCAACCGTGTATGAATCCGGGGAGGTGAGAGGTGGAGGCGGTTATGTCATGTTTGAGTGAAATTACAAGCCTACCCCTATCAAAACCTATAGAAATCGAGCCAATAGTCTTTGCGTGTCAGGGATAGGCAGTAATTTCCATCTCGCAGATTTTGGTTTCGGGCGGTTATTGCGACTTTCCCCGCTTCGTTCAAATTTTTGTAGAGAAAGAGTGCACGTTTACCGTGCCAACTCAATTCGAATCCAGTTTGTATTATTTTTTTCGGGCAGGAGCCATTTTTTATTCGAATACAAATCTATATACATCATTTTTTTATATATACTTTCAAAAGCACAACACCCTTTATACATAAATATGGTTTACAAATGGCATGATCTCAGATTCATAAGGCTGGATCCATCTTAATTTGGATTTTCAAATATTTGAAACCACTTTATGTTGAAATCCAATGTATGCATTCCTCGCTAACTGTCTCCAATTAATGTGTGTTTCATGCGGGTTTTTTTAACTTCTCAAACATGTACAATGTGTTTCACACAAGCAACATATAGTGTAATCCCGTTTAGACATTAATTGCATATAAACCATGCATTGTCTCTAATTAAAGAATCTATGGATCACTAATATTGATAAACTATATAACATTGCACGTGTCCCCAAATTCAAATGAATATGTATGTTTGATAGACCAATTTTTGTTATGATATTATCGATGTCATGATCTCTAGTTTAAATATTTGAATCCCCTTTAATCCAGATATTTGTCTCATATAGCTATCACTCATGCTTATATATCTCTCTAGACCTATACGCCTTCATCGTCTCTCGGGTATCTCTCGTGCTACTTCTATGTCGACAATGATCTTTTATCTTCGTAACACACTGACGGTACTCTCTCCCTCGACCTTCACTCTATCTCTCTCTAAGTATATCTCACTCCCTGCTATGTGTCTCTAACTATGATTCTCCCTGTGAAATCTCTTTCTCTCACACAAACACAAACTTCGTCTCCCGGGGTCTCATTTCTCTCTACTATTCCCCTGTGTGCCACTCGCACACCCCCTCTCACACAGAGATGTCTTGCGCTCCTTAGGTATGAGAAGCTACGACTCTTCCTCTTAAATATCTCTTTCTCACACACAAACACAAACTCTGTCTCCCAGGGTCTCATATCTCTCCACCATTCTCTTGTATGTCGCTCACACACTCTCTCTCCCTAGTGATATCTCGCGTTCCCTGATATGTCTCTCTAGCTATCACTCCCGTTGTGAAATATCTTTTTCTCTCGCAAACACAAAATTCCGTCTCTCGGGATCTCATTTCTCTCTGATATTTGTTTGTATGTGACTCACATGCACCCTCTCTCTATCTCTCTCACACCCACACACATAACTCAGCCTTCTGATCCACTCGACTCTTATCTCTAACACACACACTAGCTAGCCGATCTCCCTCTAGCTAGCATCTTTATCTTTCTATTTATCTGTTTCTCCATCAACCTTCTTTCTCGCCCTCACTCTTGCTTCCTATCACGCACACTATATATGTTTCTCTCTACATGCAGTCATGCGCCCTCTTTTTATCTTTCTCTCACACACACATAACTTCACCCTCTGAACCATTCGGCGGTCATCTCTAACACACAAACTAGCCGATGTCCCTCTAGCTAGCATCTCTATCTCTCTATCTATCTATAGTTTCTCCATCAACATTTCTTTCTCGCACACACTCTTGCTTCCTATCACGCACACTATATCTGTCTCTCCATACATGCATCTATAGGTTGATCTCTTTTGTACAATCATTGTGTCTCGCTCCCTCTGCTCGCCATAGATGCATGCTCCAGCCCACGCCACTATCTCTTAAAGACAAAAACACATGCTCAATTATCGGGCCTTCTTCCCTCCACTCTCACATGCATGCATATTGTCATACCGATCCGTCTCTCCCATGTCGTTGATCTTATGACTTATGTCTTCTTTCTTTTATCTCGATCATGCGCGTGCACACACACACACACATCCCATGTATACATGTACACCTCTCGCACATGCACGTTCAAGGTCTCCTATGTCTCCATACGTAGTTAATTACCCTCAGCCCTAACCCCACATCGAATCGTTCTCTTCTTGTGTGCACATAACTTCCGCCTGGATGGGTAAAACACACACTCACACTTAACAATCTCCTTCTAGCTACCCCCTCTCTCACTCTTCCCCTATATCCCCGAAACCAATAAGACCAATCCTTCGTTTAATTCCTGCCTACATGCACCATCCATATATAGTAGTCTTCCTCGGTGTCTCTCGAACAAACACGTTCTCTCGATGTCGACTCCTCTCACGCGCACACGCCTTCTCTTCCCTCTCTACGGGCCAATTCTCTCTCGCACCCCCCTTGTTGGTGGCCTCTGCCATACACATCACCTCTCTACGATGAAGCCACACACACTTAAATTACTTTTGCCACCGAAGACTCCGCTTCACACACACACACAAACACACACACATGCACACACACACGCACGCACGCACGCACGCAAGCACACACACACACACACTAAGACTCCATCTCACACACACATGCTCTAGGCGGAGCATTTGTTCCTACCACCCTTCGTCCAACCTTACCCGTATGATAAACAATCACCTTAATTTACTTGTATAACATGGACAAATTCCACTTTACTTTAGTAGTTAGCAAACTTCTCATAATTATATAACGCAAATCACGAGCAGGAAGTGACATTTTTTTTACACAACCACGTTAACATGGCCACGTAAATCACTAGCTAAAGTGTAATACCATTATACTTATATCCCGATGCAAAAGGTTGAGTACATGTCCGAAGAGTAGAGTCGCACACACGCACTCCATCTCTCAGAATCTCACACACATACCAGTTACGTGACACCCCCTAAGCAGACCCGTGTGTTACAATTTGTGCACCCGCGGGTACACATGATGGTGCGCATTTATTTAAGCCAGACGGCGAACCCAAACAGTAGCTGCATTCATTCCCCTCCCACTGCCTCTTCTCTGGTCGCCGTCGCCCGATAGCCATGGCCCGGCCAAAGGCAACGACATACGCCATACTCCCGCCGGAGCGGCGCTTTAATCTGGAGGCGGCGCGAAGCCCGGATCGTAGCCGCCCTGCCTCTGGAGTCCGGACTAGCCAGAGCCGGACGAGGAGGCGTTGGAGGCGGAGCAGCACGCGGAGCCGGAGGAGGAGAACGACGACACGGAGCCGGAACAGGAGGACGACAACGCGAGTGAAGCGGAGATGGAGGAGGAGGATGATTTCCATTATACTCAGACTTAAAGGGCTTTGAGTTTCACGCCACATTTATTTCATAGAGGTAAGAGAAAGGAAATTTTAGTGGTCATGCATGCATCTTTTTGTGCTAGCACTCCTATATAAGGGTTGACCGGTCGCTTCCCGCGGACGTGTGGGGGCGGTGGAAGAGGAAGGAGAAGGGAAGCGGGCTGTGGAGTACGCCAGTTGCAGCATGAGCTCCAAGGAACATTCGTGCCAAACAATGCATAGTTGTACATTATAGTCCAGCGGAGTATGAATTGGCCTTTAGGTTGCGTGTGGATGACATGGCTGCTACATGAAGGCTGCAGTTCAACAGCCTACCGCTCCGCTTCACACGGTTTGGTCACGCAAGATTTGCATGCACGCATGTCACGCACGTACTTGTCGAAGGCGTGCTCGAAAAAGGGCGACCAGGTCCGCTAGTCCGCGTTGGTCCATGCGCCCGCAAAACAACTAATCCCAGTCGCTGTAAATGTCGTGCGTACTTTAATTCCGGGCTAGTGGATGGACGCGAACATGCCGTACAACGAACCAACCGCCAGCTCCCTAATCTCTATCTCTACTCTTATAATAATAATAATAATCTATCTATCTATCTATCTCTCTTCTACTACTCTTATAAAAAACAGAGTTGGTGATGATGGTGTGCCTGCCATCCTGCAATATAGGTCGTCCGATTTATATCTGACGGATAGGAAGGAAACTATGGCAATTTTGCAAAAAGATACCCACACCCCTCTCCACATTTGCAAATAAGGCCTTCCCTCATTCATCCTTTTCTCTCACAAGATAAACTACTCATACAAATGCATCTTGATGTTACGTGCAACGCACGGGCATCTTGCTAGTAATGAATAATAATCCACTCTTATAAAAAACAGATTTGGTGATGATGGTGTGCCTGCCCTCCTGCAATATAGACCGTCCGATTTATATTTGACGGATAGGAAGGAAACTATGGCAATTTTGCAAAAAGATACCCGCACCCCTCTCCACATTTGCAGATAAGGCCTTCCCTCGTTCATCTTCGTCTCCCACGAGATAAACAGCTCGTATAAATGCATCTTGATGTTATGTGCAACGCATGGGCCTCTTGCTAGTCTCAAATATAAACTGCACTAGTGCGCGCCCACAAAACATCCTTTCCGAAGGGACAAAGCCCCGCAGTTACCATCTCCTCTCGTGTAAACCAGCTCCACAAGGGACAAGGCAGTTGGTCGCCATTGCCATGGATTCGCAAGGCGGTGGTGCTTCTCGTCCTCGTCGAGGTTGGGAGACCTTGGACGACGATCCTTTGGGACAAATCGTAAGTCGCTCCGACTTCCTCACATCCGCAAGACTTAGAGGTACTTGCACCAAATATTTTTAGAGGGTGCGTAAATATGCGTGGGAGAAGGCCATGCTAGTTGGTCTGCCATGCATCCTCGAGGACGAGGATGTTTCCTTGGGGGTCTCTCCAGCGCGGCGTGGCCGTAGTTGCAAGTTGACGCCCCTTGAGATGCCGACGTTGAGGGGCACTCGGATTTTGTCCGATGAGCAGGTAAGTGATGAGTTTGATCACGTAGTAAATGCATTCTAAAGACTACTTCCGTGTCCATTTCCTAATTCCCCCGCTGCCCATTGTTTCATAGGTTAGGCTTGGTGCCAGTGGAGATTGGCTTGCATATGTACGCGAGGGTACCAACATCAATTTGCACAACATTTACAACAGTGACACCGTTCTCGTAGAACCTTTGTCCAACATTGGGATCAGCCATGCAATGGGCCATCGCCTGAATTGGTACGATGGAACCACGATGAGATTGAAGAAGATAGCAATCTCGGAAGCCCCGATAAGGTCGTCCGCCAACCAAAATTACACTCTCATCGCGGTGTTCGACATCACGATTGCTTTCACGAACCCTGCACATGGCGGTCAAAGGTGGACCATGCTGTCTGCGGCCGATTTGTTGCCGTACGAGTACGAAGACACTGTGCTCCTTTCTAACCGCATCTTCGCGGTGACAAACCAAGGGACTTGTTTCGTATGGGACACATCCTACGGTATACTCCCTCTCTTCCAGTTTATTTGTTTTGAATTTTTTCATTTTATAAGTTTCAAATTCAAATTTAGAGTTCCCCATCACATGTTGAGATTACAATGTCCATTAAATCCTTGCGTGCATGTACTAATTTTTTATTGGTCATTTATATTGGTCACGCATGCATGCATTGCAAGTAACGTTTTTACCACAATTTCTTAGGAAACTAAGTGCAATAATTGAGTAGTTTTGCAAACTACCAGTACTACACCTGGAACGGTTCAAAATCAATACCACCACCACGCCCGCGTCTGATCACCCTGGCCGACCCAAACCCCCTCCCTTGCCGGCGCGCGCTTCCTGCGTGAAACGGTCAGCGTCGCCCCGGAGCGTCAGTGCCGCATTAATGCCCGGCCAGAGCGGAGGTGACCTCTCACTAGCGCCGGCTTTGAAGCAGCACTACGGCCGAGAGAGCGCCGCTTCCCGGTGCACGCGACTGCTCCGTGTCGAGGCTGGCCATAGTGGTGGTGGTGGTGGTAACTTAGCTGGTACATACACTCGGGAATAGCAGACATGGTGATGTGGCAGAGAATTAAAGAAGAGACAGGGGGTCATGCATGGCAATAAATATGATCATCTATGCTACTACTCTATGATATTATGCACTATAAAAGTAGTATATCATACACTAGCATCATGCACTAGTACTATATTGTATATGATACTCCCCACTATGAGTAGCCTCAAACGACACCACGGCCGGCCGTCGTCCGTGCGCCGCCCACATTACAGTTGCAACTTGTTTAGAGTAGGTTTTACTCTAGTTTGTATGAAAATTGCAATGTATCTCATCCGGTTTATATGAAAAGTTTTCGAAATGTAATGATTTTTGTCTGGTTTCTATGAATTCCTCCTTGTTTGCATGATTATGCAGGGCAAAGTCATCCCCCGATCAAAATCAGATCGCCAATCATGGATGTGCATGGGGCATTTGGTCTAACTTGGAACCTTGTAGCTGACGACACCCAGTTGGGACGTACTGTACTATCTTAGCAGTCGTTACCCATGGTACCATTGAAGGGCAACAAGATGCCACGATCTATCACGATCGGATCCTGATCATGTACCCAGGTAATCCCTTCTCGCCGATCCAAGAGTAGTAGAGCCAGGAACTATCGTATATCTTATTGCCATGTCATCTTATAACATTTTAGTACATGTCTCTTTGTACTCCAGGAGCAGGAGTAGTTCTTTCCTTCTTTTTTTTATTGATTGGGATAGTCATCTACGCAACTTTATAATGCCAAGTTGTCTAAACTACTAGCAAGATGCCCGTGCATTGCACGGAACATCAAGATGCATTTTTTTACAAAACACCTGTTGTGATTGACCCATGCAGGAGTAATCCCATGTGTAAAAACTAATGATATCTCGAGAATTTTATCAGAAAAATGGTATCTCAAGAATTTCATCAAAAAAATGATATCTCGAGAAAGATGAGAGATAAGGTGAGGAGGAGTCGGGCATGGTGGTGACTGGTGGGCGGACTGGGCGGAGGCATGGGGATGGACGGCGCCGGCAGCGGCCACCATGCCAGATTGTTCCAGAGACTTCCTTTTTTAATTGCTCAGCAATGAGGTTGTGGGAGATAAGGATGAACGAGGCAAGGCCTTATCTGTAAATGTGGAGAGAGGTGTGGGTATCTTTTGTAAAATTGTCATAGTTTGCTTTCTATCCATCAGATATAGATCGGACAGTCTATATTACAAGATGGCAGGCACACCATCATCACCAACTCGGTTTTTTATAAGAGTAGAGATAAAGGACTTAACAATTTCAATTTCGTGTAGTACTAGCTAGGTAGCCATAATCCCATCAAACAAAACTACTCCTACTTTAATTAATGTACATGGCCCAGGTAACACTCTCAAATTGTTTGTCGTCGCCCGTGCCGCAACTGGTCTATACATTGCTTCCGTTCCCCCTCATAAAAATAAGCACTATAAAGTATTTTATTTTAATCTGTATCCCCTTCTTATGTCACCTTATTATACTGCATGGACCATAACCATGCATGTCAGCATGTATCCAGGTTTGAGATGCCAGGTGTACCAGATGGACGGCGGCGTGTTCGACCCCTGTGATGCTACCTGGGTGCGGATGAACGCACTTGAAGAGTACTCGATTTTCATCGGGGACAACTACCCCATAGTGCAAACGATGCCACCTTCCATGCACGACGCCGACGGCCTGCCGTTCATGAAGAAAGGGTGCTTTTTCATTGCACACCGGCGGATTCATATCTTGAATGCCCCTTTCCCTAATCTATGCCGCTTCAGTTTGGATGAGTCTCCATCGTCGGGAGCCACACTAAGAAGCTGCAATGATATGGACTCCCGTTGACCACCGTTATGGACCGTTCCATCTATGAAGAACACGTGGGACTGGAACTACGAGACGGACATGTACCCAGGAGTGGACGTACGAACCTGAGTAATGTAGCGCAGTAAGTGAAGTAGAAAGGCACAAATAGTATGAATATGCGTGGCATATAGGCATTTGTCTCTTACTACCACTAAATGTTGTACGTGCAATGCACGGTGATGTTATGATGTACGTGCCTAAGTACTCTACTACTATATTAATTGGAGGCACATATTAGGTTTTATATTTGTTTACGTGTATGGCCCGAGACCTTCCAACTAGACGTGTCTTTCTCTCCGGGTCGCACTTTGTATCGTTCATACCACTAGTACTACATGTGGTCTCCGACCTAGAAGTGGAAGAAGTGGAGACGCTCTACCACGCTGTTCATGTCCCACTCCTTTCGCTGACGTGTGGGACATCCAACACGTGCTGTGTTTGGCACTCCTTCGTCGTAAGAGTTGAAACGCTAGCTTTCATCAAAAATAAAAAATAAATATAAATCAGCAGTGATACTATACCACGCGGTTTCCTTGCTCCTCGATATCGGAAAGAATACTTCCGTTCGCCGACATGTGGGACATCGACCATCCTGGTCCACTTGCCATGCACGCAGAACTCCAAGGGAGAGTCACCCCGATCGTCGCGCCGCAGTAATAATGACTAATGAGTCGTCAAATCACAGGCCCAACCTTTCTCACTGTGAAGTTGCTCGGACGAAGGAACCATCATGACTTCGTTGAATTCCGCTTCTTGAAGAAAACTACTGTACCAGCAATACTGCTAGCTATAGTAGTATTGTACTCCAGCAGAGGCCTCCTTTGGTTCATAGCATAGGAATTTTATAGGAATATGAAAATCATAGGAAGTGAGATGACATGCATCTCAATTCCTATAGAGAAAGAGATGCCAGTTGATGCATAGGATAGGAATTTTTCCATTGAGTCTTGGCAAATGTACTGGTAATTTGCTCTAAAAACTACAGTAGTAACTAGTATTGGTACATGCTCGTAATTAATTAAACAAACGTACGGGCGACACAGACACACACACTAACTACTAGTACTACTACTTCTCACATGCTGGCCAGACGCCGTCGTTCTCCTTCTCGGCTTTGTCGGCGACACCCCACCGTGCTTGGATCTCCACCGAGCTCTCCGCAGCAGCGCATGCGCCCTCTTCATTCTTGTGGTGGCGGGCCTCTCTTTTCTTGAGTGCTTTCTGCCTTTTCCGCTCCCTCTGTGCGGCTTTGGCCGCCTCTTGCTCTACCGCCCATTCGGCCCTGGCAGCTTCAAGGTCCGCCGACGTAGATGTGATGTCGTGAGTGGCGATGAACTCGGCACGGCGAGATGCCATCGCTTCCCAACCATTTTGTGTGCGGTCGTGGGCGGCGAGGAACTCGGCGCGGCGGGATGCCATCGCTTCCTTACTGGTTAGTGTGTGGCGCGGTGGCATGAACGATGCTTGGTGAGAGCTCTGGGGCGGAGTGGCCGGACAACCGTATAGTGCATTGGTTTGTCAAGAGCTCAAGAACAGAAGACGAAGGAAATTTGGATTCCCCTTAAATCCTGGTCATTTATTACCGAGTAAAATGCATTGGCGGTCATCGAACTTGTCTTGATAGCTCACTTTGATCATTGTACTTAAGAATACGGTCAATACGGTCATTATATACGAGATATGGTGATTATACGGTCACTGGCTCAGCGTATAGCTCCGTATTTGTCTAGTTGACCAGTCAAACAGTCCGCATGCGCCTCATCAGCTCGTGTTCTGTATCTATCTATCTATGCGGGCCTACCTGTCAGTGGAGAAAGAAATAAAAACCAAAATTATGCGTATGTGAGGAATCAAACCACGGACTCGTCGCTGCAACGCACACTCGTCAGCCAAATGAAAATGAAATACTTTGCGTTAAATGCACAAACCGATTTTTTTATATTATACGTGATGCACACATTAGCGCACACCGTCCATAGATGCAAGTAGCATGTACGCGTGCAGACACTCACGCTCACGCTGTGAAACCATGCTAATGCATGCATGTCGCCCTCTTAATCAAAGTCCTACTCATGGCGCAACGCAAACGGTGAGCCCGTCACCTGCACGCCCCGACGGTGCCTGACATTACTATTTAGACGTTTGCTGGCGGCCTCCGCGAACACCGAGCATGTATTCACCTGGCTCAACACCAACGTCATACACGTGCTTGGGTGCCAAGCTGCTCGACATTAGCCATGGCTCTGCACACGACGCGACGACGTGACTCGGCGCCTTGCTCATGTATATCATCCATCACAACGACAATCTATACAACAGCCTAGCTAGAGAGAGTACTATGGTACCTATATATGTATTGTGAGCGACCGATCATAGTGCCACTGCACACAAGTGTGTGTTTGATCGATTCGTCCATTATTCGTAAGTTATGCATGGTTGTGTGGTGTCTAATGGTGGTCGTCGAAGGCTAGCTGGCGACAAGAGCGGTTGCATGGACGCCTGGTTGTCTATACGTGCCGCATACGCTTTAAAGGCTCATCATCCATGAGTTCACATTTTACCACCACGCCAGCGTCTAACCGCCCTTGCCTATCGAAACCCCTTCCATCACTAGCGCGCGCTTCCCGCCTGAAACGGTCACCATCGCTCCAGAACGTCAATGCCGCATTCACGCCCGACGTGACCTCTCACTGGCGCCGGCATTGCAGCAGCGCGACGGCCGAGAGAGCGCCACCCGCGCGGCATCCCGGTGCAAGCGACTGCTCCGTGTTAATGACACCACGGCCATCCGTCCGTTCGCCGCCCACATTAATGACACACGGCTGCCGACGAACCTACTCCGGCGCCAGCCGTCCATCCGTCTGCCATGGCTTATTGCCATTCGCCCGCTATATTAACTTCAGTCCCAGCTCCCAGCCATAGCCAAAGACCCACAGTCATTTTCCTCTGGTCCCTTCCTTCTGTCGGCACCACTCCAACCATGGCCTCCTAGCGCTCCAAAGCTCTCTTGGACGTACTATCTCAGGAGCAGACGAAGGACATCGGCGGCTCCGCTCCGGGCGCGCTCAAAAGCTCTCTTGGACGTACTGTCGCAGGAGCAGACGAAGGACATCGCCGGCTCCCCCCCGGCCGCCCTCCGCCGCCACGACCATGAAGCCGGTGCGTGTGCGCGGGCGCAGCCGGCAGCAAGGAAGAGTAGTACATGGTAGGTCGCCGCCGCTCTGGTCCTAGGAAGGCCATCGCTCCTCCACTCACTTGACGCCAAGCTTGGTGGGGTAAACATCGGCGGCCGATTAGCCGCTTGACGGTGACATGGAGGCGGAAATATTCAGAACCTTGTGCTCCGGAGGAGGAGGTTATCGAGGCGGAGCTGGACAAAGCCGAGGCGGATGAGGAGGAGGCAAAGGCAATAGCCGGAGCGTCAGTTCTCGGGGCTCATGGTGGGACATGGTGGTCGGGCGCCGGCGATCGTTTAGATTATGTTTACAGTAGGTTTTAGTACGGTTTGTGCGAAATATGTAATGAATTTCATCCAGTTTATAGGAAAAGTTTTCGAAATGTAATGAATTTCATCCGGTTAATTTGAAATTTGCTTTGTTTGCATGAATTTTGTCCGGTTAGTTCATATAGTTGTCGAAAGGTATGCGGGCAGCATTGGATGGCATCCTCTGGCAACAGTGTCCTCGGACAGATGCTAGTGTAAATTTGTGGGTTAGCGCTGGAGATGCCCTAACTATCATGCTATAATCGCTAATAGTGCTCCATTATTTTGCAGGGAACAGTTATCCCTCGATCAAAATCAGATCCATCGTGTTT